>OY720268.1:7500-1257500 GCA_963082995.1 Noctua comes
GCTTCCCTGTGCGAGCTCCCCCGGGCAGCGACAAGCGTGTCGTCCGCATAACACGTCAAGTCGGCGCCCGACGGGAGCTCGCCTCTCAGCACCCAGTCGTAGCCGATGTTCCACAGGAGCGGTCCCAAGACCGAACCCTGCGGAACACCGCACGACATGAGGTGCCGACCAGCACCGTCACGTCCCCGATAGGTGACGCATCTACCCTCCAGGTAAGCCCCTACCGTACGGCGGAGGTAGGGAGGCACGCGATGGTATTTCAGTGCCTCCCGAATACAACTCCAGGGTAGGGTGTTGAATGCGTTGGAGATGTCTAAAGACACCGCCAGCACCACCCCACCCCGGGAAACCGTCTCCTCCGCCAGGGCCCTCACGCGCATGATGGCGTCTACGGTGGAGCGCCCCCGACGAAAACCAAATTGGTTGTCGTCCAGGTTCGGCCCCTCCCTGCACAAATGGCCGACGAGGCGATCTGCGATAATGCGCTCAAAAAGTTTGCCCGCCTCGTCGAGCAGCACTATGGGCCGATACGCGGACGGCGAGTCCGCGGGGCGCCCCTCCTTCCTGAGCAGGACCAGCCTCCCCTCCTTCCACACACTGGGAAACTGACCCTGCTCGAGACATGCCGTGAAGAGCCCCCTCAGCTGGGGCTCTAGCTCCTTCAGAGCCAGGACGAGAGCTCGACCAGGAACTCCGTCGGGTCCGGGCGCTGTGTTCTTAGCCCGGAGTCGCGACACGGCCGCTCTCGTCTCTGCCTGCGTCACCTCGGGGACATCGGTGCTCTCCTCTTCTGGAGAGTCTGTGGCTGAGGGCGAAGCCATCGCCGGGGGAACGTGTCCCGCTCGCTCAGGGAAGAGGGCCGTCACCACCGCCTCTAGCAACTGGGGTTCCATACTCTGCGCCAGTGGAGGCGCCCAGGGACGCAACTTGCCCCGTACCCAACGGTAAGGGCGCCCCCACGGATCCCGATCTAGGGACCCCAGCAGCTCCTCCCTGGCACGCGACTTAGAGTCGCCGATGGCCAGCCACAGAGTCTCCTTGGACGCGCGGTACGCCTCATACCGCGCGTCTTCCTCGACGGAATCCCGTCGACGTCGTCTCCGGTATCGCGTGTACTGGCGGCGAGCCGCAACGCACTCAATGCGCAGCCGCGCGATCTCGTCCGTCCACCAGTACACCTGGCGCCTTGCGGACTGTTGGCGGACACGGGGCATGGACGCGTCGCAGACCTGCGTCATCGCCCCGCGAAACCACAGCGCCACCGCTTCGACGTCGACGGGGCCGTCCGTCGTCGACTCCCAAATCCAGGACTGGACTAAGGCAGCTTCCTCGAGTAGTTCCTTGTCGATGCGCTTAAGCGCCCAACGCGGGCCGTCGTTAATCGGGGTTGTTGGATGGCGGCCGCTCGCGGTTTGGGCGGAGACGTCGAACCGGATATACCGATGGTCCGACAGCGTCTCCACCTCCACGGCGACACGCCAGTCGTGGACTCGGCTAGCGACAGAGGGGCTAGCGAACGAGACGTCCACTATCGACCCGCCCCGCTGCCGCACGCACGTGTATTCCGAACCCCGATTCAGGACGACCAGACCAGTCGTCACCGCCCACTCTTCCAGCACCTCGCCCCGAGGGTCAGTGACCGGAGATCCCCACGCCGATGACTTGGCGTTGAGATCCCCGAGCACCAGAACGGGACGAGGGTGATAGCGGCCTACGACGGCGCCCAACTCGACAAGGAAACTCTCAAAGTCGGCGAGACTCTTGTTGGGGGAGAAATACGCCCCCACGATGACGATGCCGCCCGAGACCGCAGCAACCCAGCCGCGGCCCCGAGACGGGTCGATCAGAGTCCCGCCAATAATGGCCACCAAACCGCCAGCGCACCCCAGCCAGTTGTCACGGGCGGGGATGAAGTACGGTTCGGCGACCACAGCCACGTGGATCGACCACTCTGCCATGCTCTGGAGTAAAAGATCCTGAGCTCTGGCAGAGTGATTGATGTTGCCCTGGAGGAAATGGAATTGTGCCGTTACTGACACTCCATTCCCTCGGCAACGGTCCTGGGCCGGGAGTCGGCCGCGGAGCTACTAGCCTGCGGGGGCGGCGAGGTTTCCCCGGCAGGCTTAGAGCTCCTCTTCTTTTTCTTCTTGGCCTTGCTGGCAGGCGCGCCACAGGCCCCTCCGCCCACTTTGTGTCCCGCTGGCCTCCCCGCAGCCGAACACAAGCTGCAGTTGAGCGCCGCGGAACACTGGGCCGCCTTGTGGCCGGGCTGACCGCAGCGATAACAGAGGTCGCTACGGTCAATCTCAGCGGTGCACTTTGCCCGGACGTGCCCCTTCTCCAGGCACCGGAAGCACCGCAAAGCCCGGGGCTGCAGGAGTTTCACCCTCGCTGCAACCCAGCCGACCAGCAATCTGCCGCTAATGGCGATCTTCTTCGCCGACGCCACAGGGCACCGAACCCAGGCCACGCCGAGTCCGGTGGCGTCGGTGCGAATATCGCCGGCCCGCACCTTGTCCGGCGGACACTCTCCGCTTCGGGCAACGGCCGCCACCACCTCCTCAGACGTCACGGAGTCGTCCAGACCAGCAATCCGCACCTCTGCGGTTTTCATTGGCCTGGAGACCCGGACGTCCTCAGGGTTGAGGACCTCCCTCATCTTGGCGGCCAGAGCGTCCGCCTTTTCGGCACTGCCGCTCGCAGCACCAGCCACCTCGAACAGCCGCGCACCCGTGGCAGCCTGCCTGAGGGTGACGGACTGAAGACCAAGATCAGATAATTTGATCTTGGCCTTGGCCTCGGCAATGACCGACTGGTACGTTACGCCGCGCTCCGAAGCTCCGGGCTGTAGCGTGAGCGTCACAGCCTCGGAACGCGGAGCACGTATCGCCGGCCCTTTGCGACCGCCTTTGGCAGTCCGCCGCGCAGGCTGCGCAACCGCCTTTGCGGTTCGGCCAGGGGCGCGCGCCGTTGCTGAGGCCGCCTTGGCGGCTTTGCGGGCCTTCTTGCGGCCCACGACTGTCGCCCAGGTCTCACCCTTAGACCCGGCAGTCGCGGGCTGGTCGCTCGGTCGAGGCACAGGTCTCGGCGGCTCCTCAGCCCTCCGCCGTGTATCGGCCGCTAGGGGCGGACGGAGGATTTCCGCAGGGAGGCGCCGAGAGATCGCCTCCATCCGAGCGTTGACCATGCTCCCGCACTGGAGCATGCAGAGCCGGACAATGCGCTCGACCTCGTCGTCGGTACGAGTGCTTGCCGGTCTCGGTGCGGGAGCCGGGGCCACTACCGATGCGGCATCGGTGGACGTGCGTCGCTGCTGCTGCTCGCTCAGCGCAGCGACTTGTCGCCGGAGGACCTCCAAATCATTTCGGAGACGGCTGTTCTCCTCCCGCAACTTCGCGACCTCGTCTGAGGCCGTCCTGTTGAGGAGGATGCCAACCGCCTCCTTGATGTCCGCGGCAGCTTCCTTCAGGCCGCGGGTGAACGTGCCCTTCAGGCTGCCGGATTTGGTGGCAACCTTCAGGACTAAGTCCACCCCGTCCAGGGCAAGCTGGCTTAGGGCCACCGCAGATGGGTCCCCCCCTTCCGCCGCTAGAGCAGCGCGTCGCTCGCGTGCGCGTCGGGCCATTTCCGACACTTCGTCGGCCGCGACGGCTTTGCGCTGCTCTCTTCTGGTGGCGTTGAGCTCCGCCTTTGAGCTCCCTAGCGAGGCACAGCTCTCGCCACCAGGGTCCTCGGTAGTGACCCCCATGTCACTATCTGCTTCGCTGGCCGCCGGAGTATCGGAGCGCACGAACCTACCCTGTGCGTCCCTCCGCGGCCGCGAAGCACTCACCCCTCTCGAAGCCTGCCGACCTCTCCTTGCGGTCGGCAACTTCGGGGCCAGCAGGCCTTCCTCATCTGAGGACAAATCCCCACCTCCCACCAGAGCAGGGTCGCGTGGACGTTTCCTAACGGAAGACGGTCCACGCGGCCCTCCGTCACTATTTTCTAAATTACTGCTTCCAGTGATACTATCAGCAACAGGGGCCTGGTCGCCTACCCCTGCGCGTCCATCGGTAACCAATTTAACACTCGCAGGCCCGGGTACCTGCGAGCGCCGGGCGTCAGCCGGGTCGCATGACAAAACTATTCCATTGTCCGACATTTCCATTACGATATGGGTGGTACGCACATCACTTCCCCAAGGCGATGCGGCCGCTCTTTTTGGGAGGGTATTTGATCCTCCCGAGGCCCGCGGATGCCTCCGGTGCAGGATATACCGCCCGCTGCTCGGTATCTACGTTCTAATGCTACCCTAATATATTTTTTTTTTTTTTTTGTGTTTTTAATTTTATGAATTTTCTCTTTGATTTTCTGTTTTTTTTATTTTTTTTTATTTTTATTTTTTTTTTTTACCCAAATTAATAAGAAAGAAAAACCTAAAACTAACCTACAACTAACTTAACCTACCCACCACCCGGCACCGTGGCTCAAAACACCTCGCCACGGATGCCCCTAGACCGCAGGTTGAGGAGCAACCCACGGTCTTCCCCACCTCGGTCACCGCGACGTACACGCCGCGGAGACCCCTACACCGCAGACTGTACAACGGCCCGCGGTCTACCCCACCTCGCTCCCTAATCGTGCACTCTGCAGCTGCAGAGCGCAGATAGAGAGCCCTCGGGAGCGACTCCTCCGCTCCGGCAGAAATTCGCCACGGACAACAATCTCCTCTCTCCCACCCCTCACGAGGAGACTGTTGCCCGCGCCCAGGGTGCACCGGCCCAGCGCCTGCTCGTCCCCAAGAAAACAAAAGGACCAGCAGCCACTGAGCACTCGGGGAGGTTTTCTGCCAGGCACCCCAACCTAACCTAACCTAACCTAACCTAACCTAACCTAACCTAACCTAACCTAACCTAACCTAACCTAACCTAACCTAACCTAACCTAACCTAACCTAACCTAACCTAACCTAACCTAACCTAACCTAACCTAACCTAACCTAACCTAACCTAACCTAACCTAACCTAACCTAACCTAACCTAACCTAACCTAACCTAACCTAACCTAACCTAACCTAACCTAACCTAACCTAACCTAACCTAACCTAACCTAACCTAACCTAACCTAACCTAACCTAACCTAACCTAACCTAACCTAACCTAACCTAACCTAACCTAACCTAACCTAACCTAACCTAACCTAACCTAACCTAACCTAACCTAACCTAACCTAACCTAACCTAACCTAACCTAACCTAACCTAACCTAACCTAACCTAACCTAACCTAACCTAACCTAACCTAACCTAACCTAACCTAACCTAACCTAACCTAACCTAACCTAACCTAACCTAACCTAACCTAACCTAACCTAACCTAACCTAACCTAACCTAACCTAACCTAACCTAACCTAACCTAACCTAACCTAACCTAACCTAACCTAACCTAACCTAACCTAACCTAACCTAACCTAACCTAACCTAACCTAACCTAACCTAACCTAACCTAACCTAACCTAACCTAACCTAACCTAACCTAACCTAACCTAACCTAACCTAACCTAACCTAACCTAACCTAACCTAACCTAACCTAACCTAACCTAACCTAACCTAACCTAACCTAACCTAACCTAACCTAACCTAACCTAACCTAACCTAACCTAACCTAACCTAACCTAACCTAACCTAACCTAACCTAACCTAACCTAACCTAACCTAACCTAACCTAACCTAACCTAACCTAACCTAACCTAACCTAACCTAACCTAACCTAACCTAACCTAACCTAACCTAACCTAACCTAACCTAACCTAACCTAACCTAACCTAACCTAACCTAACCTAACCTAACCTAACCTAACCTAACCTAACCTAACCTAACCTAACCTAACCTAACCTAACCTAACCTAACCTAACCTAACCTAACCTAACCTAACCTAACCTAACCTAACCTAACCTAACCTAACCTAACCTAACCTAACCTAACCTAACCTAACCTAACCTAACCTAACCTAACCTAACCTAACCTAACCTAACCTAACCTAACCTAACCTAACCTAACCTAACCTAACCTAACCTAACCTAACCTAACCTAACCTAACCTAACCTAACCTAACCTAACCTAACCTAACCTAACCTAACCTAACCTAACCTAACCTAACCTAACCTAACCTAACCTAACCTAACCTAACCTAACCTAACCTAACCTAACCTAACCTAACCTAACCTAACCTAACCTAACCTAACCTAACCTAACCTAACCTAACCTAACCTAACCTAACCTAACCTAACCTAACCTAACCTAACCTAACCTAACCTAACCTAACCTAACCTAACCTAACCTAACCTAACCTAACCTAACCTAACCTAACCTAACCTAACCTAACCTAACCTAACCTAACCTAACCTAACCTAACCTAACCTAACCTAACCTAACCTAACCTAACCTAACCTAACCTAACCTAACCTTTTTTTTTTTTTTTTTGGTTTCGGGGTGGAAAATCCTCACGGATGTCCTCCGCCCTGGGGCGGGCGGAGGGGTCTGTCAGACTCAAACTGACTAAAAACCACCCCGGTGTTCCCTTCCCACACTTGCACCGGGAATCATGGGAACTAGTGCGCCTTCCACGATCCCCGGCTAGTGCCGGCCCGCATCTGCGGGCCTCCTCAAATCCACGGGGGGAGTGAGGTGTACACCCCCCGCGACTTTCAATAGGGGCGCGCGTGGAACACTACGCGCCACCGCCTCGGGTGCAGTTATATGGGAGGGCGGCGGACGTCCCCAAGTCCGCCGTCCCTCTGCACCCGTTTAGGGGGGCTGGAAGAGGGCGTTGTCCGCCCTCCGCCGACGCCCGGTACGTCTGCTGCGGGTCGGGAGAGTGGTCTCGACCTCCCTCATCCTTTCCGCAACCTCCTTCTGTGAGATGACGCTTTCACAGAAGGAGATCACCGCATCCCACGACTCTGCGCTCCCGACCATCGAACGAGCGACGGCCGGCAGCGACAGGTCGGTTCCGACTTCTGTTATGAAGGCACGGCGCGGCTCCTCCCATGCGGCAACCTAACCTAACCTAACCTTTTTTTTTTTTTTTTTTTTTTTTTTATTTTTTTTTTTTTATTAAGCGGTGAAAAATGCCTAACGCATACCGCACCGTCCGGGGAGACGGTTTGGTTATGTGGGGCTTGCACCCACTAAAAAACACCGCCGTGAGCCTACTCTCGCCTTGATGGATGAGCCGCGAGGACCGCTACGCATGACGTTCGCGGCCCATCCAGCGCAACCCGCCTCCGGGGACCAAACTCGTTTGGCGATGTCCGGGCTCACCTGAGACATCGCCACCACTCGTGAGGGCCGTTCAATGCGACGACGATAGACTCCCCGATCTATCGCCCGCTGGCACCTCCTACGGCGGCATCAGGTCGCCATGGCGCCTCCTCCGCCGCCCTGTCCTCCTGCGACGAATCGCGTCTGCGAGGGAGTCTTCCTCTCTGACGCGCTCCGCCGCCTCCTTCTGCGAGATGACATCCTCGCAGAAGGACGCCACCGCCTCCCATGCCTCCCCGCTGTCGACCATGGCCTTGGCCACGGCCGGTAAGGAGAGGTCTGCCCCGATTGCTGCTGCGAGAGCACGACGCTGCACCGCCCAGGCAGGACAATGCTCGAGGGTGTGAAGCGCCGTGTCCTCGCTGCAGCCGCACTGGTGACACACGGGAGTCGCCTCTCGTCTGGCCACTTTGTGCAGGTATTTGCCAAAGCAGCCATGCCCTGACAACATCTGCACCAGACGGAAGGACAACGTCCCGTGTCGCCTCCGTGTCCACTCTTCCAGGATCGGCCGGATCGCCTCCACGGTCCAGTGACCTGCACTGGGCGTCTCCAGCCTCACCCTCCAAATCCGCAGGGTTTGAGATTGGGCCTCCCTGCGCCACCTCGTGACCAGCTCAGGCGGTGGGCGGCGAGTACCACTCTCCGCCCGCAGGTCTGCACCACGTCGGTAGACCTCGGCGAGCACTTGCGCCTCTAGATCCCACGGGGGAACCTAACCTAACCTAACCTAACCTAACCTAACCTAACCTAACCTAACCTAACCTTTTTTTTTTTTTTTTTTTTTTTTATTAAGCGGTGAAAAATGCCTAACGCATACCGCACCGTCCGGGGAGACGGTGTGGTTATGTGGGGCTTGCACCCACTAAAAAAAACACCGCCGTGAGCCTACTCTCGCCTTCATGGATGAGCCGCGAGGACCGCTACGCATGACGTTCGCGGCCCATCCAGCGCAACCCGCCTCCGGGGACCAAACTCGTTTGGCGATGTCCGGGCTCACCTGAGACATCGCCACCACTCGTGAGGGCCGTTCAATGCGACGACGATAGACTCCCCGATCTATCGCCCGCTGGCACCTCCTACGGCGGCATCAGGTCGCCATGGCGCCTCCTCCGCCACCCTGTCCTCCTGCGACGAATCGCGTCTGCGAGGGAGTCTTCCTCTCTGACGCGCTCCGCCGCCTCCTTCTGCGAGATGACATCCTCGCAGAAGGACGCCACCGCCTCCCATGCCTCCCCGCTGTCGACCATGGCCTTGGCCACGGCCGGTAAGGAGAGGTCTGCCCCGATTGCTGCTGCGAGAGCACGACGCTGCACCGCCCAGGCAGGACAATGCTCGAGGGTGTGCAGCGCCGTGTCCTCGCTGCAGCCGCACTGGTGACACACGGGAGTCGCCTCTCGTCTGGCCACTTTGTGCAGGTATTTGCCAAAGCAGCCATGCCCTGACAATACCTGCACCAGACGGAAGGACAACGTCCCGTGTCGCCTCCGTGTCCACTCTTCCAGGATCGGCCGGATCGCCTCCACGGTCCAGTGACCTGCACTGGGCGTCTCCAGCCTCACCCTCCAAATCCGCAGGGTTTGAGATTGGGCCTCCCTGCGCCACCTCGTGACCAGCTCAGGCGGTGGGCGGCGAGTACCACTCTCCGCCCGCAGGTCTGCACCACGTCGGTAGACCTCGGCGAGCACCTGCGCCTCTAGATCCCACGGGGGTGTGCCTGCGAGGGCGCACGCCGCTTCCACCGATACGGTGCGGTATCCGCGTATGACCCTGACTGCCATGACTCTCTGTGGCCTCCGCAGTAGAGCCTTGTTCTGGGCAGACAGGGACTCCGCCCACACCGGGGCCCCATAGAGCGCCATCGAGCGAACTACCCCCGTGTACAGCCGCCGGCAAACCACGTTTGGTCCGCCCAGGTTCGGCAACAGCCGGCTGAGGGCGGACGCCGTGCCGATCAGCTTCGGCGCAAGCTGAGCAAAGTGCTCGCCGAAGTTCCACCTCCGGTCCAAAACCAGGCCCAAGTATTTCATGCTTGCCCGTACCGCTATTGGTGCACCACCAATAGTGAGGTGTGCGCCGGCCGGTGGCCGTCGTCGGGGCGCATGAAATACCAGGGCCTCCGTCTTTTCGAGGGCCACCTTCAGGCCCATCGCCTCGATTCGCCCCACGACGAGGGACGCGCCCTCGACGGCAGACCGTGCCGCTTCCTCGTAGCTCCCTCCCCGGGCCGTGACGAGAGTGTCGTCAGCGTAGCAAATGACGCCCTGCCCGGGGGAGAGCAAACACCGCAAGGACCAGTCGTAGCCTATGTTCCACAGGAGTGGACCCAAAACCGACCCCTGCGGAACACCGCACACGATGGGCCTGCGCACAACTTGACCGTCGCGTCCCTCGTAGGACACAAACCGCCCCTGCAGATAGTCCGCTACCAGCAGCCTCAGGTAGGCGGGCACCCGATGGTAGCGGAGCGCCTCCTCGATGCAGCTGAATGGCAGAGTGTTGAACGCGTTGGCGATGTCTAAAGACACCGCCAACAACACCCCGCCCTGGGTAACTGCATCTTTCGCTTCGGCCTTGAGGCGCAAGATGGCGTCTATTGTCGAACGCCCTGCCCGGAAACCGAACTGGGCGTCCGACAAATTCGGGCCTACTGCATCTAAGTGCCGGACGATGCGGGTAGCGAGAATCTTCTCTAGCATCTTCCCCACCTCGTCCAGCAAGACAATCGGCCTATACGCCGATGGAGAATCCGGGGGCCGCCCTGCCTTCTGGAGCAGCACCAGTCGACCCTCCTTCCAGGCCTTAGGGAACCGTCCCGATGTTAGACAGGCGTCAAACAGCTCCCTAAGCCTATCTTCCAGGGCCGCCTCAAGAGAGAGGGCCAGCAGCCTTGCAGGCACCCCATCCGGTCCGGGGGCAGTCCTCTTGGACCGCGCCCTCAGAATTGCTGCCCCCATCTCCGCGTCAGATATTGGGGGAGTCTCCACCTCCGCATCTTGGTCGGCGCCCGCTTCGGCCATTGGTGGAGAAGGGTGATCCGCCCGCTCCGGGAAGAGTGTCTCCACGACCCCGACGAGGAACTGAGGCTGGAGGGTTTCCGTCAGTGGGGGGCCTTGGGCACGGAGTTTCTTCCGCGCCGCACGGTACGGACGCCCCCAGGGATCACGGTTTAGATCCTCCAGTGCCTCAGCTCTCGATTGTTCCTTCCCTCGACAGATCGCCAACTGCAGAGCCTTCCGAGCGTTGCGGTATGACTCATGCAATTGGGTCTGTAGGATCTCCAGCTCTTCATCACGGCGGCGCAACCTGCGAACCTGTGAGTAGGTCCTCCGGGCATTTATACAGGCCGCGCGGAGGTCTGCTATCTCCTGGGACCACCAGTAGACCGCCCGCTTTGGAGGTTGTCTTCGGGAGCGAGGCATGGCTGCATCGCACACAGCCGTCATGGCTTCGCGAAAGCGGTCAGCCTCAGCGTCGACTCCCTCTGCTGCAGGCGGCGAGGACAGCCAAGCCTGGACAATGGCTGCTTCCTCTAGGAGGTCCCCGTCAAGCCGCTTCAACGCCCACCGTGGGAACTGCCGAGCGTCAGGTCGTGGATACACCGGTGGGCCCGAAGAGGCGGAGACATCCATACAGATGTACAGGTGATCCGATAGAGTCTCCACACTCTCTAGGACCCGCCAACCCTGAACCCGTGCGGCGACAGCAGGGGTAGCGAACGAGAGATCAACTATTGACCCCCCGTGCTGCCGGACGCACGTGTTAACGGAGCCCCTGTTTAAGAGACAGAGGCCCGCAGCCGCTGCCCATTCCTCGACCGCCTCCCCCCTGACGTCCGTCCCGGGGGACCCCCACGCGGTGGACTTTGCGTTAAAGTCCCCCACGACGATCGCGTGAGACGGCATCATTCGTCGAACCGAGGTCCCCAGGCGGTCCAGGAAGTCCTCGAACTCCGCTAGGCTCCTGTTTGGGGAGAAATAAACTCCGAAGAGAGTTATGTCCCCCCAGGTGGCCGCAACAAATCCTCGACTCCAACCTAACCTAACCTTTTTTTTTTTTTTTTTTTTTTTTTTTTTTTGTCGGGGTGGAAAATCCTCACGGATGTCCTCCGCCCTGGGGCGGGCGGAGGGGTCTGTCAGACTCAAACTGACTAAAAACCACCCCGGTGTTCCCTCGCACACTTGCGTCGGGGGGCAACGGGATCTGATGCGACTTCCGCTGCCCCGGACTAGTGCCGGCCCGCTTGACCTGCGGGCCTCGTCCCGGGGGGGAGTGAGGTGTGAAACTCCCCTCGTTACGTCTCAGAGAGGCGCGCGTGGAACACTACGCGCCGCCGTCTCGGGTCCAGTGTGATCGGGGGCGACGGATGTCCCCGAATCCGTCGCCCCTGGACCTGTTTAGGGGGGCCGGAAGAGGGCGTTGTCCGCCCTCTGCCGACGCCCGGTGCGTCTGCTGCGGGATGGGCGGGAGCTCGTCATCTCCCTCTCCCTTTCCGCAGCCTCCTTCTGCGACATGACGGTTTCGCAGAAGGACATCACCGCGTCCCAGGACTCTGCGTTGCCGACCATCGAGCGAACGACGGTCGGCAGCGACAGGTCTCCTCCTACTTCCGTAACGAGCGCACGGCGCGGCTCATCCCACGCGGCGCACTCGGCCAGCGTATGCCGCGCCGTGTCCTCCAGACAGTGGACGCAGTGATGGCACCGGGCGTCCGGCTCCCTGCTTATGCGACACAGGTACTTCCCGAAGCAGCCGTGCCCCGAGAGCACCTGCGTCGCCCGAAACGTCAGGGAGCCGTGCTTCCTCCCGAGCCAGTCGTCGAGTACTGGCCGGATCGCCTCGACTGTGTCGAGGCCGGCGGTAGGGAGCTCTAGCCTCCCCCGCCATTCCGCCACCATGACCTGTCGGAGCTGAGACCGGTACAGCGTTATCTGTCGCTGCACCAGCCTCTCGCCCCGATGATCGGCCTCCTCGCGCCACTGGTGCAGTGTCGCGAGGGTCTTCGCCTCCAGGTCCCACGGCGGGGATCCGGCCAGTACACAAGCCGCCTCGTAGGAGATCGTGCGATATCCCCGTATGACCCTGACGGCCATCGCCCTCTGCGGTCTGCGCAGAACCGCGATAGTGCGGGCCGTCAGGTCTTTCGCCCAAATCGGGGCTCCGTAAAGGGCCATCGATCGCACGATCCCCACGTACAACCGCCTACAGGCGGTGCTCGGGCCCCCCAGATTGGGAAGCAGCGTTGACAGCGCGCCCGCCGCGCCCATCAACTTGGGCACCAACCGCTGAAAGTGGGGGCCGAAGTCCCAACGGCTGTCGAGCACCAATCCTAAGTACTTCATGGTTGACTCGACAGCGATCCGGACCCCACCAACCACAATGTGTGATCCCAGCGGCGGCGCCCGTCGGGGGCCATGAAAAGCAATGGCCTCCGACTTGTTGAGGGCCACTTCCAGGCCGAGGCGTCGTATGCGGCTCACCACCTGTGAGACCGCAGCCGTAGCCAGCAACGCTGCCTCCCTGTACGAGCTCCCCCGAGCCGTGACCAGCGTGTCGTCCGCATAACACGTCAGGTCCACTCCCGGCGGGAGCTCGCACCGCAAAACCCAGTCGTATCCGATGTTCCACAGGGGTGGGCCCAGAACCGAACCCTGCGGAACACCGCACGACATCTCGCGACGGCCCGTGCCGTCGCGTCCCATGTAGGTGACACACCGTCCGGACAGATAAGCCCCCACAATGTTGCGGAGGTAGGAAGGCACCCGATGGTATCGCAGGGCCTCCCTAATGCAACCCCAGGGCAGGGTGTTGAACGCGTTGGAGATGTCCAAGGACACCGCCAGCACCACCCCACCCTGGGACACCGCTTCCTCCGCCAGGACTCTCACCCTCATGATGGCGTCGATGGTAGAGCGCCCACGCCGGAAGCCAAACTGGCTGTCGTCTAGGTTCGGCCCCTCTGTACACAAGTGGCTGACGAGGCGATCTGCGATGACACGCTCGAGCATCTTGCCCGCCTCGTCCAGCAACACTATGGGCCGATAAGCCGACGACGAATCCGCCGGGCGCCCCGCCTTCCTGAGCAGGACCAGTCGACCAGTCTTCCACCTGCTAGGGAACTGACCCCGCTCAAGACACGCCGAGAAGAGTCCCCTCAGTGGGGGCTCCAACTCCTTCAGGGTGAGGACTAGAGCGCGACCAGGCACTCCGTCGGGCCCCGGAGCAGTGTTTTTTGCCCGGAGCCGCATCACGGCCGCGCTCATCTCCGCCTGTGTCACCTCTGGGACGGTTTCGCTCTCCTCTTCTTCTTCCGACTCTGCAGCTGTGGGCAGAGCCATCGGCGGTGGCTCGTACTCGGCTGTCTCAGGGAAGAGAGCCGAGACCACTCGCTCCAGAAACTGCGGCTCGAGACCTTCCGTTAGCGGGGGGGCCCACGGCCGAAGCTTACCTCGGACCGTGCGGTAAGGGCGCCCCCACGGATCCCCGTCTAGGGTCGCCAACAGCTCCTCTCTGGAGCGCGTCTTCGACTCGCCGATGGCCAGCCACAGAGCCTCCTTCGCCGCGCGGTACACCTCATACAGCGCGGCTTCTTCGTCGGGATCCCGCAGACGTCTCCTCCGACACCGCGTGTACGGGCGTCTGGCGTCTGCACACGCGACGCGCAGCCGCTCGACCTCGACGCACCACCAGTACACGCGGCGCCTTGCGGACAGAGAGGAGACGCGTGGCATGGACGCGTCGCAGATTTGCGTCATCGCGTCGCTAAACCACTGCGCCTCCCGTTCGACGTCGACGGGACCGACGGTAGCCGACTCCCGGATCCAGGCTTGGACGATAGTGGCTTCCTCGAGAGCCTCCCTGTCGAGGCGTTTCAGCGCCCAACGCGGGCCGTCTCTTCGGGGGGCCGATTGGCTACGACCTCCAGCGGTCTGGGTGGAGACGTCGAAGCGTATGTATCGGTGATCCGATAGCGTCTCCACCTCCGCTTCCACGTGCCAATCACGAACACGGTGCACGACAGCGGGACTAGCGAACGACACGTCCACAATGGATCCACCCCGCTGCCGCACACACGTGTAGGCCGAACCCCGATTTAAGACAGCCAGGCCCGTCGTAACGGCCCACTCCTCTAGCACATCGCCTCTCGGGTCTGTGACCGGGGATCCCCACAACCTAACCTAACCTTTTTTTTTTTTTTTTTTTTTTTTTTTTGTTTTTTTTTTTTTGTCGGGGTGGAAAATCCTCACGGATGTCCTCCGCCCTGGGGCGGGCGGAGGGGTCTGTCAGACTCAAACTGACTAAAAACCACCCCGGTGTCTTCTCGCACGTGCGCGCGGGGCCGCGGGAATCCAGATTCTTCCGCAGCCCCACACTAGTGCTGGCCCGGTCTGTCCGGGCCTCGTCTCCTGCACGGGGTAGTGAGGCGTTCGACTACCCCGTGCATCGCCTCAGAGGCGCGCGCCGACACCCGCGCGTGCCTCCGCCTCGGGTCCATCGAATAGGGGGCGGGGACTTCCCCAAGTCCCTCGCCCCTGGACCCATTCATGGGGGCCGGAAAAGGGCGTTGTCCGCCCTTCTCCTGCGCCCGGTGCGCCTTCTGCGGCCGGGGAAGGGAGTCGAGATCTCCCTCTCCCGTTCCGCAGCCTCCTTCTGCGACATCACGTCCTCGCAGAAGGACACCACCGCGTCCCACGACTCTGCGCTACCGACCATCCTCCGCACTACGGCCGGCAGCGACAGATCGCCTCCTACTTCATTTGCGAGGACACGGCGCTGCTCCTCCCAAGCCACGCACTCGGCGAGCGTGTGTTGCGCCGTGTCCTCCCCGCAATCGACGCAGTGGTGGCACCGAGCGTCCGGCTCCCTGTCTATGCGGCACAGGTACTTGCCGAAGCAGCCGTGCCCCGACAGCACCTGCGTCACCCTAAACGACAGGGAGCCGTGCCTTCTCCCGAGCCAGTCGTCGAGTACTGGCCGGATCGCCTCGACGGTAGCGAGGCCGGCGGCAGGGCGCAGAAGCCTTTGCCGCCATTCCGCCACCAAGACCTGACGGAGCTCGTCTCGGCGCAGCGCGATCTGCCGCTGCACCGGCCTCGAGCCCCGTGCCCGCTCTTCCTCGCGCCATCGATGTAATGACGCGAGTACTTTCGCCTCTAGGTCCCAGGGCGGGGATCCGGCCAGGACGCAAGCCGCCTCGTAGGAAATCGTGCGGTACCCGCGGGCGACTCTGACGGCCATCGCCCTCTGCGGTTTGCGCAGAAAACCTAACCTAACCTAACCTAACCTTTTTTTTTTTTTTTTTTTTTTTTTTTTTTTTTTTTTTTTTTTTGTCGGGGTGGAAAATCCTCACGGATGTCCTCCGCCCTGGGGCGGGCGGAGGGGTCTGTCAGACTCAAACTGACTAAAAACCACCCCGGTGTCTCCTCGCACGTGCGCGCGGGGCCGCGGGAATCCACATTCTTCCGCAGCCCCACACTAGTGCTGGCCCGGTCTGTCCGGGCCTCGTCTCCTGCACGGGGTAGTGAGGCGTTCGACTACCCCGTGCATCGCCTCAGAGGCGCGCGCCGACACCCGCGCGCGCCTCCGCCTCGGGTCCAGAATAGGGGGCGGGGACTTCCCCAAGTCCCTCGCCCCTGAACCCATTCATGGGGGCCGGAAAAGGGCGTTGTCCGCCCTTCTCCTGCGCCCGGTGCGCCTTCTGCGGCCGGGGAAGGGAGTCGAGATCTCCCTCTCCCGTTCCGCAGCCTCCTTCTGCGACATCACGTCCTCGCAGAAGGACACCACCGCGTCCCACGACTCTGCGCTACCGACCATCCTCCGCACTACGGCCGGCAGCGACAGATCGCCTCCTACTTCATTTGCGAGGACACGGCGCTGCTCCTCCCAAGCTACGCACTCGGCGAGCGTGTGTTGCGCCGTGTCCTCCCCGCAATCGACGCAGTGGTGGCACCGAGCGTCCGGCTCCCTGTCTATGCGGCACAGGTACTTGCCGAAGCAGCCGTGCCCCGACAGCACCTGCGTCACCCTAAACGACAGGGAGCCGTGCCTTCTCCCGAGCCAGTCGTCGAGTACTGGCCGGATCGCCTCGACGGTAGCGAGGCCGGCGGCAGGGCGCAGAAGCCTTTGCCGCCATTCCGCCACCAAGACCTGACGGAGCTCGTCTCGGCGCAACGCGATCTGCCGCTGCACCGGCCTCGAGCCCCGTGCCCGCTCTTCCTCGCGCCATCGATGTAATGACGCGAGTACTTTCGCCTCTAGGTCCCAGGGCGGGGATCCGGCCAGGACGCAAGCCGCCTCGTAGGAAATCGTGCGGTACCCGCGGGCGACTCTGACGGCCATCGCCCTCTGCGGTTTCCGCAGAATGGCGAGAGTGCTGGCCGTCAAGTCCATCGCCCACACAGGGGCCCCATAAAGGGCCATGGACCGCACGATTCCCACGTACAACCGCCTACAGGCGGCGCTCGGGCCCCCCAAGTTGGGAAGCAACGTTGACAGCGCGCCCGCTGCACCCATCAGCTTGGGCGCCAGCCGCCGGAAGTGGGGCCCGAATTCCCATCGGCTGTCGAGCACCAATCCCAGATACTTCATGGTGGACTCGACAGCTATCCGGGCCCCGCTGACCACGATGTGTGATCCCGGCGCCGGCGCACGTCGGGGGCCATGAAACACCATGGCCTCCGACTTGTTTAGGGCCACCTCCAGGCCCAGGCGCCGGATGCGGTTCACCACCTGTGACACCGCAGCCGTGGCTATCAACGCCGCTTCCCTGTGCGAGCTCCCCCGGGCAGCGACAAGCGTGTCGTCCGCATAACACGTCAAGTCGGCGCCCAACGGGAGCTCGCCTCTCAGCACCCAGTCGTAGCCGATGTTCCACAGGAGCGGTCCCAAGACCGATCCCTGCGGAACACCGCACGACATGAGGTGCCGACCGGCACCGTCACGTCCCCGATAGGTGACGCATCTACCCTCCAGGTAAGCCCCTACCGTACGGCGGAGGTAGGGAGGCACGCGATGGTATTTCAGTGCCTCCCGGATACAACTCCAGGGTAGGGTGTTGAATGCGTTGGAGATGTCTAAAGACACCGCCAGCACCACCCCACCCCGGGAAACCGTCTCCTCCGCCAGGGCCCTCACGCGCATGATGGCGTCTACGGTGGAGCGCCCCCGACGAAAACCAAATTGGTTGTCGTCCAGGTTCGGCCCCTCCCTGCACAAGTGGCCGACGAGGCGATCTGCGATAATGCGCTCAAAAAGTTTGCCCGCCTCGTCGAGCAGCACTATGGGCCGATACGCGGACGGCGAGTCCGCGGGGCAACCTAACCTAACCTAACCTTTTTTTTTTTTTTTTTTTTTTTTTGTCGGGGTGGAAAATCCTCACGGATGTCCTCCGCCTGGGGCGGGCGGAGGGGTCTGTCAGACTCAAACTGACTAAAAACCACCCCGGTGTCTCCTCGCACGTGCGCGCGGGGCCGCGGGAATCCACATTCTTCCGCAGCCCCACACTAGTGCTGGCCCGGTCTGTCCGGGCCTCGTCTCCTGCACGGGGTAGTGAGGCGTTCGACTACCCCGTGCATCGCCTCAGAGGCGCGCGCCGACACCCGCGCGCGCCTCCGCCTCGGGTCCAGAATAGGGGGCGGGGACTTCCCCAAGTCCCTCGCCCCTGGACCCATTCATGGGGGCCGGAAAAGGGCGTTGTCCGCCCTTCTCCTGCGCCCGGTGCGCCTTCTGCGGCCGGGGAAGGGAGTCGAGATCTCCCTCTCCCGCTCCGCAGCCTCCTTCTGCGACATCACGTCCTCGCAGAAGGATACCACCGCGTCCCACGACTCTGCGCTACCGACCATCCGCCGCACTACGGCCGGCAGCGACAGATCGCCTCCTACTTCATTTGCGAGGACACGGCGCTGCTCCTCCCAAGCCACGCACTCGGCGAGCGTGTGTTGCGCCGTGTCCTCCCCGCAATCGACGCAGTGGTGGCACCGAGCGTCCGGCTCCCTGTCTATGCGGCACAGGTACTTGCCGAAGCAGCCGTGCCCCGACAGCACCTGCGTCACCCTAAACGACAGGGAGCCGTGCCTTCTCCCGAGCCAGTCGTCGAGTACTGGCCGGATCGCCTCGACGGTAGCGAGGCCGGCGGCAGGGCGCAGAAGCCTCTGCCGCCATTCCGCCACCAAGACCTGACGGAGCTCGTCTCGGCGCAGCGCGATCTGCCGCTGCACCGGCCTCGAGCCCCGTGCCCGCTCTTCCTCGCGCCATCGATGTAATGACGCGAGTACTTTCGCCTCTAGGTCCCAGGGCGGGGATCCGGCCAGGACGCAAGCCGCCTCGTAGGAAATCGTGCGGTACC
The DNA here is from genome assembly GCA_963082995.1 of Noctua comes. Lineage (NCBI taxonomy): Eukaryota > Metazoa > Arthropoda > Insecta > Lepidoptera > Noctuidae > Noctua > Noctua comes. Next base: position 26,148 of record OY720268.1, read on the forward strand.
CGCGGACGACTCTGACGGCCATCGCCCTCTGCGGTTTGCGCAGAATGGCGAGAGTGCTGGCCGTCAAGTCCATCGCCCACACAGGGGCCCCATACAGGGCCATGGACCGCACGATTCCCACGTACAACCGCCTACAGGCGGCGCTCGGGCCCCCCAAGTTGGGAAGCAACGTTGACAGCGCGCCCGCTGCACCCATCAGCTTGGGCGCCAGCCGCCGGAAGTGGGGCCCGAATTCCCATCGGCTGTCGAGCACCAATCCCAGATACTTCATGGTGGACTCGACAGCTATCCGGGCCCCGCTGACCACGATGTGTGATCCCGGCGCCGGCGCACGTCGGGGGCCATGAAACACCATGGCCTCCGACTTGTTCAGGGCCACCTCCAGGCCCAGGCGCCGGATGCGGTTCACCACCTGTGACACCGCAGCCGTGGCTATCAACGCTGCCTCCCTGTGCGAGCTCCCCCGGGCAGCGACAAGCGTGTCGTCCGCATAACACGTCAAGTCGGCGCCCGACGGGAGCTCGCCTCTCAGCACCCAGTCGTAGCCGATGTTCCACAGGAGCGGTCCCAAGACCGATCCCTGCGGAACACCGCACGACATGAGGTGCCGACCGGCACCGTCACGTCCCCGATAGGTGACGCATCTACCCTCCAGGTAAGCCCCTACCGTACGGCGGAGGTAGGGAGGCACGCGATGGTATTTCAGTGCCTCCCGGATACAACTCCAGGGTAGGGTGTTGAATGCGTTAACCTAACCTAACCTAACCTTTTTTTTTTTTTTTTTTTTTTTTTGTCGGGGTGGAAAATCCTCACGGATGTCCTCCGCCTGGGGCGGGCGGAGGGGTATGTCAGACTCAAACTGACTAAAAACCACCCCGGTGTCTCCTCGCACGTGCGCGCGGGGCCGCGGGAATCCAGATTCTTCCGCAGCCCCACACTAGTGCTGGCCCGGTCTGTCCGGGCCTCGTCTCCTGCACGGGGTAGTGAGGCGTTCGACTACCCCGTGCATCGCCTCAGAGGCGCGCGCCGACACCCGCGCGCGCCTCCGCCTCGGGTCCATCGAATAGGGGGCGGGGACTTCCCCAAGTCCCTCGCCCCTGGACCCATTCATGGGGGCCGGAAAAGGGCGTTGTCCGCCCTTCTCCTGCGCCCGGTGCGCCTTCTGCGGCCGGGGAAGGGAGTCGAGATCTCCCTCTCCCGTTCCGCAGCCTCCTTCTGCGACATCACGTCCTCGCAGAAGGACACCACCGCGTCCCACGACTCTGCGCTACCGACCATCCTCCGCACTACGGCCGGCAGCGACAGATCGCCTCCTACTTCATTTGCGAGGACACGGCGCTGCTCCTCCCAAGCCACGCACTCGGCGAGCGTGTGTTGCGCCGTGTCCTCCCCGCAATCGACGCAGTGGTGGCACCGAGCGTCCGGCTCCCTGTCTATGCGGCACAGGTACTTGCCGAAGCAGCCGTGCCCCGACAGCACCTGCGTCACCCTAAACGACAGGGAGCCGTGCCTTCTCCCGAGCCAGTCGTCGAGTACTGGCCGGATCGCCTCGACGGTAGCGAGGCCGGCGGCAGGGCGCAGAAGCCTCTGCCGCCATTCCGCCACCAAGACCTGACGGAGCTCGTCTCGGCGCAGCGCGATCTGCCGCTGCACCGGCCTCGAGCCCCGTGCCCGCTCTTCCTCGCGCCATCGATGTAATGACGCGAGTACTTTCGCCTCTAGGTCCCAGGGCGGGGATCCGGCCAGGACGCAAGCCGCCTCGTAGGAAATCGTGCGGTACCCGCGGGCGACTCTGACGGCCATCGCCCTCTGCGGTTTGCGCAGAATGGCGAGAGTGCTGGCCGTCAAGTCCATCGCCCACACAGGGGCCCCATACAGGGCCATGGACCGCACGATTCCCACGTACAACCGCCTACAGGCGGCGCTCGGGCCCCCCAAGTTGGGAAGCAACGTTGAAAGCGCGCCCGCTGCACCCATCAGCTTCGGCGCCAGCCGCCGGAAGTGGGGCCCGAATTCCCATCGGCTGTCGAGCACCAATCCCAGATACTTCATGGTGGACTCGACAGCTATCCGGGCCCCGCTGACCACGATGTGTGATCCCGGCGCCGGCGCACGTCGGGGGCCATGAAACACCATGGCCTCCGACTTGTTCAGGGCCACCTCCAGGCCCAGGCGCCGGATGCGGTTCACCACCTGTGACACCGCAGCCGTGGCTATCAACGCTGCCTCCCTGTGCGAGCCCCCCCGGGCAGCGACAAGCGTGTCGTCCGCATAACACGTCAAGTCGGCGCCCGACGGGAGCTCGCCTCTCAGCACCCAGTCGTAGCCGATGTTCCACAGGAGCGGTCCCAAGACCGAACCCTGCGGAACACCGCACGACATGAGGTGCCGACCAGCACCGTCACGTCCCCGATAGGTGACGCATCTACCCTCCAGGTAAGCCCCTACCGTACGGCGGAGGTAGGGAGGCACGCGATGGTATTTCAGTGCCTCCCGGATACAACTCCAGGGTAGGGTGTTGAATGCGTTGGAGATGTCTAAAGACACCGCCAGCACCACCCCACCCCGGGAAACCGTCTCCTCCGCCAGGGCCCTCACGCGCATGATGGCGTCTATGGTGGAGCGCCCCCGACGAAAACCAAATTGGTTGTCGTCCAGGTTCGGCCCCTCCCTGCACAAGTGGCCGACGAGGCGATCTGCGATAATGCGCTCAAAAAGTTTGCCCGCCTCGTCGAGCAGCACTATGGGCCGATACGCGGACGGCGAGTCCGCGGGGCGCCCCTCCTTCCTGAGCAGGACCAGCCTCCCCTCCTTCCACACACTGGGAAACTGACCCTGCTCGAGACATGCCGTGAAGAGCCCCCTCAGCTGGGGCTCTAGCTCCTTCAGAGCCAGGACGAGAGCTCGACCAGGAACTCCGTCGGGTCCGGGCGCTGTGTTCTTAGCCCGGAGTCGCGACACGGCCGCTCTCGTCTCTGCCTGCGTCACCTCGGGGACATCGGTGCTCTCCTCTTCTGGAGAGTCTGTGGCTGAGGGCGAAGCCATCGCCGGGGGAACGTGTCCCGCTCGCTCAGGGAAGAGGGCCGTCACCACCGCCTCTAGCAACTGGGGTTCCATACTCTGCGCCAGTGGAGGCGCCCAGGGACGCAACTTGCCCCGTACCCAACGGTAAGGGCGCCCCCACGGATCCCGATCTAGGGACCCCAGCAGAACCTTTTTTTTTTTTTTTTTTTTTTGTCGGGGTGGAAAATCCTCACGGATGTCCTCCGCCCTGGGGCGGGCGGAGGGGTCTGTCAGACTCAAACTGACTAAAAACCACCCCGGTGTTCCCTCGCACACTTGCGTCGGGGGGCAACGGGATCTGATGCGACTTCCGCTGCCCCGGACTAGTGCCGGCCCGCTTGACCTGCGGGCCTCGTCCCGGGGGGGAGTGAGGTGTGAAACTCCCCCCGTTACGTCTCAGAGAGGCGCGCGTGGAACACTACGCGCCGCCGTCTCGGGTCCAGTGTGATCGGGGGCGACGGATGTCCCCGAATCCGTCGCCCCTGGACCTGTTTATGGGGGCCGGAAGAGGGCGTTGTCCGCCCTCTGCCGACGCCCGGTGCGTCTGCTGCGGGATGGGCGGGAGCTCGTCATCTCCCTCTCCCTTTCCGCAGCCTCCTTCTGCGACATGACGGTTTCGCAGAAGGACATCACCGCGTCCCAGGACTCTGCGCTGCCGACCATCGAGCGAACGACGGTCGGCAGCGACAGGTCTCCTCCTACTTCCGTAACGAGCGCACGGCGCGGCTCATCCCACGCGGCGCACTCGGCCAGCGTATGCCGCGCCGTGTCCTCCAGACAGTGGACGCAGTGATGACACCGGGCGTCCGGCTCCCTGCTTATGCGACACAGGTACTTCCCGAAGCAGCCGTGCCCCGAGAGCACCTGCGTCGCCCGAAACGTCAGGGAGCCGTGCTTCCTCCCGAGCCAGTCGTCGAGTACTGGCCGGATCGCCTCGACTGTGTCGAGGCCGGCGGTAGGGAGCTCTAGCCTCCCCCGCCATTCCGCCACCATGACCTGTCGGAGCTGAGACCGGTACAGCGTTATCTGTCGTTGCACCAGCCTCTCGCCCCGATGATCGGCCTCCTCGCGCCACTGGTGCAGTGTCGCGAGGGTCTTCGCCTCCAGGTCCCACGGCGGGGATCCGGCCAGTACACAAGCCGCCTCGTAGGAGATCGTGCGATATCCCCGTATGACCCTGACGGCCATCGCTCTCTGCGGTCTGCGCAGAACCGCGATAGTGCGGGCCGTCAGGTCTTTCGCCCAAATCGGGGCCCCGTAAAGGGCCATCGATCGCACGATCCCCACGTACAACCGCCTACAGGCGGTGCTCGGGCCCCCCAGATTGGGAAGCAGCGTTGACAGCGCGCCCGCCGCGCCCATCAACTTGGGCACCAACCGCTGAAAGTGGGGGCCGAAGTCCCAACGGCTGTCGAGCACCAATCCTAAGTACTTCATGGTTGACTCGACAGCGATCCGGACCCCACCGACCACAATGTGTGATCCCAGCGGCGGCGCCCGTCGGGGGCCATGAAAAGCAATGGCCTCCGACTTGTTGAGGGCCACTTCCAGGCCGAGGCGTCGTATGCGGCTCACCACCTGTGAGACCGCAGCCGTAGCCAGCAACGCTGCCTCCCTGTACGAGCTCCCCCGAGCCGTGACCAGCGTGTCGTCCGCATAACACGTCAGGTCCACTCCCGGCGGGAGCTCGCACCGCAAAACCCAGTCGTATCCGATGTTCCACAGGGGTGGGCCCAGAACCGAACCCTGCGGAACACCGCACGACATCTCGCGACGGCCCGTGCCGTCGCGTCCCATGTAGGTGACACACCGTCCGGACAGATAAGCCCCCACAATGTTGCGGAGGTAGGAAGGCACCCGATGGTATCGCAGGGCCTCCCTAATGCAACCCCAGGGCAGGGTGTTGAACGCGTTGGAGATGTCCAAGGACACCGCCAGCACCACCCCACCCTGGGACACCGCTTCCTCCGCCAGGACTCTCACCCTCATGATGGCGTCGATGGTAGAGCGCCCACGCCGGAAGCCAAACTGGCTGTCGTCTAGGTTCGGCCCCTCTGTACACAAGTGGCTGACGAGGCGATCTGCGATGACACGCTCGAGCATTTTGCCCGCCTCGTCCAGCAACACTATGGGCCGATAAGCCGACGACGTATCCGCCGGGCGCCCCGCCTTCCTGAGCAGGACCAGTCGACCAGTCTTCCACCTGCTAGGGAACTGACCCCGCTCAAGGCACGCCGAGAAGAGTCCCCTCAGTGGGGGCTCCAACTCCTTCAGGGCGAGGACTAGAGCGCGACCAGGCACTCCGTCGGGCCCCGGAGCAGTGTTTTTTGCCCGGAGCCGCATCACGGACGCGCTCATCTCCGCCTGTGTCACCTCTGGGACGGTTTCGCTCTCCTCTTCTTCTTCCGACTCTGCAGCTGTGGGCAGAGCCATCGGCGGTGGCTCGTACTCGGCTGTCTCAGGGAAGAGAGCCGAGACCACTCGCTCCAGAAACTGCGGCTCGAGACCTTCCGTTAGCGGGGGGGCCCAAGGCCGAAGCTTCCCTCGGACCGTGCGGTAAGGGCGCCCCCACGGATCCCCGTCTAGGGTCGCCAACAGCTCCTCTCTGGAGCGCGTCTTCGACTCGCCGATGGCCAGCCACAGAGCCTCCTTCGCCGCGCGGTACACCTCATACAGCGCGGCTTCTTCGTCGGGATCCCGCAGACGTCTCCTCCGACACCGCGTGTACGGGCGTCTGGCGTCTGCACACGCGACGCGCAGCCGCTCGACCTCGACGCACCACCAGTACACGCGGCGCCTTGCGGACAGAGAGGAGACGCGTGGCATGGACGCGTCGCAGATTTGCGTCATCGCGTCGCTAAACCACTGCGCCTCCCGTTCGACGTCGACGGGACCGACGGTAGCCGACTCCCGGATCCAGGCTTGGACGATAGTGGCTTCCTCGAGAGCCTCCCTGTCGAGGCGTTTCAGCGCCCAACGCGGGCCGTCTCTTCGGGGGGCCGATTGGCTACGACCTCCAGCGGTCTGGGTGGAGACGTCGAAGCGTATGTATCGGTGATCCGATAGCGTCTCCACCTCCGCTTCCACGTGCCAATCACGAACACGGTGCACGACAGCGGGACTAGCGAACGACACGTCCACAATGGATCCACCTCGCTGCCGCACACACGTGTAGGCCGAACCCCGATTTAAGACAGCCAGGCCCGTCGTAACGGCCCACTCCTCTAGCACATCGCCTCTCGGGTCTGTGACCGGGGATCCCCACGCCGCAGACTTGGCGTTCAGATCACCGAGAAGCAAAATGGGCCGAGGATGAGACCGGCCGACGACGGCTCCCAACTCGACAAGGAAACTCTCGAAGTCGGCGAGACTCCTGTTGGGCGAAAAGTATGCCCCGATCGTGACGATCCCGTTCACAAGGGCGGCAACCCAACCGTGACCCCGGGATACGTCGACAAGAGTCGCGCCGATGATGGCCACCAGGCCGTCCAGATCCCCTGCCCAGTTATCCCGGGCGGGGACAAAATACGGCTCAGCGACCACCGCCACATTTATCGACCACTCCGCCATGCTCAGGACCAAGAGATCCTGAGCTCTGGTGCAGTGGTTGACGTTCGCCTGGAGGAAATGCAGCGCCATCACTGGCACTCCATTTCGTCGGCGCCTCGTCCTACCACAGGCCGGAAGTCGGCCGAAGAGGTGCTAGGGGGTGCGGCCCCCGTAGCTTTGGTCCAACGCTTGCTGCGCTTTCTGGGCGCGCTGCAAGCGTTGCCGCCAGTTCTGTGCCCCGCGGACTTTCCTGCAGCCGCACAGAGGCTGCAGTTTGGCTCAGCGGAGCACTGGGACGCCTTGTGGCCGGGCTGACCGCAGCGATAACACAGATCGCTGCGGTCGGCTTCGCTAGTGCACAGTGCCCGGACGTGCCCTTTCTCCAGGCACCGGTAACACTGCATGGCCCTGGGTGCCAGCAATTTCACTCTTGCTGAGACCCAGCCCACCAAAAGACGTCCCGCGTCGGCAACTCTCTTCGCCGCAGCCACTGGACACCGCACCCAGATGGTGCCCAGCCCACCAGCGTTGACTCGGATTTCGCCCGCCCGTACATTTTCTGGCGGGCATCCGCCGCTCCGCGCTATGGCCACCACCACCTCTTCCGGGGAAACAGAGTCGTCCAGCCCATCGACGCGCACCTCAGCCGTCTTGATGGGTCTGGACACCCGGGCCTCCTCGGGGTTGAGGACGTCCCTAAGCTTTGCAGCTAGAGAGTCCGCCCTCTCGGCACTAACCTAACCTAACCTAACCTTTTTTTTTTTTTTTTTTTTTTGTCGGGGTGGAAAATCCTCACGGATGTCCTCCGCCCTGGGGCGGGCGGAGGGGTCTGTCAGACTCAAACTGACTAAAAACCACCCCGGTGTTCCCTCGCACACTTGCGTCGGGGGGCAACGGGATCTGATGCGACTTCCGCTGCCCCGGACTAGTGCCGGCCCGCTTGACCTGCGGGCCTCGTCCCGGGGGGGAGTGAGGTGTGAAACTCCCCCCGTTACGTCTCAGAGAGGCGCGCGTGGAACACTACGCGCCGCCGTCTCGGGTCCAGTGTGATCGGGGGCGACGGATGTCCCCGAATCCGTCGCCCCTGGACCTGTTTAGGGGGGCCGGAAGAGGGCGTTGTCCGCCCTCTGCCGACGCCCGGTGCGTCTGCTGCGGGATGGGCGGGAGCTCGTCATCTCCCTCTCCCTTTCCGCAGCCTCCTTCTGCGACATGACGGTTTCGCAGAAGGACATCACCGCGTCCCAGGACTCTGCGCTGCCGACCATTGAGCGAACGACGGTCGGCAGCGACAGGTCTTCTCCGACCTCCGTAACGAGCGCACGGCGCGGCTCATCCCACGCGGCGCACTCGGCCAGCGTATGCCGCGCCGTGTCCTCCAGACAGTGGACGCAGTGATGGCACCGGGCGTCCGGCTCCCTGCTTATGCGACACAGGTACTTCCCGAAGCAGCCGTGCCCCGAGAGCACCTGCGTCGCCCGAAACGTCAGGGAGCCGTGCTTCCTCCCGAGCCAGTCGTCGAGTACTGGCCGGATCGCCTGGAAACCTAACCTAACCTAACCTAACCTAACCTTTTTTTTTTTTTTTTGACGGGGTGGAAAATCCTCACGGATGTCCTCCGCCTGGGGCGGGCGGAGGGGTCTGTCAGACTCAAACTGACTAAAAACCACCCCGGTGTCTCCTCGCACGTGCGCGCGGGGCCGCGGGAATCCAGATTCTTCCGCAGCCCCACACTCGTGCTGGCCCGGTATGTCCGGGCCTCGTCTCCTGCACGGGGTAGTGAGGCGTTCGACTACCCCGTGCATCGCCTCAGAGGCGCGCGCCGACACCCGCGCGCGCCTCCGCCTCGGGTCCATCGAATAGGGGGCGGGGACTTCCCCAAGTCCCTCGCCCCTGGACCCATTCATGGGGGCCGGAAAAGGGCGTTGTCCGCCCTTCTCCTGCGCCCGGTGCGCCTTCTGCGGCCGGGAAAGGGAGTCGAGATCTCCCTCTCCCGTTCCGCAGCCTCCTTCTGCGACATCACGTCCTCGCAGAAGGACACCACAACCTAACCTAACCTAACCTAACCTTTTTTTTTTTTTTTTTTTTTTTTTTTTGTTTTTTTTTTTTTTGTCGGGGTGGAAAATCCTCACGGATGTCCTCCGCCCTGGGGCGGGCGGAGGGGTCTGTCAGACTCAAACTGACTAAAAACCACCCCGGTGTCTCCTCGCACGTGCGCGCGGGGCCGCGGGAATCCAGATTCTTCCGCAGCCCCACACTAGTGCTGGCCCGGTCTGTCCGGGCCTCGTCTCCTGCACGGGGTAGTGAGGCGTTCGACTACCCCGTGCATCGCCTCAGAGGCGCGCGCCGACACCCGCGCGCGCCTCCGCCTCGGGTCCAGAATAGGGGGCGGGGACTTCCCCAAGTCCCTCGCCCCTGGACCCATTCATGGGGGCCGGAAAAGGGCGTTGTCCGCCCTTCTCCTGCGCCCGGTGCGCCTTCTGCGGCCGGGGAAGGGAGTCGAGATCTCCCTCTCCCGCTCCGCAGCCTCCTTCTGCGACATCACGTCCTCGCAGAAGGATACCACCGCGTCCCACGACTCTGCGCTACCGACCATCCGCCGCACTACGGCCGGCAGCGACAGATCGCCTCCTACTTCATTTGCGAGGACACGGCGCTGCTCCTCCCAAGCCACGCACTCGGCGAGCGTGTGTTGCGCCGTGTCCTCCCCGCAATCGACGCAGTGGTGGCACCGAGCGTCCGGCTCCCTGTCTATGCGGCACAGGTACTTGCCGAAGCAGCCGTGCCCCGACAGCACCTGCGTCACCCTAAACGACAGGGAGCCGTGCCTTCTCCCGAGCCAGTCGTCGAGTACTGGCCGGATCGCCTCGACGGTAGCGAGGCCGGCGGCAGGGCGCAGAAGCCTCTGCCGCCATTCCGCCACCAAGACCTGACGGAGCTCGTCTCGGCGCAGCGCGATGTGCCGCTGCACCGGCCTCGAGCCCCGTGCCCGCTCTTCCTCGCGCCATCGATGTAATGAACCTAACCTAACCTTTTTTTTTTTTTTTTTTTTTTTTTTTTTTTTTTTTTTTTTTTTTTTTTTTTTTTTGCGGGCTGAAAATCCTCACAGCTGTCCTCCGCCCTGGGGCGGGTGGAGGGGTCTGTTGACCCACTACCAGTGCGGCATCGGTGGACGTTCTTCGCTGCCGCTGCTGGCTCAGCGCAGCGACTTGTCGCCGGAGGTCCTGAAAATCATTTCGGAGACGGCTGTTTTCATTCTGCAACTTCGCAACCTCGTCTGAGGCCGTCCTGTTGAGGAGGATGCCAACCGCCTCTTTAATGTCCGCGGCAGCCTCCTTCAGACCGCGGGTGAACGTGCCCTTCAGGCTGCCGGATTTGATGGCAACCTTCAGGACTAAGTCCACCCCGTCCAAGGCAAGCTGGCTTAGGGCCACCGCAGATGGTTCCCCCCTTCCGCCGCTAGAGCAGCGCGTCGCTCGACGCGGGCCATTTCCGACACTTCGTCGGCCGCGACGGCTTTGCGCTGCTCTCTTCTGGTGGTGTTGAGCTCCGCCTTTGAGCTCCCTAGCGTGGCACAACTCTCGCCACCAGGGTCCTCGGTAGAGACCCCCATGTCGCTCTCTGCTTCGCTGGCCGCCGGAGTATTGGAGCGCACGAACGTACCCTGTGCGTCCCTATATGAGCCGACATTTATACTAATATTTACATCATCATCATCATCATCATTTCAGCCGAAAGACGTCCACTGCTGGACATAGACCTCCCCTAAGTGTCGCCACATTGACCGGATATTTCGTCCCCGTAGCGCGAAAAGTCACTAAGTCCGAAAATGTCCAAAATGAGTTATCAATGTCAGTATAATCACATATTTTTTCTCTAAATATCTGTCAAACCGTTATCTTTATAGCTGCTCTCGTTTTTGGTTTACGAAATGTGAAAAGTAAGCAAGTCTACCTTTTGGACCGCAAAGTGTAATGGAAGAATTAACTAAATTAGTTAATTATTTTATATTTATCTAAATTGTACAAAACTCGAAACTAAAACGAGTTAATTACTTTTTCTTTTAAATTATTAATACATGCAAAATGCCTTTAGGTATCGTAAACATCACTAAAATGAGTTAGTGAGTTTTTATCATGTATAGTTTGCTAAAACACACGAAAGCGAAAATTAACTAACTCGACATAGTGATTACTCACTCTTTATTTTTTAATTACTTGTGCAATACTCCAAAAGCAAAAAGTCACCATCCCTTTTTAATGATTTGTTTTGTATTAAAAGAGGCACATAAGATCAATTGAGAATGATCATTAAAGTCTTTTAATTATTATTTATACGACTTCGACGAGGATTTTATGAATAAAGTAAATTTCGCTCGCGAGTTAGTGAGTTTGTCGCTTCAAGAGCGACGTGCGCGGAGCGTGGTGACTTTCATTCGTTCGCTGTTTCATCGTCAACCGACACTTACACGCGCTTTTTACACGGGGTTATTTGTGTTAAACTGTATAACAATGAGTCGTGCTAACTTTTTACTTGATTTATTGAATCAAAACGAAAAAAAACTGTTGTAGAGGTGTCCTTCAGAAGTGTGTAAGGTCCTTCAGAAGCTGTTTGATTCTGTCATACTCGAGGTAAAACGGCCACAGGCACTTAGGACTCTTCTTCAAAAAGGGCGATAATGCCCGGCTGAAGAACTAGCTAGGTCCAGCTCACTTCTAAGCCATGTCTACAAGTTGTTTTCAAGATTCATCACGAATCGTCTTGCGCGCAAGTTTGATGATTTTCAGCCTCCCGAACAAGCCGGATTCTGAAAAGGCTTTAGCACCGTAGACCACCTACGTACACTGCGGCAGTTTATACAGAAGACCGAAGAGTATAACCTGCCCCTCTGTTTAGCGTTTGTGGACTACGAGAAAGCCTTCGATTCGATCGAGACTTGGGCTGTACTGCAGTCTCTCCAACTATCGACTACTATCGACTATCCGACTATCGGTACATCAAGGTGTTGAAGTGTTTGTATAAAAACGCCACCATGTCAGCCTGACTTCAGGACCAGACCTCGGAACCTATCTTTCTGCAGCGAGATGTGAGACAGGGAGACGTCATATCTCCGAAACTGTTCACTGCTGCACTGGATAGGGCTAGGCATCAACGTCAATGGCGAGTACATCTCTCACCTTCGGTTTGCCGACGATATAGTGGTCATGGCTGAGACCATGGAGGACATCAGTACAATATTGATGAGCTTTCGGCTGTAATGATGATCATGATGATGATAAAAAAGTCACTATTTATAGCGACACATGCACTGGGCAAAACAGAAACAGTTGGTTCATTACGGCATTATTGGTCCATTTAATTCAAACATATTTAGGGAATGGTCATACTCATACGGAAGTAAACTCCATGCATAGCGCAATAGAAAGACAGCAGAGACATAGCCGTGTTTATTCCAGAGAGACAATGTCCGAGTGTCGTCAAGTTTAGATACCAGCACGATGGTCCCTACCTAGAATTTAATATTTTAGGAATACGTCAGATAGAAACTTCTCCTCTTAATAGGAAGAGGAGGAAACAAAAAGAACAAACAAATGGACAATGGTCAGAAGAACTATTCCAAGACTTGAAAAATTATAAAATATCACAGGGATACTCTTTGCCACTGCCTATTTCAGAGGCAAAAAGAAAGACCTTAATAATTTATGTGCAAAAGAGATAAACCAATCCTAACCAACTAGTAAAGACGTAATAGATAGAAGATTTTTGTGTTATAATTGTAGTATTTCGTTATTTTTTCGCACAAAACTTTGATAAAACTTTAATTGAATTAATAAAAACAGTTCCATTACTTATTAATGTCATTAATTAAAACCAAACCAACCACACAAGCTTCGTATATTTAGATAGGTAGTATGTACTATACACATTTGATACACTTAACAGTTAGTTCCACTTTACTTAACTCTAGTTATTTTTCTTTTTAACACTTTCGATCTGAGAGAAAAGTCACTAACTCCGGTCGAAAATTCATTAATTCGCAACTAAGCCAAAAATTTGATAGAAAACAATTAATTAATTTTAGTTTCTTTCCTTTTCTCAATTATTAGAAGTTTTTCATGTAATATTACGCTTATAATATAAACTTTATTTTATTATCTTCAAAATAAAGCTAAAACTGCAAAGATATATAATGACAAGCCGAAGTTATGAATATTTATATTTTTAAAAACTTTAACTCACGATATCTCAAAACTAGGTTTTTCGAGTTAATGACTTTTCGCACTACGGGGACGATTTACATGAATTAAGAAAAGCGAAAATTTTATCAGCCTAGGGTAATTTAGAAACAGTCACAAACTCACGCCCTCTTACTCTTCTTTCTTCTGACCTTAACGATTTTTCGGCTCTCACTCCCTTTCACTTCCTAATTGGACGACCATTCTTATCAGTACCACATCCTCAGTTTACAATTTAAGCCCATTGGACAAGCTGGACTGGACAGGACGCAAGTAACTTGGAGATAAGAATTAGCTTTTTCCTGGCGAGCGTTCTGATCGTTGCAGCTTCGTCGAGTATTTATCTTAGGCTGCCCCCAAATGTGTGGAGGCATTGCTCCTTGCAAAACGTCATTATTGAATTCTTCACCTAACGCCACCCTTCGCCTATCAAGGAATTTGGAATTTCAATAGCTATCAAAAATTAAGTGCTAATTAGATTTCAGAAATATCCACCAGAATGAAAACTGAAAAATAAAAACTTTTTAACATAAAATTTAACCGACGAAAACACGAACTGAATAGCGAAAAATAAAAAACTTTTAGTCGTTTATCGATCCAAAGTTAAAGAAAGTAATTAATTTTGAGGTAAATTAAGCTACCATCATTTCATACTTTAGGTAATTAAAAAAACACATTTATTTCAGGGTTAACACAATAATTAAATATTTAATATGAAATTAATTAATTATTATTTATTATTAATTAATTAGTAATAATTTTTCTTGTTTATTTGGTTGGCGCCGATTCGAAATTAATTACTTACTTAAACTTTGGAGTTTACCTAGAGTAAAATGTTAATTATTTTTCGCTTTTCAATTCGTGTTTTCATCGGTTCAATTTTTTGTTAAAAAGTTTTTATGACTCATGGTTTTGTCAAGCGGTCGTATCATATTGGACAGACCGACTTGTTACAAAGTAGTAAAAGTATTAGGTTGAGTAAGTAAAAGAAGCAATGAAGACATGGTTAATTTATTTAGATACCCGAAAATTTTCAAAAATACACCAATCATCCGCTAAAAATCACAATTCGAACCCTAGATAATATAGTAAAAAATGTATATTGACAGGCACCGTCTTCGACCGCAGCTACGCGCCAGCCGCGACGCTCGCCGGTGAACGTCAGGAGAGCTCCGCGGTGGCGGCGGCAAGGCGGAGAAGAATCGTCTACGAAAATTATTGTCGATCTAGCGACACAGCATCTACTAGAGCGGGCCCGGCGTGGTGGGTGCGTCGCGCTCGGGTCGTGTGCGGTACCGCGCGGCCGGCACGCGCGGCGCCGCGCCCACCAGCAGCGCCAGCGGCTCGGGCGGGGAGGGGGGCGCGGACGCGGGCCCAGGCGCTGCGCCCGCTGCCGCCGCCGCCAGCGCGTCTCCGCGTTCCAGGGACCACTGACGTCGCAACGGACGTCTTCCGCTTCCAAGGCACCTGGACAGAATTCACCCACTTAGGCTCACGGGCATGCACCAAAAATCACCTCTAAACGAAATTAGAACATCTCTTTTACTCTTTCACTTCTAATGGATTTTTTACACAATCATTCATTTGTATTTTTTAGGGTTCCGTAGCCAAATGGCTAAAACGGAACCCTTAAAAATTCATCCTGTCTGTCTGTCTGTCCTACCGTATGTCACAGCCATTTTACTCGGAACTGTTGGCACCACGCTGTTGAAATTTGGAGAGTAGGTGTCATCTATAAACCATCATCTGCCTAGCCTTTTCCGAACTATGTTGGGGTCGCCTTCCAGTCTAACCGATTGCGGCTGAATATCTGAATTTCACATGGAGCGATTGCCTATCTGACCTCCACAACCTAATTAGTATTGGGTAATACGATACCCTTTAGTAAGACTGGTTATCAGACTCCGGGCCATTGTTTACCTATAACAACTGTCAAAGATTTACAAATGACAGCCCGGATAACGGCTTAACGTGCTTTCCGAGGCACGGGGGAAACTCGGTAGTTTATAGATGGTCACCCATCCACGGACCAACCAAGCGCGGCTTAACATCGATCCGAGTGGCTATTTTTACCCTGCATTCTAATATTCAGTAAATTTTGTAAATATTTTTACCGTTACTGAGAAATCTATCTATACATATAAAATTCAAAGTCCTGACTGACTGACTGACTTATATATCAACGCACAGCCCAAACCACTGGTCCTAGAGAAATGAAATTTGGACAGTGTATTTTTTGTAAAGAGTAGGTATCCACTAAGAAAGGGTTTTTCGAAATTCCACCCCTAAGAGGGTAAAATGCGGTGTTGAATTTTCTATGAAACTTTTTATTCTCTGAGTCGATTGAGTTGAAATTGTGTCTACATAATTATACATCAATTAAAATGATGAGATACGTGTATCACAGTTTTTCGAAAATCATCCCCCAATTTTAAATTCAATGTCCTGACTGGCTGACTGATACATCAACGCACAGCCCAAACCGCTGGTTCTAGAGACATGAAATTTGGAGAATGTACTCTTTGTGGAGAGTAGGTATCCACTAAGAAAGGGTTTTTTGAAATTCCACCCCTAATAGGGTGAAATGAGGTGTTGAATTTTCTGTGAAACTTTTTATTCTCGGGGTCGATTGACTTGAAAATTTGTGTACATACTCTTCAGATAAAATCCAGTAAACCCGATGTCCAATCTCAAACCAAGGTATCAATATTTCACGTATCTAATTTAATTGATATAACTTTATAATAATAATTGCAAGTTATAAGCAAGTACATGTAAATCTATGTATGTATTATAGATAGATACATAGATTACTTATTATTCCAGAAGAAAGATCCTGTGGGCAATTCCCTAACTCCACGCGGGCGAATCCGCGGGCATAAGCTAGTGTAATAATAAAGAAAGTTAGGTAATTCTAGCATACTCAAAATATGAAATTTGGGTTAGTTGATTAACTTATTAAGTGACGTTACAGAGGTTCTCGTCGGATACCTTGAATACGAAAAGTAACTAAGTAATATTAATGAGCAGGGAAGCCTCAGTAATTAAGAAAAGGTTAGTAGGAAAAATTACTCAAGTGCCGTTAGTTAATTTTCATAAACTGATGTTTTGCCTTAACAAGTAGTTATGTAGTTCTGACATTCTCGTATTATCTAAAATACTAAAAAAACTGTATTTTACCTTTTTATAAGGTAGATAATTGGTTTGAAAACACTTTGACATCATTAACTCATTTTGGCTAAAAATGTCACTTAGTGACTTTTCGCTCTACAACGACGATAATGCAATAACCCTTCCTTGGCAATCGGTTAAAAATTATGTGAAATTATGAAAAAATTAAATGGGGAACCCTCATTTGTTATTTAGTTTCTAAGACATGGGAGTTATTTGTGAAACTGCAGCAGTAACTTTGTTTTTCAATATCATACTGTGAAAAATAAATATGGTTTTGCTGTTGAGTGTAAATTGGTGCTACGGAACATTTTATGCTGGAGTCCGACTCGCACTTGGCCAGTTTTTTTAGTGGAGATAGAGATCTCTTTGTCGTGGCTCAAATGTAAAAGCAGATTATTCATGCAGAATTAGTGGCAGCACCTGTAACGCGAGTATTGTGCGCTGTGGTCACCGATGGGCAGCCCGAGCGTGACGCGCGACTCGCGAGTGTCCCGTATGTCGCGAGAGTCCCGCGTGTCGCTGGTGTCACGCGCGTCGCCTGAGTCGGTGGAGCGGCGCGTGGAGCGGGGGGGGCTACAGTCTGCCGACACCGCGCCGGACCGCTGCCACGCTGCAATCACTATCACAATCAAGCAGAGCTACTCGCATCGACGCGCGCAGTGCGGTGAAACGACACGCACCTTGCTTGTCCGGCGTGCTGGTGGGGTCGGAGCGCTGGCGCTCGACGTGCGCGGGACGAGGCGGGGGCGGCGCGTCATTTGGGGGCGGCGAGCAGCTGGGGGCTGGAGATTCGCTCTCGTTCTCTCCGTCAACTTCAAATAACACTTCCTCAGATCTGGCAACATAAGTAAACGGCTCGTACACGCTTAATCTCGATCACCATCGAAGATCGTCACGGGTCATCGATTACATCAAGTGATTAGCGGATCGTAAACCTTATGTCAATCTTCTTAGTAAGATGTTAAAGTAATCATTCAATCACTGACAGACAAGGCAACTAAACCGCAATGGCAAGCTCCAGAAGCACAAAATTTTCCACAATGTAGGTTGAAGGGAATTAAAGTTAGTTGGGAAGTTCTTGGGGCACACATTTGTTTTTTTCCTGATTCTACAACTTCAATAAACATTGCTGTACGGTTCAACCGCACATTCTGCAATTCAGCAGTTTATGGCACATTCATTTCAACTCGTGTTCTCGTTACAGCCAAGAAGGGCCGCGTCATTCACTTCATTTCCACACTATCAGTCCATTAAGAGGGCCCTTCCCGGTCCGTCTACCGTCATCGCGAGCATGGTCGAAAAGCTTGTTGTTTCATCCAGAGCCACGGCGGCGATGTTTTTTCAACTCCCCCGTCCCAGAGGGCCCCGACCCCGCACGAATCGTCTCTCGCGCACCTCATACCGCTTAATGCGACAACATTGAACGAAAAATAGTGTTCGAAAATTTCATAACTTGTTCCAGGAGATACGTGTTTTTGAATAAGGCTTACAAGTTTGTGAAATTAATATTTGTCATTTAAAATCTCCATTACATTTGCAAGGTTTCTATCACAATGTTTTCTTTACTTTTACAATTTATGAGTACAATATGAACGGCCAAAGTTTAGGTAAATATGTTCAAAATAGCACATTTTTAGAGGCTTATACTGAATTTGTTTCTCAAAATTTTTACTTTTTGCTGTGATAGAAACCTAGATATAGTGCACAAGATACCTATCAGTAAAAAAAAATCAAAGATAGATGTGTTACCACGGCATAATCACGTAAGAGCGTTTGTATGAAAAGTATGACGGGTTGGCCGCTCTCTCTCTCATTTTGCTTTTGACCTTTGGGACAATACAGTAGTGGGAAGGTCACTTATATAAGTACATGTAGGTAGGGGGAGGGGGAGGGGAGGGAAGGGAGGGGAGGGTCATAGGAACCCCCCGAGGGGGGGGGAATTCGTCGGAAATGCATAGTTTTTTTTAATGATTTTTTAAAAGGGAAATATTTATTTTTGAGTTATACTAATACAAGCTTTAAAATCGGTAATTTTATACATACGGGACACCTGCTGATGGGGGCGGAGGGGGAGAGGAGTACCCCCGCCCTGTAGTTACGGTAACCTTACTTTTTCTGTCCCTATTTTTCAGGGAGGAAAGGGTAGGGGAGTGAGAACCAGTACTACTGCCTTATCTCCGGCGCTGCGGGAATAGCAGCCCCTTCGCCTTTGCGTAACAAAGTCACAGGCGATCACGCTCCCCTCCGCACCTTCGGCTTGTTGGTCGCCACCGGAGGTGGCAACCAGCCTCGGTCGCTACGGGTCGCGCGATGCCTGCGCCTTTGTCACGGCAGGCTGGGGCTGCCCTCCCTCCGCGCCTCCGGGCTCTAAAAAACACTCTCGGGGTAGGACATACCAAGACCACGGCGTGTCGGGGTTGACAAATTCGGTTCTGAATTCAAGTTCGTTGTAAGGCCACGTTTACATTTAAATTACACGCACATTTGACCAATTCTATAGTGTCAGTTTTTTTTTGTAATAGCATTGTGTGCTTTGCTCACTGCACATTCCACACGTACGTTATATTCTATGCCAAAATAGTCGTGTGGTGTGAACCAAAATAGTCTGTGGTGTGCAATATCGTCGTTTTCAATACAATGCCATCAATAATTCTACAATTAATATCTCCGAAACTATTCATTTCCGACGGTTGACATTTTGCAAATCGTTTTATTATATTAGTAGAAACCTACAATAAAAATTACAACATCCTAGGTTAATGTACAGATATAAGTGACTAGCCAAAACTTTGGAGCTAACAAGTGACCCAGGGTCAACAAGGATCCGCAAACTATAAGGTGCTAAGTGTGGGGATTTCAGATTTAGAGACTAACAAGTGTCTCAGGGATCGTCAAGGATCCATAAACTATCAGGAGTTCAGTGCATGAATTTTAGACTTTGGGACAACCAGGTGTCTCGGGGAACGTTTTATCATCAAGATCTGAGGTTAACAGGTGTCTCAGGGGATCACCAAGGATCCGTAAGCAGTTATCAAGAACATTTAAGTAAGATCTTTCCATTTATTCCTTACTTTGATTAAGTCCTCGTCATGGATGCCATACATGCAAATCAGGACGAACTTTACACAGCCGTCCTAAAATTGGCTACAACTATCAAAAAGGACTCAGCGGATCGTAAGACTGCCGACTGTTTCAAGCGACGTTTAGAAAACTTAAATCAGTATTGGACCGATTACCAGTACAATCACCACCACATCTTACGGAAGAAAGCAAGTCTCATCCGTATTTTAGTGGCCGTGCATACGAACAAACAAAAGAGCTATACATCTCGACCAAGGCATTCATCAATCAACAATATCAAACTGGTCTTGTACAATGTGTTAAAAATCCCTGTCCGATCCGTGAGGCTATTATTAGGTGTCGAGATTAGATTCATTTATGTAATCTTTTTTAGATAACAAGTTAAAAAAAACCCCAATCAAAATTAAATAAAATGTACTAAAATGAGGAACCGTACAAGGACATACAGGGGCGCGGGCCGCGACACTCCGGTCGCTTCTCGGGTAGTGACGCCATAAACAAACACACAATTGACGATCGAACATACTAATAAACGAAGATGATGTTGTCACGTTAAAAATTGCTAGATTTTAGAGAAATGGTGGTAATTTGGGCACACAAATCAAGGCATTGTATTTTTGTTAAAAATTATACTTCTTTTCATAGTATTTACACTTCCGCATCCGTTTCCGTTTCTGCTTCTGTGACACTTCCGTTGCATCATTAATAGAGAACAGAGGTAGCGTGTGTGTGGTGAGATGTATGTAGATGTGTGTTTTGAATACTTTTGCCACTAGGTTAGATAACTGATAAGGGTTTCAGTGTCATCGTCACTATAGTTTTTCAGACAAAGTAAGATTTCCTATTTACCTGGAAACTACTCACAATATGCTTAATTAACTACATAGCTTATACTGGCTAATGTTGAAGTAGAGGCGAAGCCCGATTTACTTTATAAACCAGAAGGCCACACTGAAAGTAAAACTGTTATAGTTCTCACTAACTGCAAAGGGGGTGGCGTGGGCAGCGGCTTGTCGAAGCCGTCCTTGCCGAGCAGCCAGTAGGTGTGCATGGCGCCCTTGCCCTTGATCTGCGTGAGGCCGCGCGAGCGCAGCCGGTAGCCGCCGGCAGCCGACAGCCGCTCCGCTGTCGCCGCCGACACCTGGATGCGCCACGCCGCGCCTGCGAAGTGCACACGCGTGACTCACAGCGACCTGCGTACCGTGCCTCACAGTCGCAAGCTAGCACCTACCAGTGGACTCCATGCGCGAGGCGGTGTTCACGGTGTCACCGAAGAGGCAGTAGCGCGGCATGGTGAGACCCACGACGGCGGCGCACACGGGCCCGGAGTGCAGGCCGATGCGCAGGTGCAGCGGCGTGTCGGGCAGGTGGCGCAGGCGGAAGCATCCGGCTAGGTGCAGCAGGTGCAGCGCCATGGTGGCCACGGCGTCGGCGTGCGATCGCGAGCGCACCGGCAGCCCGCCCACCACCATGTACGCGTCGCCGATGGTCTCCACCTGCCACACGACGCGCTCGGTCAGAGCCGGCGCGAGTCAACCGTACTGTACCGGTCGCATGGCCGCACGTACCTTGTAGACCTGGTACTGCTCGATGGCGGCGTCAAAGGTGGTGTAGAGGTCGTTGAGCAGGTCCACCACCTGCACGGGCGTGGAACGCGCCGCCAGCGCCGTGAACCCCACGATGTCGCTGAAGTAGATGGACACCTCGGAGAACTCCTCTGGCTCCACGCGTGATCCCAGCATCAGCCGCTCCGCCACCGACCTGCCCACATACACACTCGCACATTCATAAATACACACACGTGAACAGGGAGTGGATTCATAGGACATAATTTTGTAGTTCATTTAATTTTTTTGCAAAAGATGAAATACCTATAGTAGGGGAGCCCACGATGCTAAATGGGGATTTACTCGAGCGTCATAGAGACCTATTGGGTTGCAAAGCTTAGATGATAAGAAGAAAAAAATGTTAAATGATATATACCTTTTCATCGGTGGGGGAAGCGGCTATTGATTTTTAAATATGTAAAAAAATACTGTTGCATGGACATTCTCGAGCGCGTCAGATATTGATAGCATCAATGCCCTACGTATTTTTAATAATGTACGTATGTTAATCTGATCGTTTGCATGATGCGGGTGGTTGTAAGTACGGGTTGAAAATGAAAAAAAAAAAAAATATTGAGCGCGTCAGATTTTTTAAGGGAGTGTTAAGTGCACCAAAAAAAAGGTCTCATTCACTAATCTGACGATTCCGATGTGACGCAAACTCGCGGCCATTTTTATAATGTTTCAAAAAAATTCGCCGTTTTGAAATACTCAAGCCCGTCAGATTAAGATATATATGGTTCATCTTTATGTTCTAAACGTGCTGTCTCATAATCTGACGATTATCTTGATTCACCTAAACTGAAAAAAAAAATCATTGTATCATTAAATCATTGAACTTAATTAATTGAAAAGCTCAAGAAATAGCATGCAAATAAATAAGTGTATGCTTTTTATGTAGAACACATGTATGTATAAAAAAATAATTTAAAAAAAAATGCTTCAAAATTTTTTATGTTTTATAATTAATTAATTAATCATCATCTTCATCAGTAGAATCATCTTCCTCTTCTGGCTCGATTTCAACGTTTCTCGATTTCATTTCTACGTTGGAAACACGTTGTAAATAATATGCCACGAACGAGTCTCTATGATCAGCTGTGATGGCGTCATGGCAGCAGAAACCAGAGTGGGGACGGAGTGAGAGAGTAATAGATAGAGAAAGAGTGAGAGAGGAATAGAAACGCGGAGAAGGAAATATAGGCATCACGCAGCTGCACGCATTTAACTTTATCGATGAATTTTTGTTATTTCGGCTTGTGGAAATCGTCAGATTATATATTTTTCGTTATCCTTGAATTATTTCCTACAAAATAAAAAAAAATTTAGCTACGCTCGAGAATGTCGAGATGACGTTTTTTTTTTACAACTTTGCTGCCCTCCCTTATCTTTACGTCACTCTCAAATTGTCAGATTAGTGGAATATAAACTTTTTAGGATGTAATTAACTCACACTACCTTAATCTGACGCGCTCGAGAATTTCTGATGGTCAATTTTTTTTTACTAATCTGATCCTTTATCCTTCACGGGCGGCCTTATATATGGGGCTCATGTTTGGTGGAGGTACTTAACCGGGTACAAGGTATCCCCCTGTATATTAATCTGCCGCGCTTCAGTAAATCCCGAAATCCTCGCTTGAGCTCCCCTACTATAGTAGCACTGGGTACTAATTAACCTTAATCTCCTACAGAATAAAAGAAAACCAGATTCCTGATAAATTTAAAATTAGTTTTAAGTTTCGCAGTGAGTACTAAACTTGTCCGATGTTATGCAATATGTTTGGCTACCGGTTACCGATACTTTATGGGTATAATTATTATATACTCATTTCTATCGACAAAAACACGTTTATAAATACTCCTAACCCCACACCACGCGAATGGTAGCCATTTTGTTTTTTTAAGCTGCTTGTAGCATAAAATTATGCAGGTTGCGTGCGCCTTGCCGTCCGGGAGAACTCGCTAAGTGCTTGGGAACAATTGTTCACCTTTCCGTATCGAATCCTTCATGTGCAAAAGAATTTGGCAACCAAAAAACCTTTAACAGCACAAATTAAAGAAAATTGCAACGTTTCGGCTCAAGATTTAGATTCAAATTTACCAGCACAGAGATACACATTCTCAAGAGGTATACCCCACCTGGTGAAAACGAAGTTAGGGGAAGGCGACATTAGTGGAGCAGCCAGGATTCTCTTCAGCAGCGATGTGGTAGCACCGTGCTCTTCAGAAACACTCGCGGCTCTGGAGACCAAACACCCTGCCCCAGCAGATGGCCTTTCATTTCCCGACCCTCCTAATTCGGACTTTCATTCCCTCACCATTACAGTCCGAGAGCTGGTCACAGCCGTTTGCCCCTTCCGGAGCGGCTCCGCCGGCGGCCTATGTCCTCAGCATCTAAAGGACCTAATATGTTCAGGCGCCGGTTAAGTTGGTGAGTTGCTCTTGAAGGAGCTTACAGCTCTGATTAACCTTGCGCTCTCCGGCAAGGTGAACGAGTCCGTCATCGACGTTCCGTACGGGGCCAATTTATGTGCCCTGTGCTGTGATTTATTGCCGTCCGTTCCTATATTTTTTTTTTTTTTTTGCGAATTTCAAGAAATCGTAGAACAAAAGTTGTTCAGTTTCATGGTCTGAGACACCACACGAGAGGTCTTGCGTTTATTCTGTTACACGTTGTATAGGCCTATTACATGGGACTTCAATACAGGGTGTAAGGGTAAACACCGTCGGGCACGCCGCAATCGCGGCGGTAAGACCCCTCTTTGAGGAGTGGCTGGATAGGCGTCACGGCGTCCTGACCTACCGCATGACGCAGGTCCTCACCGGACACGGAAGCTTCGGGAGGTACCTGTGTCTGATGGGGAAGGAGGAAACGCCTGGGTGTCACCACTGCGAGGACCGCCCGGAGGACACGGTGGAGCATACGGTGCAGGACTGCCCCGCTTGGGCAGGGCACCGCCGTGTCCTCACGGCGGCGATAGGCGGAGACCTCTCGCGCCCGGCATTGGTCGAGGCCATGCTGCGGGGCGAGACGGAGTGGGAAGCGGTCGCCTCCTTCTGCGAAGCAGTCATGCTCGCGAAGGAGGAGGCGGGCCGCGTGAGGGAGAGGACAGCGTCCTCCCTCCACACCAGCCGCAGTGGTAGATGCCCACGGCGCCGGACGTCGGCAGACGATCTCCGGCCACCGTAGGCGCGGGCATGCGGGCGGCGAGTAATGGGCGACTCGCTGTCCGACCATGGACCATGCCCGGGTCGACGGCGCGTTGTGTTCCACGCGCGCCTCAAAGAGTGTCAGCATAATGACGGGGCCCCCCTCTAGAGGGCCAAAGCCTGCCGGGGTCGCGGGACTCATAGAATTACCGTGACCCTGGAACATAAAGGGCTACTGAAGGACACCGTGGATTTTAGTCAGTACAAGTCTGACAGTCCCTCCCACTCTGCCCTGGGTGGGAGGACTCATTTGATGATTTTACCACGATAAAAAAAAAAAAAAAAAAAAAAAAAGGGTAAACACCGTTATCCTTGAAACCAGTGGTTTGGTTTCATTAATAGAACGTAAAACCAATGAAAAAAGCAACCTTTTTTTTTTTTGAAGAAAATCCACTGTTTCCCACAAGATCGTTTCACCCTAAAGCGCGCGCAAAACAGCTGACGGCTGGGCGGCGCCGGCGGCGGGCACACGCGGTTATACCTACACACGCTACACGCCGCAGACGCAACGAACGAGTGAGCGGAGTGAGTCATGACCTCAGTCAGCTGTCGCGCTAGCAAGCGAGCGCACGTCCGTAACTCGTATCGCCGCGCGCCGCCGCCGCCGGCGCCGCCTCGGTGCCGCTTGGTTCTCGCGCGTAAATTTAGTGTACCTACTGAGATGTCTTACACAAACGAACAGTGGACCGAAATGGTTCGGCTTTACGCCATCGCGGGTGATAACCTGAACGAGGCTCGTAGGCTGTATTCAAATGGATTGGTCGTGGAGGGCTAGTGGTGTGGCCACCGCGTTCGCCAGATCTTACCCCTGTGGACTATTATCTTTGGGGGTAAATGAAGCGCCGCGTGTATGCCACTGAATTCCGTAATACGTCGGAACTCAAAAGTCGGATTCGTAGGGCGTTTAGAGACATAAGAAATGACACTATTGTGCTTTCTCGAGTGCGAAACAACCTAAGAAAACGTGCGGAGGCGTGTGTAGCCGTAAGTGGATCTCATTTCGATCAGTTGTTAAGATTAATGTAGGTATTAGTAGTGTAGTTAGTGTAGATATTCAATGATTCAATCAGTGTAATCGTTGATTTTTAACTAAACATAAAATTGTGATGAACTTTTTGGGATCCTGCCGTTTTGCCGAAAAATTTTGACAAAATTTCATTACCCAAACAAATTTTAGCAACCTATTTTTAAACCATTGCAATATTTCGAATGATTTTAGTACGCATATTTTTATTTGGTCAAATTTTTACTTGGCAAAATATTACCAAGTATAATGTCATTATGGCATTTGGTCTTTAATCAAATGATTTATTTTAGCAAACAATCTTCAGACAATAAACGTTTGGTGAAATGGTTTGTTAAGACAAAAAATATTAAGCCAAAAATAAGATTTTTGCCTTTTAGTAGGTTACCCGGAGCTCAACTATTTAGATTAGGTTAATTTCTTCTTTAAACAAAATGGGTAGGTTAGGTTAGGTTAAAACTGTGACCTCCTACGCACGAGCCGAGCGAGCACATAAAGGCTGTGAAAAACAACGATGAGCAAAAATCTGCCATAGCTGAACACCTACTGCAGTCAGGGCCCAATCACTGGATCGAATTTCACAAGCCGCAGATTTTGTCAACGGATAGACATTACGTACCAAGGCTGACAAGAGAACCAATTGAAATAAGAAAACACAAAAATTTAAATCGAGAGGATGGCTTCAAATTGTCAAGTACGTGGAATCCAGTTTTGAGTAAGCTCAAGAGTAGCAGCCGGTGTCGTAATAAGGACTCCACAAAACCTGGTGATATTGTGAGTGTGTTTTGCCGTGACTTAGTGTCGAGTTCCAATAGTGCGCGTAGCAAAAGACAAAGAAAGAGGGTAGATAGATTTGTCTGCTCTTAACAATTTATTTTTCCATCCACCCGCATTCTCCAGTCAACCCGCGATCATGGCGCTTGCAACAGCGCCGAAATATCGGGAGCTCAAAAAAATGAACAATCACGGAAGATATCCCGTAAGTGACAGTATAAAAAAATACTACTGAACTCGTCTCTGAATACAAATATATAATTAATTAGCTGACCCGCACGACTTCGTCTGCGTCACGTAAGAGAGACAGAGAGAGAGAGAGTGGGTCGTAGGCAGTTTTAATATAATTATAAAGGTGCACATCATTCCGATTAATGAAAATGAGCGCAATTTTAAAACTGTGACATCTCCTAAGATATTGTAATCAAATGATGTAAGGGCAATTTTGTTCAAAATGAAATACTTGTGATTAACGTTTTATTTAGATAAGGATAAATACCATGTTTAAAGAAACACCTTGGTAAACAATGCATTATTTTTGAAAAAATAAAATAGGTTATAGTGAGTCAACCTTAAAAGAAAGACATATTATTCATCCTTTTAGCAATTTTATCCCATGTCATGGTCTCTCCCGGAGCACTGGAATGGTTCTCCTCTAACCTTCAGGAATGCCAGCAGTCAGTCCATGTTGGGAATTCCTCATCATGTTGGTGTGATTTGGAGACTGGTGTTCCTCAAGGCGGTATTCTTTCTCCTCTTCTGTTTTCTATTTTTATTAATATCCTTACTTCTGAGCTTCAGTGTGCGTATCATCTGTATGCCGATGATTTGCAGTTGTACTGTCAGGGGAGGGTTGACGATATTCGAGATCTGATCGACAATTTAAATCGTGATCTGATAGCAATAAAAACCTGGTCCGATAAGTTTGGTGTGGCAGTAAATCCTAACAAGTGTCAGGCGATCATCATTGGCAGTTCTCGCAGTCTATTCAGGTTGAATGGTGCAACCTTGCCACCAGTTGTTTTCGATGGTACGGTCGTTCCTTTTAGCACTGAGGTAAAGGATCTTGGCTTGTATATCGATAGCACTATGAAATGGCATACTCAAGTTGCTCGCGTCAGTCAGAAGGTTACTGGTTCGTTGCGGGCTCTGTACCGTTTGAGAAACTTTTTACCCTCAAATACGAAAGCAATGCTTGTACAGTCCTTAATTTTTCCTATCATCGATTATGGTGACGTGTGCTACTTTGACTTGAATGCGGATCTCCTCGACAAACTTGACCGTCTTCTAAATAACTGCATTCGATTCGTTTTCAATTTGCGTAAATATGATCATGTCTCCGAGCACCGGACTCTTCTTAAGTGGTTACCCATACGTCAGCGTAGGGAGCAAAGGGCGCTAACCACCTTGTTTTCTTTTCTTGTTTCTCCCACTTCCCCTAGTTACCTTGCTCCCCACTTTCAGTATATTTGCGCCAACCATAATAGGAGCCAGCGATCATCGCAAAACCGTATGCTTCAATGTCCCTCTCACCGCACTGACTTCATTCACCGATCATTCTTTGTGCAATCTATATCTCTGTGGAATGCGCTTCCCCAGGAAATCAGGATGTTAACCAATCGCTTAATTTTTAAGTTTAAAGTTCGCGAGTACATTCAGAAGAAGCTGGCAGTTTCGTCACGCCGGTGATGTTTTCCCCATTGTTTGTTATTATATTATTTTAGTTTATTCGTGTAAATGTCTATTTTCATTTATCTAAATTTTGATATATATTTATAGTATTTGATATATATTTATAGTATTTTATATATACTTATAGCTAATCTTAGTATAAATTATAACTATTTTCAGATACACCTACCACTGTTTCTCTCTGCATCACCCAAAGGTTGACTGGTAGAAAATGCCTATGGCATTAAGTCCGCCATTGTACTTTTGTGCTTGAAGTGTAAATAAATAAATAAATAAATAAATTATGCTATCACGGATTTTAATTTAGAACTTTGAAAAGAAATAATTTCGCCATACATGATTGTTGCGTAACTTTAACCGTTTACGCAGCGCACGCAACGGAAGCTATCAAAAGGATTATATTTTCCCCGTTTTTGCAACATTTTTCATTCCGCTCCTATTGGTTGTAACGTGATGTTACATCACATATAGCCTTCCTCGATAAATAGGTAAGATTAGATTCAAGTAGGTAACAATTTAATTTTTCGGAAATATTTGTATTAATCGCTAAAATATTCTACTTGTGTTTTTCCAAATAAGGCCTCCCTCGACAGCCTTACGTCTTGTTCCTTAGACACTCGATGACAGTCATACTCCAGCTTTGTCGAAAGTTCTCATCAAGGTGCATGAAATGAGCCGAGACACGATAAACCTGATGTAAACTGTTGCGGACCTCTTGCAACTGCCTTTCGTCCACATCGTCAGACCTTCGATGGCAGTCATAGTCCAGGCAGGTCTAAAGTTTTCACCAAGGTGCATGAAATCACACACAAGAAGCGCACAGCAAGAATCTTCGTTCCGCTAATAATTGTTTTTTACGATGTCCTTCGCACCGCTCTGGTTTTATAAAATCATCTTTCTTTGTCCAGGCGGTTTTCCTTTGGAATGCGCTCCCCCAGAGTATCAGGACGGTGACCAGTCAGTTCACTTTCAAAGTGAAAGCTCGGGAACATATACGCAAGAAGTTGGCAGATTCGTCTCAGAACTGAGTTGTTGTAGTTTTTCTTGTTTATCTCTCTTAACTTTATAAAGTTTAGTATATATTCCTATATGTTTCAAATAAAAATATTTTCTAGTCTTTTTTCTGTGTTTGCACCTACTGTTTATTGTCTCTGCATCACCCTAAGGTAGACTGGTAGAAAATGCCTATGGCATTAAGTCCGCCGTTGTGCAGTCTTGTAACTTGTGCATAAAGTTTTAATAAATAAATAAATAAATAAATGAGCCTAATAACAATACAGCTACTGTAAACTGTTGAGGACCTCATGCAACTGCCTTCTATCTCCATCGTAACATTTTTAAATGGGACCAACTTTGAGATATACACTGTTCATTAAAAAATAATCTCAATTCTCTGTAAAAAGACGTGCGTGGTCATCACGGACTTAGTATAATAAACTGGACTGAGCACTCTACCAGAAAAGCGTGACGAGAGAGATATTTGTAACAAATAAGAAAGTTTTGACAGAGATACTTTGTGTCCGGATAAGACGTCAACGGTTACATAAAATAGTGAAATAATAATTTATGAGAAAAAAAATAAGAATTTCGTTAGAAAAAAAAGAATTTCGTTTCCTTTCCATGCTCTTTTTCCGTTTACTCTGCAGAATTGGTGTTTGGGTATTCAAATGGAGGGAATAAAATTGAAAGTGTGTGACAAACATTTATTAAAATTAAACATGGTTATTCAGAATTGTTTTGTGGAGTTTCTGCCGTAAGCCAATCTTACTGCCTAAGTTTCTCAATGCATTACATTTCGCATGATGAAATATTCTTAAATTTAAATAAGAATTAGCCAATGCTTTTACTAGTTGTAATTCGTGTCGTTCTTCATCCAGTATACAGTGGATAGAATGTGGTGAACTAATTAGATCACATCAGACTTTTGAAAAATATTCTCGATATGGCAAAGCTCCGAAGTAGGTACGTAAGTGCGCACAAATCGTAGTCATCCGGAACTTTTAAATGGAAAAATTGTTCAACACCGTTCTGAAGAGTTACTTCCTGAAACCTTATGAAGAGTTAACTTCGGCGTTGTTATCTCTGTGCAACGAAGCCCTCTTCCTTCACGTCGTTCTTTGCAAGATACCAGGAGCGACCGGAGCCTGTAGTTGCAAGGCGCCCGCCAGTGCCGACTGAAAAGAGCTTCGTGCAGGAGAACATCTATTAAGCAAACTCAACCTGCCTTCTTTACGCGTTCATCAGTTGGACGTAGTTATGCAAAAATGATCCAGTCCACAGTGACGTCAATTTGAGATAAACGCAATTTAGTGTTTCAGTGGTACA
Organism: Noctua comes; assembly: GCA_963082995.1. Taxonomy (NCBI): domain Eukaryota; kingdom Metazoa; phylum Arthropoda; class Insecta; order Lepidoptera; family Noctuidae; genus Noctua; species Noctua comes. The sequence goes on from OY720268.1 coordinate 55,880, forward strand.
CTTTTTTTCCTTGACTAATATAGACTAATACTTTTGGTTATATTGAAGAAAAATATAATCATTATATAATCATCTATCCTTTTTTTGGATATTTACATTAAAACGGCAGTAATTATAAAAAATGCAATTGGAACGTTTTGAAAAAAATATGTTTTGTAAGAACACTCATTCCAAATTATTTTGCGAAAACGTTCCACTAAATATTTTAATGCAGATTTGTGACTTTATCATGATAATAAGTAAAAAAAGTTGTATGAAATAAAAGAAAATAATACGAAAAAGATATTATTTTATTAAAAACGGTAATTAACAATCATTTAATAATAATATGTGCATCATTATTCGTTATTATCATCTTGTGTTTCAAAGTCTGGCTCTCCACCGAACCCATTAATATCATCAATGACCTCCTCTGAACTCTTTACAGTTTTATAAAATTGGAGACAATCCTCTGGAATGTATTGGTACATTGACTGCAAATCGGCTAAATTTGCTGGAGCTATTGTTTTCCCATCAGGCCACAACAGGCATAAATCAGATTTATTTATATCCCGTATTTGTCTTTTGATTTTTTTTTTAAATTATCTTCAGGTTCTTCTTCAAAGGAAGTCCTCATAAAAACAGAAAACTTTTTATCTTTTTTTTTATTTTGATTTCTTTGGTAAATAACCAATTTACATTAGTTTTACCAGTATTTTTTTTCTATGAACTATGTTTTTTTCTAATTTATCTGTATTGTAAAAGTCAGTTTTCTGCATTTTGTAAACTTGAAAAGTTTTCTTTTTTTAATGTTTTTAATAATTTTTATATATTCTTCTGCTGTATATTTTCTTTTTTTACTGTTTTTAATAATATTTATATATTCTTCTGCTGTATACAGACGTTGGTGATGTTTGAGAGCCGTTTCAATGTTTGAAAAAGTCTGTTTCGTTTGGTAAAAACGTATGTGCAGACTCAAGAAACCGAAATTGTATGGTTCTTAAACTTTGGTGGGAGTTTAAGATTGCTTTCAACATAAGTACTATTTTAATATTTTTGTTTAGCTCGCCGCAGCAATCGCTCCACAGAATAAGATGTTCAACAGTGGGACTTAGTTTCGTTTCTATATATTTAACTAGCTTATGCCCGCGGCTACGCCCGTGTGGAATTCGGGAATTGCCCACGGGATCTTACTTCTGGGATAATAAGTAATTTATGCATATACTATACCAGACTATAATCTATCTCTGTGTAAAGTAATCAATCGACCCAGAGAATATTAAGTTTCACAGAAAATTCAACACCCCATTTCAATATCTTAGGGGTGGAATTTCGAAAAACCCTTTCTTAGTGGATACTTACTCTTCACAAAGGCACACCTTCCAAATGTCATGTCTCTAGGACCAGCGGTTTGGGCTGTGCGTTGATATATCAGTCAGCCAGACCGGACATTGAATTTTAAATTGGGGGATGATTTTAGAAAAACTTCGACTCCGAGAATAAAAAGTTTCACAGAAAAATCAACACCCCGTTTCACCCTCTTAGGGGTGGAATTTCGAAAAACCCGTACGTAACAATGCCCAATACCATCCGATGCACTATGAATTCCACTGTTGTAGAGCCACAATTGCCTTTTATAAAAGGCAACATTCATCGGTATGCGAGGTAATGATCTTTTCCAAATCAAATGTTAAACATTCAACAGTCGGTAAGTTTCGTGCCTCCTCAAAATCGGAGTTCATTTGGTTTCTCATGTTTTCAGGTAAAGGTACCACATATTTTGGATCGTTTACACTACGCGGTAACGCACTTTAGTTAATGTGTAAAAACGTTCCAAACATAATGGAACATTTTGTTCAAGAAAAATGGATTACTTGGGTTAACTTAATACGTTCCAAGATTATTGAGTCATTATATCAAATATTTTTTTATGAATCGCATTAATTAAAAATGTTTCAGTTTATCTGAAACATTTTATTTTTAATGCAAGCCCTTCGTGTGGTAAAAGTGTGGGTTGAAACATATAATTAAAAAATAAATCCGGATACAAGACTTGGAGTATGAAATATTTTTGCTGTAAAGATGTAAAGTGTCAAAAAAAGTAGGCTGGTCACTTTATCTCAGTTTTCGGTGACCTGTGGATTGGAACGTTTTTGCATAACTACGTCCAGTTGTACTAATGATAAAACTAATACAAACTAATATAAGCTGGCAACACCAACGTCAAATAAACGTCTTCGGATACGACCTACCAAATTTTCTTAAATTTAAATAGTAAAAAATTACCCCGCAAGTTTTGACCCTTTACCACAGTTTTATCATAGCAGTTTTATTACGAAAAAAGAGATTATACCCCAAAATGAATATTACAACGAGTAAAATATATATTTAAAAACCACAATGACACAATGTGTCAGTCATACATGTCAAAAGAAATTTGGAAAATGAAGATATAATATGTTGACGAGATCAGCAGCTGCTCGACGCGCACGCCTATTGCCTCCGGACCCGTCGCTCAGCTCCGCCTCGCCGCCGCCGGAATCCAGCCCCATTGTGAGTGCTGTGACACCGGCCGTGGCAGTTGCGTCGAGCTCGAGCGACGAGTATTTCTCTCCGCCGACGACGCCACCACCTGTTCGTCGACGGGGAGGTCGCCGGCCGCCGGACGGTTTAGGACCTCGAGGCCCACCGGCCTCTGATAGGGTCCCAGCTCCCGGCGGGAGTGTGCAGCGCATGCGATGGACGCAATCCATCAATGAAAACGTCATGCGCTCATACTATGGGGCTACAGAGGGAGGAAACAACCTGACCGCGTACCGTGTTCGGATGCTCTCTCTGTTTCAGGTGCTTGAGCCAGCTGTCAACGTGTCGGCACAACGACTATCGGATCAGGTGCGAGTCATCCAGCGTAATCGTATGTTGGATGACACTGTACTTGATCACCTGCGAACTGAAATGCAGAGTAGCCATGTCATTACCCCGTTGACGCAGACTGTGGTTCCATCACAGTTTACCACAATATCAAATCGCGATAACGACGTGAGTAGTGACATGGTTACTAATGTAAGTACCCAGTGCAATGAGGAAATGAGGAGTGCTTTGGAGGGTGCGATTCGAGAATATCGGTTCATGCAACCCGACCTTAGACCACGCATACCTCGTTTGCCCATGCATAACAAAAATAGGGCGCTGGTGGCTGTTCTGGATTCGCAGTTGTCAAACTATTTTGACAACTGTGAAGACCTCACCGATGCTCACTCAATCCTGTATTGTGCGGCTGTAGCGGCATGTCGTGTAGCTCATGTCAAATTTTCTGATGACAGAGCTACACGACCTAAACCAGCTGTACCAGCATGGCAGTACAGGATTGAACGACGTATTGGTGCGGCCAGAACACTCATCGGCAAACTGATCTGTTTCAGGGAGGGCAATACTCGTCCTAGAGTGATGCGTTTTGTGCGGCGGGCATTCTCGGGGACTGATATTAGTCCTCGAGACTACATGTCCGGTGTCACAGAGCGCATCGACTTCCTGAAGCAGAAAGTGTATGCATGGGCAAGCCGTATTCGTAGGTATAAGCGGAGGGTGGACCGATACACTCAGAATCGCACATTCCAAAGAGATGAAAGGTGGGTTTATAGGGCTTGGGAGCGACCGGACCAAGGTGTGGCTGACACGCGCCTACCGGATGATGATGCCATGTCTTCGTTTTGGCGCAGCATCTGGTCGGTGCCTGTTAGCCATACCGAGGGTGATTGGACTCGGGAGGTTGAGCGAGCGTGCGATCTAGTACCAGAAATGGGGGCAATCACTATCAGCCCCCAAGACGTAGTTCGTGCAGTCCGTCCGTTGCCGAACTGGAAATCTCCAGGGCCGGATGGGCTGCACAACTTTTGGATTAAATGGTTCACCAGGTCGCACGCTCGCCTGGCGATCCTGTTCCAGTCAGCCTTAGAGTCAGGGTCGCTGCCAGAGTTCCTGACAACAGGTATAACCCACCTGCTCCATAAATCGGGTAGTACTGCGGAGCCCAAAAATTATAGACCGATTACCTGTCTTCCGACGGTCTATAAAGTTCTTACATCCATTTTGAGAGCTAAAATTAACAAACACATTGATGACAATTCTATCATGTCCGCTTCTCAAAATGGATGTAGGAACGGGTCCCGCGGTACTAAGGAGCTACTCCTCATTGATATGGCCATTAGTCAACAGGTTCGCCGTTCCCGAAAGGATCTGTCGACATGTTGGATAGACTATAAGAAGGCCTACGACTCCGTGCCACATACATGGCTCATGAGGGTGCTAGAGTTGTATAAAGTTGATGCAACTCTGCGCACCTTCCTGATGTCATGTATGAGGCAATGGAGGACAGTCCTTCGCTATCCAGGATGTCGGCAAATCCAGAGGAATAGCGAACCGATAAGGATAGAGCGAGGTATATTTCAGGGCGATAGTTTGAGTCCACTTTGGTTCTGCTTAGCCTTGAATCCTCTTAGCACGCTGCTGGAGGATTCAGGTCTAGGCTATCGGTTGAGGAGAGGTGGTCAAGTTATATCTCACCTCCTTTACATGGATGACCTGAAACTCTTTGCCCCCAACGATTTACAACTGATGGAGCTACTGAAGGTAACTGAAACTTTCAGTAGCGCCATCAGGATGGAATTTGGTGTGGACAAATGTGCAGTCATGCATGTAAAGCGAGGGGAGATTGTGGAATCCGTGGGAACCCAGCTCTCGAATTCCATAAATCTTAGATCCCTCTCAGCAACCGAAACCTATAAGTATTTGGGTATGTCGGAAGCGCTGGGCATCAATGTTGCTGACATGAAGCAATCGTTGAAGGAGCGCTTCTTTGGCCGCCTGAAAAAAGTATTTAATAGTCTTTTATCAGGCGGAAATAAGGTACGTGCCTTCAACGGTTGGGTCATGCCGGTTTTGATGTACTCTTTCGGCATACTCAAATGGACTCAAACAGAACTAGACGCCCTGGATAGGAGGGTCCGTACATTGTTGACGGCATATCGTATGCATCACCCGCGTTCTTCAGTTATGAGATTGTATATCCCGCGGAAGTGTGGGGGTCGAGGCTTTTTAAATTCTAAGACTCTCCACAATCGCGAGATATGCAGTCTCAGGAAATATTTCCTTGAAGCCGACGTGGGGATGCATCGAGATGTGGTCGTGGTGGACAAGGGCCTCACCCCGCTTTCCTTGGCTAAAGAGAACTGGCGCAAACCTGTAGTGCTTGACACTAACGACCGCATGGAGATATGGCAGAGTAAGGAGCTTCACGGACGCTTTTTCCGGGCCTTGCATGGGCCCGATGTAGACTTATTAGCGTCCGTAGCCTGGCTACGTTCTGGGGACCTTTTCGGAGAAACCGAAGGTTTTGTCTGTGCAATTATGGATGAAGTTATGATGACGAATAACTACCGAAGATTTATTGTGAAGGATGGTACGGTTGACATATGTCGGGCATGCCACCGTCCAGGCGAATCAATCCGTCACATTATCTCCGGGTGTTCTCGTCTGGCTAACGGAGAGTACTTGCATAGACACAACCTTGTAGCCAGGATTATCCATCAGCAACTTGCTCTAAAATACAACCTTGTGGAATCGGAAGTGCCGTACTATAAGTATGTGCCCGACCCAGTTCTCGAAAATGGCAGTATCACATTGTACTGGGATCGATCCATCATCACTGACAGGACTATTGTAGCCAATAAGCCTGATATAGTGGTGGTGGATCGATCAGAGCGGCGCGCAATGATTGTTGACATAACGGTCCCGCATGATGAGAACCTCGTGAAAGCCGAGAAAGATAAGCAAATCAAGTATCTTGACTTGGCTCACGAGGTTGTCGACATGTGGGATGTGGACTCAGCGATCATTGTGCCGATAGTTGTATCAGCCCATGGCTTAATTGCCAAGAGCCTCGACCAATATCTGAGGAGGCTCTCGTTAGGCAGCTGGATCAAGGGCTTGATTCAGAAAGCGGTACTTCTGGACACGGCTCGTATTGTTAGGAGGTTTCTCTCTCTGGAGCCCTGACCGCCGGTAGCTTGGACCCTGTTCCCGATACCGGTGGGCTACAATTTTTTATATATTTAAATGTTTTTTTATATTTTTTTAAGGAATATTTAAAAATGTAATTTATTTGTATAGAAATTAATAAAGGATAAACTAATACTACTTACCACTGGAAAAAATGATGATACTAAATAAGCATTTAACGCTCGTCGTAATTTAGTAACAGAACTTTTTGTTATGGTGTGAAATTCGGGAATCGACATTGTTGCCTAATTTCCTCTTTCAACGGAAAGCTGTAACAAACAAAAATAATGCTATTTCAATAACGCGATACATAGGTAGGTACTAATTATAATTATCATGCGCATAATATTTACAGTTTTAATGAAAAATACACGAAAGCATAAGGCTTTCGTCCGTAAAACGTCTAAAGCATGGTCACACTAATTATTGTTAGTAGTAAACAAAATCTAAAATATTTCTTACCTGTGAAATGATATGCCACAACCACCATAATTATGATGAATCACTTTTACATGTCGTGATACAGTACTTTTAACCATTTTTACAATTAAAATAAAAAAGAACCGTAAATAAATCTTATAATTTTCTCAAAACAACTTAAGACGTTAAATTAACACCATTGATGACAGATTTCAGTATTACCATAATGAATATATAATAGCTTCCAAACAATCATACTAATATTTATCATACTAATATTTAATTTGCTTAAAATAAATAAATTTGTATTATGTACCGACTGTAAACCTTTAGAAGAAATTAATTAAATTTTATCTAAAAGCAAAAAACATTTTTACACAATTTATTTTACTTGTAGTGTGAGGTGACTGCCGGTGTAATATTTTCTACCATCTTAAACATTTTTATCTGATGGCAATTGAGTGAAAGGGACAAAGGGCTCCCTTATGGCTATGTCTCTCGTCTTGGTTATGATAGCTTAACAAAAGTAAACCTACGATGTGGCAGTTAAGGTTCATTTTTGTGTGTTACGAATTTCGCAGAACTCAATCCTGTTTGAATACTAAGTCCATGGTGGTCATACATACAAAAAAATATACGCGTCGAATTAAAAGCCTCCTGTGGTTTCGTCGGTTAAAAAACCAGACATGTGACAGCTGACACGGGCGAGCGTCATTCTTTCACGGAAAATCTCAACACCGCGTTTCAGAAAATGGTCTCAAAAGAACAACGCCATCTATCGAGCACGACGTTAAACTGCTAAAATACATATAATGCATGGAATGCGATCAAACACACACTCTATAGGCTATGTAGATTTTCAAAGCAGCGTCATGTAGACTTATCTAGAGTACGATTTGATATCATAACTTATTAAAAAAACCGGTCAGTCGATTTAAAAGTTATCTTGTGAGCACATTTCTATTAATTAGTACCATTTTGGTTTAATAGATGTCGTTGCATGTATCTCACATAATAATGATAAATTCTTCTTGCCGCACGCAAAATACGCGCTTTGACGTGGAGTGGCGGACACCAGCCCGTTATACAATACAATACAAGTTCTTCTTGAACACTTTAAATTCATATTATACAGGGTGGCACAAAAAATCATTCGAATTTATCTAGTAGTTTAGTCACACAGGACATTTGGGTTAAGCTCGCCTTTGTACATAAGCTATATGTTGTAACTATGTGTGTATTTCTATTATTTTTGTGTGCAATAAAGAATAAGAAAATTTTTAATTTTCAGCATTTTCAACATGATGTTGATTAAAAGGCTAGCACCGACAGGCTAACGAACCCCGCATTGATATAAACACTAAACAACTCGCTACTTCAAAAACCTTTGCCAAATTCTTTCCTTATAGTATTATGGTCACTAACATTATTATTAATACTAGAAACGGGATATTTACCATGTTTACTGTTTTCTATGAGTTCCCGATATTTCGACGCTGTTGCAAGCACCATGATCACGGATAAACGGATCACGGATGTTGATCCGTGATCATGGTGCTTGCAAAGTGTAAAGTGTATCTACTTGATAGATGTAGACACAAAATAGCTCGGCTATTAGCTTTTAATATTCACTCAGACATAAGTAGTATGTCGAAGTTTAGTTATATTATCAACACTGCGACTATTAGTAATATTACTAATGAACAGATGGTGACCTTAAATAAATATAGCATTAGTGCTATAAATGTTTACAAAAATTGTACTGAGGAGGATCCATGTGTTACCGTGGAAAATTCTCAATTAGGGTATATTAGTAATAGCATCTTATTGTCTGGTGATGGCACGGGAGTCTCGGGACTCACTCCAGATATTAATAACTACTTAAACTAGGAAGTGAGACAACAGAAGGTACCATTAACCGGGCACGCCGCAATCGCGGCGTTAAGACCCCTCTTTGAGGAGTGGCTGGATAGGCGTCACGGCGTCCTGACCTACCGCGTGACGCAGTTCCTCACCGGACACGGAAGTTTCGGGAGGTACCTGTGTCATATGGGGAAGGAGGAAACGCTTGGGTGTCACCACTGCGAGGACCGCCCGGAGGACACGGTGGAGCATACGGTGCAGGACTGCCCCGCTTGGGAAGAGCACCACCGTGTCCTCACGGCGGCGATAGGCGGAGACCTCTCGCGCCCGGCATTGGTCGAGGCCATGCTGCGGGGCGAGACGAAGTGGGAAGCGGTCGCCTCCTTCTGCGAAGCAGTCATGCTCGCGAAGGAGGAGGCGGGCCGCGTGAGGGAGAGGACAGCGTCCTCCCTCCACACCAGCCGCAGTGGTAGACGCCCACAGCGCCGGACGTCGGCAGACGATCTCCGGCCACCGTAGGCGCGAGCATGCGGGCGGCGAGTAATGGGCGACTCGCTGTCCGACCATGGGCCATGCCCGGGTCGACGGCGCGTTGTGTTCCACGCGCGCCTCAAAGAGTGTCAGCATAATGACGGGGCCCCTCTAGAGGGCCAAAGCCTGCCGGGGTCGCGGGACTTATAGAATTACCGTGACCCTGGAACATAAAGGGCTATTGAAGGACACCGTGGATTTTAGTCAGTACAAGTCTGACAGTCCCTCCCGCTCTGCCCTGGGTCTGGGGAGGACTTATTTGATGATTTTACCAGGTTAAAAAAAAAAAAAAACGTACCATTAACAATATTGCTAAACCTACCAACATCAAGGTACCTTCTTGCACTCATTTGGTTAGTGAAAAAGGGCCTCAGCAGAACACCTTAAAATTATTCCACCAAAATATCCAAGGCATTTCTTCCAAATTATTAGAAATTGAATTGTTTTTAGAAAAAAGTATGTTCGACATTATTTGTTTTACTGAACATTGGCTAAAGGATTACCAAATGCTTATTAATTTGAGAACTATACGGTGGGTAGCTGCTTTAACCGTAATTCTATGCTGTGTGGAGGTTCCCTAATATTATTGAAAAAATTGTGTTAAATATAAGCAACGTAATGACATAGTAGGTCTCTCGGCTGAACAGTGCGTCGAACTGTCCTGTGTTGAGCTAGATAAGCATGTAATTGTGTGTGTGTACAGACCCCCAAACTATCAAAACTTTTCCTTATTTGATTCAATAATGGAAGATGTCTTGACAAAACTTGTAGCCAGTAATAAATCTATAATTATTTGTGGTGATTTCGATATCAATATTTTAGTAGAAAATTCTATTAGCAGTCGGTTATTAAATCTTTTTAAGTCATTTGACTTGACCAAAATTTTTATAGAACCTACGAGAGTCACTCCATCTTCTGCTACTTGTATAGATAATGTTTTCTGCAATTGTGATTACTTATATAAAGCCATAGTAAATTGTTTGCCTTCTGACCATAGCGGACAAACTGTAACTTTTAGGTGTAACATTCCATTGCAAAAAGTTCAGATTCAGTTTAGACCAATAACTACTAATAAATTAAATAGGTATAATATTTCCCTACAGAATAAGTTAAGCGTTATGAGCCATCATATTATTATGGACGATATTAATATAAATCAATTGTATGATAATTTCTTTTCAATATTCACACTGAGTTCAACAAAACTTTTGAAGAGAAGACAAAATGTATTTGCCCTAAATTTATATTTAGTGATTGGGCAACTAGAGGTATCAGAAAAAGTAGGGAAAGACTACTTGAGCTTTATGGCCTTAAGCCTTATATAAACACTGAAACTTTTAACAAGTATGTTGCTAAGTATTCAAATATTTTTAGAAATACATGCAAGGCTGCCAAAGCCCTGCACATTAGCAACAAGATCTAAACTGCAGAAAACAAAATTAAGACAGTTTGGAAAGTCATAAATAACGAGACTAACAGAAAGAAAATACGTAACACTAGCTACACATTAGATCCAGCGTATGGTCCTAAAAGCTCTAATCAGAAAGTAGCACATGAATTTGTAAATATCTTTACCGATATACCGTTAAAAACTACGGAGGATCTTAATTCCTCTCCTGAAGTCTCAATTGGTTTATTAAAGGCGAATGTGGCTGAATTTAAACACATAAACCCTATGATAGTTATTAAAGCTTTAAGGAAAATAAAAGTCAAAACTGACCGAAGATCTTTGGGGATCTATCAAAGTTTGTACATCCATAGTTGAGACTATAGCACCATACTTAGCTTTAATTTTTAATTTGTGTGTAGACCAAGGAGTTTTCCCTGATCTAATGAAATACAGTAAAGTCATACCTCTGTTCAAATCCAGAGATAGTAAAGATACTAATAATTATAGACCTGTATCCGTGTTGCCAGTTTTTAGCAAGGTGTTTGAAAAGGTAATGCTGAATCAAATGCTCAATCATTTTAACACCAACTGAATCTTACACGAGTTACACCGGCGCCAGTTGTACAACGTCGTATTAAAGCACATTTTTACTGCGTGGGAAGAGTCCCAAGACGCCATAGGAATATTTCGTGACCTCTCCAAAGCATTTGATTGCGTAAATCACGACACATTACTTTTGAAACTTGAGCATTTCGGACTAGGTAAACTTGCACTTAGTTTGATAAAATCTTATTTGAATGATAGACAACAACAAGTTCAAATAAATGGTGTTAATTCACATGTATATAAACGATCTACCCTATTTATTGAAAAACCAACCTCATAATATGGTGTTATTCGCTGATGACACTTCCCTAATTTTTAAGATAAATAGACGGGCCCAAAATCTAGATGATGTGAATAATGCCCTACTTCAGGTCCATAACTGGTTCACAGCAAACAATTTAGTGTTAAATGAAAAAAAAACGAAATGCATAAGATTTGCTTTACCGAATGTTAAAAGTAGCGATTGTGATATAGTATTGGATAAAGAGAAGCTTGAATTTGTAGATAAAACAGTTTTCCTGGGGATTACGCTTGATTCAAGGCTACAATGGGGTTCTCAATTAACATCTCTTGCGGGGCGGCTAAGTTCAGCAGCATATGCTATTAGAAAAATCCGTCCATATACTGATCTAGATACCGCTAGACTGGTCTATTTTAGTTACTTTCATATTATACTGTCTTATGGTATTTTGCTATCGGGCTGCAGACATTGAGTCTATTTTTATTCTGCAAAAAAGAGCCATCAGAGCCATATATAATCTTCGTAGGCGTGATTCTCTAAGGGAACTGTTTAAGGAAATTAACATCATGACGGTACATTGTCAATGCATCTACGAAGACATGTCATCTTTTTAATAAAAGAGGTGACAGACACAATTACAGTACTAGAAATAGAGACCAATTAGTTCAGCCAGGCTTCAGACTCGCTAAAGTAGACTCATCTTTCATGGAGTATTGTTTGAGATGCTATAATAAAATTCCACAAAGTATTCTTGAAACGAAATTTAAAACATGCATTAAACGCACACTGTGTAGGCAAGCATATACAAGTTGGACGATTATATCGTTGATAAAAATGCTTGGCTCGATGCCCGTCCTGCTCCACAAGGACAGGAGCGCATGAATGGATAGCATTAAATATCCCTATCACCTGCGCTCTTGATGATTTATTTACTGCATTAGTGAGCGGGGTACACAAGGCTGAGTTTTGGGCTAAACTTATTGAGTATTGAACTTTTTGCCATCGAAACGCTAAGAAGAAGAAGCATTAAATGGTATGTTGGAGCTGCTGAAGATTGTACAACTATCTTTGCATTGTATAAATTCAATCTCTTTAGTATTATATAGCCGCATAGCCCATATTGTGTGAGTGCTATGTACTAGAAAGCTGTCATTCGCTGGAAACCTACGTCTTTTCTTGACTTGAATGTGCCCTGGCGGTTAGGAGTGTGTCATGCTCACTCAAATGTCTAGCTGATGGTGGCGCGTGTGTCGGATCATTTAGTTCCCTTCAAAATGGTTGAGTTGAATGGTGCTGATACATGCGTCATGTTCGTGAACGGGCGCTGTCAGTTTCGACTGGTCATCTCTTGGTTGCCACGGCTTATTTGAATTGATTATTTTATTTTTGAATTGTTAAGGACACTTTTAACGTACACATCTTGCTACATCGTTCTCACATAATGTACCATCTCAACATGAATGATGTAACCAAGAGTTTGTAAAAGTATTCTGATTTAAAAGAGTGTCCATGGAGTTTCTTGCCCGTTCTTCTCCATAGAGATCTACTTTAGGGAATGGGCAACTACAGTACTTACACAGTTTTTATGCCGTGTGACTGGCACTGTAGCTATTGTTGTCTTTGTTTCGACAATTCAAAATACTCCAAAATATTTTTTCTGAATTTCGATGTTACGATTTTCAAAAGTCCCAATTTCATAACACCTAAGAATTATAATGTCTATCATTGAAAATCACGAAATTTACTTTACCGAAAGTCGTAAATCCGATTTTTTTGTTTTCCGATTTTCACATGTTCGAAGAATCAAATGCTCGATGGGTTCCCGGTCCGAAAAACGACATTCCGATTTTCAATACTTCGAATACACTGCTAAAATTTGGATTCTGATTGGGGTTCCCTCTGTCTGACACAATCTTGATGCTCCGAAATTTATTTGGACACTTTGCCATAACCTTCTTTAAACCAATATTTTTAAGGCATAAAATGATTTAACACCACTATTGTTTGGCCGAATGTTTATACGTGCCAATTTACAATGGCTTACTTTTAAGATGGCAGAATTTTACTTTGTATAATTACCTTTGGGAAAGCTAAAATTCTGCATAATTTCGTTTAGCATAACGTTTATTTAGAGCGACGATTATTTGGTAGAATTTCAATTTCATTTTTAACCTTAGGTAAATTAAAATTAAAAATACTGTCTTAAAAAGTCAATATGTTGTGCTACAAAAGTTAGTGTCAGAAACGAATCGCTGCAAAACCGACACCACGTGGTCTTGTCTGCCCTACCCCTAGAGTGTAATTTAAACCCGCGTAGGTGCGGAGGAGCGAGGCGACCCGCGATCTGAGGAGCAGGTGGTTTCAATTCATCGTAGCTTCGGCTTGCTGGCCGGCAATGCCGGCCAGCCTCAGCCGCGGCGGCGAGTGCACTTTAATTATGGATAAAAAAGTAAGGTGACACAATAGAGAACCTAAACACGATACTCCCTTTCTTCTCCTAAAATTGTTTGTCCGAAAATCATTATCCATAACACGTTTGCAATAAACTTCAGTAACCATTATGTTCAAAATCCCGAAATTCTGTTTAAAATAATTTTATTATCTTCAGTTCTAAAAGTATTCTGTCATAATATCGAGTAATATAATAATTGAATCTCCTAATTTTACATGACCTAAAGTCATATGTCCTAGCGCGTGCTTGGAGAGGGGCCGGTTCCCGCTTCGTTGGAAGACGGGGAAACTGGTCCTCATCCAGAAGCCCGGGCGCCCTGCGGACTCTCCGTCCGCATTTCGGCCCATCGTGCTGCTCGACGAGGTGGACAAGCTCTTTGAAAGAGTCATTGCAGACCGCCTCGTCGGGCACCTGAATCGGGTGGGTCCGGACCTTGCGGAGAGCCAGTTTGGCTTCAGCAGGGGGCGTTCGACGGTGGACGCCATCATGCGCGTGAGAGCCCTCACGACGGGGGCTGCGGTATCCCGGGGCAGGGTCGTCTTGGCGGTGTCTTTGGACATCACCAATGCCTTTAACACCCTGCCCTGGAGTTGCATCGGGGAGGCACTCCGGTATCACCGGGTGCCGACCTACCTCCGTCGCACGGTCGAGGACTATCTGACGGACAGAGCCGTCATCTAACCCGGTCACCGGGAAGAATGGAACCGGCGAGAGATGTCGTGCGGTGTTCCACGGGGATCGGTCTTGGGGCCGCTCCTGTGGAACATCGGTTACGACTGGGTGCTGCGCGGCGACCTCCCTGACGGCGCCGGCGTACAGTGTTAAGCCAACGACACGCTCGTCCTGGCGGAGGGAGAGTCGCACCAGGCGGCGGCCGACCTGGCGACGCAAGCGATTCCGACAGTCGTTGGAAGGATCCGACAGTTGGGACTCGAAGTGGCGCTGCACAAAACAGAGGCCATGTGTTTTCATGGCCGTCTGAACGCGCCACGGTCTGAGTCTCACATAACGGTGGGAGGGGTTTGCATCGGCGTCGGGAGGACAATGAAGATATCTGGATATAAATACCTGGGACTCGTCCTCGACAGCCGGTGGAACTTCAAGGAGCATTTCCTGCGTTTGGCCCCAAAGCTGAACCGGGCAGTAGCCGCCCTCAGGCGACTCCTGCCTCCCCCTTGTGGGCCCTGAGCATTCGGACGCGACCACTGAAGCTGGTCGAATGCCAGAGGGTCATGGCTATCCGGATGATCCGAGGATACCGCACGATCGCCGGCGAATGGGTCAACCTCCTTGCCGGATTGCTGCCCTGGGATCTAGAGGCGACTGCCCTCCAGCGCGTCTATGTGTGGCGCGTGGAGGTGCAGCGCCAGAGCAAATCCCTGCTGCCTCGACAAGTCAAGACGCGGCGGGAAGAGCTCCGGCGCGATCTCAGGGCAGTATGGAGTGAACGACTGTCGCAACCGAGGTCCGGGCACGCCGCAATCGCGGCGTTAAGACCCCTCTTTGAGGAGTGGCTGGATAGGCGTCACGGTGGCCTGACCTACCGCATGACGCAGATCCTCACCGGACACGGAAGTTTCGGGAGGTACCTGTGTCAGATGGGGAAGGAGGAAACGCCTGGGTGTTACCACTGCGAGGACCGCCCGGAGGACACGGTAGAGCATACGGTGCAGGACTGCCCCGCTTGGGCAGAGCACCGTCGTGTCCTCACGGCGGCGATAGGCGGAGACCTCTCGCGCCCGGCATTGATCGAGGCCATGCTGCGGGGCGAGACGGAGTGGGAAGCGGTCGCCTCCTTCTGCGAAGCAGTCATGCTTGCAAAGGAGGAGGCGAGTCGCGTGAGGGAGAGGACAGCGTCCTCCCTCCACCCCAGCCGCAGTGGTAGACGCCCACGGCGCCGGACGTCGGCAGACGATCTCCGGCCACCGTAGGCGCGGGCATGCGGATGGCGAGTAATGGGCGACTCGCTGTCCGACCATGGACCATGCCTGGGTCGACGGCGCGTTTTGTTTCACGCGCGCCTCAAAGAGTATCAGCACAATGACGGGGCCCCCTCTAGAGGGCCAAAGCCTGTCGGGTTCGCTGGACTTATAGAATTACCGTGACCCTGGAACATAAAGGGCTATTGAAGGACACCGTGGATTTTAGTCAGTACAAGTCTGACAGTCCCTCCCGCTCTGCCCTGGGTGGGAGGACTCATTTGATGATATTACCACGATAAAAAAAAAAAGTCATATGTCCTAAGTATTGTGTTAAATAATGTGTATTATTCCGAATGTTCATTTATAATATATTTTTAGTATTAAAACATTTGCTAAAAATTAGGTGTTACTGACAGAAATGAATCGCTGTAAATCCGACTCCACGCAGTCTTGTCTGCTCAACCCCTAGAGTGTAATTTAAAATCGCGTAGGCGCAAGCCGAAGCTGTGGTGGTGCTGTGGTGTGCTGTGCTGTGCTGTGTGGTGGTGGTATGCCATATTTAGGGATTTCAATTTTATGGCATGTGATATTGTCATATTAAGTTCGGGTAAGTTATCATTCGGACATTAATGATGATTAGGACAAAAAAAGTTATGGCACTTTAAATTATGAATAAAAAAGTTAGGTGACACAATAGAGAACCGTTAAACACATCTGCGACGATATGCTCGCGTGGGACCGCCGGAGCCCCGCAGCGCCGGAGCCGTGACAGAAACTATTTCTGCTGCATGTTGCATGCTGGCTTGCCTGCTGCATGCATGCTTGCCTGCTGCATGCATGCTTGCATGCTGCATGCTTGCTGCGTGCATGGTGTATTCTTGTTTACATGTTTCGTACAGGGAAACAAAAACCATATATTTTCACAATCAACTGTTTTATAATCATTGATGCTTTGATTGATTGATTTTCTTGCTTTTTAATGACTATCGATATGAAATGTATGCCAGAAGACGATTCTGACTGTAAACTTTCTGCGATGTGATGGTTCTACCTTTTAATTCTTATGGATATGAAATTTATGCCTAAAAATGATTCTGCCTTACAAAATTATGAATTTTGAATGTATGATAAATGAGTATCTGCCAAACGATTTTCTTCGAAATTTTATGAAGTTTATGCTGTCCGCTGTTATGCAAGATAATATTTTGCCATAAAAAGTTCTCCTATAAAGGGCAGACCCTTCTGATCGTGATTCAATTAATAAAATATTCAGTTACGCGTATAAATTCAAAATCTATAAGTAACGTTTCATGAAATTTAAAAATGTCTACTTTGTTATTAACATTTGTGTATTAGTATTAATTTTTGTGTTTTCTTCTTCATTTGGATAGGTTAGAACTGTGAGCATAGACGGATCTGATCCCCTCTATTATTGGTTGTGTGTTTATTTGTCTTGATAATCAGTTTAACAAGGCGTTTTTATTTCGGAAATCTATTTAATCGGTATTTTAATAATCAGATTTCGTATTTTTATGTTTCGTATTATCATTAAGTCGGACTTTTTGTTATTCGATCTATTGAAACTCGATATTTTGAGAATAGTTATTATAAACGTTAGGAATATTGAAATTTAGGAGTTATAAAAATAGGATAAATGATAAATCGGAGTTGTTATATAGGAATTTTGAACCATTCGGAATTATGAAAAACGGTATTTTAAAATTCGGATTTGTGACTGTCGGAATAAACTGTTTCGTATTTATGTAGTGTACCCGTTCTGAATAATACCGAATAGCACACAATTTTTTTTCTATCTAGCTTGATAAAGGAGATCGGGCAATCTTCTATAGACTCTGGTCCAAGAAGCTTTGTTGATTCTAGGATACCCAAAACACTTGTTGTGTTTGATGCTTTTCAATTACCAAAGCTCATGGAAATCGCTTAAAAAAAAGGGTATAAATAGTACTTTTAGTAAATCGAATTCTTCATTTTTATTAAAAAAGCAATACAAGGTAGTATAGGTAGTATGAAGCCCTCAACACTTCATCACTGATAAACATAAGCGTAACCTTCACGACCATAATCCTTAGAGGGGCAAGCAGACAAGTTTCATCGTTTGCCGAAGTTCACAGTTGGTTGCATTAGTTATTATGAGTTGAAAACGATCTGTTTGCTAAGTCCTGGAGACAATCTTCACGACTATAATCCTTAGAGGGGTAAGCAGACATGTTTCATCGTATACCGAAGTTGGTCGCATTAGTTATTATGAGTTGAAAACGATCTGTTTGCTAAATCCTGGAGACAAAATCTTCACGACTTTAATCCTTAAAGGAGTAAGCAGACATGTTTCATCGTATGCTGAAGTTCACAGTTGTTCGCAGTAGTTGTCATGTGATGAAAGCGACCCTTTACCAAATCCTTGACACAAAAACCTTAGAGCTGCTTGAGAGTAATCTTACAGGACAGTTGTCCTCACAACCTGAGGGGCCTTAAACAAATGATTCGACTATTAACTATATGCAATAGAGTCGAGGAAATGCACAGGATGGCACTACTTCTTCTTGATGACGTGCCTAGACCAAAGTCCATAATAAAGACATTATTATGTGCGCAATGGTACATTTACCGGTAACGCACGTACAGTAATAATCACCGACGCTCCTTATATCTCTTGAATTAGAAGATTTTGTTTTCACTAATTGTGCATTATGGCGTTTAACTTTTTTCTCCCGGCGCTGATTTGCTTATGTTCTTAACAAAGAATTACCCTCTTCTAACAAGCTTTAAAATGATGTGTGTCTGAATCACCGAGGCTCCTTGTATCTCATGAATTAGAAGATTTTGTTTTCACTAATTGTGCATTATGGCGTTTAACTTTTTTCTCCCGGCGCTGATTTGCTTATATTCTTAACAAAGAATAACCCTCTTCTAACAAGCTTTAAAATGATGTGTGTCAGAATCACCGACGCTCCTTGTATCTCTTTAATTAGAAGATTTTGTTTTCACTAATTGTGCATTATGGCGTTTAACTTTTTTCTCCCGGCGCTGATTTGCTTATATTCTTAACAAAGAATAACCCTCTTCTAACAAGCTTTAAAATGATGTGCATCTGTATCACCGACGCTCCTTGTATCTCTTGAATTAGGAGATTTTGTTATCTGTATTATACATAATGGTCTATAACTTTTTTCTCCCGGCGGCGATTTGCTTATGTTATTAACAAAGAATTACCCTCTTCTAACAAGCTTTAAAATGATATATGTCTGAATCACTGACGCTCCTTGTATCTCTTGAATTAGAAGATTTTGTTTTCACTAATTGTGCATTATGGCGTTTAACTTTTTTCTCCCGGCGGTGATTTGCTTATGTTCTTAACAAAGAATTACCCTCTTCTAACAAGCTTTAAAATGATGTGTGTCTGAATCACCGACGCTTCTTGTATCTCTTGAATTAGAAGATTTTGTTTTCACTAATTGTGCATTATGGCGTTTAACTTTTTTCTCCCGGCGCTGATTTGCTTATATTCTTAACAAAGAATAACCCTCTTCTAACAAGCTTTAAAATGATGTGCGTCTGTATCACCGACGCTCCTTGTATCTCTTGAGTAAGAAGATTTTGTTATCTGTATTATACATAATGGTCTATAACTTTTTTCTCCCGGCGGCGATTTGCTTATGTTCTTAACAAAGAATAACCTTCTTCTAATAAGCTTTAAAATGATATGTGTCTGAATCACCGACGCTCCTTGTATCTCTTTAATTAGAAGATTTTGTTTTCACTAATTGTGCATTATGGCGTTTAACTTTTTTCTCCCGGCGCCGATTTGGTTATGTTCTTAACAAAGAATAACTGTCTTCTAACAACCTTTAAAATGATGTATGTCTTAATCACCGACGGTGTTTGTAATTAATGCCATCGTTGATTACATAGTTCATTTTAAATGATCAATAACTTTTTTCCCCATAGAGGAATTTTTTTGACGCCATAACAAAAAATGATGCTCTTGACATCAGCTTCAAGAAAATATAGGTCTAGTTCACCGACGCTACTTGGACCGCTTCGGCCCGATCTCCTTTTGGTGCAAAAGCTGAGTGTGCTTCCATAAAGGGAAAGCACGAAGGAAGAGAGCAGCGGTGGCCCAGTGGTGGCGGCTCCGACTTACAAACAGTAAGTCGTGGGTTCGAACCCAGGCAGGCGCATTACTTTGTGTAATTTATTTCATCACCATTGCTCTCAAAAACGGTGAAGGAAAACATCGTGAGGAAACCGGCATGTCTTAGAACCAAAAATTCGAAGACATGTGACATCTACCAACCCGCACTGGGCCCGCGTGGTGGATTATAGCCCATTCCCTCTCATAGAGAGGAGGCCGGTGTCCCAGCAGTGGGAACATTATAGGCTGATTATGCTATGCTATGCTATACGAAGGAAGTATGTTAATTTAGGGCCGAAATAGAAGTAACCGATTTTGGTGATGGCCGAATAACATTGATCAAACAAAATGGGAAAAGTTTTTTGCAATTTTTGACTTTTTTAATACTCCAACCTGGGTTGGTTCTTTATAAGTTTTTGGTCAGTATTAGAAACAGAATCGACAGGCATCAATAAAAAAATAATGACCATTTTCTTACTATCTGTAATTCTTTTTGAAAATCTGTGAATGGGGATCAAAAGTTCACAAAAAATTATAGATAGTCTCTTAAAACCATTTTCTTGTAGCTACCCGGTTAAGGTAGGACCCCTTTCTGCCCAGCTGAAAGCTTCCACCCTGTATACACAGGGCGTCAAACACATCGTCTGTGCCGATATCTAGTGTGGGCTCACGTCCAGCAGTGGAGGTGAGTCGGCTGAATAGTGGTGATCACATACCTGGGTAGCATTCTGTTCAGAAGTTGTTCAGTTTTCTTCTTCTCCATGTCGAGCTGCTCTGTCCGTTCCTTTATGAGCTCTTCTAGATTATTACTATATTTTTCCAGCATTTCGAACATTGAATCGACTATGTTGATCTTTCTGCACAATGAAACATATGGGTATTAGCATGATGTGCACCGAGGTAACTCTGCGGTGCATTGAGAACACACGTACTTGCCGCGGTGCAGGTGGCGGAAGATGTCGTGCAGGCGGTGGAAGTCGGGGCGCAGGTCGGGCGCCTCGCTCCAGCACTGGCGCATCACGCTCACGGCGTCCGGCGGCGCCGCGCCCATCGACACGGACGGCCGGATCAGCGGCGGCGGCCGCGACACCTTCTCCACGATCTCTGAAACGAGCGTCCGTCGCACAGTGTGAGAATTTCGCAATCTAGGGGGATTGAACTCCAAATTCAATTAAATAAATAATAGATACGAGTTAAAAATAATATTGATTGGTATTCAAATAGAAAATAGGGTGTCCTGCCTTTTCACCTAAAATTAATTTTTATTTGACAAGCAACGATTGGCAAAAACATGGTTGGTCATTTCATCATTTTACAACAACAAGTTTGGCAAATAACTCACTTAAAAAAATATTTACCCGATAAACTTTTATTTGATTTTATATGCATCTCGTAAAACAACGTTTGAAATAAAAACGTTTAACTCATAAAAAATCAACTCATTAAATAGGCAAAACGGTAATTTGAATTAATGGAACAACAAATACTTAGGAATCAAGTGCCAGCGAAGCAAACTCGGGACTTGGGGCACCCCAACTTTAGGTTAGGTTAGTTTACTTTAAACCCTGCAAACAGAAATAGGAGGCCCGCGCAGCAGGGCTACGTCGACTACACCTATTACAAAATATTGATATTATTTACCTTGGACTTTAGGTGAATTTCTACACTAAAAACATACGAGACTACCCAAAAAAATTGCTTAATACTTTGTGACTGGTTTAGAATATTTATTATAAAGTGATATTTAGGTGAAACGTGATTTTGCCAAAAGAATCAAAATATTGTATTAAACGAAAATTTATAAATGATTAAATAGGTATCATGTGAAACATTTGTAAAGCGAAGCGTTTGCCAAAGAAATGCTTGTAAAGTGATTGTTTATAAAATGAAACATCTGCGGAATACGTTGTTTGTGAAATAAATAGTATATGAAACGTTGGTTGTAAACTAATCGCATGGCTCAAGTATGGAGTTACATTATGGGGAAATACATTATTCACTCTGCAGAAAAAAATGATTAGAATCTTAACAAATATCAAAGAAACAGACTCCTGTAAGCCCCACTTTAAAGAACTTCAAATATGAACCCTGCCTTGCCTCTACATACTTGAAATTTGTAAATTTGTACGAAAATATCCCCAATTCTATACCAAAAGAGGAGAAAAAATAAAATTTCATTCAGACATGAAAATAGACTTAACATACCCACTTCACGATTAAAAATGCACTCTTCTAGTTCATTTGTTATGTCTATAAAAGTATATAACAAACTACCGGAGGACATTAAAAATATTAATAACAATAACATATTTCTCAGTAAACTAAAACAATTACTACTCAATAAAAGCTACTACACCATTAACGAATACTTTGACGATAAATATAAACAATAATAAAAACCATTCTGACATTTTTCTGACATAATACCGACATCTCACTTTAAATTTGACTTTGAACTAATTAACTTATTAATTTGAAAACGCGAAAATACTATTCATTTAAAATAACTATATCAAATAGCGCACCATTTAATCCAATTTAATTAAATGAAAAAGTGAATGTTTAGTTTTACATTATTATAACTTATAATTTTAGTATAAATAGTGCAATAAAATAAATTAAAACCAAATATTACATTTAAGACTCATACAAATTAATTAGTACTCAATTAAATAAAATTATGATCTATATTGTAAATACCACAAAAGCCATTTTACTATTTTAATTTAATATTTCATTGAATGTTCTTTTTTTAAAACAAAAAAGCGCATTCGTACTCTCTCCTATTAATTTAACTTTGCTGTGCCCGACAGGGTCCATAATTGATTCAATGTTTTAACATACCAACTGTTTTCTTTTTAACATTATGGAATGCAATAAAGTATTGAGTATTGAGTATTGTAATGAAAGGAGTTTAGGTAAAACATTAGTGAACCAGAAAATAGGCTTATATTAAAAAAATATGCGATATGAATAAATTTTGTTATTTTAGTCACTAACTCCACTTTCGGCCTCATTTACGGTGGGCACAGAAAGCAATTTTATCACATCAGGATCTAGAGGAATCCGTTTTATCTTCATTATAAGCCTTAAGCTGGATATGAAGGGGTCAGATGATATAAGAAGCCTATTTATGTAGGTTGGTATTGGTTTCTATTCGTGACGTTTTTCGTAATTTCGGCGGTCACTCTGAAAATTGAAAAACAATGTATGACGGTCGCACAAAATCGCAAATTTTATCAATTGTTCTCAAAAGTTAAGACTTTAAACTGTAAATTAAAACAATAAAAACACCGGGATATTCAGGTCATTTTTATATATATATATACCTTTTGTTTTGCAAAACAACTCTAGAAATGCTTAATTTAACTGTGCCTTCAAATGATGTTATTAGATCAATTTTTAAATATTACTTAAATAACTTACCTTGAAAGATTTACACAATACAATAATAAACCAATAAACAAGGCTATACGTTAATCTGATCAGTAATTTCAAGTCAAGATGTGTTGTGTCAAGTAAAGATGTTGTTGTTCGTACAATACGAACAACAACATTAACGGGTACAACGATTATTATCTACACACTTCAAAAGTTTTTATTTGTGTTTTTAACTTAACTACAAGAATTTCTAAAATGTAGCTGTGACAAATAGAGTCTTGGGTATAAATAGGTTATAATTATATAATCAATTATTAAAATTTATATTTTGATTTAAATCCCCCTAGATTGCAAGATTCCCACACTGTGCGTCGGTGTGAGTGGCGCTACTCACGCCCCCGCGCCCCGCACTTCCCGCAGCCCGCTTGCTTACCGTCCGGCGTGAGCGCGAGCATGCAGTAGGGCTCGCCGCGCACGATGACCTCCTGCATGATGATGGCAAAGGAGAACACGTCACCGGGCTGTGTGCCGCGCACATCGCCGCTACACTCGCGCAAGAGCTCCGGAGCCGTCCACAGTAGATCTACACGAATAATTTCTTCAACTTAGTAAATTCTCACAAGTTAGACGTCGATCTAGATATAACTAAGTACTGAGAATAAAACGGGTGTTAGGAAGTAGGATTTTTTCTGTCAATGCTTACTAAATGAATTTATAGATTAAAAAATAAATACATACTTTCTATTAAATTTAATACTCTCTACCGCTTACTCTATTAAATTTATAAAAAAAAACACGATTTTTTTATTTTTTTTGACTGTTGGGTGATGCAGAGATTAATAGTGGTAGGTGCAAATAAGAAAATTGAAGAGTCTATTTTTTACAAAGATTTGGAAATACTATGCACGAATAAATAAACACACATACACGAACATATACGAACACAACGGACCCTGACATTGTTGGGTTCGCAGAAGACAGCATTGTCATGGAGAGTAATGCATCCAGCGCAAAAGCCAGCGGTGAAGAAGTGCATTCATTGAGAGGGGCCATGGTAGAGCGAACGAATTCAACCTTAAGTCTTGTCTGCAAGTGGGGTGATGAAAATCTGGTTGTTTTTAACGCCACCAAAACACAAGCGTGCCTGTTCACCGCCAAAAGGAGTCCGTTCAATCTGGCTCCTACTTTCCAGGGTACATCTGTACCAGTTATGAAGTCAGCGCTGTGAAAGCGACATTAAAGAACATGGTTTTGTTAGGAACGTAGATTTCTATTGTTGGTTCTCCTTTCATGGTTGGTGCAAATGTACTGAGAGCAGGGGCCAGATCTGAGGGAAGTGAGACGTGTTTTTTTTCACATGTGGCGGGTTCGATTCCCGTTCAGACAGTTGATTATTTAAAGTTTTAACTGACTTTCTTCAAAAAGGAGGAGGCTCTCAATTCGGTTGAATCATCATCATCATCATCATTTCAGCCGAAAGACGTCCACTGCTGGAGATAGGCCTCCCCCAAGTGTTTGAATGTTTTTAATTTTTTTTTGTTATCTTATTACTACTAATACTAAACCGATTTGAAAAAATCTTCTTTTATGTGAAAGAATATACTTCCCGATTGGTTCCATAGAAATTTCATCAAAATCGAATCAGTAATTTAGTTTTTTCCTCACGTTAATTGCCACATCACGCGACGTCGTCGTGTGAAGTGGCCTGTTATGCTATGGCCGTTCACGCGACGTCGCGTGATGGTGCCTGATAATTATGTATGACCTTTATAATGGCGGCCGCAGCGTATTGGGTTCTGGTATTTGTTTAGGCCACCAGGTATACGTATTTTTTCTTCTTGGGCTATGTTGATGATACGATGATCTCTTAATAACTTCTTCTTAAACAATATAAAAATTATTTGATGACAAAAAAAATTGTGGTACTGCAACCAAAAAGGGTAAAAGAAAAAACTTAGTGCGAAAAAAAACCGTTATTATACCCTATATTATACAACTAGCTGACCCGCGCAACTTCGTCTGCGTCACATAAGAGATTGAGGTTAGACAGAGTAGGTCGTAGGCACCTATAATACAATTCTAAAGGAGCACATCGCACACATCATTCTGCATAATGAAAATGCGCGCGCGGTACCTGATCATTATTTTGCTGCGGAGTTATTTTAAAACTGTGATATTTCCTAAGATATTCATTGAAATCAAATGATGTAAGAGTAATTTCGTTCAAAATTAAATACTTGTGATGAATATTTATTTGGATAAGGATAAATACCATTTGTACAAAAACACCTTCGCAAATATTTTTGAAAAAAAATGATTATTTATGGTGAGGACCTCTTGCCCCTTGACCTACGATGCTATTCAAAATCTAGTTAGGTTTAAAGTTCACATCAAGGTGCAAGAAATGAGCCCAAATAGCAGCTGTAAACTGTTGCAGTTTTAGTTGTAATTGTGGCGATTGAATAATTGAAAGCAGTTGCAAGAGGTCTTCAACAGTTTACAGCAACTATATTGTTATTGCGCTCATTTCAAACACCTTGACGAGAATTCAAGACGTAGCAGGAGTAAGACTGTCATTGACGCGTTCAAACGTGTCCTTATTAAAAAAGCATACTACAAAATCAAGGGCTACGTTGAAGATAAAGAAGTTTGGCCTTAGTTCCTTCTGCGTTTGCGGCCTCCCTAGTAGCTCATAAACGGTACAAATATGTGGATGTCTCTAACTATTCTCAAATTTTTTCTCTTCTTTCGAATCAGATTTTACAGTAATTTTCAAATCATTTATATCTTTTCCTCAAAATAGTTACAGCACTGATAACAGTATTTGTGTCACTTGTTTAATTTAGTATTTTACAATATTTTCTTACCTTTGTATAGATTCTTTTTATCGATTGTTTGTGAATGTGTGGACATTGTAGGCTTTGTAGATTCCCAGCTGCTAGTTAACTTTTGTTAACTTTTTATTTTGTTCTACATTTTTTGTGTAGTGAGCAACGACTTATTGTCGGGCCTACGCTGTCCCCCCATACTTAAGTACAAATGCTGTATCCATAATACTGTAACACCAAATGATTTGAAAAGAGTAACCATGGAGTTTCTTGCCGGTTTTTCTCCATAGGAAACGACCAACCCGAACCGTGCACCTTTTTGTCGACGTTTTATAAGTGCCCATCGAGACCTATGTGAAATAAAATATTTTGATTTTGATTTTGACGGTCTAACGATGAAGGCTGAAGGCAAGGCAAGGGCAAGGGCAAGGGCAAGGGGTCCTCACCTCACTCAGCAAGGGGTCAATTTTATTTTTAAATAATGCATTATTCGCGAAGCTGTTTTTGTAACAATGGTATTTATCCTTATCCAAACAAACAATCGTCGAAACAAACAATTCTCTTTTATCCATCGTAGCTCACGATGGATAAAAGGGAATTGTTTGTTTTACAGCACGCATTTGTTCTCTCAGCAGAAATAAATGTCAACACACAAAGCACAACGATGCCGGACTGCGGCCGGTTCTTGTACTCCGTAAGGGTCGTTCTAATTAGATAAAGTTAAGGGTCTCTTCGCGAGTAGCATGAGTGGGTGACCTCTGGCGGTGCGGATGGGCTGCGGCAGCGCCTGCACGTGGAACAGCGCAGGCAGACCGTAGTCGGTGAGGCGCAGCACCCAGCGCGAGTCCACCACGCAGTTACGCGAGGACAAGCGGCCGTGCACGCGCAATGGCGACGCGTGCAGGTAGCGCATGCCCTTCACCAGGTCCGTGAGCAGCGACAGGCGGAACGTCCAGTCCAGCTTGATGTCGTCGGCGCGCAGCACGTCCTCCAGCGAGCCACGCCAGCAGTGCTCCCACACCAACGCCGGCCGCAGCTCGCACAGGCATCCTAGCCAGTACACACTCTCATGTTAATCTTCTCCAAATTACAAAAATATACATTATGTAACTAAGTTTAACCAAGGAATTTACGTGTGGAATTATTATTGTGTACTCAGTGTATAGTTACCAATGAACGGATTTAAGTTTTCGTGGCGTAGATTCTGCATAACGAGTAACACATCAGTTGCCTTGCGCTTGAGCTCGAGCCCCGCGGTCGCCGGCAAGTACTTGACGTGTACCACGTCCCCCTGAGACAAACCTCACGTTACGGGCGGTATCGATTACTGAACGAAAGTATCGAGTCCATTCGATGACGGGCTGTACCTACAGTACCTTGTATCGGATGCGGCGGTCCACGACGACTCGGTTGACACTGCAGGTGGACGAGGGCGCGGAGGGCGCGCGGACCGGCACGCATGGCGGCTGCTTCAGCAGGTCGGGGCGCTCCAGCTCGGGCCCGCCGAACTCGTGCAGCTGCTGCAGCCAGCAAGACAGCATGGTCTCCATGCCCTCGCCCACGCGGCGCTGCTCGTCCACCGGGAACGTGAAGTCCAGAGGCGCCAGCACGGCGTCGCGGCGGCGGCGTCGGCGGCGGCGGCGCGTGGCAGCCCAGCGCAGCAGCAGCGCCGAGCTGGTGGCCAGCGCCAGCGCGCCGCACGCCACCAGTGCTGACAGCGCGGCGGCGCCGCTCGGTTCCCGCGCGCCCGCGCCTCCCGAGCCCCCCACAGCGCCGGCCTCCCAGCTGTCCAGCGCCGCCGTCACGTTGGCCAGCCGCACGCGGCTGTCTCGCTCGTCCAACCGGTCGAGCGATCGAGAACAAGTCGTCGCGAGCACGGCTGCATGGTTCCAAGTAGATGACGTCCCATTTGATCGTTCATATAAATGAAAGTCTATTTCGATTAATTCGATTCGAGTGTGTTCAGACTTCGATTCGATATGGGCCGCTTCGATTATTTGATCATATATAGCGATATAATCCATGGGGGAGTGCTCCTGAAGCTGCTCATCAGTAAGCAGTAGCAGGCGTTGAAAAAACCCAATTTCAATTGAAGGCAAAAATGAATCGATCCTGTTCGTTCTGGAATCAGAGCGGACCACACGAGCCTGTTCATGCCCGGGCTGACTCATGTTATCGTAATCAGAATCGACCGATTTAGTAGCCGGAGGTTCGTATTTGTACTCTAAAGCCTGGACATGGAATTCCTTGTGAGTACCAAGCGTTGACTTAACTCGGACGGAGTCTATTTTTGTAATATAATTTTTACGCTGCATTTCATATCTGTCGGACAGATTTCGACTTACGTCACCAGCTGGTAGCTGATAGGATGTTTGTCTTTTAATTTTCGCGTTCAGCGATTTGCTTACAACTAAATTGATATTGCTTAATCGGAAAACTTCATTAGTTTTATTCGGCGCAGAAAAGAGCGAGGGGAGCGCGTCACGAGGTGCGGGGAGGCACTCCTCCACATGCAGCAGCAGTGCCGGCGGCCCCGCGCCCCCCGCCCCGCGCGCCACTCCCGCTGACACCGCGGCGCCAGCTCCGCGGGACGCACACAGGATCACAACTGATACGAAGTAAGAACTTGGTTTAAAACCGTTCGCCACAGGACACTGTCTACCTAACAGCGGTCTCAAACTTTTAAATTTGACTAACCATCAGGTTGGTGCGCAAATTCGTCGGGCGAGAGAGGCGCTCGGCGCACGGTCAGGCCAGCGGCCGCGAGCGCGCGCGCCACTTCGTGCAGCGCGGCACTGCACTCAGAGCGTGGCTCAGCAGGCGGCAGCAGCGCGCGGCGCCAGCGCAGGCGCGCCGCCAGTTGCGCCACCGCCGCGCCGCGCGCTTCTGCGGCCTCACACGCCGCCGGACGCGCCCGCCGCAGCACGCGCGCCGCCGCCGACAGCGCGCCACACACGTCCGCGCCGGGGCAGCCCGCGCTCAGCACCGAGCCGCCCTCGCTCAGCGCTGCGAGCGCGCGCACCGTCACCGACACCCTCCATTCAGGTCCGCAAGTGTCTAGTCGACAAAAATTCTATGAATCTGTAATGAGGGCCATGATCTGGAGCTATGCTCATTTCAGATTATCGCACCTTCTCACCTTCGTAGCTCAGAAGTCGCACGCGGTAGCGCTCGAACAGGAAGCGCGCCGGCTCGTGGCGAAACAAGCGCGCCTCGTCAAAGGCGGCTCGTAGTGGCGCGTCGCAGGCGGCGCGCAACACGAGCACGAGTGAAGGGCGCGCGGGCGGTGAGGGGGGCGCGGGCGAGGCTGCGGTGAGGGCGGCCAGCAGCGGCAGCAGCGCGCGCATGGCGGCCCTCACGTGACGTCCGCCATGCGGCCGCCGCCGGTCGCTCGGCTGCCTCGCTCGGCTGGCTGCACCGGATCAAACGATGCCGCGCCAAGTACCTGTTACGTTTATAACATGGATCGATAATGTGTTATACACCTTGCTACCTCATATCATGAAAACTTACTTTCAATTTTTCATTTTCATTTGAAATAGTTAATGTAATTACACCCACAGCCGTCATTAGTAGTAGCATTGACACTTATTACCAAATACAGCGCTAAGTTTGATCTTCCCCTACTCTGATAGCCATACCTATTTTTTAAGTAAAGAACCAAGAACTAGGTACGTATTTTCGATATTTTTTTTTTATTTTAGACTCATTATATTTGGAGACTAGCTGTTGCCCGCGACCTTCGTCCGCGTGAAATTATTATAATAACACAACACAATTTAAAAAAAACAATCAATTAATCAATTTTTTTTATGGAATACTATTTTCCGTTTTTGCAACAGTTTTCATTGATGCTCCGCTCCAATTGGTCCTAAGCGTGATGTTATATAGCCTCGGCTTCCTCGATAAATGGGCTATCCAACACTGAAAGACTTTTTCAATTCGAACCAGTAGTAGTTCCTGAGATTAGCGTGTTCAACCAAACAAACAAACTCTCCAGCTTTATAATATTATATATTAAGTATAGTTAAGGGAGAGGGACAAATAACTTTATACGTGTGTATTTTAAAAGTATTTGAGACTTTTTTTTATCCGCTCTGGGCGGAGTGGAAAGGAATGTCAGACTTCTACTGACTAAAACCCATCCATGTTCCTTCTTTGCCCTTTGTGTTCCAGGCCGCGGTATCTCTTTCGAACAGACCCACAGCCCCGGAAGGTATCAGCCCTAGCGGACCCCTTCCTGTGTGATGCCATCTCTCTGGGGCGCGCGTGGAACACGAACGCGCCGTCGACACGGCCTGTCGTCGTAAGACGGACGGACGGCGAGCTAGCCCATTACTCGCTGTCCACAGCCACACCACTCTGTGGGCTCTCGCGGCGGCTAGGACGTGAGTCTCATTCCCTCTCACGTCCCGCCACCTGCTTCGCTGGCATGACTGCTTCGCAGAAGGAGGTGACGGCTTTGATTTAAGACCAAATGCTATAATGACATTATACTTGGTAATATTTTGCCAAGTAAAAATTTGACCAAATAAAAATATGCGTACTAAAATCATTCGAAATATTGCAATGGTATAAAAAAAGGTTGCTAAAATTTGTTTGGGTAATGAAATTTTGTCAAAATCTTTTCGGCAAAACGGCATACTAAATTGGTATACTAATGATCAAGTTTCCTAGTCATATATTTTTATTTTGTTGCTTTTTAGAATGCCAAAATAGACCAGCGAAGAGAGGCTGCTTAAAAGCCTTTCAACGTTGTCATGGGGGACTTCAACGCGAAACTGGGCAATTTGGGGTTGAACGTCGGAACCATCGGGGTCACCAACTGGCTAGTTTTATGGAGAAGGAGGGCCTCTATATTATGAACTCCTTCTTCAGAAAGCGTGAGCACAGGAAGTGGACCTGCCGGAGCCCCGATGGTGCAACTAAAAATGAGATTGACTTCATCATGACAACCAAGGAGCAAATGTTCAATGTTGTCTCTATGATCAATTCGTTGAACGCGACGAAACCAAACTAGTTTGTTCTCGTCGCTTCAGCGGCGCCGTCGCTCCACCACCGCCCGTGCATCGCTCGATCGCCCCGCTCCGCCGTCGCTCGGCCATCGCAGGTTTCGCATCGCAGACTTAGTCTGCGGGCACGAAATTTGCGACGGCAAATCGATGGCGGGGCGGCGCGACGGCGATGTATACAAAAGCATTGCACAGTATAGCGACGGGCACGAAACGGGCGACGGCGGAACGGGGTGGTCGAGCGATGCACGGGCGGCGGTGGAGCGACGGCGCCGCGGAAGCGACGAGAACAAACTGGTTTGGTTTCGTCGCTTGCGCGGGTATTAGTGTTGTATTGAATTATTATTTTAGTAATGGAAATTGATAATGAGGAATTTATATCTTGTATTTTATCAAAACCTGCTCTATGGGACAGTAAAAACATTGAATGACACCTTAGCTCGTAATAAAACTTAGAAAATTCCCCCAAATTGGTCTTCGTTGATTTATTGGATGAAAACCATCTCTAGGTAATAATAATTCCCTCATTATTAGAGTAAGCTCCAATAGTTCTCTTCGACGTAAACTCATGTTTCTCACAACACTGCTCGAGCACGACTGCCCGCCAGCTTGTTTCGTGCCCGCGCGAGATATCGCTGCCTGATCGCCCCGCGTCGCGTCGCCCCGCTGCCGCCGTCGCTCGGCCATCGCAAGTTTCGTGCCCGCAGACTGAGGGTGATTGGATGCGTGTTGTTGAGCGAGCGTGTGACTCAATTCCGGAAATGGAGGCCATTTCTATTAGTACACTGGACGTGGCCTTTGGATTAAATGGCTACAGAGGTCACACGCTTGCTTAGCCTCACAATTCCAGTCATCCTTAGACACTGGGTCGCTATCATCATTCTTTACAACAGGAGTTACCCACCTGCTCCATAAATCGGGTAGCACTGCGGAGCCCAAAAATTATAGACCAATTACGTGTTTACCGACGGTCTATAAAGTTCTAACAAGTATTCTGAGAGCAAGAATTTATTGTTCGTCATATAGATAGCAATTCAATTATGTCTGTCTCTCAGAATGGATGTAGGAATGGGTCCCGCGGTACTAAGGAGCTGCTCCTTATCAACATGGTCATAAGCCAACAGGTTCGTCGCTCCCGGAGGGATCTGTAGACGTGTTGGATAGATTATAAGAAGGCCTATGACTCGGTGCCACATACATGGCTCATGAGGGTGCTGGAGTTGTACAAAATAGATGCAACTCTTCGCACCTTCTTGATGTCGTCTATGGGGCAGTGGAAGACGGTCCTTCTTTATCCAGGATGTCGGCAGGTTCTTGGGAACGATGAACCGATCAGGATTGAGTAAGGAATATTTCAGGGTGACAGTTTGAGTCCGCTTTGGTTTTGCTTGGCCTTGAATCCTCTGAGCACACTGCTGGAGGATTCAGGTCTAGGCTACCGGTTGAGGAGAGGTGGCCAGGTTATAACTCACCTCCTTTACATGGATGACTTGAATTTATTTGCTCCCAGCAATTTGCAACTGATGGAGCTACTAAAAGTGACTGAAACTTTTAGTAGCGCCATCAGGATAGAATTTGGTGTGGACAAATGTGCGGTCCTGAATGTAATGCGAGGGGAGATTATGGAATCCGTGGGAATTCAACTCTCGGATTCCATATTACTTAGATCCGTCTCCTCAACCGAGAGCTACAAGTATTTGGGTATGTCGGATGCATTAGGCATCAATGCTGCCGACATGAAACAATCATTGAAGGAGCGCTTCTTTGGCCGCCTGAATAAATTGTTAAACAGTCTTTCATCAGGCGGAAACAAGGTGCGCGCCTTTAACGGTTGGGTCATGCCGGTATACTCAAATGGACTCAGACGGAACTTGACACCCTGGATAGGAAGGTCCGCACACTACTGACCGCAAACCGGATGCATCACCCACGCTCATCGGTGATGAGACTGTTTATATCCCGCAGAAATGCGGAGTTCGTGGCTTCTTAAATGCTAAGACCTTGCACAACCGCGAGGTATGCAGTCTCAGGGAATACTTTCTCGAAACCGACATGGGGATGCAACGAGATGTGGTCTCACTGGACAAGGGCCTCACCCCGCTCTCCTTGGCTAACGAGAAGTGGCGCAAACTTGTGGTATTGGATACTAATGACCGTAGGGAGGTATGACAGAGCAAGGAGCTACACGGACGCTTTTTCCGAGCTCTACATGGGCCTGATGTAGACCTCTTGGCATCCGTATCCTGGCTACGATTTGGTGAGCTCTTTGGGGAAACTGAAGGTTTTGTCTGGGCGATTATGAATGAAGTTATCATGACGAAAAATTATCGGAAATACATTATCAAGGACGGTACTGTTGACATCTGTCGGGCATGCCACCGTCCCGGTGAATCGATCCGACATATTGTTTCCGGTTGTTCTCGTCTTGCTAACGGTGAGTACTTGCACAGACACAATCTAGTAGCTAGGATTATTCACCAGCAACTTGCCTTGATACAACCTTGTGAGTTCTGAAGTACCATACTACAAGTATGTTCCCGACCCAGTTCTCGAGAATGGTCATGCCACATTGTATTGGGATCGATCTATCATCACAGACAGGCCTATTTTAGCAAATAAACCTGTTATTGTGGTGATAGACCGCCGAGAGCGCCTTGCAATGATTGTTGACATCACTGACTGTCCCTCATGACGAGAATCTCGTGAAAGCTGAGAATGATAAAAAAAAGAAAATTTTATGGATTTTAAGGATATAGAGAAGGAGGTAAATGGAAATCACAATTGAATTGATCAAGTTACATTTATTTGTACGCATAAATACAATTATGACAATTTTTTTTTTTTTACAATGTGCATAGTTTTTACAAGTATGAATGTGCGTTGAGCAATTGTTATATGGAACACCTCAGAGCGACGTAACGCCCGTTTTTTCGTGCGTGCAGCCGGCTCCATCGAATTATAAGACGTTGTCACGTCAAAAATCAAGTATCTTGATTTAGCATACGAGGTTTTCGACATGTGGGACGTGGACGCTGCAATCATAGTACCGATAGTCATTACGTTTAATGGACTAATAGCAGAGAGCCTCGACCAACACCTTAGGAGGCTCTCATTGCGCGGCTGGGTCAAGGGCTTCATTCAGAAAGCAGTACTCCTGGACACGACACGCATAGTGAGGCGGCTCTCTCTGGAGCCCTGACCACCGGCAGCAGGACCTTGGTCCTGATGCCTATGGGCCATCTATTTTTTTATATTATTAAATGTTTTGTTAACTTTTGTTTTTGAAAATATTTAAAAATGTAATGTAATAAGAGAAAGAATGAATAAAGGAAATAATAATAATAATATATGTCGCCGCAAGAGCGTCTATCTGCTAAGAATATTAGTTAATTTAATTAATAACCAACTTATAATGTCTCGTCCATCATAATATTGATCGTGCCATCTGTGGGTTCCAAGAACAATTATTACAGTGACCTGTATCGATTGACAGAAGAGATAAGCGCCATCTAATGGTCTCTGTATTAACTAGTACTGAGATCTTATCACGAGTTCGTGATAAGATCTCAGTACTAGTTAATACAGAGACCTTCTGAAGATAAGATCTTCTGAAGATTAATTTATTAAACGAAAGTCTAGCTAGAACTATAGTTAAAATTAAGATAAGCAAATATTTGACAATTGGGATTTTAACAATGCTCATTTAACACTAAGAATTGTTTTGAGGCAACATTCCACAATATTGTGGAAGATGGCGCCGAATACGATTTTAATGATCAATAACTCAATTTATAATTTGAAACTACAACTAAATCAGTTTCTGTAACTAATTACAAACTAAAAAGTAACAAGATTATTTTACAGAGGAATGTATTAGTGAAAGACCTGTTTGTATTAAATCCTTCGATCTGCCAAAAATGGTTTTAAGCAAGATCTCATTGTTGTAAAAAGTAATGAAGCCACTAATTAGTTTTAACTCAATAACGCCTTTGCATTTATGAATATTGGCATTGTTTAATTATTAGAGTAATTAATTGTGAAGTGTTCTAGTATTGTTTGTAAGTTTCAATGAACTTACTATGTAATAAATTACTGTACTGGCGGTGTGGCACTTCCGACCCGGACAGAGAGATCAGAGAACACGCGTAGGTACAACGAGAAGTCGAGTTGTTAGCTCGCGATTAGAAAACAATTGAAGTATGTAATTGAAAGTGGTTTTTGAAGTGAACAATATTACGTTGTGTAAATGAGAACTGTAACACGAATTAAAAGAGTGTGTAAGGAGTTTCTTAGCCCGTTCTTCTCCTTATGAACAATCATGTTTGCGAACGGGTGGCTCAACTTGTAAATGGTTTAATAGAAATAAACGTTTGAAGTTTGAGTCAAGTATTGTGTGTGATTTAAACTACCCAACTACCTATCTACTAACAAAAGAATCATGTCACGCGAAGACAATATGGCGGAATGGCCGTTCCTCCTACTCCATTCTCTGTCATAATATATATTATAGCAGAGAATGGAGTAGGAGGAACGCTAATCCCAAATATCGACGCCATCCGCCATTCTGCCATATTGTCTTCGCGTGACACGATTGTCTTGTTGGTAGATAGGTAGTTGGGTAGTTTAAATCACACACAATACTTGACTCAAACTTCAAACGTTTATTTCTATTAAACCATTTACAAGTTGAGCCACCCGTTCGCAAACATGATTGTTCATAAGGAGAAGAACGGGCTAAGAAACTCCTTACACACTCTTTTAATTTGTGTTACAGTTCTCATTTACACAACGTAATATTGTTCACTTCAAAAACCACTTTCAATTACATACTTCAATTGTTTTCTAATCGCGAGCTAACTAACTCGACTTCTCGTTGTACCTACGCGTGTTCTCTCATCTCTCTGTCCGGGCGGAAGTGCCACACCGCCAGTACAGTAATTTATTACATAGTAAGTTCATTAAAACTTACAAACAATACTAGAATACTTCACAATTAATTACTCTAATAATTAAACAATGCCAATATTCATAAATGCAAAGGTGTTATTGAGTTAAAACTAATTAGTGGCTTCATTACTTTTTTACAACAATGGGATCTTGGTTAAAACCATTTCCGGCAGATCAAAGGATTTAATACAAACAGGTCTTTCACTAATACATTCCTCTGTAAAATAATCTTGTTACTTTTCAATTTGTAATTAGTTACAGAAACTGATTTAGTTGTAGTTTCAAATTATAAATTGAGTTATTGATCACTAAAATCGTATTCGGCGCCATCTTCCACAATATTGTGGAATGTTGCCTCAAAACAATTCTTAGTGTTAAATGAGCATTGTTAAAATCCCAATTGTCAAATATTTGCTTATCTTAATTTTAACTATAGTTCTAGCTAGACTTTCGTTTAATAAATTAATCTTCAGAAGATCTTATCACGAGTTCGTGATAAGATCTCAGTACTAGTTAATACAGAGACCATTAGATGGCGCTTATCTCTTCTGTCAATCGATACAGGTCACTGTAATAATTGTTCTTGGAACCCACAGATGGCACGATCAATATTATGATGGACGAGACATTATAAGTTGGTTATTAATTAAATTAACTAATATTCTTAGCAAATAGACGCTCTTGCGGCGACATATATAATTATGTTATGATGGATGAGACATTTGGTTATTAATTAAATTAACTAATATTCTTAGCAGATAGACGCTCTTGCGGCGACATAATATCATTTATTTCAGGTAACAAAGACCCATAACATATTGCAGAGTTACCTCTGCATTTTAGCCTTTTTGGTAAAACCTTAACGCCAAATATTATCTTTTCTTTTAAAATTGTCAACTCTATATTCAAAATTAAAAATATTTTTGACACATTGTTGGATTACATTTTTTCTTCAATTGGTGCACTGAATTTATACAGATGTACATCGTTCGATAAAATAATACTCAAATTTGTATTTTAATTATAAATGATGTTCTGTTTATCAGCTTAATAATGGCAAATGGTCCATAATTGATGTATAAGTGGTAAAAATTTTCCTGGTACGTATTGTTAATTTTTGATACTTCTTTTGCAAAGTCCATTTCATCGTTTTTTCTCTTTCCGGAAGCTCGGTCCTTAAAAAACTGGTTTTTCTAACCTTTTTTAATTTGTCTTAGGTTTGAAACCAGTGGATTAAGGTCGAATTTTTGACCTTTTTCGTTTACACTATTCATAAAATTTGAAGAGATTTGCTTCGGGGAACTATTCTTCCATCGGTTCAGCGATTCAACCCGTCAGGACTCCGAGAACGGAGTTGATCTGCTCAGCACAGTATATATTTGGGAAACTCGACGTGATATTTTGCTTATTTTAATTTAACCTTTCTTTAGGATTTGGTCTATATTTTAAAATTGGAGTGACGTGATTTTTTCCCAACCAATCCCTAGTCACACCAAATTGCCACACCAGTGTGACTATGGTTAATTTTATTTATCCGTAGTCACACCAACAAAAGCCCAACACACTCTTTTTTTTTTTTTTTAATCTTTATTGATAAAGAGTATTTGATCACGCATGATCATGTCATCCCCATAGTTACAGACATCTTAAATATTTACATCTTATCTACGTTTAAAGGCACAATCCACCATTTTATATACGAATCTCGCTTCCTCTGATAGCGGAAGAGCAAGAATGCTATTACATACACCGGTGTCGTGTAGGCTAATGCCGTAAGCAAGCCTAAAAGATAACCTCTCAACTTCGTTCCGAACACATTCCACTAAAATATGAAAAACATCTTCAATAACATCGCATTCAGTACAGTTTTTGGAAGTAACTTTGCCCATTAGGTACGCAAAACTATTCAGTGGGATATGTCCGGAACGCAGCCTCATAGCAGTTACTATGGTGTGCCTAGACAAATCTGAATTAATAAACCAAGGGGAACGCGACAAATTATTTTGGATTGTTTTGTACCATATGCCTTTTACTAGAGAGCGCTCATCAAAATATTCGTTCCACATGTTTCTACATTTAACCTTAATCATAAATAAAAAACATCGGTATAATACGGCAAACAGACCAAAGGGATACCTTCAGACAAGGCTTGTCTAGCGAGATAGTCTGCCTCTTCATTTCCTGCCAAGCCTATGTGTGATGGTATCCATTGCAATACTATTGTATAATTTTTAGTGGCTAATGTGGAAAGTGACTCCAAGATGTTGTATGCTATCGGTGTGCCTCGACTATTCGAGGTGCATCGAGCAATGTGTTGTAGTGCACTCTTGGAATCTGTTAGAACTACGTATTTACCCGACTGAAAAGATTGAATATATGAAATTGCTTCTGATATTGCTATCAATTCTATAAACATTATCGAGATGTTTGAATCAATACGTAGTTTCACTGAACTACTAACTTGCGGGTCATAAATAGCTAATCCGCCACAATTACTTTCCTTCGAACCGTCCGTATAAATTTTATAATAATTTGAATATTTGTTTTTAATATAACACTATTACACAATTGTTGTAAGGCTAACGAATTATAACTTCTTTTAGCGTTACTTACGGCATCTATGTTAAACTTAATTATATTCGAAATATTCACATTGCTGACCCAGGTATTAAGTGCAAACATATCTAATTGTGTACTAACATGTACAGCAGTATCTTTAAGGTAACTATGAATTAAAATTAGAAAGGGCTTTTCTTTGCATCTCCAATAAGAATTTTGACTAAAAAGAATTAAATCGTCCAAAATTTGGATGATCTTATGGTTAGAAAAGGATTTCGCTTTTAACCAATACTTTCCGGCAAGGAAATGTCTTCGTACACATAAAGGCGGTAGGTGTAGTTCGCACTCCATGACGTGTATAGGTGTCGTTTTAATAAACCCGCCTATTACCCGCATACACTGATTCTGTATTTTATCTAGCTTGCTTGTATGTGTCTTACAACTATTACCATAAAGGAAACTTGCATAGTCTAGTCTGCTACGAATACACGATATGTATAAACGCCTTAAATTAGTTGGGTGAATGCCCCAACCTGTCCCCGCTAAAACTTTAAAAACATTAAGCACTTTTGAGAATCTTTCTCTTAATTCATTTATTTGTTTAGACCATCGTAACTTTCTGTCAAGCCAAATACCTAAATATTTTACACAATCAACTACTTCTAAAGAAATACCACCAACAACTAGAGAGATAGGGTCCCGTACAAATTTATTTTGGAAAATACAAACTTTATTTTTAAGTGCTGAAATTTCTAACCCAGCAAGAGAAAGAATATTAACAAATTAATTTAAAGCTAATTGTAATTGGTGTCTTCCTTCTTTCATATTACTGCAGGTTACATAAAGCACGAAGTCATCTGCGTACAAAGACATTATTTATTGACTTGCAAATCTCCATTGTTAAGATATTAAATAAAAGTGGGGAAAATGGATCGCCTTGAGCCAAACCGACACGACATCTCCTACTTATGACTGTGTTATTATCTGTCTCAATACTTAAGTTTCTCTCATTTAAAAAACACCGTAGGTATGTACATATTTTATTACCTATCCCTATACTATCTAAAATATAGAATAAACGTTCTAAATTTACATTGTTGTATGCATTATCAATGTCAACAAAACAAGCGATCGTTGATTGTTTTTTAGAAAAACCTAGTAGTATTCTCGACACCCTTTGCGAAAACCAATAGTATCGGCTGATAACATGTTATTATGTTCAATGCAACGTAATTAAGTATATACTGTTCAAATAACAATTTTAAGGAATTTTATAACAGGAGCACAATGTTTACATGACAGCTAGTTCTTTTATTTTTATTTTATTTATATTTTATTTTATACTAGCTTCTGCCAGCGGCTTCGCCCGCGTGGATGTCGAAAAATATCCCACCCGAACAAACATAGTTACTTACCTTCATCCGCTGAGACACGTATAAATTAATTTTCAATTGTCAGCCTAAACACAAAATTTGAATATCCTAACTTCAAAATTGACGGACTTTCATATAAACTTCCATCCCCTATTTTACCCCTTTATGGGTGGAATTCCCAAAAATCCTTTCTTAGTATATACTTATTCTTCACAAAGAACACACCCTCCAAGTTTCATGTCTCTAAGACCAGCGGTTTGGGCTGTGTGTTGATATCACCCAGTCATTTTATATATTTTTTTTTTTTCTTTTCAATATTTTTTTTTTTTTTTTAATTAATTCAAAGGGGGAAGAAAACTTCAGAGCGTGAAAGCGACCAGAGTGGATTGTGTCATTGTCTAACAATTGCCAGTAAACAAAAAATATATATATTTTTTTATTTTTATTATAGTAATCGGAAATCACGTTGATAGCTAAACTAGCACGTAAATCGCAACGGGATTAATTTAATATTCAAATACTATATATTGAAATAATAATTTCTTGCGAAATAAAGTGGGCTTAATTTAAATTAAGTTATTTCTGAATGGCAACATAGATGACACTAATATAAACAAACAATATGGCCGATAACAGAACAGAACTACTACAGAACTTGTACAAATGAAAATGAAAAAAAAAAAAAAAAAAAAAATGATTGAGGAGTTCCAATTCTAGCAAAACATCCCTAGTGTGTGAGCTTTCTAATGGTATGTAATTTGCTTTTATAAAAATAAACTTTAAGAGTTATTTCATAATTTTATCAAGTAGGAAATTTTTGACGAAACTCTACCTTTACGGAAAGTGAAATGTTTTGCGAAATTTAATACTGCAAAGTTGGTAAAAATTAAATCCAACATAAAAGATTAAAAAAAAAAACAAAATATTGCCTGTTTTACCCATTTTTAACACTTTTGCACTTTAAAGTTAAGGAAGTGGTGAAATAAGAAGAAAGAAAATTTTTTTTTTTTAAATTGCCTGTGGGCCAGGGCCAAATATATTAGGGCTGAGTGAGTAGCAGATGACACCACCTATCCACCATTTTCGTATGTTCAACGTTCTGCCAAACACCCTGTATACTTCGTTCCACCTTATTGTCTAATTGCACTCGACTAAGTATTATAAAAAATATATTGAGGGTATTTTAGTTAAAAAGTATGCAACTATATGGCAGACTGATGATTTATCATCGTAGGTAACTGTACTTCGGGGGTCGAGAGGAAACTAAAACTTGGCTGGAAAATAAAATCCACTCTTGACCCCCAGGGGTCCAGAAGAAACTATAGTTAGGGGTCGAGTGGACACATTATTTTTTGGGGGTCGAGGGGCCGAGAGTGGACTAAACGGTTAAATCTATACGCTATGTCTGAGGAGGCCAATGATATGTCTGGCGAAGATTGTTGTACTGCATTATTCACAAATTTAATACGCGTAGGGTTGTCATCATTCAATGTTACGAGTTCGGTATCTAAAAGTGCGTCATAAATTTGGGTACGTCTCTGATCTAATTTATGAGACCAATTTGTGTGGTGTCCATTAAAATCGCCAAGAATCACTACCTTCCTGTGAAAACGAGGAAAAATTTGTTCCCAATCACTTTGGCTCGTGTGAACTGACGGGGCACAATATATGGATAATATGTACTGAACATGCTCACAGTTGCAGATCTTGACACAAACTATCTCAATCCCCGGGTTAAGGCTTTCGAAAGACACTTAACTTGATTTGAGTGACCGGTGGACTAACACCGCTACCCCACCATAACCGTCATCCCTATCCTTACGATATATCGTATAACCATTTACCTTCAGCTGACTATCCCGTTCTAACCACGTTTCGCTGAGTGCTGCAATGTGAATTTCAGTTGAATCAGAGAATGCTCCAAGGATATTAGTTTTGGTCGAATACTACATTGCAATTCCATTGTGCAATGTTTAATCTAAAAGGTTTTTGACTACGGTCCTTTGGAAGCAAAATAGTCAACAAAAATCTTAAAGAAAGGCCACTTTGATACGAATTGTACACTCAATAGTATTAACCACTCTAAACAACACTTTATCACCCCATGTATCTTGTCTTCCATCGACAATTCTCTTAAAAATATAATTTCTTTTAGTCTGCCTAATAGCTCGTCCAAACGAACACTGTCATCCTTTTTCTCTTCACCAGCAGCGACATCAGAAGGGACTGTTGACTCACTACCCATATTCATTGTTGATGAGTTTATCGGGAGCACTAAGTTACAAGACTGTTCTCGCGAACTACTTTTTTCGGGCAAGGAAATCGAGGGCGGTACATATATTGTTAATGCTCTCCTATAAGTACAGTTAAATTCTACCATGATCTCTCTCAACCTCTTCTCCTTTAAAAAGGCTGGACATGAAGCTTTATGCAAGGCCAAATGGTTTCCACCACAGTTAACACATTTGTAGTTCTGTGTTTCACAGTTCTCATGATTATCACCGCATTTCGGACAGACTATTTTACTGGAAGGGCATTTCTTTGTAGGGTGGCCATATATCCAGCATTTTGAGCATTGCGATACGGGAAATACGTAAGGAGTGACTTTTATACGTAATCCATGAACATATATGTACTGTGGAATAAAGGAACCTTTAAAACACACCTGTACCGCTTCACTTGGCTGCCAACCTTCCCCCTCTCTGTCTCGGCGTTTAAGTCGGTATACTGATATTATTTCCGCAAGTTTATCGCACATTATATTCCTCAAAATGTCCTCGTCAGATAAATCAAGATCAACATCTTTTATGACGCCATAAGATGAACTCCTTTCCATGGCCCTGTAGATCTTCCATCCTTTTTCTATGAATTCCGGACATTTTTCGATTTTATCGGCACTCAACTCACTGCAAACTTCGACGCGAATCTTGAACGGATTTATGTATTTAACTTTGGTGATATCACCTATCCCATAAGCCTTTAGCATCCTAGCCAATGCAAATTGTTTAGGCAACTTTTCATTGCTAGATAAATATATCTCAATATCCTCCTTCAGTTGTGGTTTTAATCTCTTCTCTTTGCTTTGGACTAAATTCCATCCCTCATACTCGTCATCTCCGACAAAATTCTCCCCCCTTATCCCTTTTCTCCCGCCTAAATTGTTGTTCTTCTTCCATTCTATAATGTACTACATTCTCTTCTCTGTTTATTTCCTCTTCAGCATCAGATATACTTTGTTCGCTTAAAGACATTCCACTCGCCATTATAATTGTATTGACATTCTCTAGATGCGGGTTGTTTACATTCATTATAACACGCTGATGAGTGTCTTCGTTCGGTGCGCCGCCGAGATCTGGCAGCGCACACAACTTTAACAACTAATGGCGCAAATATATATAATATATTACTTAGTTGCGACACACGCGTCTCCCTCGCACGATTACCGCGACGAGACTGTGCCAACACACTCT
The DNA here is from genome assembly GCA_963082995.1 of Noctua comes. NCBI lineage: Eukaryota > Metazoa > Arthropoda > Insecta > Lepidoptera > Noctuidae > Noctua > Noctua comes. The sequence continues at coordinate 99,064 of OY720268.1, forward strand.
TGACGATCAAAAATAAAAGCCATCAAAAATAAAATTAATTTAAAAAAAATATTTTGATATTATATTAATTTATATTATCGTACTGTTTCCAAAAACTGGCCAATAGTAATTTCATTTTGAATTAATTCCATCTGTGTCGGTATTATAAAAAATATCCTTTTCCATTTCTAATGTACGTCTTTTATTTGGGTTGGTGTTACATTCAATATTTATACTTTTAATTAAGTTTGTTGTGACCTCTTGTTCCAGTACACTTAGTAGTTTAGCGATTGTCACGTAATTTTTATTAACTCTTTGGCTGTGCGTTGTCCGTCTGTCAGTCATTCAGTCCTTAGTAACGGAAGTGTTTTATATTATATTGATTGTAAGTACTTAATTATCTTAAAATTTGTAGGTAATCCCTGGGACTACTTACTAAACTGATTTTGAAATAGTACTAGTCCTGCATATTATATAGGATACATTTATCGGGGGGCACGGCAGTGCCTCCGCCAAGTCGAGCGCGAAGCAAACACTGCCGTACCATCCTTTACTGGAACCATTTTGCCGCATTTTCAGGCCCCTATTTGAGAACCTCTGGATAAGACCAGAAATTTTCGTCATCCAGTAAGCTATAATCATATACTTAAAATCCAAAATTTCAAGTCTGTAGGTCATTTAGTTCCGAAGTTAAGCGAAAGCAAAGTTTCGCATTTATGACACTCACTCACTCATGATCATCAAAATAGAACTAGTACTTCCCATAAACTCAGAGAGCTGAAATTTGGTACAGAATTAGGGTTTAATGGCCACATAAAGGGAAAACTATAAAAACTAGGATAATCGAAGATCTGGAGTACCTGGTGACCCTGATTAGAAAACACAAGAGCCCAACCAAACTATTAGAGATCGACATACCGCCTTTACAAAAAATATTCAACTTGGTGGGCCGCTTCATTTGATGTTAAAAATCGAAGGTCTGAAGTATCTGATGAAGAACCCTCAGCTGGTCTCAGCTGTATTAGAGATATCTTTATGCAATATCTTTAATATCAAGGATATCTGGATAAAAACAACCTGCATAAAGACGCATAAAGGGGTCTATCAAGGGGTCTTTAATATTTTTTTTCAGATCATGGGATATCTTTTCCAAGTGGCAATTTTCCATCGTCAATGGGTAGCAGTTCTGGCGACAGATTGGTGCAATGGTGTCACGGAGCACCTGGTTTTGTACCCTTGTGTACCCTTCAACGGCCAAATAAATCAATATGCCCACGTTTCTACAAAAAGAAGTGAAATCCCACCAAAAACATTCTGTAAAAAACTAGCCAAGTCTTATGGAGCTGCTTGTTTATCTCTAAAAAGTAATGAAATCTAGACAACGTCGTGTCAAGTCTAAGGTTCCTTACTGCGATTTCTTTATTATTGTAGTTAATGCTGTGTGACTTGGCCGTTGAAGGGTACACAAGGGTACAAAAGCAGGTGCTCCATGACACCATTGCACCAATCTGTCGCCAGAACCGCTACCCATTGACGATGGAAAATTGCCACTTGGAAAACGTTGATTCAATAACCAGTCAATTGTAGGCTTGATAAAGCTGCGTATTTTAATAATACTAATGTATAGGCGAGCCTGAAACAAACAGTATAAAAAAATATTTCCAGTACAGACGGACTTCCCTTGTGTACCCTTCAACGGCCAAGTCACACAACATTAACTATAATAATAAAGAAATCGCAGTAAGGAACCTTAGACTTGACACGACGTTGTCTAGATTTCATTACTTTTTAGAGATAAACAAGCAGCTCCATAAGACTTGGCTAGTTTTTTACAGAATGTTTTTGGTGGGATACATATTAATAAAGTCGAGTGGATGCCTGAACTTTATTTTTTATTTACATGTAAAATGTTGGCGAGTTTTTTTTTGAGTTGCTCTTTCTTTGAAATATTTAATTGGCGCTGTAAAAAAGATGAATTAGTTTATTAGAAGCTTTCTTATTTTCCAGTGACTTACATATAAAATCATTAACTTAAATAAAAACGTTGCGGCTTGGCTTGTACTTTTCCATAAAAAATCATGGCGGTAATATCATCATCATCTGCCTAACCTTTTCCCAGCTATGTTAGGGTCGGCTTCCAGTCTAACCGGGTGCAGCTGAATACCAGTATTTTACACGGAGCGACTGCCTATCTGACCTCCACATTCCAGTTAGTACTGGGCTATACGATACCCCTTGATAGGATTGGTTGTCTTAGCGGTAATATAAATTGTGTAAAATTACCCTTTGCGGAGCCGAAACTTAATTGTTCTCCCCGTCATTGCGATTTTTTATCTATACCATATCTGAGTCAGTGGCGTGCCCGCAATGAAATGGAGACAAAGCCCAATTAAACAACTGACGATATCTGGGGGGAAAAAAGTTTCGCTCTCTGTTCTGAGTTCTGACATTGGTATTTAATAACGCCGGTTTTATTTTCCTATTATTTAAATATGCCTAAATATAATAATAGAAATAGTGGTGATTAACTTTTCGTATTTTATATCCCGTCACAAAATTACAACTAATTCAATATTAAGTTGTCAGTATCAAGTAAATGATATAACAACAACAACATCCGTACGTATCTGAGATACCGCAATCACTGGAATAATTTACTTTAAAAACTCAAAAAACAATACGAAAAAGATCAACTTAACATGTCGAAAAATAATTCAAAAAAGCTCTGGTCTACAATTAAATCAATAACTAACAATAAAAAAAAACAAATACCACAGCAGCTTCTGTCTACCGAAAAAAAACCCATAGATGCGATCAACAATTCGCAATTCGGGTTATTAACGATCTTCATTGCAAGATCGATGTATTTACTTGCTATTTGAGTGAATTCACAAAATTACTGTTGTTTATTTTATGTTACAGTGTTGATTAAAGTGCCTACTTTAATCAACACTATAACTGCACTGCTCTTTTACAAATGTTATAGTTTTATAATTTAAATATTGTTTTTGTATTTAGGGAATTTAGTATATAAGCTATCATTGTAACATTATTAAATAAGTTAATTTTAACACCGCGCTATCGCACTAGGGATACACTTGTAATGGTAGTGTAAGGGAGATTTAATAATAAATAAATAAAACAACACAAACAAGTACTTCTCAACTACAGGCAAACAATTAGCAGATATGATACCTTCACATATCCCCACGTTCAAGCCAGTTATTAAATCTCCGCTAAATTCCTTCGTTCTTTTACCTACTGACAACGAAAAAGTTGAAAGGACGATCAAAAACCTGAGAAGTGACTGCGCTTCTGGATGGGATCAAATAAGTGCTGATGCTAAAGGTTACATGTGAAACCATCACACCAGTACTTGCCAACCTAATAAACCGCTGCTTTGAGATCGGAATATTTCCAACCGCGCTAAAAAAAGCCGTGATACACCCTATACATAAGGCGGGAGACAGAGGCAGTGTCAATAATTATAGGCCAATTGCAATCTTAACAACATGATCAAAGCTATTTGAACGCATAATAAATAAAAGGCTCACAAAATACCTTGAGGAACATAAGCTTTTCGCTGATACGCAATATGGATTTAGACCAAGCCGCTCGACAGATAGCGCTGTTCTTGACCTTGTTAACTTTTTGGTGAGTAAATTGAACAACAGAAAAAGCTTAACTAAAGGGTGTAAATAAACCCTTAACATAACCGAAAGGCACTTGTTCTCCCCGTCTTTGCGGTCGGTTTTTTGTTCTAGATCATACATTTTACCCACCTCCACGACCCCCCGTACTATTCAATCCATCCATCACCACAATGCTTTCCAGAGTGCTTTCCATCGAGTGATTTTTCGCCCCAAAAAAAAAAACGATTCCCAGCAATAATTTTGCGTAAAGTTACTTACTTTGATGTACGTTTGGTTGACGGGTGTGTGAAGGGTCTGTTTACACCCTGTATATTTCTTGACCTCGCAAAAGCATTTGACACTGTCTCTGTTCCCCACCTCGTACAAAAACATGAAACCATAGTATTAGAGGGGTCCCGCTGGCATTGCTAACTGACTATTTTAAAAACAGAACCCAATTCGTAAAAATCGAAGAATATATCAGCGATGAACTACCAGTCGACTTTGGCTTGCCGCAAGGCAGCATATTGGGTCCTACCCTTTTTCTTTGCTTCATAAATGAACTTTGCACACTTAATATTCCAAACTGTCGCATATCTGCATATGCTGATGACACTGCCCTCACTTTTTTCTCAGACTCGTGGAATGAACTTTCTAACTATGCACAAAAAGGGTTCAATAAAATATGTCACTGGTTACTGTCAAACTCTCTTTCCTTGAATAAGGATAAAACTAAACACATTATCTTCTCAATGACTAAACGAAACAAACCTCCCAACCATTTAGGCAAGATTTATGCACATAAATGCAACTATTCTCCTAATCCAAACTGCACTTGCCCCAACATAAATTCAACTACCTCCATTCTCGGAATTGAACTTGACGCTAACTTAACTTTTGAAAACCATCTGATATCCGTATCCAAAAGAATCCGTAAGCTCAAGTACATTTTTAAGGATCTCCGGGATGTTGCAGAGAAACAGACCATGAGGATGGTGTACGAAGCCTTGGTACAGTCCATCCTTAGTTACTGCATAACCACTTGGGGAGGAGCATGCAAAACAAAAATGATAATGCTTGAGAGAGCCCAGAGGATCATCCTAAAGGTGAGCTTATCAAAGCCAAGACGTTTCGCTACCTCCAAACTCTATGAGGAAACTATGAGGGAACTCTATGGGTGGGTATTGACTGTCCGTCAGCTGTATATAATGCTAAGCATACTTCGCCAACGCTCCTATTTATCCGAAGAACTAAGAAAACGCAAATCCCTCACTAGAAGACGTTATGCACTCTTTGAATCACCAGCTGTACGCACCTCTTTTGCTCAAAGATTCTTCTCATTCCGCGGAGGAGTATTGTTTAATAACCTCAATAAAGAAAGTGATATATCTGACTGTAGCAAAACTGAATGCAAGAATAATCTTAGAAAAAGGTTACTTGAACTAACTACACTGACACTGAAAAATTTATTGAGATGATTTTTTAAAAATAAGGGCATTTTAGTAATTAACTTTTTTGCATAATAATATATTCAAACATACATTTATATATACAACGTGTAACGTAATAAACGCAAGACCTCCCGTGTGGTCTCTCACACCATGAAACTAAACATCTTTTGTTCTACGAGTTCTTGAAATTCGCAAAAAAAAAAAACTTTCTATAGGAACTGACGCAATCAGCTGATCCACATGTATGGTAAAACTAAAAAAAAAGTTATGAATTTCCAAAAGTCATAGAACACAATTTGTTCAGTTTCATGGTCTGAGACACCACACGAGAGGTCTTGCGTTTATTATGTTACACCTTGTATACACGGTTACTTTTAGGTCGTTCTGGAACCGAAAGCCACAAACTCGATCATCGAACTCGAAACGGTTGGGACTATTTTATATTGTTTTTTTGTTAAATGATGAGAACTCGAAGTAACGCTTTCTTGCGGTGAATGCATATGTGTGCGTACGTAACGTATCGACAATCGGCAACACATGCAAACGGTACTCATTGAGATATCCATTCATCGATCAGACAGAATGATCCGTAAGCCACGCCCCTACCCCACGCACAGTCTAGCCGACGCGACCGCCCGCCTTTTCTTCTTAGCTGCTTCGATACAGGGAAGTATAAATTGTGAAAAATCTAATATCCTTAGCCTTAGTTAGATATGTTTTTTTCATACTTTTGTCACAATTGAACAGACTACAGGACGTTGATTATGTTTGTAAATAGCTCAAATTTTTAAATACGTCTGCGCCTGCGTTTATTTTTCTTGAGATTATATTATAATCCCTTTTATTCTGACTACATTCGTAAATAAGCGAATACATTTTGAATTTTATAAAATATCCCGTAGATCAGTGTGCCTCTTGGCATAGGCCTCCTCTAACAATTTCCACTGGGTTCTGTCTCGCGCTACTCTTCTCCAATGGTGTCCAGCCGTGAGCTTCAGGTCGTCTTGCCATCTGGTTTGTTGTCGACCTCTGTTTCGTTTCCCGTGTGTGGGGTACCAGTCGGAGACTATTGTGCTCCATTTGTTTTGTGGGTCTCGAATCATGTGGCCGGTCCATCTTCACTTCTGAAGGTCTATCCGAGTAAGTATGTCTGCTACCTTGGTTTTTTCTCTTATTTTGCTACTTCTCACTTTGTCCTGTTTCTTTATTCCTGTCATACTTCTCTCCATGGCTCTTTGGCAACGTTCCAGTTTTTCTCTGTAGTGTTTGGTGAGTGACGATGTTTCGCATCCGTAGACAATGACTGGCAGTATACAGGTGTCAACCGCTTTCCTTTTTGTTGACATACCTAGTTCCTTGGATTTCATGATTTCTCTCAGGGACCAGTACTTCATCCATCCGTTTGCTATTCGTCTGTTGATTTCTTTAGTGGTTTGGTCATTGTGAGAGATTATCTGCCCCAGGTAGATGTATTCTTGTACGTATTCGAGTGGTTCATTGTAGCTATTGGCTTGGAGTTCGTGAGCAGTTTTGTTTTACTTTTGTTCACTAGTAAACCTAGTTTTTTACTTTCCTTGTCGACTGAGTTTATCATAGGTGGTTCAGTTTTACTCCGTGTACGTTGAGGCCAAATACATTCTAGTTCATTTTGCTAAAGATTCTTTCCAGTACGGCCGAGAAAAGTTTCGGTGACAGGGGGGCCTTGTCTTACTCCCCTTTCGACCTTAAATCTTTCTCCCAACGTTTCTAGTTGTATTCTTGCTTCAGTGTTTGCATAGATGTTCTTGATAATGTTTATGTATATTGACTGTTGTTATAGGCTTTCCCATATTGCTTTGTGACTTGTACTGTCGAAGGCTTTCGAGTAGTCGATGAATGCCATATACAGATTTTTATTGTATTCCTTGTATTTTTCCATTATTTGTTTCACAGTATGTATGTGGTCTAAAGTTGAAAATTGAAGCCAGCTTAAAATTTTGTTTTTCTTGAGATTAAAAGTGTACAAGTAAGTAGGTATTTAGATACGTAAAATATATAACTGACGCGATGGTCCTAAGCCCGTAGAAAGATGAAGGAAAAATTTGAGTTATTGAACTGTTATGTAGATAAACGAAATTTAAATCAAGTAATAGTTCGGCGCCGCGTTCTTTATGATAGGTACATCAACATAAATAAAAACACATACGCGATAGATAAATAGGTATACAAACAATAACACGAAAAGCGAATTCAGACTTTATTTCTTAACCGTAAACGGTGTAATTTAGAAATTTTATCCAAACTAGATAAATACGCAGTTTACTAAAAATTATTCTGAGAAACCTCGTCTCGTGTTCGACTGGACTTTACAAGGATGCACAACCGAATTGCACGGTTAACGTCATAAAATAAGGTCTATTTCTGTTCGAATTGCCTGCCTTTGTAGAAGCCGCCACAAGCATTGCCGCAAGAAAATTGTTACCTCATATGGTAGGTAGGTAATTGGGTATGTTTATTAAGTACCTATTAGCTCGATTGATCAACACTCGAATCAATGCCTTAAAAACAACTCCCAAACGTACTCGTCGATGTGTAGTTGAATAAGTACGAGTATTAGTGATTTCGTGATGCGAGACTGGTGAATAATTGTCAATTCATTTCGAGACGAGAGATGATGGAGGTAAATGAACTTACACCAACCTTAATCGTACCTGAAATGAAATACCTACTTGCAGGTACTTTTTCAGCTGGTTATTCGTCCGACGTCCATTGACCCACCGCGAGCGCAATACACAGCTGTGTCGCTCTACGTCATCGACGAGCGAATCGCGTACGATCTTGCGTTTATGAATGTAATAGTGAAAGCTCTACTAAGATTTAACTCGAATGACAGAATAAAAGTGATAAATTTCTAACTTCTTTATTTGATGTCTTAAAAAAACAATAACAATGCCAATAGTAACTATTACTCGACTGGAGTTACTGTGTTTTGGCTCCAGAACGATGTAAAAGTATTTGTGTGAACATTATTTTTAGTAGGTATATGTGAAACCTGAATAATATAGTTTGTTCAGTTTAGTGTTGTATAAGAGCCATCTATTGACTTAAATGAACTATGAAATAATAATAATAACTCTCCTTAGGCGGTTGGATCACGGACCTGATTCAGAAGGCAGTGCTCCTCGATACGGCTCGCATTGTGAGGAGGTTCCTGTCTCTGGAGACCTAACCACCGGTAGCTTGGACCCTGCTCCCGATACCGGCGGACCACTATTTTTTATTTGTGTCACTTGTTTAATTTAGTATTTTACAATATTTTCTTACCTTTGTATATATTCTTTTTATCGATTGTTTGTGAATGTGTGGACATTGTAGGCTTTGTAGATTCCCAGCTGCTTGTTAACTTTTGTTAACTTTTTATTTTGTTCTACATTTTTTGTGTAGTCAGCAACGACTTATTGTCGGGCCTACGCTGTCCCCCCATACTTAAGTACAAATGCTGTATCCATAATAATACTGTAACACCAAATGATTTGAAAAGAGTAACCATAGAGTTTCCTGCCGATTCTTCTCCATAGGAAACGACCAACCCGAACCGTGCACCTTTTTGTCGACGTTTTATAAGTGCCCATCGAGGCCTATGTGAAATAAAATATTTAGATTTTGATTTTGATTTTATTTTGATTTATATTTTTTAATGTTTTTTAAATGGTTTTTGTTAAGAAATATTTACAAATGTAATTAGTGTGTAAGAAAATAAATAAACGAAATAATAATGGGTGCTAATTAAACAGGCTTCTTTTCAATGGCATTATTCGCCTCCAAAAATTTAAGTTGACTTCTAAATTACTAAGTCAGCCAAAATTAACGAGCATGTAAACCACTCTAAATACAACTCAGCATGATGATTATTTTTTAGCATCTAAATTTTTAACATGCATTCTAACAGTAAACTTCTAAAATACTATTAAATGACATCAAAAAATATATTTATTTAGCTTCTAATTTTGCTCGTCAAAATTCTGATCGTCAAAATTTAGCTAAAAATGTCATCAAATAGTATATTGGCCGGTTCACTAATGTATTACCTAAACTCCTTTCACAAATTTTTAGTTTACAACTAACGTTTCATATACTATTTCTTTAACAAAAAACGTATTCCGCAGATGTTTCATTTTTTAAACAATCACTTTACACGCATTCCTTTGGCAAACGCTTCGCTTTACAAATGTTAATATTTAATCATTTATAAATTTTTCGTTTAATACATATTTTGATTCTTTTGGCAAAATCACGTTTCACCTAAATACCACTTTATAATAAATATTCTAAACCGTCACAAAGTATTAAGCTATTTTTTTGGGTAGTCTCGTAAGTTTTTAGTGCAGAAATTCACCTAAAGTCCAAGGTAAATAATATCAATATTTTGTAATAGGCGTAGTCGACGTAGCCCCGCTGCGCGGGGCTCCTATTTCTGTTTGCAGGGTTTAAAGTAACCTAACCTAACCTAAAGTCGGGGTGCCCCAAGTCCCGAACTCGCTTCGCTCGCTCTTGATTCCTAAGTATTTGTTGTTCCGTTAATTAAAATTACCGTTGTGCCTATTTAATGAGTTGAATTTTTATGATTTAAACGTTTTTATTTCAAACGTTGTTTTACGAGATGACATGTTGGCTGTCGTTTCGCGTACTCGCGCCAAATCATGCAGTGGCTATTTTCACGATAAAAGAATATGATGTATTATTTTACATGCTCAATTATAATAAATGATGCTTTCTGTGGATACTTGAATTATATTTTTTTGAGGACATTGTGTTGAAGCTGTAAAACGTAAAATGGTGACGAGATGTAAAATCCGTGGCCGAGTTAGTAAATTAGGTGGCAATGTATAAATAAGAAGGACAATTCACAATAATTGATGATCTTTATTTGACGCTTTCTATAGAATATTTAGATGGCGTTGTAAAAAAGACGAATTAGTTTATTAGAGGCTATGTCATTTTCCCGTTGCTTAGTTATAAAATTAGAAGTTTAATCACGTAGCCAATAAATAATTTTGTGGCGAGACTTATAATTTCCCTTTTTTTAACACTTTGCCCGACCCGGGAATCGATCTCAGGACCCCATGCTTGCACTCGACTAACGAGACAGTCTCACACATACACACCAAAATTTACACGCGAACGAAGTCGCGGGCTGCAGGAATATTAATATTTAGATAAATTGCATGCCAACTTGCTGATATAGAATATTAATTACGGCCTTTAATGAAATACGCTGATATTATAGTGAACTATGTGTACATAATACAATTAAGTTTGATCAAGTAAAACTGACCCGAATGATCATTCAACAATACCTAAATAAATAAATAATTGAAATTATTGCACAAGTGGACGGCACGTTTTGGTGCGTCTAAACGGGCTATATTTTACGACAATTTGTGGCTGCAATTATTGGCAAACATTGCCCAGCCATCAAAAAAACATTTTAGTTTTATGGCTGAGCAATCAATTGCAGGCAACATGTTGCAATATGGCTGCAATAGTATGGCCTTTGATTCAGAACCCTTTAATGAGCCACACAATCCAGCAACAATGGCCGACGAAATGACGCTCATCGCAGCCGCTTACATTGTTTTGGCAGAAAAACGAAAAAAAAAGGACAAGAATGTGGATTCGACCCTACCTAAGTAGGCGTGACACTTTGGATTCCGTAGACAAGGAATTAATGCTGGATAAATACTTATTTAAAAATTTTACAAGAATGTCTAAGAGCGACTTCGAATTTCTTGTGAACAGAATTGGACCAAACATACAAAGGCAAGATACAAACATGAGGAATGCAATACCTGTGACTACAAGATTAGCAATAACTCTACGGTATTTAGCGACTGGAGATTAGATTATTATTAGCCTTCAATTCAAGAAAATTATACGATTAGGTACTGGGTATTGAGTCAGAATTATGAGAATAATCAAAGTACTTAAAGAAGAACCAAATAGGTTAGGTTAGGTTAGAACTGTAACCAAATAAGCACGAGCCGAGCGAGCGTAGCGAGCGCTGCCGCGGCAGCGGCCGGCAAGCGCTACGTAGTAGTTGGTCACAGGGTAAAAAAAAAGCGTGTGGATTTCGCGAGACCGGTGTCGCCAGTTGAACGGAACGGGAACGGAACGGAAAGGGAAATACGCACGATGGACGTCGCAGCACTCGCAGCACACTTCACGTCGCGCAGAAAGTGAAACGCTAAGTACTTCACGTCGCAGGGAGAAAGGGACGCGCATATACAGTAAAACAGAACAACAATATAGATGGCCCAGATATATTGCAGTATTTTCGATTGCGAGGCGATCGTTCGGCCACACGCCGGCTACACATAAAAACATTTTGACATACCAAAAAATATGTGGCTATAATGCCGGGCCATCCTTAAAATATTGCATAGTGTGGCTGGTATTGCTAGCAATGTTGCCGGCCACAGTATTGCAGCCACAAATTGTCGTAAAATATAGCCCGTTTAGACGCACCATTAGAATAGCAGATGTTATGATTTAGAAAATAGGTAGGCAGGTATGAATGAGGAAGGAAGGGCACTTAACTTATGATGATCCGGTTCACATGAATCTTCTGCAACTGCTTTTTCTTCCGTACACCTGTGTCGATACTTTAGCTGCATCGATGCTTAGGCTTCAGGATGTTCTTTGGTTTCAGCTTCACGACGGGAACTCGGCTTTTGTAGTCTCGATGATCACGCCACGTCGACGAACTAATTGTTGAAATTTAGTTTTTTATGTCCTGTCACGGTCGCCAACTTTTGTGTCTATTACGGCATAAATGGGTGAATCATTGGGAATTTGGTTTCTTCAATGATTACTTTAACGAACTTCTAGAAATTTTGTTTTATTATATGTTACAGAGGACAGAAAAATATTTCGACCGCTCGTGCGGTTGGCAAATTGCGAAGTGACCCAGGTACATTATAAAGTTTTTCACTCACACCGAAACGGTAATTGCGCCTTGCCAAAAGCTTAAGGTAATGTGTTTTTTTAGCACACGGTGCTAGTAGACAGGCAGCAGGTGAGCCTAAACAATTGTACATACATAATACTTGGTTGCGACTTGGTTGACGGCTTCGTTAAGGCTCCGTTTACACCTTGTAGGTAACGAAGTTAAAAAAAATATCACAGCTAAGTAGGCTTTACAAGTTAACGAGTTATAGTCGACCAACTTATAAAATGTAATTGTATAACATGAACATGAACACGTTTTTCAAATGCAAATGTAAGTTTGTTCTTAGGATAAAATATTTAATTGTTCAACCCGACTGTGGAACCTTTCAGTGTGCGTTTTTTTTTTCTTAATTTCACTACACCATTGTCTTGCATAGAATAAATCTTGAAACGTTGTTTAGGGTCGTCAGAATGTTAAAGATAAACTCCGTGTTCGATGGATGTGAATCTGAATGAATAATTTATTTTCCAAAAGGTTGCCTTAAATACTATTTTATAAATTAACACTAACCAATAAAAACATGTATATTAAATTAGAATAAAACAAAATAAAAATCATTAGCAGGATTTCCACAAATCGCGTTATAGCACTGTTGCCGTGTTATTTCCACGAGGGGCGCTTGTGTGTTCTCGGAGGCGCGCGGTTCTCGGCGCGCGCGCAGATGGCATAAATATAGGCTCTGCGTAGTTTGCGCGCCAGTGTCTAGACGCCACCTTCGAGTGATGTTGTGTTACGGATCGAGTTGCCGAAAGATGAAAGACACGCGAACCGAAGACTAGAAGAGTGGCCTCACAGCTCCTGACACTCCTATTTCCTTACAGAACGTCAAAAAGGTTAATTCGACGCGTATATTTTTTTGACTCCGCTACTGAATGTCGAAGTTTGAAACGTCGACGTATGTTAGTTCTAAAGTACAGGATCTCGATGTACGCCAGTTCGAAAGTTCACTGGAGCGAAGTATGCAAGGCCGACGTATCGTTAGTTAGAAAGCATACGAGTGCGATGTACGCCAGTTCGAAATTACCCTGTTGCGAAGTATTAAATGCCTGCGTGCTGATTTACTCGACAAAAAACCATAAACAAGTGGTAGTACCTGCTTCGTATCGTCGTTCTGGCCCACTTGCCCATGTATCGAATACAATTGGTAAAACAGACTTGGACAACACTGGAACGTGCCATCCATAATCCAAAATTGAGATTTATCCAAAAGGCGAAGATTTGTTTTTGTACTAAACACAAGAATTGTATCCGTTTAAATATATTTATCATAATAATAGGTACAAACAATTACTTATATCCGTGTCTGTCCCTATATAAAAAAAGGAGTAAATTAATTTTTACATAAATTTGCTAATTATAATGTTGTAGGAGTACCAGGAACAGTACGGAGGCATTTCATACTTCGTAACAGGGTAATTTCGAACTGGCGTACATCGCACTCGTATGCTTTCTAACTAACGATACGTCGGCCTTGCATACTTCGCTCCAGTGAACTTTCGAACTGGCGTACATCGAGATCCTGTACTTTAGAACTAACATACGTCGACATTGCAAACTTCGACATTCAGTAGCGGAGTATATTTTTTTGTATGTATGACCACGCACGTCTTTTTACAGAGAAGTCCGATTATTGCACTATTCTTTTTTAATGAACAGTGTATATCTCAAAGTTGGTCCCATTTAAAAATATAACGATGGAGATAGAAGGCAGTTGCAAGAGGTCCTCAACAGTTTACAGTAGCTGTATTGTTATTGGGCTCATTTCATTCACCTTGGTGAGAACTTCAGACCTGCCTGGACTGTGACTGTCATTGAAGGTCTGATGATGGGGACGGAAGGCAGTTGCAAGAGGTCCGCAACACTTTACATCAGGTTTATCGTGTCTCGGCTCATTTCATGCACCTTGATGAGAACTTTCGACATAGCTGGAGTATGACTGTCATGGATCTAAGGATGAAGACGTAAGGATGTCGAGGGAGGCCTTATTTGGAAAACACAAGTAGAATATTTTAGCGATTAATGCAAATATTTCCGAGAAATAAAAATTGTTACCTACTTGAATCTAATCTTACCTATTTATCGAAGAAGGCTATAGGTGATATAACATCACGTTACAACCAATAGGAGCAGAATGAAAAATGTTGCAAAAACTGGGAAAATATAAACCTTTTGATAGCTTCCGTTGCGTGCGCTGCGTAAACGGTTAAAGTTACGCAACAATCATGTATGACGGAATTAATTCTCTTCAACGTTCTAAAAAAAATCCATGATAGCATATGTCTAGCTTTTAAGGTTGACTCACTGTATCCTTTTTTAGCAATCAATTTTTTTCAAAAATAATGCGTTATTTGCCAAGGTGTTTCTGTAAACATTGTATTTATCCTTATCTATATATATTATACTTATAATAAATCTGTAGAGAGGTCAATTCTGTACATGAAATATATTTCCAAAATAACTATCAGGGGGTCATTAGGGATCGATACTGATGCCAAAAATGCAATCAGTAAAATTTTTGTCTGTCTGTCTGTCTGTCTGTCTGTATAACCGTTATAGAAACAAAAACTACTCGACGGATTTTAACGAAACTTGGTACAATTATTTTTCATACTCCTGAGTTGGTTATAGTAAACTTTCATCACGCTACAATCAATAGGAGCAGAGCAGTGAAGGGAAACGTTGGGAAAACGGGAGAAGTTACTCCATTTTTTAAGCTTCCGTCGCGTGTGCAACCTTAATGGTTAAAGCTACACAGAAATCATGTATGACGGAAATGTTTTCCTTAAAATTATATAAAAAATATCCTACGACAGCATATGTCTATCTTTTATGGTTGACTCACAATATCACGTGTAACTCCCGATAGCTTAGCAGTTCGAAGCTTTCTGATTATATTTGTCTACTCTTACGTTTATAACACTCTCAGTCATCCCTAATTAAAAAAGTTAACATTATTAACTATTCCATGAAAAAGAATCATAGAAATCGGTAAAGAAACACCAAAGTTATACATGAAATACGCTAATAATAAGCCATCGCGCGTGAATACTGAATCGTTCTATAAGGATTATTTTTGTATAAGGTCCGAGAATCGGTCGCCGCGCTCGACGCGTCTCGCGGCCCAAGGTATAAAAAGGCGAGGCGTCCGAGCGCGAGCTTCCCCTCCCAACCCTTGCTCGAGCCAGCCCGCGATGCTGAGCCTGTAGTTTTAAATGAGGCCCTAAATCATACAAGTCAGATCCAGCCTGTCCCTTGCTGTCCTCTCCCAGCGACGCCCTAAGCCGAGGCTCGTACCCCACAGGGGGTGCCCTTAGCGTGTAGTCGCTTAAATTTTAAGTTTTTTTGCCCTGGCTGGAGGCCTTACACTCAAGGCAACCACAGGATAGTCCGGTTGAGCAGTACCATCTTCTATGATGACTGCGAGAATGCCCTTTCGAAAAAAAAAGAAAAAAAAAGCGCGAGCTTCATACAATTTTTGCCTGTTGATGCGAATAGACGTTCAGAGCGTTCGACCTTATTGACAGACAATACTTAATTGATATTAACAAACCGTGCTTATCAGCGCGACTTTTAGTCTTTGATAATTTATTTTTAGATTCCTTTTGTTGTTATGAGACACGTGTATCACAGTTTTTGAAAATCATCCCCCAAAAGAGTCAAATAGGACTTCGAAACTCACGTAGACGGGTCCAAAAACGACCAAGCCGCTGCAATCAACGAAATGTTGATAAATACATGTGAAGGAGAAGAAATGATTTATATTTTTTTTTGAAACCATGGTCGATATGGACGAGTCGGTTAATTATTCTGTAGAATCTTTAAACTCTCTTAATCCGGTCTAGGTCTTCCGTGTCACAGACTTATGTTGCGTGTAGGTGCTCCTGTCATGTTGCTTCGAAATATACGGCCTCCAAAATTGTGCAATGGAACTACTAGACTCCAAGTAGCTGCTCTCCGCCGCAATGATTATGAGGCCAAAATACTAACTGGATCTGCCAGAGGAGAAACAGTCTTCGTGCTGCGTATACCATTGATACCAAATGGCCTTCCGTTTGAATTTAAAAGATTGCAGATCCCAATTAAGGTAAGTCACAGGGACAAACTCTAAAATTTGCTGGAGTTGATTTGCGACAAGACTGTTTCTCCCACGGCCAGTTTTATGTGGCTTGCTCACATGTAAGCTCTCCAACTGGCCTGGTCGTTTTATTGCCCGCTTCCGAATTAAAGTGAAAAATCTTGTACATTAAGAAATACTGTGAAGGAAGGTATTTAGGTAGATACCGGTCCTTTACAGTAGGTAGGATTTCTCAAATATCACACGTAGTGCAGGACAATTAGCCATGAACAAAGCTCAATATTGTTATTGTGATAATAATTCATAATTATCTAGAAAAAAAGAATTTAAACTCCGAAATCAAACCTTACATTGAATATTCGAGTCTAATGCCGAAAATATAGTTTTTAGAATTTTGATCAGTTTGTTTGGATTTATGTTCCGGTTTGCACAAACACGGCTGAACAGATTTGGATAATATTTGGCACACAGATCGTTTATAACCTGGATTAACCTATAGGTTACTTTTTAATCCCGGTAGTACGTTCCCGTCGGATATTTTTCGACATTCACGCGGGCGAAGCCGCGGGCAAAAGCTAGTCTAAATTAAAACGTTAATCACAAGTATTTCATTTTGAACAAAATTGCCCTTACATCATTTGATTACAACGAATATCTTAGAAGATATCACAGTTTTAAAATTGCGCCCATTTTCTTTAATCGAAATGATAGGTATGTGTGATGTGCTCCTTTATAATTGTTTTATAGGTGCCTACGACCCACTCTCTCTCTCTCTCTCTTACGTGACGCAGACGAAGTCGTGCGGGTCAGCTAATTAATTACATAATTATATGTGTTAAGTGATTATGACACCAACAATACCATGTAGTACGTTGGCTTCTAGAAACGTACGTCTAGATTCTAATGTCAACATATTATATTTACTTAGTAATTGTGAATATGACAAACACCTTTTGTAATAGACCTTGTTATGAGGATAGTGCGCAACCTGTCGAGTGTGCCCACCTGTGAGCCCGACTCTCTGCAATAGATGGATGGCTCCAGTTTTTAGGAGATACCGTATCAGCGAGGCGGCGCGCGTCGGCGGTGACCAGTCTACACAAATAAGTGTCATAGCATCACTACTTGCTACGAAAGGCTACGACCGGCTCGTAGCTGGAACGGCAAACAGTTGGACTAGTCGGTTTTTGTATTGATGCAGACTCTCACAAATGTTTAACGAGCACGACGAATCACAGGCCCCCGTCACATTACAATGTTCACCTCAGAGCAAGTTCTTACGTAGTTGTACGACTAAGAGACGCCATGGGTCACAGGCTCACAGCCTGTATCACGGCACTCCCAGTGTTTGTTTTGTTACTGCCCGTTATAGCTACTTCAGCTGTGTTTGGTATTCTATAAAGTGTTACAAGTCTTATTTATTGTGATCATTAGATTCGAATGTCAGTAACCGTGATAGTGCGTGATAAATATTTACGCTTCATTAGTCATCTTAACTCCGCATGACCATGACCATTGTCATTTCATATTTATATGAATTTTTAAATAGATATTTGAATATTGTGCTTTTCTAACCAGCTTTCTACTTACCTCAAATAGGTACTTACCTATATTTTTACAAATATCTTGACGCATTTTTCCATCTTTTCATTTATTCTTTCAATATTTATATATAATTAAACGCTGTGCTAGTATGTAGGTATCTGTAAACGTGTAACAGAATGAATACAATTAAGTCGTGACAGTTGTCCTCGTTTAGTCAGAATTATTTGCAAAGTTAGAACACTTCTAATATTTAGGTTAAGTTACCACTTTTTTTTACTATACCCTCTTCTTTCCTAGCAAGCTATGGAACAGTCACCTGACAGAATGCATCTGAAATCAATGTGCGGACCACGAAAACGATAAAATAAACTAGGGGATACTTTTGTAACAGTTTCTAAAGTCAGTACCAAGGAGTAGGTAGGTGCGATAACATCGCGGCATCGGTGCAAGTAGGTACAGATTTTACGAAAACTTACGGCACAAACAATCCGGCGACGCGCGACGGTAACACGCACGTTACATTTATGTCACACACATTCTCCGCAGACGCACTTGTGCACAATAATATCACAGTACACTCACATGTGCGGTGCCAATGTTCAAACGCATCGAACTCATTGCCGTAAAAGTGAGCGAGCGGCGCCGTGCGCGCTGCGTGCTGTGTGCCGCAGCCGGGCACAATACGCACGTCGGGCGGCGTCCGGCGCGAAGTGCGGCGCGCCGCCGGGGCCGGCGGGCGCGGGCCGGTTGGCGCATGCGCCGCGCGCGCAGACCGCCCGGCTCCGGGCCCGCGCCGCTACAGGCCGCCCGCCACACGCTGCCTGACCGGCGCGGCGGCGTAACGATCGAGCCGCGCCGCACTCCGCTGTAGTCACCGCCGACGCCGGCTCGGCTGCCGAGTTCGGTTGCCAAACCACTGTGCACCGCCTGCTCCATTATGATTTAGTTACTCCATGTCGATTTTGGTACTCAGTGCAACTTCAGTCAGAAGCGCTTCTTGTTTACAGACTCGAAAGACTCGATATGTATATCGAGTCTTTCGAGTCTGTAAACAAGAAGGTTGTAATGGTAGCGGATGATATCCCACGGCACACTGGTCGCTCGTCATTATAGGTATTCTTCTGCAGACTAACCTTTACGTTCACACAAAGAGAAGACGGTTCAACCTGTTTAACCTGCGCTTCATAATTGTGTGAACTTCGTAAAGGTAATGAAGGCTCGTGGATATTAATGTATTGTCACCGAATTTGCGATGTTTGGCGCGTCGCGGGTCGGGGCTCTGGCTTAAGCAGGCGGCTGACCTAGTTCCGAAGCAGTTCGGCCGTCCGGGTCCACAGGACGAATGTTCGCAGCTTAAGGTCGGCTTCGCAGAAGGAGGTGACGGCTTCCCATTCCCCCTCGTTCCGGACCATGGCTTGAACCAGGGCCGGACGCGAGAGATCGCCGCCGACAATCACTGTTACGAGGACACGACGGTGCTCCGCCCATGTGGGGCAGACGTCCACGGTGTGCTCCACCGTGGCCTCCGGACGATCCTCGCAATGGAAACAACCGGGCGTTTCCTCCCGCCCGATTCGGTGCAGAAACCTCCCGAAACAACCGTCTCCGGTGAGGACCTGCGTCAAGCGGTAGGTGAGGGCGCCGTGGCGCCTCTCTAGCCACTCCTCAAAGAGGGCACTTATCGCCACTATGGTGGCGTGCCCTGCACGGGGTTGCGACAGTCGCACTCTTCATGTCGCCATGAGATCACGCCGGAGGTCTGTCCGTTGAGCGGCAATTTGTCATTGCAGCGGAGTTTCCCCCCGACTTAGTGCCTCCGCGCGCCATTCGTGCAGGCGCGCGAGAACTATCGCCTCCAGATCCCATGGCGGTGTCAAAGGCCTTGGCTAAGTCTAGAAATACTGTTACAAACTTCCTCTTATTGTGAAGATTAGTAACAATATAGTTAGTGAGTTCATGCACAGCGTCATTAGTCGACCTACCCGATCGAAACCCAAATTGCTCAGGTGACAGGAGGGTATTTGTCTCCAGAAAGCTCATGAGGCGTTTATTAATTAGACGTCCCAAGACTTTGGACGTCGTAGGCAGGATCGAGACAGGCCTGTAATTTGAAATGTAGTCTATGTCTCCACCTTTATGGATAGGTTTAACAAGTTCAATGCAATCTTCAATGCCAGTGGAAAGGTATCAGTAGTAAAGGCTAGGTTGCAGACATGAATAAGTGGAAGTGTAAGCTGTTTAACGTAGCGTTTTAAGATTTTGTCCGATATTGGATTTACTCCAACTGCACCCTCCCTAAAGCCAATTATGAGATGTTCAACCTCATTTTCATCAGTAGGGAGTAAGACAAGAGAGTTTGGTGATATCGGAGTGAAGGTGTGGTAGCTATTCGATAGATGAGCGTTACCAATAATTTCTTCCGCCTGCCTATGTCCGACCACTGCTTTTAGGATTATCAGTGTTGATCAGGGCCGAAGAATGGTCTGACTTTTTGGTAGTATTACTAATACTTTAACATCCCACAGCTTTTTATTAGTATTATTTTTGGACTTATCAATTTCCTGCCTCTCATAAATTCTGTTCTGTTTCTTTAGGGAGTGTTGCAAAAGTTTCGGTATCTTTTGTACACTCACCTGCAAAATTGCATGGATACCGTAATTTTCTAGTGAACGTTTGAGTTCAAGTTTCTTTTACTTTAAACTTCTACCTAAAGAATTATAAAAGTAAATATAAAATGTGTCCTTTAAACAATGACAAAATCAAAATCAAAGCATTTATTTCAAATAGGCCAGTTACAGGCACTTTTGAATTATCGAAACAAAGACAACAATAGCTACAGTCCCAGTCACAAGGCATAAAAACTGTGAAAGTACTGTTGTTGCCCATTCCCTAACGTAGATCTCTATGGAGAAGAACGGGCAAGAAACTCCATGGACACTCTTTTAAATCGGAATACTTTTACAAACTCTTGGTTACATCATTCATGTTGATATGGTACATTATGTGAGAACGATGTAGCAAGATGTGTACGTTAAACGTGACCATAGTAAACAATTCAAAAATAAAATAATCAATTCAAATAAGCCGTGGCAACCAAGAGATGACCAGTCGAAACTGACAGCGCCCGTTCACGAACATGACGCATGTATCAGCACCATTCAACTCAACCATTTTAAAGGGAACTAAATGATCCGACACACGCGCCACCATCAGCGAGACATTTGAGTGAGCTTGACAACTCCTAACCGCCAGGGTACATTCAAGTCAAGAAAAGACGTAGGTTTCTAGCGAATGACAGCTTTCTAGTACATAGTACTCACACAATATGGGCTATGCGGCTATATAATCAATACCCAGTATCACTTGTAAGTGAAATAAAAAGGAGGTAGATTTTTATATTTTGTCCTATCTAAATGTAACATATTCTGTTGAGATATTGGAAAAAAATTGAGGACCTTGGACATGGAAATTGGAGAGACATTGAAGGAGTTAGGAAGAAACGTTGTCCACGCCATCTACAAGGCATGCAGACGCAACACGATACAATTAGACGCGGCACAGGCGCCATCTATCGGGAAAAGGACAACAATTGCATCGACTTAGAATCCGGTCGCTCCTTCGGTCGATTTGCATTCGGTCACTCATTCAGTCTCGTTCACTCCTGTCAAAATCTATGATCTGTCTTCCTCTCTCTCGCGAACCGCGAACCATCAACTGCCAAGAAAAACTAACACAAATAATAAATGAAGAAGTTAAATATAAACCTATTAAACTACACAAGTCGCTTCATTTTGGACGAACAATCCTGACCCAGCACAAACGTATTAAGTAAGATTAAAGCTAATACATTTAACTAATTATCTATGTAAGCTTTAGTGAAGCATTACATTTACTAGCATACGTAGCTTAAATGATAAAAACTAAAGAAACCGATAGGAATAATTATATTCATTAAGCTAACGAGTGGGTATTAAATTTAATAATACAGCATGTAAGGGTAAACACCGTTGTCACTCAAACCATGGGTAGTTGACATAAATAAAAAAATATAGGACCGAGTTAAAAAAACAGAATAAGTAATTTACTTAAAAAACATTTAAAATAAATTATCCCAGACCGGCCGCGAATTCATGGTACGTATGCGCCCGCGTGACGTAATGGCCGCGCGCCGCTCGTCTATTACCTACACAATACTCGTGTTCATAACCTGTAACTGTGATGGAACTTTTCCTTCATACTTTTCCTGGCATAAGACAGGCAAAAATACCTTGCTAAGGTGTTGCGTGTCGAGTCTAATTGTAAATTTAATTTGACAATTAAGAAAATGAAAAAATAATCCATACAATTGGGTAGGTATTTTTGGCGTATTTAAAAAGTTCATCACAATTTTATGTACAGTTAAAAATCAACGATTACACTGATTGAATCATTGAATATCTACACTAACTACACTACTAATACCTACATTAATCTTAACAACTGTTCGAAATGAGATCCACTTACGGCTACACACGCCTCCGCACGTTTTCTTAGGTTGTTTCGCACTCGAGAAAGCACAATAGTGTCATTTCTTATGCCTCTAAACGCCCTACGAATCCGACTTTTGAGTTCCGACGTATTACGGAATTCAGTGGCATACACCCGGCGCTTCATTTCCCCCCAAAGATAATAGTCCAGAGGGGTAAGATCTGGCGAACGCGGTGGCCACGCCACTAGCCCTCCACGACCAATCCATTTGAATACAGCCTACGAGCCTCGTTCAGGTTATCACCCGCGATGGCGTAAAGCCGAACCATTTCGGTTCACTGTTCGTTTGTGTAAGACATCTCAGTAGGTACACTAAATTTACGCGCGAGAACCAAGCGGCACTGAGGCGGCGCCGGCGGCGCGCGGCGATACGAGTTACGGACGTGCGCTCGCTTGCTAGCGCGACAGCTGACTGAGGTCATGACTCACTCGTTCGTTGCGTCTGCGGCGTGTAGCGAGTGTAGGTATAACCGTGTGTGCCCGCCGCCGGCGCCGCCCAGCCGTCAGCTGTTTTGCGCGCGCTTTAGGGTGAAACGATCTTGTGGGAAACAGTGGATTTTCTTCAAAAAAAAAAAGGTTGCTTTTTTCATTGGTTTTACGTTCTATTAATGAAACCAAACCACTGGTTTCAAGGATAACGGTGTTTACCCTTACACCCTGTATAATATTAGAGTTGGTAGTTAGTTAGCAACAGGATAAAGGGCAGAGTCATTGCAGGTAAACAGGCTCGCCAAACAAAAAGATACTATTAAAAAATTATAGAGGTTTATTTCTTACAATTTATTATTCATATTTAAAAGTCAGTTTCTTAATTATCGTATAGCATTATACTCTATATATAAAAGGGTGCTAATTAAACAGGCTTCTTTTTAATGGCATTATTCGCCTCCAAAAATGTATGTTTACTTCTAAATTACTAAGTCAGCCACAATTAACGAGCATCTAAATAATACTATCCTAGCCACTAGTTATCGTCTATGTAAACCACTCTAAATACAACTCAGCATGATGGTTATTTTTTAGCATCTAAATTTGTAACATGCATTCTAACAGTAAACTTCAAAAATACTATTAAATGACATCAAAAAATATATTTATTTAACTTCTAATTTTATAACTCAGTACGTTTAAAATGTAACTCATCCCATATTATTTGATCGTCAAAATTTTGCTAAAAATGTCATCAAATAGATTAAATGACATCAAAAAATATATTTATTTAGCTTCTAATTTTTTAACTCAGTACGTTTAAAATGTAACTCATCCCATATTAATTGATCGTCAAAATTTTGCTAAAAATGTCATCAAATAGTAAATTGGCCGGTTCACTAATGTTTTACCTAAACTCCTTTCACAAATTTTTAGTTTACAACCAACGTTTCATTTACTATTTATTTCACAAACAACGTAGGTATTCCGTAGATGTTTCATTTTATAAACAATCACTTTACACGCATTCCTTTGGCAAACGCTTCGCTTTACAAATGTTGATATTTAATCATTTATAAATTTTTCGTTTAATTCATATTTTGATTCTTTTGGCAAAATCACGTTTCACCTAAATATCACTTTATAATAAATATTCTAAACCAGTCACAAAGTATTAAGCTCTTTTTTT
This sequence comes from Noctua comes, assembly GCA_963082995.1. Taxonomy (NCBI): domain Eukaryota; kingdom Metazoa; phylum Arthropoda; class Insecta; order Lepidoptera; family Noctuidae; genus Noctua; species Noctua comes. The sequence goes on from OY720268.1 coordinate 122,879, forward strand.
TGGGTAGTCTCGTAAGTTTTTAGTGCAGAAATTCACCTAAAGTCCAAGGTAAATAATATCAATATTTTGTAATAGGCTTAGTCGACGTAGCCCTATTTCTGTTTGCAGGGTTTAAAGTAACCTAACCTAACCTAAAGTCGGGGTGCCCCAGGTCCCGAACTCGCTTCGCTCGCTCTTGATTCCTAAGTATTTGTTGTTCCGTTAATTAAAATTACCGTTGTGCCTATTTAATGAGTTGAATTTTTATGAGTTCTGTCATTTCGCGTACTCGCGCCAAATCATGCAGTGGCTATTTTCACGATAAAAGAATATGATGTATCATTTTACACGCTAACTTATAATAAATGATGCTTTCTGTAGAAGCTTGAATTATATTTTTTTGAGGACATTGTGTTGAAGCTGTAAAACGTAAAATGGTGACGAGATGTAAAATCCGTGGCCGAGTTAGTAAATTAGGTGGCAATGTATAAATAAGAAGGACAAGTCACAATAATTGATGATCTTTACTTGACGCTTTCTATAGAATATTTAGATGGCGTTGTAAAAAAGACGAATTAGTTTATTAGAGGCTATGTCATTTTCCCGTTGCTTAGTTACAAAATTAGAAGTTTAATCACGTGGCCAATAAATAATTTTGTGGTTAGACTTATAATTTCCCTATATAAAATAGTAAACTGACAACACACAACCCAAACCGCTGGTCCTAGAGACATGAAACTTGGAGGGTGTGTTCTTTGTGAAGAAAAGGTTTCCACTAAGAGGAGATTTTTGGGAATTCCACCCCTAAAGGGGTAAAATAGGGGATGGAAGTTTGTATGAAAGTCTGTCAGTTTTGAAGTTAGGATCTTCAAATTTTGCAATTAGGCTGACGATTAAAAATTAACTTATACGTGTCTCGGCGTTTTTGATAATTCTACCCCCGAAGGGTTAAAAAGGGGGGTGAAGGTACTATGTTTGTTCGGGTGGAATGCAAATCAATTTTGTACAACCGATTGAGCTGAAATTTTGCACACACCTTTGGTTCTGGTGACAATACATTTTTATGACAGACATTCCTTAATCCTGCAGCCAGGATGGTCTCCTCAAGAGAGAACTCTTCAACGGTTAGTAGCACAGACATGAAACTTTGTATACGCGTTCAAGTTTGATACAGGAAGATGATTTTTATCATGACCTCATCCTGCAGCCAGGATCGTCTTCTCAATAAGGAACTCCTCAATGGTTACTAGCGTTTTAAAAAAGTATTTTTAAGTTAAAATCACTAAAATTTCGGCTTATGGTTGGAAACTAACACAACGTACATCGTTCTTTTTTTAATTTCAACCCACAAGGGGGTGAAAAGGGGGATGAAGTTTTGTACTGAAGTTGTTCGTTCGCAAAATTACTTCTGTATCGTGGGTGTGTTTACAGACAGTTAAACTCACAAACAGCCAGACCCGGATCAACTACCTGTAGGCCATTCAAAAATGTGATCCGTGCGGGAATCGAACCCGATACTCGCAGCGCAGCAGCCATTCGCTCAGCCACTGCGCCAACCGTCCGGTCACATAGCTGTGGCTGTGGCTCCCTCGGACATTGCTGCAACTTTGCTTAACGGTGGCCGGACTGCCCCATATTGCCGCTGAATCATGCAAGTGAAGATACCTCAACATGCAACACCACCAGAAACAGCGGCCGGGGAGTCCTTTTGCAGCAGTGCAAGTTTGAAGTGCATAAGAGACGTTGAACCGCAGCTTGCAGGACATTCGCGGCAACCAGGCGCTGATGGGTGGCGTTGTTGTTTTGCTCGCAGGCGACTTTAGACAGATACTGCAAGTTATTGAGAGGGGCACACCGGCGGATGAAATAAACGCATGTCTCAAGGCGTCGCCACTGTTGTCTACGATCGAAAAGATCCATCTTACCTGCAAACATGTGCATCCAACTGTACAACGACCACGAAGCAGGTGTCTTTGTCTGCAAATGGGAGTGGGTCGTCTGGAATCGGGCGCAGATGGGAAAATTCTATTTTCCGAAGTATTTTCCCATCCAGTGGCTACAGAGGATGCACGCACATCCACATCGTCACATCATGCGTTTTTCCAAATTTGGAGGTTAATATAAAAAATGAAGGGTGGTTGTGTGAGGGGTAGTGCTGTCGCCAAAGAACGAGTATGTCAATCAAATTAAAAAAAATGATATGATCGTCGGCGTCGACATCCATAGACCCTGTGATAGCTAATGATGATAGTACTGCCTACCCCGTTGAATTTCTCAACTCCCTGGGGTTAATTCCTAGACTGTGCAATGAAACCAGGCTTCGTATCACAGAGCTGGGCAGTAATATTATAATAGCCACCATTATTACAGGAGTGGCTAAAGGAGAGAGCGGTTTAATTCCCCGCATAACTGTTATTCCAAATAACTTGCCATTTCAATTTAAGAAGTTGCAATTTCCCTTAAAATTGGCTTTTACAATGACGGTCAACAAATTCCAAGGAAAAACCTAAATACTGGCAGGCATTCATTTGGGCTCTTTGTGCTTCTCACACGGTCATTAAACAAATATTTTAATGTTGTATACAAAACGGTATTAGAATAAATAAAGAAATAGCGCCCAACAAGGCGTTTGATTGTTCACTTTGAAAAAAAAGTCGTAAGGCACCATAATGTTCCAGTTTTTAAGCCATATCGTCGCCGCAACGCCGCCCAGAATTACAGCGCCCAAAAAGAAGCCTTTTGTAGTCATTACCCACATTATCACATTTTGATCAGGCCTTCAGTTCTCACACATAACATCCCGCCTGTAATCCCCGAAGGGTTAGGCGCAGGTGTTTAGGTACCTAATCGTACACCCACATTTCACCAGTTATGTTGAAGTCCCATGTAATATAGGGCGAGCCTATTGCCATCAATCGGGCACAAATCCAGACTCCGTAGCTGCTACTGAGAATTTCCTGATGGAATAACCAAACAACACTTTAAACAACCCGGGAATCGAACACGCATACACAACAAAATTTCCACGCGAACGAAGTCGCGGGCAACAGCTAGTCTATATCTATATAAATAAAAAGAAAAGTCCTGACTGACTGACTGACTGACTGACTGACTGACTGACTCATCAACGCCCAGCCCAAACCCTTGGACCTAGAAAGCTGAAATTTTGCACAGAGGTTTGATTTATAATGTAGACAAGGAATAAGGAAGGATATTTCGAAATTCAACCCCTAAGGGAGTTAAATAGGGGATGAAAGTTTGTAAGGAAAATCGTCATTTTTGTAGTTTAAACCATGAAAACTGCTGATTACAATTCTGGTTAAAAAATTAAAAACGACGTGTTTCAGTGTTTTTTGAAATTCAACCGCTAAGGGAGTTAAATAGGGGATGAAAGTTTGTATCGAAAATCATAATTTTTGTAGTTTAAACCACGAAAATTGGTGTTTCATTCTGGTTAAAAATCACGTGTTTCAGTGTTTTTCAAATTCAACCTCTAAGGGACTTAAATAGGGGATGAAAGTTTGTATAGAAAATTGACATTTTTGTACTTTAAACCATGAAAATTGGTGGTTATCATTCTGGGGAAAAATTAAAAACCACGTGTTTCAGTGTTTTTTGAAATTCAACCGCTAAGGGAGTTAAATAGGGGATGAAAGTTTGTATCGAAAATCATAATTTTTGTAGTTTAAACCACGAAAATTGGTGTTTCATTCTGGTTAAAAATCACGTGTTTCAGTGTTTTTCAAATTCAACCTCTAAGGGAGTTAAATAGGGGATGAAAGTTTGTATAGAAAATTGACATTTTTGTACTTTAAACCATGAAAATTGGTGTTTATCATTATGGGGAAAAATTAAAACCCACGTGTTTTAGTGCTTTTCGAAATTCAACCCCTAAGGGGGTTAAATAGGGGATGAAAGTTTGTATCGAAAATCGTCATTTTTGTAGTTTAAACCATGAAAATTGGTGTTTATCATTATGGGGAAAAATTAAAAACCACGTGTTTCAGTGTTTTTTGAAATTCAACCGCTAAGGGAGTTAAATAGGGGATGAAAGTTTGTATGGAAAATCATCATTTTTGTAGTTTAAACCATAAAAATTGGTGGTTGTCATTCTGGTCAAAAATTAAAACCATGTGTTTCAGTGCTTTTCGAAATTCAAACCCTAAGCGAGTTAAATAGGGGATGAAGTTTGTATCGAAAATCGTCATGTCTGCAGTTCAAACCATGAAAATTTGTATTAAGCCTTTTGGTTGGTAATTAATAACTACGGCAGATATCACTGGGTTTAATTGAGTAAACATGTTTCTCTACAAATTATTTTCTTTTAGTGAATTCAACGCAATCAAGCACAGATTCCCGTATTTATACTAAACTACGCGAGATTAAGAGGGAGATGAGGGGGTCAAGCCAAATCTCACGACATCCCACCACAGGGAGAGGGGGGTCGAAAAATCAGCTCACGTAATTAATGGACGCCCCCTAACAAAAGTATCTGCTTGCTTTATGTAATTGAAATAAACATATTTTTTTTTAACACTTTGCCTGACCCCGGGAATCGATCCCCACGCTTAGTAGTCGCGCTTGCTACCACTAGACCAACGAGGCAGTCTCACACATGCACACCAAAATTTTCACGCGAACGAAGTCGCGGGCAACAGCTAGTATTACATAAAACTTCTGATTGAGGCCATAGCATAAGTATCCGTTTCCAAAATCCGAAAGAGGATTGAAGCTTATATATCCTACTAGCTTATGCCCGCGGCTTCGCCCGCGTGGAGTTAGGGAATTGCCCACGGGATCTTACTTCTGGAATAATAAGTAATATTTGTATCTATCTAAAATACATACATAGATTTACATGTACTTGCTTATAACTTGCAATTATTATTATAAAGTTATATCAATTAAATTAGATACGTGAAATATTGATACCTTGGTTTGAGATTGGACATCGGATTTACTGGATTTTATCTGAAGAGTATGTACACAAATTTTCAAGTCAATCGACCCCGAGAGTAAAAAGTTTCACAGAAAATTCAACACCCCATTTCACCCTCTAAGGGGTAGGAATTTCGAAAAACTGATACTAACTCTTCACAAAGAATACACCCTCCTATTTTCATATCTCTGGGACCCGCGGTTTGGGCTGTGCGTTGGTATATCAGTCAGCCGGTCAGGACATGGAATTTTAAATTGGGGGATGATTTTGTGATACACGTGTCTCATCATTTCAACTGAAGTATAAGTAGACATATTTTCAAGTCAATCGACTCCGAGAATAAAAAGTTTCACATAAAATTCCATTTCACCCTATTAGGGGTGGAATTTCAAAAAATCCTTTCTTAGTGGATACCTATTCTCCACAAAGAGTACATTCTCCAAATTTCATGTCTCTAAAACCAACGGTTTGGGCTGTGCGTTGATGTATCAGTCAGCCAGTCAGGACATTGAATTTTAAATTGGGGATGATTTTGGAAAAACTGTGATACAGGTATCTCATCATTTTACCTGAAGTATATGTAGACACATTTTCAAGTCAATCGACCTCGAGAGAGTTTCACAGAAAATTCAACACCCCATTTCACCCTCTTATGGGTGGAATTTCAAAAACCCTTTCTTAGTGGATACCTACTCTCCACAAAGAGTACATTCTCCAAATTTCATGTCTCTAGAACCAGCGATGTATCAGTCAGCCAGTCAGGACATTGAATTTTAAATTGGGGGATGATTTTGGAAAAACTGTGATACACGTATCTCATTATTTTAACTGAAGTATATGTAGACACATTTTCAAGTCAATCGACTCACAGAATAAAAAGTTTCATAGAAAATTCAACACCCCATTTCACCCACTTAGGGGTGAAATTTCGAAAAACCTTTTCTTAGTGGATACCTACTCTTCACAAAAAGTACACTGTCCAAATTTCATGTCTCTAGGACCAGTGGTTTGGGCTGTGCGTTGATGTATCAGTCAGCCAGTCAGGACATTGAATTTTAAATTGGGGGATGATTTTGGAAAAACTGTGATACACGTATCTCATCATTTTAACTGGAGTATATGTAGACACAATTTCAAGTCAATCGACTCAGAGAATAAAAAGTTTCATAGAAAATTCAACACCCCATTTCACCCTCTTAGGGGTGGAATTTCGAAAAACCCTTTCTTAGTGGATACCTACTCTTTACAAAGAGTACACTGTCCAAATTTCATGTCTCTAGGACCAGTGGTTTGGGCTGTGGGTTGATATATAAGTCAGTCAGTCAGTCAGTCAGTCAGGACTTTGAATTTTATATGTATCCTATATATAATCCTATCCTTTATACATAAGCTTATGTACCCTCAATTAAAAGAAACAGGAGACCAGATTATTTGATCAAAATAGTCAAACGGATTAGATAGGTAGGCTAAAAACTACAAAATTGCACAAAACCTTACCAAACGGTTAGTAGGTTACATAAAAAATTAAAAATGATGTTGTGTATAAACTTGAAGTGTTCATAAGTTTGTAAGTTAATTGTGGAGGAACTATATTTAGAATAAATCATGCGTGAGCCCTTATGAAATTGGCGAACAGGTAACGATAGCTTGCTTTTTAATCAAGCAACGCCATCTATCGAACCATGAGGAACTAACTTTACTTAAACATTCCTGCCGGCCAAGGACTGCGTAAGTCCTTCAGAAGAGGTTTGAAAGTTATATTGTACACAAAATCAAACAATATGAGTAAAGTATAACTGACAATGTTAGGTAATTAGGTTAGTGTGATTGACTTATGAAGGTAATGGGCACAGTTTGGTTATTGGTCGCTTAGTGATATGATCTTTAATCTTTAAAGAGACGACACGAGTCACCCCATCTTTACCTGTATGTTTTTCAATCACACGTCCTAGGAGCCATTTGCCTGGAGGTAGTCGTTCGTCCTTGACTAACACGATGGTGCCTAACTCAATGTCTGGCTATTGTTTGTTCCATTTATATCTATGTTGTAAAGTAGTCAAATACTCAGCTTGCCAACGTCGCCAGAGGGTTTGTAGCATACGCTGGACAAGTTGCCATCGATTAAGGTGAGTGGTACGAGTATTTTCTAATCTTTCGTCAGGAACTACAATAGCGGGTTCCCCTATAAGGAAGTGGTCAGGAGTTAACGGAGGCACTTAAGGACGAATCAATTATGGTAAGAGGACGTGAATTTACACATGCTTCTACTTGTGTGAGGACAGTATAAAACTCAATGAAAGTGAGACAACTTTGACCAATAACGCGTTTTAGGTGTCCCTTTACGAATTTTACACCGGCCTCCCATAAACCTCCGAAGTGGGGAGCACCGGGAAGGCTGAAATGCCAGGTAGTGTGATCATTAGCAAGTAATTCTGCTATCTCGTGAACTAAATCAACTTGAGAGTTTTGAAATTGGAGCGCCATTGCCCTTGAGGCACCTTGAAAGTTGGTTCCACAGTCACTATACATATCCTTACAGTGCCCGCGACGCGCAGAGAAACGTTTGAAAGCTGCCATAAAGGCCATGGTGCTCAAAGCTTCGACCAACTTCAGGTGAAAAGCCTTTGTGACTGTGCATACAAAGAGACTAATGTAAGCTTTACTGGTGAGAGTACATCGACCAGGATACAATTTCAACGAGAAGGGTCCCGCGAAGTCCACTCCACAGGATAGAAATGGACGTGCCGGTTTAACCCTATACGAAGGCAAATTTCCATGAAAGGAGGTCTTGGCGCGGCCGTTTGTTTAAAGCACGGAATACATTTTTGGATAATACTCTTAACTAGTCTCTTAGCAACAATAACCCAATATTTCAAGTTTATTATTATGAGTAAGACCGCTTTCACATTTAGGCGACTTTAGCAGCGCGACAGTCGTGCGCCTAACGTCTAAACGGTACAAAACGTACTTTTTGTTTGCAAATGTGCTTTTGCCGCGCTACTGTCGCGCAGCTAACGTCCTAATGTGAAAGCGGCCTTAATTGATATCCACCATGCAATGTTCGCTGGTGAGCATTTATGACAATTAGTTTAGTGAAATGACATTGACTTAAGAGGATAACTGGTGACTTAAAATCCAACTTACCCTGAGCATTAGCGAGTCGGCCACCAACTCTTAATATATTTTGGTTATCAATATAAGGGTGAAGGGAAAACAATTTACTAGCTTTAGGGAGAGACTTACCAGCTGACAATAAATCAATTTCAGTTTGAAAAACACACTGTGACAAACGGATGCATACATTACGTGCGTTTAACAATTCATTCGCAGTCAAAAAACTTGTCCAGTTTGTAGCAATTTTAGTTGCCTTTTCTTTACACCTTTGCACAAATCTCAAACAATAAGCGGTAACTCGTACCATTTTAGTGAAACTGGAATAGCGATTTAAATGCGAGTGTGAATCATCAATTTTATTGTTAATAGTAACATGAGAAGCAATTTTAGACTTAGACTCTAAAATCGTATCAGGTAAGTTTTCCTTGGTATACACAAATTCAGATTGAGTTCTTAAAAATTGCGGTCCTTCCCACCATAGCGTTGACTCTTTCAGCTCGTTTGGGTTCATACCCCGCGAGGCTAAGTCCGCTGGGTTATCAGGTGACTTGTATGATTCCATTGACTACTATTTGTGACATTTAAAATCTCAGTGGTACGGTTAGCAACAAAAGTAGTCCACGAATTAAGATGTTTACGTAACCAAGCCAAGAATCATTCCACGCGTAAATATTACTTTGTTCAATAGGTATACTAGTTTTAATATCAAGTAACAACTTAGCTAAAAGTACTGCACCGCAGAGCTCTAGACGAGGAAGCGATACTTGTTTGACTGGAGCAACCTTTGATTTTGCAGCGATAAGACGCATTGTGATAGCATTGTCGTCCAGAACTCTAAGATAAACAACACAAGCATAAGCAGCACAAGAAGCATCACAAAACCCATGAATTTCAACACTCAATTTAGCAGGTAACAAGCCAAGACACCGAGGAAGCTGTATAGTATTCATGTGTTTTATGTTGTTGTGAAAAGCACACCATTCAACTCGTAAGTCATCAGGTAAAACATCGTCCCAGTCCAGGCCAGCCAACCACAATCTTTGCATGAAAATTTTTAACATAATGACTACAGGAGCTAACCAACCTAGCGGATCGAATGTTTTAGCGATAATGGACAACACTGTTCTCTTAGTAATAGCATCAACAAGCGGATCGACTGACATTTTCAATTCGAAATTATCACTGTGCGGATTCCAAGAATTGCCCAAAGCTTTCATAGCGTCATTCATTTTTATGTTAACAACAGTTTGGTTCGATGTATCGGCATTTGGAATTTGTGACAATACCGTTGCACTGTTTGACGACCATTTGTGTAACAGAAATCCACCTTTTTGTAATAGTTCAGTCATTTGTTTTTGCAGACTAATTGTGTCATCTTCATTGGATGTACCTGACATCAAGTCATCCATATAAAAATCGGTTCGCAGTAGCGGCGCTGCAATGGGAAACTCTTCCTTCTCATCATCGAACAGCTGATGCAAAGTTCTAATTGCAAGGTAAGGTGCACAGGATGTTCCATAAGTGACGGTAAGTAACCTGTATTCTCTAAATGCTTCATCCGATTTTTCTCGCCACTCGATTTGTTGTTATTTGTTTGGTGGAAATCCTCAGGGAGGAAGGGACGCGTTTTTGTAAAATGCGGCATACGGGCAAGAAGTCCAAACTTTCGGAGGAGACTCTGGAGCTTATGACGGAACGACGTGAAAACCCACCCATCACTTCGTCAGAACTACAGGCACTCAATAATAAAATTAGGAAATTGGTGCGACGCGACCTTCGATGCTCCAGCACACGCTCAATAGAAAAAGCGATTGAGCAAGATCGGGGGTCGAAAGTGTTCGTCCAATCACTTGGGAGGAGCCACCTGACGAAGTTGACCAAATCTAGTGGGGATATCGTCGTTTCGAAGCCCAAGATTCTTTCGGAAGTCGAAAACTTCTACGGCCAGTTGTATGCATCGCATGCATCTCGACCTGATCCCGAAAATGAGGATTCCAGAGCCACCTTAACCCGCCATTTCACAGAAGACCTGCCAGAAGGCAGCCAAGACGAAATCGAGGCGGCTCACTATGGGAAAATCGCGTATGTTTCGTCTCAAAACTCCGTATCTCAGTTGTACAATCAGTAGTTCAGTGTGTGTAAACAATAAACAAAATTTGTAATTTTTTTTTTGTAATTTACATAAAATGGAATATAAATAAGTAGTACCAAACGACAAAAATATGTACAAAATTCAGCAAGGTCCTACAGATTTTCTTTGACAGCAAGAAGGGCTTTGGCTTCATCGAAATTTAAAGTTCTTTTAATACTGTTTCTGAAGTATTTCTGAAACTTGATATATATAGATCAGAAGTGTACAATAAGGTATGGAACACGTCTTTATTGGTAGCCGTTCTTGAACACTTTCCAGAATGATGAATTCTAAACTTTTTGTAATCCTTATTTTGGGATGTTTGCGCGTCTTCGGATAATTGTGCGATAGGTAAAATAGCATAGTACTTAAGGATTTTTTCTCCGTGAATAAGTATTTTATGTACGGAGGAAACAATATAATAATTCTTTCTTTAATCCGAGATGCATTTCTCCAGCGTTCGTTACATTTAGATACCAAGTTTCTTTGAATGTAGGACACCACAGTAGCCATGGCATCTTTTTTTTTTTAGTCATTTATTTCAGAACAACATACATTGTATAGAAATTTAGTAAAAATAAAATAAAATGTGAAATAAAAAAGTACCATTAAAACAAAAAATCGAAAAACATGTCAAAGATGGAATAACAAATTCAACATGGTAATAATCCACATTCAATTTAAAATAATTAATAATATGTCATCTAATTTCTGTAAATAATAATAAACAAAAATAATAATAAAAATGGAATGTCAAAACAAGTTGTTATAAAAATGTCAGTAATAGTATTTCATCTAATTTTAAAATATAATAGTAAAAAACGGAATGTCAAAAATAAAATTTATAACTATTACAAGAGATAATTTGTCATTTAATAATCCATGAGTAATACATTAAAAAACAAACAAAAAAAAAGTATAAGATTTTAAACTATCATGGTCACTAACATTACTATTAATACTAACGAGATATTTACCATGTTTACTGTTTTTTATGAGTTCCCGATATTTCGGCGCTGTTCCAAGCACCATGATCACGGATAAACACGGACGGCACGGTTTAAAAAAAAGTTATAAAAATATATGTCAATGTTAAGTATAAAATTCAAAATAATAATAATCAACACATCATTTAAAGTAATTCCAATGTGAAACAAAAATATTACGGCTGTCGCTTTTGATCAACGTACTCGTCGACACTGTAGTAGCCCTTCCTCAACAAATATGTCTTCAATTTATTTTTAAATATGTTTGCGCTATTTATACTTTTAAATTCTAAGGGAAGCTTGTTGTATAGAAATACTGATTGGTACCTAGGACTGTGATGAACCACGTTTAGTTTCGGTTGGATTGTGTTAGGCAGGTCTTTCCTACGCGTATTAACTCTAACTTGTCGTTGGTCACCAGTTTCAAATTCGTGCAAGTTCTTAACCAAACTAGTTAGCAGCACCAGTATATAAAGGCACTGTCAAAATATTAAGTTTAGTAAAATGGTCTCTGCACGAATCCGTCTGTTTTAAGCGGAGCATTGTCCTTAAGGCTCTTTTTTGAATTACAAATGCCGAGTGGATATTGTACTTATAGCTGTTGCCCCAAAACTCAATACTGTATCTAAGCCTAGACTCAACCAAGGCAAAGTACACCATCCTAAGCTTTTCCAACGTCAGTTCTTCCCTCAGGCTTCTGATTGCATAGCATGCTGAGCTAATAGATTTCGTACCAGACGATGTCTCAACCTTCCAGTTCAGCAATGCATCAATGTGAACACCTAGGAATTTTACATAGTCAACCACTTCGACTTTGTTGCCACATGACAAAACCTCTAGACTAGCGTTGTTGCGAATATTCGACTTGACTAGTACACATTTTGTTTTATTTACATTGAGCTTAAGATTATTTGTACCAAACCAGTGTTCAAAAGCTTTTAATAAGTTATTAATTTTGAGCTCTAAATTATTTAAGTTATTTGCAGACACTATTGCATTATTGTCATCCGCAAAAATAACGAGTCTAGTGTCTGTAATACGTTGTTTTATGTACTCAATTAAATCATTAAGGAATAGGATGAAGAAAATTGGGCATAGAACAGATCCCTGAGGAACACCTCGAAATACCGTCATTAAATTGGAGTTCAATATTTTTTGTTCCTCATCCAATACCGTCTTTATCTCTACAAATTGACGTCTATTATGCAAATACGATTGAAATAGCTTCAGAACATTCTCCCTTATATCATAATGTTCCAACTTGGCCAGCAAAATTTCATGGTCTCCGTGACCGTGTCGAATGCAGAACTAAGATCCAGGAATACACCTGCCACCTTATGTTTGTCATTAAGATTGCAAATAACCTCATCGACTAATGCCTCAACAGCATCGGCGGTTCCCAATGATTTTTGATAACCAAATTGATGTCCATTTAAGATGGTATGCAGTCGTAAGTGTTTCATAAGCCTATCCTTCATAATCTTTTCAAATATCTTTGATAGTACAGGCAATAGGGAAATCGGCCTGTAGTTGCTAGGATCCGTTTTTGAACCCTTCTTAAAAATTGGAATGACTCGTGCAATTTTAAACTGATCAGGGAATAGGCCTTCCTCAATACAATTATTATAGAGTGAAGCTAGTGGACTTGCCAATATGTCAATATTATCTTTAATGATATTCAGGGGAATTTCGTCATAGCCTGTAGACGATTTATTGACCATCTTTAGAACTATATTGAAAATTTCAAGAGGTGTGACTGCCTCAAAACTCATGTTAGAGGTTACTCTGCTGACACTTTCAGTCAGATATGTAATTGCCAATTTATGATCACACGCTTTAAGGCGGACATTGTTGTCAAACCTTTTTGAGAAAATGTTAGCTACATCTACAGCATCATTAATAACTGTGTTGTCAATCTTTAGAAATATTTGTTAATTTTCAAGGTTTTTCGTAGCATTGCGCTGTCGATTGACTATTTTCCAAATCATCCTACTAGAATCCGATGCCATTTCCTTTTTGCGCAACTTAACACTTTCCTATACGTTCTAATATACTTGTTTCGATATTCAACAACCGAATTGTCGCATTGCATCTTATCGAATGTGTTTAGGAAACTTTTTACTTTGCTAGCTGTTCTAATTCCTGTAGTTATCCATTTGGAACATTTACTTCTATTAACATTTACCCTTGCTTTGTACTTTTTAAAGATAGAAGAGTGTAATTCCTTGAATTTACTGATAAATGTGTTAATACCTGTGTTCCAGTTAGCCTCTAATACCTTGTTCCTAAACTCACCTATTACCTCGTCATTATATTTTCTTTTACAAAGACGAAGGTAATTTGCCCGCTTCTTGTATTCAACCTTCTCCAGACTTAGCGTACAGAAAAGACCCGCGTGTCTGTCTGACAACATATTGTGATCCACTCTAGTGTAGTCTACGAGACTGTCAGGTAGGTTAGTCAAAATATTATCTATACATGATTCAGAATTATTTCTTTTGAAGGTGGAGGAATTAATTAAATAAAAGAAATTATAGCACGTTAATAGCGATAAAAAAGAAGTGTTTCTCAAGTCCTCTTTTAAGACATTAATATTGAAATCTCCACAAATTACACATGGTTTATTGAGGAAATGCTGTAACAGTTTTTCAAGGCTATCCATGAATTTATCAAAATTACTGTTTGTAGGAGTCCTATAACAGCAAATTACACACAAATTAGTGTCAATATCTTTGACTCCGCTTTCTTCAAAATAATCAGTTTTATATAATTGCTTACACACTTGAAGTTCATCCACGTTTCTATCGTTGAGTACTAAAATCATCGAGCCTCCCCTATTCTTTTTGACTCTCGTGTTATAAGACCCCATTTTGTAATTAATTAAATTAAACTGTTTTGCGAGAGTATCATTCATAAAATGTTCAGATATGCATATGAAATCAAGTGGTTTTGATGATTTGCTTACATATATTTCAAGGTCATCTTTTTTATTGTTAATCCCACATAGATTTTGATGGAAAATATTGATAGTTGTGTATTGTTTACCATGTTCATTCTCGAAAAAAAATTAGGGAATGTCCTGTTCCTGATTAACGGTATGTACTACATAATATTTTAAATTATTGAATATATTCACCATGCCATAATAGTTGATGGTTCCATTATGCTTAAACATGGAACGATCAAATGTCAAGTCTAGATTAGTGTCAAATAGTATAGCATAGTTATGAGTATAAATGTCAAGATATAATAAGTTATTATTTGTTTTGTATCAATATCCGGAATCCATCTTGAGTCAAGCACCTGTCTTTCAGCCTGTTGACAGCGATTTCCTTTGCCTCTCCGCTGGTCGCGCCCTCTATGCTTACCGTTGGTACTAAGTATTTCAAGCGCGCTTCGGGTGATCACCCGATTTATCGTCATTATAGCGTCGTTTTTCGCGCCGTTCGTTTGATAGCGTTATTTAAACTTCGCGAAAAATTAACCCACTTATTTCAATTAAGTTTGGTAAATCTATTATAGTTTAAATTCGTTAAGTTTTACCTCTCCGTTGTTATTATGGAAAATCCTAATAATAATTTAGAGCCAGAAGGTGTTACTGACGGTTCACTATCACGTAAACGTGTTCGTTCTCCGACGCCAAGTGCAAGAGATAGTGATAGCAGTTCTTCTACAAGCAGTGGACCTAGCCCTGAGAAACGTAAAGTAAGTAGGGACTCCCAAACCGTGAGTTATGCACACTTCGAGTTTTTATCACAACAAGTGGCTTATTTAACAAACCTCATAACGAAACCTTCCGTTATTGAAAATAATACATTTTCAAGTGCCAACATTAAAACCGCTTCCATAACCACAAACGAGTTAAATCTACGACGACCTGAAAACTTGTCCAAGAATAATAAACTTCAGATTTTATCGGAAGTCAGTACAACAGTAAAAGATCCGATTTACCCTAGGGCAAACGAAGCATTTACCTTAAAAAAATAACGGAGCTACAGCGTTTTAAGTGTGATGATTGGAATGCCGTTCGGTTTTCGGATGCACAGAAGAAATATTTAGCTACCCCCGGTTTTGTCGAGTTAAATGTTAACGACGAATTAAAGCGTTTTGAATCGGACATGTTAAAAGAAGATTCGCGCTCATATTTATTGGAAAGATCTTTTGCTGGATTAACGAATGCTTTACTTTGTCAAAAAGACGAATTGCACAAATCTTTACAATCATTGGTGGATTGGTCAAATGAGTCTAGAGAATCGTTGACACCCAACTCGTTATTCGAAAAAGTGGAATCATTGTTTTCGAAAGAATCCGCGTATAGTACGGTTACGGATGACTTATTACAAATAGTGTGCGGGCGAAGAGCTGATTTGATAAACTAAGTACACGTCGAGAGGCTATGTTGCGCCAAATTTCCGAGGGTTTTCATCGTGATTTCCTACATAAAATTCCTCCTAGTACAGAATTTCTTTTTAATGATGAGGCAGTTCAAACCTACCTCCAAAAAATTGGGGGGGTGGATAAACTTACTGTATCAGCTAAATCAATACCACAAACTTGTTAGCTATTTAAATATGAAATACTATATTTATAAGTAGTTTTAAGATATTTACAGTATTTTTTCGAATTACACAAATGTATATGGTAAAATAAGTAAGTTAATTGATTTGTTTAAAATGCTTAAATGGCGCTAACGTATATTGCAATGTCAATTGACTATTTTAGTCGGGTAAAGAGGAGGGATATAAAAAGTTACAAGGCAGCGCCATTTTAGCAAGGCAGTGGTGATTGAACTACGAAAGTGTTAGGAGCTCTGTAATACCCATGTAAGTACAGTGAAATAATTATAAATGTAATGTGGTAGTAATATTTTATGTTTTGCTTATTTTTGATGGTCTGTACCCAGTAAATAAATCATGCTTATGTGTTCAAATAAAAGCTTTTTATTTCCCTTTCGCTCTGGCTAGTCCTACATTTCAGAAGTGGGATACTTTTTGCCTTAACTACTTTTACTGTAATTTGTTTCTGAACATTTTTTTTTCTTTCCCTCATTTTATTATATTGCTTGAAATCTTTGATTAACCAACAAAACTGTTTGAAGTAATCCAAGTAAAGGGTCTTTGATTTAGTTTGTTTGCAACTTGTTCTCCGGAACATAGGTGTAGTTTTAGTGTATTTTAAATGCAACTTCTTGTCCGTTGATCTCTTATTCCAGTTAATCATGGAAAACGTGCACCAGTTGTCTCCTCGTAAGCAATCTCACGCTGTAGAACGTGATAAGAGTGCGCGGAGATCGCGGAGCCGGGTGTTACATTCATTCAACCGTGCTGTGAAGACACCACAACGAAGATCAGAGAGGCGCTCATGCAGTCGGGAAAGGCGCCATGGCTTCAGGCGTTCGTCACGCTCCCGGAGTCGTGCGGATGCCAGAACACTTCATCGAAGACAGCGGGACAGAAGTCGGAGCTGTCGTCGGTCACATCGGTGCACCAGCCAGTCCCAGTCACCAGGGAGGGAGTCCCGCCAACGATCAGTGATCGTGGAGACGCATGCGTCGCGGGTCCACGATAGGCGCCATCATCGGTCCAGGAGCCGATCACTCAGCCAGCCCGGGAATAAAAGACGCAGTTCAAGAACGAATGCAGCCACGGATCATGTCGAGAACAACAATCAGCAGCCGAACGATGCCGGCGAGTCATTTTCTAATAATATAAGCATATCACAGCTTCTACAAGTTTTAACATCTTTAAAAGGAGAAGACCCTATGCATAAATTAGGGAATCTCAACAATGCTGTACCAGAATTTGATCCAGCAAAAAAAGAACAGACTATGACCATGTGGCTCCATAAAGTGAACGAGTGCGCTTCTATCTATGGGTGGTCCGGAAAACAAACTGTTCATTTTGCGCTTCCTAAATTGCGTGGGGTAGCTCAGCGTTGGTACGAGGGTTTACCATCCGTACTTTTCACGTGGGAAGAATGGCAGGATAAACTACGGGCGGCTTTTCCTTCCGATGAAAATTACGGACAGATGTTGAGTGATATGCTTTTCAAGCGCGCTCGTTTCGGGGACTCTTTAGAAAATTATTATTATGAAAAAATAACTCTGATCAGTAGATGCGGTATAGTAGGCAGGAAAGCAGTAGACTGCGTCTTGCACGGTATTGACGATCGTTCTGTACGATTAGGAGCAGAAGCAGTACAATTCGATGACCCCGATAAACTACTTGCATATTTACGAAATTCTAAAAATGTAAAACCTAGCGACCGTAAAACAATTACTACCACCAGCAAAAATGTCGGTAAACAAGATCCTCAACCGCGTGTTCTTAATAAAACTCAACGCTGTTTTAACTGTAAACAAGAAGGCCATATTGTTCAACAATGCCCGCAACCTGTAAAAAAATGTACAAAATGCAGCAGACTCGGGCATGAAACAGAACATTGTTTCACTAAACTCACAGGGTCCGAAAAGAAGGTCATGCGCGTCTCTAGCTTGAGGAAAACCAATGATAAATATTTTAAAATCGCCTTAATTAATAATGTGCCATTTGAATCGTATTGAATTTAAGAAGGTATAGGTTACGAAGTAGACAGTTCTGTGCTGGTAGGATTTGGCAATTCAACTGTTCTATCATTGGGCAAACAATCTGTTCATATTTCCATTGATGACGTAGCTGCAAACGTAGAGTTAGTGATAGTACCAGATAGTGTTATGCAAGTACCAGTGATGATTGGTCACACTTTTACGGAGCAGCCCCATATTGAGATTCACAAGACTAAAGATCATTTAGAAATCAAGGAGTTAAGTAATACTATTTCTGAAAATAGCAAGTTAGGTTTATACTGTAAAAATGAAACTATTGTTTCTGGAGTTACAGCTGTTGACGTTTATACAGAACCTAGTTATAATGGTGCAATATTTATTGATGGAGGTTTTAGATTTGAAGCCATTTCTGTGTTCTCGGTTTTAACAGGGTTATATTGCATTCGGGAGGGAACAGGTCAAATAGCTCTAAATTCTTGGGGTGTTGCCCCAATTACATTGCCTAAGGACAAGCTCATAGCTCGAGGCAGAGTCGCACGTGAGGAAAGTCAAATTAAAGTTCATACAGTTTCAAACCTAGATTCTATTAGTGATTTCAATGTGAATATTGGTTCAGTTTTGTCTACTGCCGAACGGACACAGTTACTAGCTTTACTAAACCAGTTTAGAGGTTGTTTCGCATTTAATTTGAATGAGTTGGGCTGTACCTCAGTGGGAGAAATGGCGATAAACCTTGATAACAATGAACCTGTAGTTTACCGACCATATAGATTAGCCATTAAAGAAAAAGAAGAGGTTAGAAATATGGTTTCAGAATTATTGGACAACGACATAGTCCGTCCATCAACATCGGCATATGCTAGCCCAATCGTGCTTGTTAGAAAGAAGAGTGGCGAGCTTAGACTTTGCATAGATTATAGGGCGTTAAATAAGAAGACTATTAAAGAAAACTATCCGATGCCTTTAATCGATGATCAATTAGATATACTTGCAGGCCATAAACTCTATACAACACTCGATTTAAAATCAGGTTATTACCAAATAAAAATTAGAGAAGAGGATAAACATAAAACCGCGTTTGTAACTCCCGACGGCCATTTTGAATTCAACAGGATGCCGTTTGGTCTTGCCAACGCTCCTGCGACCTTCCAACGGATAATGAACCAAATTTTAGGAAAAGCGCGTCATAGGGAGGCTCTGGCTTACTTAGATGACCCCGATGGACTTATTATCCCGTCTAAAACATTTAGTGAGGGCATTTCACGGTTAGAATCGATATTACAGTTATTCTCTCAGGCTGGTCTCACATTGAATTTGTCCAAATGTAATTTCTTTAGTCCCAAAGTAGAATACTTAGGATTTGAGATATCTGCTGATGGTATTCGACCCGGATCAAAAAAGATAGAAGCAGTAGAGAAGTTTCCAACTCCTACTAGTCAGCATAACGTTCGTCAGTTTCTCGGATTAGCCAGTTTCTTTAGGAGATTTGTGCCCAATTTCTCAATTATAGCAAAACCTCTGACATATTTATTGAGGAAGGATATCAACTGGGTTTGGGGCCCAGATCAGGAAAAGTCATTTAGAAAATTACAAGCTGAACTAACGCGTAAGCCCACACTGGCATTATACGATCCAAAATTATCTACAGAACTACATACCGACGCTTGTAAAATAGGCGTTGCTGGTATCCTTCTCCAAAAATATGATAATGTTGCATATTTTAGTCGGCAAACAACTCCAGAAGAACAAAACTATTCGTCTTATGATCTTGAGACTTTAGCAGTTGTCTCATCTTTGCATAAATTTAGAGTTTATTTAATCGGGATTCAATTTAAGATCATTACTGATTGCAATTCTTTAAGGGCCACTTTCCAGAAAAGGGATATGCCTCCGCGGGTAGCTCGATGGTGGGAGCAAATGCAAGAGTTTAACTTTAGCATTGAATACCGACCAGGAAAATCAATGTCCCACGTGGACGCCCTGAGCCGTAATCCTATAAACGACGAACAGTTAAAATTCAATGTAATGATTGTAAATGACGATAATTGGTTAGCTACGGTCCAACGTTCAGATAGTGACATACAAAGAATTGTAGGAATATTAAAAGACCCTAATTTAGATAATGTGATAGATATTAAAAGTAATTACAAATTAAAACATGATAAATTGTTTAGAGTGACGGCCTCTGGGGATAAGTGGGTTGTACCAAAGGGAGTACGCTGGCAAATAGTTAAACAGAACCACGATGACATTGGTCATTTTGCTATTGACAAGACATTAGATAAAATTAAATCACATTATTGGTTCAAAAGGATGCGTAATTTTGTAAAAAAATATGTTAATTCGTGTTTAGAATGTAGTTACTCGAAATCTATGGGTGGGAAAAAACCTGGGTATTTGCATCCGATTGATAAAGTCTCTACTCCTTTTGATACAATACACGTGGACCATGTAGGACCGTTTATACGAAGTAGTAAAGGAAATATGCACATACTTGTAATTGTTGATGCTTACAGTCGATACATCTATTTAAAACCCGTTAAGAATACAAAGTCCTCTACATCAATAAAAGTATTCCGTGAGTACTTTGGTATTTTTGGAGTACCAAGGCGGCTTATATCAGACCGCGGCACCTCATTTACCAGTGATATTTTTAGGAAATTTATGACTGATAATGGTGTAAAACATATATTAAATGCTGTAGCCACCCCTAGAGCAAACGGACAAGTAGAGCGCTACAACAAAACAATTGTAGATGCCCTCACTGCAAAGTGTGTAGGCACGGCTGATAATAAATGGGACGATCACTTGTTAGATGTGCAATGGGGTATGAACAATACTTTTAATAAAGGCATTAATCGCACTCCTTCTGAGGCTCTCTTCGGAACAAGACTAGCAGGATCAAAGGAAAATAAGGTGGTTTCGGAATTAGGTGACGATGTGACAGATATTACTGACGGACAAGATATTACTGAAATTAGGGAAAATATTAATTCACATATGAGACTGTGTCAACAAAAGACCAAAGAATATTATGATAAAAGACGCTGTAAGCCTCATGAGTATACCGTAGGCGATTTAGTTAGTGTAGAAAGGCAAATACCCGCTACAGGACAGAGTAGGAAACTTGTACCCAAATATCAGGGCCCGTACAGAATTACAGAGGTTTACGATTGTGATAGGTTTAAAATAGTAGACACGCCTTTGACTAGAAAGGGCAATAAACCATACTCTGCGGTAGTTGCGGTGGACAAAATTAAACCCTGGTTAAATTTTAACAGACCACACGATGAGTCTCTAAGTGAGGACAGTGATGATTCTGAACCAGAATAAGCTATTTATCTCTCTGATAGGTAATAAGAGAAACACCCATGTGATTCTTGCAGATTGAATGGTAAATTGATAATATTTGTTAATGAATTGAAATTATGTAATTATTGCAAAGATTTGTTGATTAAACTGATTTGGTTTTACAGGCGATTTATCTGTTGTTGATTATGGCTTTATAATGAATTATTTTGTGGGGCCTGTTACCACTGGTATTCAGGACGTATTGGGGCCTGTTGCCAGGGGTATTCAGGACATATTGGGGCCTGTTGCCACTGGTATTCAGGACGTATTGGGGCCTGTTGCCAGGGGTATTCAGGACATATTGGGGCCTGTTGCCACTGGTATTCAGGACGTATTGGGGCCTGTTGCCAGGGGTATTCAGGACATATTGGGGCCTGTTGCCACTGGTATTCAGGACGTATTGGGGCCTGTTGCCAGGGGTATTCAGGACATATTGGGGCCTGTTGCCACTGGTATTCAGGACGTATTGGGGCCTGTTGCCAGGGGTATTCAGGACGTATTGGGGCCTGTTGCCACTGGTATTCAGGACGTATTGGGGCCTGTTGCCAGGGGTATTCAGGACATATTGGGGCCTGTTGCCACTGGTATTCAGGACGTATTGGGGCCTGTTGCCAGGGGTATTCAGGACATATTGGGGCCTGTTGCCACTGGTATTCAGGACGTATTGGGGCCTATTGCCAGGGGTATTCAGGACATATTGGGGCCTGTTGCCACTGGTATTCAGGACATTATTTGTTTAAAATGCATTATATAAATTAGTGAGGATATTTTATATATGTCGACGCAAGGCTAACGTAAACGTTAAAAATATTAACTTTAAGTTCAAATTCAACAGTTAAATATGACTGGATAGGTTTCAATTAATTTAGAATTATTTATTGAAGTCAGTTTGCTACTTTTCAATATAAAAGACCGTGTTATGATTTGCTGTTACTTTAACAGCAAACCATAACACGGAAGGTTTGTTTAAACTTAGGTTTAAAAACAAGTTATCTATTGCTAAATTCATTTCTCGATTTATCAGCGATATGCGTTAGGTTTAAAATAATTTCTGTTTAGTTATTGTTTAACAAATAGTTGATTGAACTACTGTGTGTCAAACGAAAAATATGGCGCGCGTTTAAAATATTTAGGTAAATGTTTTAAACGTTAGATGATTAATGCAATGTTAAAATCGAGTGTTAAAAATAGTAAAACTAATTAACAAATCATTGTTTGTTACCTCGATCAATGTTATCCGCAAATTGTAATAAAAAGATGTGTAATGACTTCGCAACGACGACGCCATTTTTGGTATTGAAATGGTGAGCCGCTGCGAGGCCACATTTGAAAGGAGAATTTTGTGAAGACAAGTGGTGTTCCGACTAGAATATCTTGTGAGTACAATTTCTGTTTATTGATTTCTATTGATGATTAATTTAGATTTTAAGGTTGCTTTTAAACTGTTTAGCTAAATATTATTAAGAATAAACGTGAGTAGATAACCCATTGTGTGTATTCATTTTTGCAATGAGTGAGCCTAGCGGCGGAGATGGTGACGTCAGCTCCGCTGACGTCACGGTTTCTAAAAATCCAAATGGTCTTTGTTCTCCGTTATCAGAAGTGGGATTGCCCCCCACTTCTGCCCGTCCATCTGACTTAAATAATGAAAACTTAACCGCTTCTGTTAATGGGGTACCAACGGAGTTTTTCACTCAGATGTTGCAAGTGATGAAGCACATGTCCGATCGCATCACGACACAACCAGATACGCTCAAAGTCAAATTAAATGATGTGTTTTTGCCGTCATACGATCCGGACACCAATATTGGGGTTAGAGAGTGGTGTCAACATGTGACCACAGCCATGGAAACTTATGGCCTGAGCGATTATGAGGTGAGAATGAAAGCTGGTAGTTTGCTCAAAGGCCGCGCGAGGTTATGGGTTGACAATTGGCTTGTGTCTACCACCACGTGGCAGGAATTGCGTGATGTTCTGATAACGACTTTTGAACCGGAAAATCGATACTCCCGGGACATTGTGCGCTTTAGGGAACATAATTACGATAATTCCAAGGACATCGCGCAGTTCTTGTCACAAGCTTGGGTATTATGGAGACGTATTACTAGGGATAAGTTATCAAATGATGACGCGGTTGAGGCAGTTATCGGTTGCATTGGGGATGAACGGTTGAGAATCGAACTGTTGAATGCCAGGGCCACATCAGTACCCGAACTTATTTCGGTTGCATCTTCTATACGAAGCGTTAAGCGCCCTCAGCCGGGCACGTCGGGTGCACATCCGGGTCCCGCTAAGCGATCACGTTTTGATAAACCCTCGTTGTTTTGTCAAATCTGCAAGAAGCCCGGTCATGATGCACGCGACTGTCGTTACCGTGACAAAAATGATAATTCTCAACCGCGTCAACAGGATAATAAAACCGCATCTCAAAATAATAAACCTACGTGCACGTTCTGTTCAAGGACAGGCCACACTTTTGAAACGTGTTACAAGCGAGAACGCGCAGTGGTTTCCAACGTCAACTGTGTAGGTAGTGTAGGTACATCTAAATTAAATTCAATGCCCGTGGTAGCTGGGAATTTAAACATAATCGCGATTTTTGACAGTGGAGCCGAATGTTCTGTAATACGCGAGTCTGTAGCTGCTAAGCTACCCGGAAAACGAGTTGATCGAGTAAGCTACTTGAAGGGATTAGGTCAATTTACGGTGATATCTCTATCGACATTGACGACTATATGTGTCATCGATAGTTTACGGATAGAACTTGAATTTCACGTGGTGCCGGACTACGAAGTGTGCTCAGACATTCTGATAGGTATGAATCTTGTAGAGAAAAACAACTTAAGCGTGTTAGTGAACTCTCGGGGTGCAACTTTGGTTCATCAACCGGTTGTTTACCATGTGCGATCTTCAAGTGAAAAATTTGATAACCTAGATTGTGACTTGACTAATGACGATCAAATCAACGAATTGAAAATTTTGTTGAACAAGTTCGAACACTTATTTATTCATGGTTACCCTCACACACGCGTCAATACCGGTGAGCTTGAAATACGCTTAAAGGATGATAACAAGTGTGTCGAACGCAGGCCTTACCGATTGAGCCCAGTTGAACGCGAAAAAGTTCGGGAAATAGTCAAAGAATTATTAGAGCATAAAATTATCCGCGAAAGTAAATCACCTTTTTCAAGTCCAATAATATTAGTCAAAAAGAAAAATGGGAAGGATCGCATGTGCGTGGACTACCGCGAACTAAACAGGAACACTCTGAGGGACCACTATCCGTTACCGATCATTTCAGATCAAATAGATCAACTGGTGGGGGGTTATTATTTCTCGACATTGGACATGGCAGCCGGTTTCCATCAAATACCGATTTCAGAGGCCTCGATTGAAAAAACAGCGTTTGTTACACCGGATGGTCTTTATGAATATTTGACCATGCCGTTCGGACTCAGTAACGCGGTGTCAGTCTATCAGCGTTGTATAAATAGGGCCCTAGCTCACCTCTTGAGCTCGGTAGACCAGGTTTGCCAGGTCTATGTTGATGACGTTTTATCAAAATGTAGGGAATTTGCTGAGGGCCTAGCCCATATGGAACGCATTTTGATCGCCCTACAAGAGGCCGGTTTCTCGATCAACGTCGATAAAACTGCCTTCTTTAAACGCTCCATCGAGTATTTGGGTAATATCATTGCAGACGGACAAGTCAGTCCTAGCCCAAGAAAGGTGGAGGCTTTAACGAAGGCACCGATCCCGAAAACTGTCAAACAAGTTAGGCAGTTTAACGGATTGGCTGGATATTTTAGACGCTTCATTCCCAATTTCTTGCGTGTGATGGTTCCTCTCTATGAACTCACCAAGAAAGATGCGAAGTGGGAATGGAACGAAAGGCATGATGAGGCTCGAAACCATATCATACAGCACCTGTGTACTGCGCCCACCCTTACGCTATTTCAGGAAGACGCACCAATCGAGCTCTACACGGACGCCAGCAGCATCGGCTACGGGGCGGTGCTCGTGCAGACCATCGGCGGTCGCCAGCATCCAGTCGCGTACATGAGCCAGCGCACCACAGACGCTGAGAGCCGCTACCACTCGTACGAGCTCGAGACCTTGGCAGTGGTAAGGGCAGTCAAGCATTTTCGGCATTACATATACGGCCGAAAATTTAAGGTAATAACAGACTGTAACTCCTTGAAAGCGTCCAAGAACAAAAAGGATCTCCTTCCTCGAATCCATAGGTGGTGGGCCTTCCTGCAGAATTACGAGTTCGAGGTAGAGTATAGAAAAGGTGAGCGATTACAGCACGCGGATTTTTTCAGTAGGAATCCATCCACTGAAATATCTGTCAACCTCATGACCAGAGACACTGAGTGGCTGCAGATCGAGCAGCGCCGCGACGACGTGCTGCGCCCGCTTATAGACTCCATGAGCGGCGACAGTCCGGCCGAAGGCTACGTCCTGGAAGAAGGCGTGCTTAAGAAGACTCTCACAGATTCTATACTCGGTATACATAAACCAATTGTAGTCCCTAGGTCATTCCAGTGGAGCCTGATAAACTCTTTCCATGTCGCTCTGCAACACCCTGGATGGGAGAAAACCTTACAGAAGCTGAGGGAAACGTACTGGTTCCACAAAATGAGTACAACCGTCAGGAGGTTTGTGGACAATTGTGTTGTATGTAAGACCTCGAAAGGGCCGTCGGGCGCTATCCAAGCTCAGCTTCATCCGATTCAGAAGCCCACTGCAGCGTTTCAGGTTGTCCACATGGATATTACTGGCAAGCTGGGAACGAGAAATGCTGAGGGACGAGATGAGTATGTAATAGTTACGATTGACGCATTCACCAAATACATCCTACTTAGCTACTCAAATGACAAGAGCCCAAGCAGCAGCCTCGCAGCTTTGAAACGTGTCGTGCACCTGTTCGGAACCCCAGTGCAAGTCGTGGTGAATGGAGGTCGAGAGTTCCTTGGTGAGTTCAAGGTCTACTCGGACCGTTTCGGTATCGACATACATTCCATTGCGCCAGGAGTAAGCCGAGCAAACGGACAGGTTGAACGAATTATGGGCACTTTGAAAAACGCATTAACCATGATCAGAAACTATGACACTGAAGAATGGCAGACGGCGCTAGAAGCTTTACAGCTCGCATTTAACTGCACTCCACATAGAGTAACGGGGGTCGCACCACTTACGCTACTGACCCGCCGCCAACACAGTGTACCCCCAGAACTACTAAGGTTGGTAAATATCAATAACGAATGCATAGACTTTGACTTGCTGGAGCAACACGTACAGGAGAAAATGAAAGCTGCAGGACAATATGACAAGCAGCGATTTGACAGGAGCAAGGCGAAAATGCGTCTGTTTCAGCGTGGAGATTACGTTCTTGTCAAGAACAATCCCCGAAACCAGACTTCTCTGGACTTAAAATACAGCGAGCCATACGAGGTTTATAGGATCCTGGACAACGACCGATACATAGTGAAGCGTGTGACCGGCAGAGGGCGTCCACGTAAGGTTGCTCATGACCAGCTGCGCCGAGCACCACAGCCAGGCGAGCAGGAAACCGTGTCGACGAATAATGAAGATAACCCCCAGCAAGTGGTCGCCCGGTTTGCTGATGACTCATCGACGAATTTGGTCGATGACACACTACAACAAACATCTCAGATCAACGGTACGCCGACGTCAAAGGAGCCACAGCCGTCTACCTCCCAAGTTGCCCAGCTGCAGGACCTTTAAACAAAGTGAGTTTTTCTCTTCTTATTGTTATCTTGATACTGACTGTATGATTTACAAGACAGCAACGACAGTAAGAAGACCCGTTTTTGGCCTTTGTCTTTGTTGACTGGCTGATACCATCATAAACTATGAAATAGTAAGACTGTACAATCTGTATCCTCCGTTTCCCTCCTGCACTCTTTTCAGAACCTCTGTGGACCACGGTCAAAATAATAAGGCCCAGGCCACAGCATCGTCCTTTCCCAATCCTTTAGGAACCGTGTGGACCACGGCGTACAAGACCGCTCAGCACCGCACCATCATTCCTGTGAGTTTTTATCAACAAAGTTGCAATATAAGTTTTCAGAGCCCCTGTGGACCACGGTCAAAATAAGGCCTAGGCCACAGCATCGTTCTTCCCAAATCCCTTAGAGCCCCTGTGGACCACGGCGTACGAGACCGCTTAGCACCACAGCATCAAACCCTAAAAAGCTGCGTAAACAGCTACGTAAGAAATTTATTTCTATTTTCTTTTCTTTTAGAGCCTCTGAGGACCACGGTCATAAATATAAGGCCTAGGCCTCAGCACCATCCTAGTACCCTTTTCCTTTAGAGCCTCTGTGGACCACGGCGTACAAGACCGCCCAGCACCACAGCATCATCCCTGTCTACGAGAAATCAAATCATGCATGTATGCGTGGAGCATTTGCAATGATATAACTAAATAAACGTGCGAGTAAGCGTGTAGCGTTACAAGCACTACAATATCTTCACTCACTTCCCTATGTACAGCAAATCCTATTTATTTACTACTCATATGAACTTTATTCTTTCCATATTTACTTAAATACCTAACTACATAACCATATGTTTAACATTACCAAGGTATACAAATAATGGCTGATAACTTGATTGTTGGAATCGGTTATCATTGAAAAGTTCAGGTTAAGTTGTGCTAAGGTACAAAACTTTCTGAACTCATTTTGAAACAACAGCCCATCACGAATAAGTTCTCAGTTAGTGTACCTACGAATGGATACCTAGCTCAGAAAAAAATAATTTTCATTTTCAGAACCGCGACTGGTGCAGGGCACGCACACCGTCTCGCAGAATGGCCGTGTCGACGCAAGGCTAACGTAAACGTTAAAAATATTAACTTTAAGTTCAAATTCAACAGTTAAATATGACTGGATAGGTTTCAATTAATTTAGAATTATTTATTGAAGTCAGTTTGCTACTTTTCAATATAAAAGACCGTGTTATGATTTGCTGTTACTTTAACAGCAAACCATAACACGGAAGGTTTGTTTAAACTTAGGTTTAAAAACAAGTTATCTATTGCTAAATTCATTTCTCGATTTATAAGCGATATGCGTTAGGTTTAAAATAATTTCTGTTTAGTTATTGTTTAACAAATAGTTGATTAAACTACTGTGTGTCAAACGAAAAATATGGCGCGCGTTTAAAATATTTAGGTAAATGTTTTAAACGTTAGATGATTAATGCAATGTTAAAATCGAGTGTTAAAAATAGTAAAACTAATTAACAAATCATAGTTTGTTACCTCGATCAATGTTATCCGCAAATTGTAATAAAAAGATGTGTTATGACTTCGCAACGACGACGCCATTTTTGGTATTGAAATGGTGAGCCGCTGCGAGGCCACATTTGAAAGGAGAATTTTGTGAAGACAAGTGGTGTTCCGACTAGAATATCTTGTGAGTACAATTTCTGTTTATTGATTTCTATTGATGATTAATTTAGATTTTAAGGTTGCTTTTAAACTGTTTAGCTAAATATTATTAAGAATAAACGTGAGTAGATAACCCATTGTGTGTATTCATTTTTGCAATGAGTGAGCCTAGCGGCGGAGATGGTGACGTCAGCTCTGCTGACGTCACGGTTTCTAAAAATCCAAATGGTCTTTGTTCTCCGTTATATATTAAAAATAAATAAGACTGTGTAATGTAAAACTTTCAACATTAATGCAACGCATAAATAAGTTAAAATACTAATTTTGTAATGTGTGTACTCAAAAGGACTGTGTAAAATTAAATGTTTAATTAAAGCTAAGGTAAAATGAATGAGAACTTAAACTATTATAACGAATATTATAGCGTTACTATCTCATTATTTAATGGTATTTGTCTACCGTACGAGGACGTACGAGGTTTTGGATGGCTGAATGTTAGCTATTTAAATATGAAATACTATATTTATAAGTAGTTTTAAGATATTTACAGTATTTTTTCGAATTACACAAATGTATATGGTAAAATAAGTAAGTTATTTGATTTGTTTAAAATGCTAAAATGGCGCTAACGTAATATTGCAATGTCAATTGACTATTTTAGTCGGGTAAAGAGGAGGGATATAAAAAGTTACAAGGCAGCGCCATTTTAGCAAGGCAGTGGTGATTGAACTACGAAAGTGTAAGGAGCTCTGTAATACCCATGTAAGTACAGTGAAATAATTATAAATGTAATGTGGTAGTAATTTATGTTTTGCTTATTTTTGATGGTCTGTACTCAGTAAATAAATCATGCTTATGTGTTCAAATAAAAGCTTTTTATTTCCCTTTCGCTCTGGCTAGTCCTACAAACTTATTCTAAAGAAAACTTTTATCAAAATCAAAAACCATCGACTAGTAAACAAGCTGACGACACATTTTTTTGTCGAGATGCTTCTAATAAAAGACAAAGACGGGCCTCTAACGCTTCACGCCAAAACAAAAACCGAACAAGCAACTACCGATATTAAACCAAAGGGTAAGAAATCGCAATCGCAGGCTATCCCTAAAAACAAGCGTCGCGAAAGACTGTCGGACATTTCAAGGCGGCTCATCATCATTCATCATTTCAGCCGAAAGACGTCCACTGCTGGACATAGGCCTCCCCCAAGTGTCGCCACATTGACCGGTCCCGTGCGTCTCGCATCCAGCGGATCCCTGCAACCTTTACAAGGCCATCGGTCCACCTAGTGGGAGGCCTTCCAACGCAGCGTCTTCCGGTTCGCGGTCGCCACTCCAGAACTTTTCGGCCCCATCGGCCATCCGTTCTGCGAGCAATGTGCCCTGCCCACTGCCACTTAAGTTTGGCTATTCTTCGGGCTACGTCGGTAACCTTGGTTCTCTTGCGGATCTCCTCATTTCTGATTTGATCACGCAAGGAAACACCGAGCATAGCCCTCTCCATTGCCCTTTGGGTGACTTTAAGCCTTCTGATGAGGCCCATTGTGAGCGACCACGTTTCGGTCCCGTATGTAATCACTGGCAACACACACTGGTCATAGACTTTCGTCTTGAGACACTGCGGTAAGTTGGACGAGAAGATACCACGCAACTTCCCGAACGCTGCCCAGCCGAGTCGGATTCGACGATTGACCTCTTTCTCGAAGTTGGACCTACCTAACTGGACCGTTTGTCCCAGGTAGACATAATCGTCTACAACTTCGAGTGTAGAGTCTCCGATCTTGATAGGAGTGGGTGTTACATGGGCATTCAACATGACTTTGGTTTTGTCCATGTTCATTTTAAGACCTACTCTTTCGGAAGCTCTACTGAGGTCATCGAGCATTGTACTGAGGTCCTCCATGGTCTCAGCCATGACCACTATATCGTCGGCAAACCGAAGGTGAGAGATATACTCGCCATTGACGTTGATGCCTAGCCTTCTCCAGTCCAGAACCTTGAAGACATCCTCCAGTGCAGCGGTGAACAGTTTCGGAGATATGACGTCTCCCTGTCTCACACCTCGCTGCAGAAGGATAGGTTCCGAGGACTGGTCCTGAAGTCGGACTGACATGGTGGCGTTTTTGTACAAACTCTTCAGCACCTCGATGTACCGATAGTCGATTTGGCATCGTTGGAGAGACTGCAGTACAGCCCAAGTCTCGATCGAATCGAAGGCTTTCTCGTAGTCCACAAACGCCAAGCAGAGAGGCAGGTTATACTCTTCGGTCTTCTGTATAACCTGGCGCAGCGTATGTATGTGGTCTACGGTGCTAAAGCCTTTTCGGAATCCGGCTTGTTCGGGAGGCTGAAAATCGTCAAACCTGCGCGCGAGACGATTCGTGATGACTCTTGAAAACAGCTTGTAGGCATGGCTTAGAAGTGAGATGGGCCTATAGTTCTTCAGCCGGGCATTGTCGCCCTTTTTGAAGAAGAGTACCACCACACCCCTGCACTATGCCTGCGGCGTTTTCCCCTCGAGTATGACGGAATTAAACAGCTTCTGAAGGGCCTTAAGTACCGGTTTCCCACCTGCCTTCAGGAGTTCGGCCGTAATTCCGTCATCACCCGGTGCCTTGTTGTTTTTAAGCTGTTTCAGAGCCATCCTAATCTCGTACAGGCTGACATCCGGAATGTCTTCGGTATAGTGTCGGGTCAGTCTAGCTCTTGGGTCGTTAGCTAGATTTGCAACGGGTTTGCTAGTTGAAGTGTACAACTGCCCATAAAAACTCTCGATCTCCCTCAGCAGCTCCGGTTTGGCGGATACGATCCTGCCATCGTCGGTCTTCAGTTTCGTGAGCTGGCTCTGCCCAATAGCCAGATCTCTTGAAAATACCTTGGAGCCTTTATTCCGCTCAATAGCGTCTTTAATACGCTCTGTATTAAAGCGGCGGAGGTCGCGTTTCAAGGATTTAGAGATCCGTCTATTGAGCTGCCGGTATTTCCACGCCTCGTCTGAAGACTGCAGGATCATCTCGCGCCGCTCCTTCATGAGCTCGAGAGTATGATCTGAGAGTTTTTTGTTCTTCTGTGCACGACGTGTCTTGAAGAACTTAGACCCAGTTGCATGGACAGTTTCCACGAACCCATCGTTGCATTCGTCCACTGAGCTTCCTAGGCACTCGAAACGATTCTGGAGTTCAAGCTGAAAGCTCTCGGGGTTTTGGATCTGGATTTGTGCTGGACGGAGCGTAGACTTCATCAGTCGAGACCTTTCAAGCTTTATATTGGTGTTCAATGTGCCTCTTACCATGCGGTGATCGCTCCCGGTTTTCACCGAATTGATCACAGAGACATCATTGAACATTTGCTTCTTGGTTGACATGATGAAGTCAATCTCATTTTTAGTTGCACCATCGGGACTCTGCCAGGTCCACTTCCTGTGCTCACGCTTTCTGAAGAAGGAGTTCATCATATAGAGGCCCTCCTTCTCCATAAAACTAGCCAGTTGGTGACCCCGGTGGTTCCGACGTCCAACCCCAAATTGCCCCACCTGCAGCTCATCCGCGTCTCGTTTGCCCAGTTTCGCGTTGAAGTCCCCCATGACAACGGTGAAGTGAGTTTTGAGACCATGGAGGGCTTTAGAAATATCCTCATACATGGTCTCCACTTCGTCGTCGGGGTGTGCCGAGGTCG
This sequence comes from Noctua comes, assembly GCA_963082995.1. Lineage (NCBI taxonomy): Eukaryota > Metazoa > Arthropoda > Insecta > Lepidoptera > Noctuidae > Noctua > Noctua comes. Next base: position 155,018 of record OY720268.1, read on the forward strand.
GGGCGTACACCTGTATGACCTTCAGCGAATATCTTGAGGATATTCTGAGTATAAGGTACGCCACCCTGGTCGACACACTCTCGATCTTCACCACGTTATTCACGAGGGACTTGTGGACGATAAACCCAACACCACCCTGGGACTGCCGGTCACCCTCTCGGAAATAGAGCAGGTTGCCGGATTTCAGGATTATCGTATCCTCCCCCTCTCTTCGGACTTCAGATAATCCCACAATACTCCATCGCAGCCTGCTCAATTCCTCTTCGAGTTCCGTTATCTTCTCGTCGGTCCGGAGTGTACGCGTGTTGTATGTTGCCAGGTCAAGTCGTCGGTATAGGCAGCCTGATCCCGTCCGGAGATTCTTCGCACCCCTTGCCACGCCGTAACCTCGACCGCTACCATAGTCGAGGGTAGACGGGCTGCCGGGTACTAGGGGCCATTTCTTTGTTGCGCTCATCATTGGGGGGTTTTGCCATAATCGCCACGCTTGGCAGGCGGGTTGGCGATCGCAGTACGGTTGTTAGACACCGCAGAGAACGCTGCTGCCCATTCTCTGGTAAGTCCCTTAGTAAATGAGAAATGTTACAGAACCAAAACCTATCCCAATATGACCTTACAAATACAAACTATGCTCGAGTCAGGGGTACTAGAACCTGCAGAACTGACGCCCAGTTACCTTTCCACGTTCTTTCTGGTACCCAAGTCAGATCAGACCTTCCGGCCTATTTTCAATTTGAAAAAACTAAACCAGTTCGTAGTAGCCAAGCCATTTCAACTGTTCAGTCACTTCCGTGTACCCAGTTTTTTGCAACAGCAAGATTGGATGGCCAAACTAGATCTGAGCCAAGCATATTTCCACGTGGCCATCGCACAGCAGCATCGCAGATTCCTGAGGCTAAATTATCATCAAAATTCACATCAACATCAGCTACTCCAAATGACGTGTTTGCCGTTCGGCCTCTCATCGGCACCGAGAACGTTTGCCTCGATAACCAATTGGGTAGCAGAATTCCTGAGGAGTCACAAGATCAGGTGCGTAGTTTATTTAGACGATTTTCTTTTGGCAAACCAGTCAAAATCGCAGTTGGAAGATGACATCGCATTCACGATAAAGATACTCCGTTTACTAGGCTGGACAATCAACTACGCAAAGTCTGTTCTGGTTCCGACACAATGCCTCGAGTTTCTCGGCATTACATGGGACACAAAACGCAACGCAAAGTCCCTGTCGGAACCAAAGTGCCTATCGCTACGCAAAGCACTTCACCAACAGCTTCAGTTAAGCAAATGGTCCCTCAAACAGTACCAAACTCTAATGGGGAGACTCAACTTTGCAACGTTCGTGACTCCGAGAGGTCGCCTTCACTGTCGTACTCTGCAATACTACAGTCGACAGCTGTCGGTGAAACACCCGTATCGGTCGATCACTGTCCCTCAACCAGCTCGATCAGAGATGGAGTGGTGGTGTCAAGCCATAGGAATGTCGATGCCGATACACTTGAGCTCAGTGACGTCACAACTGTTGACCACAGACGCATCGGACATCGGATGGGGGGCTCAACTCTGCGACACAAATATTATGGGAACCTGGACAGACTCTCAAAAGACAAGGCATGCCAACAAGAAAGAGATGTTTGCCGTTTACGCAGCTATACGTCAGAACCAGCAGCAACTCCAGGATACACAGATACTGCTGCAAACCGACAATCGGACAGTAGTCTCGTACATAAACAAGGAGGGCGGCACAAAATCCAAGAAACTGCTTCATCAAACTCGACAACTTCTGGCTGTTCTAGACAAGCAGAACATTCATCTGACAGCACATTATTTTCCGGGCAGGTTCAATGCCGAGGTAGACGCTCTTTCTCGGCAGAAGGCTTGTCCAGAATGGCACCTCACGACGACAGCAACGACAACAATTTTTCGAATGTGGGGTACGCCGGAGATAGACCTCTTCGCGTCGAGAACCGCCCACATAGTATCAAAGTACGTATCACTGGACGTCAACGATCAGAAAGCCCAACATCACAACGCTTTCTGTCATCAGTGGCACTACGACCTAGCCTGGTTGTTTCCACCACCAAATTTGATACCCCGAGTTCTCCAACACCTGAACCAAGCCAGCGGAGACTATATATTGATTGCCCCGAAGTGGAGCAAGGTATTTTGGCAGGCAGATGTTCAACGGCGAGCGCGATATCCCCCTTATCTGATTCCAGATCTAGCCTGCACTCTAATAGACACCAGGACAGGAACGCATCCGCCGCAAGTGCAAGACCTGCACTTGGAAGCATGGCTGATTTCGGGTGGCAAGATATTTTAACGGACTGGACAGATCAAGAACAAAAACTCTTTATGTCAAGCTGGAGAAGCTCCACAATCAATACCTACAGACCAGTGTGGCGCAGATGGAAGTGATGGTGTGAGTCCCATTCGATTAATTTTAAATACCCTAATGCGGATCAAGTAGCTCGATATTTAGCACATTTACACTGTGATATAGGTTTTGCATACAGAACTATTTTGGTACACAAATCTGTTATCTCAACTTTCACACATATAACATCTAATATTGATTTGTCGTCAAATTTCTTTATAAAACACATATTAAAAGCTATTTCTGTAGCAAGAGAGAAATCTTCTAAACCACCTATTTGGAACCCTAAAGTTTTATTGGAACACATGAGTGCTTATGATTTTGATGAAAATAATATATTTCAAGTTTCAAGACACGTGGCTACTCTTTTATTGTTAGCATCAGGTCGTAGGGTTCACGAACTTACTCTGTTGCGAATTGATAGCACTAGCTTAATCGATGAAGGTTCCTCTATTGTGTTGTGGCCAGCATTCGGTTCTAAAACAGACAACCATAACCACAGACAGTCTGGATGGAGGCTTAGAGAACACCCTGATAAAAAATTAAATCTGATATTTTGGTTGAGACAATTAATATGTATTACTTCAAACTGTCGAGGAAATATAAAACATTTGTTTATTACAGCTAGAGGGGATATTAAACCTGCGTCTAGAACTGTTATTGGTGGATGGGTGAGATCTCTTTTAAAAGCGGCTGGTATTGATGCAACTCCAGTATCAGTAAGATCCGCAGTTGCTTCTCTCAATTTCGTAGAGAATTTTCCTATTGATCAGATTCTTGCAACCGGTAACTGGAAAACGATTCATACCTTCCAGAATTATTACCAGAGAGAACTGTTAAATCACAATGATTCAAATGTTCCCAACCGTTCTACATCTTTGTCCAATTATTTTGATCCTGTTTATTAAGAGTACCCATTATTTTTTTTCGAAGCCATTTCTTTTGTTATATGACTAAAAGTAGTATATATTACCAGAGAGAACTGTTAAATCACAATGATTCAAATGTTCCCAACCGTTCTACATCTTTGTCCAATTATTTTGATCCTGTTTATTAAGAGTACCCATTATTTTTTTTCGAAGCCATTTCTTTTGTTATATGACTAAAAGTAGTATGTCATACCAGATTAATTATTGTAATACATTTACATAATTTTGACGTTGATTTTTATTAACCCAATATATATCCTAAAACACATTATAGCGTCTTTGGGTTTAGCGCACCAGGTGATAACAAACACATCACTCAAGATGGATTCCGGATATTGATACAAAACAAATAATAGAGAGTTTTACATCAAATAAAACTTACCTATTATTTTTTCATCAATATCCGGAATCCAGGTAAGGTCTACCTGGTGCATCATGAGTTCCATAATGACGATAAATCGGGTGATCACCCGAAGCGCGCTTGAAATACTTAGTACCAACGGTAAGCATAGAGGGCGCGACCAGCGGAGAGGCAAAGGAAATCGCTGTCAACAGGCTGAAAGACAGGTGCTTGACTCAAGATGGATTCCGGATATTGATGAAAAAATAATAGGTAAGTTTTATTTGATGTAAAACTCTCTATTAAAAGTTTCAATTCGTGAGTTAAACATAATAGCAGAAGGGTTATTTTTGTAGGTCGGTAGGCATATTATTTCATTAGTGTCATCATCATCATCATCATCATTTCAGCCGAAAGACGTCCACTGCTGGACATAGGCCTCCCCCAAGTGTCGCCACATTGACCGGTCCCGTGCGTCTCGCATCCAGCTGATCCCTGCAACCTTTACGAGGTCATCGGTACACCTAGTGGGAGGCCTTCCAACGCAGCGTCTTCCGGTTCGCGGTCGCCACTCCAGAACTTTTCGGCCCCATCGGCCATCCGTTCTGCTAGCAATGTGCCCTGCCCACTGCCACTTAAGTTTGGCTATTCTTCGGGCTACGTCGGTAACCTTGGTTCTCTTGCGGATCTCCTCATTTCTGATTCATTAGTGTGTTGTACAGTTATTAACGTCTCTCTGATATAAATAGTTAAGTCAAGATAATTCTTAGTTTGTCCAAAATCTTCGTCTCCAACAAAAATGATGCAGTAGTCGTCACTTGAGTAGTCAGCTAATTTTATAGTGATGTTACTAAACAGATTTTTGATTCCTCTGTTAGGCAGAAGATAGTGACATATTTGTGTCTCTGGAAACGTGTTTTGGACTAGTAACAATACATTATTCGTGTTGTTGCTACTTATGATGCATAATTTAGATTTATTGTGCACTGGTTTGTCCCTCCGAGATATAATGTGAGGAGTTTTATTTGCCATCTCTGCTCGTAGTATTGAAGTACTGCTTAATATCTTATCCTAATCTAGCGTTTTTCATAAATATTTATATAATGCTCCTCACTCATACATTCGTATACAAATCCATCTTTATACGTACACACACACTACACATCTTACTCTCTCTCTCTCACACACTCACACACAACACACCACATACAGGACACCTTCCACTTCACACTCACACTTACTAAACACACACGTATTTTTAGTTCAATTTTATATTTTATTTTTATGATTTTGTTTCATTAGTAGTACCTTTTCTTGTTTATTCTTTTCTTACAATAGTCCTACATGTCCTACGTTTTAGAATTGTCAAAATCCCTATCTCGGCGAGGGGGGCCAGGATTCCATAGCACAGGGTATCCTAGTTTGGATTCCTGACTCCCACAAACCTTTGTACCTCCAATATTTGGAACACTTCTATGTTGAAACTGTACTTTGTGGGAGAAAATAAATCTTTATTATTATTATTATTATTGAAGTGTTTTTGTGTGGCATGTATTTTCCCGTACACGATCTAGTTCGCTCTCTTTAGTTTTCTATAATTTTGTTTGTTTGTTCAAATCGAGGGTAGTTGTTACTTTATTTGTTATTTTCGGTGTGTCGATGTCGATGTGTGTGTCAATGTATGTGCAGCTGGGGATGTCATCGTATATTTGCTATTTGAAGCTGGCATTGTACCGGTTCTTTGTTTTTGCTTGCGTTTCAGACTAGTTCGTGGTGTAGCATTTTTGTTATCCGTGATACTTAAACTTTTGTAGGTGTCTATGACTTTTAGATATTTTTGTAGATCTGATTTTAGTCGAAAGCTTTCAGAGTTTAGATTTTCAATTTCTTGGTGCGCTATTAATAAATCGTCAGATAATTTTTTGATTTTATCATTCAGGTCAGTTTGACTCGAATTTAAGGATGTGTAAACTCATCATAGTCGCATCAAAAAGCGCCGAACTATCTTTGGTGATGTCGTTTTATGAACTGGTTCGGTGAATTTTACGGTTAGTAATATTGTAACATTCCTCCATTTTTGATTAATATTGTAGTCCAATGACATCTGTGAGTAATGGAACGCAATCTCAAAAGACCGGTATCCAAGTTTAGAAAGTTAAGTTTCTGGACGAAGATTTTGCTGTCAAATTAGTGAGCTAATTGGTGATTGGTCGAATGAGTCATCCGTTCTTTGTTTACGTTGAAAAATTCTATCTTTGAATTTGCAACCGTTTAATATGATGTTATTTTTTGTTCTTGTGGGGCGGATTGCCGTGTTTTATGGTATACTGTCGACTTATTGTGTAGAGTAATTTATAGCCAACCTGATTTTAGGGTGTTTATACTGATGATGGTCCTTAATCACTGTTGAAGTCACTGTCACCCTGACACCGCCTTATCCACGAAATTTAGGTGATTTAAGCTTAGATATCACTGTCACTGTTATAACAACTCATTTCGAGTGTAACTATTGAAGTTTAGGGAATATTTATAGGAAAAATACAATAATTCTTAATTAAACTAAACAACGAGGTATGTAATCTAGTCAAGCTTAAATGTAGGAGTATCTGCCAGAAATTGTAGCAGGCTCTGTTGGTGTGTTCCATCTGTTCCATCTGGTAACAAGTTGATTTTTTTTTGTAAGTAGTCTTCTATATCATGCCCAATTGCCAACAAATTGCACAACTCTCGTTTCCTACAAATAAATTCACCCATTTTTCAAATCAGCTAACTTCGCCGAATATTTGAAAATAGGTGTTACCTGCTTTTTAGGGCAACTGAATGTGTGATCACCAACTGTGAATGTTTCAGGGTTCGCCTTCCTTTTATAGGCCAATGAAATAGTGCTATGGGCAAAAGATAAGAAACTAATAACTTGCACTCTTCCCATAAACAACTTGTTTTGAATTCGACCCTAATAGATAAAGTTAGCATATTTTATCATGTAAGGTGGTCAAAACTGTATCAAAACCACAAAGAACTATTACTAATACTCATCATGATAATGAACTTTTTATCAATTTGACCTAACAAATGATTTTATGAGAAATAAAAAGTTTTGGCACCGTGTCAGAAAAGGTGCAATAATGTGCAAGTTTTTTTTTCCTCCTTGCGTAAACTAATGTATAAAGATCTTAATACAACAAATATCTCGACAGCGGCAAGCAGCGGTAAAGGAAAATTACGTTATTGAACATGAATTAGCTTTGATGCCTATTTAAACATATAATGATTTATAAAAAAAAAAAAAAAAATAGCGGTATTAAAGCTTATCTATTAGACTACATTAATTTATTATTTTTATTCCATAACAACGACTTTCACTTGAAACGGTTTTGAGACGGCTTTGTATGGGGCTTGCCCATAGTGCGGCTCTTAGACAGCTTAAGAATGGAAAAGCCCCTGGCGAGATAACGACTGAGCTCCTGAAAGCGGGAGGAAGTCCAGTTTTAAGAGAGCTTCGGGAGCTCTTCAACTCGGTCGTGTTCTCTGGGAGAACTCCAGAAGCGTGGAGAAGGAGCGTGGTCGTTCTTTTCTTTAAAAAGGGAAACAAGACCCTATTAAAGAATTACAGACCCATTTCGCTCCTTAGCCACGTTTATAAGCTGTTCTCAAGAGTCATCAATCACGAATCGTCTAGCGCAAAGACTTGATGACTTCCAGCCACCGGAGCAGGCCGGGTTTCGAGGAGGATACAGCACCATAGACCACATCCACACAGTGCGGCAGATCATACAGAAGTCCGAAGAGTATAATCGCCCGCTGTGTCTTGCATTTGTGGACTATGAGAAGGCTTTTGACTCTGTTGAGACCTGGTCGGTTCTGGAGTCTCTGCAGTGATGCCAAGTCGACTGGCGATACATCCAAGTGTTGAAAAGTCTTAATGAGAACGCCACAATGACCGTCCAAAGTCAAAACCAGCAAACGGAGCATATCCCATTGCGTCGGGGGGTGAGGCAAGGGGACGTTATTTCCCCGAAATTGTTCACCAACGCACTGGAGGATGTGTTCAAGACGCTAAAATGGGAAGGACGTGGCATAAACAACAACGGCGAGTACATCTCACACTTGAGATTTGCAGATGACGTCGTCATACTGGCTGAATCGCTGCACGACTTGCAGCAGATGCTGGATGGCCTAGTTGATTCTTCAATACGCATTGGTCTCAGGGTGAACTTGGACAAAACCCAGGTTATGATCAACGAACACGTCACCCCAGGACCTGTTGTTGTGTCTCGAGGTTGTTCGAGTATATGTTTACCTCGGGCAAACTCTGCAGTTTGGTAAGAACAACTTTGAGAGAGAGGCTAACAGAAGAATCCAGCTGGGCTGGGCAGCATTTGGGAAGCTTCGCCGGGTCTTCTCGTCGCGTATTCCACAGAGCCTAAAGACTAAGGTCTTCAATCAGTGCGTCCTGCCTGTTATGACTTACGGAGCTGAAACGTGGACACTCACAGTACGACTGGTCCATAAATCTAAGGTCGCTCAGCGAGCTATGGAACGGGCTATGCTTGCAGTCTCTCTGAGGGATCGCATCCGGAACGATGTGATCCGACAGAGAACCAGAGTTGTCGACATAGCTCACAGAATAAGTAAGCTGAAGTGGCAATGGGCCGGTCATATTAGCCGTAGAACCGATGACCGTTGGGGTAGACGTGTTTTTGAGTGAAGACCGCGAATCGGCAAACGTAAGGTGGGACGCCCTCAGGCTCGGTGGAGTGACGATCTTCGCGGGGTAGCTGGTAGCAACTGGATGAGAGTTGCTAAAAACCAAGTTGAATGGCGTGCGATTGAGGAGGCCTATGTCCAGCAGTGGACTGCTATAGGCTGATGATGAATGATGATTTGTTGATAATCCGCATCACTAGGATGAATTAGTATCTGCCTATACATTTGTTGAATGTCCGCTACCAAACATATTCTATGTGTTCTCCACCTTGTTACTAAATCCTTTAGATCTTGTTGCAGAGGTGGACCAATCATCAGTTCATTCATTTAAGGACGTTCCTGTTCCAGGTTTGGCGCTACCATCTAAGACTACGCGCAACTTCGTGCTAGTGCTGGACTTCTTCAAGACGGCGTGATGAGGTAAGTAGTATTTATTACTTGGTTTTCTTTCTTTTTCAGGTATGATTTCCATGTGTGCTTGTGATTCATACTGCCTCAAGAATTTGCAGTATTCTTCTTTAAATTTAGGTTTGTGCTTGAATCTCTTCTCCATTTGTATTAAACGATTAATCGCTAAATCTTTTGTGTCACCCAGTTGGGTCGCATTCTTGAAAGGCCTGCTGTGACTCCTGATCGGACAGCGTGATCAAGCATTCTTTAATCGCAGTTTTAAATTCAAGATAATTTTCTTCGGTGACATCAAAATTTGCTATAGGATCAAACTTTATTTGTTCGAGAACTTGCGTGGAGACACTCTTCAAAATCTCATCGTGTTGTTTATTGTACGTATCCCAATATTCAGTCAATGTTTCTAATCTCGTTTCTAAATAACCTCTGGTATAACGTGACTTTGAAGTTTTTTTTGTGTTGCTATACAACTTAGCAATCCGCTCACTCAACTGTTTTTGTCACGCACACAATTGTGACATGTTTATAGTTATATCAAATCAGTTTACTTCATAAAAATTTCACAGTTAAAAACCGGTATGAATTTTCAAAGTTCGTAAAAACAGCAGAATTTAGCCAATTCTGCTGTTTTTACGAACTTTACGTCACTTACGTCACTGTAGTTAAAATTTACAAGTGTCCAAATAAAACACAAAATCACACAAGTTCCAAAAGAGAAAACAAATATAAGTTTTTTAACTAAGTTCTAATTCACTGAGTCAACAAACACAAAGAACTGAGATTTCACTAAAGTCCCACTTATAAATGTTCACAGTCTTACCCAACAGAGTCCAATCCATTCACTTGTTCACTTTACTAACACTTGACTGTCACTTCACTTTTTTTTAATTCACTTCACTTTTTATTCACTAATCCACTGCACTACTACTTTATCCGGCTCGAAAGACCAAATGTTTAATAAAACTAAAACTTGTATTGTGGAAGAACTATATTAAGAACTAGCTTATGCCCGCGGCTTCGCCCGCGTGGAGTTAGGGAATATCCCACAGGATCTTACTTCTGGGATAATAAGTAATCTACGTAGCTATCTATAGTACATACTTACATAGATTTACATTAGTTTAAAGTTATATCAATTAAATTAGATTCGTGAAATATTGATACCTTGGTTGGACATCGGAATTACTGGATTTTATCTGAAGAGTATGTACACAAATTTTCAAGTCAATCGACCCCGAGAATAAAAAGTTTCACAGAAAATTCAACACCCCATTTCACCCTCTAATGGGTAGGAATTTCGAAAAAATGATACTTACTCTTCACAAAGAATACACCCTCCAATTTTTATGTCTCCGGGACCCGCGGTTTGGGCTGTGCGTTGGTATATCAGTCAGCCAGTCAGGGCATGGAATTTTAAATTGGGGGATGATTTTGGAAAAACTGTGATACCTACACGTATCTCATCATTTTAACTGAAGTATATATGTAAACACATGTTCAAGTCAACCGACTCCAAGAATAAAAAGTTTCTCATAAAATTCAAAATCCCATTTCACCCTATTAGGGGTGGAATTTCAAAAAACCCTTTCTTAGTGGATATCTACTCTCCACAAAGATTACATTCTCCAAATTTAATGTCTCTAGAACCAGCGGTTTGGGCTGTACGTTGATGTATCAGTCAGCCAGTCAGGACATTGAATTTTAAATTGGGGGATGATTTTGGAAAAACTGTGATACACGTATCTCATCATTTTAACTGAAGTATATGTAGACATATTTTCAAGTTGATCGACTCAGAGAATAAAAAGTTTCATAGAAAATTCAACACCCCATTTCACCCTCTTAGGGGTAGAATTTCGAAAAACCCTTTCTTAGTGGATACCTACTCTTCACAAAGAGTACACTGTCCAAATTTCATGTCTCTAGGACCTGTGGTTTGGGTTGTACGTTGATATATAAGTCAGTCAGTCAGTCAGTCAGGACTTTGAATTTTATATGTATAGATAAATCATGCGTGAGCCCTCATGAAATTGGCGAACAGGTAACGATAGCTTGCTTTTTAATCAAGCAACGCTATCTATCGAACCATGAGGAACTTTACTTAAACAATAGGTTATACACACAAACAGGTCTCCAGTTAACATAAAGAATAAGTAATAAGTAAAATAATATTAATTAAGCAGCTCGTGTAACTGGGGGCCCCGTAGAGGGCCATGGACCGCACGACACCGGCGTACAGCCTCCGGCAGGAGGCGTTTGGCCCGCTGAGATTGGGCAGGAGTCGCCTGAGGGCGGCTGCTGCCCGGTTCAGCTTTGGGGCCAAACGCAGGAAATGCTCCTTGAAGTTCCACCGGCTATCGAGGACGAGTCCCAGGTACTTCATCGTCCTCCCGACGCCGATGCGAGCCCTCCCACCGTTATGTGGGACTCAGACCGTGGCGCGTTCAGAAGGCCATGAAAACACATGGCCTCTGTTTTGTGCAGCGCCACTTCGAGTCCCAACTGCCGGATCCTTTCAACGACTGTCGCAACCGCTTGCGTCGCCAGGTCGGCCGCCGCCTGATGCGACTCTCCCTCCGCCAGGACGAGCGTGTCGTCGGCGTAACATATTTCGCCGGCGCCGTCAGGGAGGTCGCCGCGCAGCACCCAGTCGTAACCGATGTTCCACAGGAGCGGCCCCAAGACCGATCCCTGTGAAAAAAATATTTACCCGATAAACTTTTATTTGAAAATGTATTATTTGACAAACAATTCATTTTATATGCATCTCGAAAAACAACGTTAGAAATAAAAACGTTTAACTCATAAAAATTCAACTCATTAAATAGGCACAACGGTAATTTTAATTAATGGAACAACTACACAACTTAGGACTGGTACGGACTGGTATGGACGGGACTTGGGGCACCCCGACTTTAGTTTAGGTTAGGTTACTTTAAACCCTGCAAACAGAAATAGGAGCCCCGCGCAGCGGGGCTACGTCGACTACGCCTATTACAAAATATTGATATTATTTACCTTGGACTTTAGGTGAATTTCTGCACTAAAAACATACGAGACTACCCAAAAAAATAGCTTAATACTTTGTGACTGGTTTAGAATATTTATTATAAAGTGATTTTTAGGTGAAACGTGATTTTGCCAAAAGAATCAAAATAAATGTATTAAACGAAAAATTTATAAATGATTAAATATCATGTGAAACATTTGTAAAGTGAAGCGTTTGCCAAAGGAATGCTTGTAAAGTGATTGTTTATAAAATGAAACATACGGTATACGTTGCTTGTGCGGAATACGTTGTTTGTGAAATAAATAGTATATGAAACGTTGGTTGTAAACTAAAAATTTGTGAAAGGAGTTTAGGTAAAACATTAGCGAATCGTAGAACGGATATTAATCTCAAAGTGCTCTAATTTATTTTCCAAGGGTTTAATGTGGGTTTTGTAATCAGTGTTTTCTTGAATCAGACAATTGATTTTAGACAATAATTCGTTATATTTGCCTGACATAAATTGAACCAGTAATTAGTAATCACAGAAGCAGTCAATGATTCAAATTTGAGACAGAGAACATAGATTTTATGCCATCATCTGGTGGATTAGTTTGGTCACATTCCTGATTGAAGTTACCTTATATCTCTTTGTAACGTTTTCCAAGGCATCATCGTTCTCAATTTTATTGATTGCAATCTGATCCATAATGTTCTGGTAAAGTGGAACTTTTCGGCGAACGTTGAACCGCCATAGCGATAAAAAACGTAATTTTAAAATCCTAAAAGTAAATGCCGTCGAGCGGGATCGAACTCCACTTGGAGTCGCTCGTACACGCACTACTTCGGTAGTTAACTGTTTGTCGAATTTATCGTATAGTATGCAGAGTACACGGTAATTTGTTAATAGAAGATTAAAGACAAAATTTTATTATAGGGTAGATCACAGTCACTCACAAATAAATTGTCACTTTTGTAGATTTGTTTTGGTTTTTGGTATGCAAATAATGCTCACTTGCACTGATTATTTATGTGTGATTTGTTCACTTTGAAACAATAATCGTGACATATACTTGAATGAAAACACTATTTTACAATTCTTTTTGTGGCGCCAAAAAAAAACACTATGTACCGTTCGCTACTAAGTCAGTGGAGGGGGATTATAATCCCGTAAAAGCTTAAAACAGTGTTTAAAATAAATTTAGTTTTGTAAATTGGCATGTGAATGAGCTTATAATATTAATATTATATTGATTCGTTTTACAGAACTCTCTGTGCGCGAGTCCGACTCGCACTTGGCCGGGTTTTTTCACGCATGTACATCATTTTTTTCATTTGGTAGAGGAAGCCCGCGCGGTGGGCCTATAATATAAATTTGATTGGCTTTGCTTGATTAGTTTATGAGTAGGCTGAACATGTATTTTTTTCTTTGCCTTTGTTGATGAAATGATGATCTCTTAAAGGTTTCGCTTCAAGTCTACGCTTAGGCGCACTTTGTGTTGCTCATCCATATCACTGCGGTGAAACAGTCGACAGTCTGGGACATCATGCTTGTCTTGCTACAGGAGCGCAAGGTGCATAGCACGGCACGCCAGCAGCATTCACGATACTTTTCGTCGAGCATTTGCCTTCGCGAGCGTACCGGGCTATTTTACAACCTAACGTAGCGTACGTGACGATGGGAAGGTGGACGGTGAGTAAAGGGCTAGCTCACCGTCCGTCCGTCTTATGACGACAGGCTGTGTCAATGGCGCGTTCATGTTCCACACGCGCCTCAAAGAGATGTCAGCAAACCGGAAGAGGTCCGCAAGGGCCGATGCCTGCCAGGGCTGCGGGACTGTTCGAAAAAGATACCACGGCCCTGGAACACAAAGGGCTAAGAAGGAATATGGACGGGTGTTAGTAAAAGTCTGACACTCCCTTCCGCTCCCAGAGCGGGAGGGGTCATTTGATGATTTCCCATTCGAAAAAACAAAAGAAGCTACAGTCTTGAGCTGTTTTTACGAAAACGAATGTACACACCATATGACATACACGATATGTGGGAACTCCTTGGCAAGATGAGGTGTTCAGCTGCTCACATGATGTACCGCCTTGCGACGGCCGTGCAAGTTCCCACCAGAGGGCGTGAGGGAAGAGGCATTTGTCACTTGAGTAAACAACATGGTTTGTTATAGTGCATAATATATAATAATTGAATAAGTTAGGTCATTTCGTCACTTAGTACATTTCCACGCCGATGAGTTGCCGACAAAAATAGTCATACTGGTTATAAAACTTGAAGTTTTCGAACATCTCTTGTTTGAATGTGGTGGACTGGTGGACTCAGGGCTGTTCGTGGGCGAGGCGCTCGATGTGCGGGCGGTCGAGCCGCATGGCGGCGCGGCCCTCGGTGACATGTAGGTCGCGCGCGCCCAGCCGCGAGTAAAAGCCAAGCGCGGGCGCGTTATCCTCCAGCACGTGCCAGTCTACGCGGTGCACGCCCTCCACCATCGCCATCTGCAACACGCGGCGAACATTAATACCTCCGCGCCCTCACAGGTCAGCAGTACAGCAGTATCTGGCTGGGTGCGGGTACGCACCCGGCAGAGCTCCCGCAGCAGGCACAGGGCGACGCCGCGGCGGCGAGCTGCTGGTCGCACGTACAAGTCCTCCACGTAGAAGGCGCGGCGCGTCCACGACGAGTAGGCGCGGCTGCACAGCGCGTGCCCCACTATGGCGCCGCCGCACTCCGCCACCAGCACGAAGAACCACGCCGGGCTCGTCTCGAACCCGTCCTCGATCAAGTCTGCAACATCACCGACACGTTACATTCTCCACTCACCAGTACAAGTAAGGCACCTGACACAGAACGCCTGCGGAGGCTAGCTCCGCAGGTGTTCTGTGTTCTAGAATACATACATACATACTGTTTCTTTTTACTGGTGTCCCCTTGTTTCGCAGACAGAAATCTCATAGAATTTCGTTTCGCCGAAAATGTTTCATATAATATTTGGTTCTTGTATTTTTATTTCCAATATTGTTGTTTTAACGACTATTTACTTGAATGAAACATATTTCACAGAAATACAATTCAATGAATTTTATAATCACATATTTTTATTTAACAAACTTTTAGAACTGTAGAATTATTTTATAACGAATATTGTTTGTTCGGTGTATTTTGCCATGGTATTTAATTTCAACGAAAATATCCATATTTATAAATAATTATACAAACATTCGAATCCGTCTCTCGTAGCCCTATTTTTTATGTTGTTTTGTATACAGGGTGTTTGGTGCATCGTGTGCCAAATTGAAATGGTCGACTGGGGGGGTCATCTGCTATCCTTTCAGACCCCTAAACATTTCTCATGGCCTGTGGATTTTTTTTCATCGACTTTTTATTGTTTTATTAAAAAAATACCCAAATTTAACATTCAAATACAAATTAAAAAAAAGTGTAAGTTGCAGACTCTGAATTTTAATTTTATTTAGATGTATATTGTATTACAGTACTTTTAAATTCAAAATTAGTGACATTGGCCATCTAGTTTTTTTTTAATTTACTCGCAATGTTTCGGACTTAAATTAAAGCTGTACATGTTACAGATATTTACATGGCTATAAAAAAAAACCAAAAGCGACCGGGATCTTCCAACTCCCTCAAAAATTCTCTAGTCTATCTTCTTGCTAGTGATGTACCACATGCCATAAAAGCTTTTTACATCATTGTGAATTAGCTAGAATTGTAAATCGAGCCACAAAATACTAAATTCCAAATTCTAAAGAAAAAAGTCTTTTTGCGTAATTGTTACTTGAGAAACAGGTAAAATTTGTTTTCTCACTCTCGCGAAGTAAAATCTATCTTCTATCTCTTTCTTGCATAGTGCAAACTAGTGTGAACAAACGACGAACTGCCGCCGACGCCGTCAATCCGTCATTATTTTAGTCGAGACATCACTGCCTCTGCTACCTGACGTGTGTGCTAGTTCATCGTACTCCGCGATTTTTTCATTTTGTTACTTTGTTTTGTTTTTTAAATTATTAAATAAATGTTAAAAATGCATTTTTTTAAATTTCTATGAACAAAAGAGAGATACGAGACAGATTTTACCTTATAAGAGTGAGATAAAAGATTTAATAAGTTTTTCAGGTATCATTTAAGAAATAATATTTTTTTAATCATAATTTTGGAATTGAGTATTTTGTGACTCGATTCACAATTCTAGCGAATTCACAAAGTTGTAAAAAGATTTTTATGGCATGTGGTACATCACTAGCAAGAAGATAGACTAGAGAATTTTTGAGGGAGTTGGAAGATCCCGGTCGCTTTTAGTTTTTTTTATAGCCATGTAAATAGCTTTAAATTTTTGTAAAAAGAAATAAAACATTGTTTGCTAAGGTCTCGGACGCCAAGAAAGGTCCCGTGAGAAGTCAATACAAAAACCTTTTAATTGTTGGTGGTTATAAAACAGCACTATTGAGGAAGAGTGTTGTTTGCATGGGTCCAATAATATTTAATAAACTACCAGACAGCATAAAAAATTACACTCTCCAACAATTTAAAAATAAACTCAAGGCTTTTTTGATACAGAAATGTTATTACTCATTAAGTGATTTTTTTAATGACCCTATGTGTGACATTTCAACAGTTTTATAGTATTGACATTATTTAATATATACTCTAGACTTGTTAAAATAATTTCATAATTTTACTCATTATCTTATTTATACTTTTTTTATGCAGAAATGTTGTTATGCTTTGTGATTATTTTTATTATTATTTTTTGATCCTGTGTGACGTTTCATATCAATTTAATATTATTGACATTATTATTTGAATTCTTCTATTTTTGTGTGTATAAAGACTTGTTAAAATAATTTGTTAGTGCCTACTGTAATCATTTTCTTTATTATTTCATAATTTCATTGATACTGACATTATTTGTTATATTTTGCATGCCAAAACTCAGACAGAATGTACCCGGCTCACAATATTTACTAACAACTTTATTATACATGACCTACATTCTATGCGAATAAATGATTTGATTTGATTTGATTTGATTTAACATGGACAGATTTAATTTAAGACCGAAACTTTGCGAGTAAATTAAAAAAAAAACTAGATGGCCAATGTCACTAATTTTGAATTTAAAAGTACTGTAATACAATACACATCTAAATAAAATTAAAATTCAGAGTCTGCAACTTATACTTTTTTTTAAATTTTTATTTGAATGTAAAGTTTGGGTATTTTTTTAATAAAACAATAAAAAGTCGATGAAAACAAATCCACAGGCCATGAGAAATGTTTAGGACTCTGAAAGGATAGCAGATGACCATTCGACCATTTCAATTTGGCACACGATGCACCAAACACCCTGTATACTATTCACCGCATCAACATAAACAAGGCATTGTGGCAAGAAAAACTTGAATTCAAGAGCGAGCGAAGCGAGCTCAAGACTTGGGGCACACCGACTCCGGCCAGGACAGTTAGGTTACTTTAAACCCTGCCGCGGGGCACCCGTCGACTAGGCCTTATTACAACATTTTGATAGTTACCTTGACGTTGAAACGTTCAGTTTATTCCGACCAAATAGGTATAGGTATACGCTACGTCAAAGTTGGTCGCAGTAATAAAATTAGGGCACTCCAACAATTATGAACCGCAAAATAAACACAGTACGTACCTACGTGTATATTAAGTCACTATTAATGAGAATAACAAGATAACCGGCTTTGTTTTTGTGAACGCGGTGTTGATTATATAGGAGGGTACGCATTTCGTCAAAGGTATGAATTGAAACTTTTAGAAACTGTCACTCGATAAAATGTTTTTTTTTATGGTAATAAGTTTTAGATTGACTAAACAATATATTTGATTTGTTATTCTATGATATGAATATCGAAACATTAAATTTTATTTGTAACAAAAATTTACGCTTTAACTTTTTTCGAAGTAAGAATGCTGCGTATTGAGTATTCTATGAACTTTAATGATAATATGAGAAAAAATTTATATGATAAGAAATTCCATAAAACTTTTGTCTATAAAACAGTGTACAACCCTTTTTTTCTGTTGTAGAATCGTGGGAAGTATGGAATAAATGTCTGTTTTCTCGCAAGTCAGCCTGGTTTATTGAAAAATGCTTTATTAAAGTGTAAGTAGATAAAATATCAGTACGTGCCTGACCTTCAGTTTGGCTGTGGCGCATCATGTGACAACGACTGATTAGATAACTATTTCTATTTCTTTTTAACTTGAGTATCAGAATCATGTAGATTCTGAATCGAATCTTAGTTGGTGTTCGTAAAGCCAAATACACAACTAATGACTGTGTTGTCGCTATATGTAGAGAGAGCGTTTCATGTTTTTCGTATTTTTTAGGGACAGAGTGGCGACAGAAATGCGGGAGTGATGAATGCACGTGTAGTGCGTGCAGTGAGTCCAGTGGCCAATGCTTACCCTGCACGGAGAGCTGCGGGCCGCGCGGCATGCCCTCGTACTCCGCCAGCTCCTGCAACGATACGCGAGCTCAGTATGCCACCTGCGAACGACACGGCCGCCCGGCCGGTCCCGTCAAGCACATTACGAGTTTCTACAAACTATGCTACATTACGACTTTACGAGTTTCTACCTACACTTCTCATAAAAAAAACGAAACAACTCTGAAGTTTGGTTTTGTATGAGTTTTATCTAATTTTTTTACATTAAACAAAAAAAAAAGTAATTCCAGTTAATTGTAGATATTATAAGGTATCGTTTAACGAATTAATGTTTAAAATTAAATTTCTTTAGCCATCGTGTTTTGTTCAACAGGTATGTTTTTATCCCACGAAAATGACACTCATGAAGAAATAAGAAGAATTTGTAAAATGTTGAAAACAAAAAAAATAAGTTAAAAAAGCTTATTCAGTATGTCGTATTTCCTCCCCAGGCTCTAATTACTGCTTCCATGTGTTTCCTCATGGAACGGATAAGAGTCACCATCTTGTGTCGTGGGATGTCATCTTACTCTTGTTGTATAGCTGTTTTAAGCTGGCCAAGCGTCTGTGGAGCAGGATTTCTCGCTCTGACTTGTCTCTTCAATTCCTCCCATAGGTGTTCGACGATATGAGGCTCCAGACTCTCTTCGATGTAACATGACCCAATTAATGACGGTAAGCTAGATCCAGATACAACATCAAGTTCGGTTTTTCCATCAGCGCTTATGCCTCCCTAAACCGTCCACGAACCGCCACCGTAAGTGACTCTTTCTTCAATTCAGCACTGTGATAAACGCTCGATACACCTTCTTTCTTCCGTCGTCGTTACCATACAGCATGATCTTACTCTCGCCAGAAAAGAGAACTTTGCTCCATTGCCATTGGAGGTATGACCAATTGCAAGTGGTCACGTGCAAAGTTAAGGCGCAATCTTCGGTGGTTTACCATCAGTATTGGGCATTAGTTGTTTTATGAGGTTTCAGGCCACGCTCCGCTAATCATCTGTAAGCTACAGCTCAGAAATGCAACAGAAAACTAAACACAGTATTTCAACTCAAACACATTCATTTCCTCTTCCACATTACTTGAAAAATAGCAATTCAATATCACAAAAATAATAAGTCTTGCACTTACTTACTAGCCTTACAATCTAAAATACACCGTTTTACTACACTGCTACTGTAGACGTGTTCACTGTTCGGCGTCTCAAACAAGAATGAATGCTTGTATTGAAAAACTAGCTAACCTGCGCAACTTAGTCTGCGTTACGTAAGAGACAGAGAGAGTTAGAGAGTTTTTCCATTTTTTGTTTCTTAAAATCCAATAAGTCATTTGATAAATCAACTTCAGTTATAGATTGACGTGGGCGATGTTATTTTCTGCGTATTGGATTTTGAGGTTGAGGAGGGGGCGTTTCTGTGATAAAAACAGGCTCGGATACCTGTGTTTCATTTGACCCCGAAGATTCTGGTAATTGAAGGCCATCTATTGCTGGAGAATCCATTCCTATGATTTTTAGTATCATTTCATCAGAATCGTCATATTTTCCTTTTGTTTCCTCCCCCAGAACCAGTCTGCAGACTCGCTTTTCCTGAAAGATTCATAACAATCAAACAAAGTGAAAAAAAAATCGTTTCCACATACCTACACAATGCGAATATTTCATACATACCTACACAATATAATAGATATCTAATTGTTAACTCCTTTATTTATAGTTGGTTAACAGTCTAAATATGTAGTAGATATCTAATTGCTAACTCCTTTATTTATAGTTGGTTAACGATCTAAATAAATAAAAAAAAACGGATAAACTAGTTAAAAAAAACTTAACCATACCATGGTCCTTTTGCGCCAATTTTGCCATAATATAGTGTCACGAAGGTATTTCCAGTCCTTATTGAAAATAAGTAACGTTGTTAGTTTTTCGGCTATTTCCTGTCATTTTTAAATTTTTGTATCGTGGGTCATTTGGTCACTAAACTTCCCAAAGAGTATATTTCTACTTTCATAAATAAGGCCCAAAATGGTTAGTTTATTGTGCATTTCCATGTTAAAGGCGATCAAAACAAACAATCACAGACTACTTAGTATCAGACAATCGAAGTTGTACTGATTGATTCATTCTTTTACTTTATTAATATTTTGTCTATTTTACCCTCATTTAGCTTCACAAACACAAAATTATTTGCAAATATGTCAAAATTCGACATAATTGTCACGACAATCCGACAATTGTCAGAAATATTTAGCCCGTGGTTTTCTGACATAATTATGTCGAGTTTTAATAAACGCGTTTTTTCATGACAAATATGTCAAGATTTCATCTGTCGATTTTTTAAATATTTGTTACTTTAATTAAATATCTAGCAGCTTAAGCGCGACAATTCTGCAATTTTGTCTTTTTTTGACATATATGTCGAATAATCAGTTTTATTATACAGGATTGTAATTGTATTGTTTTTATTTTTTTAAGTAGGTATATCTAGATGTAGTAAGTAGGTGTATGTATCTATCAAAAATGGATATCGATGTTCCCCGCGAATATCGTGCAAAAGTGATGCAATGTATGTATTTATGTAGATAGTAATTTAACATGAGCAGGTATGCTAGATTTTCTTCAAAATCCGTATCCGAGTCTGAAGAAAACATTGTAGACGTTTACTCCAAAGGCCACCACTGTACTGACTGGGACGATTTTTCGTGAGGCCGCGTGGCGACACGACACGCAAATGTAATAACCCGCCGTTGCGTCAGGCAGCGTGGCGACACGCGGCGTGGGCTAAATATAATTGCGGCTTTATTTAAAACTATGATAATTATTTCCTAAGATATTCATTGAAATCAAATGCTGAAAGGGCAATTTTTTTCAAAATTAAATATTTGTGGTTAATAACGTTACATACGTTATTAATCACAAATATTTGATTTAGATTATTTGGATAAGGGTAAATATCATGTTTACAAAAACACCTTCGCAAATAATGCATTATTTTGGAACAAAGGAGATGTTTCATTTTTGGCCATAAGATGTACATTCATTGAAAAATAGTAAAAATTTGGAAAAATATTCTTTAGTGAATTTTCGCCTGATTTGCTGTGCGCAAAAAGTTACAGTTTTTCAATTATTGTCAGATTCTATTCAACATGGCGTCTTACAGTTTGCATAGTCTGCTTTCGTTCTGAAATCATGTCATATAAAAACATAATATAACGTCGACGTTAAATATGAAAAGTATGTGTTCTTGTAATTCATTATTATTATAATTCTCTTATACATCATTTTTAACTAATTATATGCAAGTTGATGATTTCATCGTTAAAAATGTAATAGGAACTTACTACTTTTATGGAGTGTACTTCTGAACGAAAAATTCAAAATGACATTTTGTTCTATGTACTATGTAAAGACATGGACTTAGTATAACAAACAGGACTGAGTCCTGCCTAATTCGTAACACACAAAAATGAACCTTAACTGCCACACCGTAGGTTTACTTTTGTTAAGCTATCGTAACCGAGGCGAGAGAGATAGCAATGAGGGAGCCCCTTGTCTCTTTCACTCAATTGCCAACAGATAAAAATGTTAAAGATGGTAGTTAATATTACACCGGCAGTCACCTCACACTACAAGTAAAATAAATTATGTGTATGTGTTTTTAGCTTTAAGATTCTTTTAAAAGTTTACAGTCTGTACATAATACTAATTTATTTATTTAAGCAAATTAAATATTAGTATGATTGTTTGGAAGCTTTTATATATTCATTATGGTAACACTGAAATCAGTCATGGTGTTAATTTGACGTTTTATGTTGTTTTTAGAAAATTTTTCTTTTCTATTTCTTTTTTATTTTAACTGTAAAAATGGTTAAACCAACATATGAATATATGGTGGTTGTGGCATATCATTTCACAGGTAAGGAATATTTTAGATTTTGTTTACTAACAATGATTAGTGTGACCATGCCTTAGACGTTTTGCAGACCAAAGACTTATGCTTTCGTGTATTTTTCATTAAAACTGTAAATATTATGCGCATGATAATTATAATTAGTACCTATGTATCACGTTACTGAAATAGCATTATTTTTGTTTGTTACAGCTTTCTGTTGAAAGAGGAAATTAGGCAACAATGTCGATTCCCGAATTTCAAACCATAACCAAAAGTTCTGTTGTATGCAGCCTTCATTTTAAGCCAGAGGATTTTCATACTACAAAATTACGACGAGCGTTAAATGCTTATGTAGTACCATCATTTTTTCCAGTGGTAAGGATATAGGTTTTACTGATGAACGCGGAAAGAAAGCAGGCTGAGTGTGCTTAATAGATGTTCTCCTGCATGAAGCTCTTTTCAGTAGGCACTGGCGTGTGCCTTGTAACTACAGGCTCCGGCCGCTCCTGGTATCTTGCAAGGAACGACGTGAAGGAAGAGGGCTTCGTTTCACAGAGATAACAACGCCGAAGTTAACTCTTTATAAGGTTTCAGGAAGTAACTCTTCAGGACGGTGTTGAACAATTTTTCCAAGTTCCGGATTGATGACTACGATTTGTTCAAATTTTGTGCGCTCTTACGTACCTGCTTCGGAGGTTTGCCGTATCGAGAGTATTATTCAAAAGTCTGATGCGATTAAAACATTAATATTTTATACAAGACTCAATCATCTAATTAGTCCACCACATTCAACGTATAACGGATGAAGAACGACACGATTTACAACTAGTAAAAGCTTTGGCTAATTCGTATTTAAAATTTAATAATATTCCATCATGCGAAATGTAATGCATTGAGAAACTTAGGCAGTAAGATTGGCTACAGTGCAGAAATTCCACAAAACAATTCTGTTTAACCATGTTTAATTTTAATAAATGTTTGTCACACACTTTCAATTTTATTCCCTTCATTTGAATACCCAAACACCAATTCTGCAGAGCAAACGGAAAAAGAGCATGGAAAGGAAAAGAACTTCTTTTTTTTTCTCATAAATTATTATTTCACTATTTTATGTAATCGTTGACGTCTTATCCGGACACAAAGTATCTCTGTCAAGACGAAGTTTCTTATTTGTTATAAAAATGTCTGGTCACCCTATTAGAAAGAGACAAAGGGCTCTGTTATAAATATCTCTCTCGTCACGTTTTTCTGGTAGAGTGCTCATTCCAGATTATTATACTAAGTCCATGTGTAAAGATAACAATTTCTAGGTTAAGTAAATGTCATCTCTATAACCTGTCATGGCTGTCATAGCTCTCACGACAAACGTCAGACATTATAAATTTTTAATGTGTGCATGTAAACCATATTATGTAAAAAATATTACTTTTTTCTATTCAAGGGTTTGTTTCCCAGCTTTTCTGAAAGGCACAGGTATGGCCGGAGTCCCATACAAAAATGAAATATCTCCTTTGATTACCATAAAAAAGATTATAGTGAGTCAACCTTAAAAAACAGACATAATATACTGTCACGGTCTCTTTTTAGATCTTTTTAAAAGGGAAAATTCCGTCATAGTGGTAATACATGATTGTTGCGTAACTGTAACCGTTTAAACAGCGCACGCACCGGAAGCTCTCAAAAGGAATTAATTTTCCCCGATTTTGCAAAATTTTTCATTGATACTCCGCTCGCATTAGTTGTAGCGTGATGTTATATCACCTGTAGACCTGTTTTCTCGATAAATAGGCTATCCAACACTAAAATAATTTTTGAATTCGGGCCCGTAGTTCCTAAAATTAACGCGTTCAACCAACGAAATAAACTCTTCAGCTTTATTATGTTAATATAGATTCAAGTAGGTAACAATTTTATTTCTTAAAATATTTGCATTAATCCTTATAACGTACTACTTATGCTTTTTAAAATAAGGGCTTCCCTCGGCAGCCTTACGTCTTCATCCTTAGACACTCGATGACAGTCATACTCCAGCTAGGTCGAAAGTTCTCATCAAGGTGTATGAAATGAGCTGAGACACGATAAAGCTGCTGTAAATTGTTGCTGGCCTCTTGCAACTGCCTTCCGTCCCCATCATCATACCTCCGATGAAAATCATACTCCAGCTAGGTCTAAAGTTCTCATCAAGGTGCAAGAAATGAGCCCAATAAAATATAGTTGCTGTAAACTGTTGAGGACCTTTTGCAACTGCCTTACGTCTCCATCGTTAAATCATCGATGACAGTTATATTCCAGTTAGATCTAAAGTTCTCATCAAGATGCATGAAATGAGCCCAAACACGATATAGATGCTGTAAACTCTTGAGGACCTCTTGCGACTGCCTTCCATCTCTATCGTTAGACCTTTGATGACAGTTATACTCCACAGCTAGGTCTGAAGTTCTCATCAAGGTGCATGAAATGAGCCCAATAACAATATAGTTGCTGTAAACTGTTAAACCATCGATGACAGTCGTACTCTAGCTGGATCTGAAGTTCTCATCAAGATGCAAGAAATGAGCCCAAACTCGATATAGATGCTGTTAACTCTTGAGGACCTTTAGCAACTGCCTTCCGTCTCCATCGTTAGACCGTCGATGACAGTCATACTCCAGCTAGGTCTAAAGTCCTCATCAAGGTGCATGAAATGAGACAAAACACGATATAGATGCTGTAAACTCTTGAGTACCTCTTGCCACTGCCTTCTGTCTCCATCGTTAGACCGTCGATGACAGTCATACTCCAGCTAGGTCTAAAATTCTCATCGCATGACATGAGCCCAAACACGATTTTATAATTTTAAATGGGACCAACTTTGAGATATACGCTTTTCAAAAGAAGAATCATGCAATGATACGGGCGAGCGTCATTCTTTCACGAAATTTTGAACACCGCGATTCAGAAATTGGAGTTAAAAGAACAACGCCATCTATCGAGCACGAAGTTAAACTGCTAAAATATAATGCATGGAAAGCGATCGAACACACACCAGAGTGTGCGTGTGTGTGTGTGTGTGAGTGTGTAGCCTACAGATAGGCTATGTAGATTTTCGAAGCAACGTCATGTAGACTTATCTGGAGTACTGTTTGCTATAGTAACCTTTTAAAAAAGCCGGTCAGTCGATTTAAAAATTATCTTTTGGGCACATTTTTTATTAATTATTACCGTTTTGGTTCAATAGATGTCGTTGCATGTTTCTTACATGATGGTGATAAGTCTTCTTGAACACTTTAAATTCATATATCTTTTGATAGAGAGCACCGATTACACAGAAACATCGTTTGAATGTTTAAAAAAACTAAAAGTATGTATAAAACTATTAAGGCTTTGAAAGAAATCAACAAACATACCTGTTTATAAAAAGTGCAAACCGGCTGGGAATCGAACTTGCGAACCATGGTTATTATTTTTGAAATCTTACAGCATTCTTTTTTTAATAAATACAAAATGAGAAATATCTTAGCTGAGGCTCGAACTTACGAACCACTGTTCACAGGGCGGTCGCTGACACCCGCCGGGCTACTTACTTCGGTGACAAATGGTCTTAAATAGCTGTTCTATAATTCTAATGCATGTCATGACAGTTGTCAGTTGAGGAATATAGACATAATGCAATATTGCTAACCCCCCTAAGTTGTTAGTGTGATAACATATATTTTATATAGGTTGTTAGGTATTCTCCAGGTTGAAATACATCTGCTTGCCAAATTCCATTACGATCCGATCACCCGTTTAGTCGTGAAAAGGTAGCAAACAGACAAACAAACAGAGTTACTATCGCATTTATAATATGTATGTATTTATAGTATGGAAGTATGGATTAGTGTGAGGCCAGAATATAAGGTATCCTGATACCAACTGTTATTCAAATCTGTTAAGCCGTTTGAGCGTGAAGGAGTTAAATACATTCACACCATACTCACATACAAACTTTCGCCTTTATAATATTAAGTGTGATTGCTCGAAATACATTAGACTATACTGAATTGTCCAAATGTTATGTTATGCGTTTCCTAGGACGGTCCAAAAGCGAAAGGTGCGCGCTTGCAGATTATTATCAGTGGGTACTTGCAAGCCCAACTCTAGCTTGCGATCGCCCAGGGTCGGATTGGCCATAGTCACGGTGGCGTTTGCCAGCCGGGCCCCAACCTGCGCGGGCCCCCCACGGGCCTAGCTTGCGGGGTTTGCCGGAAGCCAGGTGGTAGGTAGCATACGCCCGCGGCTAAGGAATTTTAAAAGTTTTTAAAACGTATTCTGCCTGATACCACAGAATTAGTATGTACGTAATTAATTATTATAACGTATAGTAGAATCACTCTCAAACTAAAATATTTTTAAGGCTAAAAATGAGCCTCTGAGTACTCGTACTACCGCTACAAAGTTACAAATTTTCTTAAAACACACGCGCGATTCTTTGAACCCTGCGAAAAACTTTTACCAAATAGGCTCCTTTTTTCTGCCTGTGTATTGGCACTCCTATTGGATTTTCACGTGATCGACCGGTATAGACAGAAGCTTAATAAATAAGGAGCCCTTGCCCCGAGACCTTAATAGGCAATTATGGCATACATACACAAGTTTGCAAAAAATAGAGCTTGTAGATATTTTGATATCTTACATATCTGAATTTATTCGAGGCAAGATGTAAAAATTTTGGAGCTCCCTTCGCTCACTCTTGCAGCCTGCTTTATCTTGTATCTTCATTTTTTCTATGTCGCACAAGTAACTCCGGTAGGTCGAAACAATTTTATTCTAACCTGTTCAAGGTAGATAGGGTGATCAAAATTTCACTTCGCTACTTTCTCTTAACTCTTTGCTTTGCCTAAAAGTCGACCAAGTAACTTCTGTATGAACGATCGAAACAATTCTAAGCTGTCCAAGGCAAGGTGTCAAAAAATTTCGAGCTCGCTTCGCTCGCTCTTTAAATTATTTCATTTTGCATCTTGCCTTTGTCTGTAAGTCAACCAAGTAATTCCTGTATGAAGGGTTCAAACAATTCTGGCCTGTCTAAGGTAGGGTGATAAAATTTTCGAGCTCGCTTCGCTCGCTCTTGGAGGCTTTGTTCTTAACATTGTGCCCCTAAGTCGACTAAATAACATCTATTTCTCAATAAAAGAAGTAAAGAAAAGCTAACTTGTCTGGAGTGGAGAGCCTAATTATTTTAGTTCCTAGTCTATAATATGCTTAAGGCTTTGTTTCAGAGATATTAAAAAAAAGGGTTAGCTGAAAGTTGTCCTCTTTTAAAAAAATGTTGTAGCTTCATATTTGTTATATTATTGGAATATAATTGGAACTGCATTTAGGTACCTAATATAATTATCGTTAATTTGTAAATTTCATTATTTTCCGATTTCATTCCATCTACCATTATCCAGTCTCGGGCCCCGGGCTTGGAGGCCCTTCCGGCTCAGTCCGACCCTGCGTTCCCCTGTTCACCGAAAGGTCGATTTCTACAATACAAATTTTGCACATATTGATATTTTGCAAATTCTCCCTATAAGTTTAAAAGTCTTATACTTAAGGAACTTTCTTACATATTTATACACCATTTTATACAGTTTTCTTTTTTTTACACATTTTTTGTATTTTGTAACCTAGCGATTATTTTCACTGTTACGTATCTCATAGTTAATCTGTGAACAGCGTTGTGGGCTGCAATACTGTCTAAAGTTTTGTGCATCTCTTATTTCTATGTTTTATACTGCAGCTGTCTGTTGTTCCGTTTGAATAAAAAAAAAACGAACTTTATTAAATCCAAGTCTCCTACCATGCTTGACGTACGGTTGCTAGATGTGGAAATTCACTTCAAAAATAAAAAAATCAAATCACTACTTGTCAACGAGGACTAGAGCGCAGCATGCCTAAATACAGAAATTGGACAAAATACAACATAAAAAATAAAGTCAATAACCAAAGCAACAAAGGCATTGAATTATGTCAGTATTCTTCAATTGTTTACGGTTTTATGATATGCGTAACAAATTGTTTTTTTTTAATGATGTAATATTTCCAAAAATAATAAACATGGTTTTCACTTTTTGTAAAGGGATGAAATAAACGCATGTCTCAAGGCGTCGTCGCTTTTAACCAAAATTGAAAATCTCCATCTTACCTGCAACATGCGCGTACAACTGTACAACGGTCAACGACCACGAAGCAGGTGTCTTTGCGAATATGCTACTGCAAATGGGAGTGGGTCGTCTGGAATCAGACAAAGATGGGAAAATTCTATTTTCCGAAGAATTTTCCCATCCAGTGGCTACAGAGAATGAACTTATCATGTACGTTTTTCCCAATTTGGAGGCCTCATATAAAAAATGAAGGGTGGTTGTGTGAGAGGGTAGTGCTGTCGACAAAGAACGAGTGGGTCGATCAAATGAAAAAATAATTAACCGTCGGCGATTCAAAAATAAACACATCTATAGACACTGTGATGGCTAATGACGATAATACTGCCTTCCCCGTTGAATTTCTAAACTCCCTGGGGTTAACGGACTTACCGTCCCATAAACTGGAGCTAAAAGTTGGCTTTCCGGTTCTGCTGATGCGAAGCCTTGATGTACCAAATCTGTGATGAACCAGGTTTCGTATCACACGGCTGGGCAGTAATACATATTATAATAGACACCATTATTACAGGAGTGGCTAAAGGAGAGGGTGTTTTAATTCCCCGCATACCCATTATTCCAAATAACTTGCCATTTTAATTTAAGAGGTTGCAATTTCCGTTAAAATTGGCTTTTACAATGGCGGTCCACAAATCCCAAGGCCCAACCTTAAAAGTGGCAGGCATTCATTTGGGCACTTCATGCTTCTCACAGGTTTAACTATAAAATATTGGTTATTTACGTGTTTCAAGTGGCCTAAACTTGCACGATGCTGAAGGAAAATAACAAGTCATTTAATGTTGTTTTTTTTTTTAAATTATATTGCTTCTGGAGGATGGGTGGGTTAAAAAGTTTAAGCAGATATCTATCTATTGACAAAACGATATGATGATATCAAATTTCTGAGCGATTTTCCTCGTTGGTCTATTGGTCGGAAGAGTAACTGCTGAGCATTAGTTCCTGGATTCCCAGATCGGGCAGGGGGTTTGCCATTACAAATTTCTTAGTAGTAGCCCTGAGCTTGGATGTGTCCGATTGATGGTAATAGGCTCGTCCCTTATTATATATATGGTACATTAACATTACTGGCAAAATGTGGGTGTACTAATAATGTAATCTCTATTACTCTGCCTACCCCTTCTGGTAAATACAGGCGAAATGTTATACAGTAACATTATATTTTATGTTGTTGATTGTGCTGCAAATAAAGCATTATTTTTACCAATTTTTTAAAATCATAAAAATGGTTAAAATATAGGCATATGCTGTAATGTATGAGGGAATTCCGTCATACATTATTTTCGTGTAACTTGTACTATAGCACCGCACGCCACGACAGGAATATTTTTCAGTCTTAATTACAAATATCGTCATTTAAGGAGCTTTCTATTGCAAAATGTTTTTAAATTGTAGGATATAACATTCTCAGCTAATTCTTCTTTCTATTGGTGAAAACCGTATCAAAATCTGTTCAGTAGTTCCTGAGTTTACCCCGAACAAACAACCCTCTGCCCGGCGGGGGACTTTAGTTTATACTATGTAGTGATGATGATGATAGCGATTGTGATGATGATGTAGTGAAGTGTTGAAGTGAATAAATATCGTCTTGAGGCGTAAAACATTTTTTATACCTCAAAAAAACCAATGGCATACACGAATTCATATACCTTTCAAATTATTTTAAAAAATGTCAATTTTACGCGGTGACTGACATGATATTGCATTTTATTATGTTGGCAACACTACGTTGACATAAATAAAGTAAACAAGATGCGTAGGAGTTTTGACAGGTGTTTATCATAGTCAGAGCAAGTAGTTAAAGTAATGAGCACGCCGCACCGCACCGCAGTGGAGTGCTGCGCGCGCATCGCTGCTCACCTGGATCATGTCGTGCACGTGCTGCATGTCGTGGCGCGAGGCGCGCCGCACGCTCACGTGCTCGCCGTCCGCCGATGCCGCCGCCGCCTCACTCACACTCGCCATGCTAACTCCGCGGGG
The DNA here is from genome assembly GCA_963082995.1 of Noctua comes. Taxonomy (NCBI): domain Eukaryota; kingdom Metazoa; phylum Arthropoda; class Insecta; order Lepidoptera; family Noctuidae; genus Noctua; species Noctua comes. Next base: position 185,276 of record OY720268.1, read on the forward strand.
ACGCGGGCCGTACTGACTTCTGACTGATAGATACTGCCGCGTCCCGCTGCCCGCGCGCCAGCCCGCCAGCCTGCCTGTCATCATGTCATAATATTGCATGACCAGACGGGCAGCCGAAGCGAATTTTCTCTATCCTCGGAAATTGAAAACATTTCAAAATCAATAAATAGACCATTTCTTAACTTTTCTTGCCCTGCCTTCGAATATTTTGGTATTTTTTTCCTTTTTTAACAGTGGATTTCGGAATAAAAATCCAATTGGTCCAAATTCAACTTCGAATGAAAAGTTTAGCTTCATTAGCCATTTAGAATAAGTAACAATGGAAACTGAATACTAGACAAGAATTTGTGTGACATAACCATCATACCACAACTAAAAAGGCTGAAATAAAAAACATTTTTGCAAAAAAAATAACCGACTTTCAAAAAAACCACTAATGTGTTCAAAATAACTTTACTTCCGGAATTCGATGACTTTTGTTTGTTTCAGTGACTTTTTTGCAATCGACTTCAAAAAATACAACGGAATCGAGAACCTCCTCCTTTTTAAAAGTCGGTTAAAAAATACATGACACGTGTAAAAAAAGTTGAACCCAATTATCATCTGTAATACCAATGTTAGATGTGAAAATATTTTCTAAACTTGCAATTTATACAGCACTGAAGTCATGAACATAAAAATTAATAAAATAAGATTATAGAAGATTTTATTAATTTAGTAGTTCTTTTTTGTTATTTTAATAATCAAATAACGATTGAAAGGTGTGCGTGAATCTATACATAATATTATAACGAGGCAAAATTTGTTTGTTAGGGGATAATCTTCGGAACTACTGATCCGATTCCAAAAAATTATTGCACTAACGGGAAGTTACATTATCCCCAAGTGTCTTATGCTACATTTAAAACTTTCCCGTGGGTTGATTTCCGTACATAACGGGAGCGCAACTGCGAGAAAAAACTAGTTTAATAATAAAGTGGTACTAACTTTTTGATAACTGGCATCTATGTGCCATGCGCTGTACTAGCAGCTTGATCAGCCAATGTGTTGCAATTGTTGTTCTCTAGATGGCGCCACTCGTCTCTGTCATTACTTTGTAGATGCACTGCTCTGGTTTCATAATTATCTTCCATCTAGGGTTTGGCTTGCAGTGTGTCCGGATGCAGCAGCACTCAGCAGTATAATGACGTTATACATGAAGCGCCGGGCTATCTGACATCCACACAATCCAGTTAATGGGTAGGTATCGCGATGGAACGGTTCTTAGTAACACTTTCGGGCTTCTGACCACACGCAGCGCCTGTCAAAGATCTACGAACGGCGCCGACGCACAGTGCGCTGAAAATGCGAAGTAGGGACTTAAGGATTGTTATCTACATTTTTGAAATCTATTTAGTAATACAATATTTTTATGTTCAGAGACTTTTTTCATCAACTCACTACTTACAGAGTTATGCTGCTTTCAATATTGTATGAAAAAAAGAATTAAAATAATACTAGTATTGCATAATAAAGTCGAATTAAACGTTTTTGTAGGCACGTGCAAAGATATTCCACACTACTCCCGTGACGTCATTTTTTGTGTCCAAAACATGGCCAAACCGGTTATCTTATCAGTAGACGCGTAGTAATTAGTGACGTGCACCCATCGTGCACCAATCAGAGGGCAGTAAATTTGCAGGTAGATGGTCACCGTAGGGTAGGAAACGTCAAACGATGTCCTTAGTTCGTTGTTATCTTGGATTACATACGGACTACCCTACTAATTTGATTTTTGTGAAGTTACGACTTACGAGTTTTTTTGTGAAAATGTTTAGTGATTTAGTAACTTACCTTGATTTGTTCGTGAAATTAAAAGCAGCAGTATTAAAGATAAAAACTTTTTGAACGGTGAATTTTTTTTTTGTTAGCCCGTATTGTCCCACTCCTGAGCAAAGGCCTCCCCACAGAAAAATTACTGATTTAAGCAATGATAATAATGATAAAAAGCTTAAGGAGTTCTGTGCAAAGTATTGTTATAATATTTATAGGAAATGGGAAAGTGCTCATCGTAAGGAACAATTATTCAAAAGCAATTGTAGTGAGTGGTTAGAGTCAGAAATATTGTGGCCAGATTTTATGCGAGCTTTGGTGGAAAAATACGACGAATCAGTTCCCTGTACATCTACACAGTTTGTAACTTCTTCTCCAGTGAAAGCATCTATTAGCACATTAACCGAAGTAAGTCCTAGAAAACCTTTTACTGAATTAGGTCCTAAGCAAAAAAAGAGACGTGTAGAACATACTGTGGCAACTATGTCTTCAGACGAATTATTACATGCATATGTTTCTAAGTTCAAAGCAGATGGAAACGAAAATATTTCAGAAATATTAGAGCACTAGATCGAGGCAGAGAAGGATAATTTGGAAGAGACAGAGATTGGAGAAATGAAAATCTCACACAACTTAGTATTAACCATGATAGACGGAGATGCGACATATGTAAAGCAACTCGAAAGGAGATGAATGACTTGCCCTTGAAATTGACAAAGAAAGTTGAAATCGACTTATATAAATATTATGGTCTATTGTCGTTACATATTTGAATTCGATTCATGGAATGTATTCTTCATATTATAGCATATAGATTAGATTTGAAGACGTGGATTGTTAAAGGTCAGCAGGAAATGTTTAAACCATACCAGAGGCAATTTCTTCAGGTCACTCTATAGATGTAATTAAGTTCCAAGACTATACCGAAGCTACCATGAAATTGTTTGTTCATTTGTATAATTGGTATTACATGCCAGCAAGTGTACATAAAGTTCTTGCTCACGGAGCAGATATAATTGAGAATTTGGGTATAGTGCCAATTGGAAAATTATCCGAAGAAGCTGCTGAAGCTCGAAATAAGGATTTCAGGAGATAGATATCGTGAACATCATTCGAGAAAATTCTGTAGAAAGGGGATTATTAATTGGTTCTGACCCATTTCTTTCAAAAATACGTCACAAATTGTTGCGAAAACAAAAAGCTCTCTCAGAAGAGGCAAAAGCTTTATTGATTGTTATGGATGCATTTGTTGACGATAATTATCAGGAAAACATAAATTTAACTTCAGACCCATCACTGTACAATGAATCTGAATCTGACTTTTCTGAATAATAAATTAATGATGCCTTCGTCTAAGCATAAAAAAACGTTTTCTGTAGTGGATTATTCCTATTGACGATACCACTGTTAAAACAACGCAGTTGAGTTAAAAAAAAATATTCTCCAAAATCGCAAAATATCGCAGTGCCAGATTATAAGCTAAAATAGGCTAATAATTTGTACTATCCAAATCACTAAACCGTATATTGAGATAATTTCAGACTTTCGAGATTTTCATGAAGTTAGTTGTTTTTTTCAAACAGTTTGGCAGAAGTAACATTTTTTTTTGTAATTGGATGTTACCACGAATAAACGCTTTTTCATTCAATTCATTCATTGAAAATAACGGTCAAAACGTAAAAGTCATAGAACATTATTATAATGTTGATAGTAGATTTCATTTCCGTCATTATTTTTTTTAAATAACTCAATCAGTTTTTGTTGATTCCTAAGTCTACGTTTTCATATCAGCCCACCGTGCGACGGCGGGTGAGCCTGTGTCGGGGCACACGGCCGTTGGTTTAACGTGAAACGTTGTTCTAAGAATTAACCGGATAACAAAGCGCTGCGCTCCTACATTTATTGTGCGCATCGCCAGTCTGAGGGATTCACTGTCGGCTTCGAGTGAATCGGTTTCTTCTAGACAAGCATGCTCCATCCTAGGCCGCATCGCTTCACATCGAGCGAGTACGGCCCAATGCAAGTCTATTTATGTTTTTTTTTTTTTTAATAATAAACGGACACTGAATAATACATAAAATATTTACCTATTTCGATTAATATTATTGATTTCTTTTTAAACGACTTCAAAACTTCAGTGAATGTTTGGATGTATTTTTTTAATGTTTATTCATCTATATTTCCGTCAATTATGGACCGATTTACGTGATTATTTTTTCATTTGGTACTATAAAGGGTGTAAATAGACCCTTAACGAAGCCGAAAGGCACTTATTCTCCCCGTTATTGCGATATTTTTTTTTGTTCTAGACCATACCTGGGAACCTTTTAATTACGGAGATATTGGGGTCAAAGTTCCAACTTTTTCACAAGTTTTTTTTTAAATACTAGTTTTTAAGATTATAGCTTTTATTTAAATACCTCCATGATCCGTTTACTATTCAATGTAGCCATTGAGTTTTACCATAAAACATGATATTTAACCCCAAAACAAAAATTCGATTCCCAGCAATAATTTCTGCGTGGGGTTACTTAGTTTGATGTACAGAATGCTTGGTTGACAACTTCGTGAAGGGTCCGTTTAAACACTGTATATAATTATGTACATTTTATTGGGAAATATTAAAGCTTCTGAAAAACAAATAAACTTCCAGCGATCTGTGGTTGACTGGTATACTAACAAGCTGTGTTGAATTACCTACGTAAAACGTTGTGGAGGTCAGATAGGCAGTCGCTCCTTGTAAAATACTGGTATTCAGCTGCATCCGGTTAGACTGGAAGCCGACCCTAACATAGTTGGGAAAAGGCTAGGCAGATGATGATGAATATAAGTTAGGATGCAAGGGCGAGCGAAGCGAGCTCAAGACTTGTGGCACTCCAACTCCGGACAGGTTAGGCCGCTTGTACACGCTAAGAAAAGTCGCCGAGCCTATGTAAGAATTTTATGTCGTTTTACACACGAACTGTGTACACTGCTTTGACGCTGAGCAAAAAAAAATCTTGCCTGCGCTAGACCCGACGTGCGAAGAAATATTAAGGACGATCAATTTTCGTGCGAATGTCCGACAAAATTCTTGTAGTGTACATGATGAATTGATTCTATCTGCAGCAGACACGGTGAAATTTAGCGTGTAAAAGCGCCCATAGGTTCGAAGATGATGAGGTGCACGAGTGAACCAAGCGAACTAAGACCCCGCCATCCCCTTCGTTACTTTAAACCCTGCTGACAAAAATAGGGGTCCCGCGTAGTGGGGCTACAAAAAGTAAAACTGACTTCTTCCGACAACTTAACTTCAGAAGTCGGTGACTTTTGCTTGTTTGATTTAGTTTTTTTGTCACCGACTTCTAAAGCTAAAGTTGTATTTCACTTTTTTGTGTTTTCGAAGTAGGTTTTATTTTTTAATAAAAACTAATTAAAAAAATATATTTTGCTAGAAATTTCTTTATTTTATCCTCTAATATGCATATAACTACTTTGAATTACAAGCATGGACTTAGTATAATAAACTGGACTGAGCACTCTACCAGAAAAACGTGACGAGAGAGATATTTATAACAGAGTCCTTTGTCTCTTTCTAACTAATAGGGTGACCAAACATTTTCATAACAAATAAGAAACTTCGTTTTGACAAAGATACTTTGTGTCCGGATAAGACGTCAACGGTTACATAAACTGGAGGAAGCTGGTGTTCCTCCAGAGTTGATAAACACTTTTAAATGCTGGTATGGAAGCCAGATCAATCAGGTACGCTGGGCCGGGGCTTTTTCAGAGCCGTATAGGTTGGAGTGTGGGGTGAGGCAGGGGGGGTTGACTTCCCCCACGCTCTTCAACCTCTATGTCAACGGGCTGATCGAGGTGCTCAGCAGAGAGCGTGCCGGCTGTTACATTGACGGAGTATGTGTAAACAACATTAGCTACGCCGATGATATGGCGCTGCTGAGCGCCTCGGTTTGTGGTCTTAGGAGGTTGGTGGCCATCTGTGAAGAATATGCTTTACTTCATGGATTGGTCTACAACGTCACTAAAAGTGAAGTCATGGTCTTTGGTGCCGGTGCTCGGTGTCCTGATCCTATTCCTCCGGTCAAGTTGTACGGAATATCGCTTGTGAGGGTATATAAAGTGAAATACTTGGGACATCTTTTGACCGCTGACCTCAGAGACGATGATGATATTGAAAGAGAAAGAAGGGCGCTGTCAGTGAGAGCAAATATGGTCGCTCGCAGGTTTGCGCGTTGTTCTGGAGTTGTAAAAAGAACCTTATTTCGTGCATACTGCACTTCATTTTACACGTGCAGCCTGTGGGTAGATTACACTCAAAAATCGTACAACGCCCTTCGTGTTCAATAAAATAATGCGTTCCGGGTATTGATGGGGCTGTTCCGCTTCTGTAGCGCATCAGGGATGTTTGCTGATGCGCGTGTCGATTGTTTCTACACCACGATGCGAAAAAGATGCGCTTCCCTGGTGCGCCGGGTGCGGGCCAGCCCCAACATTATACTGCAGTGTGTTGCGAGCAGACTGGACTGCTTGTGTGTGAATCGTTGCTGCAAGCTTTCTACATCGGTGTTGAGCTTGTAGCAGGGATTCTCATAAATCTCTAAGGCAGTGTTAGGTTAAGTGAGTAGGTTAAGTTTTACTAACATAGTTGTAAGGAAATATTGTTACTAACATTGTGAGTCATGTTACTTGTGAATTAAATATAAATAAATAAAATAGTGATAATAATTAATAAGAAAAAAAAATAAGAACTTTGTTGGAAAAAAAAAAGAATTTCGTTTCCTTTCCATGTTTTTTTTTCCGTTTGCTCTGCAGAATTGGTGTTTGGGTATTCAAATGAAGGGAATAAAATTGAAAGTATGTGACAAACATTTACTAAAATTAAACATGGTTAAACAGAATTGTTTTGTGGAGTTTCTGCCGTAAGCCAATCTTACTGCCTAAGTTTCTCAATGCATTGCATTTCGCATGAATCTTACTGCCTAAGTTTCTCAATGCATTGCATTTCGCATGATGGAATATTCTTAAATTTAAATTTAAATACGAATGCCAATGCTTTTACTACTTTTAATTCTTGTCGTTCTTCATCCGTTATACATTGGATAGAATGTGGTGGACTAATTAGATGATTGAGTGTTGTATAAAATATTTGTTTCAATCGCATCAGACTTTTGAAAAAATTCTGAAGTAGGTACGTAAGGGCGCACAAAATTTGAACAAATCGTAGTCATCAATCCGGAACTTTACACGTTCCGTGCGGCAGTGATTTTTCTATTCTTTCCATTCCTGCGGTACAAGGCGTTGTACACCTGGTCATAAAACTATCATTGTAGCGGTACAGGGCATATTAGACCCTGTTACGTTTAAGAAACTAAAATCCTTTTTTTATATGATAAAACCAATATCCTTACCACTGAAAAATGTTGGTACTGCATGAGCATTTAACGCTCGTCGTGATTTTGTAGTATGAAAATCCTCTGGCTTAAAATGAAGGCTGCACACAACAGAACTTTTGGTTATGGTTTGATATTCGGGAATCGACATTGTTGCCTAATTTCCTCTTTCAATGGAAAGCTGCAACAAACAAAAATAATGCTATTTCAATAACGCGATACATTATAGGTACTAATTATAATTATCATGCGCATAAAGTTAACAGTTTTAATGAAAAATACACGAAAGCATGAGTCTTTCGTCCGCAAAACGTCGCAAATGTAGTAAACAAAATCTATAATATTATTATTAATACTCGAAACGGGATGTTTACCATGTTTACTGTTTCTTATGAGTTCCCGATATTTCGGCGCTGCTGCAAGCACCATGATCACGGATAAACTAAAGTTATTGCGGGTGGGTCTACCCTCTTTCTTGATCGTTTTTTGCACTCAGTTAGTGACCATGATAGTTCAAAATCTTAAAATCTATAATATTCCTTACCTGCGAAATTATATGCCACAACCACCATATGAATCACTTTTACATGACGTGATACAATACTAACCATTTTCACAGTTAAAATAAAAAAGAACCATAGATAAATACTAACAGTGTTGGTTTTGATGGTATCGCCACAAAGATACTGAAGTCTGTCTCAACCGCGATATGCGAACATTTAAGCCACATCCTGAACCTTATTATTTGTACGGGTAAATATCCAGATGCTTTAAAAACATCTATAATAAAACCCTTATTTAAGAAAGAAGATAAGGAGTTGATGGAATACTATAGACCTATTTCGCTCATACCGGTTATTTCGAAGATCTTTGAGAAATACATTTGCAGGGAATTATATAATTATATGGAAAAACATAATATACTTTGCGAAGAACAAAAAGGATTCAGACAGCACAGAACCATCAATATGGCAATTTATGACTTTTTGAATCCTATTATGAGTAGCATGGATAAACGATCCCCCATATGCGCTATATTTTGCGATATGACCCAGGCGTTCGATTATGTCCATTATAATATATTACTTAATAAATTAGAAGTCTATGGCATTAGAGGTAACGTGCTCGAACTTATAAAATCTTATCTGGAAAACAGAACACAAATAACTGAAGTTAGCAACATTAACATAGTTACCAAACACGAAGACATTATAAGGTCTCGAGAACGTAAAATCTCATACGGTGTACCACAAGGAACCGTGATAGGCCCGTTTTTGTTTATAACATATGTTAATGATATGCCCATGTCCCTTGAATATCCTATAACTATGTTTGCAGATGATAGCACTATAACAATCCCATGTAAAAGTACAAATACATATGAAAATGACATAAATAATTCTCTTGACGCACTAATTATATGGCTAGACGAAAATAATTTAAAAATTAATTTAGGTAAGACAAAAATAATGCACTTCAGACAACGTACTCCCGGCGGAACTAATCTCAACATCCATTACAAAAATGACAAAATTGAGGAAGCAGAGGATACAAAATTTTTAGGGTTGCAAATAGATTGCAACTTAAATTGGAAAGCACATATAGACAGTTTGTGTAAAAAATTGAGTTCCTCCGCATATGTGTTATACAGATTATCCTCCATAGTAGATGTCAAAACACTTCTTACGGCTTACTACGGAATAGTTGAATCGCACCTGCGCTACGGTATTATTTTCTGGGGGAACTCAACTGATCGAGATATAGCTTTTAAGGCCCAGAAAAGATGTCTCCGATCATTGTTAAAACTTAAATCGACAGACAGTTGCGCGCCTTATTTTAAGTTACATAAAATTTTGACACTTCCCTGTATCTACATTTTCGAAGTAGCTATGTTTGTCAAGCAAAATCCATCTCGTTTTGAGCGCCTGGCTGTTGTATTCCCAAGGAATAGGCGTGACAACAGCAAATTGTGTCAAGTATCATGTCGAACCACTTTAATGCGTAAGAGCGTTTCTTGCATGGCCCCCATTATCTACAATAAATTACCGAGTAGTTGGAAAGCTTTAAATACAGCACAATTTAAAAGTAGATTGCGGAAATTTTTGGTCGATAAAACGTACTACAGTGTAGCTGAGTTCCTATCGGAGAAAAATATTTGTTAATTATTGACATCTTGATTTTTGAAATTTTGATTTATGACATTTTGATTTTTGACATTCTGTTCTTTGACATTTTGATTTCTGACATTTTGATTTTTGACATTCTGATCTTTGACATTTTGATTTCTGACATTTTGATTTTGGAATTGTAACAATAATGATATTTGTAATAGTAATGACATGTTAAATGATGTAATGATAATGGTATGATATTTGTAATAGTAATGACATGATATTTAATCTTATGATACTAATTTATATTTTCCTTTTAATACAAACATATATTTTAATTAAGTTGATGATTTCAGAATTTTATAATAGTAATTTATAAATTGATCTAAATAAGTGTAATAATAGTGATCATACAAATAATTTCAAATGTTTGCATGCCGATTGGTAAAATGTGGCTGAGCTAAATGTAATCTTAAGAACTATTATGTATTACCCATATTTGCAAAATAAAATTCTATTCTATTCTATTCTATTCTATTCTATTCTATTCTATTCTATAAATTTTATAATTTTCTCAAAACAACTTGAGACGTCAAATTAACACCATTGATGACAGATTTCAGTGTTACCATAATGAATATATAATAGCTTCCAAACAATCATACTAATATTTATTTTACCTTTAAAAGAAAATAATTAAAATTTATCTTAAAGCTTAAAACATACACACGTAATTTATTTTACTTGTCGTGTGAGGTGACTGCCGGTGTAATATTTTCTACCATCTTTAACATTTTCCAACTGTTGGCAATTGAGTGAAAGGGACAAAGGGCTCCCTTATGGCTATCTCTCTCGCCTCGGTTATAATAGCATAACAAAAGTAAACCTACGGTGTGACATTTAAGGTTCATTTTTGTGTGTTACGAATTTCGCAGAAATCAGTCCTGTTTGTATACTAAGTCTATGATTACAAGCATCCACAGATAAAATATTCGACAGCGATTTTGTTAAACATTTGTAGAGGTGCTCGCGGGGAAGGCGATGTTTAATAAGAGTGCCGTGGCAGCTGCAGCAGATGTAGTCGTGTAAAACATTGGTTTCGACTAGGTGCTTCGGTAGTAAAGCATTTCTCCATGATGTTGGTGTGACCTATTCCTAAAGAAGCTTTTAACTGGCGGTACCATGCCATTTACCCCCCGGGTAACTGGTTCCGCGAATCCGCTTTGTTCGTGACATGAGGTGCCGAAACAAAACAGGTTAGAAGCAGCAACCGCATCTATTAGAGGAGCCGCATACTTAATGGCGTCAGGCAAAAACTGCGGTAATAATAAATCATGACCGGGACTCAGGGAGAGGGAAATCCACTAAAACGCGGATATGGTTTTCGGGAGGATGTGTGCCTGCGGCATTAATGCGGTAACCCAAGAAGGTTACGTCGGCTGCACCAAGTACGGTTGATGACCACGCCATACTGATGTATTCGTTGAAACAAGAGCCTCAGGTGGTCAGCATGTTGCTGGGTGTCTCTCGAGTAAAAGCCGTTATAGATGCGAGACCATGAGCCTGAACGACTGCGGTTATTCCTGTTGTTACCTGTCAGTCGTGTCAAATCTGACTCTTGTTGTTGGAGCAACCTAAGTTGCTCTTTGGTGTCGCCCCTAGGTAATAATGCCTTACTGGCTGCATGAACGTGCATTAGTTAAGAACGTTAAAAAAAAACCCGTAGAACTACCAAACGATTCAGTAGTACCACAGGGAGTTTTGTTTTACCCGTGTTACACTCGGGATTGGTACATAATCTCAAAAATCATAATCTCAACACCATAATCTCAACGATTCAAAATCTCAAAACTTTAAAATGTCAAACGTTTAAGAACGGGCAACAAACGATTAAGAATTGATTTCCTGCACCTTATCAGCCAACTCGCCCGAATCTTTAAGGGATGACTGTTTTTTTCAAGTAAAACGCCTTGGATGTGGGTAATCCATTTGTCCAAATAGTGAAAAGAAGCTCCTCTGGGAAAGAAGAACCAGCAAGAGTCTTCAGATTACGAAAGCTTTCTATCGCCCCTCTCCTCTTTCTCAAGGAGCCTCCTATTTTTTTTCTCATTATGATAAGGAAAAACGAGAGATGGGAGCCTTCTTCAGACACGTGTAATGTTGATCTTTTGGATGCTCGATGATTATGTCTGCCACTTCTGATGCAGATTTTGTGTGTAGCTAGTTGAAGGCATAGTAGTATTTTGTCATTTCTTGTGCGATGCCATTAATACGGAACTATGCCTCTTAACAGGCAAACCAGAGACCAGGCCGGTCGGGCCAGAAGGGGGAACGCGGATCGGCACTCAATTTACAAGTATAGTTTGAGGGTTAGATGTGCAAGGGTGTTAGGTGTTCCGGATTCAGGGTCAAGAAATATTTATTTCCCTTCGGTAGATATTATTGTTAGTAAATCACTTACAACAAAACAAACAAGTACCGGAGGAAAGCAGTATAAATTATAAAACAATAGCACAGCAGTGAAATCAAATCATTTGCATGAGAAAACAGATTAATATTAAAGTACTAGCTGTTGCCCGCGACTTCGTTCGCGTGGAAATTTTGGTGTGCATATTGTGTGAAGCTGCCTCGTTGGTCTAGTGGTCGCAAGCGCGACTTCTAAGTGTGGGGATGGATTCCCGGGTCGGGCAAAGTGTTAAAAAATATGTTTATTTCAAATACATGAAGTTGTCACACACATGATTTGGAGATCACCTTTCAAGGAAGGAGATGCTTGTGTTAGTGAAACATGTTTACTTAATTAAACCCAGTGATATTTGCCGAGACCCCCTCTCTCCCTCGTGAGATTAGGCGATATACAACGTGTAACATAATAAACGCAAGACCTCTCGTGTGGTGCCTCAGACCATGAAACTGAACATCTTTTGTTCTATGACTTTTGGAGTCTGTATCAAATTGCAATGATTTTTTTCGTTTATAACCATATCAATATAATTCACCGAAACATTTGTGGCCTTATTGCGAAGTCAGATTTGTTTACTGTCTGCCTTGATGACCTAGCAGATACAGGTAAAAATATTGACGTTTTATGTTTTTCGGAACACAATATGACAAATGACGATGTTGAACTACTTCAAATTCCAAATTTCATCTTAGCTCTCATTTTTCGCGTAACAAGCGACGAGGCAGGACATGCATTCTAGTGAAAAACTATATTAAATTTGTCGTACTTGAAGCTGTTCAAAAGTATAGTACCCTTAATGTTGTTGAATGCTCTGCAATTAAATTAACTGACCACAATATGATAATTTTATGTCTATATAGGGTACCAAAGAGTAGTAACTATAATAAATATTTTAATTTGTTTTTTAATAATTTTAATGACATCTTGTGTCTGTTTACAAAATATGGTAGTAACAAAATCGTTGTTTGTGGTGATTTTAACATTGATATGTTGAAAAAGAATAAGTACACATTAGAATTGGAACAACTAACTACGGGATTTAATCTAACACAATCAATTAATGAGCCTACAAGACCAAGTAGTTGGTCCTGTATTGACAATATTTTCCATAATATTCGTGGTGCCAAATTAACTGTTTTGGAACTTAGTTTATCTGATCATAAGACGCAATATATATCATGTCCAGTCAAAAAGACCTCTACATTTGACCATTGGTTTTCGTTTAAACGTGATTATTCCAAAGGTAATTTAGAAAAATTTAAAGAGTGTATTAAAGACCTCAAATTTACCGAAGTGTTTGAATCAAAGGATGCAAATGCTACTTTTAACTCATTTTATGATACATTTAGGCTATTTTACGAATTATGCTTTCCCATTCTTAAATTTAAAAATAAAACAACATCATCATTCATCATTTCAGCCGAAAGACGTCCACTGCTGGACATAGGCCTCCCCCAAGTGTCGCCACATTGACCGGTCCCGTGCGTCTCGCATCCAGCGGATCCCTGCAACCTTTACAAGGTCATCGGTCCACCTAGTGGGAGGCCTTCCAACGCAGCGTCTTCTGGTTCGCGGTCGCCACTCCAGAACTTTTCGGCCCCATCGGCCATCCGTTCTGCGAGCAATGTGCCCTGCCCACTGCCACTTAAGTTTGGCTATTCTTCGGGCTACGTCGGTAACCTTGGTGTTCTTGCGGATCTCCTCATTTCTGATTTGATCGCGCAAGGAAACACCGAGTATAGCCCTCTCCATTGCCCTTTGGGTGACTTTAGGCCTTCTGATGAGGCCCATTGTGAGCGACCACGTTTCGGTCCCGTATGTAATCACTGGCAACACACACTGGTCATAGACTTTCGTCTTGAGACACTGCGGTAAGTTGGACGAGAAGATACCACGCAACTTCCCGAACGCTGCCCAGCCGAGTCGGATTCGACGATTGACCTCTTTCTCGAAGTTGGACCTACCTAACTGGACCGTTTGTCCCAGGTAGACATAATCGTCTATAGCTTCGAGTGTAGAGTCTCCGATCTTGAAAGGAGTGGGTGTTACATGGGCATTCAACATGACTTTGGTTTTGTCCATGTTCATTTTAAGACCTACTCTTTCGGAAGCTCTACTGAGGTCATAGAGCATTGTACTGAGGTCCTCCATGGTCTCAGCCATGACCTCTATATCGTCGGCAAACCGAAGGTGAGAGATGTACTCGCCATTGACGTTGATGCCTAGCCCTCTCCAGTCCAGAACCTTGAAGACATCCTCCAGTGCAGCGGTGAACAGTTTCGGAGATATGACGTCTCCCTGTCTCACACCTCGCTGCAGAAGGATAGGTTCCGAGGTCTGGTCCTGAAGTCGGACTGACATGGTGGCGTTTTTGTACAAACTCTTCAGCACCTCGATGTACCGATAGTCGATTTGGCACCGTTGGAGAGACTGCAGTACAGCCCAAGTCTCGATCGAATCGAAGGCTTTCTCGTAGTCCACAAACGCCAAGCAGAGAAGCAGGTTATACTCTTCGGTCTTCTGTATAACCTGGCAGCGTATGTATGTGGTCTACGGTGCTAAAGCCTTTTCGAAATCCGGCTTGTTCGGGAGGCTGAAAATCGTCAAACCTGCGCGCGAGACGATTCGTAATGACTCTTGAAAACAGTTTGTAGACATGGCTTAGAAGTGAGATGGGCCTATAGTTCTTCAGCCGGGCATTGTCGCCCTTTTTGAAGAAGAGTACCACCACACCCCTGCACCATGCCTGCGGCGTTTTCCCCTCGAGTATGACGGAATTAAACAGCTTCTGAAGGGCCTTAAGTACCGGTTTTCCACCTGCCCTCTGGAGTCCGGCCGTAATTCCGTCATCACCCGGTGCCTTGTTGTTTTTAAGCTGTTTCAGAGCCATCCTAATCTCGTACAGGCTGACATCCGGAATGTCTTCGGTATAGTGTCGGGTCAGTCTAGCTCTTGGGTCGTTAGCTAGATTTGCAACGGGTTTGCTAGTTGAAGTGTACAACTGCCCATAAAAACTCTCGATCTCCCTCAGCAGCTCCGGTTTAGCGGATACGATCCTGCCATCGTCGGTCTTCAGTTTCGTGAGCTGGCTCTTCCCAATAGCCAGATCTCTTGAAAATACCTTGGAGCCTTTATTCCGCTCAATAGCGTCTTTAATACGCTCGGTATTAAAGCGGCGGAGGTCGCATTTCAAGGATTTAGAGATTCGTCTATTGAGCTGCCGGTATTTCCACGCCTCGTCTGAAGACTGCAGGATCATCTCGCGCCGCTCCTTCATGAGCTCGAGAGTATGATCAGAGAGTCTTTTGTTCTTCTGTACACGACGTGTCTTGAAGAACTTAGACCCAGTCGTATGGACAGTTTCCACGAACCCATCGTTGCATTCGTCCACTGAGCTTCCTAGGCACTCGGAACGATTCTGGAGTTCAAGCTGAAAGCTCTCGGGGTTTTGGATCTGGATTTGTGCTGGACGGAGCGTAGACTTCATCAGTCGAGACCTTTCAAGCTTTATATTGATGTTCAATGTACCTCTTACCATGCGGTGATCGCTCCCGGTTTTCACCGAATTGATCACAGAGACATCATTGAACATTTGCTTCTTGGTTGACATGATGAAGTCAATTTCATTTTTAGTTGCACCATCGGGACTCTGCCAGGTCCACTTCCTGTGCTCACGCTTTCTGAAGAAGGAGTTCATCATATAGAGGCCCTCCTTCTCCATAAAACTAGCCAGTTGGTGACCCCGGTGGTTCCGACGTCCAACACCAAATTGCCCCACCTGCAGCTCATCCCCGTCTCGTTTGCCCAGTTTCGCGTTGAAGTCCCCCATGACAACGGTGAAGTGAGTTTTGAGACCATGCAGGGCTTTAGAAATATCCTCATACATGGTCTCCACTTCGACGTCGGGGTGTGCCGAGGTCGGGGCGTACACCTGTATGACCTTCAGCGAATATCTTGAGGATATTCTGAGTATAAGGTACGCCACCCTGGTCGACACACTCTCGATCTTCACCACGTTATTCACGAGGGACTTGTGGACGATAAACCCAACACCACCCTGGGACTGCCGGTCACCCTCTCGGAAATAGAGCAGGTTGCCGGATTTCAGGATTATCGTATCCTCCCCCTCTCTTCGGACTTCAGATAATCCCACAATACTCCATCGCAGCCTGCTCAATTCCTCTTCGAGTTCCGTTATCTTCTCGTCGGTCCGGAGTGTACGCGTGTTGTATGTTGCCAGGTCAAGTCGTCGGTATAGGCAGCCTGATCCCGTCCGGAGATTCTTCGCACCCCTTGCCACGCCGTAACCTCGACCGCTACCATAGTCGAGGGTAGACGGGCTGCCGGGTATTAGGGGCCATTTCTTTGTTGCGCTCATCATTGGGGGGGTTTTGCCATAATCGCCACGCTTGGCAGGCGGGTTGGCGATCGCAGTACGGTTGTTAGAAACCGCAGAGAACGCTGCTGCCCATTCTCTGGTAAGTCCCTTAGTCGCCTCTTACGACACCCACGGGAAGATATGGGATGGTGCTATTCTTTTACGTCCGACACCATACGGAATCCAACTTTAAAAAGTATTCTTTGAGATATGCCAAAATTATTAAATTGACTCAAAGATCTCAGAATGATTATTACATTCTAAATTCTAAAAACAAATCTAAAGCCACCTGGAACATAATTAATGGAAGAAAACAAAATTTTCCTCCTGAGACTGTAGGTGAATTGGTAATAGATAAACATAAAATTACAGACCCTCAACGAATTGCTGAATTGTTTAATAACTACTATGCAGATATGGTTAAACCTCAGACTAGTACTACGGGTAATAATATCCCAACTACATCTACATGCACTTATAATTCACCAAAATCGTTTTTTCTTAGTCCCACTAGTCCTTTGGATATCTATACTATTATACAAAAATTAAATAACACTAAGAGCACTGGTTTTGATGACATATGTGTGTTGGTAATAAAATTCGTATCTCATACAATTGAACCTATACTGAGCTATGTTATAAACATGTGCTTCGAACAGTGAATATTTCCATCTGTGTTAAAAACTACTATAATTTAACCACTCTATAAAAAGGACGTTAAATCAGATTTAAAAAATTACAGGCCTATAGCTCTAATTCCAACATTTTCTAAAATAATTGAAAAAGCCGTATGCAATAACTTGTACGACTACTTTGAAAGGAATAATATCTTTACACCGGATCAGAAAGGCTTTCGTAAAAATATGTCCATAAATTTAGCTATAAATGATTTCTTAAGTTTAAAATGTCCTAGAGTTGATAAAAGACAGCCTGTCTATGCTTTGTATATGGATATGTCAAAGGCCTTCGACCACGTGGATCATAATATACTACTGAGTAAGCTGGAAACGTATGGTGTTAGGGGCAACACTTTTAACTTGATAAAATCTTACATCAGTAATAGAACTCAGACTACGAGTATTGACAAAATTTGTCCTTATACGAAACATGAAATAAAATATAAGTCCAGGAGTAGAAAAATTGAATATGGAGTTCCACAGGGAAGTGTTTTGGGCCCACCACTTTTTATTATTTATATCAATGACCTACCAAAATCTACTTCACATAATTTGCTGATGACTGCACTGTTGTATGTAATGATGAAAATATTATTAATAGTAGTTTAAATTCAATAATTCAATGGTTACAAAATAATAACTTATTAATTAATATCGATAAAACTAAATTAATGCAATTTAAACAGAAAACAAAAACCAGTTTACATACTCGAATAGCATTTAACGGTGAAAAAGTTGAATTAACGACAACAACAAAATTTCTCGGCATACACATAGATGACAATTTGAAATGGCAAAGTCATATAGAGTTTGTTTGCAAAAAAGTTTCACAGTCATCTTATAGTTTGTACATGCTAGCGAAAAAGGTCAATCTTAATACATTGCTCGTAGCTTATCATAGTAATGTTGCGTCTAGACTCAGATACGCAATCATATTCTGGGGAAATACTACTAACTGGGATAAAGTTTTTAGATGTCAAAAAAGGTGCGTGCGAGCAATGTGTGGTTTCAACAGAACTGACAGCTGCAAGGAGTACTTTAAAAAATGAAAAATACTTACCGTGCCATCTTTATATATTTTTGAAATGGCCTTGTTCATTAGACATCATCCGTCACTATGTACATTAGAGCTCAGATCGCGAAATAGAAGTTATTTGTATAATAACCTTACCAGACAATACAGAACTACCCTCTTTGGGAAAAGTGTGTTTGCTATGTAAACCTTGTTGGGCGCTTTTTATTCTAATACCGTTCTGTATACAACATTAAATGACTTTTTGCGAGAGCCCTTAGACCTCCTTAATTCGGCCCTGTCGCAAAATCCGTTTTTAGCGAAAGTCTACTAACTATTATCTACCTCCCTGCCAAATTTCATCTTTATACGTCAAGCGGTTTTCGATATTTCGTGATGAGTGAGTGAGTGACCTTTCGCTTTTATATATTTAGATTATATTAGATTTCTCATATTTGAACCTCTCTTTCAGTGCCAAATTTTTAGTGCAATAGAAATCGCGTATGAGGTTAAAAATATTAATATCTTTTGCGTCTGTTGGTTGATTTTGATGAAATAAACATTAAATAAAAACCACAGCAATGCTTCTTATTTTGTAATATTTAGATTTTGAATACAATGAGGAGTTTTTACGTGATGCGCGCACAAACGAACAGACAAACCGAAAAACAGAAAAAAACAAAAATATAAAAAAATATTTTTTTACTTTCTATTACTGATTTCTCGCACCTTCCAGTGGTTTTTTTGCAAAAATCTGTAACGTACAGACACGGAGAATCCACGATTTTATTATATGTATATATAGATATAGATAGATTTAATTTCGACCCTTTCCCTAACCTGTACAATATTTTTGTCGACTAATCTATACTTATAATAATCTTATATATACTACTTATAATAAATCTGTAGAGAGGTCAATTCTGTACATGAAATATATTTCCAAAATAACTATCAGGGGGTGATTAGGGATCGATACTGATGCCAAAAATGCAATCAGTAAAATGTTTGTCTGTCTGTCTGTCTGTCTGTCTTTCTGTCTGTCTGTCTGTCTGTCTGTCTGTCTGTCTGTCTGTCTGTCTGTATAACCGTTATAGAAACAAAAACTACTCGACGGATTTTAACGAAACTTGGTACAATTATTTTTCATACTCCTGAGTTGGTTATAGTATACTTTTCATCACGCTACAATCAATAGGAGCAGAGCAGTGAAGGGAAATGTTGGGAAAACGGGAGAAGTTACTCCATTTTTTAAGCTTCCGTCGCGTGTGCAACCTTAATGGTTAAAGCTACACAGAAATCATGTATGACGGAAATGTTCTCCTTAAAATTATATAAAAATATCCCACGACAGCATATGTCTATCTTTTATGGTTGACTCACAATATCACGTGTAACTCCCGATAGCTTAGTAGTTCGAAGCTTTCTGATTATATTTGTCTACTCTTACGTTTATAACACTCTCAGTCATCCCTAAAAAAGTTAACATTATTATCTATTCCATAAAAAATAATCATAGAAATCGGTATAGAAACACCAAAGTTATACATGAAATACACTAATAATATATATTTATTTTTATTTGCCTGCATCAATGCCACCTAAAAAACGATTATCTTTATCTCGAAATTCGAGAGAAGCTAAGAGAATGAGAAATATTCGTTCTCAAGAATCGGCAGAGGAAAGAGCACATCGGTTAAACTTATTGTTATTCTTATCTCAATAAAAGTTTATAAAGATATCTTCGGATTCACTTTAAGTGATGCTGATTTTTGTATTACATTACCATCTATATAAATAAAATGGTAAACTGACTGACTGACTGGGTGATATCAACACACAGCCCAAACCGCTGGTCTTAGAGTCATGAAACTTGGAGGGTGTGTTCTTTGTGAAAAGTAAGTATCCACTAAGAAAGGATTTTTGGGAATTCCACCCATAAAGGGGTAAAATAGGGGATGGAAGTTTACATGAAAGTCCGTCAGTTTTGAAGTTAGGATATTCAAATTTTGTGTTTAGGCTGACAATTGAAAATTAATTTATACGTGTCTCAGCGGATGAAGGTAAGTAACTATGTTTGTTCCGGTGGGATATTTTTCGACATCCACGCGGGTGAAGCCGCTGGCAGAAGCTAGTGCTTCATAAAAGTATAAATTGATTGATGGATACAATTTTTTAAAAAGGCTTGCAATGTACGTATGTAATTATGTTTGTTCGGGTGGAATCTTGCAAATCAATTTTGAAGCAGATATCTTCAACCGGTTGAGCTGTAATTTTGCACGCATATGTATATTACGTGACAATGCAATATTATGATAACATGGAGATGATCTGATGATGGAGCTGGAAGGTGTACATAGGAACTCTCTTATAAAACGACATAACCCCATCAAGTTTGGGCTCGTTTGATTCGTCTTTTTGAGTAGGTACTTTGATTCCAAATAATATCCTTATGCAACCGGTACCCTATCCATTTGCATAAAATTTTAAGACTTAATGTAACTTGGCATACTTTTGTTTTTCCAAATTATATTTTCGCATTATCATTATTTACGCATAACAGCTTACACATAATATTTATAAGCATAATTTCTCTAATCATAAAAATGATTAAGCATAACATTCTAAAGCATACATTTATTTACGCATAATGTCTAACTTCGAGAAAGAGGTCAATCGTCGAATCCGACTCGGCTGGGCAGCGGTCGGGAAGTTGCGTGGTATCTTCTCGTCCAACTTACCGCAGTGTCTCAAGACGAAAGTCTATGACCAGTGTGTGTTGCCAGTGATTACATACGGGACCGAAACGTGGTCGCTCACAATGGGCCTCATCAGAAGGCTTAAAGTCACCCAAAGGGCAATGGAGAGGGCTATGCTCGGAGTTTCCTTGCGTGATCAAATCAGAAATTTGGACATCCACAAGAGAACCAAGGTTACCGACGTAGCCCGAAGAATAGCCAAACTTAAGTGGCAGTGGGCAGGGCACATTGCTCGCAGAACGGATGGCCGATGGGGCCGAAAAGTTCTGGAGTGGCGACGCGAACCGGAAGACGTTGCGTTGGAAGGCCTCCCACTAGGTGGACCGATGACCTGGTGAAGATTGCAGGGATCCGCTGGATGCGAGTCGCACGGGACCGGTCAATGTGACGACACTTGGGGGAGGCCTATGTCCAGCAGTGGACGTCTTTTGGCTGACATGATGATGATTCAATAGCACGAACCCGGAAATAGTTTGTAATTCGTTTTATGACATATTTAAACTTTTTGTGCTTCCCTATCGTGAGGAAAAAAATTTCCACTCGTAAAACTCCGCGATGGATATCTAAAGGTATTAAAAACTGTAGTAAACGGAAAAGAGAGATGTTATGGTGTTACAGGCGATCAAATATTGAAAACAAACAATTACATAAACAATATTCAAGACGATTAAAAAGAGTAATACATTTGACACAAAAATCTTAAAATAGTCATATTATAAATAGCCCAGAAAATAAAACCAAAGCTACGTGGAAATTAATTAATAGGTGTAAATCTAACTTTCCCCCGGAATCTTTAAAGCAAATTTTTATTGGTGATAAACAAATTAACGAACCTATAAACAAAACAACAAGACATAGCTAAGGCTTTTAATGATAATTTTGTAGATTCGGTACATCCTGCAAAAAATTAGCAAACGGTAATGCTATATATCTCTTGCAAATCACTACCCAAAAACCCTTTATAAGGCACGGACGGATGCTATAGATATTTTCAAAATCATAAATTTGCTAAAAAATACCAATAGCACGGGATTTGACGAAATTTTTACAAAATATTTAAAATTAGTGTCGCATATAATTTCACCCGTACTAAGTTTTATAATTAACCTATGCATAGTATGACGTCATATCTTCGAAACTGTTCACCGCTGCACTGGAGGATGTCTTCAAGGTTCTGGACTGGAGAGGGCTAGGCATCAACGTCAATGGCGAGTACATCTCTCACCTTTGGTTTGCCGACGATATAGTGGTCATGGCTGAGACCATGGAAGACCTCAGTACAATGCTCGATGACCTCAGTAGAGCTTCCGAAAGAGTGGGTCTTAAAATGAACATGGACAAAACCAAAGTCATGTTGAATGCCCATGTAACACCCACTCCTATCAAGATCGGAGACTCTACACTCGAAGTTGTAGACGATTATGTCTACCTGGGACAAACGGTCCAGTTAGCTACCTAACTGGACCGTCTAACTTCCAGAAAGAGGTCAATCGTCGAATCAGACTCGGCTGGGCAGCGTTCGGGAAGTTGCGTGGTATCTTCTCGTCCAACTTACCGCAGTAAATCATAAATCATCATAAATCATATTTATTTCTGCAATTAGGTTTACCAAACTCTTTTACATGTCATGTTTTGTTTTAAAGCTAGATGGGGCCGGTGTTTCGTACCTGACTACTCTGAGAAGAAACATCCGAAACAAACTCAGAGGTCACCGTCTCTTTTAAAGTCCAGACATTCCTCAAGTCATATGAGGACCATGTAGATTAATGTCTGAGATGGTCTTTTAAATAAATAACCACACAGATTTGAGTGGACCTGTCCAGACAGTGCAAGCATTTGTCAGTGATCGTGTAGCTCAACTCATGATCCAAGGAGCTCAACGACACGACGAACAATACCAAAGAAAGGACATTTGGGTAGGCCGCATAAAGTACTCAAACTGCCAGACAATCGTGAAACTAATTAAACTAAAAATTAAAATAATAATAACAGTAAAACCCACGTAGTCCTCATATTTACAGTAATAAACAGTACAAAACAACACTTGAAAAAGTAAATAAAGTCAAGAAAATAAAATTAATAATAATAATACCATAGGTACTTGAAAAAGTAAATAATGTCAAAAAATCGAATAGTTAATAAAAAAAAAATATAAAAATGTCAAACTGTAATAAACAGTGTCTCAAGACGAAAGTCTATGACCAGTGTGTGTTGCCAGTGATTGCATACGGAACCGATACGTGGTCCCTCACAATGGGCCTCATTAGAAGGCTTAAAGTCACCCAAAGGGCAATGGAGAGGGCTATGCTCGGAGTTTTCTTGCGTGATCAAATCAGAAATGAGGAGATCCGCAAGAGAACCAAGGTTACCGACGTAGCCCGAAGAATAGCCAAACTTAAGTGGCAGTGGGCAGGGCACATTGCTCGCAGAACGGATGGCCGATGGGGCCGAACAGTTCTGGAGTGGCGACCGCGAACCGGAAGACGCTGCGTTGGAAGGCCTCCCACTAGGTGGACCGATGACCTCGTAAAGGTTTTGGGGAGGCCTATGTCCAGCAGTGGACGTCTTTTGGCTGAAATGATGATGATGATGATGATGATGATGATGATGATGATGCATAGTACATGGTCACTTTCCAAACTAATTCAAAACGAACATAATTAAGCCACTTCTTAAGAAAGGTAATAAAGAAACCATTTCTAATTATCGTCCAATAGCCTTAATACCGGTATTATCAAAGATCTCTGAGAAAATGATTTATAAATCCCATAACTCGTTCTTTGAAACAAATGAAATACTCGCTAACGAACAATATGGTTTTCTGAAAAATAGGAATATCAACAACGCAGTCTATGAGTTAGTTGCTAAAATTATTAATAATTTTGACAAAAAAAATCTTATTGCCGCAGTACTCAGAGACATGTCTAAGGCATTCGATCACGTGGACCATACAATATTACTGGGTAATTTAGAACGTTATGGTGCCTGAGGAAATATAAACCGTGACTTTTTAGTCATCTTACAAATGTGGTCCACTCAATGTACCCGACATAAAATAGCTCTAAGCGCGATTTTTTTTTACTTTTCATAATTATGTACAAAGAAAAATAAATAATACATTAGAATAAAATTATGAAACTTCCTGTTAATGATGTTTACGTGTCAAACGGGAGAACATACCTACCCAGCGCTCGACTCCAGTAGATCATCGCTCAAAATAGGGTGTTTTATCTACGTCATAATACAGAATAATATTTTTATTTTTAAATTATCAAAATCTCATAAAAACCATTTTTTTTATGAATGTTTAGTAGTTATTGGATACATGAAGTGGGCTGCCGTTGTAAGACGATTAAAAAGTCACGGTGTATTGAACCTAATCAAAACGTATTTATATGGAAGAAAACAAATCACGGTTTTAACTACAATTTGTCGCAAGTCTAAGAGAGAGTATACAACTTGCGGTGTACCCCAAGGGAGTGTCCTTGGGCCCTTGTTATTTCTCATTTTTATAAATGATTTGCCGAAGTGTACCGACTGTCAAACCGTCCTATTTTCCGATGATAGTACAATCATTATACCGGTTAAAATGTTAGAATCTTATGAAAATTAAATAAATAATGCCATCCATTACATTATAAACTAAGACATACAAAGCGTATGTCTCATCAACTCTACGTTTTGGAATAATGTTTTGGGGAAATTCCACTGATAAAATACTGCGTTCAAAGCTCAAAAGAAATGTTTGCGTGCTGTGTTTATGCTGAAAAAGACTGATAGTTGTATGCCATTATTTAGTCAATAGAAACTTCTCACTTTGCTCTCTACGGGACCCAAGTATTTGGTTTACAGTTTATATGTGTGGGTGAAGTCAAAGTTATGCACACAAACACAAAATAAAACGAGCGAGCTCGATTTTTATTAGTGTGCGTGTGGCACATCAATTACCATATACCAATATATAGTCATCATTCACTTATGATGCTGAAGGAGATATAATATTTTGCATGATGTCACTATAGCAATCCTGGCACAATGGATATAGTCTTCGGTCACTGAACGAGAAGTCGTAAGTTCAAATCATGCATGCAATAGTATATTATTTTTCTTTTTGTATTCATTATTTTGTTAAAACATTACTTAAAGTAGAATTTATAACGATTCCAACGTTTGAGACAAACATTGAACTCTCAGGCTATTTGATTTTGACTGTTTAGACAACAACTACCGACAATTTAAAAATATTGTTTTCAAACACCTTCATTTATAAAAAAATGAGCATTCTTAGTTGTCAATCTACGAGTATTTGCATGACTGAGTTTATTGATTACTACTCTTGAGCATGTGTGTGGTTTTATTTCTGTGGATCCAACCATGCAACATTTATCAATGTTCAAAGAGGTGGAAATCGTTGTTTTGGATGAGCAAAACGTATCTTTATTATGTGAAATTGTGAGTGTAAATGTGGTGCTGCCTAACAAACGATGGGACACTTTATATCGTGTCCTGCCTGTTCTGTTGTTTGCTCCTGTGAAATGCATCACAGGACGCTACTGAAAGAGCCAAACTCGTCGCCAAATTTTGGGCTGACTCAATTTGAATTGTTATCGATTAGCGTATCGATGAGATGAAGTGAAATTACAAGGCGCTTAATGATATCGGTGAGTAACAGTTAGATATTACGTTGATATTATACGAGTACCTACTTCACTTTAACTAACTCCTCTATTCTCTTTATTCCTAGTAAACATTGAAAGGGATGTTTACTAGGAATAAATAATTAATGTAACTTAAGTGCAATACCTACCATAGTTATAATAATATATTATCATAACTGAATTATTATAGTTTCTTTTTTTTAATTTGTAATCGTATGATGATTATGATAAAATTAGCTTGGTCTAAAATTAGCTTGATCTAGCCTTTAGACAGATTAAAGAAAAGCCTTTGAATAACGTAAATAAAAATAGATTATAATGTTTGCTAATGTCAGTGTTTATCTTATATTTATGTATTGTATTATTATAAGTAATATTAATTAGGTATATATAAGTATATTGAATAAACATAGTGTATATATAGTATAAAAATATAGTGTTTATTTATTATAATATTAGCTATTATTATAAGTATTATAAATACTGTTTTTATCCACAGGGGAGAACCGTGCAGTTATGGGTCCACCGATATGCGTATTTTGGAGACGTAGAACATCTTAGGCCAAAACCAAACCCAAATTCATCGACTCGACACTACGACATCGTGGCAAGGCACAAGGCTGATCCCTTCTTGTCCACCCGCATAAAAGTGTGCTTACAAACTGTGAGATCTCATGAGCAGAAGGTTACAAGGAGTAATAGAAAACGAAGGATTGCCGACTCATTATTAGTCGAATTTATTTTAATTAGTAGACGAATATGAATCTTATTTTTATGCAAATAATGTTCATATTTGTTAAGCAAATTAGAACAAATACAAAACTTAGTAATAAGTAGGTAGGTATAAAACTTTTTTTTAAAACCACAACTCGTAAATTATTGAAAGTATGGTGAAGTGATGTTATTGTTATGCGATTAGAAGTTGTCATAATTTCTTACTATCTAACATGTTGATTCACTTCACCTCTAATTTTACTTTGATTCAATTTATATACCTACCTACTTTGACAAATTATTTACGTCAATCCTTGCCAATAAAAAACTTTCTTTGTCAAAAAAACAGGTAAACAACAGTGTATTAAATCATTGTATCGGCCACACAAGTTTTTTTTTCTAACATACAGCCCCCACCAAATTGAACCTTAAAACAACCATTATAAGGAACATATTGGAATAAACGAGACGGATAATTTGCTAATGACCCAAGCGATAAGCTAAGCAAACAATACCAATGTGTATCTAATAAAAAAATCAAATTATTTCATTGGTTATATTTAATTACTTTTTCATTTTTGTTTGAGTAATTTTGTTGGCCACAAAATAAATTTATTAAAAAACAAAAAGTAAAAAGTAGCAAAAATAATTCCTCAGTTGGGTTCGAACTCGCGTCGTCGAGGTTAGATCACTAGCTAATGCAAGCGCTTACACCAATCGGCTATGGTAACCATGTTAAGTTAGTTTAAAATGTTGGGCTTTATTGTAAACCCGTTTATATTATTTTTACCAGTGTACCCGACAAGCGTAAAAATTAAAAAAATAAACCCCGTGTAGGGTACAATATGTTTACTCACACAATAATAATGAGCGGCTGTATGAATATTACCGGCTCGTACAATGACAGTTACCGACGTGTGCGATGTAAACCAATTAAATTGGCTTGCTGTACATATACGAGACAGCAGTATTCGCAAAGTCAGACTTACATTTATTTCAAAAACTAAGATCGAAGCGACGCAATAGAGAGATTTGTGCTATTCCACACAAGACTGCGCTCTACTCAAAAAGCTTTTTAGGAATGGCACCCAAGTTATATAATAAGTTACCCATTTGTATAAAAGATCTTGACTGCATACACCATTTCAAAAAGGCTCTTCTTAATTTAATAGGCAAAAAAGCTTACTACACAGTCAATGAGTACCTAGAAGACAAATTGTTATTTAATGACATTTATTGACATTTTATTTATTTTTCATTAAATGTTTTATTTTTAACTAGCTGTTGCCCGCGACTTCGTTCGCGTGAAAATTTTGATGTGTATGTGTGAGAAAAAAACGATAACCTATATCATTCCTCAGGATATAATCTATCTCCTTGCCTTTCATTACGATCCAATCAGCTGTTTAGTCATGAAAACGTAACAAACAAACAGTTTAATAGTTACTTTCGCATTTATAATATTAAAATGAATTTTTTTTTAGAGGACATTAGGAATATACTACGACTTCACGTTCCCATGTAATGCTCCCTAATAATGCCAAAAGAATACGCGCTCACGTGAGCGAAGCCGCGGGCACAGCTAGTCCCCAATAAAATGGAACTTAGCATACCTAATTATCAAAATGTGGGTGCACTGGTACACATCTGCGTACCGCCTCAAAGCATACAGGCGTGATGTTATGTTATGGTGTTGTGTAAACAATAAACAGCCAAGCGATTGCAGCAATCACGACAGATTTGCTGTCTATTATTGAAGAGTTCCATTGATATCTCCGAAGACCAGCATCAGATCTTCACCAAATTTAAACGGGACCACCGCGAAATAATATTTGTACAAACAAACAAACAAAAAAATATCATATTTATCTATCAAAATTGAACGCGTAAACAAAGTTTCGTGACCGTGCTACTAACCGTTGAAGAGTTCTCTCTTGAGGAGACGATCCTGGATGCAGGAATAAGGAATATCTGTCATAAAAATGTGTTGTCACCAGAACCAAAGGTGTGTGCAAAATTTCAGCTCAATCGGTCGTACAAAATTGAGTTGCATCCCACCCGTACAAACATAGTACCTTCACCCCCCTTTTTGTAGAATTATCAAAAACGCCGAGACACGTATAAATTAATTTTCAATCGTCAGCCTAAACACAAAATTTGAAGATCCTAACTTCAAAACTGACAGACTTTCATACAAACTTCCATCCCCTATTTTACCCCTTTAGGGGTGGAATTCCCAAAAATCCTTTGTTAGTGGAAACTTTCTCTTCACAAAGAACACACTCTCCAAGTTTTATGTCTCTAGGACCAGCGGTTTGGGCTGTGTGTTAATATATCACCCAGTCAGTCAGTCAGTCAGTCAGTTTATCATTTTATATATTTAGATTTAATTTATTTGTAAATAATATTATTTGTAAATGATATCTGGTTACATCTATTGTTATTTTGATTAATAAATTGAAAATTTGAGATTCATGATTAATTTGATTTATTATTATTTTTACCAATTTATTTTCATTGATACTATCACTATCACTAGAAACGGGACATTTACCATGTGTACTGATTTCTTTGAGTTCCCGTTATTGACCCACCCGGAATAACTTCAGTTTATCCGTGATCATGGTGCTTGCAACAGCGCTGAAATATCGGGAACTCAAAGAAATCAGTAAACATGGTAAATATCCCTTTTCTAGTGTTAATGATAATGATAGTGACCATGATAGTTTAAGATCTTTCATTGTCATATTATAAGCCAATAAACAACGTTTACAAAACATTGACTCATATATGCGGTTTTAGGAATAAATTCTTTTGACAGCAGGTTGGACAATCGGTAATTCTGCCCCAGAGCCTAATAGCGTTTAGATATCAATACTAATATTATAAAGAGGAAATATTTTTTTGTTTGTTTGTTTGTACCTAATAGGCTCCGAAACTACTGGAGTGATTTGAACTATTTTTTCACCAATAGAAAGCTAAATTATCAGGAAGCAACATAGGCTATAATTTATTTAAAAAAAATTAGAGATCCTTAAGAAAATTGCAATAATGTAACCCAAAGTATCAAAATTTTGCCTACTAAATTCATTATTTGGCGTGCGCTGAGAAAACTATTGATGATACTTAAAATGGTGTACTACATGATTAAAGTACTTATTATTACCTAATAAAAGTCCGCGAGAGCATATATTTAACTAGCATAGTTAAGTCACAATAGTAGCTTTTGTGTTCTAAAATTTAATCAGGTCGCCCCGGTAGAAACAAAAGTTGGTTACATTCGTATCGTAGTATTAATTCTTATTCAAATAAATAGTTTTATTATCAAAGGTATAATATACTGAGTGTTCAAAAAGAACATCATCAATATGTGAGATACATGCAGCGACATCTATTGAACCAAAATGGAACTAATGAATAAAAATGTGCTCACAAGATAACTTTAAAATTGACTGACCGGTTTTGTTAAAAAGTTATGATAGCGTACTTTAGATTAGTCTACATGACACTGCTTTGAAAATCTACATAGCCTATACCCTGTAGAGTGTGTGTTCGATCGCTTTCCATGCGCTTTGCATACGAAAGGCAGTTGCAAGAGGTCCGCGAGAGTTTACAGCAGCTATATCGTGTTTGGGCTCATTTCATGCACCTTGATGAGAACATTAAACCTAACTGGAGTATGACTTTCATCGACGGTCTAACGATGGAGGCGGAAGGCAGTTGCAAGAGGTCCTCAACAGTTTACAGCGACTCATTTCATGCTCCTTGATGGGAGCTTTAGATCTAGCTGGAGTATGACTATCATCGACGGTCTACCGATGGAAACGGAAGGCAGTTGCAAGAGGTCCTCAACAGATTACAGCAGCTATATTGTTATTGGGCTCATTTCATGTATCTTGGTCAGAACTTTAAACCTGCCTGGAGTATGATTGTCATCGAAGGACTGACGATGGAGACGGCAGACAGTTGCAAGAAGTCCGCAACAGTTTATATCAGCTTTATCGTGTCTCGGCTCATTTCATGCACCTTGATGAGAACTTTCGAGATAGCTGGAGTATGACTGTCATCGAGTGTCTAAGGATGAAGACTTAAAGCTGTCGAGGGAAGCCCTTATTTGGAAAAACATAAGTACAATATTTTAGCGATTAATGCAAATATTTCCGAGAAATTAAATAGTTACCTAGTTGAATCTATGCCAATATTATAAAGATGAAGAGTTTGTTTTTTTGATTGGTTGAACGAGCTAATTTCAGGAACTACTGGTTCGAATTGAAAAATTATTTTAGTGTTGGATAGCCCGTTTATCGAGGAAGGCTATAGGCTGTATATCACGCTACAAGCAATTGGAGCGGAGCATCAATGAAAACTATTGCAAAAACAGGGAAAAAGTATTCCTTTTGAGAACTTCCGTTGCGTGCGCTGTGTAAACGGTTAAAGTTACGCAACAATCATGAGTCCGCGATAGCATATGTCTATCTTTTAAAGTTGACTCACACTCTCTCTAAACCTCTCTCATAAGTGGCGCAGATGAAGTTGCGCGGGTCAGCTAGTACATATATATAAATAGATTGATATTGTATTTTTTTCATGACCACGCATTACTTTTTACAGAGAAGTCCGATTTGAATGATTATTTTTATTGGAGAGTGTATTATATCTCAAAGTTGGGCCCATTTAAAATTAAAAAAATCAAGTCCACCGCTAAGGGTTAAAAAACTGAGGTTGATATCCAACAGAATTTTCAATTGTGACAATACAACATAATTATAAAAGAGGTCTGGATTTTATCTAATGATGGAGACAGAAGGCAGTTACAAGAGCTATTCAACAGATTACAGCAGCTATACCGTGTTTGGGCTCATTTCAGGCATCTTGATGAGAACTTTAGACCTAGCTAGAGTATCACAGTCATCGAAGGTCTGACGATGGAGACGGAAGGCATTTGAAAAAGGTTCATAACAGATTATAGCAGAAATATCGTGTTTGGGCTTATTTCATACACCTTGATGAGAGCTTTAGACCTAACTGGAGTATAACTGTCATCGAGAACTGACGATGGAGACGGAAGGCAGTTGCAAGACGTCGTCAACAGCAACTTAGAAATTTAAACTCACAATGAAAAACCATGATCTCCTGCATAATATGTACTTATTCAAATATAAAATGTAATCCAAACAACATTTAAAAATAGGGATCCATCGAAGTCGAGAGCAGGGTCCAAATTACTAGTGGTAGTAGGACTCTAGATACTGAAACCTCCTCACACAGCGAGCTACAAGGAGAAGGAATGCCTTCTGAATCAGGCTCTTGATCCAGCCGCCTGTTAACGTTGTTTATTGTTGTTATTTAGTCGGTGCCAGCAACACTGTAATATTTCATGTTGCCCCTGCCAGGACCATCGCTTCCCGCAACACAATGAATAGGTGCAGAATGTTTGCCGTGCAGTTTGATTATTTCTCAATATGAGGCTCAGCGACACAAGCCGCTGCAGAGGCAGCACCGGCCGGGGTCAGGCGAATCGCGACGTCTTCGTTGCGTAAGCGCGCGGTGGGGGGCAAGGGGGGCGCGGGCGCGAGCAGCCGGGCCGGGCAGGCCGGCGGACTCGCGCGCTATCGACAGCCGCGCTCACGCGCACCGCGTACCTCGCTCTGAGCTCGACCGCTCGCGCCCGCGACTCCGCGATGGTGATGCTGTGCCACGCGCGCCTGCCACCCGCGCTCTGACTGCCACTGCCACTCTCCTCTCGGACCCTGTCACTGCTACTTCACGATGTCGACCACTAAGAACGAGTACCACTTTGGTGAGTGCTTCGCCACTCCTCATTTGTACTAGTGTAGTCGGTGACGACTCTTGCGTCCGTCGTCTCTTCGATAGTGTAACTTTGCTACTCGAAAGGTAAATATTGCCAACATTTATTACGAACTCGTGACACTAAGCTCACTGAAATAATTATTAATGTCTCGTAATATTAAATCATATTATTTAAGAACTAACCTGTAAACATTACTAACACGCATAAACTCACGCCTCTTTCTCAAGCACGTACACAAAATCTCAAGTCCGCCCCGGTAGGTATACGGTTCCTGCTATTCAACTAGGTATTTAAGAATGTAGGTATGCTCGTTCTACGTTTCTGGCAAATAACTTGAGAGAAATAAGCTGGTCCGTTCGTAGATAAGTACATACCCTCCAGTTTATTTCCTACTAGCTTATGCCCGCTGCTTCGCCCGCGTGGAGCTCGGTTATTGTCCCACGGCTATCCCGTACTACTGGAATAAAAAGTATCCTATATGTTATTCTAGGTTATAAACTACCTGTGTGCCAAATCCTTTCCGGAGTTTTAGCGTCAAACGGTAACAAACAACTACTCATTCATCCACCCATCATCAAAAACACTTGATTCTAGAACAACAAGTACCTAAATGGCCGGAGAACAGAAATAGAGCAACTTGAAATAATTATGTTAATTTTTTTCTATAGTTTGCCAAAGATTCAATTAGTATCGTAATAAATAAGTGGATTATGGTTATTTTAAAGCAAATAACCTGTGGGAGATTGTTAGGACTTTGACGACTCTTAATGTGCCTTTGATGGGGCAAGACGGAGGACTCATTGAAGCGGTCGGTCTATAGTTGACCAAGAGGTATCCCAGAGGGGTATTTCAGATAATCCCCTCACTGAACATTGATCCATATAAGAAACGTGATATTTTATATTTACTTACTATTTTTAATTATGTACTGAATTGAGAGCGCATCGGTACATTAAAAGAACCGTGAAGTGCAGAGACTTAGATGACTAGTACATATTTACTACACTTATGCAATGTTATTCATAGATATTTTAAAATGGGTGCTAATTAAACAG
Organism: Noctua comes; assembly: GCA_963082995.1. Taxonomy (NCBI): domain Eukaryota; kingdom Metazoa; phylum Arthropoda; class Insecta; order Lepidoptera; family Noctuidae; genus Noctua; species Noctua comes. Next base: position 218,118 of record OY720268.1, read on the forward strand.
GCTTCTTTGTAATGGCATTATTCGCCTCCAAAAATTTAAGTTGACTTCTAAATTACTAAGTCAGCCACAATTAACGAGCATCTAAATAATACTATCCTAGCCACTAGTTATCGTCTATGTAAACCACTCTAAATACAACTCAGCATGATGGTTATTTTTTAGCATCTAAATTTGTAACATGCATTCTAACAGTAAACTTCTAAAATACTATTAAATGACATCAAAAAATATATTTATTTAGCTTCTAATTTTTTAACTCAGTACGTTTAAAATGTAACTCATCCCATATTAATTGATCGTCAAAATTTTGCTAAAAATGTCATCAAATAGATTAAATGACATCAAAAAATATATTTATTTAGCTTCTAATTTTTTAACTCAGTACGTTTAAAATGTAACTCATCCCATATTAATTGATCGTCAAAATTTTGCTAAAAATGTCATCAAATAGTATATTGGCCGGTTCATTAATGTATTACCTAAACTCCTTTCACAAATTTTTAGTTTACAACCAACGTTTCATTTATTATTTATTTCACAAACAACGTATTCCGCTGATGTTTAATTTTACAAACAATCACTTTACACGCATTCCTTTGGCAAACGCTTCGCTTTACAAATGTTGATATTTAATCATTTATAAATTTTTCGTTTAATACATATTTTGATTCTTTTCGGCAAAATCACGTTTCATCTAAATATCACTTTATAGTAAATATTCTAAACCAGTCACAAAGTATTAAGCTATTTTTTTGGGTAGTCTCGGTAAGTTTTTAGTGCAGAAATTCACCTAAAGTCCAGGGTAAATAATATCAATATTTTGTAACAGGCGTAGTCGACGTAGCCCCGCTGCGCGGGGCTCCTGTTTCTGTTTGCAGGGTTTAAAGTAACCTAACCTACGCTACGCTTCGCTCGCTCTTGATTCCTAAGTATTTGTTGTTCCGTTAATTAAAATGACCGTTGTGCCTATTTAATGAGTCGAATTTTTATGAGTTCTGTCGTTTCGCGTACTCGCGCCAAATCATGCAGTGGCTATTTTCACGATAAAAGAATATGATGTATTATTTTACATGCTAACTTATAATAAATGATGCGTTCTGTGGAAGCTTGAATTATATTTTTTTGAGGACATTGTGTTGAAGCTGTAAAACGTAAAATGGTGACGAGCTGTAAAATCCGTGGCCGAGTTAGTAAATTAGGCGGCAATGTATAAATAAGAAGGACAAGTCACAATAATTGATGATCTTTACTTGACGCTTTCTATAGAATATTTAGATGGCGTTGTAAAAAAGACGAATTAGTTTATTAGAGGCTACGTCATTTTCCCGTTGCTTAGTTATAAAATTAGAAGTTTAATCACGTGGCCAATAAATAATTTTGTGGCGAGACTTATAATTTCCCTTTTAAAATTAGCTCTCATTTTAATGTCAATCAATAGGGAGTCAATTGATGAGATACTTAGTGAGAACATTGAGTCTTTAACGCGCATAATTAATATGTAATAATCATAAAATAATTTAGAATAAATTCAGAAGGTCCACCCATAAGGAAACGTTTATTCCAGCTCGTCCCCACCTCGTCGTCCCCAAGGAAAGATAATTACTATTCCATCATCAGCCCAGGCTTTTCAAAACTATGGTTGGGCGTTGGGCCGGGATCCAGTTTAGAGATCGGCTGCTAATCTGACCTCCACAACCCAGACACTGGCTAGTGGGTAGCACTGTCTATGTATGTACCTACCTCTTGGCAAGATTGTTTATCAAACTTGCTAGCTTCTAAGTACCTGTAACGTCTGTTACATAATTATCTACAAGTGACTAGGCTTTCGTTGAAGAGCCCATATCTGTGGTTAACCCCATAAAAAAAGATTAAAAATGTAAGAAAACAACGAAAGGTGCAATGTATGTAATGCAAAATATTTTTGCTGAATACTAAAAACGAAACTAGTTAGAGAAATCGTTTTATTTTTCCTGTAACATTTTTTGCAGATTCTTCGCTTGTAAATTTCAGCATAAAGTGGGTTTAGGGTGGGTTTTTCAATACGTAGTCATAATTAATAAAATGTATATAGGTATTTCATCCTTTTTAGTTGAGAATATCCCCCACCAATTCTTGTTATATATAAATTTTACATTGAAGCTATTAGCTATTATGATATAATCATATTAATCATGCCATTAAAATAGCCAAATAAAAAAAAAACGTATTATAGTAACTAACTCGTAAACTGCTCATGCAATGTGAAAATGTATACGGGACCACCGCGCGACCTCCTTCTATCAAATGAAAAAAGAATCACGTAAATTGATGGTGGTGGTGAATAATTACGGTTTAAGGTAGGACTCAATGTAACGCACTGAAAAACACTGTGCTGATGGAAGCATTGAATATTACGGGGGTCGTGGAGGTGTTTAAAGTAAAAATCTTACACTAAAAACATGTATTTAAAAAAATACTTGTGAATAAGTTGAAACTTTGACCCCCAATATCTCCGTAACTAGAAGGTTCCCAGGTATGGTCTAGAACAAAAACATGATTGCAAAGATGTGGAGAACAAGTGCCTTTCGGCTTCGCTACGGCTCTATTTACACCATTTAGAATCTAATCTCGATACCTAATAATACCTCACGGATCGGTCAGATTTTTTTTAACATTTGTATAAGGGGTCGTTCTTCAGGGCACGCTACTATAGTGGCGATAAGTCCCCTCTTTGAGGAGTGGCTAGAGAGGCGCCACGGCGCCCTCACCTACCGCCTGACGCAGGTCCTCACTGGACACGGTTGTTTCGGGAGGCTCCTGCACCGGATCGGGCGGGAGGAAACGCCCGGGTGTTTCCATTGCGAGGATCGTCCGGAGGACACGGTGGAGCACACCGTGGAGGTCTGCCCCGCTTGGGCGGAGCACCGTCGTGTCCTCATAGCGGCGATTGGCGGCGGCGATCTCTCGCGTCCGGCCCTGGTTCAAGCCATGGTCCGGAGAGAGAGGGAATGGGAAGCCGTCACCTCCTTCTGCGAAGCAGTCATGCTAGTGAAGGAGGTGGCGGGACGTGAGAGGGAAAGAACCTCACGTCCCAGCCGCCGCGGGAGACGCCCTGGGCGTCGGGGGTCATGTGGTGGCTCCCGGCCACCGTAGCGCAGTAGGCGCGGGCCTGTGGACGGCGAGCTATGGGCTAGCTCGCCGTCCGGCCGTCTTATGACGACAGGCCGTGTCGACGGCGCGTTCGTGTTCCACGCGCGCCTCAAAGAGATTCAGCAATGATGTAGGGGCCTGCAAGGGCCGATGCCTGCCAGGGCTACGGGACTGTTCGAAAGAGATACCGTGGCGCTGGAACACAAAGGGCAAAGAAGGAACATGGATGGGTTTTAGTCAGTACAAGTCTGACACTCACTTCCGCTCCGCTCAGAGTGGGGGGGGGGCGTCATTTGATGATATCCCATCAGAAAAAAAAAGGGGTCGTTCTTTAATCACGCGAGGTTTGAAAGAAAATCAATCACAATGAGAAGCAAGCGAATTTATAAGTATTAAAAAAAAAACATTTTATTAAAACACTAAAACTATCGGACACCCTACATCTTTTCAATACTAAATAAATACACGTGATGTTGGGAGCCTCACGACGTACACATCACCAAGGGGGAGCGGGAGGGAGGGCAATAAAAGTGGCCTAAAGAACCTCGCGAGATTAAAGGATGGCCCCTAAACAAATAGTCGCATTTTATTTTGGGATAGACATTCGTAAACACAACGATTTACTTACTTAGGTACTTGGCATGCAACATTGATTGCGCACATGCGAAGATGAGACAGCAAGACCGACAGACTTACTTAGACTTACCATTAGACTTTATCATATTAGTATGAATATCGGGATCTCGTCAATACGTTTAGCTCAACCCGAGCTCTCACAGTGAGTACCCTGTATTTGTAGTACCTAGCCGGCTACTGTCGAACCCATCATATTATCATTGCACCTACCATTGCAAGCATCACTGAAGTTGAACAATGTTTGTCAAGTAATGGATCAGTAGTACTCACCTCATTCTCAACCAATGAATAGTTGGTCGATACGAGCTAATTGTACAACGGCTAGCCTGCATGTAACCTGTGCTGGTGTATACTCATAGGTATATTCTATGCACAACGTTATCATGAAATCGCAACTCTTTGTTTAGATCTAGCCTAGGTTCATGACGTACGCGCTCAGTTGAGCGTGCGTGGCTGCATGCAGTGCGTGCGGCTTACTGCCGTGATTCGCGGGCGCAGGGTCGCAGTCACCTTGCGCTCTGGCGGACTTCCTACCTTTCGATTCGCGCCGTTTCTTATCGCTGAACGTCCGCAAACCATGTTTTATATGGCGTGCACCAGTTGCTGTAGACGAAGTCCTCACGGTGCGGAGTGTCCTGACCGGAGTCTGGCGAGACACGCGGGAGTCGGAGAAGTTTATCTTGAAGCGATTAGATAAAGCGGTGCGCGGTGCGGGCGTCCGGCGCTGCGGTGGCAGTAGAGTCGCAAGCGGCTCGCGCGCTGCCCGTCGCCGCCGCCGTTGTCGCTTCCTTGTTATTGTTAGCGAGTGTTGACCGCGCCGGCGCCGCTGACCCGCTTTCTGGCGCACCTGCGCGCCCGCGCCTCCTCGCCGCGCGCTTCGTCCCTGCACTACCTTCATTCTTATGAATCTGCGTTTCCGAACACTTACAAACGATGTTGTGCTTCGGTACTTATGCCTTCGTGGTTGAATCAGATTAATTACGGTAATTATCTAAGTACTGTTTAAATGTTAGGGTCGTCCGAGTCCTGGCCGCATCATCACAATAAATAGTAAAGTAGTGCTGAAGCGCACAGTGCTGTCACTTCCGGCGCTGTGCGGTGCGCGGTGCGCGGTGTTGCGCGCGCCCGCGTGCGCTGCTTCCGGTGCTAACTGATAACGCGGCGTACACGCACATTTTTTCAACCGTGTCATACTTGCTACGTTTACTAATTTATGTAGTTGCGACTGAGCCGAATGTACGAACATAACAATAACAATTTTCAGGAAGCTTACTTTACACACGTGCTTCAATCCCAAAAAACAGCATCTACTCACTAAAACTCACTAAAATTGTCAATCAACTAAAGTTTTCCTCATCGTTTTAGTGATCAGAGTGTAAATGTCGACTGCTCTTCGTTATGCACGAGGAAGTTGGATGAGAAGCAGTGGACGAGCGGACGTTAAGACCTGCTCTCTAATCATTGATGCAGTACGTACCGTTAACACTCAGAGAGTGTACACGATGCCGGTAAGTTATGTTCATCATATAGGTTTATGTACAAAGAGCACTGTCTTTCAGTGCTGCAGTAGTGCAATAATAGGTAACCACAGGAGCAAGCAGCCATTAGGTATAGCTGTCGAAGGATATGCAATGCATTTAATGTATAAGAGACAGCTGCAGTAGCAGTGACCATCACTTCGTCTGATGGGGAAGGTTTACCTAAATAATAAACATTAAGGAACTACTTCGCTAGCGGCTACGTTTAATCTCATGCACTCGCACACTCCGTGATCACATGTCATACCGTGGTGCCGACTGCCGAAGGTGTCCCTGTGCTGCACTGCACAAGCTCCCGTGCGTGAAGTTGCTCGAGTCCGTCGGTTCGAGCAAATTCTCCTTGTCTTTGGGTCAGTTATCCATTTTCTGCTCTCGATTATTTTGTTTATTCTATTCAAAGTTGTGGAAGGTTCTTAATACAGACGATGTTTCGGCGACCAAGTCGACGAAATGAAATGTTAATCTGAAGAGCCGTTTGGTTACTTGAGAGCTACAGGGTCCACCCTGTAGTAGTAGTGTAGTCTAGTAGTAGTGTTATATTATTATAGACATAAACAAAAAATCCTATTAGCAGTTTGGTTCCATTCTTCAAGTTCAGAAGAGTCTACCTACCTAGAAGGATCCACCATGCTGATCTGGGACAAAGTGTCGGCTTTACGGCGGAACAACAAGCAAGAAAACTTAGGAAACCTACCTACAGCAACAAGACTTACCGATATCAGTGGTGAAATGACGTAAACCGCTGCTGTGTTTATCGAGCTAAATTTTAAAACTTATAATAATAATCTGTACAAAATTTATCGGTGTGATGATATCAGTTTGTGAGTTGTGTCTGTCAATGTAAATATCGTTGTGAAGGGGGGAGGTCGCGGGGGCTCGGGGCGCGGTTTGCGATAAGCGGCGCCCTCGACGACCCCGGAGCTCCCCGGCTCTCCGCTCACAGCGGGCGCACAGGCGGAGGCGGGGGCGGCGGCGGGCGGCGGCGCGCCGCGTGTTCCTAAGCCCGATTACTGCGCGTACTGGTGCTAGTGGACGTGCCGACTGCCGGGGAGCGCTCGGCTCGGCGCACGTTTCTGAACCGCGAGCGCGTCGTTACGTGCTGTTCATCTCGATTGATCGATATGTAGAAGTACACTTCGCTGTTATAGTTGTAATTATGCATGTTCGCATTCACAAGTCCTTGTACACAATCATAACAGCCTCACCTCTTCGACCTCGAACCCGAGACCCCCATTTCGTCTCCAATCGTCTCTACGAGGCTGTCGAAGAGTACTTACTTATCGACAGCCATTACCTGTATAAATGTTTACGACACCACTCTTCAATAAGTTTTGTTCGTGATCCTATTGGCTGGAACACAAGCAGTAGGTAGTGGGCGATGCACAATGCCGTTACTGCAATTGTCTAGGTATGGCCTACACGCAGCATAAGACGTAGTCGGCTCACCTAGATAAAGTTCGGTCAGCAACCGATTGACATGAGCGTGTGACGTCATGAGTACATAGTTTTCAGTGAGAGTGGCTCCTAATTGACAGCAGGCTGACTGACATGAGCGTGTGATGTCATGAGCACACAAATGTCGGTGAGGGTGGCTCTTAACAAACACAGTAGACTGACTGACAAGAGCGTCCGACGTCATGAGCCTACATTTGTCAGTGAGTGTGGCTCCTACCTAACAATACAGCAGGCTAGGCATAGGTACGCAGTGGTCAGTAAAGGCGCGGTCAAACCGACCGGATCAGACTCCGGACACCGGAATTTGACAGGTAATGTACTGAAATATCAGTCAAAGTTCGGTGTCTACAGCCAGTCCAAAGTTCGGTCCACGTGGTTCGACCGCACCTTGAGGAGTGGCGTCAACAGCTTGCGCTGTCAGTGCCTGCAACGAAAATCCACAAAAAAATCCAGCGTACGTGCGCGCCTCTCCACTTTGTACGTACTTACCTAATAGCTGTGACATTTTCGACACGCTTTAATACGTGTGTAATGAATAGCCAAACGGTACCTATCGCAAGAAACGATTCCGTTCACTTCCAGCTACTAGTATTTATAGCAAATAAAGAAAATATCCCGAACGACACCGGGCGCTGCGCCTCAGCTCAGCATCATGCTGTCTGCATGCTACTCTAATAACCGGTCTAGAACCACATACTTATTTGATTAATGAGTTACAGTAGTATCTCAAGAAATCGATAGGTAATATTTACGCAGCCTAAATAAAGTTACTAAAACCGTAAACGATGCTGATTAGATTTTTAGGGGTGAGTACAGAGGGACGCCTGAGGTGCAATAACAGACAGGACTGGAGAACATCGCGAAGTGTCGAAACACTATCTGTAATTTATACAATTACAACTCGCTTGCCGTATTTTCGTTATAAATAATGCTTGGCTCGGCTATATTGAACATCCCTGTTCATACTCTGCGTGCTCAAGGCGAAAGTTCTGCCGACGCTCACCGTGTACCATCTCCACTCCAATAGAGTTCAGCCATGTACTCAACTTACAGGGAGGTTCGGTCCTCCAGTGGTGTGTGTATGTACGATTTACGCCCGTTTTGAACAACGCCAAAAAACTCGACCTGAGGGAAAAGCTGTGCCTCTTGGTATTTGAATGCCTCTTTAATTAGCCCAACAGTTCCCAACTGACTTACAGCTTTTCCTTGACACAAAGAGAGTACTAAAAGTGAGGCTTGTGCACAAAGTGCAAAAAGGGGACTATATCAATGAGATATGAGATTGTAGTCGCACAGCAAGCAAAGGGTAAACCTGTGAACACGGAGTCATTTCAGAAGAGTTGACAAAGGTTTGGAAGACAGTGCAGACAGAATGTAACGTTGAGCGAGAGATGACGCGTCTCGTGCGGCGGCCATCATGACACGACGTCGTGGACACTGGAGTGTGTGACGGCTGTGCGTGGATCATAAAATTATTTTTACAGTCGCCTGTATGTTAGCAGCGGGTGAGAGGCCGGGCGCGGGGCGCGGGGCGGCGGCTGCGCTGATAACGCTGAACCGCCGACCTCCGGCCTCTGCGCTTAAAAAGTATTAATATCACCATTTATTTAAACGTCCACCCCTGCCCCCCCCCCCGCAACCCTCGCACAGGCTGAGCACAAACATGCTAACGATGACATTCTAGTTAATGCTAGTAATTACCAACGTACAGTACGTATACGGTCACATCCAGCCAGTGGTGTCAGGCGCCACCCCCGTGCCGCCACAGTTCTCAGTGCTCACACAACGGACCACCGACTGGACTGCTCCTCATACCCCTATAGAGATATATCTGCAGCGAACAGAGAAAATAGTGACCCTCCGCGCTTAGCGAACACTACTTTTTGGAATCCCGTAGTCAACAAGGGAACCCTTTAGGTTTCGCCATGTCCGTCTGTTAGTCTGTTAGTCTAGACCCTCTGTCTTACACCCGTATCTATAAACAACTCAAAGTGATAACTTGAGCAAACGTCATTTATTAAAGACATGATTTTTATTCTATAGTTTAGTAATTGCTTGAAGTTGGACAAGTTAGAATTCTTAGCTTTGCTTTCTTTGACGGTTTTATGTTATAAATAAAGGTATAATGTTCGCATAAGTAGATACTTAAACTCAAGTACCTAGTTACTTTAACTTGACTATAGATACCAGGGTTAGCACTAGAAAGCTGTAATTTGGCATGGTTTATGTCTGCCCTATGGTGAGGGGTGTCGTTGGATGGGTCGTTCAGTATTGCGGGTGTGTGAAAACCATTTTTCGGTTCAGGGACCCATTTGCGAAATAATAAGCTTTCATTTTTGGTAGAGTTGTTTCCCCCACCCCCTTGCAACGCAATGGTTGTTTTTTGATATGGGAACAACGGCTCGCGGCGGTAGTGTTACATTACTGTATACATGTAACGAAGTTAAACGGAAAACTATCACAGCTCAGTGTAGGCTTTACGAGTCAACGAGTAATAGTTGACCAAGTTATAAAATGTACTTGAATAACATTTTCTCCAGTCTCCTATACGGAATGTATCACGCACTTGACCGGTTTTATTGTTTGTGTTGACATTAAAGTGGAGCTCTCACTGTACAACGGTTCCTACTGTAACTGTGTGTGAGGCCTGCGCTCGACATCGCCCTGTTTCGATAAGACCCCAAGAAGAACCGTTTAATTCAGCATTAACAAAAACGAAAGGCAACACAGCAGCATGGCCAAGGTATTGCACTTGCCTGCAAACACGCATTAAGACGATGTTCTGTCAATATTGACGACACAGGTTACCTGAGACGCTAGTAACGTTATAAGATTTTAAACTACGAGTATCATGGTCACTAACATTATTATTTATAATAGAAACGGGATATTTACCATGTTTACTGTTTTCTATGAGTTCCCGATATTTCAGCGCTGTTGCAAGCACCACGATCACGGATAAACTGAAGTTATTGCGGGTGGTTGTTTATGAGCAGACAAATCGGTCTACCCTCTTTCTTGTTCGTTTTTTTCACTCAGTACCGCTACCACTGTCACTCGTAACTCGATTCTGCTCCCAACACATGAAATTCACTGTGTCCGCTCGCGAACTTTTTTCGGCACTTTTCTGCTTTTTACACAGCTGGAACACTGGTTAAAGTTCCTATATTTGGTAATCTCAATAGCTTCTCTAACCAGTCTAGGAATATAGTGGCGTTCTGACGAGATGACCTGAGGGTTATGTAACTCAATCCAGTGGTTCGATTCTGATTCCAGGAGATGTTGAGCTATGGCCGATTTTGTGTTGCGATATTCGACAAGCTACCGTACGTTTCGTCTGACCGATACACCGACCGAGCTTTTCGAGCGGAAATTTGTCCTTTGGCGAACGCAGCATCTGAGACACTTTTTTGAAAGGAGTGAAGATAGTCTTTACGGCGTATTTCCGAAGAATGTTGGCAACCTTATTTGTCACTCCCCTCGTGTACGGCAAAAATGCTGGCTGCCTCTCAACTTCGCACTTCCGGTGGTTCTTACAACCAGGTTTTGGCTTAGGTTGCGCGAGTTTCACTGTATATCCGTTTCTCTGTAGGACCCTCTGCACATGTGTTAGCTCAGCAAGTAAATATTCCTCGTCGCATAGATCTTATGCGCGGTTGGTGAGTGAAGGTTGGATTAATGGAAAATCAATATCCAAAATCAAAAATCAAAATCAAAGCATTTATTTCAAGTGGGCCAGTTACAGGCACTTTTGAATTGTCGAAACAAAGACAACAATAGCTACAGTTCCAGTCACAAGGCATAAAAACTGTGAAAGTACTGTAGTTGCCCATTCCCTAACGTAGATCTCTATGGAGAAGGACGGGCAAGAAACTCCATGGACACTCTTTTAAATCAGAATACTTTTACAAACTCTTGGTTACATCATTCATGTTGAGATGGTACATTATGTGAGAACGATGTAGCAAGATGTGTACGTTAAAAGTGTCCATAGAAAACAATTCAAAAATAAAATAATCAATTCGAATAAGCCGTGGCAACCAAGAGATGACCAGTCACAACTGACAGCGCCCGTTCACGAACATGACGCATGTATCAGCACCATTCAACTCAACCATTTTGAAGGGAACTAAATGTTCCGACACACGCGCTACCATCAGCGAAGCATTTGAGTGAGCATAACACACTCCTAACCGCCAGGGCACATTCAAGTCAAGAAAAGACGTAGGTTTCCAGCGAATGACAGCTTTCTAGTACATAGTACTCACACAATATGGGCTATGCGGCTATATAATACTAAAGAGATTGAATTTATACAATGCAAAGATTGTTGTACAATCTTCAGCAGCTCCAACATACTATTTAACGCTATCCATTTATGCGCCCCTGTCCTTGTGGAGCAGGACCGGCATGAAAGATGAGTCTACTTTAGCGAGTCTGAAGCCTGGCTGAACTAATTGGTCTCTATTTCTAGTACTGTAATTGTGTCTGTCACCTCTTTTATTAAAAAGATGTAGATTTTTTCTTACATACATTGTGTTTTCGTAGATGTATTGAGAATGTGCCGTCTTGATGTTAATTTCCTTAGAGAATCACGCCTACGAAGATTATATATGACTCTGATGGCTCTTTTTTGCTGAATAAATTTAGACTCAATGTCTGCAGCGCGTCCCCATAGCAAAATGCCACAAGACAGTATACTATGAAAGTAACTAAAATAGACCAGTCTAGCGGTATCTACATCAGTATATTGACGGATTTTTCTAACAGCATATGCTGCTGAACTTAGCCGCCCCGCAAGAGATGTTAAATGAGAACCCCATTGTAGCCTTGAATCAAGCGTAATCCCCAGGAAAACTGTTTTATCTACAAATCTATCCGTAGCCAGGATTCAAACCCTTTGATTTTGCAAAAAAACACACACTGTATTATTACACCATTTGATAACTTCGCTGTTAATGATCAAATTCTGAGAAGTAATGACGTACGTCAAATTAAAGGAAACAGTTAATTTTTAGGGTTCCACACCTCAAAAGGAAAAAACGGAACCCTTAAAGGATCACTCATGTGTCTGTCTGTCTATCCGTCTGTCACAGCCAATTTACTCCGAAACTACTGGACCGATCGAGATAAGATAAGATAGGATAAGATAAGATAATTTATTTGCGTAAAACATGGTATACAGAGGTGTTATTATAGCATATATGAGATCATACATGTTTTACTTAAAATTAAAGCATGCAAACTTATACAAATAAACAAATTTGAATTGATAAATAATTATTATTTTATAATTTATGGTCAAAAAAATCCTTAATACTGTAGAAATTATTTTCATTCAGCCATTTATACAGTTTAATTTTGAATAACCTGCAAATTAATATTTTTAATACATTAGGTAATTTATTATAAACACGACTTTTATTATATTTTGCTAATATAGGGAGCTCATTTAGTACAAGTCTATGTTGATCACGGCGACTTCGAGAACATATTTCCTCTGGTGTTTTGAACAATCCTTTAATTTGCTAACAAACATACATGCTTCATATAAGTATAATGAAGGTAAGGGTAGCAAACCAAGCTTTTTAAATAATTAAATGATGATTGACATGATTCATCAGATGGAATCCCGTATATGGCTCGTAAACATTTTTTCTGGGCGACAAATGCACCGAGCATTTGTCGCTCAGAAAAAATGTAGACAGTACTATTTCCCCACATATGACATCACAGCCGTTTTTATATTAGTAATCTTTTTAATCTGTCTGATACAAATTTATTTATTTTATTGCATACATTATCGACCTGAGCGTTCCAGTCTTCAAAAACTTAGTTTGTGTCACTTGTGTAATTTGTGGTATGTCCATTCTAAAATTAAATTGATTTTGATACAAGATACAAGATACAAGATATTTATTTTGTAAAACATGAGTGCAGAATGATGAGATAAGATTGATTAAATTGTATATATACAGATTTTTTAACATTAATAGATAAATTATTATTATTTAACCAATTAATTAGATTTATCTATTGTATTATTTATGTCCGCTTCATGGTCAATTATTGATTTACATTTTGTATCGGAAGTTAGAATTATATTTTAAAATAAATAGTTTTGAAGCTATTTAAGAAAATAGGCGAAAATTGACCATTCCCCCCGAAACTACTGGGCACGAAAATAAAAAAAAAAATACTAAAAATAGTCCGATAGATAACATGAAAACCTATTACAAAGCTTTAATAACAAAAAATAAAAATAAATAAAAAATTAAAGGGGGCTCGCCTACTACGATGGTACGGAACCCTTCATGCGCCGGTCCGACTCGCACTTGGCCGGTTTTGATAAAATACGTAACAGTATGCAAATGGTTAGTAGTAATCAACGAAATGTTGAACAATATCATATTGGCGCCATCTCACTTATGAGTTCTAATTTCAACTGTCCACTCTTTTTTCTTTTACTTTCGCCTTCAACCGTGAAGAGTTAGTGAAAAATTGAAATTAGAATAATGTTGTGAAGATGACTGCACTGCGAATGTCATAAATCTAGGACATTTATTTAAAATGTAAAAAAAAAAAACATAAAATATAAGTAACTTTTTCCTTAAATTCATGTGAATTCATGCATGTCATTACTTCCCAGAATTTGATCCCTATTAGTGACACTATCGAATGGTGTAATCAGTATATGTTTTTTTTTCAAAATTTACGGGACTGATTCCTGGCAAGGAATACTGATTGTCCAAAAATCGAATGATGCCGTTTTAGCTTTCATCAAAAGCGGCTCGAGACTCCTTTGAGTATATCCGGTCGTGGAGGTGTTTAAAGTAAACATCTAACATTAAAAACATGTATTTAAAAAAAAACTTGTGAAAAAATTGGATTTTTGACCCCAATATCTCCGCAACTAGAAGGTTCCCAGGTATGGTCTACAACAAAAAAATGATCGCAAAGACGGGGAGAACAAGTGCCTTTCTTTTATGTTAAGGGTCTATTTACACCCTTTATATAGGGGCATCCATTAATTACGTGAGTAAAATTTTGGCGATTTTTCCACCTCCATCTCCCTTGGTGAGATGTCGTGACATTTGACTTCACCCCCTCACCACGCCCCCCCAAATCTGACGTGAGATTTATCAAAATGCGTAGTTTAGTGTAAATACGTTAAACTGTGCTTGATTTGTTTATAAAACATAATTTGCTTAATGATTTTCATTGAATACCTGTACACCGTGAATTTTTAGCCGTCTTACAACAGCAGCCCACTTCATGTATCCAATGTCTACTAACCATTCATAAAATAGGTATTTATGAGATTTGAATCATTTAAAAATAAAAATATTATAATTCATTATTATGACGCATGACGTAGTTGAATTGAAACACCTTGTTGCGAGCGATGATCTACTCGACTCGTGCGTTGGGTACATAATTATGTTCTACCGTTTGATACGTAAATATTATTATTATTAACAGGTTGTTTCATAATTTTAATGTATTAAGTATTTATTTTTCTTTGCACCTATTGTTTAAATTAATGGTAAAAAATCGCGCCCTTTATGTTGGATTGAGTGGACCACCTTTGTAAGACGACTAAAACGTCACGGTGTATTTTATTTTTATTTTATACTATTCGGGAATCTTACAGCTAAAATAAACAATGTTCTTAAACAATAAGAATTTGAAGGCCATTTATAAGTTTCCACAGATAAACACTTGAAACACTCGAAACAACAAAGACAAAAAAAAGATAGGTACAAAATACTATAACATAAATTAAAACAAAATAAAGCGATCAATTAAAAAAAAAAACTAAATTCACAGTAAATATCATTGTGTCAGCCATATTATTTTGGTGGAGAAACATTAACTTAAACCTAATTTTCTCGCAATGTTACACTGTTTCTTGCTACTTACAGAGATCCTCCCCCCTCTCTCCCTCGTGAGATTTATTTCTACACCTTCAATAAACATTACTTACATCAATGTGGTCTCAAAGTAATGAAGACTGATAGGTGATGATATATGGTGGCTAGTGGCTGCCGCGGCTACAGAGCAGAATCAGATAGTAGGCAGCAGACGCAGTGCCAGCTTACGGGGCGCATTCTCGTGCTGTTAGTCACGGCGATGTCAGGCGGGGCGGCCGGTGCGCGGGACTGCGCATTCACTTTTCTAATATTTTTAGATCAGATTTACGTGTACGCAGATAACGCAGAGATTCTACAACGATGTCTTAGTGCCACGATAATATACGGCTCTATAGCCCTAGGAAGGTTCCTGTAGATTCGCCATGAGGTGGGTCGTTTGTCAGCAACTGTGTATTCAGAGACATTTAGGACAATATAGCAAAATTTTCTTGTTTGGTTCACATATTCGATGCGATAGGTATGGTAATAATTATTATGCGTTTAAAATACTTGACTCAAAAGCGTTCCAAGAAAGATATATCGAAAAAAACTGAATAGCACAAGGCTGGAAATATTATCTAGCTTTAACATAGACAAAGATCTATATAAAAGCTAGATAATATTTTCAGCCAGTTCGTTGTCCGCTCTGATGGGCAACTACACAAGCATGGGCATGCTCTTGAGCACTTGCTCCTTCTACTTTCTATCAATCACAGTTATGCTGAGGAAACAGTTCAGTTCAGTGGTTCCTCGAATATTTTATTGTAGAAACAATGGTAGACTTTTATCATTTTTAGTATGCCCAAATCGCAACTGAACTGTCGAGTCTTTTGTAAACGATCAATAAATACTTAATTAGTTAATAATCACAATGTTAGTTGGCTCCTGATGACTGAATTAATTAGTGTCGAAAAACAAATATGTAACGGGAGCTCTGCCGAGAACTAGTTTAGAATGACAATTACAACGGTATTCAGAACTAAGCCGAGCCTTAGCACGGCCGCGAGCAAACAACATCAGCTAATGATTAGGGGTGACGCGCGGGCGCTGGCCAGGCCGGGCCCAGGGTGCCTGCGGGTGAGTCAGTGCCCTAGGAATGCGCCAGGCCGCCTGCTACACAATAGCCACAATGCCTCATGCTTACCTGCCGATCCTGTTCTGCTTCACTATCGCAGCGCTAGTAACTTGTGCTCATTGTCGTTACTGAGCTGGCGCCCTGTACAACTCAAATAAAAACGAGCAACTTAAAAGTGTTAAAAAAGAGACTTTTTTAAAACAAAGTAAAAAGTTGACACCACTGACGAAGAAACGGAAAAAAGCATGTTTTGTTTTTTATTTTAAACTTACTTTGTTTTTTTTTTCATTAAAATTAATTATATGTTCGCTGTTCGACATTTTCATGATCGTTCACGTTACAGTTCAAACACAGTCCGTCCGTCCGTAACTAATTAGTAAAATAGGTAGTAATACTAAGTAATTAGTAAATTAGCTGTAGATGATAGTGCTAACAACAACCGTGTTGAGTGCGCGGCCGTCGCTTCGTCTCTAGTAGGAATGTTCGTCCTGCCGACTGCCGAGCTACTCAATACAACTGAACATGGTCCTAGGAGGAAGAACTTAACAGAATATCACGCCTGTAATACCCGAAGGGTTAAGCAGAAGTGTACCCAATAGTACATCCCCATTTCGCCAGTTATGTTTAAGTCCTATGTAATGTGGGACGAGCCTATTGAAAATGAATGTGTGACTGTATCGATGAGTTTCCTACTTCTAGTAACGTCCATCCCTATAGAAGAATACTTTCTATAGGATTATAATATTACCTCCATTTATTTGGTAGTTCCGAAAATGAGGCGGTAACACAATGAGGCGGCTCGGTGTTCTCACGCTCTTCCGCGAACAACTCATTAGCGTTCGTCGGAGACAGCCCTACCTACTCCTCATCTAGTTACCTTCCAGGGATAGGTAGGGCTTGACTCGGCTCCGTGAAGGGTTCAGGCAGGAGCATTGGTAGTGGTTATGTATGAGGGTGCACTCACCAAGCGAGCTACATCGAAAATAACTGTCAACTAACTGTTCAATTAGTTGTGTATTTTGTTTAGCTAGCCCATACTTTTCCACAGCTTACAGCTTTACATATCGCTCTTTTGCGTAATTAAATACTGATTATGATTTTTACTTTTTATACGTGGGCTCATCGGGTCCAATCATGGTCCTATCAGCCCAATGTGTTAACGAAATGCTGAGCTACCGAGCTGGAATAACCTATCTACCTGCATAGCTACCTACCTACGTAATACTTTACTTTCGTACTAATTTATTTTCTTGGGTAACTAATACAAAGCCTTTAGTTCCGTTCCATTTCAATTCCTTTGTTTGCCGTACCTATGTCATTAGCATTTCTTCCCAGAACTTGAGTCTTAACAGCGACACTATCCGATAATGCAAAAATACTTATTTCGTTTTTTTTTCAACATCCAAATGTATCGATATGATATCTGCCTCAACAAATTGAAATCTGGCAACCAGTCTTAGGAACCACATAAGTATATTGTCGTGTTACCCGGTACATAACTGATGGAGGTTAGATAGGCAGTCGCTCCATGTTAGATGTCTACTGGCACCCGTTTAAGCTGGAAGACGCATATTTAGGGAAAGAGTAAGCAGATGAAGGAATTCTGTGAAAACTATTGTTGTCCTTGGATATTTGGTTAAATTTGTATTGATTGTGACTAATCAACCACCTACATTTTTAATGTCTCCCTATGTCTTATAGTATTGACACAGAGTAGACATAGAATAACTGAGTTATACAGACAGGCTCTTACAGCTGCAAAGAGTTCACTGACGGATTGGGATAGCATCTAGGTAACAGAAAATAAACATGACAATAAATTACTCATAATTTTACGTATACCGATGTACTACGCAGCTGAACACGGTGTCGATGCCCTTATGTAGCAACCATACTTTTAGGTGTATGCACCTCCTTGTCCGGAACCTATGCAGCTGCCTCTGGTCATCCTGGAGGCGACCCCAACATAATTGTCAAGAGCCTAAGCAGATGATGATAAAGTCAGTTACGTGTATCATAATGAAGTAGGTATATAAGTACACAGTGCCACGTGCGGTGTGAGGCGCGCGGCTGTTCAGTCGTGGCTGGCACAACACCCGCGCGCCTCACTGTGCTGTTGTCGCAGCAGGTCATGTCTGACAACAACACAATAACAAGTCCGCACAACAAGCGACGCTATAAATCAGTTGACGACGATGGCTTGTTACGACTTGTTTATTTATGTTGCTGCGGCGCGCGGCGGGGCGCCCACCCGACGCCCCGGCTGACGCTCCGGCAGACACCCCGGGCTCCGGACAGATCTGTCATTCACAACACTTTTTATAGTTTTCATGTGTTACGCGGATACTTGGAATGGTGAAAAACTGGCAACTAAGCGATTTACAGCACTTTTACCACTAATACGATAAAATTTATAGATTCCCGGGAGACGATAACGTCTGTCATGATTTGTAGCCGCGCACATGTGTCAGATGGACATCTTTATGAATGTAACGCGAAACACTAACACTCACTCTTAATCTACTCGTAAAAACTACGAGCGACGCGTCGTCACCTCGACGGCGGCGGCTAGTCAGCCGATACGCTTGTTTACGACTCGATCGAGAGATTAGGACAACTGAGTGCAAGCGTAAACAGTGGCTTAGATCTAGAGGGCCCTGCAGCGTGTGGCGAGGTGACGGTGCGCCGGTGCGCCGGTAGCGTAGGTCGGGAGATGTTATGCAGATAAGACGCGGAGGCGGCGGCACGCACGTGCTGATAGCGGCTTATCTCCGGCTGATAGCGCCCGCGCCCACGCTGCCGCACAGCTGATCGCGTACACACCGCGCTTCTCGCGCTCGTGATGCCTGCGCCTGCAGCATCAGCGCTGCATGTAACGCATCCCGCACACCGCACTTAACCCATCTTAAGTCATCATTATCTTGAGATCAAGATACATTTGAATGTTGTTTATCATTTGCTAAAATTAAAATAACCCCTAACAATCCAAAAATCGTTATTATTTTGCCAATATTACTTCCAACAGTTGCAGCTACCCTACTTCTGCCAGGGTAGCCGGCGAAAACGAATTAGTTGCCCCAATTATCTGTTTATTTTGTGTAGCAACTAATAACGTGATAATACAAAAAATCAGTTTCCTCATTAATTTATGGAGCCGCGATCTAAAAAATTAATAGACGGCTTGTGGTTGTAGACGGACACAAGTAAATAAACAAAGATTACTCGACCAGGCTTTATGGATAAAGTAGGGGAGTGGGCTCCCTCAATAGGAGCGGACTCTGGGGAGTGTTCGCTCTATCCCAAAAATAGTGAAAAGAATATAAAGGGGCGGCGCATGTGGATGTCGGGGCGCGTAGCGGGGGTGATGCGCGCGCGCAGCCCGGCGGCCGCCACCGCGTCAGTCAGCGCCCGACCAGAGACGCGCGCACACGCCACGACGCGCTCCGTACGGTTAAACAGTGAATGAGTGAACTATACCAGCATGCTGCACGACACATGGCCCAATGCGTGGCATAAAACAGAATCCTTCGAGTTGGACGCGCTGTTCGCAGAGGTCAACAACAATTGTCTGAAAGGTGAGCGTTCAGTGCAGTGGCCAGAGGGACTTAGGATCGCGATGCGAATCGCGTAAACATTTATATTATGTTCTTTTACCACATTTCATGCACCTAATGTTTAAGGACCTAAATGCGCGTTACGAAACCTTTGCAATAATTGCCTGCCTTTCTAACTAAATCCTCTGTCCCATCAAAGCTAGCCGAGCTACTCAATTTATTATAATTTTTATTCTTCATTCTTAGGGCGGCAGGTTATTATAGAAATTCAATTTCAGCGACGTTTGGTGCACTTCATAAGTATAATTATAGTCTAGGTGACATTAGGTTTACTTAAATGAAAGTTATCAGTCGATGTGTATAACACTCACAGATGCAAATTACTCACAGACTGTTTCATCGTGCATCATTGCAGTTTGTTTTTGTAGATGAATGTTAATGATGTTGATGCTAATAGCATCAACATCATTAACTAACCATTAAAATGTAAATGGGTACCTACTTGCATTCGTTTCAACAATGTTTTAAGTGCTAAATTAGGTACCCACAGGTCAAGGTACCTGTTAGTAAATAAACGTACCTTTTGACCCATTGTCACTGTCGATGTAGTTAATAACTGCATTTTTTTACACGTAATGTAAAACCATCATGCACACTAATGAGTAAGTATCAGAAGTAGTGCGGGCTACACACTACGTTGTATAGTGCGCCAGTACGGTGTTGATTGTTATGTAGTAGTGAGCCAGTGGATGCCGCGGGGCGGACGAGCGGCGCTCGGTGGCTCGCTCCGCTGTCTATCTATTCGGATGGTCACAAATAAAGCGGTGGCGTCGCGAGCGCCAATCGCGTTGCCGCACGACGCCTGTGTGTGCCGGTGTGGAGTAACGGTGTGTGCGTGTGCGCAGAGGGCGAGGCGGAGTGCGGAGCGGAGGGCAGCGGCGGCGACGCGGAGAGCCCGCCCCGCCTGCCGCCGTTTGGCTACGCCCACCCCGCGCTGTCGCCGTCCCACTCGCGCAGCTACCAGGAGCTGCGGCCGGCGGCGGCACACGCACGCGATATGCAGGCCTACGCGCACCTCGAGGAGGTGTTCAAGCCGGGCACGCCGGGCACGCCAGCCGGCTCCACGGACGGCGTGTACCTACGCCGCAGCAGCCCCGACCTGAGCCCGTCGCCAGAGCGCCGCGATGACTTCCGCCACTACGAGGGCTACGCGCCTGCGCCGGCGCCGCCGCCCTACTCGCACGACCACCACCATCACGTCGACGGGTGAGTACACACTTGTCTACAAGGTGGAGACGACAATACGACAATTTTGGCCAAGGTTTTTGAAGTAGCGAGTTGGCAACATGTGTTTAACGTTTATACCGATGCGGGATTCGTTAACCTGTTGGTGGTAGCCTATTATCTACACTATGTAGAAAATGCTAAAAATGAAAAATAACGTCCTGTGAGTAAAGTGCATACAAAATTCAATCGAAAATATCCAGTAATTTTCGATTGAATTTTTGTATGCAGACTGGGAACGTCATGATCATGAGTTACATACAGTTTAATTTATTGTCGCATTGTCGTTTCCACCCTGTATATCTGCTTTCATTTGTTCTTCCTGGTAAAGCTGAACTGTGTTCTTCTCTTCTTACGTTTAAAATTCTTAACCGCGGAATATTTGACAAGACTAGTATAGACCCATCAGCCACAGCTAGTTCCTACCTACCGTTGTCGTGTCGAGCGAAGCACAAGGTGCGCGGGCGCAGGCTGGTGACGCCTCGACCGCAGCTAATGGCGCTACACATTACTTGACGTAGTTTTGTCAAACGTCGCTCGCTTGCATTCTATTTTTAGTTCAATTATTACAAAGTGCAAGGCACGGGTCGTAGTCTAAGCCTTAGCTGTTGGGTGATCGACATGTTCCTCGACAGAACCAAAAGTATTCATTTACTTAAATATTTGTTTTAAAAACTTACAGTTTCGAAAAGCTTGTAAGAACTTTTCTATACTTTTCTAAAAAACTACCAACTCAACTTCAGAAATATAATTTCAGTAACACAAATAAATAAAACTGGGTATTACAATAGTTCAGGGCAGGGCTAAAGCTTTGCTTTCCAGTAGTCTGTCGCATAGTCGTCCACACACTGTGCGACAGACCGTCCACACAAGAGTCTAGTTCTCCCGACAGTCTTCTCACTTCGAGGTCATACGTGCTAGTTAGTCCAGAGCATTTGTCCGGCCTGATGCGCACGAGTCCGCTGTCCTGTTCAATTCCAATTGTTATTGGCGGCTGTTTGGCCTACTTTGGTCATTTGTGTTTTCAGTGTAGTCGATAATTATTGTAATGCCTCATAAAATATTACGCCAACGTAAAGGGGGCTAATGTAGGATCATAAATGTGAGTTCTGTAAAGTAGGACAGATTGTACCGCCTACCAGTGGCGAAGGTTCCATACAACTCGATTCCTACCGGCTTCCCCTTGAAAACTGGCACAGTCAGTATTTTATAGACAAATAATAAAATCACATTAAATACGTACTCCGACTTACCTCTTGCAATAATTGACCCTTCGCTACTGCCGCCTATACCAACTTACATTCTCAATATACTCATTGCGTCTGGCAGTTTTGTCTAGTCTTTTCACTTCACTCTTGCCAAGTTCGTCGAAGTCTGACCTTGATGCTTGCTTAAGCCACTTGATCGACAGTTCATCTCCATAGGCCAGCTGAGATAAAAGGAAGATGTGGACGACGAAGCCATGTTAATCTTTTTTTACGGCAATAATATTCTCTTCAGTTGATATTTAATTGTTATGGGGCCGAAAGTTATGGGACACTTGAGGGGAGGTAGGTACTCTCTTTTTCACTGAAAGTCTGGATCAGCATCGTGTCGCGATTCAAAAGTTTTTAAGAAAATAGGTACAATTTTTTTTTTTTTTTAAAAGCTTTGCCCCACACTAGGAATTTCTCCTGTATCGTGGGTGAGTTTACAAACATTTAAACTCACATACACAAACAGCCAGACCCGGAACAACTACCTGTAGATCATACAAATATTTGTTCCGTGCGGGGATCGAACCCGCGACACGCAGCGCAGCAGCCAATTGCTCAGCCACTGCGCCAACCGTGCCGTCGTATATCGTATACGTATATCAATTTTATTAGAAGCACAGCTTTGGCATGATATTATGTGTTTTAGAAGTTATAGTCGAACAAGCTAGTTTTCAAATATACTTTTCAAGTATACCTGTGTAACATTCATGAATTACAACAATTGCTTTAAGCTTAAAAATCGTTGATATCCGTGAATGTTACATTCTATTCGTAATCTCGCAAGCAGTCCACCTTCAACAGTTATTTTTGTATCAACTTCTGTTCCGGTCTTATCGATGTCATGTCTTTTGGACTACTGGTGAACACTTCCAAAGCTGAAGGTGCTGCTAGGTAGCCAGGTCAATAAAATTAAACTATTGATGATTAATTGACGTGAAATAAGTAGTTGTGTGGTATCAGTATCGGCTGCTGTTCGCGGCGATGAGGCAAGACCCGCGTGTTGTGTACATAGGCACGTCCGCGGCACGTGCGGCCGCTCCGCAGCATTCCGACGTGCTGCCGCTGCACGCTGCTGGCCGCGCCGAGCACGTGTCGAACATATAGCTCAGCGGTGATAGCTCCACTCTAACCTTCACGGGCTACTGCGTGAGCCCTGTTCCAGTGTGCTTACGCCGGCTGTCAGCTACACTCCATTACCGTTTATGGTGGTTTTTCACAGCTTGAATGACCTCATGTGGGCGAAGCCACGGGCAAAAGTTCTACTAGGAACTATACATATCATCACTATACTATCAGACTAATAACGCGCCAGGTGCGGTCCTGAGGGGCCACATGGGTCATGACCCACCCCCCCCCCAATTTTCTTAAAATAGCATTTTTTCGGAAAGTTCTTAAATGTTTAACTTTCTGCTTAATTGTTTAACAAGAGAAACTAAGGTTAGTTTCTCTTGTTGAGTCCGAGGCAGAATGCTAACATTGTCAAGCTCGCTTCGCTCGCTAATGCATCCTGCCATTTTTTAAGTTCTTTATAAATTAATAAAAGTAACTGTCTTAACAGTTACTTTTATTCTCATCTCTATATGAATGAACAAAAAGAACCTAATAAAATATAGGGCGGAGTCGGGCTGCTTAAATTTTGAAGCTCCCTCCTCTCGCTTTTGCATTCTATTAGTTAATGGGTGTCATAACCACACCGGGTGGCTCGCTACGCTCGCTACGCTCGCTAATACATCCTATACTTTCTCAATTCTGCAAAAGTTGACAGAGTTCCTTCTATTCTCATTTCTGTAAAATGAACAAACATAACATAAGTTATATCCAAAGAGAGGTGTGCTAAAATGTTCCAGCTTACTTCATTCGCTAATACATCCAGTACTGTTTGAATTTTGCATAAGTCGACAGAGTTACTCCTATTCTCCTGTATTCTTGATTTCACGAGCTACGCTACGCTCGCTCTTGAATCCTGACTTTTCTCAAAAGGTAGGCTCCTTGCATGAATCAACACCGACCAACGCAAAACCTAACCTTCAACAACACAACAACAACTTAAACCTAAACCTACAACAACCTAAACCTTCGGATTCCAAAAGTTGTTACTCGGTTGTTATTGGTTGACCGCCCCCCCCCCCCATCTGCCTTTTTTTATTCGGGGTAACCCTGTGTGACCCCACCCCCCCCTCTTCCAAAATGTTTGGCTGGGATCGCGCCTGTATCACGCGTAAACCGCGGAAAGTATCGTCGTCGGTCCCGGCTGTCATTTGTAGATCGTTTACAGTCATTACAGGTAGAATTCAACTGCGTCTGATTAGACTGGAAGCTGACCCCAACAGAGTTGGAACAAGGCTAGGCAGATGATGATGATGACATAGTTTCGGCAATCCCGACCACAATTTGAGAATGCTGGGAGTGTGAAACTAGTCATAGGTATATTACTAAAGTCAAAACATTTTGTTCCTAAGAAATTTGCTTCAGCTTTGATTATTAATTTGTAGTCCGGGAATAATTTTTAAATATCGATGTACGGATAAAGGACAGATAGAACTGTCCCACGGCCACCGCAGGCACCGCGGCCGCCACCTGGCCACGTGCGAAGCACAGCGTCGCCGTTGTTACAACATTGACTTGTTGCACGTGTGCTACTAACTCGACTCCTCACTCCTCCCCGTGTCTCTGTACGGGACCGGGTAGATGTGCGGGGGCCGGGGGGGGGGGGGGGGGGGCACGTCGCTCGTCTCTCGGCGATAAGGCCGCGGTCGCGGAGCTGCGGTTGCCCTAACTGTTGTTAATTTATTTATAACTGTTCAGTTTGCTACAATAACGACGCCATGCCTGCCCGTCTCGCTGCTTTATGTATGTTCACATTAATGATGTTACTTGTTTTCTCAGTACATACTCAGTATCTTTGTTCGGGTGGAATGCAACTCAATTTTGTACAACCGATTGAGCTGAAATTTTGCACACACCTTTGGTTCTGGTGACAACACATTTTTATGACAGACATTCTTTAATCCTGCATCCAGGATCGTCTCCTCAAGAGAGAACTCTTCAACGGTTAGTAGCACGGTCACGAAATTTTGTTTACGCGTTCAAGTTTGATAGATAAAGATGATTTTTAACTGACTTCCAAAAGGAGGTGGTTTTTTTTTTTTTGTTTTTTTTTTTGTGTTTAATATGTTCAGCGATTTCTTCGCCAATAATTGTGAACCGATTTTGATGATTCTTTTTTTGTTTGGAAAAATATTATTCCGCGGTGGTCCCGTTAAAATTTGGTGAAGATCTGATGTTGATCTTCGGAGATTTCAATGGAACTCTTCAATAATAGACAGCAAATCTGTCGTGATTGCTGCAATTGCTTGGATGTTTATTATTTACACAACACCATAACATAACATCACGCCTATATGCTCTGAGGGGGTACGCAGATGTGTACCAGTGCACCCACATCTTGATAATTAGGTATGCTAAGTTCCATTTTATTGGGGACTAGCTAGCTGTGCTCGCGGCTTCGCTCACGTGAGCGCGTGACGCTTTTGGCATTATTAGGGAACATTACATGGGAACGTGAAATCGTAGTATATTCCTAATATCCTCTACAAAATAATCCATTTTAATATTATAAATGCGAAAGTAACTCTGTTTGTTTGTTACGTTCATGACTAAACAGCTGATTGTATCGTAATGAAAGGCAAGGAGATAGATTATATCCTGAGGAATGATATAGGTTATCGTTGTTTTTTTCTCACACATACACATCAAAATTTCCACGCGAACGAAGTCGCGGGCAACAGCTAGTCACTCATAAATTGTTGCACATGTTGTGTTGTTTATTGTCTCATGTTGTTGCAAGAGGAGCTCGCGATTTCAAGGCAGTCTACAGCGTGAACCAGAAAGGTCTGCTTGTATTCTAAGGGTGTGATTCGGATTCGGACCGTCTCGCGTCAAACGGGACAACTTTCTTCATGGCACCAATATCGTAACGGGTTCGAGTTGATATTGAAGTTTTGTATGGGACAACTGATTATTTTTTCGCTTGTGTATATCTGAACTAATGGCTCCAGATCTAGAAGCATATAATAGTAATATTTCTGATCAATAAATAATATTGATTGTTTCAAATGATAATATTTACTTATAATGGGTAAACTCGGCAGTTGCAGGTAGTAGAAGTAATAGTAAGTAGGCACATCAATATGTACAACTGTTGCCAACTGCGGTACATAACCGGATAGTAGCGGTTCATTTGGTACCTCATCTGCCTAGCCTTTTCCCTACTATATTGGGGTCGGCTTCCAGTCTAACCGGATGCAGCTGAATACCAGTATTTTACATGGAGCGACTGCCTATCAGACCTCCACAACCTAGTTAGTACTGGGTAATACGATACCCCTTGGTATGACTGGTTGTCAGACTTTTTGGGCCACTGACTACCTATAACGACTGTCAAAGATCTACAAATGACACCCGGGACCAAAGGCTTCACGTGCTTTTCCGAGGCACGGAGGAAACTCGGTATGTAATGGGTGGTCACCCATCCACAGACCAACCTAGGCAAGCACGGCTTAACCTAAAGATCGACCCGAACAGCTGTTATTATTTAGCCACGAGCTCCTCATTTGGTACCTACTACAAACAAAAGTATTTTTTTACTTTGGCTACTATTTAAACACAGTTGTTGTTATAAGTAGATGGATGCTGGTGTGTGTGTGTGGTGCGGGATGAGGGGGGTGAGAGGTGTCGCGGTGAGGAGTGAGGACAGCAGGATGTGGCCGTCCGGCGTGACGTCACCGCGCCGAACACTAGCGGCTGCCGAGTGCTGAGCCAGCACAACATGTTGGACATACTATACTACCTACGTATATCTAGGTAGCTGCTTGCATAACTTACCTTCTTGTTCCACGGTTTTGTCACGATATACATGTTTACAGCGTGTCCCTTCATAAAAACCACAAACAATTACGAATGAAACTAGACAATAACGGTCGAGAAATACTATCAACTACAAACTTATTTTTACGGTTGATAAAATCAATACTGTGCAAGTGTGCATGAGTAAGACAGTCATGCCGACTACGCGACCCGTCACTATGCGTGGACCGACATGAACTTGTCCGACATTTCATTTATTATGTCAATCATTAGTGGGTCTTCGTTCGCATCAGCAGCGTCGTGGCGTGCTTCTTGAAGTGCGACCACCATGAGTAACTAGTAGTGTGATAGTATGCGTCACTCGCTGACAGTTCTGCTGTTTGCTGCGCTTGAATGGTTTCGGGCTGAACGACATACTGTGTCGAGCGTAAACAGTTTATAGCTCGGACCTACAATCTGTGAGTAGTTATGAAAAATTTGAAAAATATTCACGTGAATAGGTAGCTTAGTTACTTCGACGAGGAGTTAGTAAGAGCAGAATGTTTTATATTCCAGAGAGCTGGATGGTACGTTTCGTTGTGTGGTTTCTGCGAATGAGTAACGCTATCGTGTACTTCCTGCGCGCGCGTTGGCATTGTGCGCCGACACTTAACCTAGTGAGAGCGAGCCCCACGCCCCCGCACGCCCCGCACACCCCTGCACACCTCTCGCTGCGCTAACAACATAGTGTTTGTCGATCCGCACACTTGGATTAATTTATGGCATCCACTCTAAAACCAAAAGCAAGCAAACCCTCCAAACGTAGTCAATTGGTTGTGCAAATATATTCTGTGGCTCTAACCCGGGGTTATTTGCGCACCACAACGTTTTTTGTGCGCTCGCAGTCGGAGTCGGGCCCAACCCCGACTGGCGCACATCGCCGACCGCTCGGCTCTCGGCCGGAAGAGAGACCCTCTGTGTACAAAACGTTAATAGCGTTATTAGCTGTTGCGGCTGTTTTTCAATGTTCTGATACGTCAACATACCGCCTCTTTGTTTTTTGTGTAGGTGGCTTGTGGGGTTTACAAACTAGTTTTGAGCTCGAAAGAAAAGCATACTTAGCAAATTGCTTAGGGACGCGATAGGCGAGTGGCGCGGCGGCCGGTGGAGCTGCCGGGCTAGGTCCCCGGCCCGCGAGGCATGTGGGCCGTGTTAGGTACGAGGCGCCGCTCGCAGGGTGTCGGGTTCCCGCGTGGGCGCCGCGCGCCGCGTGAGAACATCTCCTGCAGGGCTCCGCACTCGGCCCTCTCGTGTGAACACTGTGCATTACTACAAACGGCTATCGCGGTCGTGCCCAGACATACACACACTAACACACACGCATCTGCGCAATAGGTACACAGAGCCGCAGTTTTATTATTGACTGTTCTGTTTGAAAATAATTAATATCGTTAGGCATGTTTGCATTTTCCTCTAATATTCGAGTTTGTTTATTGTTACCAATTAGTATAAGGAAAATCCCGCTACAAGCGGTCAGCGACAACCGACTAACTATTCATATTTTTTGTATTTAATATCCGACTGCGGCGAAGCCCAAAAAGAGGGTTATGTAGGTATTTGACATGTATGTATGTGTGTATGTATGTATGTTTCTATGTTCCCTCGTAACTCCTAAACGGATGAACAGATTTGGATAAATTATACGTCTTTAGATTCGATTTGGTGGCGCGAGTGCACTGGTTACATTGAAATGAAAAACAAAGAAAAATGGCGGATTTCGATGCCATATCGTGGCGTTCGAATTTATTTTTTCTTTCAATTGCATCGAGTGGGGTGTCAAAATGAAGGGTTTTAAAGATTGATCAAATGATCACAAATATAAATATGTATAACTTATAAGTTTAAAAGTATTTCGAAGTGACAAATCGTATAAAAAGGTAGAAAACGTATTCAGAGAGAGCCTCCAAGTGTAACGCGTCGAGGATCGGACACGTTTGGCACGCCCTGGATAGTCGCTGCAGTCGAAGACAAGTCTCTACACCCAATATCTAGCAGTTAGAATTGTTAGAAACAGTATGTTTATCTACTCCTACCTTTTAAAATGGGGAAAAGGAAGTAAAATAAAACACCAATCATCATCATCATCTGCCTAGCCTTTTCCCAACTATGTTAGGGTAAAATAAAACACCAATATAATTATGTATATTTATTATTCATCTTCGATAATTATGACAATGTCATCTAAGAATTGTGAGAGATACGATCTTTCTTGGTATCTTGCCCAACTGAGATACCACATTATGCACATTACATGGGCACAGCAGCCTACAGTCTTTCTACCTACAATACAATTACAATAATAGCCTAACATTGAATCTCGTCCTCTTTAACAGCTGTCAACTAAAATGTAAACAAAATATATGTTTTGCGACTTATATGGCGGGATTGTATACGTCCCCGCAATAACCCTGAAGTATTTGAAGCCAACTGCTGTCGAAGAAAGCTGCTGCTTACCTCCCTGCACAGTTTGATGATAAACCCAAAGACATTCAAATCTATCTATCTTCTATGCATATATAATTCAAAGTCCTGACTGACTGACTGATATATCAACGCACAGCCCAAACCGCTGGTCCTAGAGACATGAAATCTGGAGGGTGTATTATTTGTGAAGAGTAGATATCCACAAAGAAAGAGTTTTTCGAAATTCCACCCCTAAGAAGGTGAAATGGGGTGTTCAATTTTCTATGAAACTTTTTATTTTCGGAGTCGATTGACTTGAAAATTTGTGTACATACTCTTCAGTTAAAATAATGAGATACGTGTATCACAGTTTTTTCAAAATCAACCACTGATTTAAAATTCAATGTCCTGACTGGCTGACCGATCTGCCAACGCACAGCCTAAACGGCAGGTCTTAAAGACATGAAATTTGAAGGGTGTATTCTTTGTGAAGATTGGGTATCCACTATGAAAGGTTTTTTCGAAATTCCACCCCTAAGCACCTTCTTAGGGGTGGAATTTCCCACTTTACACAAATAATACACCCTTCAAATTATAGGGACTTGAATTTTCCGTGAAACTTAATATTCTCTGGGTCGACTGACTCGAAAATTGGTGTACACACTCTTCAATTAAAATTATGAGACATGTGTATCACAGTTTTTTTTAAATCATCCCAGATAAAGGGCGCGCGCGTTGCGCGCAGTGTTGCGCGGGGCATGCGGGGCGCGCGAGTTTTTACCTATTAGTAAGTAGGTAGGATTTTTCTGAGGTAGACGTGTCTGTAAATATATGTGAAATCCCGATTTTCGCGGTGGCTCGTGATACGCGACATTGATATTAAATATTATGTAAAAGTATTATGTGCTTAAATAGATTCCTAATGAATCATTTGATTGTTGTCACTGGTGTCCAATCTCAAACCAATATTTCACATAATTATGTAATCTAATTGATATTACTATGAACTAATATTTGCATGTTATAAGCATGTAGCCTAACTCACTACACTAACTATTCTTTCACCACCATCATATCAGCCGAAAGATCGCCACTGCTGGGCATAGGCCTCCCCCAAACTATGCTTTATTACCTATTGAACTTTAAAAGTAAAAACTACTATTACACGTATAAATTGGAAAGTTTGGATAGATGGCTATTTGTTACTCAATCACGCCAGCACGGCTCTGAACAGATCTGGATAAAACTTGACACAGAGATGGATTATAGTCTGGTACATACATAGATTACTTATTATCCTAGAAGTAAGATCCCGTGGGCAATTCCCGAACTCCACGCTGGCGAAGCCGCGGGCATAAGCTAGTATTTGTATAAGTCTTAAATCTCTTTGGATAAACCCATCATTTCCCCGGATAATATGTTAACCAAAATAGGAATAACTGATGAAATCGCCTTGGGGGTTACTATGACATCTTAAAGCAGGAGTAATTCCAGTGTGGGAAAGAGACAGAGCTAAACAGGTCGTGTAGCGCCATCTCTTTCCCACACTGGAATTACTCCTGCTTTAAGACGTCATAGTGGGCCACATTATCGTCGAAGACTCTTCTGCCAATAGAGTTACTGCTACTAAAACAGTGTTACTGTACAATATTCACACAGCGATCCATGTCGACAATATCCGATAGCCGTAATCCGTTGTCCAAAATAGAAAGCCGGGCACAGAGCATCATAATATAACAGCCGGGTAATTCAAACTAGCAAGATCCGTCGAATAGTACTGTATAATATGCAAAGCCGAGGTCGTGGGGTTATACAATAAAACATGAAAAAACTGAGAACGAAAGAAAACGAACGAGTGCTCGTTTTTTTTCAGCCTGTCATCTGTCATTCGGTGACCAGTGTTGCCAACTGAAGAAAACATTGAAGGAACTCGATTTGCTATGAATCGATTCCACGAAACGCTTGGAATCCTTATCACTTGATTTTCATACATATTCTAAGATTTTACCGATTCATTCGTTATCGATTACTAAGAATTCAGGCATGTATTTAATCGACTATATAGTTTCATGACTTAATTTAACTTTTCTCGCTTCCTAGATTGAAACATGGTACTTTATTTTGAGATTTCCTTTAGAAAAATATAACGGTTTTTTTAATACATATTTGAACTATTTATCTGCTGGGCACACGATTTCCCATCTCCTTTATCATTTTATTTAAAAAAAAAATTCCTATGATCAAATTCCTTTCGTGTGGCATAGCCGTGGGACGCCCCGTATGATAAAAAAGTTAAATCGTGTGCGAATTCTTTCACTTTAATAAACTAAAAAGCTGTAAATAAAATTTTTGTTGAAAACACTAAAAACCCCGACTGAAAAAAACTGAAAAGCATAAAACAAGCACATTTTAAATTAAACAAAATTTGGAAGTAGGCAATGATCATGTAAATTCTTAAAACAGTTGTCCTCACAAATGCTCTGAGCAATCTGAGATCATCGACAATTTTACATAATCTGCTGCCACACAGATACGCTAATGATTAGCTGGCCGGTGCGCATGGAACATTATTTATGATTCTCGTTTTAAAAGAAATGTCAGGTCTGCGGGAATAGTTGATGTTTTCCTACAAGGTACGATACTGGTATATCAGACAGGCGTAGGCGCAGGTGAGCCGCGCGCTGGGTTATTTGTCAGAGCGACACTTTTTGTGCGCGTCCCGTTCTAATGCGCCATTTTACACATTTTAAGAGTCCGCAGTCCTCAGATCGTTTCGTACACATCATTTTTTGTGAGTGTCGAGTGGCGGTTTAAGTGTCTCGAATGAGTTATTTGTATAGGCCCTTAACGTTCCGGTGCGGGATCGGGCCGGTGATGCAGCGGAGTGGCCGGTCAGTGCGCGCTGCGGAGGTCCCGGGGGACGCGCCGGCGCACGTGTGGCGCGTGCGGGCTGATGGCGACGCGGTCAGCACGTGCACACGCGGACGTCGCTAATGCGCTGCGGGCCGCCGGGGCAGCCGCTGGAACGGAATGCGGGCTACAAGTACAACACTCACTTGGTGTTGCCATCAGTAAAGAAGACGCACATAATAAGGACATAGTGGATCGTGGCATTAAAGTGAATGCCCGATTCGAAATCCAGAATGTGAAATATCGTTATTCAGTAGTTGCTATTATTCAACAAATCTCCGTGTAGGGCAACAATGAGCGAATGATACGAATAACAGCTGGAACTAGGTAAATGTTATGACGACGAAACAAAAATGTGCTTGTTTTATGAAGATTCAACGGGTGAGACGTAAAACTGACTCTTAAAAATAAGTTGCAGGTATGTAATCCCTGTATCAAAAAGTGTACAATCTGTGACATACATGGACCCGCCCTGGGGCCGCGCCCTGCGGTGTATTGCGGCCGATTCTATCTCTCTGTGAGGTCTGAACTGATAATGTGATAGCTAATGTGGCATGACTCAGCAAAAATGGTGCCAACAAGGTTTGACATCCACTTAGTCATACAACTGGAATTTGGCGAAAAATATTTTTACTTTTGTTTGAGTCAGTGCATATTATTGTAAGGCTTAACAAACTGGGCACTTTATAGAATAATGGAAGGCATGTGGCGGTGCGAGAGGGGGGGAGAGTGAACGTGCGAGTGCGGCCCCACTTCCGCGTTCTCGTGTTACTTGCGCGACGTACAAGGGACGCCGAGTATGTCCCGCTCCGTATCCAGCGCTCCGCCTTAGGTTTATCTCGCCGCACGCGCTCTCCTCATACTCCGCGGTTCCAGGGCTCGGCCTCGCTCCACACTCGTCAGTCGTCGGCCTGTGAGCTGCTTTTGGAGGCAGAGAGTCACGTAGTGACGGTGTTGGGGATGCGAGTGCTGATCGAGCTGCTGGCGCCGCGGCGAGTAATGAATGCAAGCGGGTCGAGGGCGGCGCGGGCGATCGATAACGCGGTACCTACTTCCGAGACGTTCCGAGCCATTAGCCTCACTGCGCTCTACTTAACAACTACACGCTCGGCGCTCGGTGTTCTTAAACGATGCTAAAATGTTTAATACCTCGCCGTGTAATGTGTAGTACTCGTCGGTCGACGCCGCACTCGATCGTCACTTCGTCACGTTCCCCGCACCACACTCACCACACGAGCACCATATCCACACGTTTCTCCTGTACCCTTGTGTAATGATGCCTTGATCGCGCATATTGCCAGAAATACCTTGCATCAATTTAGGTAGTGTTGTCACAATTCATACATTAATTACTCACTCATGCAATGTAAATAATGTAGTGCGATTGCGAGTCCAAAACTTCACAATTCTGTTTAAATACTAAAGCTTGGCTCGTTACCGAAGCGCTAAGTGACGCTAACAAAGTCTAATATCAGATCTCAAATAAAAAGACGGACATGATGTCGTGGTGCGTCCTAGATACTGACTGTAGCTAAAGGTCTTTTATCTTTTTCTCAGAAAAATCAGCACACTCCAAAATGCAGTAGAATTTATTTTAAAATACATACATACATAACATCACGGGTGTAATCCCCGAAGGTTTAGGCAGAGGTTTGCCTAATAGAACACTCATATTTCGCCAGTTATGTTTTTAAGTCCCATGTAATAGGGGCGAGACTATTGCCATCAACCGGGCTCATATCCAGACTCCGTAACTGTTACTGAGAAATTCCTGACGGAAAAACCTATTAACACTTTGACACCCGACCCGGGAATTGAACCCAGGACTTCATGCTCAGCAGTCTTGCTTCCGACCATTAGACCAAAGAGGCAGTCAAATTAAAAATAATTGTTATGAAATACTGAGGAAACACCCATTTGTGACGTTTGATCCTTTATTATTTCTTCTTCAAAAGAGCAAATCACCAGAAACCGGATGCCTTCAGCTGCTTCTTGTGGAATACTGATCGTTGGATAGGTAGGTAGGCAGGAGTACTAACTGCCTTAGTACTCATTGGCACAAGTCGTTGCGTGTGCAATGAGCTCGGCGTGCGGCGCGTCGCGTGTGGGTGTGCGGGGACAGCTAGCGGTGGCTCGTTAGCATAACAACCTACTTACACTGACGCGGCGAGGCGCTCCCGAGACAGAGCTCGCATCACACGAGATGTGATCGCCTGCGCCGCCTATTTGGTTACTTCAACGGCGACTCGGCGTCTATTTTATTGCAGGGATAGGAGATTTTACAGTTGTTAGGATGTTTTACAGTTTGTGTTGATGAATTATGTGAATGTATCTGAATAATTGTTTGATTAATTAATGATTTTTTGTTGTTAGTGGCGGAGGCGGGGGCGCGGGGGGCGGGGGTGGCGGCGTGTACTCGCGCTGCGCCTACGCCGCCGGCTCGCCGTACTTCGGCAACGGCGCCGACATCAACGCACAGCCGCAGATCTGGTCCCCCAGCGCAGGTACATCACTGGCACTAGCAGTGCGGCTCACGGGTCCTAACGGTTCCTCAACGCAACCGTGCACTGCACTTACCTACTCATTTACATTCAATTAATAAAACAAATTGGATTTTCACCTTCAAACGGAACAACGCAGTGGTCCTTATCTGTCGCATAAAGTTCGGTATGATCCGTATAGTTGCTGACACGTGTGCTTTGTGTTTCGCAGGCGGCTCCCCGAACTACGGCGGCGGCGGCGTGGTGCTGGGGGAGGAGTACGCAGAGGGCGGCGCGGAGGGCGCGGGTGGCGGCGGGAGCGCGGGTGGCTCGCTGCCCGCCTTCAGCGCGCGCTTCGGCGGCGCCTTCGCGTGCGCTCCCTCTCGCCCCAACACCGTGTACGGCTCCAGCGCGCTCGCCGCGCCGCCCTACTCGCACCAGGTCAGAGTGACCACAAGTTTCATCTCATGTAATAGCATTCTGTGCGTGTTGACTCGCCTCTTACCAACACTTGCCTCTTTCTTTTTCCAGGAGGTGTGGAATTTGGAAAGTAATCGTCGTCCACAAATGTCGGCAGCCGCCAGCCTCTCTGCCAGTAAGTACAACTTTTAAGAGATCGTTACGTCTCATGAGTGTTACTTGACCCTTGTAAAGTCATTGTGAAGTACCTACTATTCGAGTTAGGTTTTGCGTCGACACGAAATAGCAGACAATTATAGCGGCGCATATAAAAACATGATGATTAAAACAAAACAATGATTGAGCGGAGTGTTCAAGTCCACTCGCTATGATTCACGTGGCGACAGCTGCCGGCTCGCGCGTGCCAACATGCTCCACTTTGTTCTCTGCTAGTGCCGTACGCGTAGGTACCTACGGGCGGCGCACTATATACATTGTGTATGTAGGTACATAGGTACTGGTACGCGTGCGTCGTGCGTGTCATGGCACACTGTAATGTGCACTTCGAAAATAAACTTCATTAGAACGATGAGTGAACCACCTAGAAATACTTTAATAAATGTAAGTTTGTATACCAGAGAAATAGGTTATCAAGGGATTTTGTGCAAGCATAATTATGTTAGTGGGTGCAGGTCTTGTAGACGAGGCTGTTCACTGTTCATTAGAGCAGAGTTATGTCTGTTGTCGTACTTAATAATAATGGAAATATTTAGATGTGGAACTCGGGCGCGCTGTAAACGATGATAAAAACATCTTCAGTTTGATGGTACCGATAACAGATAGCAGCACAGGGGGCGGCGCGGGGCGGGGAGGGGTCGTGTTTTTGTGGCAGGTCACGTCGCGATAGCCCGCGCGGCGCTCGCACGTTGCTCGTCGCGCTCGCTCCGCTCAGCGAGCTCGGCCCGGCGCGGGCGCATCTCTGCGACTCCCATGTTTTTTATTCAATAACTGAGAGATAAGCTATTTCGAAAAGAAGTCGATAAGAGCACTGTTCCGGCATTATTTACGACCGCTCGTGTGAACCCCGCGCTACGTTTTAAGGAGCCCACTTAAACCTTCATCAGTCTTCACGATGCTACAATCCTATTTCAGTTTTGTGACTCGTAAAGTTAATGAATGTCTTTTCTCTAAATAGTCGTCGGCGAGGGAGTGTTTTGAAGCTAGACTAACTTAATCATGTAAAGCCGTAAAATGTAACACTTGAATACAATAACCTCACGAATATTACTAATTAATAATGAAGTTACTATTTTTAGAGAAATAACTATCCTGTTTTCCGTTACTTCGATGTCTAAAAGAAGCTCAATGTCACGTGTCGAAGACGAAAACAATATCCCGTGTGCGTGTATAGTGTGCGGCACCAGGCACCAGTGGCACACTCACACGGTGCGTGTAGTGCGCACGCCCACACCGCCATGCCGCGCACCGCACACATGGCTCTAGTTTAATTAGCATCGCTCGCGGTTTTCCTCGTCGGCGGCGCGCGAATTGGAATCGCTCGCAACAATAACGCGTTCATTGATATTGTTTACTATTGTAAGCGGCCGAGTCCCAGTGCGGCCGGCCTCGTAAAACGAACGACACACGCCGTGGCGCGCCGACTGTTTGCGTAGGTCGCTCCAAAAAAACATGTCTTGTTCTAAAATGAAGTCGTTCCCTTTTAAGCGCATTAAAATCGCATTCCGTAAATGGTATCGGATAAGGCACGTGCCGCGCAAACACAGCGCGCGTCCGGCCGCCCGACCGGCGCGGCCCGACGCTCGCCCGGCGCGGCGTGGTGCTCGCCTATCGCTGTAAACAAAGCCCAAAAAAACAGTGGACACACGTTAGAGCCGTGTCTCCGCATATTTGCCCACTGACACTCGGGCCGGCGCTGGCGGCCACTAATGTGGACGTTATCATGCGCCGACGCGCCGCCAGGTGGCGCTTATCGCCGCAGAACGAGCGCATTCTAATTTACCACCATTAGGGCATAACTGACCAGTGACGTCACAAGGCAGGAGCTGCCTTCGTTGCCCGCCAGCTATAGGTCGTGACGTGCAGTAGTACACGGAGTGACTGAACCCATACCGTTCTCATTACTCATGTAGGAGCTGGTTAGGCAGTCAAGTTTGCTCCAGCTGCAGTCAGTCGTTAGTGAACAGCACTCTTGCTAACAGCCACAAGTCATAGGTCCGTCCGTCTTTTTGCAGTTAGACAAAGTACATAACTTTTGTCGACTTAAAATTTGTTTCATGCACTAGTCGCGCCGCCTATTATAGAACGGAACAATAAGTAAGCGCGGGCGAGGCGGTGCGTGCGGTGCGCTCGCACATGGCCCTGCTCTCGTTACAAACGCCAATAACGGCCGGCTAATGACATGTTTTATGCTTATTGTGAGTAATCGGAAACGCCACCATTCATTTCAGTTAAATCTGTCAAGTGGTCTGCGCCGTGTAACTGAATATCCGTACCGTGTGCGCGCCCCGTAGCGAGCTGACACACACGAGACTGCTGCACTGCACCGTATTGATGAATCAGTTATCTCGATTGCTTTGATTTATATCATACACATGTTGTGGCGTGCTGATGTGTTTCATGGAACTCCAGATGACCAGCTGGAGTCCCATGACCAGCTCCCATATCGTATTTCGCATAAACATGGAAAATTAATGAAATGATGTTAGACACAATTGAATGTTTAGCAAACATGCGAGTGAGTTCCGTTGACACAGCCATGTGAGTAGGTGCGGATGTGTAACGGTCGCAGATTCCTTTGAAACCGTACGCCGCGCGCGGGCACGCTCCCGGCACGTCCTCGAGGCACTCGCGCTCTCCGCCTTTGTTGTGACTTGCAAACTTGTTTTACGTTAGCTAATAGACTCTAGCTACACGCTAGTCGTAGGGCATGTCGGCGACAATCTTCCGCGTTCAGCTGACATGCCGTCGACAAGTCAACGGCTTTAGTGTGTACAATCCATGAAACTACGTGCTCCGCCTCCTCACTGAACACAACCTAGTTTACAGTTACACCAGCAGGATGTCATCTGAACTAACAGGCGCACGAAAGCTGGCACTAGTCACCTTCAGCTTGCCTTCTGTTTGTCCAAAGTCATCATCCACTGCTTCCTTTAGCATTTTAATAGGATAGATTGATCATCGATTGTTTGTTAGCTATTGCGTCCCACCACAGCGCTCTTTGCTCTGTACGACGGGGTGTTGGTGGAGCGCCATGTCGGTAGGACACCGTCGGGAAACCGATCCCTCAGGGACTGGAAGAAAGCAGTCACATGGAGCTTGTTAAGGAGCACCGAATGAGTCTTAGTGAACGGAGCGCGCTTGTTGCCGCAGGAACAATGGTGGGTCGGATGACCGCACGCGGGTCGACGCTCGCGCCCGATACCCCTTACCCCCACGCCCCCCCCCCCCCCCCCGCGCGGGTACAGTTGCCATGCGGTGACGTCACGCGGCGCCGTGACCTTGCCGCGACGTGCCCGCGCCGCCTAACGTGCGCGCGCGCATCTCTTCTTCAATGAATCACTGCTGTCTGTCACTGTCAAGGTTGCAAACGACCATGTTTAGTTTCTTTGTTTCATTATATTCTTTCTTCACTAACTTCTGCTTGATTGCACAAAATCCGCTGACAACTTTAGTGCAAATGACTTATTGAATAATAATAATGCATTGTATGATGATATAATCTGCTTATTCGCCACAAATGTGTATAAGTTTTGTGTCAACTGCACCTACGATAATGTTTACTAGCACAATAGTCATTCTAGTGATGTCGTAAGCAGAACAGGCATGGTAATGCAATTACGTGTAGGTACTGTGGGTTCATGTATACGCCAATCCGGTGTCAAGTCGAACACCGGATATATTTATTTGCACGTTTGGTCCACGAGCGTGGCCAGACGCAGTTTGTACTGTACGCATAGAGTTGGACGCTCGGCAGACGCAGGCGTGATTGTGAGCTACTTGTAACTAGCGTGTGTTGCGCAGTCGACATGGCGGAGTTTTTCACGGAGGGGCGCGAGTGCGTGAACTGCGGCGCCATCCACACGCCGCTGTGGCGACGCGACGGCACCGGCCACTACCTGTGCAACGCGTGCGGCCTCTACAACAAGATGAACGGCATGAACCGGCCGCTGAAGCAGCCGCGGCGGCTGGTACGTCAGCGCCTCGCCGCGCCCCACGCGCCCCCGCACGACGTACGCAACTCGCTCACTAACCCCGCGTCCTCGCCCCGAGATCCGCGCCCGCCGAGCGTCCTCCTACTGCTCGTTGCGCTCTCAGCGCTCAGTCGTTTGTTCTGGTTGCAGTGGCCGCGGAGGGGGCCCCGCCGGGCGCGGATTTCTACAAGGGCTTCCTGTTTAACGGCATGGCGGCGTCGCACGCGCATGCGCTGCCCGCGCCCGCGCCGCTCGCGCACCCCGCGCACCAGCCACCCACCCCCTCTGACTACAAACAGAAGAAAGGGGTACGTGCCCCGCCCCCGAGCCCCACGCCCCTCACCCAGCCCCGCACCCCAACGCCCGCCCACTAACCTCCATCGCTTCTATAACTAACATCACAATATAATGTTTGTAGTTTGTCATGCATGCCGAGAGAGTGATAGTGTAGCTAACAGCGCAGTGCGTGTAACAGTGTGTGCTGGCACAGATGGGCACGAAGCGGCCGGGCATGGCGTGCACCAACTGCCAGACCACGACGACGTCGCTGTGGCGCCGCAACTCGTTGGGCGAAACCGTGTGCAACGCGTGCGGCCTCTACTACAAGCTGCACAACATCAACCGACCGATGGCCATGAAGAAGGACTCCATACAGGTGCGTCACCACTGTCCCACCACCCGTCCCCGCCGCCTCAGCCAGGCTGTGCCTATGTTACCCGCATTCTAAATGTAGATATTGAAGATTCCTTAACTGGACTTTTAATTAATTTTTAAGCTTACAAATATTGGAATAAGTCAATATATTCCGTTGCTCCTGGTAACCGTACTTGAATAGTTTGTTCATCGCTAAATGCGTGGCAGAACCGAACTATCACAACTGAAAGTTTCAGTAGTTCGGTCAACCGGACTGAGGTGAGACCACTGAGCGCTCATTACGAGCCAAGCTGCGGCGCTGAACAAACTGACGGCGAGCGCCGAATTCGATTTTGAGCTTTTTTCAGTTATTATGGAGTTTATCTATAGTGCTTCGGGTTAGTTAATGTTATATAGCAGACTGGTTTTTGAAAGCCTGGAAAATATAACACAGCCGAATCAACAGCTTGAAAAGTTATCAGAAGACAACCTGCACAGTTACCAGACAGCTGCAGATAACTGCTGCCCAGTTTTCCGTATTTAAACCATTCTTTGTTCATATTTTTCCAGACAAGAAAGAGGAAACCTAAGAATAGTATAAAAGCGGAGCGAAGCATCAAGGCAGCCGTGCAGCGCACGGTGACGTCGGGCGTCAAGATCGAGAACCTGCGTGAGTACCTACCGCGAGGCCAACAGTAGCGTGGTACCTGCCCGGGACCAACGGCAGTCGCACGCAGTAACACTTGTGTGTGTCCGCAGTGGAGGGAGGCTCGGGCGGCAGCGGGGTCCCGCGCTCGCCGCTCGCGCTCAACTACTACGTGCAGCACGCGCTCAAGCTGGAGGACCCGCCACCGGCGCACGCCGCGCAAGCCGCGCCACACCACGCGCACGCGCACGCCTCGCACGCCTCTCACGCGCACGCCGCGCACGCGCTCTACGACGACGAGTACCGGCGCGCCGCCGACGAGCGGCTGGAGCGCCCCACCGTCGTGTCCATGGGCAGCTGAGCCGCGCCGCGAGCACGAGCCGGCCGCCCCCAGGCATAATGTTATAGAATCTCAGTTGTTTAGATACGTTAGTTAGGACTTAGATCGTAAGCAAGGCCGACTAGGCGCTGCTAGATGACCAAATAGCGTGGCGGACGACGCGCCCTGTACATAGGTAGCTGTATCCGCTCGTGGCGAGACGTCGCGGGCCCGCGTGGCGCGGCTCTAGACTGCAGGCCGCATACAAAGCTGACACAAGTATACCACACTAG
Source organism: Noctua comes (assembly GCA_963082995.1). Lineage (NCBI taxonomy): Eukaryota > Metazoa > Arthropoda > Insecta > Lepidoptera > Noctuidae > Noctua > Noctua comes. The sequence goes on from OY720268.1 coordinate 259,157, forward strand.
TGCACTCTAGGTCGTATTGTAGTACGATTCACCATTGTACAGTCACATTGAAGTACCCTACGGCACTGTAATAAGTTTGTACTAAGTTTTAATCGTGTGTTCCCACTGTTACCAAATAATAATTATGTATAATAAATAAATGATGAGACTGTATCTGAATCATTCCTAAAGCGTTGCATTCCTAGATAGCTTAATGTTTACATAAAATATTTTATAGTGAGCTATGTTGCTGCAAAGAGGCTGTTTTGAATGTTTCACAGCAAAATTTTATTTTATGTTGACCGATAAAATTTATATTTTTATAAAATTATGTAGTTTTGCGGAAGTGCGCACTGACATGATACATGCGCGCGGATGATACCAGTAAATGTCGCGTCAGTGCGCATCGCCAGCACTCTTAGTAATATTACCTTAGAGATATTATCGTTGACTCCATGACTTCAACAAGCATTCCACGAATTTATACGACTAAGTAGAAGTTTCTGAGCGCGCACTATACGCAGTAGGTACTCCTTGTACGTGACGCTACCCTGTACATCTAGACATGTCTGCGTCCTCGCAACACAAAGTACCAGCAGCGCAGCTCGACAGAGAGCAAGTGCACGTTGTACAGGGCAGTGTGCAGTGTGCGGATGACGCGCGTGTCGTGAGCGCTGTAATGTAGCAGCGGTTGTAACACTGTGACAACGAACGCAGTGTTGCGAGCGCTGCTCCGACGTGTCACAACATGCTACAGGACAATATTGTCGCATTTGTAAACTCTATGAACGCATAGATCTGAGGTACCTCTCTAATGCATTAATCCGAATTATAATTATACTAGTGTTTACAAAAATATATTAGTTATTTGTAATTATGTTTTTTTTTATATGATATAATGTCGACTTACTTGTTGCATGTTAATGAAAGTAATATATAATAATAATTTTATTGAGTATAACGTTGTGTGGTGTCCGTCGGCGTCGGTGCAAATACGAGTCGCTCGGTGCCGACTTGCCGAGGTAGGCGAGTAGATCTGAAGCATGTCGCCAAATATATTACTATTTTGATACATAAATGTAGGTATATGTGATGTTATAAATATTTATGTGTTGTAGTGGTGTGCGTCGACGGAGGCGTTAGCTTAGTGAACATGTATCTGTAAATATTACATAAGCCATCAGAAGTACACCTTGAAATAAAGGTCAATTAAAACAGCTCTTCTCTTGTTTCATTTGCCTGTCTATGCTCACTGTGCGAGCTATGCCTAACCGGAGTTTACCTATCTGACGTATCACTGACTCGGTAGATCATTTGGTTGAATGCCGTAGCTGTTGTAAATGTCGTGATGGCCCGCATTGTCTCTCATTCACGAGGTTGTGGGTTCAAATCCGTGAAAGTACGTACTAATGTGGTTTTATCAATTCATATGTAAGTTAACATCTTCGCAAGCTGGACTTATAATATGTAGGTATGTGAATGTAAGTCTGAAATCGCCATCCCGTCTAGAGCACGCGTGGTGATCAATGCTCGTGCCTTCTCTGTATGAGCTCAGTGAGACAGAAATAGACTGGTATTATTATTAATAGCTGTTGAGAGTTGCTGTGATGCACCGGGCTCTAGTTGAGTTGTATGGTCTGCTAACCCAGCAGGCCACAATACGCATGTATGTAAACTGAGCTAAACTTGCCGTACCATCACTATATTCGGGGTCTTATCTGTGGCACAAGCAACAGTCACGTTCACAACGCTAAGGGGTAAACGGTTCTAGTTATACAGCGCGAGTGATTCCTTCGCCTGACGTGTCCTTGGGCACTTGTATGTACAACAAAGTATGATCGCCTACTTCGACGACGCGTGGAGTACGTGACTAAATATATAACGCACACTCATACACTTCCATGTAGACATACCTGCCCATTTACAGAGCACAGGGCCTCGACTGCGATGAGTGGCTCGGGGGCAGGGGGGCAGGGGGTTATACACTGAAACAATATGGCGTCTTATCACCGAGCATCGCGTCACGTGCGTGCCACCCCGCGCGCCCCTCGCTTGCCCCCGAGGTACCGTTCTTTATTAGCTTTTCACGGAAAATATTCGACGAAAAAAACAACTGATAAGATCGCGATGAGGTCGAGCGGCGCCCATCAATAATCCGTCGACGTATCGCCTATCAGATCCGGAGCGGGGATTACAGCGCGCCTATCGACCGAGCGCGAGACCTGTCCTGCGCCCCGGCTGCACTCGCACGCCGTGTCCTGCACTCGCGAAGACGCGCAACCTGCAGGCGCCGTGCTGCGCGGGCGCCGGCCCGACTGTAATGAGGCGGCGACAGATACGCGCTCTCGTAATCAAATCTGTAGGCCTTCTATCTGATAATTACTCGGTATCGGGGATGGTATCGCGGTATCTCAGCTCCAGATACGGCGCTCCCTGTAGGGCTGCGATCGGTGAACGGGGAGCGCGCGGGGAGGGGGTACACGGCGACGTTCCCTACAAATATTTGCCCGCGCTCGTGGCTTGTTTGCCGACGTTATCACGTCACTCGAACACACCCAGTCCCCTCGCCGCTTGCACAACCATGCCACGAGGCGCTCTCGTCGACTTGTTCACTCACTACCTGCCTCGATATTGCAATGATGATCGACCGACTCATTACGAAGTTCGCATTAAAGTACTAGCATTACCAATGACACGGTAGATATTCTATGCTGCTACGGACGTCCGGGTCGCAGGTCGTGCCGCTGTCCGCCTGTCCGGGTGTCCGGCACTCCGGCAGAACGCGTGCAACGCGGCCGCTGGCGTGCACGCTTGTACTATGTAGTAACAACAGCTGTTCAGCTAGATACAGTATCTGTTAGATACGATTATCAAAACTTTAAGATAACCGGTCTCACATTAGCGCCTAGTTAAGATAAACGAGATAACAATTTGCATATCTAAAGAAAGGCGCGATACTAAGTAGTGTAGGGGTCGATGCACTGAACACACACATACACCTCGTGTGCTTGTGTCGCACCTCCCATGGCTGTATTTGTAATTAGATTAGGTCCGCGACCGCGAGCCCTCGAGGGCGCTCTGATCCGATCCACGCCCGCCGCCAGGACACATGTCGACTCATCTTGAATAACAATAAGATGTTCGTCGCGGGTCGAGGGCCCGGGTTGACGTGTGTTGGTGTCGCAAGTGGCCCACATACGCGCGGTTGTGCAACACCACGTAATCCTCGCGCACGCGCACGTGTGCGACACACCAACGTTACATTGTTGACCGACGCTGTTTCGCTTATTTTGTAACAGCGCTCTATGTGACTCAAAAATCAAAATCAAATTATTTTATTTCACATAGGCCTCGATGGGCACTTATAAAACGTCGACAAAAAGGTGCACGGTTCAGGTTGGTCGTTTCCTATGGAGAAGAACCGGCAAGAAACTCCATGTTTACTGTTTTCAAATCATTTGGCGTTACAATATTATTATGGATTCAGCATTTGTTCTTAAGTATGGGGGGACAGCGTAGGCCCGACAATAAGTCGTTGCTTACTACACAAAAAATGTAGAACAAAATAAAAAGTTAACAAGCAGCTGGGAATCTACAAAGTCTACAATATCCACACATTCACAAACAATCGATAAAAAGAATCTATACATATCTACTATTACAGGGACTTACAGTTGTTACTTTAAGTCACGTACCTATCCTAAAAAATAATGGATCCCCTCCACGCCTTAATTCATCGCTAGCTTGGTCGCTTTTTGTGATCCACTTAAGACGTCTGTGTTCAGGAATGTAGAACGATGCTCCATAATATTGGCAAGAGCGTGCGTGTGAGAATATCTGGCGCTATCAGCAGCATTGACAGGTGTGATAACAGAAGTTTTATTTTATTGGGTGGCAAACAGGTCGACAGCCCAACTCATACCTGATGTGGGTATCTGTAATACCAGCGATATCACAGATGCGGGGCCACAAGGAGACAAAGCTTATTTTTCAAGTACTTGTAACAATGTTGTCAACGCGGTTTTACAGCAGCTAACAAAAGCTGCACAGTGAGCTCTACGACTGCCACTAACAAGTGGGCGGTGTGACGCCGCCGCCGGCCCGCGGCAGTCGGCCCGCGTAGATCTGCGTGTGGTCGGTTATCAGAGCTGTTTCAGTTTGTACCACGTCTACTTGCTTGCCGGGTTTCAGGTCCCACTGCCGAAGGTTGCCAAAGAGACGCTGAAACGATTCCGTCACCACCTGACTGATCTCTCTTAAATTAACCGTAAAATCTCATTACGTGGACGTCTCATAAAATAAATTTCTGAAAGTTTCTGCTATTCCCAATGTATTGATGCCGAGACGACGCGACTGGTTCTCCTATTTTAAGGTTTTGTAAATAATAACAAAACTGTTGTGATCATTTGTGTTCATAATCATAATCATAAAAAAATAGGGAATGATGTCGTTGTTGTTGAGAAGTTATTGAAGTTATCCTCAAATTGTAGCTTCGATGTGACCGCAACAAGTGGTTACATAAGCAGGTGCTTGTGCTGACAAGATAACGAATCGACATGCTGTGACACGGCGAGTCATCCGCGACAGGCGCGAGATTAATCTGTTGAGAAGGTGACAAGTTGCTCCTCGATGATTGGAGGCTGAATCACGTTGACAACGCATCACTGAGGAACTTTTCTTTGTCTTGCCAGTGTTTTATACTGAACGGGAGACTTAGTACAAGTCAAAAGAGGAAGCAGCAATCGACGGCAGTGGCATCGCAGATCCCAATGGTACCGGCCCCGATTTACGGGTTGCGGATTGTGGGTTCAAACCTGACGCGCGGGTTCCGTTGTGTGATTTATTTAATCACCACTGCTCTCTAAACTATGAAGGAAAAAATTGTCGTGAAGAAACCGACCTGTCATGTCCTAGAACCAAACATTGACATGTGACATCTATGAACCCACTTTCGGCGCGGGTGGTGGATTACAGCTAAGCTCTATGAGTGGATATGCCTGTCATAGAGCGGAGGCCAGCAGTGGGAACAATATAGGCTGATTATGGTATGTCAAAAGAGGGTACAGACACGAGCGCGGCCGCTGCGGATGCTGTCGTTCCGCGGATACTGAGCACAGTTATCACAGTGGAGTTGATATTGTTTTGAAGTACACGCTCGATACTCAAAAGTTATTTATTGGATACTTTTAACGCACAAAATGTACAGAGGCGGACTTATGCCAATGGCATTGTCCACCAGTTGCAAGTGAGAAATTTGAGAATTTATTATCTATCTATCTAAATATATAAAAGCGAAAGGTCACTCACTCACTCATAATGAAATATCGAAAACTGCTTGACGTATAAAGATGAAATTTGGCAGGGACGCTAAGATACGGATTTTGCGACAGGACCGGATTAAGGAGATCTAAGGGCTCTCGCAAGTTTGTATGAGTCATTCATTTTTTGTACTACAAACTTGAAATTTGGCAGGGAGGTAGTTAATAGTTAGGAGACGTTCGCTAAGAACGGATTTTGCGACAGGGCCGGATTAAGGAGGTCTAAGGGCTCGCGCAAAAAGTCATTTAATGTTGTATAAAGAACGGTATTAGAGTAAAAAGCGCCCAACAGGATTCACTATTTCATTTTGTTTCGGACCGCTGCAGCTCAGAATTACAGAACCCAAAAGGACGCCGTTTGTAGTCATCAGTACATTATCACATTTTGATCTGGCAGTCAGTTCTCACACAAAACAACATCACGCCTTAAATCCCCAAAGGGTTGGGCAGACGTGTACCTAATCGTACACACACATTTCGCCAGTTGTGTTGAAGTCCCATGTAACAGGGGGTGAGTATATTGCCATCAACCGGGCACAAATCCAGATTCCTGATGGAATAACCCAATAACACTATTATTTATAGTATTTTTTCAATTGCATATACATTGTTTAATGTTAAGTGGAAGAGCGGAGTCTCGGCAAATATCACTGGGTTTAATTAAGTAAACATGTTTCTCCACAAATTATTTTTTTTTTGTGAATTCAACACAATCAAGCACAGACTTCTGTATTTATACTAAACTACGCATTTTGATAAATCTCACGTGAGATTAGGAGGGGGATGAGGGGGTCAAGCCAAATCTCACGACATCCCACCAAGAGGGGAGGGGGTCTAAAAATCGCCAAAATTGCCTCACGTAATTAATGGACGCCCCCTAACACAAGCATCTCCTTGCTTAAAAGGTGATCTCCAAGTCATGAGTGTGACAACTTTATGAAATAGAAATAAACATATTTTTTTCAACACTGCCCGACTCGGGAATCGATCCCAGGACTCCATGCTTAATAGTCGCGCTTGCGACCACTCGTCCAATGAGGCAGTCTCATACATACACACCAAAATTTCCACGCGAACGAAGTCGCGGGGAACACCTAGTTTATTTAATAAAAAGATAACAAATACCAATTATAAACTATAAATCTATCTTCTATATAAATAAAAAGAGAAGGCCTGACTGACTGACTGACTGACTGACTGACTCATCAACGCCCAGCCCAAACCCTTGGACCTAGAAAGCTGAAATTTGGCACAGAGGTTTCTTTTATAATGTAGACAAGGAATAAGGAAGGATTTTTCGAAATTCAACCCCTAAGGGAGTTAAATAGGGGATGAAAGTTTGTATGGAAAATCGTCATTTTTGTAGTTTAAACCATAAAAATTGGTGGTTACCATCCTGGTGAAAAATTAAAAACCATGTGTTTGAGTATATTTCGAAATTCAACCCCTAAGGGAGTTAAATAGGGGATGACAGTTTGTATGGAAAATCGTCATTTTTGGAGTTTAAACCATAAAAATTGCTGGTTACCATTCTGGTTAAAAATTAAAAACCACGTGTTTCAGTGTTTTTCCAAATTCATCCCCTAAGGGAGTTAAATAGGGGACGAAAGTTTGTATAGAAAATCGTCATTTTTGTAGTTTAAACCATGAAAATTGGTGTTTATCATTATGGAGAAAAATTTAAAACCACGTGTTTCAGTGCTTTTCAAAATTCAACCCCTAAGGGAGTTAAATAGGGGATGAAAGTTTGTATGGAAAATCGACATTTTTGTAGTTTAAACAATGAAAATTGGTGTTTATCATTCTGGTTAAAAATCACGTGTTTCAGCGTTTTTTGAAATACAACCCCTAAGGGAGTTAAATAGGGGATGAAAGTTTGTATGGAAAATCATCATTTTTGTAGTTTAAACCATAAAAATTTGTGGTTACCATTCTGGTTAAAAATTAAAAACCACGTGTTTCAGTGTTTTTCCAAATTCATCCCCTAAGGGAGTTAAATAGCGGATGAAAGTATAAATGGCAAACCCACTCATCACGAAATATCGAAAACCGCTTGACTATACGTCAAGCGGTTCGGTCGGTACACCGATTTTTAAAGTCCTATCGTTGCCTCAACGCCATTTAATTTTGTTTCGGACCTCTGCCGCCCAGAATAACAGCACCCAAAAGGACGCCGTTTGTAGTCATATCACCTTTTGATCTGGCAGTCAGTTCTCATACAAAACATAACATCACGCCTTAAAGCCCCGAAGGGTTGGGCAGACGTGTACCAAATCGTACACACACATTTCAACAGTTTTATTGAAGTCCCATGTAATAGGGGGTGAGCCTATTGCCATCAAAAACAAATCCAGATTCCGTGGCTGCTACTGAGAAATTCCTGATGGGATAACCCAATAACATTATTATTCATAGTATTTTTTCATATGCATATTTTAATGTTAAGTGGAAGAGCGGAGTCACCTAAGGGGTCGCGCCCATTATCACCCAATCTCACGAGGGAGAGAGGGGGGTTTCGGCAGATATAACCGGGTTTAATTGAGGTTTAATTGAGTCTCACGTGAGATTAGGAGGGAGATGAGGGGGTCAACCCAAATCTCACGACATCCCACCAAGGGGGAGGGGGTCGAAAAATCGCCTCACGTAATTAATGGACGCCCCCTAACAAAAGCATCTTCTTGCTTAAAAGGTGATCTCCAAATCAAGTGTGTGACAACTTTATGTAATTGAAATAAACAAATTTTTTTTTAACACTGCCCGACTCCGAGAATCAATCCCCACGCTTAGTAGTCGCGCTTGCTACCACTAGACCAACGAGCCAATCTCACACATGCACACCAAAATTTCCACGCGAACGAAGTCGCGGGCAACAGCTAGTAAAATATAAATTTAATAATATATACCTATATAACATTAGTTTTAGTATATGCGAAACCTGAAATACGTGTCTAGTATTTTTATGTAAAGAATCTCTGTACAAAATTTCAAAACTGTATCTTGAAAAATCACAAAGTTATAAACTTGTTCTGTTACCTGGTTGTCCGCTCAAAAACGTGGTCACCACGGCCAGCGTTCGTGCCCCACACTCCAGAGTCGTCTTGAGCTCATTGATAATTATACTTAGTCTTCGTCGGTATCCAACTTGTAGCCTTTTTTAAATATTTTTGGGACAAAATATTACATGGGTTAAAAAATATTGGAATCGATTCAGTTACTTATTCTATATACTTTAAATAATCTTGTATACATACATAAGATATATTCCAATATTTCTGTGATTTGGACGACACAGTCCAGTGGTGGTGTCTAATCGTGTGTTTTGGAAACACAATTGAGTTTCAGTGTAAGAAAAGATTGAATGTGTTTATTTTACATGTACAATAAGATTTACATGAAATAAAAGTGTTTAGTAATAAAACCTTACATACCTGTAAGAAAAGAAACAACATTTAATGTTATCAATCACTATGTCGGTTCCTAAATCACAATTAGAATATCCTTCTATGTACTTAATTAATAATGGTTTTCTTATTTCAGACATTGTTGTCTCTCAACCACGACGAGACGCTTATAGGTTATCTTTACCATAGATGTTGCGCGGGAAATTTTGATTAAAGTAAATTATGTTTTTCTTTACATACATATGCAAATAAACAACTATATATTCTTATACAGGGAGGAATTCTCCAACGCCACGTGGAGGGAAAGAACTCTAAATACTGGAGATAGAAAATTTTACTCAAAGGAAACATTCCTTTATTTTTTTAAATGCAATAAATCTACAAAAATTCCACCCTATATAGAAAAATCTCGTATCACGGTGTTTGTGGTCGCACTCCTCCAAACGGCTCGACCGATTTAATGAAATTTTTAATGAATATTTGGTAGGGATGAGAATAGGTCGTAAAGTATATTTCACACCGCTAGGTTATCAAATTCTAAATTAACGCGAGCGAAGCCGCGGACAAAAGCAAGTATACATATATGAATATATTACAACAAATAAAAAAAAACAATGGGAAAATATTAGCTACTGCCCGCTTCTTTCGAATGTGCTCGCGAACTTGATTTTAAAGGATAAACGATTATTTTAGTTATGTAGTAGGTAACTGATATTTTAATTTCCCGCATCAGACACAGGAAACTGGTTTGGTTGAGGTTTATCTTTTGTTTCAGTTCAATGTTACCTTCTCAATCTTACACTGGATCTAGAAGCATGTGTTGCATAGTTCCTTGTTGACATTGGTAGGGACCTGCTAACGAAGGATTTTGGAAATTCATCCCCTAAAACTCTTCACTGAGTCTTGTTGCTCGAAATAAATGAATAAATAAATAAAATAAAAGGGTTTAATATGAGTTCGTCAGTTGTGCTGAATATCTAGAGCCGGCTTGTCATGTAGACTGCTGATAGGTATGCAGTCTACATGTTCTTGCGTCATCGAATGACGATAGACTTTGAACGGTCCCAATACAAGTAGGTACATAAGTTAGTTGTACAATAACAACTTCGTTTAGTATTTATTGAACGAATATCTGGGATCTGGCAATAGTGGCTGAATCATTGAGCATCGAGTGCGACATAGCTATGATACCTATCACGCACACACGCAACTGTTATCAGGCGCGTCAAGTGCGCTGATAAGACAACGCCGTCGTCGAGAGCCGCGGACGCTATTCCCCGCGCCATCGTGCCGTGTCCAGCGAAGACACCGAACATCAGCGAGATCATCGCCGACCTATTACTGTAGCGAACTGATCCAAGCTTCTCCAAGCTCTAGAGCGGAGAAAGGAGGGAGCGGGGAAAGGAGTATCAAGCTCTCTCCGCGTCCCCACGCTACTCCGTGCCTCGTAAGATATGCGTGTCACAGCATTTATGTAAAGTGACTAATGAAATGACTAAGTTGTCATAACATGAGGAAGTCCATAATTTTCGATATTATCGTTCCTAATTCCTCCCTGCATACCTACCGTATTCCGCAGAACTTGCTGCGGATAGTATTTATTGTTTGTTACTAATGGTAATGACAGATGGGCATACAACTATGTGCTTGTTCTTTAGCTCGACCAGAAGATATACAAGCTCATACAACAAAGGAGAAAGGCTACATGCAAGGGTTACCAGTAAAAAATGTTCAAGATGGACCCCCGCGTGGTTTGTTCTATTATCCTGTGATAGGTATAAAATAATAGTTTGCAAGTTACACATATCAGTTCTAGACAGTTGTTAGTAATCAAACTACGCTGGCGATCCTCAACGTTCGTCACTCGCCTGCACTCCTCGGGGAGCAGGCGGACTGCGGACTGCGGACAGCCACCACACACCATACTCCTGACAACGTCGACTACGGACGAGACCGCTGTACAGCAGGTCGGTACAACAATAGTGGCAATAAACTGCGAGTATATAGTATAGATAATGTATTTAGGGCCAGTTACTCATATATTAATAGTACGAAATAATATAATCGTCTGTTAGGTAATGGATTACATATCTATGTTCTAATAACATTATAGAGTAAGACAGTGCTGGTCATCGTCCCGATGTATTTCTGTCGCGGCCACCCCACGGAGGGTCGGCGGGGAGGGAGGGGGGGGGTGACTACGTGAGCGCCGAATCGTACACATGCTAGGATTGACTTGTTCTCAAGTATAAGATATATTACATATGCCACGGCTAGGGGAAGACAATGAGCGATAGATGATCTCCACAGCGGCCGTGACGGCGTCAGTCCCGGCGGCCGCGGTGACTCACTTGCTTACAGCGAAGGCTGCGCAGTGTGTCAGCTCGTGACGTCACTGCATCACTTACCTGCGTTTGTTTGCTTACATTACCAAATTATTGTCAACCACACACAGAACTTAGCAACTTTTTAGGTATTTAGATAATATATTTTCCGGACTGATAGTACCTGTACCTACCTGCAATTAGAGTGTAGGTATATTTTCATACTTAAATGCTACATAGTGATGCCCACAGATATATATATATCTGTGGTGATGCCAGATAAACAGTTAATGGCTCATAGAAAATCAAAATCAAAGCATTTATTTCAAGTAGGCCAGTTACAGGCACTTTCACAGTCCAAGTCACAAGGCATAAAAACTGTGAAAGTACTGTAGTTGCCCATTCCCTAACGTAGATCTCTATGGAGAAGAACGGGCAAGAAACTCCATGGACACTCTTTTAAATCAGAATACTTTTACAAACTCTTGGTTACATCATTCATGTTGAGATGGTACATTATGTGAGAACGATGTAGCAAGATGTGTACGTTAAACGTGACCATAGTAAACAATTCAAAAATAAAATAATCAATTCAAATAAGCCGTGGCAACCAAGAGATGACCAGTCGAAACTGACAGCGCCCGTTCACGAACATGACGCATGTATCAGCACCATTCAACTCAACCATTTTGAAGGGAACTAAATGATCCGACACACGCGCCACCATCAGCGAGACATTTGAGTGAGCATGACACACTCCTAACCGCCAGGGCACATTCAAGTCAAGAAAAGACGTAGGTTTCCAGCGTATGACAGCTTTCTAGTACATAGCACTCACACAATATGGGCTATGCGGCTATATAATACTAAAGAGATAGAATTTATACAATGCAAAGATAGTTGTACAATCTTCAGCAGCTCCAACATACCATTTAATGCTTCTTCTTCTTAGCGTTTCGATGGCAAAAAGTTCAAATATGTTTAGCCCAAAACTCAGCCACGTGTACCCCGCTCACTGTTGCAGTAAATAAATCATCAAGAGCGCAGGTGATAGGGATATTTAATGCTATCCATTTATGCGCCCCTGTCCTTGTGGAGCAGGACGGGCATCGAGCCAAGCATTTTTGTCAACGATATGATCGTCCAACTTGTAATATGCTTGCCTACACAGTGTACGTTTAATGCATGTTTTAAATTTCGTTTCATTCAGTTCAAGAATACTTTGTGGAATTTTATTATAGCATCTCAAACAGTACCCCATATGAAAGATGAGTCTACTTTAGCGAGTCTGAAGCCTGGCTGAACTAATTGGTCTCTATTTCTAGTACTGTAATTGTGTCTTTCACCTCTTTTATTAAAAAGACTAGCTGTTGCCCGCGACTTCGTTCGCGTGGAAATTTTGGTGTGCATGTGTGAGATTGGCTCGTTGGTCTAGTGGTAGCAAGCGCGACTACTAAGCGTGGGGATTGATTCTCGGAGTCGGGCAAAGTGTTAAAAAAAAAATTGTTTATTTCAATTACATAAAGTTGTCACACACTTGATTTGGAGATCACCTTTTAAGCAAGAAGATGCTTTTGTTAGGGGGCGTCCATTAATTACGTGAGGCGATTTTTCGACCCCCTCCCCCTTGGTGGGATGTCGTGAGATTTGGGTTGACCCCCTCATCTCCCTCCTAATCTCACGTGAGACTCAATTAAACCTCAATTAAACCCGGTTATATCTGCCGAAACCCCCCTCTCTCCCTCGTGAGATTGGGTGATAATGGGCGCGACCCCTTAGGTGACTCCGCTCTTCCACTTAACATTAAAATATGCATATGAAAAAATACTATGAATAATAATGTTATTGGGTTATCCCATCAGGAATTTCTCAGTAGCAGCCACGGAATCTGGATTTGTGCCCGGTTGATGGCAATAGGCTCACCCCCTATTACATGGGACTTCAATAAAACTGTTGAAATGTGTGTGTACGATTTGGTACACGTCTGCCCAACCCTTCGGGGCTTTAAGGCGTGATGTTATGTTTTGTATGAGAACTGACTGCCAGATCAAAAGGTGATATGACTACAAACGGCGTCCTTTTGGGTGCTGTTATTCTGGGCGGCAGAGGTCCGAAACAAAATTAAATGGCGTTGAGGCAACGATAGGACTTTAAAAATCGGTGTACCGACCGAACCGCTTGACGTATAGTCAAGCGGTTTTCGATATTTCGTGATGAGTGGGTTTGCCATTTATACTTTCATCCGCTATTTAACTCCCTTAGGGGATGAATTTGGAAAAACACTGAAACACGTGGTTTTTAATTTTTAACCAGAATGGTAACCACAAATTTTTATGGTTTAAACTACGAAAATGATGATTTTCCATACAAACTTGCATCCCCTATTTAACTCCCTTAGGGGTTGTATTTCAAAAAACGCTGAAACACGTGATTTTTAACCAGAATGATAAACACCAATTTTCATTGTTTAAACTACAAAAATGTCGATTTTCCATACAAACTTTCATCCCCTATTTAACTCCCTTAGGGGTTGAATTTTGAAAAGCACTGAAACACGTGGTTTTAAATTTTTCTCCATAATGATAAACACCAATTTTCATGGTTTAAACTACAAAAATGACGATTTTCTATACAAACTTTCGTCCCCTATTTAACTCCCTTAGGGGATGAATTTGGAAAAACACTGAAACACGTGGTTTTTAATTTTTAACCAGAATGGTAACCAGCAATTTTTATGGTTTAAACTCCAAAAATGACGATTTTCCATACAAACTGTCATCCCCTATTTAACTCCCTTAGGGGTTGAATTTCGAAATATACTCAAACACATGGTTTTTAATTTTTCACTAGGATGGTAACCACCAATTTTTATGGTTTAAACTACAAAAATGACGATTTTCCATACAAACTTTCATCCCCTATTTAACTCCCTTAGGGGTTGAATTTCGAAAAATCCTTCCTTATTCCTTGTCTACATTATAAAAGAAACCTCTGTGCCAAATTTCAGCTTTCTAGGTCCAAGGGTTTGGGCTGGGCGTTGATGAGTCAGTCAGTCAGTCAGTCAGTCAGTCAGTCAGGCCTTCTCTTTTTATTTATATAGATGTAGATTTTTTCTTACATACATTATGTTTTCGTAGATGTATTGAGAATGTACCGTCATGGTGCTAATTTCCTTTAACAGTTCCCTTAGAGAATCACGCCTACGAAGATTATATATGGCTCTGATGGCTCTATCTTTTTTCTCTCGATTTCTATCTTTTAGAAAAGAGTTATTCAATTTGAATAGTGAACAAGCACAAGTCGTAGCATCCGGCTACGGCGCCCGTAGCCGTGCTACGCGCTAATACGAGCTGCTACGCAGAGTAATTTAATATCTGTAATTTATTTAAATTCTTTCAAGTAACTTTTGAATAGAAAAATGATAATAAGTTTATGACTAGTAATTGTTTTTGGGTATTGTTTTATTTTATATGATCCGATTTCTTTTATTTTATAATACCTACTTTTTTCTATCCTGCGTCTTTGCGAGACGTCAAATGGTCAAATTCATTTAACTAACCGTTAAACAATGTTTACGGTTGAGATACGATTAAAACAAATTCGAACATTATTTTGATAAAAGTCTTGTAACCTTGTTTTAGATTACACGCAGTCCATGGGATCTGGAGGCGATAGTCCTCGCGCGCCTGCACGAATGGCGCGCGGAGGCACTAAGTCGGTTGGAAACTCCGCTGCCGCGGCAAATTGCCGCTCAGCGGACAGACCTCCGGCGTGATCTCATGGCGACATGGAGAGAGCGACTGTCGCAACCCCGTGCAGGGCACGCCACCATAGTGGCGATAAGTCCCCTCTTTGAGAAGTGGCTAGAGAGGCGCCACAGCGCCCTCACCTACCGCCTGACGCAGGTCCTCACCGGACACGGTTGTTTCGGCAGGTTCCTGCACCGGATCGGGCGGAAGGAAACGCCCGGGTGTTTCCATTGTGAGGATCGTCCGGAGGACACGGTGGAACATACCGTGGAGGTCTGCCCCGCTTGGGCGGAGCACCGTCGTGTCCTCGTAGCGGCGATTGGCGGCGGCGATCTCTCGCGTCCGGCCCTGGTTCAAGCCATGGTCCGGAGCGAGAGGGAATGGGAAGCCGTCACCTCCTTCTGCGAAGCAGTCATGCTAGTGAAGGAGGTGGCGGGACTTAAAAGGGAAAGAACCTCACGTCCCAGCAGCCGCGGGAGACGCCCTGGGCGTCGGGGGTCACGTGGTGGCTCCCGGCCACCGTAGGCGCGGGCCTGTGGACGGCGAGCTATGGGCTAGCTCGCCGTCCGGCCGTCTTTTGACGACAGGCCGTGTCGACGGCGCGTTCGTCTTCCACACGCGCCTCAAAGAGATGTCAGCAACGATGTAGGGGTCTGCAAGGGCCGATGCCTGCCAGGGCTGCGGGACTGTTTGAAAGAGATACCGTGGCCCTGGAACATAAAGGGCAAAGAAGGAACATGGATGGGTTTTAGTCAGTACAAGTCTGACACTCCCTTCCGCTCCGCCCAGAGTGGGGGGGGGTCATTTGATGATTCCCAATCCGAAAAAAAAAAAAAAGATTACACGCAGTAGGTACCTCCAGACATAATCTATTAATTCACCAGAAAATTCCAGAACTGTGATTACTTTGCATTTTCCTTTGACCATTCATACAAAAATAGGAGTTACTTTAACGATGATGGTACTGACGATACTATACTTTTCAACAAAAATAAAAAATGGATACTTGAGCGAGCGAAGTGAGGCCGATCTGGAGAATTATTTGTATTACACCTCGGAGAAGCTAGATTTCTTTGGTAAATTTTTACTTAATTTTGCATGTGACCTGGTGGTGGTAAAAGGACAGTCGCCAGCGCAGCGCATCAAGTTACCATACACTGTCATATTTTTTTCATTCGATTTTGAACTTAACCGTCAACATTTTATGGTTTAAAATAATTTGAAGAAATTTGACAGTTTGTGGTAACTTGATGTGCTGGCGACCGTAATTAATTAGATTTTTTGTGTATCCAAGCGTGAGGCCCCAGATCAAAGCTGACTGCCGAAGAAATAAGAAGCGAGGAGCCCTCAAACCACAGGGCATTTGTTGCCTGCTATGTAGGTGATCCGGCCCTGAACAACACAGCTCGTTTAACACAATCAATAAAAACTTTCGTTTTGTAATATTAATGACTCATTCAGTAATTCAATTAATACAGCTCTTATAACAGCATTACTACAACTACCTAAGACAGATGCGTACGTTATTTTGAGATTCCCACTCAAGTGTTATTTCTGTTTCGCCACAATTTGTATTTTAGGAAATATTACAAGCTTATCTAGCGTGCTGCGTGTGCCCTGCGTGCACGGAGGAGTATGTGCGGGGCGATTCGTGTGTAACAATTGCGAGCGTTATTATGATCGTGATTGTTCTGGTCTTTATAATTAATTATAAGAAGGATAATCCTCTTAGGATTTTGTAATCCCCGACTTGATTTAAAAGTGTGTTCTTCTGATCTTTTCCGAAGAGGTCTATGCTTTTGGAACGGGCGACTAGCTTTGACTTTCTTTCTGACGAATCCTGGATAATTCAAAAGTGAATGTAGATTTTTTATTAGAAACTAGCTGTTGCCCGCGACTTCGTTCGCGTGGAAATTTTGGTGTGCATGTGTGAGACTGCCTCGTTGGTCTAGCGGTCGCAAGCGCGACTACTAAGCCTGGAGATCGATTCCCGGGTCGGGCAATGTGTTAAAAAAATATGTTTATTTCAATTACATAAAGTTGTCACATACATGATTTGGAGATCACCTTTTAAGCAAGGAGATGCTTGTGTTAGGGGGCGTCCATTAATTACGTGAGGCGATTTTTCGACCCCCCTTGGTGTGATGTCGTGAGATTTAGCTTGACTCCCTCATCTCCTCTTCTCGTATATGTAGAGAAACATGTTTTCTTAATTAAACCGATCTGACCGACCTGATATTTGCCGCGCGACGTAATTAATGGACGCCCCCTTAGGTGACTCCGCTCTTCCACTTAACATTAAACAATGTATATGCAATTGAAAAAATACTATAAATAATAGTGATATTGGGTTATCTCATCAGGAATTTCTCAGTAGCAGCCACGAAATCTGGATATGTGCCTGGTTGATAGCAATAGGCTCACCCCCATGGGACATGAGACATGGGACTTCAATATAACTGGCGAAGTGTGTACGATTAGGTACACGTTTGCCCAACCCTTCGGGGCTTTAAGGCGTGATGTTATGTTATGTGTGAGAACTGACTGCCAGATCAAAAGGTGATACTGATGACTACAAAAGGCGTCCTTTTGGGTTCTGTAATTCAGGGCGGCAGAGGTCCAAAACAAAATTAAATGGCGTTGAGGCGACGATATGGCTTCAAAAATCGGTGTTTTTTGGCGCTATACAACTTTTTTTCAAAGTGAACCTTGTTGGGCGCTTTTTATTCTAATACCGTTCTGTATACAACATTAAATGACTTTTTGCGAGAGCCCTTAGATCCCCTTAATTCAGCCCTGTCGCAAAATCCGTTCTAAGCGAACGTCTACTAACTATAAACAACCTCACTGCCAAATATCAAGTTTGTAGCACAAAAAGTTAAGGACTTTTATCCAAACTTGCGATAGCCCTTAGGCCTCCTTAATCCGGCCCTGTCGCAAGATCCGTTCTAAGCGAACGTCTACTAAAAATAAACTACCTCCCTGCCAAATTTCAAGTTTGTAGCACAAAAAATGAAGGTCTTTCATACAAACCTGCGAGGGCCCTTAGATCTCCTTAATCCGGCCCTGTCGCAAAATCCCTTCTTAGCGGACGTTTACTAACTATAAACTCCCTCTGTTTTTACGTGATGCGCGCACAAACGAACAGACAAACCGAAAAACCGACAAACAGACAAAAATTTTAAAAAAAAAAAAAAATACTTTCTATTACTTATTTCTCGCACCTTCCAGTATTTTTTTTGCAAAAATCTGTAATGTACAGACACGGAAAGTCTACGATTTTATTATATGTATAGATATAGATATAGATAGATAGATAAATTCTTCAATTTCGGGGAGTGCGGGTCACGGGGTGGGGGACGTGAGGCGCTCTCCCGTGATTAGCACTATCGCAGGTAATTAGACCGATGATCGATGTCTCAAGTAAGCTCTAATTGATAAGATAGCGCGACGCATTACACTTATCGACTTTTTATTGTTAAGATACGTATCGTAAATACAATAATGATTGTTTAAAGCGCACCTTCATACCTACCTTGTATTGTATAGGTAGACATAAATTCGGGGATAAGTGAGGATTAGTGCGCGGCGTCGCACAGTGGGCTGAAACGGGCCGGTAAAGGACTTAGCATTTAAAAAAAAAAAGTTTATTTTTCTGAAATTTTAAATATTGTGTTGGATTTATCTATCGATTATAAGTAATTATTTCTATGAGGGTCGTTCAGATAACTTAGTATTTTCGGAGTTATAAATATCCAAAGTAATTTTTGTATGAAGCAAAAGAAAAAAATGTGAAAATCTCGAAATTCTCAAATTTTCTCAAAGAATTGACTCTACGTATGCATAGTACGTATATTTGTCCTATTTTAGCGCCTATTCTCGGGTTGCGATTTTCTGCGATTTGGTCGCAATTTCAAATTTTGTTCTCTATTCCACACCACCATAGAGGTTAAGAACTAGGCGCGTTTTTTTTTATGTAGTGGTCTCCCCTTTAGGCCTAATTCACTAAGGACTAATAAAATAAATAAATAAGTAAAAATCACAATCACTACTGGCCACTGCACTGTTTTAATTTAATCACTGTCAAGGGTATCCACATTAACGAATGCAAAATTTTCGTATTCGTCATCATCAAATGTTTCCGCTTGTTCAATTACTAATAAACTTTGTGCTTCTACTGACAAAGTTTTATGTTTTCTGCGAAGTTTGTGACGTTTCGCTGAGATGAGTGGATCAGAGCTGGTCAATAAATTATTTAAAATGTCTTCATTTGTAGTTTTTCTACTGCATTTCCTGGAATGGTGTTGGCGGTACCTACGAAAGTCTTTATTTCTAGCTTCAGCAGCTTCTTCAGATAGCTGTCCAATTGGTATTAGACCAAAACTTTCAATAATAGCTGCACCATGCATAAGAACTTTATGAACACTTGAAGGCATATAATACCAGCTATATAATTCCAAATACAGTTACATGGTCACTTGAGCATATTCGTGAAATTTCGCTGTGTCAATGTGGTAACCTGATGAAATTGCCTCTAAAATGATTGCAAATCGCCTTATTAATTCTTCACTTACACCAGTTATCTCAGCAGTCATGTTTGGATTTGCAAAAAATCTTCTAGCATTATTTCCGTCATTCGTGGAGCCGTGCCCTTGTTTAACAACATCAATCAGAAGTCCCATTCTATTTTTAAAAGCGTCTTGTATGTCTTTCTTTCTTCTTTCCATGATGCACTGGTTGTCTCCCTTTACTGTCCATGTCTGTATCGCTAATCTGTAGGCTATATGCAGAATGCATTCCATCATTCGTATCCAGGTATGCAATGATGACAATCCGTATTTACAGAGATCTGGATCAGTCGGTTTTGATGCAATTAAGGGCAAATTATTCATCTCTGTTGGAGTGGCTTTACAAATGTCGCATCTCTGAGATGAAGTATCACATAAAATTGATGTTGCTTTTGTTGCGCTCGCGCACTCTTATCCCTTGATTCCCGGAAATAAGTCTCAAAACAAATTACGTCATACCTACCTATGGTGGTGGAAAATGTCGAACATTGTTTTTTTTAAAGAACTAAGTAGGTATTGAGGTTTTCAGGCCGTTTAGTATACATTATTTTCAATTTCAATTTAATAGGAATAAATTGCTTAACTAAAATAACATGACTCTTCATACAAATTTGATATGGCTATATCTCCGAAAGTACTCGTTAAATTAAAAAAAGTCAAAGAATAAAAACGTTTTAAATTTATGCCTAGATACCAAAAAAATACATTTGATCTCTTAAGACCCAACCTTGTAATCCCAGCCCACTGTGCGTCGGTGCGCATGCGCAGGCGTGCGAAGGTCGCGCACCGCATCACGCGCGACTCCCCGCGCCCTCCCGGCTGCTCCCGAACAGACGCAGCATCAACTTCGTAACAACACCGAATGTACGGTAGCTGCCGCTCGTAGTCAATTATTATCACTTTTGCTCCAAATAGTTGTATGTACGCGTAAATATTTCACATAAATCTAAATGCGGAACGATGAAGCGTGACATAAATGACGGGACTGAAGTACTTAGAACCAATTCGGTTCTGTTACTGGTCACTTGTGTTCCCACGGAGTTATGACTACATAATATGATAAAGCGTATTGTCGCCGGGGTTGGTATAGTTAAACATGATTAAATACTGCCGTACCTGCTACCTACTACTTCTGAAACTATCTCAATCGGATGTCATTGAACAACTAACATAAGTGTTTAAATCATGAATAGCATATACTTGGATATCTGTTGTGATTAGTTAAGTTATCAACATGATAGTCAGATAGTGCAGTTGGATTTAGAGTCAGGTATCTCCTCAGCAGCATCGCTGGCGGCCGCGGTTGCCGTGCGCTGTGCGCCTCGCGCCTTGGGGCGCGGATGCGCTGAAACATGGAAATGTTTTTCCCTCGCGAGTGTGAGGCGTCACGCCGCGGCCAATAGGCGCGCGTGGCGGTACACACATGCGCACACAAGCGCGCACACACAAACGCGCGCCGCGCCCTGCCCACCGCGCTCACCTGGCGCAGCAGACGAACCGAGCGAGCGCCGCGCGCGCCGGCACACACTCCGCGACCCGCGACACCGACGTGCTGTGATGCGAACACTCCCGCTAGAGTGCACCTCCCGGACGACCGCACACGGACACCTACTAGCCTGTCTTCATCAGCTGCCGACGAGCGGTGAGTACAGCGTTCCATACCTACTGTCCCCCCAAACACTGAACCGCACGAAGTGGCAAGATCGAATCTGCACGAGCGGAAGGTGGTCCCAGTGAAAAGACAGATACCAGAGAATATATCATTATGACACTACTAAGGGAATAGCCAGAAAATTCAGTGAATTATAGGAACGTAGAGTTCGTTAATGCTGGTAAGATCGTAAAGCTTTGTACCAAATCGAGCAGCTCGCGCGGCAACGTTGCGCTGACGTTACCTTGTACAATCATCTGTGGCTCTCTTCGTCCAGCGACGTCTGCAGTTGAACGCTTGCGCAAAAGACGCGATCGGTAGCACTGTGCAAGACGCCACCACCACCACTGCTACCAGTGAACACACGGATAAGGCGGCCGGTGTTACCTCAGCACTTGACTCGCAAAATTTTGCAGGGATTCATATAAAAGAAAAGTGCTTATGAAGCAGAGACTGCCATTAAAATTAAAATTTAGATAGTTCACTGTGTCCTTCAGGTAGATGCTGAAAATTGATTTTAATTTATGTAAAAAAATGGGTATGATATGAACCCAGTGTTAACTAGCTCTGTACTTACTCAAAGTCAATTTTAGGACAACCAGATCAGTGACGCTTTATTAGTAGAATATCAATATACTGTGATCATATTATTATTCGGTAATCGTCTAATTATGGAAAATCTTTTCTGTATTTGCTAAAACGTTTATGAAGAGAAACTTACCTTACCTTCCTTCGTACGTATATTTCGATAACAATATGTGTTTAAAATAATCATATGAATCTAAGAGCTCCCTTTGTATCATGTGTTCCCTCGAGATGTGCGATCATCTGCTGGCTCTTGAAGCCAGACTGCAATATAATGAATAGTATAATAAAACGTATTACTTTGACATTCGTCCCGGCTAAAAGGCGGGACTAAGTGCCATCGCATTCTATCAACTCCATGTGTTACACCTAACTGCATTAAAGAATTGATCCTGTTATTGCTGTATTTGAAAATTAATTTAATGTTTTATTTTCGAAAAGAGAAAAGTTTTTACCAGTGTATCGAGTAACATGCGCGCAGCAGGCGGCGCGCTGCCGACGGCCGACAGCGGCTACTTGCACCTAGGTAGAGGCACTTACTGGCATAGGTACCCTCTACAGCTAACGAATTTTTCTACATTATTTATTGTAAATAACGTCATTAAAAAGAGTACATTTTGAAATAGAGATGCGATGTACAAAGACGTGCTATATATTAAACGTAGACGTGCAGCAAGATTTCCATCAAAGTACCTACTACGTAACAAAGGGTAACAAAAATACTTCAAGAAGTGAATGATGCGTTATGTTAAATGTTTCAAAAAATATGTAAGCCCGCTGCCACTAACACTAAGCGACACCTAAATTAAGATCTAAACCAAAGCGCATCCGGTGTATTTTCAACGCCCTGCTCAGCGTGTTCAGGGAGGAACTGCTAACTTTAGATAATATTCTGACGCTCCCCATGTCTAAACAATTATCGCAACGTTCCACTTTTTCATAATCTATGCATTCAAAGGTTCCACGGTTGCTTATATATCCACACAGCTATTAAGTATAGCATATAATACACATTTTACACTCTCTATTTCATCCCGGTGGAAGGACGAAACTACATCAAGCGGTAACTACCGTGTCAGCAACAGTTTTCAATAAATGTTATTGACCACAAACGATACGCTTGATTGTATCGATGCAGTCCTCATTTCTAAGAGCCACTTCCACACTGTATACTAAACTAATGTGTAGGCCTGCCTATCTTCTACTAAACTAATTTGAAGTAAGTTTTAAATATTATAAAATGTTGTTATTTATTAAAAGTACAGTCTCCAGCACCAATATGTACTTACGGTCTATTGTATATTACAGCTAAAATTGTAAATCGGTCAAATGCGGTTCGGGCTAGTTCCACTCAAAACCGTTTTCTCTATTTGTTTATTTTTAGGGAACGCCTACATTATTTTATTTGTTTACATAAAGATCTTTACAGACCGAGCAAGATCAAGGTAAAAGGGTCACAACAGAGAACCCGACCACCTAGAATGCTCCTATGGAAATGTTAGATTTGTCAAAATAACCGGTCAAAGAATGTTTGAATGATTATTCTAGTCAAAAGTAGTTTTAACTGATTTTCAATTTTGAGTGTAACAGTTGGCAACTGTCAAGGCACGGTCTAACCAAGCGAACCGGACAGTGCACGGCCTGGAGCCACCGGACTTAGACAAACATTTCATTACATCAATTATGTCAAAGTCCGCTGTCCTCAGTTCGGTCCGGAGTTCGGTCCATTCAGTTTGGCCACATCTTTAAACGTGCTTTACTCCTACTCTATATATCGAAATAGGTCTCATCTCAAAGTTACAATCGTTATTCCACGAGAAAATGGAATCGCTTTCGAATTTTGTTGTTTCGATAGCTACTACTTATTAGTACCTACCCTACTACATTTACTATACGAGTAAGTAGTACCTCCCTACCCCTTCCTTTTGGGTATCGTTGAAAGATTTCGAATCAGTTTCAGAGTTTCGTTTTCGAGTTTCCGTTTCCGTTTTCGGATTCTGATTCCAAACTAATTCTCTAGCATTCCAATTATTACAAAAAGTAGCGTGTCGTTTTACCCGACTGTTGTGAATGAGGGTTATGTGTTGGTCCTGAATGTAAAAAAAAAATAGCGGGTTTTGGGCGCCATATTGTGGAGTTGGTTTTTTTCCAATACCATTGAGTGGGGTATCAAAATTAAGGGCTTTAAAGGTGATTACAAAAATATATATACATACAATTGATATATGTTTCTAAGTAATTCGAAGTGTTTAATCGAAGAAAAAGGGTTTTATTTTTTAAATTTAATAGCCTTGTATGTCCCACTGCTGGACAAAGGCCTCCCCCATATCCTTTATTTCTTCTCCTGCGCCACCTCGAGCCAGCCTTCGTGATGCGCGTCTAAATCATCACGCCACCGTTTTATGGGTCGGCCTCGGCGGTGTCGTCCTTCCTCAGACACCCATCGTGTTGAGACCTTTGCCCAGCGGTCGTTATCCATGCAGCTCACGTGACCCACCCAATCCCATTTCAGTTTGGCAGCCTTTTTGCCTACGTCTGTGATTAATGTTTTTGAGCGCAGCGTAGTGTTCCGTATTTTATCAGCTCTCTTTACACCCAGAATGCTGCCCTCCATTGCTCTTTGGCGGGACTTTTGTGATTCGGTGAGTGAGCAGGTTGGAGCACCGTAGATTAGGACGGGCAGGATACACAAAAAGCGATACAATAAATAAAATAAAATTTATTTATTTCAGATAACTTGATCGATACAGTCCGACTTAAATTAAAATAAATTAACATTGAAATCAACATCAGAATTAAAAAAATAAATTACCATTAAAACGAAAAATTAACATTATAATCAAAATTAAAATTCAATTAGAACATTACAATAGTATAATAAAAAAGTGAAATCGTCTGCGAAATCTTGCGCATTACTAAACTAAAAAGTTTAAAATTAAAAAGTAATTAATCAAAATGTAAGTTTTTTGTTCATGCTGTAAAGTCGTAAGATCGCTTATAATTATTCTTGCGAGTCACTTGTCCGATTTACAAAATATTGCTTCATACGCTTAAGAATTTGCCTATTAGTACACTGTAAATGACGTAAAGATATAAGAATAATATTGGCAACGCAATTAAATGGAGGTTCAAACTATACGTGTACGTATGAATGTACAGCCAAATGAAATGGTCTACTCGTAGCACTACGCACAGGACATGACCTGACCACACGGCTCAACTCTACGAAGCAGCGACGGGCACACCGTGTGCAGCTGACACAACGCCCGTGTGCTGCGCTCTGTGATCGTTAATGTTGGTGCGTGATGAGCCAGGACACCAAAGCACACAGTTATAGCAGCGCGGCGTTATCGCGGTCCCGCGGCAAACATGGCGCTGCCTCCGAACGTGCCCCGACCCCCGATCCCGAGCCCCGTACACAGAAGGTCAACAGTCAGTTAGACAGGTCCTCACGTTATGGAATGAGCATTCGGTAATGCTCGCAAACAATTTCTAAAGGACACTGCTCTTTTGATTCAATTTATAATCCGCGTGAGAACTCGGTTTCGAATACTCTTTAGCTAGCTAGCTTTACAAACTATAAGATTTACTTGTAACCAAACGTCGATCGTCTTAATATAGGCTGAAGCTACTGTTCTTGTGTACTCACTTAGGTATCTTCAATATCAGCACATTATGTCATGGTTTTTAAAACAATGATGTAGCATACCGTTACTTTGCATTTAGTCTCCCCGCGTGTAGCGGAGCTTCTGCGTTTGTACGTGGTGTGGTTCAAATCGGAGCTTTTATATGATAAGTACGTATGTGTAGTGTGCACACAGACAGAGCCGACCGGGCTGCGCGCGAGGAGCGCGTGTTTACCCGCCGCTGCCGCCACCGCCGCAATATGCGTCGATATAATTAATGTTCTTATCATAAAATATACTTCCTAAACGCTTCAAATATTGTGGAGAGCACCGCGCGGCGAGTTCGTGTCGCTTTTGAGGAAAATTTTCTTCCGGAATTATGAGATATTATTAGTACCCGTAATTATTGTGATTTCATTGACAATAATTTGTAATTGATTTTCTTGTTATCTAAATCCGTGAAAAAAAGTTATTAATAGTAATTTTTGAATTTCCATGATGTGTCATGGAACCTACTTGCTAGGTTACAAATGAACTGCCATTGTTGTGCGTGCAGTTGTTCTGCCGCTCAACAACATAACTATCTCAGTGTTCAGGGTGATGTTTTAAAGGATGTAGAAATGGTCGCTCATCCTCAACTCGTCCAATAGATAATGATTCTAATTGTGGAGTTACATTTTTTCGCTCATTTGGTACCGAGGTACTTTACAAATTGTTAGAAAATTTATATTGAAAGGGCTCCTAATTATTATTCTACGGTAGAAGACATAACCCTGACTTGAAAAGATGTAATAGCAAGACAAATGCGTAAGCATAAAGTGCTGTTAGTATCTGAACAGTCTATAATGTCCGCAGTCGGCGCCAGCACAGGCGCGTTCCCTATTAGTCGTGTACTTCCGCCGCCGCGCCGCTCCTAAAACGATGCCTTCTCGTTTACTTAGACGTCTGCCCTCAAATAACACACACTTTATTTGTAACACGCTAGTTCCACGGAGACACCTTTCTTCCTTTTAGGTAAGCGTATCCTTTTTACATCACCAGAGACATATCTAATTGTAAACATTGGTCACAGGTGAAGTATGGAGAACGTGACGCAGATGGAGCAACAAGACGCGCGCCCCTCCGCGGAGGCGCTGGAGCTGGTGAAGAGCGAGGCGCGCACCGAGCAGGAACAGCAGGGGGGCGAGGGGGGCGCGGGGGGCGCGGAGGGAGACCAGCAGCAACATGTGGCGGCGGGCGGGCTGCGCGAGACGTCGCCCCCCGCGCACTCGCAGTCTGTGATCACGTCGCGCCGCGCTGTGCGCACCATCACCGCCGCCGGACATATCACCACGGACGAGCCCGGCGACCTTGCGGACGACGGAGTCAAGGACGAGCCGCCCGAAGCGCCAGCGCTGGACGAGGCGCAGCTGCAGGTGCAACACTACGCCGCCAAGTTGGAGGAGGCGGAGGCGCGTGAACAGCAACACTACGACGACGAGCGCTTGCGACTGGCCGAGGCCGAGACGTCACGATACCTCGCCTTCAAACCGGAGCCCTACCGCGCGCTGCCCTCGCCAGGCGACAAGCGCGCGCCCCCGCAGTACGCACGCCCTCCACCACGCGCTGCCTACCCGCGAGGCCTGGCGCTGCGATATGGCGCGCCGCACCACGTCATCGTGGCGCAGGACGGCGAGGCTGAGGAGGCTGCGCACGACTCCTTCCTACACAAAGACAAGGAGCAGATGCAGGCGTACGCGGGGGGCGAGGCGGCGGCCGCGGACGGCCGGCAGTACGCGGCCGTGTTGGGCGAGCAGGCCGGGTCCTCGCTGGAAATGATCCAGACCACGGCGCTCAACAACCAGCAGGCGGTGGGCGTGGCCTACCAGCAGGTTAAGTACGAGGCACGCGGGGAGGGGGAGCCGCGGCCGACCACGTACGCGAGCCTGCAACCAGTGACGTCAGTGCACGGCGGGTACGCGTACGCCGGGCAGAGCCCGCAGTACGCCGGCGGGGGGTATGGCGCGTACGCAGGCGGCAGCAAAGAGCTGCTGACTCTGTACGGCGGCGGGGCCGGGGGCACGGGCGCTGCTGGGGGCGCGAGGGGCGACGAATCGCCCCCCGGGCAGCTGCTGTACCGCAGTGACCCCACGCTGTCGTCGTCGTCGCTGGCGCGCGGCACGCACGTGGTGTATGGTTCGGTGGTGCCGCAGTCGCAAGCTGTGTACGAGACGCCGCCCAGCCCGAACTCACAACAGGTCAGCCTTATCACTTGTATTTAAATAATATTGTGTTTTTTTTTGTTCGTGGTGTCTAATACCTTGTGGTGTTGTATCGTCAGGTGACACTGTACACGCACGGCAACACGGTGCAATACAAGGTGGGCGGCGAGCACTACCTGGGGCAAGGCGGCGGCGTGGAGTACGTGCCCGTGTCCGGGTACGAGGGCGGGCTGCTGGTGGAGGGCTACCCGGCGCCGACGCAGGCCTGGCCCGCGCACAACCTGCTGTCCATCGACGAAGGCTTCGACCCCAGTGAGTGGCGCTAGACCCTGCAGCACTGCTGTCTCGTGACGTAAAGTGTAGCGAGCTAACGTGCATGTTGTCGCAGGCATGGCGGGCATGGGCGAGGTGAAAGAGTGCGTGAACTGCGCGGCCGCCACCACGCCACTGTGGCGCCGCGACGGTACCGGCCACTACCTGTGCAACGCATGCGGTCTCTACACGCGCATCAATGGCGTCAACCGGCCGCCGCTCAAAGGACAGAAAGCCAAGCCGCAGCAGGCACTGGTAAGAATTAAATTGATGTTTGATTGAGCTTGTGCTTTCACCGCGATGCCTCCTGAAGCAATAATATGTAAAATGTCACTGATGCTTCCTGTGCAGCCGACGAATGGCAACCGGCGCGTGGGCGTGACGTGCGCCAACTGTCGCACGTCCAACACCACGCTGTGGCGGCGCAACAACAACGGTGAGCCCGTCTGCAACGCCTGCGGCCTCTACTACAAGCTGCACAACGTGAGTACAGTAGCCAGCTGTGAACTCGTACACCAGATAGTAGCGTATCGCGCGATTGTGCATCGATTACAGCGGTTATGCTGATTAGACACCGCGCAGGTATCTAATCGCCGCTGCAGTCAGTTATCAGGGAACTCCTCGGCAAATATTGGGTCTGTATAAAAAATCAAAACACAGGGTCTCATCTAATCTCGTGAGATAAAACGCGGGGCTACCGACTGATAGAGAATTATCATCGCGCGACCACCATATTCATAATGAGATAAATAATCTTTTATCAATTATCTCCTCGCGAGTAGATACGCTTGTTTAAAGGATGATAGGCCCGCTCGGCGACAGATTACGAGGAGTTCCCCCGTCTGAGTCCGATGACGTGTGCGCAGGTGAACCGGCCGCTCAGCATGAAGAAGGACGGCATCCAGACGCGCAAGCGCAAGCCCAAGAGCATGGGCGGCGGGCACGGCGGCGTGGCGCGGCCGGGCGGCGGACCGCTGGCGGGTGAGTACGCGCCCGCGTGGCCGCGCGGCCAGCTGTGACGTCACGACTAACTGTGTGGTGTCCGCAGTGGACGCTCACTCGCACAAGGTGCTGCCCCCGCTGTACGCGGCGGTGGAGGGCATGGGGCCAGCGGGCGTGGGGAGCGCGGGGGCGGGGAGCGCGGCGCCCGCTCCGCTGCTGCTGCTACCCGCGCGCCACTCGGCCGACATGTGAGTACCGCGACACGTTTTCCCTGCGACCGCACGGGAGTGTGACTCTGTACTCTGGTTTCTCAATGATCGCTTCGCTGGCATGCCCCCACTCCACCGCGCCCCCCTCCCCGCACTTTCCTGCTTCTCTCCGTGTCCTTAGATCTGCTGTTGTCGTTTCGCTCACCACAGCTCTTTGTTTGCACGCTCTACTCTCAGCTTCAACTTAAGAAGATCTGCTTTTCGTTTGTTTGTTAACTATCTCTATAGCACATCGGCTTCCAGCACTTTGCCTTCTGCTACTACCTTCTATCAAATGTTTAAGATACACATGTAAGAAAAAAATTGCAACAAGTATCTGCGGACAGATTATGACTGTTTCGATTTGCTTCGGTACCTGACCCCAACATGCGACCCATGTGAGGTTCTGTAGCATCACGAGAACTGTTAGCGACGCCTGCAGTGTTCAGGAACTGGTAAATACTGTTGGTAAATGACAGTTAGCTAAAATGTTCAAAGTTAATTTTTTTGCGTCGACATATTTTGTTATTTGCGTTTGTGTTATGCTATCTCAAGGTTGTGTGCAGTAGCGCCTCCACTGACTGGTACTGAACTATATCATACAGATTTACCGGTTACTGCGACTTATGGGTCTTGGTTGGTTAATACAAACGGTAGGTTCTGAGTTCTACTCTTTTTAATGACACAGGCAGGGACGAAGAATGAATCCAGTCTATTTTTAGACAAATTTATGATTTACTAGCTTTTGCCCACGGCTTCGCCCGCGTGGATGTCGTAAATATTCGATTACTTACCTTCACCCCCCTTTTTAACCCTTTGGGAGTAGAATTATCAAAACACAAAATTTGAAGATCCTAACTTCATAACTGACAGACTTTCATACAAACTTCGATCCCCTATTTTACCCCTTTAGGGGTGGAATTCCCAAAAATCCTTTCTTAGTGGAAACCTTCTCTTCACAAAGAACACACCCTCCAAGTTTCATATCTCTAGGACCAGCGGTTTGGGCTGTGTGTTGATATATCACCCAGTCAGTCAGTTTACTATTTAATATGTACTAGCTTCTGCCAACGGCTTCGCCCGCGTGGATGTCGAAAAATATCCCACCCGAACAAACATAGTTACTTACCTTCATCCGCTGAGACACGTATAAATTAATTTTTAATTGTCAGCCTAAACACAAAATTTGAATATCCTAACTTCAAAACTGACGGACTTTCATATAAACTTCCATCCCCTATTTTACCCCTAGACAAATATAATCAGAAAGCTTCGAACTGCTAAGCTATCGGGAGTTACACGTGATATTGTGAGTCAACCATAAAAGATAGACATATGCTGTCGTGGGATATTTTTTATATAATTTTAAGGAAAACATTTCCGTCATACATGATTTCTGTGTAGCTTTAACCATTAAGGTTGCACACGCGACGGAAGCTTAAAAAATGGAGTAACTTCTCCCGTTTTCCCAACATTTCCCTTCACTGCTCTGCTCCTATTGATTTTAGCGTGATGAAAAGTATACTATAACCAACTCAGGAGTATGAAAAATAATTGTACCAAGTTTCGTTAAAATCCGTCGAGTAGATTTTGTTTCTATAACGGTTATACAGACAGACAGACAGACAGACAGACAGACAGACAGACAAAAATTTTACTGATTGCATTTTTGGCATCAGTATCGATCCCTAATCACCCCCTGATAGTTATTTTGGAAATATATTTCATGTACAGAATTGACCTCTCTACAGATTTATTATAAGTATATAGATATCATTGAGAAAGCTTGTTGTATTGAGCTTGTTAAAAAAATTACAAGTGGTTACTGTGGGTTACTGTATGTCATTCTGTCAAAGTCACGCTCTGGGATCTGGAAAAAAAATTATATCTTCCTGTGATCTAGTCATGACATGGAGTCCTCTGTGGCCGGCGGACACCCTGCGCCCCTGAGCCCGGTGGTGACGAGCGTGTTGTGTTGCAGGATACCAGCGCTAGAGCGCAGCGCACCGCACTACCGCCCGCCGTAAAGTGCGCCACCGTGCTCCCGAGGCCCCGCGCCCCGCGCCGCCCCCTACATATGTGTAAGTGTCAGAGAGAACATTCAGTGGAGTGTAGATAACGCAGCGCCTGTACCATATAGTTATGTAACTAGAATACTTAGATGTAAAAGACGACGAATTTACTATAGTAATATATTGTTGTGACTGCGTGCATGTGTGTGTCTGTGTGTGGAGTGTGCCTGGGTATGTCTGTGTGTCAGTTTGTTCAGCTAATTAGGTTTACATATTTATATTTTGATAACACTGTTTAAACTGTTATAATATAAGAGTTTACAAAATGAGCGACAAAATAAAAACGATTGTTGCCTTTACGATTTTGTTGTATTATTACCTTCTCCAATGTGTTCCTGTCATTTGTATTCCTTTCCCACTTTATTTAACACAAAGGTTTACAAAACCGTATTTCTTTTAATATTGACACTATGAGTTCTTGCGACTAAAGTTTTCCATCATCCCTTTGCAACCTTTTTTTAAGTTTGCTGTCGCAGTTACTTGTACAAATACAGGCTCAGACTGGGCCGGAAGGGCCCGGGTGGCTCCCCCAAGCCCGGGGCCCGAGACTGGATAATGGTAGATGGGATAAAATCAGAAAACAATACAAATTAATAATTATAAACGATAAATATTATTAGGTACCTAAGTGCAGTCCCAATTATATTCAATTAAAATAACAAATATGAAGCTAGCAATTCACATTTTTAAAAAGAAGAGAAACCTTTTTTTATATCTCTGAAACAATGTCAAATGGTTTATAGACTAGGAACCAAAATATTTAGGCTCTCCACTCCAGACAAGTTAGCTTTTCTTTATATAGAAATAGAAGTTATTTAGTCGATTTAGGGACACAATGTTAAGATCAAAGCCTCCAAGAGCGAGAGAAGCGAGCTTGAAAACTTTACTGCCCTACCTTTGACAGGCTAGAAATTGTTTGAACCCTTCATACAGGAATTACTTAGTCGATTTACAGACAAAGGCAAGATGCAAAAGGAAATAAGCTAAAGAGTGAGCGAAGCGAGCTCGAAATTTTTTGACACCTTGCCTTGGATAAGTTAGAATTGTTTCGATCGTTCATACAGAAGTTACCCAAGAATTATTATAATACCCAAGAAAGCTCAGATTAAAGAGAAAGTAGCGAAGTGAAATTTTGATCACCCTACCTACCTTGGACAGGTTAGAATAAAATTGTTTCGACCTACTGAAGTTACTTGGGCGACTTATAGACAAAATGAAGATTCAAGATAAAGTAGGCTGCAAGAGCGAGCGAAGCGAGCTCGAAAATTTTTACATCTTGCCTCTAATAAATTCAGATATGTAAGAGATCAAAATGTCAACAAGCTCTATTTTTTGCAACCTTGTGTATGTATGCCATAATTGTTGCCTATTAAGGTCTCGGGGCAAGGGCTCCTAATTTATTTCAGCCTCTTTCTATACCGGTCATCCATCCAATAGGAGAAAATGCAATAGGAGTGCCAATCCACAGGCAGAAAAAGGAGCCTATATGATAAAAGTTTTTCGCAGGGTTCAAAGAAAGAACCGCACGTTGATTTTAAGAATGTTTATAATTTTGTAGCGGTAGTACGAGTACTCAGAGGCTCAGCCTTAAACATATTTTAGTTTAAGAGTGATTCTACTATACGCTACAATTAATTACGGACTTACTAATTCTGTGGTATCAGGCAGAATACGTTTTAAAAAACTATGCTACCTACCGCCTGGCTTCCGGCAAACCCCGCAAGCCAGGCCCGGGGGGACCCGCGCAGGCTGGGGCCCGGCTGGCAAACGCCACCCTGACTATATGGCCAGTCCGACCCTGTACAAATAATAGCTCACCACGTCGTCACTCGTCACTCGTCGGGACTCTGCCTCGCGAAAGCGCGGTGGGAACCAGCATGAAACGAGTGATAATGTTTTGATTGAGCTTTAAATTATAAATAAAAATTGAGGAATTATCCTTTCGCATAGCATTTTACAAGCTTTTATTTAGTTTCACCCGTCCCGGTATCATTAAAAAATCTAGCAAGTTGATCAACTTTCCGGTTTCCGATTGAGCTGAAATTTAGCACACACCTTTGCTTCTGTTGACAATACATTGATAATATATTGACAATACATGATAGACATGACTTGATCCCGCAGCTAGGATCGTCTCTGCTCGAGGCAGCTCCACAACAGTTAATAGCAAGTACAGAAACTTTGTATACGCGTTCAATTTTTATATACAGGGTGTAAACGGACTCTTCACGAAGCCGCCAACAAAACATTATGTACATCAAACTAAGTAACTTTACGCAAAAATTATTTCTGGGAAACATCTTTTTTTTTGGAGTGAAAAATCACAGGACTCAATGCAACGCACTCAAAAAATTGTTCTGACAGGTTCTAATTTGTTTTACTTAGGGTGTTTCGTAATAATGGTGTGACGGTAACATTAAATTGGTGGATACAAACAAACAAAAATAAAATCAATCGGTCATTATACTAGTAACAACGTATATTAAATAAAAGTTGCAACTTCCTACAAGTGCATAATGCCACTAACAAAATAAAATCTCCAAATCTTCTTCTTACTTCTCTACAACTTGTATGTTGTATGTATATCCATGTCTTCTTCTTAGATAATAATAAAATTTAAAAAAAAAGACTTTGACCTTCCCTTCTTTATTGGTAATCAAATGAAAAAAAAGGAATTACAAATACGTACCTTGTAATTTTTGATAAAAACCCCGTTACTATTTTCAATGAATCGCACGAATCTCATTTTCCGTTGTTTTTTTTTCAATTTTAAGATAAAAAGAAATTTACTGACACTGATTGTATGTCAGGAGGATTGACGTCTTAATTTTTTTTTTTTAAAGTCATCGTTCATGCCAGTAACATTAAGTTTAGTACCTACTTACGTCTCTTTAGGCGGAAAAACTAATTGATAAGAAATATTTTTCGTTAGACTGTACTAAAATAGACATGATGCTATCTTCAGTTTAAATTTTTCATAAAGTTGGCAAACTGCGATGTCACTGGGACAAAAATTAAAAAGTAGGCATCGTGCGATCTAATGTTTGGTGATTTCAAAATGATGGCATCGTGCTACCGATTACTTGAAAGTACAAAAAAGTAGTCGTAGTGCGAAAGTAGGCATCGTGCTACGAAATCGTTTGAAATGAGCCCAATATCAGCCCAGGTGAGTTATTCTGTAATGAATTAATACAATTCTGTTCGGATTTTAATTTCATTTGTGCAGATATTGACTTTCTTGGCATAAATTCCGATACTTACACCTACTTGAGTGACTCGCATGGGTGCGTTAGATGGTTAGACCACTGTATGGTATCAAGTGTTACCAAAAGTGCAATTGTAAAAGTAAATGTGCTTAATGATGTTTCATGGTCTGACCATTTTCCCATACAAATTATTTGTAATTTTGGTATTTTAGTACCAAAACTGAGCTATAAAAAAGTAGTGTTCAATAAAGTAATTTGGGGAAATAGAACCTCTGACCAGGTACAACACTACGCTGACCTATGTCATAGTGCCCTACGTGATATTGATTTTCCTAGTCAATTTATTGAATGTAGTGATAGGATAGGTATGTAGAAGTCATCATCATAGATCTTTAATTAATAATATGTACGAACAGATTGTTTATGTTTTGCAAACGGCTGCTATTTCTAGTCATAGCATATTTGTGAAGAAAAAGAAAATGTATGTAACTGGTTGGAACGAGCATGTAAAAGAGGCTCATTCAAAGGCGCGGCTCGGGTTTCAGAAGTGGGTTATTAATGGAAAACCTACGTGTGGAGAGGTTTATGAGAATATGAAAATTATTAGGCAGAAATTTAAAAATAAATTGAAATGGTGTCAAAACAATGCAACCCAAATAAAAATGGATAAAATTGTATCACTGCATAATGAGAAAAAAATTAGTTCTTTTTGGAAGGAAACCAACTCCCGCAAATGTTGAGGGTCTGTCACAAAGTAGTGACATATCTACCATGTTTATGAATCACTTTAAGGTAGCGCCACTTAATACAGACACATCTGTGCGAGACACTCGGACCTTGTGTGAAGGTGATTTTTATGTAAGATTCTCAAATAAGGAAATTAAAATGGCATTAAAAAGTATGAAGCGGGGTAAGTCACCGGGGCATGATGGTCTGAGTGTTGAGCACTTAAGGTTCGCCGGTGTACACTTGACCAGATTGCTTACCATGATGTTTAATTTTTGTGTGAGTCATTCCTACCTGCCTGAGAATCTGGTAAAAACAGTTGTAGTTCCCATAATTAAAAGTAAGACAGGTGACTCATCCGACAAATCTAATTATAGACCTATATCATTAGCAACAGTCATTGGCAAGGTGTTGGACAGTCTGCTTGAGAGGCGGTTGAATAAACACATTAAATTGCACGATGCGCAGTTTGGCTTTAGAGCCGGTTTGTCCACTGAAAATGCAATCCTGTGTCTCAAGCAGACTGTGCAGTACTACACAGACAGGATAACACCAGTGTATGGATGTTTCCTTGACCTGTCAAAAGCTTTTGACTTAGTAGATTATGATGTTTTGTGGCAAAAACTGTCGGATGATACTGAACTACCTACTGAATTCATAGATTTATTTAAATACTAGCTGCAGCCCGCGACTTCGTTTGCGTGGAAATTTTGATGTGTATGTGTGAGACTGTCTCGTTAGTCGAGTACAAGCATGGGGTCCTGAGATCGATTCCCGGGTCGGGCAAAGTGTTAAAAAAAGGGAAATTATAAGTCTCGCCACAAAATTATTTATTGGCTACGTGATTAAACTTCTAATTTTATAACTAAGCAACGGGAAAATGACATAGCCTCTAATAAACTAATTCGTCTTTTTTACAACGCCATCCAAATATTCTATAGAAAGCGTCAAATAAAGATCATCAATTATTGTGAATTGTCCTTCTTATTTATACACTAGCTTCTGCCAGCGGCTTCGCCCGCGTGGATGTCGAAAAATATCCCACCCGAACAAACATAGTTACTTACCTTCATCCGCTGAGACACGTATAAATTAATTTTCAATTGTCAGCCTAAACACAAAATTTGAATATAAGGAATCTAAAAGTAATTATCAAAGACTAAAAGTCGCGCTGATAAGCACGGTTTGTTAATATCAATTAAGTATTGTCTGTCAATAAGGTCGAACGCTCTGAACGTCTATTCGCATCAACAGGCAAAAATTGTATGAAGCTCGCGCTTTTTTTTTTTTTGGTATTGGCATCTCGCAGTTCAGTCTCTGAGGCCGGCTTCTGCTTAACCGGACAAATCCTGTGGATGCCTTGAAACTAAGGCCTCCAGCCAGGGCACGAAGCTCGCGCTCGGACGCCTCGCCTTTTTATACCTTCGGCCGCGAGACGCGTCGAGCGCGGCGACCGATTCTCGGCCCTTATACAAAAATAATCCTTATAGCATGATTCAGTATTCACGCGCGATGGCTTATTATTAGCGTATTTCATGTATAACTTTGGTGTTTCTATACCGATTTCTATGATTCTTTTTTATGGAATAGTTAATAATATTAACTTTTTTTAATTAGGGATGACTGAGAGTGTTATAAACGTAAGAGTAGACAAATATAATCAGAAAGCTTCGAACTGCTAAGCTATCGGGAGTTACACGTGATATTGTGAGTCAACCATAAAAGATAGACATATGCTGTCGTGGGATATTTTTTATATAATTTTACGGAAAACATTTCCGTACTACATGATTTCTGTGTAGCTTTAACCATTAAGGTTGCACACGCGACGGAAGCTTAAAAAATGGAGTAACTTCTCCCGTTTTCCCAACATTTCCCTTCACTGCTCTGCTCCTATTGATTGTAGCGTGATGAAAAGTATACTATAACCTACTCAGGAGTATGAAAAATAATTGTACCAAGTTTCGTTAAAATCCGTCGAGTAGTTTTTGTTTCTATAACGGTTATACAGACAGACAGACAGACAGACAGACAAAAATTTTACTGATTGCATTTTTGGCATCAGTATCGATCCCTAATCACCCCCTGATAGTTATTTTGGAAATATATTTCATGTACAGAATTGACCTCTCTACAGATTTATTATAAGTACTAGCTTCTGCCAGCGGCTTCGCCCGCGTGGATGTCGAATAATATCCCACCCGAACAAACATAGTTACTTACCTTCATCCGCTGAGACACGTATAAATTAATTTTCAATTGTCAGCCTAAACACAAAATTTGAATATCCTAACTTCAAAACTGACGGACTTTCATATAAACTTCCATCCCCTAGTTTACCCCTTTATGGGTGGAATTCCCAAAAATCCTTTCTTAGTGGATACTTACTCTTCACAAAGAACACACCATCCAAGTTTCATGTCTGTAAGACCAGCGGTTTGGGCTGTGTGTTGATATCACCCAGTCAGTCAGTCAGTTTACCATTTTATTTATTTAAATGGTAATGTAATACAAAAATCAGCATCACTTAAAGTGAATCCGAAGATATTTTATAGTATTTTATTGAGATAAGAATAACAATAAGTTTAACCGATGTGCTCTTTCCTCTGCCGATTCTTGGGAACGCCTATTTCTCATTCTCTTAACGTCTACTCGCATCAACAGGCAAAAATTGTATGAAGCTCGCGCTTTATTTTTTTTATTATTATTATTATTTATTTTTTTGGTATTGGCATCTCGCAGTTCAGCCTCTGAGGCTGGCTTCTGCTTAACCGGACAAATCCTGTGGATGCCTTGAAATTGAGGCCTCCAGCCAGGGCAACAGCTCGCGCTCGGATGCCTCGCCTTTTTATACCTTCGGCCGCGAGACGCGTCGAGCGCGGCGACCGATTCTCGGACCTTATACAAAAATAATCCTTATAGCATGATTCAGTATTCACGCGCGATGGCTTATTATTATCGTATTTCATGTATAACTTTGGTGTTTCTATACCGATTTCTATGATTCTTTTTTATGGAATAGTTAATAATGTTAACTTTTTTAATTAGGGATGACTGAGAGTGTTATAAACGTAACGGTAGACAAATATAATCAGAAAAGCTTCGAACTACTAAGCTATCGGGAGTTACACGTGATATTGTGAGTCAACCATAAAAGATAGACATATGCTGTCGTGGGATATTTTTTATATAATTTTAAGGAGAACATTTCCGTCATACATGATTTCTGTGTAGCTTTAACCATTAAGGTTGCACACGCGACGGAAGCTTATAAAATGGAGTAACTTCTCCCGTTATCCCAACATTTCCCTTCACTGCTCTGCTCCTATTGATTGTAGCGTGATGAAAAGTATACTATAACCTACTCAGGAGTATGAAAAATAATTGTACCAAGTTTCGTTAAAATCCGTCGAGTAGTTTTTGTTTCTATAACGGTTATACAGACAGACAGACAGACAGACAGACAAAAATTTTACTGATTGCATTTTTGGCATCAGTATCGATCCCTAATCACCCCCTGATAGTTATTTTGGAAATATATTTCATGTACAGAATTGACCTCTCTACAGATTTATTATAAGTACTAGCTTCTGCCAGCGGCTTCGCCCGCGTGGATGTCGAATAATATCCCACCCGAACAAACATAGTTACTTACCTTCATCCGCTGAGACACGTATAAATTAATTTTCAATTGTCAGCCTAAACACAAAATTTGAATATCCTAACTTCAAAACTGACGGACTTTCATATAAACTTCCATCCCCTAGTTTACCCCTTTATGGGTGGAATTCCCAAAAATCCTTTCTTAGTGGATACTTACTCTTCACAAAGAACACACCATCCAAGTTTCATGTCTGTAAGACCAGCGGTTTGGGCTGTGTGTTGATATCACCCAGTCAGTCAGTCAGATAGTTATTTTGGAAATATATTTCATGTACAGAATTGACCTCTCTACAGATTTATTATAAGTATAGATAGATAGATAGATTGGTATAAGCATCAAAATAATTATGTTAGGTGGGCGGATGCTCAATCTGAGTCATATGGATTAGATTGTGGTTTAAGGCAGGGGGGATTGACTTCACCGAGTCTTTTTAATGTGATCGGCTGATTGGTGAGCTGAGCGGCACCAAGATCGGATGCTCTGTTGATGGAACTATGATCAACAACATAAGTTACGCTGATGATATGGTGCTGCTCAGTCCATCAATCTGTGGTCTGAGGAAATTGTTGGCCATCAGTGAGAGGTAAGCGGAGGCTCATGGCTTGAGGT
Organism: Noctua comes; assembly: GCA_963082995.1. Classification (NCBI taxonomy): domain Eukaryota; kingdom Metazoa; phylum Arthropoda; class Insecta; order Lepidoptera; family Noctuidae; genus Noctua; species Noctua comes. The sequence goes on from OY720268.1 coordinate 298,338, forward strand.
ATAATGCCTCCAAAGCAAGGTAGTTGTTTTTAGAGTGCGCAACAATACACCTGTTAATATTTCATCTATTAACTTACGAGGAACTCCGTTGGAGTTCGTTACGCAGTTTAAATACCTAGGTCATGTTGTCACGGACTTTCTCATGGATGACCAAGATTTAGATAGGGAGCGCAGAGCGTTGGCAGCCAGATGCAATATGCTGGCTCGCAGGTTTGCACGTTGTACTAAGGAGGTGAAACTGACTCTTTTTCGAGCGTTTCCTCAATCGTTTTACACGTGCCGCCCGTGGGTAAGGTATACGCAGAAGGCTTACAACGCTCTGCGCGTTCAGTATAACAATGCGTTGAGGATATTGTTGGGGCTACCTCGGTTTTGTAGCGCGTCTGGCATGTTCGCTGAAGCGAGATTAGATGATTTTTATGCCGTTATGCGCAAGCGATGTGCGAGTATGCTGAAGCGATTCAGGGGTAGCCCCAACAACATACTGGCTACACTGGCGGACAAAATTGATGGGCCTTTCATTAGGCACTGGGCAGCTAGGCATGTGCGTACTGGCGTACATGTCGCCAATTAATTTAAGCTTTTTATGTACTAACAATAGGTTAAGATTTTACTAACACTATATGGATCAATGGTCTGAATTAAATAAATTATTTTCTTTATTTATTTTCTAGACATATTCTTTATATTTATAAGAATATTATTGAGGATTTTCAAAATAAACCACAAATTGTTTCTCTGAAAGTACAAAGATTTGTTTTATTTAACACATTCTTACAATATTACAACAGTAATCGTTTATCTATGATAATTACTCAATAATCTCACCTGAAAGTACAAAGAAACGACATTTAAAGTTCACTAATATCGCCTCCTCAATTATATCCTTTTATTTTGTCTCTCCACACGTTTTCTTAAAACAATAAATCGCACCGAATATTTTGACCATCATCCGCCATTCAATTCCACAGACAACTTATAAAGGCGCGAGGCGCGGCAAATTCGAATTAATGAAATGTCATTTCATTACATCTCCCCCCCCTAAGAGGGAAAATTCTAAATAATATATCTATACGCTATACCTATTAGTTATCTTCATATTCGTTTTCTTCTACTTCATCTTCTTCAGCATCTATTATGACCGGTTGCAATTTTGTTATGTGGAATAAAGTTGATTCTGTTTTTCTGGTTCCGGTGTCGATCCTATAAATGGAGTTCGATATTTTCTCTACTATCTTGAAAGGGCCTATTCTTAATTCGTCTAACTTTTTTCTATTCAGTCTATTTCCATTTTCTACATATACACTGTCTCCTATATTAAACTCTTGCATTTTTCTATTTCTATCAAATATTCTCTTGTTGTACTTGTGGGATTTTATTGTATTCTCTAATGCCAATCTTTTATCAGCAATCAAAATCAAAATCAAAATATTTTATTTCACATAGGCCTAGATGGGCACTTATAAAACGTCGACAAAAAGGTGCACGGTTCGGGTTGGTCGTTTCCTATGGAGAAGAACCGGCAAGAAACTCCATGGTTACTCTTTTCAAATCATTTGGTGTTACAGTATTATGGATACAGCATTTGTACTTAAGTATGGGGGGACAGCGTAGGCCCGACAATAAGTCGTTGCTTACTACACAAAAAATGTAGAACAAAATAAAAAGTTAACAAAAGTTAACAAGCAGCTGGGAATCTACAAAGCCTACAATGTCCACACATTCACAAACAATCGATAAAAAGAATCTATACAAAGGTAAGAAAATATTGTAAAATACTAAATTAAACAAGTGACACAAATACTGTTATCAGTGCTGTAACTATTTTGAGGAAAAGATATAAATGATTTGAAAATTACTGTAAAATCTGATTCAAAAGAAGAGAAAAAAATTGAGAATAGTTAGAGACATCCACATATTTGTGCCGTTTATGAGCTACCAGGGAGGCCGCAAGCGCAGAAGGAACTAAGGCCAAACTTCTTTATCTTCAACGTAGTCCTTGATTTTGTAGTATGCTTTTTTAATAAGGACACGTTTGATGTGGTTTTTGAACTTTCCATCGGTCAGTTCTATAACTGACTTTGGCAACTTGTTATAAAAGCGTATGCTGTTTATAAGAAAAGACTTGCTAGTTTTTGTTAATCTAAATTTAGGTATTACAATTTCGTGTTTACCGCGTGTATTTATCTTATGATCAGCAATCCACTTGTCTTCCCTTTCTGTTGATTTTAATTCATTTGGTAGTAGGCTGACATTTGTACCATCCAGTAAATATTTTGGTGCAAATCCTGTAACGGAGTGTTCTGTTTCATTATATTTCTGTATGCATTCTCTTGCCACTGTCGTCCATGCTCTCTTATTATTTTTCTCATTTATTTTGCATCTTATTTTATTAACTATTGTTTGATTTAATCTTTCGTTCAAGCCGTTCGAGAATGGTGTATTCACAGCTGTAAAAATTAATTTAATATTATTCTCTTTCAGATGTTGTTTAAATTCTCTTGAATTGATACCTGGATATTGATCTGTCAGAATTATTCCAATGTCATCTGTTTCTAGTACATTCTTTGTTAGATTTATAAAGTCACTTGAATTCTGTGTTTTTGAAGTCGCAATATATGCATATCTAGTGTAGTGGTCTACTAAAAGGTGTAGGTATTTTTTTGTTGACCTAGATCCTCCAAAGCCACCAATAGTATCCATTGACATTATCTCAAATGGTTTTGTCGCTGGTCCCAATTGTGACATCAATCCAAATTTTCCTTGGCTTCTTGCTTTATTTTTTATACATATTTCACATGTTTTACAAATCTTTATGATATTCTTTGTTAGGTTTTTAGCTGTATATATTGGACTAATTTTTTTCTGCAATTGTCTGATCCCAATATGGCATAAATCTTCATGCACCTTTTTTATAAGTTTTTTACCAAATTCTTCTGAGAGGATAATCTTTTCATGTTTCTTTTTTTTTTTATAATAGATTCTATTTTTGTAGATGAGATCTTGTTTCTTTTCTTTTATTGTATCATTTTTTTCTTGATCTTCAACTATATCTTTTATTTGTATCAAATTGACTATTTTCAATAGTTCCTCTTTGTTGTCTTCTATTTCAATTTTCTTTTCATTATCTAAATGGTCTGTCTTACTTATAAATTCCTCTGTTTCTATGTATTCATTGAAATTTATTGCATATGGTTTTATATTATTATCTTCATATTTTCTTATCTCGTTGAACAAATCAGTAGTATTCTTGAGTTCGTCTCTGTTTAGCTTATTTAAGATAAATCCAGGTAAACCTGTTGCGATGAGATCTATCATTGTTTTGGGATCTATCGATTTGTTTGTATCTAGTATAAGCCGTTCTTTTTTTATAGCATAATCGATTAACAATCCGTCTTTATATTTGAATGAGAAAGCAGTTGTGACTATGTCCCATCCTCGGTTTTTTAAAGTTTCTAGGAATTTGTCTTTCCATTCATTCCATTCAGAATTTACTGTTAGTTTTATCATCATTGAACTATACCAATCCAAGCAAGATTTTTCTAAAAATAACCTCAGTATGTCAATTTTTGTTTCATCTTTTGTTATATTAAAGCGCTCACACTCTTTTTCAAAATTCTCTATCCATTGCATTGCATTAGGATTCTTGGTTGTGAATTTTTCAATAATAAATTTCTCTGAAATATGTTTTAGGTTATGTTGATTTTCTTTCTTTGTTGTAGATTCTATTAATTTCTCCAGGATATTTTTCAAACTGTCGTCTTTGTCTCCTGGTTGTTCCGTGTTTATTTCTTCTAAATATTGATCTAAAAATTGCATATTCCCTTCCTCATCTGTATATGTTTTCTTTAGATCTTTATCCAGTTTTATCCATATTTTTCTACTTTGGTGCCTTTTCTTTAAGCTATTTTTTATTTTTGAGAAAGTGTCCAATTCAACAATATATGTATGATGACTCACCGGCTTCAATTCATCAGGTAAAACATAACATTTTCCTTCTTCTGTAGATATTGAGGTTATGGCTAATACATTAGATTTGCCATCCTTTGCGGCTATTATCGTAAACTCAAATAGCAGCCGATTCATCTTCTTTTAGTTAACGAAAATGTCGTTTCTTTGTACTTTCAGGTGAGATTATTGAGTAATTATCATAGATAAACGATTACTGTTGTAATATTGTAAGAATGTGTTAAATAAAACAAATCTTTGTACTTTCAGAGAAACAATTTGTGGTTTATTTTGAAAATCCTCAATAATATTCTTAAAGAAACGACATTTAAAGTTCACTAATATCGCCTCCTCAATTATATCCTTTTATTTTGTCTCTCCACACGTTTTCTTAAAACAATAAATCGCACCGAATATTTTGACCATCATCCGCCATTTAATTCCACAGACAACTTATAAAGGCGCGAGGCGCGGCAAATTCGAATTAATGAAATGTCATTTCATTACATATTTTTAAATATTTCTAAACAAAGTAATGTAAAAAAAAAACATTTAAAAATAAAAAAAATAGTAGCCCACCGGCATCGGGAACAGGGTCCGATCTACCAGTGGTCAGGGCTCTTGAGAGAGGAACCTCCTAACGATACGCGCCGTGTCCAGAAGTACTGCTTTCTGAATCAACCCCTTGATCCAGCTGCCAAGCGAGAGCCTCCTCAGATGTTGCTCGAGGCTATTGGCTATTAAGCCATTGGCCGACACGACTATCGGCACAATGACTGCTGTACTTACGTCCCACATGTCAACAACCTCGCGAGCCAGATCAAGATATTTGAATTGTTTATGTTTCTCTGCTTTCACGAGATTCTCGTCATGCGGAACCGTTATATCAACAATCATTGCGCGAAGCTCCAATCGATCTATCACCACTATGTCAGGCTTATTGGCAACAATAGTCCTGTCAGTGACGATAGATCGATCCCAATACAACGTGATATTACCATCATCGAGAACTGGGTCGGGCGCATACTTATAGTATGGTACTTCTGATTCCACAAGATTGTACTTCAAAGCAAGTTGCTGGTGGATAATCCTGGCAACGAGGTTGTGTCTATGCAAGTACTCTCCGTTAGCCAGACGAGAACATCCAGAAATAATGTGTCGGATCGATTCACCCGGACGGTGGCATGCCCGACATATGTCAACCGTGCCATCCTTCACAATGAAATAATTATTAATAATATAGTTGCTGTCAACAGTTGAGGACCTCTTGCAACTGCTCTCCGTCTCCATCGTTAAACCGTCGATGACAGTTAGTATTTTGGCCTCAATAACATTGGGGCGGAGAGCTATTGTTACTTGGAGTCTAGTTCCATTGCACAATTTTAGAGGCTGTATATTTCGAAGCAACACGAAAGGAGCACCTACACGCAACATAATTCTGTGACACGGAAGACCCGGCCAGCGGATTAACAGAGTTTAAAAATTCTACAGGATAATTAAACGACTCGTGCATATCGACCATGGTTGCAACAGAATTATACATAATTTATTCACTTTCGAAAATGTATTTATCAACTTTTTGTTGATCGTTGCGGCTTGGTCGTTTTTTGGAGTCAAAATGGCTCTCTTGCGAAATCACTCCATCGGTCTGTCCTTAATATTTTTATTCATGGACGAACAACTTCAAAACAAAACTTCATCCCCCTTTTCAACCTCTTGTGAGTTGAAATTAAAAAAAAAAACAACGATTTACGTTGTGTTAGTTTCCAACCATAAATCCAAACATTAGTGATTTTAACTTAAAATACCTTTTTAAAATCGCTAGTAACCGTTGAGAAGTTCTTTCGTGAGAAGGCGATCCTGGCTGCAGGGTGAGGTCATGATAAAAATCATCTTTATCTAGCAAACTTGAACGCGTATACAAAGTTTTGTGTCCGTGCTACTAACCGTTGAAGAGTTCTCTCTTGAGGAGACGATCCTTGCAGCAGGATTAAGGAATGTCTGTCATAAAAATTTATTGTCACCAGAACCAAAGGTGTGTGCAAAATTTCATCTCAACCGGTTGTCCAAATTGAGTTACGTTTCCACCCGAACAAACATAGTTACTTACCTTCATCCCCCTTTTTGAACCCTTCGGGGGTAGAATTATCAAAAACGCTGAGACATGTATAAATTAATTTTTAATCGTCAGCCTAAACACAAAATTTGAAGATCCTAACTTCAAAACTGACGGACTTTCATATAAATTTCCATCCCCTATTTTACCCCTTTAGGAGTGGAATTTCCAAAAGTTCTTTCTTAGTGGATACTTACTCTTCACAAAGAACACACCCTCCAAGTTTCATGTCTCTAGGACCAGCGGTTTGGGCTATGTGTTGATATATCACCCAGTCAGTCAGTCAGTCAGTAAGTTTACCATTTTATATATATAGATTTCTTATTTTATCCATTCTCGTAACACCACACATTCCCCTCTTCATTCTCATCACAGCCACATGCAAATGCCTTTCATTCGTAGGTACCTTTTGTGGCCTAACATTCTGATCCATAAAAGATGGCAGGTCTAACCATCTATACATATAAAATTCAAAGTCCTGACTGACTGACTGACTGACTTATATATCAACGCACAGCCCAAACTACAGGTCCTAGAGACATGCAATTTGTACAGTATACTCTTTGTAAAAAGCAGGTATCCACTAAGAAAGGGTTTTTCGAAATTCCACCCCTAAGAGGGTGAAATAGGGTGTTGAATTTTCTATGAAACTTTTTATTCTCTGAGTCGATTGACTTGAAAATTTGTCTACATATGCTTCAGTTAAAATGATGAGATACGTGTATCACAGTTTTTTTAAATCATCCCCCAATTTAAAATTCAATGTCCTGACTGGCTGACTGATACATCAACGCACAGCCCAAACCGCTGGTCCTGGAGACATCAAATTTGGAGAATGTACTGTTTGTGGAGAGTAGGTATCCACTAAGAAAGGGTTTTTTGAAATTCCACCCCTAAGAGGGTGAAATGGGGTGTTGAATTTTCTGTGAAACTCGCTCGAGGTCGATTGACTTGAAAATGTGTCTACATATACTTCAGTTAAAATGATGAGATACGTGTATCACAGTTTTTCCAAAATCATCCCCCAATTTAAAATTCAATGTCCTGACTGGCTGACTGATACATCAACGCACAGCCCAAACCGCTGGTTCTAGAGACATTAAATTTAGAGAATGTAGTCTTTGTGGAGAGTAGGTCCACTAAGAAAGGGTTTTTTTTAATTCCACCCCTAATAGGGTGAAATGGGGTTTTGAATTTTATGAGAAACTTTTTATTCTCGGATTCGATTGACTTGAACATGTGTCTACATATATACTTAAGTTAAAATGATGAGATACGTGTAGGTATCACAGTTTTTCCAAAATTATCCCCCAATTTAAAATTCCATGCCCTGACTGGCTGACTGATATACCAACGCACAGCCCAAACCGCGGGTCCCAGAGACAAAAAAAATTGGAGGGTGTATTCTTTGTGAAGAGTAAGTATAATTCCTACCCATTAGAGGGTGAAATGGGGTGTTGAATTTTCTGTGAAACTTTTTGTTCTCGGGGTCGATTGACTTGAAAATTTGTGTACATACTCTTCAGATAAAATCCAGTAAATCCGATGTCCAATCTCAAACTAAGGTATCAATATTTCACGTATCTAATTTAATTGATATTACTTTAAACTAATATTTACAAGTTATAAGCAAGTACATGTAAATCTATGTATGTGTTATAGATAGATACGTAGATTACTTGTTATCCCAGAAGTAAGATCCCGTGGGCTATTCCCTAACTCCACGCGGGCGAAGCCGCGGGCATAAGCTAGTTGTTTTATAAATCTTCCCCTTAAGTTTAAAGGGAATGCGGGAGTCGCAGATTGTTCCCGTGGCCTGCCGCCATTTCATCCAACCCGTGTTAATTTTGTGCTTTACACTATGATGTTTTTCGCCATCGCTTTGCACGAGTGAACCGAGATACCGAAAGTCGCAGCAGACAGGAAGAAACGCGCCATGTAGCGCTATGACTCCAGGACTTGTGCATTTATTTCTGGTGTAAATTCAAAAAATTTGAACTTTAAAGCGAAATAAATCCTAGTTTTTAATGACAAAAATACTTTTCGTTTCATTATTTTTTTTCTTCGAAAATGTATTGAGAAACGGCGTTTGATGCACGTGGGTATTTGTCACTGACTTCTCGGCTCTCCATAACACTCTCGCCTTCGGTTCGGGAGTGGATTCCGCCTCGGCTGCAATGACAAACTTTCCCTAGTTGTATCAAATTTTCAAAATACTATTCGTTTTCGTTTTGCGTTACTCCTAGGTTTATTTTCTTCTTTTAGTTGCATTATAAAAAAAAAAACTTGTTCTCAAAAAGTTTGTTTTACGTTTACTTTTTAATATTTACCTTATTTCTCCTACTATACCTTTACATAGGTATTTACAACATTTACATTTACACTTGCTGCAACCCCGCCGTTGTATGATATAAAGAAACGCTCAAGCGCCACGCTCGGCATTACTGAGGGCAGACAGGGCTGTAGCTTCTTAGTCTGCGATGGTTGAATACCTACGAAGTCGCCGAACATAGCTACTCTATTTTCCACAACTGACGGAAGTGTGGATTCACTATAACATCGCTGCCTAACTAGAACACAAGCGTGATTTTAGGGTTGGTTACATGTGTAAGTAGGTAGGTACTACGACTACCGGTACCGACTAATATTTGTTAACCAAGATAGAGAAAAAAAATCAAATACAAAAACCTGTAGTTATATCGTATACAAGTCTAAATCGTTAACATGGAAATCAAAGATTACTCGTCTCATGAATTTATCAGAATATCAAGATGTCATGATAAAAATAAAGTCGACTTTGTGTATACTCGCAGCGCCATCTATCAGATATCTCTTGAACTAATACATATACTATTATCACAAAATTAGTCGATTGAAATACTTTTCAATCTTGTTAAACGTACTATCACAGAAACTGAATTCAGCGGGTTATTTTCTTCCTTAAAATAATAATAAATAGAAAAATAGCTATTCATTATGGAGTCCACTTCAGCTGTGTTTAACAAGCTCTTCGAGGGAACACACGTGACGTGATGTTATGTTTGGTATATAAAGGGTCTAAATAGACCCTTAACATATCCGAAAGGCACTTGTTCTCCCCGTCTTTGCGATCATTTTTTTGTTCTAGATCATACTTGGGAACCTTCTAGTTACGGAGATATTGGGGGTCAAAGTTCCAACTTTTTCGCAAGTTTTTTTAAAAATATATGTTTTTAATGTAAGATTTTTACTTTACACACCTCCACGGCCCCCGTACTATACTATCCATCCATCAGCACATTGCTTTGAGTGCTTTCCATCGAGTCCTACCGTAAAACGTGATTTTTAAACCCAAAAAAAAAATCCCAGCAATAATTTTTGCGTAAAGTTACTTAGTTTGATGTACAGAATGCTTGGTTGACGGCTATGTGAAGGGTCTGTTTACACCCTGTATAATGTTAAGTTTGTCGCTATTTACTTGTTATTTTAATACATATAAACAAAATATACTTATCTTGTGATGTAAGATTTTAAATTATTAAAATTTTGGAAATTCAATTCAAGTATGTTATGCTGTGTAATTTTTTAAATTTTCTTTCGTATGGGCGCATCTTGCCTGAAATAAATGAATTTTATTTATTTATTTAAACTATCATGGTCACTAACTGGTATGGTTATTACTTATCTTTTGGTTTACCAGATTATCCGCATCACGCGCCCGCTCGCCACTTGCGGCAGTGCGCGGCAACTCTGCAGTAGTTCCACACTCTGCTACTAGACGACGCTGCGTACAAGTGCAATTTACCGCACGAAAGTGCTGGTAGATGGCGCTAGGAGTATCCGTGTGCCGTGGACGTGGTTCGCGAGGAACAGACACTAGCTTCGTTTCCAATAGTACAGATATTAGTTTTATTTTTTCTTTTGTTGTAAAATCCTCGATAGTCTTATAACAACCGCACAATGTATTATTAGACTATACAAGGTAATGATGATGAGGCAAGTTGAAAAAGAAGGTACCATTGTAGATGGCGCTTGCAGTGCCCTTCAAAAGTATTTTTTTCAGATTTTTTTAACATACTTCAAAAAAGAGGGAGCTGTGACTCCAGAAAATCAAATCTGCATCTCCTGTGGACTAATGATCAGGTTGGCTCACGAAGGTTTTTCTTTTAAATAAGTCGTCTGATGGTTGTTTATGAAACTGAAATTCCCTGTTTTCTTATGTGTTTCGATTTTCCCCAGGATACTTTTTGACAATCATCAAGTTTGCAACCGAAGGACGTCCAAGGCTGAATTTATCTGCTTCAAATATTAAAAAAACTTTCTGCGAAAAAAAACCGACTTCCAAAAAACACAAAAAAAGTCTTTACCTTACTTTCGGAAGTCGGTAACTTTGTTTGTTTTATTGACTTTTTTGCCACCGACTTCCGAAAGTGTTATTTTAGACTTTTTTAGTGTTTCTTGGAAGTCGGTTTTTTTTCGCAAAAAGTTTTTTTATTTTTCAGTTGTAGTATACACACAAATTCTTTCCATGACTTAATTTTTACATTGTAACTAGAAGTCATTAAGAAATCATCATGACTCATCAACAAAGCCCAACAAGAAAAAATACGTGTTAACACGTTCATTGCCAAGCCAAAATGCTGAACTTACCTAGATGGCCAAAATAAAAATATTCGTTGAATATCTTTCCTAGTGGCCTAAACAAATACCAGAACCCCCATACGCTGCAGCCGCTATTTTATGGCTTATATATGATTGTAAGGCAACTTCTCGCGACGTCGCGTGATGTGGCAAATAACGTAAGGAAAAAAACTAAATTACTGAACCGATTTTGATGAAATTTCTATGGATCCAATCGAGGAGAATTTTTTAAATCGGTTTGGAAATGACGGAGTTATGAGGTAACAAAAAAAAATATACAACCGAATTGAGTACGTTCACAGTTCACCACTTATCGCATTCACATTCATTCATATAACGTGCCAATACCAGGTTACGCACGACGTGATGTGCAGTGACCAGAACCGCCAGCAGACCATGCCCAGAAAAGGTTCTTAGAATTGGATGTCCCCCAACCTGGGGCGGGTGGAGGACTCTGTCAGACTTCTACGGATCCCTCAGGGGCCTCTAGATCAAATATGACTTCACTGCTCTGGACTGGTGCCATCCCTGAGGAATGAGGCGTGGGACTCCCCCCGTCACGTCTAAGAAAACAAGCAATGCCTCGTGTCTTGGAGGATGGGTGATGGACCTCCCAGAGTCCGTCTTGACTTGTCGACTGCCGTGACTGGAAGGGGGCATCAGCCACTCTCTACACACTATCGAACTGAGAGTACTCGATCATAGTATCCCTTTCCATTTCCGCAGCTTGAAGGAGAGTACCGCATTCCAGGACAATGCACTATTAAACATGGAACGAACCGCGGTCGTCAGTGACAGGTTTCAAGCTTCGTTCAATTTTAGTCCGAGGCTACTAACACAGGAGATAATAACCATCATGCAAGTGTTCCTTGGAGCGTTTCAAGACTTTTAAGTAATCGTGTTTTAGTAGTCCCTCGGCTTCAGTGCTCATCGGGGCAACCCGCACGTGCTGACGTGCCACACCGCCAACTTATTAATTCCAAGCTGTGACTTATTACGGATTAGTAAAACTCAACAATCTTTTTTTAACCTTACCCGGATTGGAAACTGTGCCGTTCACTGGACCAGTGAGGTCTTGATTTAAATGGGTGAATATCAAATCAGCAAATTTTACGTGTCCACGTTGGAATTCGAGGTGTAAATTGATAGGGTGTTTCTTATTTTTTTTGTAGTGAACTTCGTAACTTGGTTCAACTAGGGCCACATATATTTTTTTTAAGTGTATATAAATCATCAGGGAAAAAAAATCGCCTTCAAATTCAAGTTGTGTGGCCTTCAAATTCAAGTGGCTTGTCCGAGTTCCATTTTTTGATGTAATCGCGTTCACCAAAGTAACAATTTGAGGTACAATAAAAAATAAACTTTTTGTTAGTATATGCTTAGGACACATTATCTAAAAACAATTAAACCATATTATAAAATCTTATTTAAAAGCACAGGACACAAGATCAAAGTTTGTCCAAGCAAAAATCAAAATTTTAGTGCCACTTTTTCAACTAACTATAACATGAAGTTTCGTGCGTGTGCGATCAATAGCGTTATTTATTTCGCATCTGTCAGTCGTACCATTAGTGCGATTAGTGTCAGGTGTGTGATTAGTGCTGTGATTAACCTCCAAAAACGTAAGTACTCGCCTTGGGTGGAACGGGGGACAAGAATTGTTAAATTTTTGGTGGGTCGATTTACTGTTAATTTAAAAGTGTTATAATAAGCTACATGCTCTAGCTAATGATTTGGGTGACCCATAAATCAATGACATTAATTTAATCTTAACTTAAAACCCTTATTTTTAAAGATTTTTTATGCCTGGTTCCAATTTTGGTGTTTTTGGTGGCGTTTTCGTTTTTTTTTCGTACTGTATATTGTGGAGTAATGGAAATAAAACAGGCTCCAACTTCACTTTTTGAAATAACAATTTAATATAATAATGATTAAATAAAATAATTATGGAATATAATAAGAAAAGAAAACTTGTAGACAAAAAAATCAGTGCACAGGATAAAAAATTGGTTGTATACTTCTAAATTTGAACTTGGCAGGTTAATTTAATTATATAAATAATAAATTTAATTATACAATTAATCAAGTGTTACGTACAGCACGAAAACCTGCCAAGTTCAAATTTAGAAGTATTATAATTTTAGATATTTTTAACCATCACAACTATACCATATTTTAAGTTGGGTGTATGGTAAAGTGAATTTCGGCCAGATGGACCGTTAACGTGAATACGGTGGCTGGTAGTGGCTGGATGCGGAAGGCGGAGGACTGGGTGTGGTGGCGAGTCTTGGGAATGGCAAATGTTTACCAGTGGATCAGGCTGTTGATGAAGATGATTATGATCGATTTTAAAGTGCATCTAAACTTGGCATTGGATTGGATTTCAACCCTTTTTTAGGCGAACAATTAGCCGATAGGAACTTGGCCCCCTTTTTAACAGGTATGTTTTTGGTGGGATTTCAATACTTTTTTTCAAGAAATCGTACCTATTTTTTTTTGTGCCACGCCCGCGCCCATTGTTAATCTTCGAAGTCATTTTGCGTTTCAGAGCAACTTTTTTTGTAGGCAAATCATTTGAAGACCCTACGTAAGCTATACAGTGTGTATTATGTATACATGACAATATTTTATACCCCCCCCCTCCTCATCGTATTCTCATTGTATCACTGGTTCAAATATATTTTATTAAAAATTCGATATTCGATTAAACCAACTCACGCTTGACTGATTTCTTGAGACATATTTTATACCCCCTCCCTCTCTCCTCCCCCCTCCCCCCTCCTCCCCCCCTCCTCTTCGTATTCTCATATCACTGGTTCATAAATATTTTTATTAAAAATTCGATATTAGATTGAGCCAACTCACGCTTGACCGATTTCTTAAATTTCTTATTTTTTTGTTAATCTACATAATAACACACGACCTGTGTGCCAAATTTAATAACGCTAGGACAATTGGAAGTGGCCTAAAGGTTTTGATTACCGGTCAATGAGTGAATCAGTCAGTGCCAAAATTAGCTATATTCACAGGGTCATATTTCAGGATCTACTGAAGGTATATCTATGAAATTTGGCATACTGCTTTAGTACTAGTATATGATTACGTAGGTACAATTTTATCTCTGTACTTGCAATAGGCACTGAGCTGCAGGGGGGTGAAAAGTATGTCGAAACGTTTTGTGTAAATAGTGCACGGTATGCGCGCGGCCTTTTGCTGGAGCTTGGCCTGCGCACTACCGTGCGCTTAGATATAGTTAGTTTTTACGTTGCAAGACAGTTTGATTATCAAACAAATACATGTTATGTACTTGGCAGTTAGTAAGACCTATTATTATAAGGGTGGCATTCTAATGATCAAGTTTCTTATTCATATATTTTTATTTTGTTGCTTTTTAAAATGCCCAAAAAAGGCCAGCGAAGAGAGGCTGCTTAAAAGCAGTTCACCGTTGTCATGAGAGACTTCAACGCGCAACTGGGAAATTTGGGGTTGGACGTCGGAACCACCGGGGTCACCAACTGGCTAATTTGTGGAGAAGGAGGGCCTCTATATGACGATCTCCTTCTTCGGAAAGCGTGAGCACAGAAAGTGGACCTGCCAGAGCCCCGATGGTGCAACTAAAAATGAGATTGACTTCATCATGTCAACCAAGAAGCATAATTATGTTCAATGTTGTCTCCATGATCAATTCGTTGAAAACCGGGAGCAATCACCATGTAGTAACAGGCACATTGAACATCAATATCAAGCTTAAAAGGTCTCGACTGATGAAGTCTAAGCTCTGTCCAGCACAGATCCAGATTCAAAACCCCGAGAGCTGCTACAAGTTGAAAAGCTTGGACTCCAGACTCGTTTCCAGTACCTAGGAGGCTCATTGGACGAATACAACGATAGGTTCGTGGAAACTGTCCATACGGGTCTAAGTTCTTCAAGACACGTCGTGCACATAAAAAACTCTCTGATCATACTCTCAAGCTCATGTAGGAGCGACGTGAGATGATCCTGCAGTCTTCAGACGAGGCGTGAAAATACCGGCTGCTAAATAGACGGATCTTTAAATCCAGCATATTAAAGATGCAATTGAGCGGCTCCAAGGTATTTGCAAGATATCTGGCTATTGGGCAGAGCCATCTCACGAAACTGAAGACCGACCATGGCAGGATCGTATCTTCCAAACCGGAGCTACTGAGGGAGATCGAGAGATTCTATGGGCCACTTCAAGCAGTAAACCCGTTGTAAATCTAGCAAACGACCCAAGAGCTAGACTGACCCGACACTATATCGAAGACATCCCCGCCGTCAGCCTGTACGAGATTAGGATGGCTCTGAAACAGCTTAAAAACAACAAAGTACCGGGTGATGGCGGAATTACGGCCGAACTCCTGAAGGCGGGTGGAAACTCGGTACTTAAGGCCCTTCCGAAGCTGTTTGATTCCGTCATACTCGAGGGGAAAACCCCACAGGCATGGTGCAGGGGTGTAGGTAGGTAGGTACTCTTCTTCAAAAAAGGCGGCAATGTCCGGCTGAAGAATTATAGGCCCATTTCAATTCTAAGCCATGTCTACAAGTCGTTTTCAAGAATCATCCCGAACCAGCCGGATTCTGCTGCTGCTCTCTGTTTAGCGTTAGTGGACTACGAGAAAGCCTTCGATTCGATCTAGACTTGAGTTGTACTGCAGTCTCTCCAACAAAAACGCTACCATGTCAGTCCGACTTTAGGACCAGACCTCGGAATCTATCCTATTTTATAACAAAAGAGAGTTTTATTAACCGATAAAAGTTGTTGATACTTCCCGAGTATTTGTGAGATTAATCACATTGAGCTTTATTAGTGAGATTGAGGTTTCTGACAGAGAAACCCAATTTTGGTGTCACTGATTTTCATTTTTGGTGTGAACTTTCGATTTTGGTGGGCGATTTTCAATTTTGGTGGCCACACTAGTCTTTGAACTGAAATATTTCAAAAAGTTATGGAGATATTCTGAGACCTCTTGAAGATCAAACACTGTTTCAAGCTTTCATGGTTTACAACTAAACTTATACTGTCACTTACGGGATATCTCTATCTCTTTTTCTCTTGAAGATCCTTCAAGCTTGGACTTTTTATTCTTATACCAGATCCTTATTTTTCACGAAAACTAAAGAAAACATTTAGCAAGCCAAAATTGACAAAAAATGAACTTTGGTGATATTGACCCAAATATAGTGTGCATAATTATCACGTCGCTTCAGAGTCGTCTATTAGTCGCAAGGGCTACTGCTGATAATGAGGTCCTCGGTTCGATTCCAAGATCGGGCAAAGTATTATAGGATTTTTCCGTCAAGAATTTTCTCAATAGCAGCCACGAATTCTGGATTTCTCGCCCACTATTAATACTGACAATTGTGGGGGGAGTAGGTGCAAATCCGCTTACCCCTTCGGGA
Organism: Noctua comes; assembly: GCA_963082995.1. NCBI lineage: Eukaryota > Metazoa > Arthropoda > Insecta > Lepidoptera > Noctuidae > Noctua > Noctua comes. The sequence goes on from OY720268.1 coordinate 314,443, forward strand.
ATTACAGAATGCGTGCGAGGCATGATACTATGTTAAGTCTCTACTATACACCGTGACGACTAAAAGTCGTCTTACAAAGGTGGTCCACTCAATGTACCCGACATAAAATAGCTCTAGGCACGATTTTATTTTTTACCTACCATAATAGGTACAAAGAAAATAAATAAAACATTACAATAAAATTATGAAACATCCTGTTAATGATGTTTACGTGTCAAACAGGAGAACATACCTACCCAGCGCTCGAGTCCAGTGGATCATCGCTCGCAACAGGGTGTTTTAACTACGTAATTAATGCGTCATTTTACTGATTAATATTTTTATTTTTAAATTATTAAAATCACATAAATATCTATTTTCTTTTTATGAATGTTTAGTAGTAATTGGATACATAAAGTGGGCTGCCGTTGTAAGACGACTAAAAAGTCACGGTGGATAATCAAGTTGAATTAACCTTTGGACTTGAGACAGACCCCAGAAAACTTTTCAGGCTTTGCGGTCAGCCGTTGAGCAATAAAATAGTACGTCCCGACTCGTACTGAATAAAGCTCCCGTTTGGTCTAACTAAAGCTTTATGAAAAACAATAAAAACATCTCAAACGTAAGACAGACTGATGATAAGTGTATTCCTGAAATGGATAAGAATTATATTACGAAGAGTTGAAGGACGGCAGCAGAACACCCGCGATTTCAAAGTAGAAAAAAAAGTTAGGTACCTAAATTAATTTCTTCATAGACATTTGCTTAATAATTATGGTAATATCGATGTACGCATTTTTAATTTTCTTGCTTTTAGAACCAATGAAAATAATGAAGAACTTAAAAAACCGGCCAAAGGGTTCCGAAGCACCAAACACTATAATGTAATAACAATATTTTAACGCATGAGCGTTAAAATATAAAGTGACATATGAATGATCATAATATGTCAGTTACAATCAACAGCAAAGCTAAATTTGTTTTTTATAGTATTTTAATGAAAAACAAAGTTACTGTTGTAGTTTCACGAAACGGTCCCATATCTAAAAAACTTAATATCAAAATAATTTTATTCAAACAAGTTTTCGTTGAAACTTCTTTTTACGTTCTACAAAATCTTTTTCGAAACTTTCTTCCTCTAACTTAGAAATTAGAGGGGGAGGTGGCTACAATTTTTTTATTTTTTTTTTTATTTATTTAGGATCTCCAACAAAGGATGAACAAAAACACGAAATAAATAATCGACGACAAAGTATCACGTAGGTGTACTCCTTCACTTACAGGAGACCACAGCATGCTTAATAAAATGTATAACTAAGCTAACAAAGATATAGTAGCATTTAAAAAATACAATCAAAACATTTTAAGGTAATACAATTAAATTGGAAAAATAAAATTAAAAATAACAAAGTCATAGTAGCAATTAATAAAATCAAAACACATTGGTAATAAAATTGTAAAAATTAAATTAAATTAAAATAGTAATTAACAAACTTTAGAAGAAACCCTAAAAACTGTCGCTTTGATAGCAACCGCCTAACCCAATCGTATTATTTTTAACCGACTTCCAAAAGGAGGAGGTTATCAAGTAGACTGAATTTGTTTTTTTTTTTTGTGTGTGTGTTCAGCGATATCTTCGCCAATTGTGAACCGATTTTGATGATTCTTTTTTTTTTTGGAAGAATATTATTCCGCGGTGGTCTCATTTTTTATTTGGTGAAGATCTGATGGTGATCTTCGGAGATATCAATGGAACTCTTCAATAATAGACAGCAAATCTGTCGTGATTGCTGCAATCGCTTGGATGTTTATTGTTTACACAACACCATAACATGACATCACGCCAATATGCTCTGAGGGGGTACGCAGATGTGTAGAGTACACCCCCATTTCAACAGTTAGGTATGTTAAGTTCCATTTATTGGAGATAAGCCTATTACTATGACATGTATTGTAAACGGTTCACAAATTTTTCACCAAAACACCTTTGACAATTTTTAACCGACTTAAAAAAAAGGAGGAGTTTCTATGTTCGACTGTATGTATTTTTTATCTTTTACTAGCTTATGCGCGCGGCGTCGCCCGCGTGAATTTCGATAATTGTCCCACCGGATTACACTACCGGGATAAAAAGTATCCTATGTGTTAATCCAGGTTACAACTTATCTGTGTTTAAAATTTCATCATAATACGTTAAGTAGTTTTGGCGTGATTGAGTAACAAACATCCATCCATCCAAACTTTCGCATTTATAATAGTAGTAAGATGTACCTATGTTCACTGATTTCTCCGCCAATTGTAGACCGATTTTCATAATTCTTTTTTTATTCGAAAGCCTATACTCCTGAGGTAGTCCCAACTCAGAATTTGATGATGGGATCCCAGGGAAATCTAGGGCAACCCTCAAATTGTATAGGCACACACAATGTTTTTCATATACTCTCCAACACAATTCAGATATTTGTGTCTGGTAATCATCATCTCATGTTGCTAAGCTGATGATGGAAGGTATAAGTCAGGATCAGATGATGGAATCCCAGAAAAATTAAGGGCAACCCTCAAATTTTATGGGCATTGTTTGAATCAGTATACATTCCATGTGGTCCCATGGTCATCATGTCAGGATCTAATGATGGGATCTTGGAGAAATCGAGGGGACTCTCCAAATTTTATATTATCGATATCTTCGACAATTGTGAACCGATTTCGATGTTTTTTTTTGATTTGGATGAATATTAGTCCGCGGTGGTCCCGTTTAAATTTGGTGAATCTGATCTTCGGAGTTATACAATGGAACTCTTCAATAGTAGACAACAAATCTGTTGTGATTGCTGCAATCGCTTGGATGTGTATTGTTTACACAATATCATAACATAACGTAACGGCTGTATGCGTACAGTACACCCAGATTGCGACAGTTAGGTATATTAACTTCCATTTTATTGGGTACTAGCTGTTGCCCGCGACTTCGTTCGCGTGGAAATTTTGGTGTGCATGTATGAGACTGCCACGTTGGTCTAGTGGTCGCAAGCGCGGGGGACCGATTCCCGGGTCGGGCAGTGTTAAAAAAAATGTTTATTTCAATTACATAAAGTTATCACACACATGATTTGGAAGGTCACCTTTTAAGCAAGGAGTTGCTTGTTTTAGGGGGCATCTATTAATTACGTGAGGCGATTTGTCGACCCCCCTCCACCCCTGGTGGGATGTCGTGAGATTTGGCTTGACCCCCTCATCTCCCTCCTAATCTCACGTGAGATTTATCAACATGAGATTGGGTGATATTTGGCGAGAATCTGGATTTGTGCCCGGTTGATGGCAATAGGCTCACCCCCTACTACATGGGACTTCAATATAACTGGCGAAATGTGTGTGTACGATTAGGTACACATCTGCCCAAACCTTCGAGGCTTTAAGGCGTGACGTTATGTTATGTGTGAGAACTGACTGCCAGATCAAAAGGTGATAATGTACTGATGACTACAAAAGGCGTCCTTTTGGGTGCTGTAATTCTGGGTGGAAGAGGTCCGAAACAAAATTAAATAGCGTTGAGGCAACGATATGGCTTCAAAAATCGGTGTATTTTGGCACTATACAACTTTTTTTCAAAGTGAACCTTGTTTAGTGCTTTTTATTCTAATACCGTTTTGTATACAACATTAAATGACTTTTTGCGAGCCCTTAGACCTCTTTAATTCGGCCCTGTCGCAAAATCCGTTCTTAGCGAACGTCTACTAACTATAAACTACCTCACTGCCAAATATCAAGTTTGGAGCACAAAAAGTTAAGGACTTTCATCCAAACTTGCGAGAGCCCTTAGTCCTCCTTAACCCGGCGCTGTCGCAAAATCCGTTCTAAGCGAACGTCTACTAACTTTAAAGTACTTCCCTGCCAAATTTCAAGAATGTAGCACAAAAAATGACGGACTTTCATACAAACTTGCGAGAGCCCTTAGATCTCCTTAATCCGGCCCTGTTGCAAAATCTGTTCCTAATGAACGTCTACTAACTATTAACTACTTCCCTGCCAAATTTCAAGTTTGTAGCACACAAAATGAAGGACTTTCATACAAACTTGCGAGAGCCCTTAGACCTCCTTAATACGGCCCTGTCGTAAAATGCATTCTTAGCGGACGTCTACTAACTATAAACTACCTGCGTGGCAAATTTCATCTTTATACGTCAAGCGGTTTTCGACCTTTCGCTTTCATATATTTAGACAGATTTCTCATAATTAAATCTCTCTTTCAGTACCAAATATTTAGTGCAAAGAGTAAAACAAAAGGAAACAAAAACTGAATCAAACAAACAAAGTCACCGACTTCTGAAGCTAAAGTTATTTTTCACTTTTTTGTGTTTTTGAAGGCGGTTTTATTTTTTGCAAAAAAGTTTTTTATTTTTCCATTTTTAGTTGTAATATCTTTTACAATTAATATTTGCTATGCATTTATTTTATATTGTCAAAAAAAATAAACAAATCTGGTTATACTGCACACATCTGTGTACACCCTCGGAGCATACAGGCGTTATGTCAGGATATTGTGTAAACAATAAACATCTAAGCGATTGCAGCCATCACGGCAGATTAGCTGCCTAATTTTGTTGAGTTGCATTGTACCTATATCTCCGAAGATCAGCATTAGATCTTCACCAAATTTAAACGGGGCCAGCGCCGCCGAATAATATTCTTCCAAATAAAAAAGAAATCATTGAAATAGGTTCTCTATTGGCAAAGGTATCGCTGAACTTACACACAATTATGATTACCAGGCATAATGCCTGCGAGTATGTGTGCCTATACAATTTAGAAAATTCCCTTGATTTCTCCAGGATCCCAACATCAGATCCTGACCTGATGACCATGGGACCACGTGGGAAGTATACTGTATCAATCAATGCCCATAAAATTTGAGGGTTGCCCTTAATTTTCCTGGGACCCCATCATCAGATTCTGACTTGATGACAATGGGACCTCCTCAGGAGTATAGACTTTCGAATAAAAAAAGAATTTTCAAAATCGGTCGACGATTGGCGGAGAAATTGGTGTACATTAAAAATACATACAGTCGAACGTAGAACCTCCTCCTTTTTTGAAGTCGGTTAAAAATTGTCAAAGGAGTTTTGGTGAAACATTAGATAACCGTTAACAATACATGTCATGGTAATAGGCTTATCCCCAACAAAATGGAACTGGGCATACCTAATTATCAAAATGTGGGTGCACTGTACATATCTGCGTAGCCCCTCAGAGCATACAGGCGTGATATTATGTTATGGTGTTGTGTAAACAATAAACATCCAAGCGATTGCAGCAATCACGACAGATTTGCTGTCTATTATTGAAGAGTTCCATTGATATCTCCGAAGATCATCATCAGATCTTCACCAAATAAAAAATAGCAGCATTGCGAAATAATATTCTTCCAAACAAAAAAAGAATCATCAAAATCGGTTCACAATTGGCGAAACTAAAATCTATTTTCGTAAATTATTTTTATCATAGAAATCGCGCATGAGGTTACCAACTAAATTTTAAATATTAATATCTTTTGCGTCTGTTGGTCGATTTTGGTGAAATAAACGCTAAATAATACCCAGAACAATGCTTCTTATTTGGTAATATTTCGATTTTGAATACAATGAGGGGTTTTTACGTGATGCGCGCACAAACGAACAGACAAACCGACAAACAGACAAAAATTTAAAAAAATATTTTTTTACTTTCTACTACTTATTTCTAGCACCTTCCAGTGATTTTTTTGTAAAAATATGTAATGTACAGACACGGAAAGTCTACGATTTTATTATATGTATAGATAAGCCTATTACCATAAAATGTATTGTTAACAATCTATATCTTCTTCTATCTATACTACTTATAATAAATCTGTAGAGAGGTCAATTCTGTACATGAAATATATTTCCAAAATAACTATCAGGGGGTGATTAGGGATCGATACTGATGCCAAAAATGCAATCAGTAAAATTTTTGTCTGTCTGTCTGTCTGTCTGTCTGTCTGTCTGTCTGTATAACCGTTATAGAAACAAAAACTACTCGACGGATTTTAACGAAACTTGGTACAATTATTTTTCATACTCCTGAGTAGGTTATAGTATACTTTTCATCACGCTACAATCAATAGGAGCAGAGCAGTGAAGGGAAATGTTGGGATAACGGGAGAAGTTACTCCATTTTATAAGCTTCCGTCGCGTGTGCAACCTTAATGGTTAAAGCTACACAGAAATCATGTATGACGGAAATGTTCTCCTTAAAATTATATAAAAAATATCCCACGACAGCATATGTCTATCTTTTATGGTTGACTCACAATATCACGTGTAACTCCCGATAGCTTAGTAGTTCGAAGCTTTTCTGATTATATTTGTCTACCGTTACGTTTATAACACTCTCAGTCATCCCTAATTAAAAAAGTTAACATTATTAACTATTCCATAAAAAAGAATCATAGAAATCGGTATAGAAACACCAAAGTTATACATGAAATACGATAATAATAAGCCATCGCGCGTGAATACTGAATCATGCTATAAGGATTATTTTTGTATAAGGTCCGAGAATCGGTCGCCGCGCTCGACGCGTCTCGCGGCCGAAGGTATAAAAAGGCGAGGCATCCGAGCGCGAGCTGTTGCCCTGGCTGGAGGCCTCAATTTCAAGGCATCCACAGGATTTGTCCGGTTAAGCAGAAGCCAGCCTCAGAGGCTGAACTGCGAGATGCCAATACCAAAAAAATAAATAATAATAATAATAAAAAAAATAAAGCGCGAGCTTCATACAATTTTTGCCTGTTGATGCGAGTAGACGTTAAGAGAATGAGAAATAGGCGTTCCCAAGAATCGGCAGAGGAAAGAGCACATCGGTTAAACTTATTGTTATTCTTATCTCAATAAAATACTATAAAATATCTTCGGATTCACTTTAAGTGATGCTGATTTTTGTATTACATTACCATTTAAATAAATAAAATGGTAAACTGACTGACTGACTGGGTGATATCAACACACAGCCCAAACCGCTGGTCTTACAGACATGAAACTTGGATGGTGTGTTCTTTGTGAAGAGTAAGTATCCACTAAGAAAGGATTTTTGGGAATTCCACCCATAAAGGGGTAAAATAGGGGATGGAAGTTTATATGAAAGTCCGTCAGTTTTGAAGTTAGGATATTCAAATTTTGTGTTTAGGCTGACAATTGAAAATTAATTTATACGTGTCTCAGCGGATGAAGGTAAGTAACTATGTTTGTTCGGGTGGGATATTATTCGACATCCACGCGGGCGAAGCCGCTGGCAGAAGCTAGTGTAAAATAAATGTATGGCAAATATTTCTATAAGATTGTAATATCCTATACAAATATTTGCTATCCATTTACACTAAAAATGGAAAAATAAAAAAATCTTTTTTGCAAAAAATAAAACCGACTTCAAAAATACAGAAAAGTGAAAAATAACTTTAGCTTCTGAACTCGGTGACTTTTGTTTGTTTGATTCAGTTTTTTTGTCACCGACTTCTGAATCTAAAGTTATTTTTCACTTTTCTGTGTTTTTGAAGTCGGGTTAAATTTTTTGCAAAAAAGATTTTTTTAATAATATGGTGCTCAAACACTTTAAAGCTTTCACGGTTTACAACTAAACTTGTACTATCTTCCGTGATTATTTATTTTCCATCGTCTATTATTTTCCATTCACCCGCATTCTCTAGTCAACGCGATCATGACGCTTGCGTCTAAATATCGGGAGTTCAAAATAATGAACAATCTCGGAAGATATCCCCTAAGTGGCATTATAAGTTTAATATGGTGCTGTTGAAGAAGACTGAAACCTCCTGATAATGGCGCAGTTTGCGTCCGGTCCGTTTCTAGAGGTACCTATTTAATGTCTGTAATGCATGAAGTTTGTACAGTTGTTATATGTAGACCTATAGGTGGTATATACCTGCAAACAACAGCATACGACGTAATTTCAAAAGCTGTTATACTACCTAATGAATTTTGTTTGATGTTCCTATACAAATGTAAATACCTCGGTCACAGAATACGTAAATTATTATAGTAGATACTGACGTCCTAGGTAATGACCAGCACGTGCTACAAACCTATATTGGTAAATAAAAATATATATTTGTCGGATCCGGTCATTGGTACTGGCTTAAAATGAATCGAAAGTACGCAGTGGGGACATCACGCGACCTACTTACAAGTCTACCCACACCACAGCTTACTTCTACAGAGCCCTGATGTTCAGCTCGAGGCGAGGGCGACAGTCAATGTCTGATCGCGGCGGAGTTGAGACGTCTTGGAAATGCATCCGATTCATTGTGCCCCGTGTTATTGTGTTAAGTTGTAATCTCAAGTAATTCGTTAATTTGCTAGAAACAGTGTATCGCACCCAGTGTGTTTTCATAGCACGAAACCCATCGTCTGCCCACATGATGTACAAGCCTAACGGAGTAAATCCTGACATATCCGACATATTAAAAAAACATTCCGTTTTCCAACATTATACGTATGTATGTACACAACGATCTTCCGTCATATCCTTGCGACTCTTGCGAGTATCAACCACTTTTGGTTTTTTTATTGTCACGAACATGTCTGGAGACAGTATTCATGATTGCAAAATATTCCTGTCATCTAGGTTAAGTGTATTTTCTTTTAAAAGGAAAAATATTTTCCTATTATAAGTAACGTTGTTCTAACAGAGCAAATGTGCACATTGGTACCCCCTCTACGAGAAGGATTTATGAAAATTGTGTCATTCCGCATGCTTAATTTGCATGTATACGCATGTTTTGGCAAATAAAATTATCTTTAGTTATCTTTATCTTTATGTGAACAGCTTGGCAAGTTATGTTGTGGTTAACGCTTTTGTCAATATTATGATGTGACCTGTACCTATCTTTTATGAACCGTTCGGTTGTTTTAACTACCTTGGTAGGCAGCGTTTCATTTATAAGTTTTAGAAAACTTGAACACAAGTACAACGGCTAGTTTTTCTGCAACGTGGTGATCCTTCAGTAGATAGTGAACTTGTAGTTGAACGGCACTTAGATTAGGATTATCACGTCCTGGAAATCCCACTTGCTATGTGGCTCACGACGCTGATGATAATGCGTTGATAATGTTTGGCGATAATAGGTAGCTTCTACTGCTACGCATGACGTTCGCGATTCAACCAGCGCAGCCCGCCTCCGGGCACCAAACTCCTTTGGCGATGTCCGGGCACACCTGAGACATCGCCACCACTCGTGGGCTTAGTCACAAAACGTCTCTTTCGCAAAATGTCTACTGGTCGTAAATTGCCTCTTTCTCATAATGTAACTTTCGCAGAATGTCGCTTTCGCAGAATGACTCTTTCTCAAAAGGTCGCTTTCTCACAATGCCTCTTTCGCAAAATGTATCTTTCGCAAAATGTCGCGTTAGTAACTTAGAATAAAATTTTGCCAGGTTTAAAAAAAGTTGTTTTTTCCAATTATGTTTACAAGTTTTACAATTTATTCGTTAACACTACAATTTAGCATAAAATAAATAAGTGAATCTATGGTTATGGAATATACTTAAATTACTTTATTTTTAAATAATAATAATATTTTTTTATTCCCTTCTTTACAAATTTTTGTAATTTTTAAATATGCCTTAAAAAACAATAAAGCATTTAAAAATATGAAAAATTGTAGCCCACCGGTCAGGAACAGGGTCCAAGCTACCGGCAGTCAGGGCTCCAGAGATAGGAACCCCCTAACAATACGAGCTGTGACCAGAAGTACCGCTTTCTGAAACAAGCCCTTGATCCAGATGCCTTACGAGAGCCTCCTCAGGCATTGGCCGAGTATATATACTACATCAGGTTTATTGGTTACAATAGTCCTGTCAGTGATGATGGATTGATCCCAGCACAATGTGATATTGCCGTTTTCGGGAACTGGGTCGGGCACATACCTATAATACAGCACTTCCGATTCCATAAGGCTGAATTTTAGAGCAAGTTGCTGATGGATAATCCTGGCTACAAGGTTGTGTCCATGCAAGTACTCTCCGTTAGCTAGACGAGAACACAGTAGAACATTTATTAAATATTGTCATTAGACAAAACAAATAATTATATTGATGACTAGCTGTTGCCCGCGACTTCGTTCCTGAAATATACATAAAATAGATAAAATAAATAATAATAATCTGTATCAAAAAAATTACAACCAACTACAAAAAGTATAATTTTACTGGGGATCGAACTTGCGACGTGATGCACGTAAAGCGGTCACGAAACCGTTTCTCTATTTGCTTCGCTGACATATGCTTTGAAATAGACGTTGTTACGCATATCATGGCTGAAACGATAAACAATTGAATAATATTAACATAATGCAATATTGCTCATCCCCTTAAGCAAGTAGCGTGATAATATATAGCCTAACATTTGAAGAAGCCTATTACAGATATTTCCTGGTGTCTGTGATACAATGATTTTTAATCATTAGTACAGGCTCCAACGATTCACTTTTGTCTGAAATGCTCATTTTTTATTTGAAAATTGTTTTTGTGAAGCTAAAATGTGTTTTTTCAGAAATAAAAAAAAATATTTATTATTTATTATTTGTGCAAAATTTGAACAGGATCTATGCAGTAGTTTTTGCGCCAAGTCGGAACATCGGACCGGATTTTAACGATTTTATTATATGTAGAGATAGAGAAGAGAAGAGATATGTAGAGAAGAGATAGAGATGACCTGATTCATTGTATATTTAAAAATATATAAGTATATTCTATAACAATAGATTCGCATTTTTATTTTATGCCAAATTGTAAGTGTTAATGAATAAATTGTAAAACTTGTAAACATTTAATAAGAAATTGGAAAAAACAACTTTTTTTTAAACCTGGCAATATTTTATTCTAAGTTACTAACGCGTCATTTTGCGAAAGAGACATTCTGCGAAAGAGGCATTGTGAGAAAGCGACCTTTTGAGAAAGAGTCAATCTGCGAAAGCAACATTCTACGAAAGCGACGTTATGAGAAAGAGACATTTTACGACCAGTAGCCATTTTGCGAAAGAGACACTTTGCGACTAAGCCCACTCGTGAAGGCCGTGCAATACGACGACGACAGACTCCCCGATCTATTGCCCGCTGGCCCTCCTAGTCCATATACTAAAAAAAACAATTGTTTTTAATGTTGTAAAGTTTCTAGTTTTGTTTCCCGAGTCTCTGTCAAGAGTCTGTAGGGCGTACAAGATCTGGTTCCATTGCTACAATGAAACCACTTAACCGCGACCTGAAAACTTACAGTGTGGATAACATGCAGTTGAGTGTTAGTCAGACTTCTTTTGCATGTTAGTATAACATATTAATAACTTGTTTAGATTTAGTTACAGACAGAAGTATTCTTCCTGGGTCAGACGGGAGTGCTGCCGGCCAGAGTTTGTTGCGTCGTTTCTTCGCCCTCCCCTCCTCACGAAGAGGTTCCGTTTAAGTCCTGTTTCATTTTTACCTAATGTTTGTATAGCAAGCATGACTGCTGAGCATGACGTCCTGGGTTCGATTCCCAGGTCGGGCAAAGTGTTGTTGGGTTTTTGTATTAGGAATTTCTCAGTAGCAGCCAAGGAGTCCGGATTTGTGCCCAGTTGATGGCAATAGGCTCACCCCCTATTACATGTAACTGGCGATATGTGGGCGCATTATCAGGATTTGGTGTACCTCTACCTAGCCCTTCGACGATTTCAGGCGTGATGTTATGTTTGTTTACCTATTTAAAATTTTAAACCTCTAGCTATACGTAAATCTGTCTGTCTATTGTCGATGTTTGTTTGTGAATGACCATTTAATTATGGTTCCAAGTGATCCTTCTTACTAAGGAATATGAACTGACGTTGTGTCGCATGACCTCCGGAACCTCTAGCCTGGGCTCGGCCACCCTGCGGCGATCTCACTCCTCACTGACTGCAGGTTGTTGGTATAGCCTGGGCTCGGTCGACCTCACTCCTCACTGACTGCAGGTTGTCGGTATAGCCTGGGCTCGGAGGACCTCACTCCTCACTGACTGCTGGTTGTCGGTATAGCCTGGACTCGGTCGACCTCACTCCTCACTGACTGCAGGTTGTTGGTATAGCCTGGGCTCGGTCGACCTCACTCCTCACTGACTGCAGGTTGTCGGTATAGCCTGGACTCGGTCGACCTCACTCCTCACTGACTGCAGGTTGTTGGTATAGCCTGGGCTCGGTCGACCTCACTCCTCACTGAATGCAGGTTGTTGGTATAGCCTGGGCTCGGTCGACCTCACTCCTCACTGACTGCAGGTTGTTGGTATAGCCTGGGCTCGGTCGACCTCACTCCTCACTGACTGCAGGTTGTTGGTATAGCCTGGGCTCGGTCGACCTCACTCCTCACTGACTGCAGGTTGTTGGTATAGCCTGGGCTCGGTCGACCTCACTCCTCACTCACTGCAAGTTGTTGGTATAGCCTGGGCTCGGTCGACCTCATTTCTCACTGACTACAGGTTTTGGGTACAAAATACAAGGACGGTTCCTACAAAAAAGACAAAATTTTGAAGTGGTGGTCCTATACTTGTTATAATTATTGTTTATTAGATAAATTGTAGAAAAACCGCGGTCAATTGTTACCCCTTTTCACAGGGGGGTTTAATAGTAACCTATTAAGAAGTATGCAAATTGGGAAAGGATGATTCACCCGACGCGCGACTTGTGTCTGATGGGCTACTTCGCGATTGCTGATGGTGCTGTTAAAAGCAGACGTCGTTTTAAAGTTTACGTGTTGTAAGATTTATTTTGTGTATTGTCAGATGTCATGCGTAGTTCCTGTGCGGTGGTAGGTATAGCTGTCGCCACTATGTGCAAGTACTTACATAATTACGTATCTTTCTATGATATATCCATCACTGAAAAAGCTGCAAAAGGTTGTAGTAAAGGAGTACAACATAAAGCTGTCGTGCAAATAACTGTGGGTAATGACGTGTCAACTGTTGTAGGTACACTGAACAGATAACAATTGTACTAATTAGCGAGGAGCGCCCGCGCAGCGCCGCCGTAATAAAGTGCAGCCGCTATCGGCTCACCTAGTTGTCAATAAGTTATGTGCGTCTCCGCGGAGGGGGAGGGGAGGGCACAGTGCGTGCACGCACCGGGACGTAATCAACGGACGAAATTCATTAGCAGTCGCGACGGACGGACGGACGGACAGCAGCCGCGCAACCACAATTGATATATTACACTTATACACGTATCGGTTAAATTGTCCGATCGATAAGTGGGCGTGAGACGCGGCCGGCAGCACTCCGCTTGCGACCTCACACCGCTGACACAATCTCGACCTTATCTCCTCCTCATAAAAACCAAAGTTCTGGATGCGTGGATTCAGTTTGGTCCTTTTGCACGAAGCTCTCCCAGTGCTATCGAAATTATAAAAGGTGATATTGTCATAAATGCCAGCTGAGAAATGGTCTCTATTCATTAGCACTTAGAGCTCCATTACGTTTAGCGGGTGTGAGTGAGTTGCGTGTCATGCGGTGCGCGGGCGCGTCGCGAGGGGCTAATGTGTAACCGTTGTCGCGCGCTCGCCGCACTAATGCGGTCGGCGCCGGCGCCCGACTCACACAAAAATCTACAACATTCCTGCATTTAGGTCGCGAGCCTTTATTCCTTTTTTATCGGATCATGAAATAATAGAATAGGTACAAAGCAGCCGCCACGCGCCCCCCGCTCGCGCGCGCCCCCTTCCGCTCCCTCGACGCTCCGCGTTATCAGCACACTTCAACTTATAATGCAGCATATACGGGTACTTGTTAGTTTATTTATTTAAATGCGGTGGACTTCGATCAATTCTGTTTTGTGGACACATGTTAATGTTATGGCGTCGAGAGTTAACCGATGTACTGACAATGTTGTGCCACATGACAATGTTGTGCCACATGACAATGTTGTGCCACATGACAATGTTGTGCTCCATGCTGAGCTGACCAAGGGTTGGAGTTTTGATTAATTTAGTGATTTAGTCATTCGGTGTTGCGGATTCACTCAATGATGAATATAGGTACTGTTTACTAATTACAGGTAGCCAAATGAAAGATTCAACAAAAACACGTAACCCATCATTGTTACCCATTTAAAAGGATCAATCTTAACCTATAACAGGAGGATCCCTCTATATTTTAAATAGTTTGACATAGTACACATCATATAACTGACTCCTCGAGCAGTGCTAGAGCGCGTAGCTTCACCGCCGAGATCGGTCGGTGGGTGGGTGACCATCATTACTCACTGAGTTCCCTCCGTGCTTCGCAAAGCACGTTAAGCTGTGGATCCCGACTGTCATTTAGATCTTCGACCTTCGGCCAACAGCCTTACCAAGGGGTTACACATTACTCTGTAGGTATCTAAGTAGTAGTAGTGGTAGGTAGATAAGCAGTCGATGCATGTAAAATAGTGGTATTCAGCTGCATCCGGTGAGACTTGAAGCCGACCACAACATATTCGGGAGGAGGCTAGGCAGATGATGATGAGTAAGGTACTATCATAGGCTCAGATGATAATGACAAGCATTTTTAAAAAATCTTGAATCAACATTTAAGTATTAAGTTAAAAGGAACCCACTGTAAACAGTAAATAGCCAAGTGGCTAGTTTAATGGAGAATCACTTGGAGGTGTGATATAATGACATAATAATTATGCATTTCTTATGTGTGGTTGAGAGATACTGCTTATGACACCTTTGTCGCGCCATCATGTATGACACCGCCCATTCATCTTAACAAGATTATCGGTACACATAATCTATAATAACGAAAGCTATACCTACCTGGTTTGTTTGTTGCTCAGCAGGAGCGTGACATCATTTCATGAGTGGTCACTTCCTCAACTATTTTTGATTCATGCGCTGGAAGTAGGAGGCACGTCAATAACACTTACTCCATGTTAGTTAACTATAAGCACCAGTCAACAGTACTGCGGTCCCGTGGTTGATTTATTTGTCCTTAACAAACTTTATTTCCGTTTCCCAGACAGATGGATTCTTCAAACTATAAAACCGTTGAGATCCTTACGAGATCAATTTAGCTATTACTTACCTAGCTATAATAACTAAGGTAAACCTTGAGCAACGAAACTGAACGCAATCGTTACATCTAAACTGCGTTCAACTAGAGCTGTCGGTTGTAATAATATACAACAATCATGATATTGAGAGCTCTCCTACGTGGTTTTTGTACATGTGCACATCACGTCCAGTTTCATTTGTGACATTTGCCTTACAACTAGCACGTCGCGTCGCGTCGGTTTATTTCTCAGCAGCAACTCAAAGTCTGGGCTCGTAACTAGTGAAGAACATGAATCACAACTATCGAAATGTGAATGAAGTACATATCTCTGCCTACCCCTTCGGGGAATACTGGTGTCATGTTATCTATACTCGTACTTATAAATTCAAAGTCCTGACTGACTGACTTATATATCAACGCACAGAATAAACCGCTGGTCCTAGAGACATGAAATTTGGACAGTGTACTCTTTGTGACAAGTAGGTATCTACTAAGAAAGAGTTTTTTGAAATTCCACCCCTAAGAGGGTGAAATGGGGTGTTTAATTTTCTGTCAAACTTTTTATTCCCTGAGTCGATTGACTTGAAAATTTGTTTATATAATATACTCTTCAGTTAAAATTATGAGATATGTGTATCACAGTTTTTCCAAAATCATTCCCCAATTTAAAATTTAACGTCCTGACTGGCTGACTGATATATCAACCCCCAGCCCAAACCACTGGTCCTAGAGACATGAAATTTAGACGGTGAATTGTTTGTAAAGAGTAGATATCCACTGAGATAGGGTTTTTCGAAATTCCACCCCTAAGAGGGTGAAATGGGGTGTTGAATTTTATATGAAACTTTTTATTCTCGGAGTCGATTGACTTGAAAATTTGTGTACATATTCTTTAGTTAAAATTATGAGATACGTGTATCACAGTTTTTCCAAAATCATCCCCCAATTTAAAATTTAATGTTCTGTCTGGCTGACTGATATATCAATGCAAAGCCCGAACCGCTGGTCCGAGAGACATGAAATTTGGACGGTGTATTCTTTGTGAAGAGTAAACATCAACTAAGAAAGGGTTTTTTGAAATTCCACCCCTAAGAGGGTGAAATGGGGTGTTGAATTTTCTGTGAAACTTTTTATTCACGGAGCTGATTGACTTGAAAATTTGTGTACATACTCTTTAGTTAAATTTATGAAATACGTGTATCACAGTTTTTCCAAAATCACCCCCAATTTTAAATTTAATGTGCTGTCTGGCTGACTGATATATCAACGCACAGCCCAAAGCGCTGGTCTTAGAGACATGAAATTTGAACAGTCTATTCTTTCTGAAGTGTAGGTATCCACTTAAGGAGGATTTTTCAAAATTCCACCCCCAAGGGGGTGAAATGGGGTGTTGAATTTTCTGTTAAACTTAATATTTGCTGGGTCGATTGACTCGAAAATTGGTGTTCACACTCTTCAATTAAAATTATAAGACATGTGTATCAGTTTTTCCAAAATCATCCCCCAATATAGTCAAATAGGGCTTCGAAGTTCAGGGCGCATGCCGCGCATGCCGCGCAGCGTTGCGTGGGGCGTGCGGAGCGCGGGACTATTTACCTATTACTAAGTAGGTAGGATTTTTCTGATGTAGACGTGTTATTCCACCGATTTTTGCATTGGCTCGCGATACGCGACATCGATATTAAATATTATGTCAAAGTATTATGTCTATAAATAGATTCCTAATAAATCATTTGATTGGTTTCACCGGTGTCCAATCTCAAACCAAGATATTTCACATATGTAATTTAATTGATATTATATTACTATGAACAAATATTTGCAAATTATAAGCAAGTACTTGTTAATATATGTATGTACTATACATACACAGATTACTTATTATCCCAGAAGTAAGATCCCGTGGGCAATTCCCGAACCCCACGCGGGCGAAGCCGCGGGCAGAAGCTAGTGTTATTATAAACGCGGTCAAACTGCTATAGTTAGTAATACTTGTTTCAGTCATGATACGAATCTTGATAGTTATTTAATTTACAGTAAGTATTGTGTCCCTTCGCCTCCACAGCTGGGTGATCGTGACACTCAGTAATTACATCAAACTGAAAGGTTATGTTACTCAGTTAGAGCCAGTAAGTGTTGGTGTGTAATCAGGCAGTAACCGCTGACCGTTAGCTACTGGCACAAGAACTAACTCACTCTACCTGGTAACTATGCCACCTAGCATAAATGGGCTCCACCGTCGCAGAACGTCGCCAGCCCAGACACTAAGCTGGAATGTTTCGAGCACTTTTCATTACTTCGTCGTCCATATCCATGACGGTAGTTTCTGTTGGCTTTGATTCTCAGGTCGGGCAGATTGTGATTGCTTTTTTCCATTAAGAAGAATTTCGGTACGGTATTTATTCCTCATTATTAACAAAAACTGACCTTCACTTATTTGACCGTTTACAAGGTCTGTTTGGGTTTCTTCAATAAACTGATAACTAAAAATATTTTTTCATCCACTTCCTCTAAAACTTGCTCCTATTCCTATCGCACTACAGTTAGGTTCAACATGCGATGGATTTATATTTCATACTTGTGGATTTTTTTATTTAAGTCCACTAGTGCGAAAATAAAAATTACTAGGACTAAGTCCAAATTGGTTCAAATTCGCGCCTTTACGGTAAATATTTTTTGATTATTTAAATTATAATCTAAATTCAAAAATATATGAAATTTTCAATTTTTCATATTAGGCTGTTTAGCCCCTGCGAAGGCAAAGCGCGGAAAAAAAACAAATTAAATCATTGTTTCCTAATAATTCATGACAAAAATAATTTTCGTTCTAATATTTTATTTCTTCGAAAGTGTGTTGAAAAATGTCCTTTTTTACACGTGGGCATTTTTGATACTGCTCGACTCCATAAAACTCTCAACTGCGGCTCGGGCATGAATTCCGCCTCGGATGCAATGACAAAGTTTCCCCACTTGTATCAAAATGTACTATGTTTTTCTTAATTTTTTGGACTTAAGTAGATATATTTTTTTTAGGGTTCCATGCATCAGTCAGCAAAAACAGAACCCTATAGGATCACTTTGTTGTCCGTCTGTCAAAATCAATTATTCAAGTCTGCTACCCCTTGGAGCAGTGAAAAAATCTAACTTGTAAGTCAACCTGATCAAAAGATTTGATCGTTTACGACGCATAATGTTTTGCGATTTCACAAGAGAATCAATCTATAATAAATTACCGTCCTGTATAAGAAATCTACACTCTTACAATGCATTCAAAACTCAACTTAGCCAGCACATAATTGCGGATCGATCACTGCTAGAGAAATGAATGCATTGGATGGGTAACGGTTAACTATGATACTGATGACGAACTTTTTGTAATTTATGTATGTATGTTTTTTAGTATTGTTCTCAAGTAAGCGACATAATAAAGTTTCTTTATAAAATAAAGTTTCTTTAAACCGAAACCGAATCAAAACCTATAGGGTACTTTCCGTTGACATAGAATCATGAAATTTGGCAAGACGCAAATGTAAAGTGAAAAATATGAAAAGCGTACATTATGTAGTTTAATAACAAAATACCTAAAAATTTATACGGAACCCTCGGAGCGCGAGTGCAAATCGCATTTGGTCGGTTTTTAAAAACAATGAAGGGGCAAACCCACTGCGGTGCACGTTGTGCACGGGCACGCGGCGCATTTTAGCTGCGTGGATTCTTGTTTGAAAACGTGGGTCTACGTTTCCACAGCAGTACACGCTACACACCCAGCGTGCGTGGCCCACCGCGGCATAGTCGTGGGTTAACATTCATGTATAGCGTGTAGCGCCTGCACAGCGTGCATAGCGTTGACAGCGTTGGGCTATGTGAGCGCCTTATTCGAGCAAGCCACGCATGTACTAACGACGTCATTTCATGCATAGCGTGTCCGTGGTTTGCAGTGGACACAATCACATTTTCTTACAAAGCGAAGCTTAACACACGTGTGTAGCTTATCCGTGAGCCGCGTTGGGTTTGCGCCTTAAAAGTTTGTTCCATAATTACTACTCTGTACGAAGTCGAACGCTTTGAGTACATTCTTTTCAGTAAAAATATAAAACCGATGATTAGAAATTATAATGACCTAGTCGATTTCAGAAATTCCAGAATTCCAGTCCACCTGTGGTGCCTGGGGTTTTTTTAAAAGGTTGTATCTCTGTCCACCATCTAGTGTATAGCGAGAATTATTTTAAAAAATTGTGTCGTTGTCCCGCGTCGATGGTTAGTCTCCGCGGAGTTTGACAGCCATGGTCGAAATTCAGTCTGAAGCACTATTCTTAATTCTCGTAAATTCAATCAGCGTAGCCCAAACATTGTGCAATAAAAGTTCGTCCCCATAATACATGTTTATACGGGGGGGGGGGGGGTATGAACAAGTTACATTATTAGAAAAATCAAAAACCCGACTGCAAATATTAGTCCTAATTTAAACATATAATTTATATATATTTTTGGAATCCCCTTGGAATCTCTAAAATCTCTTATACTGACTAAAACTCATCCATATTCATTCTTTGCCCTTTGTGTTCCAGGGCCGCGGTATCTTTTTCGAAAAGTCCCGCAGCCCCGGCAGGCATCGGCCCTTGCGTCCCTTCATGGTTGCTGCCATCTCTTTGAGGCGCGCGTGACACAAGAACGCGCCGTCGACACGGCCTGTCGTCATAAGACGGCCGGACGGCGAGCTAGCCCATTACTCACCGTCCACAGGCCATAACCCTTCCTTGGCAGTCGGGTAAAAATCTGTCGAGTTTTACAAAACTATCTGGGTGTTGAATGCGCAGTGATGGGTGTAGTACGGACTGAGGTGAAGGTATTATCCGAGAAATCGGGGCTAATATGAACAACTAGTGATGGGTAAGCTCAACATTTTTACTCTGCTAGAAAAGTAATTTCAGATTAAAAAAGGTAACTAATCCAGAGGTAAAAAACAGATAACTTACATTAGATATGTATATTGTCAGCGCAAGAATGCAAATAAACAGGAAATCATTCCACGTTTTCCGTAGAAGTGACGCTAAGGTAGATAAACAGAGCTAATTGTTAGTAATTTGCAACAACTACTTGCACAGCTCGACAGCAGTTCGACTTCTGTTTAACCACGCTTCAGTAAATTATGAAGAAACGAACCATTACGAATCGCACTAGCCTGTTGTTTCTAAAAATATAATGTAAATCGTAAGTAGGAGGACGGAGTAGGACTTAACATAACATCACCTCTGTAATCCACGAAGGGTTAAGCAGAGGTGCATCCGCTAGTACACGTCATCCGACCTGATCATCGAAATCAGGGCCCCACGTATGCCCGTTTTTGTAAGAAGACTGTGGAACCCTAAAGCAGTTAAAACACACCGTTTGATATTATTGGTTGAATAGAAAATGAGGTAGAGGGTAATGTCGTTGAAATAAACTCTATTTCCTTTGGTATCGTTTGTGACATGTTTATGTAAAACAATGTTCAGTTGAAATAATTTTGGCTCTACTGAAACCTTTTCACTTATTTCATTACGCTATCTATTTTTAGCACTCTGAAAGCTTCATATCCCGACACACAAACACCTTTAATTACCATGTATTGTAACCTGCCTGGTTCCCCTGTGATGACTGCAAGATGAAGCATTCCAAGTGCATAATATAGCAAACACTTGGCAGCCCCACGATAGTCTGTTGTATCTACTGCTTTTGCATAAAGAGTGGCCCCAGCTACTGTTTTGTAATAGTTAACACGCTGAGTACAACACCCGCCCCTTTCTTTGGTGTGGAGATTGCCAGTACAAGTACTTATTAATTTAAAAAAAACTTTTATTTCAGACAAACTCCATTTGGTTAGTATAACACACAACTTAGAAACTAATGTTAAATGAGTGTATCAGATCTCAAGCGCGTGTGGTAACGGTTCACTACCACACTTGTTTTCCAATTGTTGAGTCCAAGAGCAATGTGTAAGACGTAGTCAGTCCTCGTTAGTAGTGTTGTCTGGACATCAGTTGCTTATTTCAGCAAGTTTCGTCAAACGGTTATTGGACTGACGTTTAGAATTAATAAAAACAACATAACCTATCGGCATCTAGTGCTGAAATTATTTGTTCCCAATACTGTGCTCAATACGCATAACTAACAATCACACAGTTATTTGTGACAAATTACTGTTTGTAATGCCTGCAACTTATGCGCAACCATATCATTTGTGACGGGCGCCATCGGAAGAACCTGGGTGTCGTAACAAGCGACTGGCAGATGTATCAGAGGGCGAGTGATAAGATCAGTGTGCGGTAAGACTGCTCCTAATGTGTTGCGGACGTCCAATGGCCCTTCTTGGAGACACTCACGATTGGATTAAGATTACTTACATAATAAGTAGAAATGGTCTCAGATAAAGTAATTCCTTACAGTCTATCGATGGCTAAGATATTCACTTCGCTCACCAACACAGACTTAACTAGACACAGCATTTTTTTTGTTTCTGCTATTAGCCCCAGAGCTTTAATCAGATTTGTTGATTTTTTAATCTCTTTTAGATTCGCACTTCCAGTCATGTGCCATCTCCCATTTTCAACATCATCAGACACCGCAAAAGACAACTTAAAATAGTCGAAAAATGCAAATAAACGCTCGAACTATGCAACATGACATACTCGTAATCTTTTATACGTGGAGTCCCACCATAAGATTAAGGCATGCTGTAAGTAATTAATGGTCTTTGCATTATTATTGCAAAAAGTTAATCACAATTTAATTTATTTTAATGAGTAGGTAATATATTACCTTCAAAATAATTCCTCCCTATGATGACGTCACGGCCGTCCCCTTCCCACGCAGATTACCTACTCGCTCAGTTATTTACTGCGTAACGAGTACGCTGTAAATATGCCCTAGCCGGAATAGCTTGAATTGTTTCTCCATTGTGCACTAATGACTCCTTTATCTCTATAAGTTTACTTATTTACTTTTGAATTACTTTCTATAGTTGGCTTAGATGCGTATATTGGTTTGATATTAATGATTGAATGATGGCAACGTGTTCTACAAATATATGTATGACAATGTCCAGACGGCCACGTAGCGCTACGCGACGCTACGTAACGCTACGACATGCTACGCAACCATGACACCCGACTTCACTAGTATACATTCAATGAGGATAACTTTTTAGTACATGTGTAGTACACCTAGCTGGGTCTCAACCGGATGATTTTATCACTTCAACTGTTTAGTTCAAATTATTTAAAAATATACTTTCAAAATGATGAGATTTATTAGAAAGCATATTTTAGAAGAGCTACAGGTTACAGGCTATAGGGACAGAACCTCAGGTTCTGTAGTTGGTTGCTGCCTTAACTTGTCGTCGGGTCAGTTCTCGTTAGGAACAAATATTTTTATGACCAACAAAATAATGGTTGTTGAATGGAACAAGAAAACGTGTTGCGTCGACCCCAAGTTGAATGGGACAAGAAAACGTGTTGCGTCGACCCCAAGTTGAATGGGACAAGGACAGGAAGATGATCATAAAATAATGGTTGTTTTGAGATTGAGCTATGTATATGGAATTGGAACCAACAACGACTTATACTGTCACTTACGGGATATCTTCCGTGATTGTTCATTGTTTGCTCAAAATAATGAACAATCACGGAAGATATCCCGTAAGTGACAGTATATGTGTAAACCGTGAAAGCTTGAAACAGTGTTCAACAACGACTTTGAAGAAAATCCTAATCTTTAAAATAGTTTCACACGATTCCGTAATCAGTAAGGGGCCACTGCTCTCATTATGTATTGTTTCGGGACAAGACGAGCACTCGAGTTCAAGGAAGCCGATAGCACCGCACTTTGTGTACAATAGTGCAGTAACAAGTAGTTATGAGCGGTGTATTGTGTGTATTGTGCGGGTAGCCCTGTGTTGTCTGGTGCGGCCGACGGCGACGGCGGCGGCCCCACGCTGATAGCGCTGACCTGCCGCGGTCGTGGGAACAGCACTAGGAGAACCGACTGCCGGAATATTAACTAGTCTCATGTGGCTTCTACTGGGCATTGTGAGCAGATATTGTGTAGAGGTTTTTGAAGGCGATTTTTTAATTTAACACATTTTTTTTAATTCAGTACTTTACTAGTACCCATTTTCTTCTAGACTCTAGTTGGTTAAGTTAGGGGAATAGGTACTACTAATCGTACGTAATCAATTCATGATAAAGATTTTAATTAAATCAGGTTTAAATATTATCAAATGTAAGTAGGTTATGTAGGTAACATTACGCAGCTGTGAGGTGAAGAGGAGAGGAGGGGAGGGGAGGGGAGGGGGCGGGGAGAAGGGGTTGGTGGTGATGAGTATAAGTGGGAGGAGGGGCTTGGGCCAAACCAAACGATTGACGGCTTGCCGAGGTCGATTTGGTCCCGGCTGGCACATTTTGATATTTGACAATTGTTAAGGGTAGTCAGAGGATCGAAAATCTGACAACAAGTTTTACCAAAGGGTGTCGTACTACTTACTACCTAGTAACTGGGCAGTGGAAGTCGGAATAGGCTGGAAATTGAGCCAAATATAGTTATGAAAAAAACCTAGGATGAACTAGGAGTCAGGGCACTAACATAATCATCATACAAGCTGGACACTACATTACAACAACAAATGTAAACACTGGCTATTCATAGAAATATGTTTAAACTATCAAATAAATCCTAACATCGAAACTAAAAAAATGTTTGTTTCAAACAAATTAAATAGCATAAAACTGTAAACGAAAAAAACTGTAAACGAAATAGGACACCATTTTATGAAATATTGGTTCCAGTCTTTTCTCTAGTCTTGCATTAATTTGCATAAGAAAACAAAAATTAAGAACGAATTTGGTGAAGGTTTTTGAAGTAGGGACAATTATGTGTAATGTTTAAAACGATGCGGGGTCGTTAACCTGTCGGTGGTAGCCTATTAACAGATACATCATGTTGACAATACTAAAAATCAAAAATATTGTCTTGTGATTAAACGATATATTATTATGTACTGGATATACTCGATTATGTTTGCATGCAGGTTGGGAACGTTATGGTAGCAGCAGGTATAAGCAGTTTAATTTATTGTCGTTTGCAACTTGTGTGATAGTAGTTATAGTTCCTTTATTATAATGTTAACTTCGCTAACTGACAGAAAACGCACAGCCTAGACTGCTGGCTCTATAAGCATGGTACTTGTACATGCAACTTGAAAAATCATCCCAAAAGAAATCCATCGGTGGCTCACATGGCTTTGTATTATTATATAAGCCTTCCGACTGCTTGACACACAGCTGGCGTGTTTTACAGTACACGAACCCTTCTATCCGTGTGTCTACACAAGCAGACAAAGCTGGGTCGTACAATGTATACCCCACAGGTCTACGAGGAAAGAACCCGTGGAAGTAGCGAAGTATTGGACGAACACAATAACTTTTGTACGTACCTTCATAAATTGTAGCCTACTAGCTGTGCCCGGTATGCATTCCAATATCACGTAAATATATATGTCGGAAATGAATCGGCAAACTCGCCAGTGGTGACATGACGCGACCTACTTACCAGTCACAACACAGAGTGCTTCTACAGAGCCCTGATGTCCGGCTCGAGGCGAGGGCGACAGTCAATGTCTGAACGCGGCGGAGCTGACACGTCTTGGAACTGTACCCGATTCATTGTGCCCCGTGTTATTGTGTTGAGTTGTAATCTCAAGTAATTTGTTAGTTTTGCTAGAAACAGTGTATCGCAACCAGCGTGTTTTTATAGCACGAAACCCATCGTCTGTCCACATGATGTAAGAGCCTAACGGAATAAATCCTGACATATCCGACATATACAGGGTGTCAACAGACCCTTCACATACCCGTCAACCAAGCATTCTGTACATCACACTAAGTAAGTTTACGCAAAAATTATTGCTGGGAATCGACTTTTTTTTTCGGGGTTATAAATCACGTTTTAAGGTAGGACTCGGTGGAAAGCACTTAAAGCATTGTGCTGATGGATGGATTGAATAGTACGGGGGTCGTGGAGGTGTGTACAGTAAAAATCTTACATTAAAAACATGTATTTAAAAAAAAAACTTGTGAAAAAGTTGGAACCTTGACCCCCAATATCTCCGTAACTAGAAGGTTCCCAGGTATGGTCTAGAACAAAAAAAATATCGCAATGGTGGGGAAAACAAGTGCCTTTCGTTTATGTTAAGGGTCTATTTACACCCTTTATATTGTTTTAGCTTTCGCAACCCACCCAAAAGAATCAAAAATCAAAATCAATCAATCAAAGCATTTATTTCAAATAGGCCAGTTACAGGCACTTTTGAATTGTCGAAACAAAGACAACAATAGCTACAGTCCCAGTCACAAGGCATAAAAACTGTGAAAGTACTGTAGTTGCCCATTCCCTAACGTAGATCTCTATGGAGAAGAACGGGCAAGAAACTCCATGGACACTCTTTTAAATCAGTATACTTTTACAAACTCTTGGTTACATTATTCATGTTGAGATGGTACATTATGTGAGAACGATGTAGCAAGATGTGTACGTTAAAAGTGTCCATAGTAAACAATTCAAAAAAATAAAATAAAAATAATCAATTCAAATAAGCCGTGGCAACCAAGAGATGACCAGTCACAACTGACAGCGCCCGTTCACGAACATGACGCATGTATCAGCACCGTTCAACTCAACCATTTTGAAGGGAACTAAATGATCCGACACACGCGCCACCATCAGCGAGACATTTGAGTGAGCATGACACACTCCTAACCGCCAGGGCACATTCAAGTCAAGAAAAGACGTAGGTTTCCCGCGAATGACAGCTTTCTATTACATAGTACTCACACAATATGGGCTATGCGGCTATATAATACTAAAGAGATTGAATTTATACAAAGCAAAGATAGTTGTACAATCTTCAGCAGCTCCAACATACTATTTAATGCTTCTTCTTCTTAGCGTTTCGATGGCAAAAAGTTTAAATATGCTTAGCCCAAAACTCAGCCACGTGTACCCCGCTCACTGATGCAGTAAATAAATCATCAAGAGCGCAGGTGATTGGGATATGTAATGCTATTCATTTATGCGCCCCTGTCCTTGTGGAGCAGGACCGGCATTGAGCCAAGCACCACACAATCCACCAAAGTGTCAACACAATCGAATCAATGGTTTAGGAAAAAGGACAAACACTCGTTTTTATTTGTATTGCAGATAAGATGTGTTATTCTGATGTATGTAACGTTTCAACAAAATCCGTTTTGTAAAAACCTATTTGCCAAATAAACATCATTTATCATCCATCCATCTTCAGAAAATTTCGCATTTCAGTAAGATATAGGTACTCGTAGTTAGGACTGTGTGCCAGAGACACGAAGTACAACAAGTCAGCTACTAAGCTCCGCTCCTATCGTCTTCTACTTCTTTTGTGTCGATGGATAGGACATACGAAACCACAGTCAATTCCTACTTTTATGGATAGATTCTAGATTAGAGAATATAATATATAGTCATATATATAATCATATAGATATATAATCATTTCTAGTTCGAAGAAATCAGCTGTTGCCTACATTTTGTCAGAAATGCGAACATTAAAGATGTATCCATGTAGTTTTCACAATTTCAGGGTTGGTTCCCTAGTAAAAGTTCTTAATAATGATGAGGTTATTTCAACCGCCCCTTGCACACATTTATAATGTTTGGAAAAAATTACAGCCGGTAATTAGAACGCCGTTTTCCGAAACTGATAAACGATAGTTCGTGTAGATAGTACAGCTTCCTAGCTACTTATCTCGTTGTAGAGCACCAGTAGGTAGGTGCACCAGCAGACGTCGCTCCTCAATTAACATCCACTGATCAACTGGTGCCAGCGATTAATTAGCTGCGACTGGACCACGGGTGGGGGAGGGGGGCAGGCCTTAGGGGGAGGGGGGCATCAAACACTCGCACGATTGATTGCGACGCCGCGAGTATAAACAAAAACGCAGCACTAATTCCATTAGGGCCCGAAAACTAACCCCACTATAAATCTCCGCGCGGCGCCCATTACTCGTGATAGCGGCCGCCCACCACGCCCCCCTCCCGCGCCCCCTGCGCCCGCGCCCGCGCGTTGTATGACGCGTCACGTGCGACTACACCATGAGCGCTGCAATTTATGGAAAAGCGCATTTCCTCTCGCGTGGGGAGTGCCCCGCCCCTTGCCGCCGGGGGAGGAGGCCTGCGCCGCCTCCCGCGCCAGTGGGCGCGCGTTCGCCGGCAGGACTACACGCGTCGACGTGCTCGTACTCGCGGTTCAGTGAACCAGTGCTCATCAGCTCGTGCCAGTGACAGTGATACCTAGCAGCTGACATCTAACCGCACACCATCACCCGCAGCTCGGAGCCACAGGCCTGCACTCCTACACAAGTGAGTGCCGATTCCTATACGTATCTAGAGATATTGGTTGCTGAACTGTTAAGTTCGGTGAGGGGCCTTTTTCATACCATGATTTTGATGATGAATTTGTCGTAAGTTTCAGACAGCATAATTACATCAGCATCACTTATTACCGACGATATGTTTTCATCTCGTTGATATTGATCTCTTATCTCATTAGCATCATGAGAACTGACAAGTACGCTAACGAAATTATGCTATGAAGGTTGTGTTGGATTATTTGAGTCTTTTTGTTTCACTTTATACCAATCTCAAAACGGGTTTCAAAAAGCCGTAGATATATCTATGTACAGTTAAATAATTAAAGAGCATAACGTCACTCTGAACTGACCTGTAAGATTTAACTGCGCACTGCACGACATTACCTAGTGCCCTGTAGCACTAACACTTAACAGCCGACGGAAAATCTGTAGATAACGCCTCTTGGCCATGTTTTACGTACTTGCCTAAGCAGAACCTTAGATCTATAAAGAACAGAAGGAACATTAGTCTTTCTGTTTAATTCTCTGCAAACAGCGCACATGTTCAGCTTATTTACATCTTATTGCAGCTCTCCTATAAAGTGAGCCAAACTATTACAAACACGTCAGCTACGCAACAAAGCACAGCACTATGCCATTGTGCCTCGTTTACATTAGCGCCAACAATAACACTGGCACAACAACTGGCCTCTATTATTACTACATATAAACATTGAAGTACGTAACACATCATACTCACTTTACACATAAAAGTGAGTGTTTTTTGCAGCACTAGGTACTGGCAGAATCGTTACAACACAATGCTAGTGCGTTCGCAACGAGCATTAAATGGCAATAAATCAAGCAATTAATTGTGTAGCTCCGCGATCACGTAAAAAACTGTTCCACCCGGTTACTCGCTAATAGCCGATAGCTCGGCTTCTTATGTACATCATACACACATATATACTCACACATGACATGCTTTGTATAGGTACTTCCCCAAATTTTTTTTTTTGATGTTACAGTGCGCTGTTGTTAATTGTGGATATATTATGTACTTTATGGAAGCTTAATTCTAACAAAACCTTTGGTTTTTCCCAGTTAGTTAATTTTTCGTAATAAATCACAATAGTCATTATCCATAGTCATCACAGTCAATTCCAGACATGCAAAGACCCCACTTGATGCTTTTTGATCTTCCATCCCTTACAAACTTGTCCCAAAACTGCAATCTAATAATTTACAAGAAGTAAAGACAGAAATTGTGTTTATTGGTTTTATAGTTCCTAATTTTATTTAATAGTTTTTTTTATTGACGCTCAACCAGATCTCAAATTACAATAGCCATTAAAACAATTAAGAACTAACGCCAAAAATACCAAGATTCCGTTAAAAAATCATGTTTCTCCGTTTCGGTTAGTGCTAGTTATTATTTTCCCAAACAGTTACACTATATGAAATTGCTATCATTGACAATGTTTGCAATATTATTTGTAAATATTACCGTAAGCTAACTGTCAGTAAGAAGTAGCATAGCAAGAGTATGGGCGTTCATATCGGCAATTGTACGGCGCGGCGCCGGCGGCGCGGGGCAGGCTATTTTGCGGCGCCGACGCGCGGCGCTGACGCTCGCATTCCACTCCCGCGCACCGCTTATCTGATACTGCAGTGATAGCCGAGCCAATACGAGCATGAGAAAGTTTCAGTAGCCGACAACATTGTCGCTACACGTTACGTTATAACTGCAGTTGCGTATATTCCAAGTAACGTTACTTTAGATATTATTTCAATGACATGAGCCCATGGTCGTGTTTGGTAAAGCCCATTGTGGTTTTCCAGTTTCTGCGCGAATCTTTGTTTGGCATGTTCGAATATAACATGGGGCAGAATGCAAAACTGGGTTCAGAAATAGATAGATGAACCACTTTTCTATTTTCGATTGTGATGATTGAGCATTTTTTCATTTTCTATCAATTACAAAAGTTATAAAGCGTCCTGTTATCTAGTGCACCCTCCTCTGCTATAACGCGTACTATCACGTTCTACTCGTGGCTCCAGCACGCTTGCCGTGTGTATTGCGATACGTTCTAGGCGACCCGTGCGCCTGCGCGAGGGCACTATCAGGCGCGCGCACTAATGTGCCTAACTTTAGACACTACGGACTATTGACCACGCACTAACCACTTATGATATAACAGTTTCTGAAAGCCTTCAGCCGCGTTACAGTCTACAGGCATGTTGACGGAAATAGAATTTCATTCGAAAACGGTTTTCTTAGATTATACAAAACATACATAAACTCACGCCTCTTTCCCATGCGGGTGGGCAGATACTACAGCACGCCACCTGCAACCATCCTTACATACTCCTTTCTCCTCGTCCACGTTCATACATCTGGTCATACACGCACGCTTACTCCTGTACTTGGCATTAGGAGAGTTAGGCAGAAGTATACCGAGACTAAATTTTCTTAATAAGATTGACGTGATTAGAATTTTGGAGAATGTATCATTTTAGAGGATCAATAGTTGTGAGGCACTATCGTCGCTTGCATTTACCATTCACACAAGTTAGTTGGTATGTACTGATTGCTGTCTGTCACCGATCAATGCTTGTTTTAATTGGCGCGTTATCAGCCGCGGGTTCTTATCAGCGCGTGACGTCATCGCGGCGGCGGCGTGCGCCTGCGCCTGCTACCTGCAACCCTTCTGACCTACTTACAGACGGCAATAAACGCGTCGAGTCGCGGTGACGTGTCGCCGGCGCCGCGCCCGCAGGTAACTGCGCAGAGAAAAAAACGCAAAACATTGGGACTCGGACATTGAACAAATTTACGATGTCCGCATAGTTCCGGCAATTCCGCACGACGCCGAACGTCTTCGCACGACACCGGGGTCGCAGCAGCTGATAGATAGAGTCAATAGCTCCGGTACCGTTCTAATAAATAATATGTTTATTTTCTCATCACAAACGTTACAGTGAACAGGAATTATAAATCTAAAACACTTGGTAAACCTTTGTGAGAGACTGGTGCCCGAAATAGGCACACAATACCTGTGTTACGGGTCACCAGGCCCTGGGGGGGCCTAAATGTGTGACTTATGACTAATGATGCTCTCAATTATTCATTTTTTCAATTTGGGGACAATTTCAGAGTTACAGACTAAAATAATATAGCCTGCCTGGCAGAAATTATGTTTTACATCGTACTTTACCGATATAATTGGTATGAACTATTGAATATCTTTCGTGTCAACACATTTGACGAGATTTGCAATTGTTTGTATTGTGGAACCCGAGGAAGAGTTACTTTAATTGTAACCATTTCTACCAATTAATAGAATGCCGTTAGCACTAACATAGAACCGATCATAGCGAGTATAGCGACCCATGTGTGGTGTGACAAGAATTGATAAGGTAGTTTAAAAATTACGGCAGTTACAGAAAAGTTGAAAGGGAATCGACTGTCTTGGTATGGACATGTGATGAGGAGGGACGAATCGCATGTGACTGAAAGAGTGATGAATATAAACGTTGATGGATGAAGACCCCAAAAAAAAGTCGTTTCCCAGCAATAATTTTTGCATAGAGTTACAGAGTTCGATGTAAGTACAGAATACAGTACAGAATGCTTGGTTGACACAGCAAGTCTTACTGCACTCCTATGACCAATGGGATTCTGCCAATATTAACTTCCTCGCATATCCTCCAGGCGTGAGGCACGACCGACAGAAAAGCCAATCCCATATACTTCACATCACCTGAGTACTACATCGTGAAGCTATTAGTGGCGGTGTCTTCACCGCAAACGGTGTCCATTACGAGAATCATCGTAACACCGGGGACATGATACGTGTTTGTTTGTTTGTTGGTATGCGGACGAGTGCGGGGCGGACGCGGGCGCGCGAGGGGCGCCAGTGTCATTGATACATCAGCGCGCACCATTACTTGGCTTTTTTGCTGTCCTCGTCATCGGATTAAGCTCTCGTCACCAAACAAAAAAAAAACTGTGAAACGACCGGGAACATTTCGCACTTAGTCGCCCACCCCTGTACCGCGACCCAGTCGTCTTGATAAATGACTGGGATGTTGACAAACGACTACCGACGACAAAATTAAACATCGGCTAATTTGTCGCCGCCTTAGTGTACATCGGACGTCGAGTTTGTTAACGTACAGCTGTTCTATCTGGCGCTATTTACTAGAGCCAATAAACTCCTCGTAAAATGATAACTGCGGTACTCGTACAGTCGTAAGAAGGTATATAAATGTGAGGGGCTTGTTTTGCGTGAGATGAGTACCTATAGAAAAGATCTGGGAGGACTGGCTCGCGGGGTTATTGTATTACTCTACGCTTAAGGTTGTTATAAGTATTTGCAACAAAAAAAACATGTTTACTGTACAAAGTGCACATTGCGGCAACAGCTTCTTAAAAAACCTAGAAGAATCATTCAAAACTAGTTTCACTTGATAAAATCTAGAAATACATACCTTGGTACTCACAGTAGAACAGACATCTAAAACGTTCCATTAATTTTGAATTGATTCGAATGCTGTCGGTACAGTGCAGATAACCGCCGGACAATAGAACTGGCCCGCCATACCTCTTACCTAGTCTCCAGCATTCATTGTTTAATCCACTTATCGTTGCGTTATCGGCAGCAGAGCGCGGCCTGCACGGACACGATGGACGCAAGTATCGCGGCGCCTCGGTCGCACTCTACGTAAAAAGCGTGGCGCCACGGCATTAGGAGCCGGGTTATTTATAGGGGGATTAATAGGGTTGTGTTGCGTCTCTTTCGCTCTCGAGGTACGGGCGTAAAGTGGTCTCGGTCGCACAGACAATTAGCCGGGCCCCGCCTGTCAGATGGCTCAATAAGTGCGCCGTGGACAATGCATGACGACGCGACCCCCGGGGGGAGCGGGTGGAGCCGCGGAGGGGGGGCGTCACGTTTGCGCAACGTCGCCGCTAGGCTCGTGCTATGTCATTTATATGTTCCCAACGAACCTTTTTTCCCCATGGGCTGTGAACCGTTTGCGTCTCTTGACAAACAAAAAAGTAATCGCAAAGGTATTTCAAATATGTGCAGTTTTGCGGATGAATAGTTCCGTAATGAAGTCCGTTATCATTGTGACGGTTTACTATTCCCAGATGGTTTTGTTGTTTATTTATCTAAGCAATTAAAATCGTACAGTTACAGCTGGAAATTCAAGTTACACATTTACATGAAAGCTTTCAGAAGATATAATCGTTAATGTAAGGATGTCGTAACTGCTATAATTACCAAACGAGTTAATCGAACGTACGTACTTAGAACGTATCAATAAAGCAGTTGATAGCATATTAGCAGTGAACATGCTTAGCAGGTATCATGATAGTAAATCAATTAAGTTGTCATACAACATTAGTTTTAGTATATGCGAAACCTGAAACACGTTTCTAGTATTTTTATGTAAAGAAAATTTCAAAACTGTATCAAGATAAATCACAAAGTTATAAGCTGGTTCTGTTACCTGGTTGTCCGCACAAAAACGTGGTCACCACGCAGCGCGCCGTGCAGCGTCTTGAGCTCATTGATAGTAATAATTTGGCAGTAGGTACCTTAATAATTGCGATATTTTATTTGCTTAGTGTCGCTCGGTATCCAACATGTAGCCTTTTTAAATATTTTTGGGACAAAATATAACATGGTTTAAAAATGATTGGAATCGATTCAGTTACTTATTCTGAACAAACTATATTTGATATCGGTAGTACTGAACAAACTATATTCAGGTTTCGCATATAATAAAAATAATGTTGTATAATATGTAACGTACTTATGGCATACCATCTCCTACCAAAATACACCTAACCAAGATTAATAATTAACTTAACAAACAACAAACAACAAACGTCTAGAATTTAGCACGAAACAGTTTCCCACGGACGTGTCAGTGTCCAGGAACTTTGGCACCAGGATCAGGTACCTGCTAGGAAGTGGACACAATCTGGCAGGTAGAGTACCTACGGCCCAGTCACTCACTCACTTTACAAACAAAGCCTGTGTTGTGGTGACACGGATAATCTCCTTCGCAGAAACGATGGTGTTCACAGAACTCCGCTCTCTTGGTAATCCGTACTGCGAGGAGCCACTTCTGGAAATGATGCTAATCAGTGTTACATCTATTGTGTGAGCGTGGGACCTGGGAACTGGGAGGTGATGTATCGAAAATTAGAATACATTAAGTTGCGATGACTGCACTGAAAATAAAAATGGAATAAAAATTGATCGCCCGCCCCCTCGCTCGCCCATCCGTCCATAGTTTTCAGTGTGAACCCAAGTAGTTTAGCTATATCTTCGCGTAGTGAATATAGTTTCCATCGCCTCGCTTCGTCCGCGGCTCGCCCGCCCGCCCAGCAGCTGGCAGTGGCCTGCGCTTTAGCTCAACGTTTGACGTCATTTGGAGGTGAAATGAAAGTCAAGTGGTTTTACGTAGTTTTGTTAAAATAAACGCCATCTTATCATTTTAAGAGCTCAAAATAGCAAAATACGGTTTAGAAACCTAAAATATTGAAATGGTTTCGGAATCAGCATTATAGGTTAATTTTTACTTTACGTACCCATTAAAAACAGAAAAAAATAAAAGTTTTCATGAAATCAGTTTATTTTTAATACGAAAATAAATAATCTGAACTTTTATTACATTAACAAAGAGTGAATCTGAACTTTCAATCCAAAGGATTTTGCTGCTAGCCCTTTCAACGTCGATAAATTGGCATGTTTTATATTTTTCCAAAGAGTATTATCCAATTAAGTATGTTATCTACTAGTTCTAGGACCCAGTTGTCAGCTGAAATATTAGCAACTATGATAAAGTAAATAAAATTAAATACATCGTTGTCAACATGTTCCCATTTTGTAGTTACGTGTGCGTTGATGTCTTTTCCACGAACAAACTGCAATTAGCCACATTGCTCGAATTCTATACATTTTTGGTCTTATTGCCGTTATTATTTTGGTTGCTCCTTCATTCTGCCTAGCATAGAAGAAATGTATAAAATAGATTTCGTGAAACATTTGTGATTCCTGATCATTAAAAATACATTAATTTTTAACATGCATTCTACCTACTTATGAGTATAGACGTCATAACAGTCACAAACACCAAACTTTTGCATGTTTTCGCATTGACAGATGAGATACCAGTACCACGCATATTTAAGTTTAGTTTAGCAAACAGTTTAGTCCATAATTAATTCAGAGTCCGACTCGTATTTATCGTACAAATAGCAACGATTTTCAGAGATTAAAATACGTTCCGATTCAGTTCGGTCATTCAGAGATTGTTTTGTGAATTTTAAACTTCCAAATATCAACGTAATTATTAAATCGTTTGTGAAAACAATCCTCGATATTCTAAGACATCTTGAAAAATCACA
Organism: Noctua comes; assembly: GCA_963082995.1. Lineage (NCBI taxonomy): Eukaryota > Metazoa > Arthropoda > Insecta > Lepidoptera > Noctuidae > Noctua > Noctua comes. The sequence goes on from OY720268.1 coordinate 349,324, forward strand.
AACATGATACGGACAAAGCCGCGGGCAGAACTTGTGACGGAATATTACATTTCGTAGAAGTCGAGTTTATGTTGTAGGTACGTGTTACGTTTAATAGGAGAAAATCTCACTAAGTAGGTATCATAAATTATCAGTTTAACAACTCGTCGTTTCTAAGCATTAATTTAAAAAGATTCCAAATTCCACAGATACGTATCGCAGATTATTGTTATTTGATGATAATAATCTGCGTAACTCGTGAGACTATCATTATTTGGTAATTATCATTAGATCTCACGCAGATGTGTTGTATAATAACGAGATGAAGGTTTGGTTTATGTTTGTTTCACGACAAGGCCGCGCCGCCGCCGCCTTGCCGCCGCGCCTCCCTCCCCGTCGCGTCGCGATCTGTCGAACGATTTCAATACCATAAAAGCACAGCATAGACCTACTTTAGGTTCGAGAAAGAACCTAAACATGCTGTTGAATGCAGTTTCATTTAATTTACAGTCATAGATAAAGTTGTTGAATCTTATAGAAGCGCCATAGGCACGCATAATGTAGTTTTTATAGGGCCGTCAACAATACGAGAACTACGTTGTTGTATTTTTCTCCCCTTAGCACACATATTTGATGATGAGCCTGAAGAAATTAAGCTCATATAACTATAGGTAGTTCTTATTCACTGCACGTTAACGATCAATCGCTGTTACATGTAGATACTTAGAGATGTCATAAATTAACTTAATCAAATAACTTGCTTTCGAGAGTTATTTATCGGAAGTTTAATTGTACAGATATCGAAACAGATGATGAACATAAGAAGTAAAAACAAACAGCAGCGTATATAATTATCTTAGTCAGAAATGCTATTTTTAATTAATGATCATATAAGCTTCATACATTTTTATACAGATTTGCGCACGCTCATCTTATTTTATGAAACATTAACTAATGAGGCCGATGAGACCTATTTTTCTGAAAGAACAAAAACAGACCACCAAACAAACAATAAAATAAATGTTTTTTTGCTGTAAGTACTGTATATGTATGCTGAAAATATGCATTCAGTAAATAGCTGTTATTTTGAAATTACAAAGAGACACTTCAATTTTATTGGGTTGTGTATAGATGTTTCATATATTAATTACTCATAAGTCATATCAAAATAAGTCGTTATAACTGTTAGAAATAAAAATTGTAATATTTTTCTTAAATTAATTACTTGGGCGATCAAAGTAAGCATATGAATGTTATTGAGCAAGATCCGATCTACTACCTTCTACGGTCACTCAACTAAATTGCAATTTAGTCTGAAAGTCACAACACACAATGTTTAAATTATACATATATAATTGTTATGCATGTATATATAATTTAAATTGTGTTGTATAAACAATAGCACAACAAAGTTCTCATTAGGACACAAGTTATTGAACTGTGGTGCTTGAGCACAGGACGCGGTGCTATAATAAACGTTCTCGTGGGAAAAAATTGATCTGTTGGACATAAACAGATAAACAGTCGTTTAGAATGCAGTTTCTAAAATCAATATTCTTAAACTATTTAATATTCATCAAATGAATGCTAATTCTGTCATTTAATGTGTTATTTATGGACAAAACACCTGGAGCTTGTGAAACCAATGTTAGTATCTCAAGTATAAAGTTATTAATGTGAAAGTTTGGTTGTTTGTCTGGATATTTGTCGTCGGTAAACAAAAGTCCTGTTAGGAAGTAGGTATAGGTATAGGTACAGTCTCACCGGAGATCATTGATTGGATGGAAAAAATCTTTAAAAATCCTCAAATGTTAGTTGAAAGTTAAACAAAAAAAAACCGACTGAAAAACTGAAAAGCATAAAATAAGTACATTTTAAATTAAACAAAAGCTGGAAGCTTTATTACAAACTAGCTTCTGCCCGCGGCTTCGCCCGCGTGGAGTTCGGGAATTGCCCATAGGATCTTACTTCTGGGATAATAAGTAATCTATGTATGTATAGTACATACATATATTTACATGTACTTGCTTATAACTTACAAATATTTGTTCATAGTAATATCAATTAAATTACATATATGAAATATCTTGGTTTGAGATTGGACACCGGTGAAACCAATCAAATGATTTATTAGGAATCTATTTATAGACATAGTACTTTAACATAATATTTAATATCAATGTCACGTACCGCGAGCCAACGCGAAAATCGGTGGAATAACACATCAGAACAATCCTACCTACTTAGTAATATTTAAATAATCCCGCGCCCCGCACGCCCCCCGCAACGCTGCACGGCATGCGCCCTTCTACGTGAGCTTCGAAGCCCTAGTTGACTATATTGGGAGATGATTTTGGAAAAACTGATACACATCTCTTATAAATTTTAATTAAAGAGTGTGAACACTAATTTTCGAGTCAATCGACCCAGCAAATATTAAGTTTCACAGAAAATTCAACACCCCATTTCACCCTCGTGGGGGTGGAATCTCGAAAAACCCTCTCTAAGTGGACACCTACTCTTCACAAAGAATACACCGTCCAAATTTCATGTCTCTAGGACCAGCGGTTTGGGCTGTGCGTTGATATATCAGTCAGCTAGATAGGACATAAAATTTTAAATTGGGAGATGATTTTGGAAAAACTGTGATACACGTATCTCATAATTTTAACTAAAGAGTATGTACTCAAATTTTCAAGTCAATCGACTCCGAGAATAAAAAGTTTCACATAAAATTCAACATCCCATTTCACCCTCTTAGGGGTGGAATTTCGAAAAACCTTTTCTTAGTGGATATCTACTCTTTACAAACAATTCACCGTCCAAATTTCATATCTCTAGGTCCAGTGGTTTGGGCTGGGGGTTGATATATCAGTCAGCCAGTCAGGACGTTTAATTTTAAATTAGGGGATGATTTTGGAAAAACTGTGATACACGTATCTCATAATTTTAACTGAAGAGTATATTATATAAACAAATTTTCAAGTCAATCGACTCAGGGAATAAAAAGTTTCACAGAAAATTAAACACCCCATTTCACCCTCTTAGGGGTGGTATTTCGAAAAACCCTTTCATAGTGGATACCTCGTCACAAAGAGTGCACTGTCCAAATTTCATGTCTCTTGGACCAGCGGTTTGGGCCGTGCGTTGCAGTCAGTCAGGACTTTGAATTTTATAAGTATAGATGGTCGCCCATCGGCCATGCAAAAGATGCTCTTACCCATAGGAGTTGTTTTAGCGCCACCGTGAACACGGAGTTTGAAATTATCACGTCTATTCCTAGGAACAGCATCAGACAAAAGCTGAAATAAATGGAAATTTGATTTAATTTACATAACTGTTTCCAGGATATATAATGAAGGCAATGTCAATATCTTACGTTCTATAAAATAAGATTTACAGCTTTCCGTTGTTTGCAGTCTAAACATCTATCTAATGCACCTTTTCTGTGCCCGAAACGCTATTTCATTGTCCGAGCTATTCCCTCAAAAGATGACTCCATATCTAAGAATTAATTTGGCTAATCCATAGTAAGCAGTAATTAGCGCATCTGTGTTGAGAACCACAGCAAGCTGCTTCAAAGCTTAGCTCTTAGGCTGCACTACTCAATTTTTTACTAAGTGCCTCTATTTGAGGTTTACAATTCTATTTAAAATCTATTATTAGTCCCAGAAATTTTGTTGTGTCAGCTTCATTGATATTTATATTATTAAATTGAATATTAAGATTATTGATTGTTTGTGCACGTTGTCTAAAGTGCATTAGGTACGGCGAGGCGAGGGGCTGTGCGTGGTGCCATGTAGGTACATCACTTAGGTCGCAGACTAACACATCGCCTCACAGCACAAACCAATAAGCCCACAGGCATAACGAGCACCGCTTTAAGAAGCGTAATATACTGTTGAACCGACCAAGTACTATTGAGTCTGTCTGCCATAAGGGACAGTCAAAATCTGACTAACAATTTCGTTACAATCGATAAATCCTGAAGCAAAGTAAATAATGATTATACCAAAATGTTACTGTTTACATACAATACGTAGCTATCACGTACCAGAAGTATGTACCTTCATATAATTATTCGTAGAACATGTGAGTGGAGTAAAGTGCACTAACCGACCCGTGACAGCGGGACGGCGCCCTACAAGTACTACTACACACTTGAGATGCTGCCTGTTCAACATGCACCACAAGCTGCGTGATGCCGGGGACAATACAGACATCTCAAGTGTGATATAAGATTTTAAACTATCATGGTCACTAACTTTATTATTAATACTCGAAACGGGATATTTACCATGTTGTGTTTAAGGATGGTTCTTCACCTCGAGCATTCATCTGTAATGTAACGTTACAGATCCGAGAATTACATCAGTGAAGGAGGAAAACCGAGCATGTACCGTGCGCAGCCTGTCTGTAATGATTCAATCTGTAGTATTTTGTTACAACTTGTAACATCAATGCGCACCACTTGTAATTGAGCGTGCTGCCACAGAATAAATAGTATTGTAACGTAATGCTCGAAATCGAATCTTAAATGTTACATTACAGGCGAATGCTCGTCAGTCAGGCAGGCAGTATTGTAACGTAATGCTCGAAATGGAATCTTAGACGTTACATTACAGACGAATGCTCGCGGTGAGGGACCACCTTAACATGGTAAATATCCCGTTTCGAGTATTAATAATAAAATCTCAAGTGTGTGTAGTGACAGGTCGTTAAACGACTGCAGAGCCCCAACACAAACCATGGCCCACCTCCTGACCTTTTTTTTTGTGCAAATCCACCTGCACTATAAATAAAAGACCTTTCCCAAGCCACTAGAGCAACGCCGTCGTTATGGCAGAGTTCTGGTCGAATCTACAATAAATAAAAATGAAATAAGCCTTAATTGCTGAAACTTTATTTTAAATTTCCTTAACTCTATTATAATACAATTATACTTTCTATGTTTAACATATCATTTTTCGGTAGCCGGTTTATCTTTTTCAACTTGTGTTTCGGCAAAGGCTAGAGGAGGCCTTTGCTTTCCATTTTGTCCTATCTTTTGCAACACGTGTTCATTCTGGACCAGTTATCTTTTTATGTCGTCTTCCCAACGTTTAGTTTGTGTACCTTTGCTCCTCTTTCTATCAAATCTCTCAATCTTATCTTGATAGCCAAATTAGCTTTTATTGACCCAAATATTAATTGATGGCAACACCTTCTCACCATCTTCTTCACCGTGTCGATGATTCCCACAATTATTTGACCTAAATTAGCTTCGACCTAAGGCTAAGGGAACGGATAGAGAAGTGGACGAGACTTACTAGTCTCGTCCACTTGTCTATCCCTTCCCAGTGAAGAAGATGGCGAGAAGGAGTTCCTATCAGATAGTGAATTCTATACATCAGATTTGTGTACTACCCACAATAACATAAGAGCGAGAGGGAGGAGATTTTTAAAGCCCAGAAACGGTGTATTAGATCTATATCAAACCTTAAAAGCACAGACACCTGTGTACCTGTGTTTCGGTGTCTGAGGATACTGACTTTTCCATGTTTGTATCATATTGGAGGTGGCAATTTTTGTAAAAACAAATCCCACCAAAAACATACCTGTTAAGAAGGGGGCCAAGTTCCTATCGGCTAATTGTTCGCCTAAAAAAGGGTTGAAATCCAATCCAATGCCAAGTTTAGATGCACTTTAAAATCGATCATAATCATCTTCATCAACAGCCTGATCCATTGGTAAACATTTGCCATTCCCAAGACTCGCCACCACACCCAGTCCTCCGCCTTCCGCATCCAGCCACTACCCGCCACCGTATTCACGTTAACGGTCCATCTGGCCGAAATTCACTTTACCATACACCCAACTTAAAATAATCCTAAAGATTATGCTATATTTTTTTTTAAATCTAAGGTAACTGCACTACTTTTAGGCAAATGTGTGACACAGTGAAAGACTTTCTAAATGATATGATTTATCCAGATTATGATTGTTATAATTAATTGCAAATTTGACCATGTAAGACTTAATGTACCTGAATATAATATTATTAATTGACTTCACTTTAATTTCTATTATGTTTTGTTGACATTGTTTTGTTTGTATTAATATTTTAACTTTATGTAATAATTTTCACGCCGTAAGGTAGACTGTAGCCGATTTCATTAATGTATGTACAACACCTAACCTGTATCTACTGTCATAGCAAATAAAATTCTGATTCTGATTCTGAACGTGTGACAGAATCTGATGTTGTTATTTCAGTATTCACCTTAGAGAGAGATTCATTCACGCAGTAGCAAACATGCACCAAATTACAAGGTAGTAAGATGCTTCAACTCGCTCGGGGTTTCAATAAAACCACTGATATCGATCACATATCGTAAACACTTGATAAGCATCTTATCAGCGGGACCTGTGTGATGTTGTGACATGTGCCGGGTATTATGTGACAAGTACCGGGAGTCGAGTAGTGTTTGTTTACTTCCTAATATCGCGGGGTATGCAGGGGTGTGCGGGGGTGTGCGGAGGGTGTCGTGAGAACCGCGCGCACCTACAAGGTCACGGGGCCTTCTCGCGCGTTTCCCGTGTGCTAACACTGACAGTTCGTCATGAATCATTCATGACGAGTAACATCTAGTTCTGCTGAGATCCTGTTAACATTCCGATAATGATCTAAATCTTGATAAGCGTTGTTTCATCATTTAGATGATCCTTTCTTTTGTTTTTCAATAATTGAGGCTAAGCGGATTCGTTCGTGCATGTAGCAGTACGTCTTTCCTTATGTTTTTACTTTGTATAACATCTCTTGAAGACTTGTGTGCCGAACGCATTCATTGCCAAACTACAAGTAACTTAACATGAATCCCTCTCTCGATCGCTAGCCAGTAAAGCGTCCACTACTGAATATTACGTCCTTGTAAAAAACACTCATCCAAAAAGCGTCAGTGCATGTCATACGAAAATGACCCCGACTTCATGAACCAACCTACTAAGTAGTATGTTTTTATGTGTAGTAACATTAGTGTTTAAAAATAACCATTTAACCTTTCAGGAAATAATTTATTGTTATCTACATTAATAGTGAAAATAAAAAACACATAAACCTTATTATTTAATTACAATATTATTTTATATCTCACTAACCACCTGTGGTTTTGCAAAATACTCAAACACATATTTCAAAACACTAGTATTACAATCATCATATATAATATGTGTATACACACACACATACTCGTACGTCAAACAATTTGTCTTGTTGTCTGTTATTTATTCGCGTTAGGCGAGCGCGATCTAATCGCACATCTAATCTTATCTACGTGATAATGATAACACTATTAACGTTGATAGCCGTCGAGCGAGCAGTCGGCCGCGAGGCACATACATTCGCGACTATGACCTTCTATATCAACCGTTTATTTTAATAGTAACATATCAACAATCAATACAAAAGTTTAAGAGAAACACTTTGGTGAATAGACCTATCGCGTACTTCAGAATATTAAGAAACGTGTGTCCAGCTGTAGGATTCATTCTAAATTAAACTTCTGAGACCAAAGTATGAATATTCATAATCAGTTATCAATTATTATACGTAGCGTCTGTGTCGTTGTTAGAAAGTGAACCCCTAGGTGCATTTTAGGGCCTTTAAGTGAAATTTAGTATCAAGATATACCTTGGTAATGTTTCTTTGTTACACTCAGTGGAGCGGCTCAATGTGGAGTGCTGTATTGGTGTTTGTTTTTTTTTTGCAAATATTTAGGGAATGTTGAGTGCGGTGAATTGGCGACACTTTCGCACATTAAACACAGGTTTCGTAATGTGCAGTGTGTTTCTTTAACAAAATCAAATCAGTCTGCTTAGAAATTAAAACCCATACTGCCACAATACTATATCATCCGTATAATTGTCAATAAATCGCATGTTCATAAAACAGATTCCACAAAATTCAAATTCTTAACTGCAAATAACTGACTATAATGAATGAAAGTATTTTTTATAATACATTCTTAATACTCCTAACAGTCAGTAAAAAGTAGTGTGCAACGTCGTCACTGCCGTAGAAAGCCTCTTCACGGCTACGAAAGTGCTACGAGTGTCTACGAGCGTAGAGCGTAAACCAGGCGTAGCTCCATGCTTGCCATTCCTATGTATGATCCTATGCTGATATGATCACGAGTATTAATACACAATACTTATTATGATATTATTTATTGATAGCGCCGGTTTTAAATCAATATTGTGCGATTGCCCCGATTGATTTAAATATAGAGTAGAGTCGATGGATGTACGAAATAAAAGTTTGTCAATGTGACTTGATATTCAAATGCATGGGTTGGATTACACAAGTAACTCCAATGACTGACTAACTGCTTTAACATGTAGAAGCTGATAACTAAAAAATGTGTGCAATAGTAAATCTAACGTGGTTTAATAAGTTTCACACCTAGTTGTGTTATATAGTACAAAGTCTTTGGTTATTGCTACTGTGTTACGCTCTATACTATGTCAGTGTTCTATATCATTTAATATATGTATTTTGGCATTTCATTACAATCGAACGTTCGGCACAATAAATTCGATCGGTCCGAAGTCGGTCGGCTTTAAAGTGAATTCCGATTGGTGTTCGATCATCAGTCGTATGCAAGTGACTCCGTGGAGAGTGGCCTCCGGCAGGTAGTGAGCTGTGCGAGCCACGCAAAGCGCGTGAGACGCCGCGCGAATGATGTCATCAGATCACTCCACATGTAAGGCGACCGGTATGGAGAGCTTGTGGACACCGGACACTGACTGATGATGTACTACCGTCTCTGTCAGTGGCCGGGCTCCGCAGCTGGTCGGGTCCTTCAGTGAGTCGACTTGACTCCGACTACTCCGCTCATCATTATAAAGAAACCACACAGTGCTTTATTGTTGTTCTCATAGACAGAAAATGTGAAGATTTTATATTCGCTAATCTTCTATACATATAAAATTCAAAGTCCTGACTGACTGACTGACTGACTGACTGACTTATATATCAACGCACAGCCCAAACCACAGGTCCTAGAGCCATGAAATTTGGACAGTGTACTCTTTGTGAAGAGTAGGTATCCACTAAGAAAGGGTTTTTCGAAATTCCACCCCTAAGAGGGTGAAATGGGGTGTTGAATTTTCTATGAAACTTTTTATTCTCTGAGTCGATTGACTTGAAAATGTGTTTACATATACTTCAGCTAAAATGATGAGATACGTGTATCACAGTTTTTCCAAAAACATCCCCCAATGTAAAATTCAATGTCCTGACTGGCTGACTGATACATCAACGCACAGCCCAAACCGCTGGTCCTACAAACATGAAATTTGGAGAATGTACTCTTTGTGGAGAGTAGGTATCCACTAAGAAAGGGTTTTTTGATATTCCACCCCTAAGAGGGTGAAATGGTGTGTTGAATTTTCTGTGAATCTCTCTCGAGGTCGATTGACTTGAAAATGTGTCTACATATACTTCAGTTAAAATGATGAAATACGTGTATCACAGTTTTTCCAAAATCATCCCCCAATTTAAAATTCAATGTCCTGACTGGCTGCCTGATACATCAACGCATAGCCCAAACCGCTGGTCCTAGACACATCAAATTTGGAGAATGTACTGTTTGTGGAGAGTAGGTATCCACTATGAAAGGGTTTTTTGAAATTCCACCCCTAAGAGGTTGAATTGGGGTGTTGAATTTTCTGTAAAACTCTCTCGAGGTCTATTGACTTGAAAATGTGTCTACATATACTTCAGTTAAAATGATGAGATACGTGTATCACAGTTTTTCCAAAATCATCCCCCAATTTAAAATTCAATGTCCTGACCGGCTGACTGATACATCAACGCACAGCCCAACCCACTGGTTCTAGAGACATTATTTTGGAGAATTTACTCTTTGTGGAGAGTAGGTATCCACTAAGAAAGGGTTTTTTGAAATTCCACCCCTAATAGGTTGAAATGGGATTTTAAATTTTATGAGAAACTTTTTATTCTTGGAGTCGGTTGACTTGAACATGTGTCAACATATATACTTCAGTTAAAATGATGAGATACGTGTAGGTATCACAGTTTTTCCAAAATCATCCCCCAATTTAAAATTCCACGCCCTGACTGGCTGACTGATATCGATTGACTTGAAAATTTGTGTACATACTCTTCAAACAAAATCCAGTAAATCCGATGTCCAATCTCAAACCAAGGTATCAATATTTCACGAATCTAATAATTTAATTGATATAACTTTAAACTAATATTTGCAAGTTATAAGCAAGTACATGTAAATCTATGTAAGTATGTATTATAGATAGATACGTAGATTACTTATTATCCCAGAAGTAAGATCCCGTGGGCTATTCCCTAACTCCACGCGGGCGAAGCCGCGGGCATAAGCTAGTAGTCTTATATAACTATTATTTATTAGTGACATGATTTGGTGTATAAAATCATTCCATCGGTTTTAAAGAAAACCAAATATCGAAATATTTTGATCGATTACAATTTTGCCTTTATATCCAATATCTAAGCGCACGGTAGTGCGCAGGCCAAGTTTCATAGATATAGCTTCAGTAGATCCTGAAATATGACCCTGTGAATATAGCTAATTTTGGCACTGACTGACTAGTGAGTCAGTCAGTGACCACAGAAGAGACAGTGAACTTGGCAGGTTAATTTAATTATATAAATAATAAATTTAATTATACAATTAATCAAGTGTTACGTACAGCACGAAAACCTGCCAAGTTCAAATTTAGAAGTATTATAATTTTAGACATTTTTAACCAAGTACCTACGTATTTTCACAACTGTACCATATTTTAAGTTGGGTGTATGGTAAAGTGAATTTCGGCCAGATGGACCGTTTACGTGAATACGGTGGCGGGTAGTGGCTGGATGCGAAAGGCGGAGGACTGGGTGTGGTGGCGAGTCTTGGGAATGGCAAATGTTTACCAGTGGATCAGGCTGTTGATGAAGATGATTATGATCGATTTTAAAGTGCATCTAAACTTGGCATTGGATTGGATTTCAACCCTTTTTTAGGCGAACAATTAGCCGATAGGAACTTGGCCCCCTTTTTAACAGGTATGTTTTTGGTGGGATTGATATTTCAGTAAGTGCTCAGTTGTGTCAGCTAGCTCACGGCCACACTTACGCCAGGCATACCTCAGCCGTGTGAGAGTGTGCGAGTGTGAGCCGACACATTTGTACTACAAGTACATTAGTGCTATCTGCGTGTCCCATCACGGACCATCCCGGCTCCTAATTTAAGAGCAATATCAATTTCGTGTGTCGCCGGCCTGAGGGACGGGGGGATGGAGTGAGGGGAGCGGGTTAGTGCGCGGGCGCCGGCGCTATGTGACACACGGGACGCGGGACGCACCGGGACAGCGCGCGACAAGCCACGCACGTCACACCGTGCTGGACTACGTCACCGCAAGAGATTCATGTAATTTGTAGGTACACTTGATCAATCCATTATCACATTTGGACATTCCAGTATATGTCCATTAACAACGAAAATACGTGTGATTATTATTCATCATGACTACGTGATTTTAAATCAAAACAAATCATAACTAACATTGTCTAAATTAGGTAGGTATTTGCACAACGTTTTGTAAAAGTAATTGTCAATACGCCGTACCTAGGTGATATCAGAATCCATAGCTACGTATGGTGTCATTCAGTAACGGTTCAGGTGCGTGCGGTGTCCGCGCGACCGGTGTGTCGCCGGCCGGCGGCGCGGTGCCTGTGTCGCGCCGCCTCAAAAGCCTTTCTGTGTTCAGCGCGCGCCCCCGCCCCCGCGCCCGCACTCACCTGCCCCGCGCTCACCCGCGCCTGCACTTCCGCCGCGCCGCAATTAAACCCGTCGATAAATTTCCAAACTTAATCAAACGACTGCAGTCGCGACTAACGCACAGAGCGGGTTCGGGACACTCCGAGTGCAGGCTGCCAGCCGATTGTCGCATGTCGGCTGCCTCGACTTCATTTGATGTATGAGGAGAACGTAACGGTGCTTTGTTTTAAGTCGATCGGCAACGTTTTGCCTCAAGTTTGTCATAACTTTTTAGCTGATACTTCCAAAAGATTTTGATTGTGATTTAAACTTGATAATCTAAGGACAAAAATTGTGTGGAATGGTTGTCCTAGAACCGAAATTCAAAGACAAATGGAATAAATCCAACCAGCACTGGGCTCGCAGTCCTCTCACATATAGGCCTGCGTCCCAAGTCACAAAGTGCAACGGTGGAAACATTATAGGCTGATTATGCTAACCTAATAAGTTCATCAATTCTCACTTAGTAAAGCGTGTGAGCTAAAACGGCTGCTTTTGTTATGATATTGTTACAAATCAAACTGACGACATGGAGGTGCTAACACCATATTGCGTCGTCGAATACCTTTAACAAGGAAAAACACTTTTGTGTCTTTTCTCATTGAACGTATTTTCAGCGTTTCGTCAATTAAAATTATTTGAAAACGAATGTCAGAACTAAACAGATGCCAAGGAGCACAGAACACAAAGGGTCTTGGACAACATGGGCGAAACACCTACATAATACGGCATACGCATACGGCTACGGCATTAATTCCGCACTTGTGCAGTTCTTGTGCATAAAGTTTTAATAAATAAATAATAGAAATACATCTCAAATCGAAGCTCATACTGAGTTTTCCAATTCAAACTACTGCGACCAAATTCGCCAGAAACCGGAGTTAGGGCCAATTGAAAATGTTGCAATTCCTTGTATTTTGTCGAGTACTTGACTGCAACAGTCATTTGTTTTTAAATCCGATCATGTTGAAAACATTATGGTAAAGCTAAGCACACAGTGATCAATCTGCTCGGCTGGTGAAGTCCTAGAATCGACTGAGGTCTACTAAGGTCTGTATAACAGAATCCCCATGTTTAAACAGGTTTATTATTAGTTTGCTTATTCTATCAAATCTTTGGCAAAATCCAGAAAAGAGCAACATATTTTATCTGTATCTTTATTCTCCGGTGACTACTTATTATTTCACAAACAAAAGTTCTAATAATTAGCTACTATTTGAGATATATTTCATTTCTGTTGGCCTTACGCCCCGATTTCTTAGAAAATTGCCCATGGTTCTTTAGCACGAAACAAAAACAGTTTAGTGCAAATGTATAAGTAAAGCATTTACTGTTATACTAGCTACCTATTATGTTATCACATAATCGTTTAATCGTTTATTTATAAAAAGGGGGCACATTTACAATAAAATATCTTAAGAAATAAAATAGAGCAGTTGCTTATTGCCTGAACTAGGTTGAACCTGTGTTTCAGGCTACAAAGTGCATAAATACCTACTTAAAATAAATAAATTAACATTAAATGAAAAGTAAAGTACTAAAATTAAAACTTACATAAAATAAACAAACATAAAAAACAGCGTGTCAGCAGTTTACTTGCAGACAACAAGTAAGTCTTCTGTCTGTGCATAAGAAATGGGTTGTAGAAAAGTAATTATAGACTTTTTACAGTTAAAATAATTTAACTGATATATACTTAGTTTTCTAATAATGTATATATGTGTAATGTTTAATGTACGTTTAGCGATCAAATCCGGTTCCCAAAAATAATTACCATTTAAGAATGCCTTCTTTTATCCTTACCAAAATTAACTACTTACAATTAACCGACTAACTGTTATAAGGATAACAAATAAAATAAACAAAATATTGCACGATCAAGTTTTCCTCATGAAATATTAAATTCTATGAAAGGCAAAGTGAGTACGTAGACAGATAAGGGGTGATTCAAACGACGGGAATACTTATATTGAAGTTTAGATCAGTGTAAACAATTGGCGGAAAATGTGCGGAGTTTACCTTAAACCGGGGTCATGTGATTTATTTCTTTGACGCGAAACTTCAACATACAAAGACGCGCTACAAGTATTAGAGGAACTACTAAACTACCTCTACCTACCTACCTTCTGTGGCACAATTGCGTCTCACCGCCTGTACTTTCACACTGGCTATCTGTGAAATCTTAGTATCCTAATGTTGTTGGCAGTCACAATAAAAGGATTTTTAATTGATAAAATACGATGGTAACACTATCCTGGTTAGTACAATATTTTGCCCAAAAACGCTAAAGTACAAACAAACAAATTCTAACACAAGATCACGTTTGTAATCCCCGTGTCGCTGGCAGACATTATATTTTTGGCCCCAAACTGCGCCACTTTCCCGGCTTCGTTGGCTGCACGATGTGGGGCCCAGCGGTGCTGTATTCACTGATTGTTAGGTAGAGGTGCTCCTGTAGATCCTGTAAATCCATTCCATCCAGAATTAGCTTTTTTTATAGTAATTAGGGCATGAGTCCAGTCGAAGTACTTTTTAATAAATCACTGGGCTTATGAATAGTAATTATGTCACGTTTCAGACTGTATGATCACAACAACGATGATGACAGTATCACGAGTAGGCAGTCAACACAGATAGCGGTGTATGGTATGGTGTAGACAAAGACGCATAACTATCTCGCGTTAGCCGGCTAAATCCGGGTGGCAAGCGCAACCGCAGTGACGGAGTAGCGATATGCAGGGTAACTTGTGTTCTTGTCCTCACAGCTAACATGTCACAAATTTGATGTAAGAATGACGCGCGTCAATCAGATCAGTTCATTGTTTTCCTAGAATTGATAAAATGAGACCCACTTGTGGTTTTATGAGCAGACTAATCGTTTACTAAATTATAACAAGTAGATTCAAGTAGTACCGCTGTAGTGCTTGAGGTCCCTTGAATGGCAAAAATACTCATCGTCCACCTACCTAGGTACGTGACTACCTGGTACTAGACCTACCTACAAAGCACCTACGTAATACCTACGTTTAGGCAGACAGTACTACTATCAGTCATACCTACTCATCATGATATAATGAATTACAATTAATGCGTTAGGCTCGCAAATACACAAACCTACAAGACTTACAGAAGTATATTATTGTAATAAGATTAATTTTAACTTAAATTAATTAAGTGAAGTAACGTGAACGTTGGTTTACCTAAAAGTATCTGTAAAGCTGCGGTCAAACCGGTACGTGCTACGTACAGATTGCGGATCAGACGCGGCACACCGTACTTTCACAGATACTCGTAGCCGTATACCAACTGAATTTTCTGTCAATGTCCAATCCTGAATCTGGCCGAAACGGGTTGCCTGAACCTTAAGTTGGTAGTCGTAAAAAAAGACAATAATTAACTAATCATATTTATTATTTTCGTGGCGGTGCTCGTTAAAACAATGCCGCGGTCGCCAGTCGCCGATCGCGGTCGCGGCGTTACATCGGCTACTAATTGCTGCGCCTGCGCCGCTCTCACACATTTTTTTCTTACCGACACACGGCGGGAATGCTTTTATTCCTGCGACGCGGGACCTGTTAATGTGTTAATCCACTCAGATCGCCTTGTTTCTCTGTTATTAATAGCCAACAAACAGACTTGCTCCGTCTCGCTCACTCGTGCCGGCGCCGCTTGCGACAGACACTAGCGACCCACACACACACACGCAAACATGCACGACTCATAATTTTGAATTATTAATAAACGCGGCTCGGAAGGCTCCGTGTGGTCAGCGTAACGCGTCGGACTCATTTTTCGGAGGCTTATCGACACATCTCCAGTAGTACGTAGTGAGTCATTAGTAAGGGATGGTTGCGCAATGGTGGAGGCGTACAGCGCACAGTGGGGCTCCGCGCCGCTGTCACACGCAATACTGACGCAAATACTTTGGAACAATAGCATTCCGGACGGGGACACCAGCTGATGAGCGATAACAAAGCTTTTAGCTTACGGCCTTACCGGCGGGACACGAACAATTGAACAACCACTCCAACAAATAAGTAAATGTGTATCCACTAAAATAGTCTTGTCGAACGTTATTAAACCTCCGACAAGATTGTTCAATACCTACTCAATTGATTTCATACGAGTTTGAGCTCTTGAGTCTTCTCCTCATTACTTTGCTTAAAGTTCAGAAAAGCCCTCTGAAGTCAGAAGCTACCGTTGTGAGGATTTATGTGCGCGGATGTAGCTGGTGCAGTAAGTAGGTGAGGCGCGCAGTGCGAGGCGCACGCAGGCGCGGCCGCGAGTCTGCCCGCAAGTGTCGCTCGCAAATCTGTCGGTGTCGCCGAGTGCCGAGTGTGCCGAGTGGCCGCGTCGCTTTCTCACAGACACCCGCGCCCTAATTAATTACCTCTACATCGAGAGCCACAAAAAAACGAAACTTGTCGCGGCTTAAGAGCGGCGGCGCCAGAGAGAGGTCCCGGCGGGCCGAAGGGCGCGGGGTACGGGGGGCGCGGTGCGGGGGCGCGGGACAGGCGCCACTCGTATGGGAAACTGTCCCCGGAGCACTATGCCACAGGCCCATCGCCTCACATTCAGATATGTGTCCTCTGCTTACTATCCACTCTTATCACAATATGAATAATAAAATACGAGTTATCAAGCTGTCTGCAGCTCCTCCAGTCACCACTAATACGTGAAGCGTCTAATGAACTTCACTATAAATATCACATTAAGTTCCGGAGCTAAGATGGCTCCGCTCCGCAACTCACCGCTCCGCTCCGCTCCGGATGCGCGGGATAAGAATTTTATAACATTGCTCTCGGTTTACAGCCTGCCATTAATGGTTCCAAATAACACTGGTTAACATTTAACTGAACAAGTGAACACCCATTATAGGAGTATACTAAACTGGTTAAAGTTCCCGCAGGAAGGGAAAGCTACCAGTCAGTACGTGAATGAGTGAGTGCTGAGTGGAGCCCGGCCGCGCGCTGGCTGATAAGGGCTCGTGGGTATCGTTTTGTATGTAGTTTTATGGCCTAGAGCCCATTAATCGCTATGCATTCATGTGAGTAATCAAATAAGTATTGCAAAGCTCGCAAGTCCCACAGCTGGCTGAAGTTCGTGTAACGTAGTCAGCAGTAATGACCGTGGGGTGGTGGGGGAGGAGGGGAGGGCAGGTCGCACATAATATGCTAATGTGTGAGCGACAGATGTCGCGCGTGTCGGACAAGTTGTCGCGATAGTGCGCGCATTGTGTGCCCGCGCCGACACATCCGCGCATTGTCCGACAACTGATGTGTTGTCGGATCGCTACACTCACTCAGCTGTAAGCCACACAGCTAGTGCTCTGATGAGTGCTAGGCGACACGCACGCAGCGAACTAACGCATGGTGCCACTATGGCATTGGCCTTACTGACGCGTGGTGTCGCGCTGCATGACTCAGCAGCTACCCTACTGACCGAGCGTGACTCTTAGCTGGAAGGCTTCGGCGTTAGTGCCACACTTGCATACTTAATTTGATACTAACTTTCACATTTCACCGGAGGGTTTTTCCCGAATCATCATCATCATCTTTCTAGCTTTTTCCCGACTGTGTTAGAGTCGGTTTCCAGTGTAACAGGATTCAGTAAAATACATTTTTTTTGACATGGAGCGACTGCCTACCTGACCTCCACAACCCAGTGGGTTTTTCCCGAATAGGCGCATTAATGCTAACGTTAGTATCTTTACAAAAGAAGTTCCTGTTGATTAAAGACTGACTGATAAACGATATAGCCAAAAATAAAATTAGAGTAAAGACCGGGCCAGAAAAACTGAAACTGAAACTGGTCCTATCACGAACCAAAAGGAGATATGTGAAAGGTTCAACTCTTATTTTTCAACCATTGGGTCATCACTTGCAAATCTTATCACTGCAAAGGCAAACGGAAACCTTGCCCAAGAACTTATAGCAAGTGACTCAACGGAACTAAATTGTCTAAAACCAGCAACCACGGATGAAGTTATTAAAATTATTGATAGTTTGGATCTAAATACTAGTTCTGGCATTAATGGTACAAAGTCTTTAATATGTGTCAAAAAATTAATAGCTCATGAACTTACAGCGTATAAATCATTGTTTGGTGACATAAATCATTGTTTGGACAGAGTTATTTTTCCCCGATGGCTTAAAAATTGTTAAAGTTATACCAATTCATAAATCTGGAAGTAAGTTTGATCCTTGTAACTACCGCCCTATATCTGTGCTTCCTGTTATCTCAAAAAAAATTGAAAAAATCTTATACATCCGTCTAGACACATTCCTTAAATCAAAATACTTTTTATATAAAAAACAATACGAATTCCTCATTCGAATACTCTTTCTACTACCATTGATCTCATAACAAAAATTAAAAACAAAATCGATCAAAAGCAATCAGCTTTGGGTATTTTCATCGATCTCAAAAAAGCTTTTGATACAATTAGTCTAAATCTATTAATACAAAAATTGTCGCACATTGGTATTACAGGCAAAGCACTTCAGATTTTTGAGTCATTTCTGAGAAATCGCGAGCAAATTGTTAAAGTAGGACAATATCAAAGTAGTTCACATACTGTCACTTTCGGTGTACCCCAGGGATCAATTTTGGGACCACTTTTTGTTCCTAATTTACATTAATAGTATATCTGAGATTTGGTCTTAAAAGAGACATCTCACTTTACGCAGATGACACAAGTCTTTTCTACTTTGGACATTCAATTAAAGCTATGGTACCTAATATACAAGACGATTTAAACTCACTAAATGACTGGTTTCAATCTAACTTACCTACTCACCATTAATACTACAAAAGCAACTATGTTGTGTTTGCCCCCAAAAATAAAATAATAAACGATAAAATTGAACTAAAAATAAATGACTAACTAATTCAAAGAAAGAATAAAGAGAAATATTTAGGTTTCATTTAGATAACTACCTGTGTTGGAAGTCTCACATAGAGAAAATTAGATGTAAACTGCTATCACTTTCAGGAGGCCTTCACAGCATAAATAAATGTATTCCACAGAAAGTTCGATACATCATTTATAATTCTTTAGTTAAACCACATATAGACTACCTAATAGAAATCTGGGGGGTTGCAGCTAAATCTAATCTAGAAATATTACAAATATCACAAAACATCAAATCAGAATCGGAATCAGAATCAGATTAATCAAAGTATTATTTAATTACAATTTTAGAACATCATCTCAGAAAATATATAAAGATACAAAAATAATGAACATTTCAACATGAACATTTCAAACATATTATATGAACTTCACGAGTATACTTATACGTAAAATATTACATAAAGACATTCATACAACACTAAATTTCACAAAAAAACATCAGGTACAAAGTTTCTTTCGTACAAAAAATTAAACTTCGAAACCACAATCACCTAGTAACGCGTCCTCCCAGAACAGTTAATTACGATAAAAAAAATATTGAATATGAAGGTGGTAACATGTATAATAAAATACCGATGGTTATAAATGAGGCTAAAAGTATATCTTGTTTTAAAAAAAGTACTGAAATCATACATAATGAGCAAATAAAAATAATAAAACAAAAGGAAAAATATATAACTTTATCAACTCACTTTTAGTTTAGATCCGTGTTTACTTGATTGGTGATAGCTACTAAATACCGTACATATTTTGTTTTTTGTTGTTGTGATCGGTTACCCTCATATTTGTTATTTTTTGCTATGAACGTAGATTCTGTACGCTCATAAACATTTTATTTAAATTTAGTTTCTCAGTAAAAGAATTATTGTTAATTCTTGATGAGGAATAATAAAGGGGAAATTATAAGTCTAGCGACAAAATTATTTATTGGCCACGTGATTAAACTAAATAAACTAATAAACTAATTCGTCTTTTTTACAACGCTATCTAAATATTCTATAGAAAGCGTCAAGTAAAGATCATCAATTATTGTGAGTTGTCCTTCTTATTTATACATTGCCACCTAATTTACTAACTCGGCCACGGATTTTACATCTCGTCACCCTTTTACGTTTTACAGCTTCAACACAATGTTCTCAAAAAAATATAATTCAAGCTTCCACAGAAAGCGTCATTTATTATAAGTTAGCATGTAAAATAATACATCATATTCTTTCGTCGTGAAAATAGCCACTGCATGAAATGGCGCGAGTACGCGAAACGACAGCCAACATGTCATCTCGTAAAACAACGTTTGAAATAAAAACGTTTAACTCATAAAAATTCAACATTAAATAGGCACAACGGCAATTTTAATTAACGGAACAACAAATACTTAGGAATCAAGAGCGAGCGAAGCGAGTTCGGGACTTGGGGCACCCCGACTTTAGGTTACTGTAAACCCTGCAAACAGAAATAGGAGCCCCGCGCAGCGAGGCTACGTCGACTACGCCTATTACAAAATTTTGATATTATTTACCTTGGACTTTAGGTGAATTTCTGCAACAAATTTCAACATTAGTGAACCGGCCAATATACTATTTGATGACATTTTAGCAAAATTTTGACGATCAATTAATATGGGATGAGTTACATTTTAAACGTACTGAGTTAAAAAATTAGAAGCTAAATAAATATATTTTTTGATGTCATTTAATCTATTTGATGACATTTTTAGCAAAATTTTGACGACCAATTAATATGGGATGAGTTACATTTTAAACGTACTGAGTTAAAAAATTAGAAGCTAAATAAATATATTTTTTGATGTCATTTAATAGTATTTTAGAAGTTTACTGTTAGAATGCATGTTACAAATTTAGATGCTAAAAAATAACCATCATGCTGATTTGTATTTAGAGTGGTTTACATAGACGATAACTAGTGGCTAGGATAGTATTATTTAGATGCTCGTTAATTGTGGCTGACTTAGTAATTTAGAAGTCAACATAATTTTTTGTAGGCGAATAATGCCATTAAAAAGAAGTCTGTTTAACCAAAATAAAGTTCTTAAACCATAAAGACTGTCTGCTTCAACAGCATGAACGTGTCTGCGGGCGACACTGGTTAGCTGTATAAGGAATCCCGGGAGGGAGAGCTTCTAGTTGTATTAGGGCCAGAATTCATCCGTGTCTTCCCTTCAGTTTCTAACTTTCATCTGCTGACATAGTACTTGTAAGTATATACAGTGAGTAAAAACGCGCCCATAATCACGTGTGAACTATGGGAGTGATAAGTACGAGGTAGTATTCCTGACTCCTATGGTGCTCCAGCGCTAACGGTATAGTACTAAAAGCCAAGACGGCGGATTAGACCGATTATTGAATACGCTTGGGAATATTTGTCAGTGCGTTGACTGGTCAGTCCAGCTAGTTAAATCATATACGTATACATACGAGTATATGAGTTAGGTATGGTATGATACTAAAGCCGTCGGCATTCTATAGGAACAATTCGCTCTAGACAAGCAAGTAACCGCCATGTTGTCATTTTGAATTCATCGGTGACACCGTGTGGTAGGAGTGTCCCGCGCTTCGTCAGCCAGTCAAACCGAACTAGGTACTGCTAGTTAATATGCGCATAATGTCGCAAGGCGCGCGGGGCCTCGCGCTCGCGGGACTGTCTTTGTTTTTATACACTTTATCGAAGGACAAGTTCGTTATTCTGTGGAGATAAGTAAAACAACACTCATGCTCTAAATTCCGTACCTACCTATCGTTTACTTTGAATAAAGCCATTTCCCTCTCGCATCCGGTCTATACTCGTTGGACATGAAAACCTGCCACAGACATAAGTTATCTTCATCTCGCGATAGAAAAAAATCAGTAGGTATAGATGAGAAGCTATTCACATATAATGCGTGGCTGGCCGGCCATGCTACGTCGAGCTCATGACAAGCTCGTCGGCGGTTGTCCAATGGCGGCGCGCTGGTCTACGGTCCCGTAATGCGGGCTCCCGGCGGTGCCGCCATTGGCCGCGGCGCAGTCACTGACCACAACACGCGGCATCACCGTCGAACCGGTCGCGCGTCCCCTCACACCGACACTACAAGGAGTACTGCTCGTGCGACTACAAACTGTACTTGTACAGATAATCATTATATTCACTTGAAGCGTCGCACGCAGCTACTAGCCACACAGTTGTGCAGCAATTGGGATTTAGAATACGTGGAAATATCGACAGAAATCATTTGATAGTTTGACAGCATTTGATTGAGTTAATTAAGTACATAATTATTTAAAAAATGTTTGTAATCCGTACTCAATGTAATGACTGTAACGATACTATAAGGCTCAAGTCTTCTGATATCAACTCAGCGGGAACTCCACTCGCACGATATCATAATTCAGAGCGTATTGCCATCGCTGTGATATTCGTATAATCGCGAACATGAATCAATAATGTGTTACTTTTGTTTACGAGAGGTTGTGGTCGGTGGTAGGTGGTGGTCACCCCGCGGGCTATAAACATGTCGGTCCGCGGGTCACGCGCGGCCACCCGCCCCCTCCCTCGCCCCACTCCGCGCCGTGGGCGGGGCACCGCTGGGCGGGGCGGAGGCTCTACACATTTCCCGGAGGGCGGCTTGGTCCCGCGAGCCCGCCGGTCCCGCCGGTCCCGCCTCGCTAAACATGTTTTTCCTTTTGCTCGTTTGGGATGCTTTTAGTGGTTGTACGTTTTATTTTGGTCTCGTAATGATAGTAAGCTTGAATGTCGAGCGTGCACAACACCGTCGTTAACCGCGACCTAAGTGTTTTTGTGTAAATGATTTAATTGTTACGTTTAAGGTTTTAACTGTAGGTACTTTGAACACGAAATTGCAGATTTTTTGTAACTCCTTATGGAAGTGAAACTCGCTTGCCGTCATAATTTTGACAATAACATAGTCGGTTGTCGTGGTATGTGAGGAATGAGGAAAATGTCGTGAGGGAAGTTTTGAGTATAAATGTGGATTGCTATAAGAGGAAGACCAAAGAAACGATGGATGGACTGTGTGAAGGATGATATGGTTAGAAAGGAAGTGACAACTCAGACGACGAGTAATAGAGAAGTATTCAAAATCAAAATCATCAAAATCAAAGCATTTTTTTCAAATAGGCCAGTTACAGGCACTTTCGATGGTACATTATGTGAGAACGATGTAGCAAGATGTGTACGTTAAAAGTGTCCATAGAAAACAATTCAAAAATAAAATAATCAACTCGAATAAGCCGTGGCAACCAAGAGATGACCAGTCACAACTGACAGCGCCCGTTCACGAACATGACGCATGTATCAGCACCATTCAACTCAACCATTTTGAAGGGAACTAAATGATCCGACACACGCGCCACCATCAGCGAGACATTTGAGTGAGCATGACACACTCCTAACCGCCAGGGCACATTCAAGTCAAGAAAAGACGTAGGTTTCCAGCGAATGACAGCTTTCTAGTACATGGTACTCACACAATATGGGCTATGCGGCTATATAATACTAAAGAGATAGAATTTATACAATGCAAAGATAGTTGTACAATCTTCAGCAGCTCCAACATACTATTTAACGCTATCCATTTATGCGCCCCTGTCCTTGTGGAGCAGGACCGGCATTGAGCCAAGCATTTTTATCAACGATATAATCGTCCAACTTGTAATATGCTTGCCTACACAGTGTGCGTTTAATGCATGTTTTAAATTTCGTTTCATTCAGTTCAAGAATACTTTGTGGAATTTTATTATAGCATCTCAAACAGTACCCCATGAAAGATGAGTCTACTTTAGCGAGTCTGAAGCCTGGCTGAACTAATTGGTCTCTATTTCTAGTACTGTAATTGTGTGTGTCACCTTTTTTATTAAAAAGATGTAGATTTTTTCTTACATACATTATGTTTTCGTAGATGTATTGAGAATGTGCCGTCTTGATGTTAATTTCCTTAGAGAATCACGCCTATGAAGATTTTATATGGCTCTGATGGCTCTTTTTTGCAGAATAAATATAGACTCAATGTCTGCAGCCCGTCCCCATAGCAAAATGCCACAAGACAGTATACTATGAAAGTAACTAAAATAGACCAGTCTAGCGGTATCTACATCAGTATATTGACGGATTTTTCTAATAGCATATGCTGCTGAACTTAGCCGCCTCGCAAGAGATATTAAATGAGAACCCCGTTGTAGCCTTGAATCAAGCGTAATCCCCAGGAAAACTGTTTTATCTAAAAATTCAAGCTACTCTTTATTCAATACTATATTACAATCGCCACTTTTAACATTCGGTAAAGCAAATCTTATGCATTTCGTTTTTTTTTCATTTAACACTAAATTGTTCGCTGTGAACCAGTTATGGACCTGAAGTAGGGCATTATTCACGTCATCTAGATTTTGGGTCCGTCTATTTATCTTAAAAATTAGGGAAGTGTCATCAGCGAATAACACCATATTATAAGGTTGGTTTTCCAATAAATAGGGTAGATCGTTTATATACACTAAAAAGAGGAAAGGACCCAATATTGAGCCTTGCGGAACCCCCATTTTTACTTTTAAACCCTGTGAATAAACACCATTTATTTGAACTTGTTGTTATCTATCATTCAAATAAGATTTTATCAAACTAAGTGCAAGTTTACCTAGTCCGTAATGCTCAAGTTTCAAAAGTCTGTGTGTGTGTATGGAAGACGAAGATATGCTGCGCCGACCCCAAAAGAATTGGGATAAGGCCAGGAGAATGATGAATGATATTGAAGGGCGGTTTTCGTAATTCAAGACTTCAAAAGTTATTACTGACATGCGGCTCACCGTTCATCACCGTCACATTCATTTCAACTCACAATAATTAGTTCAGTTCGCGTTGAGCTATCAAGTCACCCAGGCGTTCTCGTTACAGCCAACAAGGGCCGCGTCACTCACTTCATTTCCACACCATCAGTCCATTAAGCTCATTTTACCTTTAGTATCTTTCGGACAATACAGTACAGTTTTAAAGTACTTTACCTTCTTTCATTCTAATCACATACTAACAATGGATATAAAGGAATTCAAAAGTACGATAGAACCAACGAACAACAGGATACAGGAACACTACCTACGTCATTAGTAGAAGGTACAACTTACCATACAATCACAATCAACTAGGAAAATTCAAAACAGAAAATAGTTGACCGGGGACAGTTCCGAACCGCTAAGACTTTGGAACGCTCGCTCGTGGAATGTTGACATCGTAGGTTCTGTCGTTCTCACATTCATGATCGCGGCCCCCATCCCCCGTAAGGCCGTGCCCTCTTATCACCAGCGCGCCTTCAGAGCTCCGCCGCGGGTATGCTCGTTAATTAATACGAGCATAAATCAAGCCGCTTGTTACGAATAAATTTTACAATTATTTAAGTAATTAGTTTAAAAGAATAGACGTACGTTTGTCGGACGGCGACGGTTTTACGACGGTTTAATGTGCGCCGTGAGAGCACGCCGCAACACAGCCGAACCACAGTGTAGCAGTTATGAAGATCAGTAACATTAATCGTTGTTGTTGTGTGCGGTTGGTAAACCAACCGCACTGGAAAACAATTATTTTTTTATTTGAATAAACTTCATTGTATTGTAGTGTTCAAAAAACCTTGATCACAGCTCGATGCCGCCTGCTTAGCAGACCGCCATTAAAATTTTACTGCTTTCCAAATTATTCGACATTATGAAACCAGTCTGCTATCCGTTCAGGAGAGATATTCATAATGAACTAGGTATTTAAAATTAAAAGGAATACCCAAATAATATTAACGAACTAAAATATTACAAATTACCTACTTATTAGGAGTAGTCTAGGTAGGTAGGTTAGGTACACACACTCTAAAAACATGCACCGACACGTGTAGAGTTATTATACATATAGAACCCGTTACGCTCCCTTCTAGGCACTTTACCATTTTTTTTGAAACGCCGCAGTATCTTCGAAAAGTTTTGCCGTTTTGGTTTAGGCCCTTTTCAATGAAATCAAAATCATCGTTGCTGAACAGCCCGTTGTTAGTTTTTGGCCCCTGAAATCTGAAGTTCCTCTGCCCGAAGGGCTCCTGTCTGAAACTTTCAAAAACAGTTTTTACGTTCTGACATATCACTCAACTAACAAGTTTTCATGCTGAATATGCTTGGTGAAAAACCCTCTGGGCTCCCCTACATTTTATTTAAAAAAGAGATTCCTTACCGTTGCGAGCACGGTGGGCATGCTATGCCCACAACGCTAATGACGCCAATTATCTGATTTTATTTCGTAAGGGAAAAAAAAATTAAATGTTAAATGCAATGGTTTAATAAAATTAAAAAATAACCTAACCTAATCCCTAGTTTACGCCTGCATTAATGTTACGCGACTCGCCCGGTCAGCATGGCTACCGCGGAGAGATGTGCGTTAACACGGCAATAAAATTATAATTTTAATTAGCAATAAATTGTACAGCGTAGGAAGCTTGTAATAAAATCTGATTGGCTCGGTTAAGTAGTTTAGAGTCTAGATATGAGATGTGCAAGCAAACACACTTTTGTAACTTTCAAGAGCAAACAGACATCAGCAACATTTTACAGGTTTATTAATTTAATACTGTTCCCGCAGCAAGCATATTTACCCTTAGACCAAGAGGACCATGGCGCTGGGCTTCAAATTGCCTCCTACCTTAACTTCTTGATCATCATCATTTCAGCCGAAAGACGTCCACTACTAGACATGGGCCTCCTCCAAGTGTCGCCACATTGACCGGTCCCGTGCGTCTCGCATCCAGCGGATCCCTGCAACCTTCACCAAGTCATCGGTCCACCTAGTGGGAGGTCTTCCAACGCAACGTCTTCCGGTTCGCGGTCGCCACTCCAGAACTTTTCGGCCCCATCGGCTATCCGTTCTGCGAGCAATGCGCCCTGCCCACTGCCACTTAAGTTCGGCAATTCTTCGGGCTACGTCGGTAACCTTCGTTCTCTTGCGGATTTCTTCATTTCTGATTCGATCACGCAAGGAAACTCCGAGCATAGCCATAAAATAAAACGAATTCACAAAAATTCTTAAGGATGTAGTTGCGGTAATTCAGCCTGTACGTTTTTCGTTTCCTGCTTTGTCTCAAATGTTATCGTACGAAGACTCTGTATTGTCGAATACACCTTCGTCCGCGTGAAATTATTTTAATAATTATGTCATGGTATTTAAGTGATCGTTTTAATTTTGTAAAAACAGCAAGCAAAAAAATTTCGGTCATCTTTTTTAATGATTGATCCTCTTTCTTTGAGACATAAAATAAATCAAATCAATCGATATTTTAATCTGTTTAGATCTACGCAAAAAATGTTTGCGATGTAGAAATTACGTCTGATAGTTACTTGTTAGGCCCCAAAACTAAGAGAAATGAGCGTTTAATATCTAATATTTTGATATTTTTTATATACTCGTAATTCGATTTATCTAAATTATTTTTGTCTATTTAAATTTCACCCAGAAGTCAAGGTCGAACACAATAAATAAAAGGTTTGGAAGGTCAAATTAGGAATAAAACCAACGTCAAGGTAAATATCAAAATGTTGTAATAAGGCGTAGTCGGCCTAGCCCCGATACGCGGGGCTCCTATCTCTGTCTGCAGGGTTAAAAGTAACCGAACACGAAGGGGATGGCGGGGCCTTAGTTCGCTCGCTTCACTAGCTCTGTAAACCCCCCCGAATCCGGACAAGTTATGTCCGGACATAACTTGTCCGGAGTCGGGATGCCCCAAGTCCCGAGCTCGCTTCGCTCGCTCTTATCAAAACAGCAATTACTAAAAAAGGATCAATTTTTTTTTTTTGTAAAACAAGTATTCATTAAGTATATCAAAACATAATTATCATATTACCTTAAATGCAATTAATTTATAATTTATCCGTAGACCAACTAATACAGACGCAATCTATACTTTACTATAATTTATAATAATATTATAAAAAGGAAAGATTTTTTGTTTGTTTGTTTGTACCGAATAGGCTCCGAAACTACTGGACCGATTTGAACCATTTTTCACGAATAGAAAGCTAAATTATCAGGAAGTAACTAAATTATAGGCTATAATTTATTTTCAAAAAAATTGAAGATCCTTAAGAAAATTGCAATAATGTAACCCAAAGTAGCAAAATTTTGCCTATAAAATTCATTATTTGGCGTGCGCTGAGAAAACTATTAATGATACTTAAAAATTATGTACTACATAATTAAAGTACTCTTTATTACCTATAAAAAAGTTTGCGAGGAAATATATCTAACTATCATAGTTAAGTCACAATTTTCACTTTTGTGTTCTAAAATTAATAAGATCGCCCAGGTAGAAACAAAAGTTGGTTACATTCGTATCGTAGTATTAATTTTTATTCAAATAAATAGTTTTATTATCAAGGGTATTTATGTAACAGTAAAATACTGAGTGTTCAAGAAGGACTTATCATCAATATGTAAGATACATGCAGCGACATGTATTGAACCAAAATGGTACTAATGAATAAAAATGTGCTCACAAGATAAGTTTAAAATTGACTGACCTGCTTTGTTAAAAAGTTATGATACCATACTTTAGATTAGTCTACATGACGCTGCTTTGAAAATCTACATAACCTATACCCTGTTGAGTGTGAGTTCGCTCGCTTTCCATGCGCTTTGCATGCAGAAGGCAGTTGCAAGAGGTCTGCAAAAGTTTACAGCAGCTATATCGTGTTTGGGCTCATTTCATGCACCTTGATGAGAACTTTAGACCTAGCTGGAGTATGACTTTCATCGACGGTCTAACGATGGAGGCGGAAGGCAGTTGCCAGAGGTCCTCCACAGTTTACAGCGGCTCATTTCATGCTCCTTGATGAGAACTTTAGATCTAGCTAGAGTATGACTTTCATCGACGGTCTACCGAGGGAAACGGAAGGCAGTTTCAAGAGGTCCTCAACGTCTTACAGCAGCTATATTGTTATTGGGCTCATTTCATGCACCTTGGTGAGAAATTTAGACCTGACTGGAGTATGTCTGCCATCGAAGGACTGACGATGGAGATGAAAGGCAGTTGCAAGAGGTCCGCAACAGTTTACAGCAGCTTTATTGTGTCTCGGCTCATTTCATGCACCTTGATGTGAACTTTCGACCTAGCTGGAGCCTGACTGTCATCGAGTATCTAAGGATGAAGACGTAAGGCTGTGAAATATATATTTAATAAATCTATATAAATAAAAAGAGAAGGCCTGACTGACTGACTGACTGACTGACTGACTCATCAACGCCCAGCCCAAACCCTTGGACCTAGAAAGCTGAAATTTGGCACAGAGGTTTCTTTTATAATGTAGACAAGGAATAAGGAAGGATTTTTCGAAATTCAACCCCTAAGGGAGTTAAATAGGGGATGAAAGTTTGTATGGAAAATCGTCATTTTTGTAGTTTAAACCATAAAAATTGGTGGTTACCATCCTGGTGAAAAATTAAAAACCATGTGTTTGAGTATATTTCGAAATTCAACCCCTAAGGGAGTTAAATAGGGGATGACAGTTTGTATGGAAAATCGTCATTTTTGGAGTTTAAACCATAAAAATTGCTGGTTACCATTCTGGTTAAAAATTAAAAACCACGTGTTTCAGTGTTTTTCCAAATTCATCCCCTAAGGGAGTTAAATAGGGGACGAAAGTTTGTATAGAAAATCGTCATTTTTGTAGTTTAAACCATGAAAATTGGTGTTTATCATTATGGAGAAAAATTTAAAACCACGTGTTTCAGTGCTTTTCAAAATTCAACCCCTAAGGGAGTTAAATAGGGGATGAAAGTTTGTATGGAAAATCGACATTTTTGTAGTTTAAACAATGAAAATTGGTGTTTATCATTCTGGTTAAAAATCACGTGTTTCAGCGTTTTTTGAAATACAACCCCTAAGGGAGTTAAATAGGGGATGAAAGTTTGTATGGAAAATCATCATTTTTGTAGTTTAAACCATAAAAATTTGTGGTTACCATTCTGGTTAAAAATTAAAAACCACGTGTTTCAGTGTTTTTCCAAATTCATCCCCTAAGGGAGTTAAATAGCGGATGAAAGTATAAATGGCAAACCCACTCATCACGAAATATCGAAAACCGCTTGACTATACGTCAAGCGGTTCGGTCGGTACACCGATTTTTAAAGTCCTATCGTTGCCTCAACGCCATTTAATTTTGTTTCGGACCTCTGCCGCCCAGAATAACAGCACCCAAAAGGACGCCGTTTGTAGTCATATCACCTTTTGATCTGGCAGTCAGTTCTCATACAAAACATAACATCACGCCTTAAAGCCCCGAAGGGTTGGGCAGACGTGTACCAAATCGTACACACACATTTCAACAGTTTTATTGAAGTCCCATGTAATAGGGGGTGAGCCTATTGCCATCAAAAACAAATCCAGATTCCGTGGCTGCTACTGAGAAATTCCTGATGGGATAACCCAATAACATTATTATTCATAGTATTTTTTCATATGCATATTTTAATGTTAAGTGGAAGAGCGGAGTCACCTAAGGGGTCGCGCCCATTATCACCCAATCTCACGAGGGAGAGAGGGGGGTTTCGGCAGATATAACCGGGTTTAATTGAGGTTTAATTGAGTCTCACGTGAGATTAGGAGGGAGATGAGGGGGTCAACCCAAATCTCACGACATCCCACCAAGGGGGAGGGGGTCGAAAAATCGCCTCACGTAATTAATGGACGCCCCCTAACAAAAGCATCTTCTTGCTTAAAAGGTGATCTCCAAATCAAGTGTGTGACAACTTTATGTAATTGAAATAAACAAATTTTTTTTTAACACTGCCCGACTCCGAGAATCAATCCCCACGCTTAGTAGTCGCGCTTGCTACCACTAGACCAACGAGCCAATCTCACACATGCACACCAAAATTTCCACGCGAACGAAGTCGCGGGCAACAGCTAGTATAATATTATATTTGGAAAAACAAAAGTAGAATATTTTAGCTATTTATGCAACAAATAGCATTGTTAGGAATTTCCGATGAGGTGAACCATAAAGCTCTTAGTGGCCGGCTAAGTGGATTAGAGAAAAAGCTTTTGAAAAAGGACAAGTAGTTTCTTCTGTCTACACGTAGGGCTCTCCGGCGCTATCATTAGGCTCTTTCCCATTAAAACAAAGTCGCGATAAAATCAATGACGACATCGCCCGTCAATTTAATGAAGTCGTTAGTTAATGTGGAACGGTGTATGTGACCCTGTCGGTAGGCAATGGGTACCGCTGCCGCCACCGCGCCGAGGCCCGCATGCGGCCGCACCGCTGCGCTCGCCGGCACCGCACGCCTATATTTCAGGACGTTATCTAATCTCGACCTGAGGGATGCTCCCCCGCCCCCTGCCCTCCCCCGGGCGCAGTCGTAACTCCGTCACCGACAGATGTCGGTAATAACGCGTCGCTGAGCACGCGCCGCCGCTCTTTTTGCCATCAACTATTAATGGGTGTATCACGAGGTCCCGATGTGCGGGATAAGCGGGTGTCAATAGATTATATCGCCCTAATTGTTTGGCGTCCCAATTCTTATAGTTTGGTCCTGATGGTGAAAACATGTTATCGTTTAACGTGCTGACCTTATGTCGCTGACTCGACGATTGTTGATTTTACCAACCTTTGAGTTGCCAATAAATTATTGACCTTTTAAAAGTGCCTGTAAAATCCAGTAAATATATACAGTTGGTTTTATGTACGACTGTCGAACATTTCGGCTGAAACCCTAAGAACCACCTACTAACTGGTTACTTACAATAGTTACAACGCGTAACTCTCGTGGCGGTCGTAGGCTCGTAACAGGACCAGAACCTATCATTCTGCTGCCTTCATCCCGATAGAAAGTATGGAAGAAACAGACATAATGCTGTGCCGTCCCCAAATAAATTGACATTAAATAATGCCAGGAGGACGATGGTGATGATGAATTACAATTAATTTGCCTATAGGAATTACGAACCTGGATCTGTGCCCCGTTCATAGCAATATCTATCCTAATTACGTGAGATGACGGTATTCAACCAAAACTGACGAAGTATGGACAGTCTTATCTGATACCTGCACCTCTACTTAACCCTTAGCTAAAAATAGGACTGATTTTACGAAATTAAGTCTTGCTACATATTTGTGGGTGCCTTCGCGGTTATGAGTTTCGGTTCGCAGCCTACGAGCGAACCAGTCGACATTGACATTAGGAACTAACTACTTTTAGCTCATTACAATTCTATGTTTATCACGCAGAATGATAGGTAGCTACGCGATAGACACATGAGGAATAAAACTAAGTACAGCTTAGTTTAAATAGACTTACAAAAAAGCAGGCACAGCATAGCGGTTTCAGCGAAAGAGTAGAACCGGCGCACAATTTGCCCTTATTCTTAAACCCTGTACGGGAGGGGCTTTGATTTCATTAGATACAGTTCATTCGGGTTGCTGAAGGATTTTATTATTTAATAATGGATTAGAGCACCACTTTTTAGACACACCTTTATAGCGATATTTGTTCAGATAAATACCCGGTTGTGGCGCAGTTATGAGCGACGACGTCTGCCCACAGCGTCGACTGGTGGGACTGTTACACAAGGTTGCAGTATTTTGCACATGCAGCACATGTTACGCTCGATGCGTTTTTTGTGGTCCGTGTAAAAAGCATGGCTTGCTGAGTGCGTGCAGGTGCGGCCACTTGCGGCCACTTGAGCGCACATGTCGGTGGGAACCCGCGGCCGGGACCCGCGACACTGCGACACTGCCGCGCCTCTCATACCAACCGTGATGTATGGTAATGGCGCTCTTTTTGTACACTTGTCTACCACTTCAGACACAGTTATATGAACGTTTTGCGGTTGTGATTCTCCCAAAAAATACACCTTTATTTCCACTTTAAAATTGCTGTTCCTTATTAATGTATGGTTTTGATAATTAGGAGTACCACTTTATTCTCATATAGACAAGGCTGATTGGCACGTAATCAAATGCTCATTAAATTCAAGTATTCTCGTTCAACCTTCATTATCAATTTTGTAAGTTTAACGACTTTTATCTGATCTTATATAGATAATATCGAATGTTATAGTAAGATTATCTATGTTAATGAAGATATTACAATTTCTATGAATATCTCTTAGCTCGTTCGTCAAGGTTGTGGCGGAGTAGTGCGCGTCCCTTCCTCGGCCGCGCCGCGCTGAGCTACTTCATACAGATCAAAACAATAACGCATTACTCTACAAATTACTTAGCGATACATCAAACGAAAATAGACGAATGCATTCACAGTCACACAAATAAACAAACCAGATGTAACATGTAACAGAGGAAAGGAGCGCCGGCGCTGGGCGAGGGAGGGGTGGCTAATAGCCACGTAATGAACATTGATGGATTATCGAGTGTGATACGTGGCTGCGACGTGGCGGCGGCGTGGTGGCGGCGTGGCGGCGGCGTGGCAGCGGCGTGGCAGCGGCGTGGTGGCGGCGGCCGGCGCGGTGGCGCCAGACGACTCAAGTGGTTCTATAAGCGGACAGCGGGCTGTTGGCCTAGGTCGAACATCAAGCAGATCACTAACTGATCTCTGCGCGATGCTCCGTGTTATACACTTGCAATTGCTCGCCTTGCCACAGTATCGCGTCATCTGGCTCCAAATAACGGGTATCTTGATATCTGGCACCCGCCACTGGCTCATTGACAAATTATAACATTACGCTACACCTTGGAAAGCTTTACAGTTTGATCATCCCGTTCTGGGCGACTTGCCAATCTCAAACGATATCTAATTTAATATTAACGTAGAATTAACGTAGATGGATATATCAAGATCTTTTCAGAAGCTCGTGGATTAGTTAAACAGTTGGTCATCTTTTTAGGTCCACCCATTTACTTATTTTTTAAATTTCTATTATGTGTCATCGTATTGGTGTTTCAGACATCTGCCATCCAGAAAACAATACACTAGATCATGCCATCTTGGTGTCGGCACACCACACCACTCCATATTATGTCATTGTCTGATGCCAGCAGCCTATATTGTTGTCTATTGACATGCATCTTCCTTGAAATACTTTGTCTATCTGAGTCACTGTACCCAAACATTCTAATGCACGTCCACAACACCACCGTCACTAGTTCGTTTATTTATTTATTATGTAGCAGT
Organism: Noctua comes; assembly: GCA_963082995.1. Taxonomy (NCBI): domain Eukaryota; kingdom Metazoa; phylum Arthropoda; class Insecta; order Lepidoptera; family Noctuidae; genus Noctua; species Noctua comes. The sequence goes on from OY720268.1 coordinate 383,218, forward strand.
AGCTAATCTATTGCTTTGCGTAGGCGCAGCACATCTCCGAAATACTCCTGTTATCAGGAGTACGCGCGACCTTTGCATCCACTACCAATGTCCGGAGCACAGACTCTTCTGCTGGTCTATACATAGATACAGGTGCGTCTGTACATAGCATGTGTAGTTATAGCTGTGTAGATATGTTGCAGTGCTCATCGACACATTTGTGTTGTTCAGGAGTTTGACTCACAGCCCTAATATTATATCGTCAGGTATTTTAAGCTCTATGATTATCTTTGCTTTACCTCTAAAACTTTGATAAAGCCAGATATTTCTACACTTATGGGGACACATGAAGGAAGACCCTGACCGAATTATTGATATCACAGTCTGATTGAAAGTCTCCTCTTGCAAGTCTTTTGTAGAATGCATATGAATGTGAATGATGTCCTTTGGCCCCGAGAAGCCGTCGGATACAAGTGACCACTTCTCTTATCTCTACAAAAACATCGAATCATCTCCCATTTCAAATGGTTAATCTCAAATCGTTTATTGCTATATATCCATAATGTACACTAACAGGTGGTAAAAAAGAAATAGAAATAATTATGAACCCTGTCGAGCACAGCAATTTTTTGGAATAAATAGAGATAGGAAGTCGAGCGCTTTATTACTTAGAATTATTTTATATTTCCATTCATTTACTTATTTCAAGTGAGTAGCATCGACGTAGGCTTAGCTTAGTGCCCACCATACTGGGACTTCGAGCGAGAGCTAGACCTTCAATAACTAGTTGCATGTAGCATTTGTGACGGGTGCAGTAAGTAGAGTACCGCATAAAAGAGGGTTGTACACTATTTTATAGACAAAAGTTTTATAGAATTTCGTTTCATATAATTTTTTTCTCAAATTATCATTTCATAGAATACTTAATACGCAGAATACTTACTTCGAAAAAAATTAAATAGTAGATTTTTGTTACAAATTAATGTTTTGATATTCATATCATAGAATAACAAATCAAATATTCTTTGTTGTGTTTTTCTTGTTCAGTTAATAAAACTTATTACCAAGAAAAACATTTTATCGAGTGACAGTTTCTAAATGTTTCAATTCATACCTTTGACAAAATACATACCCTCCTATAAAATAACAACACCGCGTTCACAAAAACAATACGGTATTCTTGTTATTCTCATTAATAGTGACTTTATATACTCGTACGTACCGTGTTTATTTTGCGGTTCATAAATTGTTGGAGTGCCCTAATTTTATTACTGCGACCAATTTCGACGTAGCGGTCGCTGGTCGCTGCCGCGGCATCGCTCGCTGCGCTCGCTCGGCTCGCGCGTATTTGGTCACAGTTCAAAACCTAACCTATTGAGTTAACTAAACGTTTCAACGTCAAGGTTAATATCAAAATGTTGTAATAAGGCGTAGTCGACGCCGACGGGTAGCTCTGCTACGCGGGGCTCCTATTTCTGTCTGCAGGGTTTAAAGTAACCTAACTGTCCTGTCCGGAGCTCGCTTCACTCGTTCTTGCACCCTAAGTTTTTCTTGCCACAATGCTTTGTTTATGTTGATGTGGTGAGTAGTGAGTAGTGCATACAAAACAGCATAAAAAATAGGGGTACGATAGACGCATTCGACAGTGTATATATTATTTATAAAATTATGGATAGCATAACGTCTACTCTTACATTTTCGTTGAAATAAAATACCATGGAAAAATACACCGAACAAACAATATTCGTTAAAAAATAATTCTACAGCTTGATAAGTTTGTTGAATAAAAATATGTGATTATAAAATTCATTGAATTGTATTTCTGTGAAATATGTTTCATTCAAGTAAATCGTTATTGGAAATAAAAATACAAGAACCAAATATTATATGAAACATTTTCGGCGAAATGAAATTTTATGAGATTTTTGTCTGCGAAACAAGGAGACACCATAAAACAGACCCAGTGTAGGATATTAGTATTTAGATTAGTTATTATGACGACCACGTTTCTTACTAAAGTTAATGTCGCTATCAAGTTTTCTATCCGAACTAAATAATAGTTAATGATTGTTAAACTGATTTAGCTTGGACAGCGGGACATTTAGTAGAGACCCTAGTAATTACGAAGGAGCCACGTGCGCCACGCCCCGCGCCTGCACCGGCGCCGCCCTCCGGCCGCAGCCGGTCGCACAGCCGGTCGCCGCGGGAAATGTAATATAAATTCGATGCATAATTTTTCAGAGTCGGCTATAAATCGACGCAAATATAGCGAGCGGCGGTCCGTCCGGACGGACGTTAATGTATCGCGTAAATCAGCCGCCGAGCCGACCAACCACGCTCCTGCCGCCGCCACCACGATCTCGACCTTACTGTCAAGGAATAAGGTGGAATATCAGTGTGCACTCAGCTAAATAATTAGTTCAGCACGGAACATTCGTAGCGTAGTTCACGGGCACTGGCTCCGGCGGAGGTTGTTGGTATCTATGACGAACATCGGAGGACGATGTTAAGGATAATGACGAGCTAATGAATACAGGAGCGACCAGATAACGATCCGCGCCCAACGGACGACGGTTTATTACTTTGTTTGCACCTAACTGTTACAAGTCATATCATATCATAATATTATTTGTTATAAAATACCTACAGATAATGGTGCTGCTCCTGGTGTTCCTCGAGCCTCCACGGCTAATTATGAGTAATTAGCAAAAGTTCGCGAGTAGCTCTATAATTACAGTATCGGCCGCTTATCACTTATCTCGCCACAAACAGCTCTCCAACTCTCCGCGGAACACGTATTATTATGGTGTCACGGTGTGATGTGACATTCCTCAAGTATTACATTTTGCTGGAGCAGGTATTCCTACACTGAATAATAAATTCCTGCTATGTATAGAGGACAATTATTGTTATTAATGTAGGTAATTAAATGTATCAGAAACATTTTTCTTCTCCGGTCCCTCACAAGTTTGTCATCGAAAGTGTCTTCGAAAGTGTCTTTACGGCAGATATATTTTAAATTCAAACATGTAACTTTGAATATCTATTACTATTATTGACATCTCCGCGCCATATATTGTAATTAAGCAAATGTATGAAGAACTTTGAAAGAGCAGTGATTTAAGAGTGAGGTGTTAGTTAGCCCCGCATTCCTGTCATCCTGTGGAATATGTTAAGTAATAGCGCTGAAGGGAAGCTTGTTAGGAGCGCGTCGAGTGCGAAGAATGCGAGGCGCGCGGCGCCGGCGCAGCGCGTGCCAGGGAGTTACACGCTCACCACCTGTATGTTCCACACACCTACTATACCGAACACCAACATTCGTCTTCAGAGCACTCACAGTCGCACACAAACAAAACTCTCTTATACATACAGAACTATTCAGACTCTTATTTCGCCGTCCAAATTCGGTGAGCGTCAAAATTAAAATGTAGAACTTTCTGACTTATAGCGTGTTATGCGCATGTGGGTCATGAGATGAAAAAAAATATAATTTAAATATGTTACATTTTTTTACATATAATTAAGAATATTTTTTCTAATCTCTTTGATAAAAATACATTAAATACTTTGTGTGATGGCAAATACGTTTGCGAACGAACACATAATACAGGGTGCGTCTCATATCATATAAAGTTATTTAGTATATTTTCATGCATGCTTGCTTGCATGCTGCATGCTTGTTTGCATGTTGCATGTTTGCTGCATGCATGGTGTATGCTTGTTTACATGTTTCTTACAGGGAAATAAAAACCACATAATTATGTTCACAATCAACTTTTTATATGCTTCGATTGATTGATTTTTATCATATTAGACTAAATAGGTTTTATGTCTTTTGAGTGGTATATCAAATGATTTTGTATTCAATGTTTGTTATGCTTATAAAAATTAGTTACTTTAAAATTATGTCAATCGTTTATTATATTAACTGATCATTATATAAAATAAAATTATAGATTCAGTTGTTATATCTTGTAAATATTAGAGATTTGAAGGAAGGCCTCCCACTAGGTGGACCGATGACCTTGTAAAGGTTGCAGGGATCCGCTGGATGCGAGACGCACGGTACCGGTCAATGTGGCGACACTTGGGGGAGGCCTATGTCCAGCAGTGGACGTCTTTCGGCTGAAATGATGATGATGATGATGATGATTAGAGATTTTGTAATTATATCATATATTACTTACCCCATAATACAACCACATACGACTATGTGCTGTTAGTATAATTGTACATGTATGAATAATTCCGTAAATAGTTCCGTATGGTGTCGGACGTAAAAGAATAGCACCATTCCATATCTTCCCGTGGGTGTCGGAAGAGGCGACTAAGGGACCACCAGAGAATGGGCAGCAGCGTTCTCTGCGGTTTCTAACAACCGTACTGCGATGGCCAACCCGCCTGCCAAGCGTGGCGATTATGGCAAAACCCCCCCCAATGATGAGCGCAACCAAGAAATGGCCCCTAGTACCCGGCAGTCCGTCTACCCTCGACTATGGTAGCGGTCGAGGTTACGGCGTGGCAAGGGGTGCGAAGAATCTCCGGACGGGATCAGGCTGCCTATACCGACGACTTGACCTGGCAACATACAACTCGCGTACACTCCGGAACGACGAGAAGATAACGGAACTCGAAGAGGAATTGAGCAGGCTGCGATGGAGTATTGTGGGATTATCTGAAGTCCGAAGAGAGGGGGAGGATACGATTATCCTGAAATCCGGCAACCTGCTCTATTTCCGAGAGGGTGACCAGCAGTCCCAGGGTGTTGTTGGGTTTATTGTCCACAAGTCCCTAGTGAATAACGTGGTGAAGATCGAGAGTGTGTCGACCAGGGTGGCGTACCTTATACTCAGAATATCCTCAAGATATTCGCTGAAGGTCATACAGGTCTACGCCCCGACCTCGGCACACCCCGACGACGAAGTGGAGACCATGTATGAGGATATTTCTAAAGCCTTGCATGGTTTCAACACTCACTTCACCGTTGTCATGGGGGACTTCAACGCGAAACTGGGCAAACGAGACGGAGCTGAGCTGCAGGTGGGGCAATTTATGGTTGGACGTCGCAACCACCGGGGTCACCAACTGGCTAGTTTTATGGAGAAGGATATGATGAACTCCTTCTTCAAAAAGCGTAAGCACAGGAAGTGAACCTGGCAGAGTCCCGATGGTGCAACTAAAAATGAGATTGACTTCATCCTGTCAACCAAGAAGCAAGTGTTCAATGATGTCTCTGTGATCAATTCGGTGAAAACCGGGAGCGATCACCGCATGTTAAGAGGCACATTGAACATCAATATCAAGCTTGAAAGGTCTCGACTGATGAAGTCTACGCTCCGTCCAGCACAGATCCAGATCCAAAACCCCGAGAGCTGTCAGCTTGAACTCCAGAATCGTTTCGAGAGCCTAGGAAGCTCAGTGGACGAATACAACGATGGGTTTGTGGAAACTGTCCATACGACTGGGTCTAAGTTCTTCAAGACACGTCGTGCATATAAGACCAAAAAACTCACTGATCATACTCTCGAGCTCATGAAGGAGCGGCGTGAGATGATCCTGCAGTCTTCAGACGAGGCGTGGAAATACCGGCAGCTCAATAGACAGATCTCTAAATCCTTGAAAAGTGACCTCCGCCGCTTTAATACCGAGCGTATTAAAGACGCTATTGAGTGGAATAAAGGTGCCAAGGTATTTTCAAGAGATCTGGCTATTGGGCAGAGCCAGCTCACGAAACTGAAGACCGATGACGGCAGGATCATATCCGCCAAACCGGAGCTGCTGAGGGAGATCGAGAGTTTTTATGGGCAGTTGTACACGTCAACCAGTAAACCCGTTGCAAATCTAGCTAACGACCCAAGAGCTAGACTGACCCGACACTATACCGAAGACATTCCGGATGTCAGCCTGTACGAGATTATGGATGGCTCTGAAACAGCTTAAAACAACAAGGCACCGGGTGATGACGGAATTACGGCCGAACTCCTGAAGGCGGGTGGAAAACCGGTACTTAAGGCCCTTCAGAAGCTGTTTAACACCGTAGACCACATACATACGCTGCGACAGGTTATACAGAAGACCGAAGAGTATAACCTGTCTCTCTGTCTAGCGTTTGTGGACTACGAGAAAGCCTTCGATTCGATCGAGACTTGGGCTGTACTGCAGTCTCTCCAAAGGTGCCAAATCGACTATCGGTACATCGAGGTGTTGGAGAGTTCTGGAATGGCGACCGCGAACCGGAAGACGCTGCGTTGGAAGGCCTCCCACTAGGTGGACCGATGACCTGGTGAAGGTTGCAGGGATCCGCTGGATGCGAGTCGCACGGGACCGGTCAATGTGGCGACACTTGAGGGAGGTCTATGTCCAGCAGTGGGCGTATTTTGGCTGAGGTGATGATGGTGATGGTGTATGAATAATAAACATTTAGCCCAGTATAAATTGACGCTTCAATGGCACAAGACCGCCTAACTGGACTGGCTCTTCTTCACGTTTACAAAAGCATACCCATTCAAGTAGAGGAAGTCATAACTCGTTTTAGGAGATGACATAAGAGTAAAGTTGATTTTGTTATTTGATTATGTAAATATATTTTGACGTACAGCAATAAAACACTTTCTTCTTAATTTGAATTATTAGAGATTATTGTAATCGAATTCGAGCCTATAATGACTAGTCACAACTATGTGACATGAAAACTGGATCCGCCCTTGCGTGGGCATGAGGCCGCAGCAGCCGGCGGCGGCGCCGCGTCGTGTACGCACAGTTTATGTCCGTGAAGCGCCGGGTCCGCCCGCTACATGGCAGATACAACTTCATGGCCCGATTGAGTCATAAATATTGTTAACACCCGCGATTCCCAATACTTTGCGAAACCCGTGACAAGTTTAACATGTATGCTATTCCAATTCTGATCAAAATGCAAACCTATCTGTACTAGCTGTACCTACTGCACTTACTGTATTCCAGCGAAGCACACCGATTTTAATGTTTTTACGAACCCGATGGAGATAAGTACAAGAGTTCTGTTTGTTGTAAAGTGTGTCGGTATGCACTCGAACACGTAATCTGACGCAAGTAGTAATACATAGCAGCACTGAGTTACAACGGAGTGTTGGTGTGTATGGTGCGCCTAATTGCCGGCGACCGCTATAAATTGCTCAGGAGTGGACCCCGCCGCCACAAACCCGCGCCGCGCAGCCGCCGCCGCCGCCTGGGTGCGCATAAATCTGCGCCGGCGCGGTAATGCAACCCGAGCCGCCGCATGACACGTGGGACCCGATCCGGACATCACAAGAGCGTTAATTACCCGCAATTTGTCATAACGAACACGAGTGGGGCAATTTGAGACGAGCTCGGGATTCCTTTTAAAAAAAAATGTGGCTCTCAATTTTGTACAAAACAGGGTCATTCATCTTCCAACGTTGTAAAGTTTTATTATCATAATCTAGCGCTAAGATGCAATGTGATATAGATGGGGCTCAGTATACAATACCCAACTGTAAGTACCAATTGCATGTAAAATAAAATGTAGTAATATACATATTATAACCTGACACAAAGTGCAGAGGACTCGTGAGAGGATGTGACGCCACTACGCAATACACGTACTGAATCTTATTTATTTATTAACACTTCAAGCACAAAGTGCACGGGCGGACTTAATGCCATAGGCATTTTCTACCAGTCAACCTTTGGGTGATGCAGAGACAGACAGTGGTAGGTGCATAAATTTGCAAAAAAAAATAATAATAATTTAACACCAAGATAAACTACAAGGATATATAAAATACTATAACTATATATCAAAATACTATAAATATATATCAATATAAATAAAAAAAAAAATAAAAAAAAAAAAACTAAAAATAAAATAATAAATCTTCTCACTGTCTTACACATCGTAAGCAAGCACACACACATACATGAGCTATATTTACATACGGTAGCTCGCGGGTCAACGCAGGTCGATGTAGGTTCACAACTTGTATGCACTACCAGACAGGGACTCTAAGCAAAATTTTGTGAAGCAGCATCGCTCTCATTTAGTTTCCATCATGATGAAACTGATGAGCATCTGAGGATCTTCATTAAAATTCTGCAGCGATGATTTCTCCACTGTTGCCCTTTCGTACGAGTATCTCCAACCGTGCCAGTTAGGTAAAGGCTTTCATGTAAGACATTGCCATCTTCAGACCAGTGCAGTGTGATCCGATAGTGCTTGTTACGAGGTCCGCAGCGCATAAACTGGTAAAATATGATGCATCCGAGATGCGCCCGTGCCTCAGCCACCGCCACACGCCGCTCCCGTACAACTGCGTGTGGAGGAAAAGGACACAGAAGGCCAACTCCTGAAATCCAACAAAATAAATGACATACTGCTGTATAAAACGGGTCAGGTTTATGTAGAGTAAAACTGCCAGACGTAAACCGGAGCCGAGAAAAGACCATGGGTTACATACCACCGAGAGGTGTGCCCGCAGCTCTACCTCCAACAAAGAGTAATGCAACGGTACGTAATTCGACAGCAATCCATTAATACTGTCACAAATTAGTGTGCAAGGCGTGGTGAAAATGTCAGAGTCTGTCTGTACAGGCAGACCTTCTTACTATCATCGCTCATTCAAGCGCCTGTCAGTCAATGTAGTTTTACTAACTACATTTTCTATCGCAACTACGAAAACCGCTACTTCGAAAAATGCTGCTACGAAAAAAGACGCTGTCAGTGCCAAATTATTACCATGTAGGTACGTGGCCCGTGTGGCAATTTACAGCATTTATTTTGTGTTAATACATGAGTACCTATGTTATCGCAGAATGAATACAGATGACCTTCTGTGCGAAGGGACAACATGTCACAATAAAGTGTGCGACAGACGACGCAGACGGCGCGGGCATCTCGACCGAACATGCAAAACGCATCACAACCCCGCGCTTATGATATTAGCGAGCAAGCTAAAAATGGCCGTATGTAGTGCACTTTATGTTACGGACGACGCTCGCTGAGACTGCGTAGGACGTAGGTACGCGCTCTAATAATACCACTTGCAATAAGAGTTACGGGAACGCTCCAAACAGAACCACTTTCGTTATTTTTTTATAATATACCGACTCTTTTATTAAACTTATCTACAGTGAGAAGATATGCAGAACTTTGACTCCAGTCACTTGGCTCATTGGTTTTATTTATTTATTTATTTAGGTTAACCAACAATTGTTTACACATATACATTTCTAACTTAATTGCTAGGGTAACATTTACAAGTGCAACAATTAATTAAAGGTTAACACCACATGCACAAAAGAGTAATAACGGCTTTAAATAACAGAGGTACATAAAAAATTACTATACATACAAAACAAAATTAAAATTATATAAAGAAAATTAAAAATAAATTCAATAAACATTAAAAAAAAAACATTGAAGAAACAGTCGAAATGTCTCATTAAATCACAATTAATTCATCATTGAATAATTAATTAATGAATACAAAATTAAAATGATTATGTATTATAAATTAAAAAAATATTAAATTAAAAGACTAAAAACACATTACAATTTAAAATAATTGTTGAGTAATTTTGGTAATATTATTTTTACTACTTATGTTTTCAACCGGCATTTGAATAATGTTATCTGGAAAGGTAATTCTGAATTGGCACCTAAAATTAATTGTTGACGAAACTATTTGATATTTGGACCTGTAGTATTCTTTTTCCTTGAATTATACATGTATGTATCTTATCGTCATTTACCAATTAGGGCTGCTCAGTGCTCTACATATTATATTGTCCGCGTATTCTCGTGCGATAACCAAACGTCACGTATTTCATGCATTCACGTTAACTTGTATGTAATCGTTAATTAAAACCATTGTCATTACTGACACAGTTTTGTCGCAACGATAGTGTTTCAATAAAACGATAGGTTAGGTAACGATGTCACTGTGGTAACACTGTCTAACAACGTTATAGTTGCTGCTACTCTAAATTCTGCGACATTCTTAGTACATTGTAATAAGATGCATAATAGCGTGATGCGCGTGTTTATGACAGGTGCGAACAACTACGTGTCGTATCAGTAGCAGCGCGCGAGCGATTGTGCGCGATGTATCAACTGTATCGACTCACGAAACACTCGATAACGTGACACTTGTAATACATCGATCCTTGACAAATACCTCACCTGCTCACCCACACAATAATTCTTTAAACCTCTAATGAACATGACTTGTCTTCATAAAGAAAGTGCACCATCAATCAATTAATAAAATCAGCATACCACTGTCCCGTGTGCACTGTTCCCAAGCCCCCTCCCGTGCGTGTCCCTCTTCCAAGCTATTGCAGTGGTAAGACCCGTGACGAAGGAGTGGCTGGAGAAACGGCTGACACAGGCTCTCTCGGGGCCTGGGTGCTTCGGAAAGTATCTGTGCCGTGTAGGTCGGGAACCGACGATAGGTTGTCACCACTGCGGAGACTGTTCCAACTACACATCTGGAGGAGTTCCTAGCCCGGGCAATGCAGCGCCGGGATCCTGTCGCGGTGGTCGGTGCGGAACTGCGGAGTGGGAGGACACAACCTCCCTCTGTATCAGACGTACCAGTGTTATACCACTATAACATTGAACGATTTAAGTCGCTGCCGTTAGTGGTCAAGCTCTTGGTAATCTTACATCGAAATCGTATAGAAAACTACAGGATAGTTTTTAGTATGATTTGCCGAGATGTAGCGATAGAACTTCATATTACTCAGACATAGTAATAATTTGGATATAAAAAATATCAATTATAATTTACACACCATTGTCCATTGTTGTCATGAAAGGCCCCCTACCACTACCCCCTCCTCGAGAATCGCGGGTTACACCAAGCTATCCGCTAAGTAATCCATATCGAGCGGTTAAAACTAGTTTGTTTTACATAATGAAACAAAATGAAAGCGAATAAGCATCGGCCATGGTAGCTGTTGACGCCAGGAGTGACGCGAAACGAAATTAAATCATATATTTTGCAATTAGGGCAGAACACTCAAAAACAAAGTCATGATCACGTCATACACAAACCTCCATAATGAATAGTTAGGAATCCGTCATACATAACGAGAAAAATGTAAATGATTGAGGAGATTCATTTACTGTGTCTTGATTCTGGTAATCTGAAATTGCTTCATAAATTCATATTGGGATAGTGGGATCTATGTTACAACACTTTGAAAACAAAAGGCCGGCAGACGCGATATTGTTCCCTCTGTTTACCTCATGATTAGCTAATGTAATGTACATGATTCGAATCCCCACAAGTACACAGATCTGCGTCAATTCGCGCCCGATATGATAAGATGACGTCAGCCTCGTGTGGTTCATGCCTAGAAGTTAATTAATTGTTTTCTTCGCGGTTTCGCACATAATAAGCAACTGAGATACAAGTTAATTGAGCGTTTACCTCAATTATTTTCTAGCAAAGAACGCGCATTATTTAAACTTCAACAATTATTTATCAATTTGGGTATAATTCCAGCTGAACCGTCTTAGAGGTATTGGGAACTCGATCCAAGAGGTAGGCACACTGCTACCCGCAAACTAGGTTTCAGTTAATGTTACCTGGAAAGCTAGAGAAGCGTAGAAGGAAACACTCCTTTCAGTACAAACAATCTGCGTTACATAATATGTTTTCTGTTCCTTTGTTTGGTTTTCCTGTTAAACCAGAACAGAATTACATGATTCAATTAAAATCATTACAATTTATAACATCCTTAACTACACCTTTAATATCCTCGTATCATTACTTCCAAGCGTTGTCACCGGCCGGCCGTTTATTTATATAAAATCTGTCAGTATCCATACCATACCATACCTCTGGGATGGCAGACATTATTTACCAATAATTACTCCGACACTCATTCTTTTCATACTGGAATAAAACTATATTGCTTAACGGCAGAAACAGCCGTGTCTACCACTTAGGTACTGCTGTACCCCCAAATGAGCACCTTCACATAGAGCTGCTCTTGTTCCTCGTGTCGCTGGCACGACATATCTACTTCCAATTTTGTTGGCTCAAAACTTCACCACTTCCACAGCATCGTCGGACACTTGGACTGCATGTTTCTGGACACAGAGGGCAGGATAAGAGGTGGAACATAGCTTGCAGCAGAGCTCCGCATACCCTATTACTGTTCCGTCGAGGAAGCCCTAAGTCATTTCATTTCACTTCACTTCACTTCACGAGGAGCTTTACAGTGCAAACTATTAGACTAGTAAGTGTCGCTATGTTCACTAACGTCGCTTTTCTTCTCTCGGCCAGGTGTGCGTGTGATGCGCGGTTACTGAGCGGCTCAGCAGTCGCACAGCGGTACAGCAATGTTTGGCGGCGGCGGCGCGGGCGCGGGCTACAGCGGCGGCGGCGGCGACTGCGCCGACGGCTACGGGCTCGGCTACGTGGCAGGCGGCGGCCGCCTGCAGCAGTACGCCGCGCACTTCGCGCCGCACCAGAACGTGTGGCACCACCACCACCCCACGCACCATGACTCCTACGGTCAGTACCTTTTATTACTGCTATCAAAACGGTGAAAACTCGAAGGCATGTGACATCTACCAGGCGCGTGCTGGATTACAGCCAACAGTCGCAGAAAAAGGAGACCCAGCAAGGGGAACATGGGCTGACAGCGCCTATTTGAAGCGTATAATAGAAAGCCGAAAGGGTATCGTCATATGAAAGGGTGTGCTACAGACCATCTAACTGAACCACTTTCTTCATGGCACCAACGTCGTAATCGCAAAAAAATAATCAGCTGCCCTGTCCCACATAACATTTTACCCAAATGTTTGGGATGCCAGACCAAAATTTTGCTTTGAATTAGTCATTAGTCATTTATTCATAAACAATAAATTGTATCTGAAATTACATAGAATACTAAAATTTCAAAGGAGAAAAGAAAAAAAAAAGACGTTAAAATATTACAACAATTCATAAATATAACATAGGAATTAAGATTTTAAACTATCATGGTCACTAACATTATCATAAACACAGGAACAACAACAACATAGGAATAGATCGTTATAGATCTTCAACAGCATAAAGGCACTTAGGAAACTTTTTAGTTGCTTTTTAAAGGAGCTTGAGTCGATAGCGCTTTTTATATGTATAGGCAACTTATTAAACAATATAACCGATTGGTATCTGGGAGTGTGTCTCACAATATTCAAATTAGGATGTACCTTGTAACGCGTAATGTCTTGTCTCCGTTTGCCTTCTCTAATATGTCGTTCTTCTGCTGTCTCATATTCATGCATATATTTGGCCATGTTACTTAGAAGTACAAATACATAAATGCTCGGCACTGTTAGTATATTCAGTTTTGTAAAATGTTCACGGCAACTCTCTCTTAGCAGGATACGGACTATTGTGCGAATTGCGCGTTTTTGTCACACAAAAGCTCTTTTGATATTATAGTCATAACTGTTTCCCCAAAACATAATACTATACCTAATCTATATATATCTATAATATATCTAACGCGAAATATACCATTTTCAATTGTTCAATGTTGATTTCTGTTCTCAGTGATCTCAATCAGTAATTATATCCATTTTTAACCGACTATCTTCAAAAAGGAGGAGGTTCTCAATTCGGTTGTTTTTTTATGTTTGTTACCTCATAACTTTCTAAACCGATTTGAAAAATTATTTTTTAAGTGAAAGGCTAAACTTCCCTTCAATGAAACAAACAAAGTCACAGACTTCCGAAAATAAACTTATTTTACTTTTTTAGTGTTTTTTTGGTAGTCGGTTTTTATCCATCTAAATATACACAACCTTAGCCTATACATTATAAGCGGCTGGCTGATTATTTGTTAAATAAGTATAGAGCAAGAATTAGAACTGAAATTGTAACAGTTTTTCAATAATCGAAATAGTCGATAATAACATAAATAACATGCGTGCACTACATTATTATAGCTTTGTTTTTACAACATAACAACAATACAATTAGTGCATAGAGACAAACAGAGTGATGTGCCGATAAGCACGCATTATAAATAACAAGTAAACTATGATGAGTCAGCCGCTAGGGCATGAGCAGATAACAGAGGAATTCGCACGACGCGACGACCACCGGTCCAATCACTGCCTTTGTCTCTCACAGATGCAGTATCACGCAGACCGATAGGATATGATGCTACGGCTATTAATACACTCACGTCATCAATATTGCTAAAGGAATTATTCGTGCGGTGAATGGACCTGCATTCGTTCATATTTTGTACATTAAATAGGTTTTTTATTTATAAATAACAAACGAATTGAATGAACGAGTGATACAAGACAAAATATTTGTTTTTAAGAAACGGGAATAGTATTTTAATAAATCAAATAGTGATGTGATGAGCAAATAGAATAAAATAGTTACAACCACTACTGTTCACTTGAATGAAACAGCGAATTATTATGAATGAGACTACGAGGAAGAAAGCTTCATGAGTAAAAAAGAGCAAACAATATCGTAAAACTGTAGCTATCTCGCTCAGATGACACAGCATTTACCCGCAGTAACCCGCAGAGTTCTTTCATATAAAACATTGTAGGAAAAAAACTGAATAACAACAGTTACCAAGAATTATCCCTATCAGCACGTTAACAATAACTGAAATTCTATTATTAACGTGAATAATTCCTAACTAGCGGCGATTGACGCGGGCGGCAGGATAATGTAGTGAGTGAACTAAGATGGGGTTTACCCGACTACAGAAGTAGTAGGAGCCATCGTGTGGCACGTAGTCACGGAGCCAGGCAGCAGGGCCCGGGAGAATACATGGAGACAGCGAACCAGGTCACTGAATGAATGACCAGGCGGCGGCCACTCTACTCCGAATTGTCAATGGAAACATTTGCTTTGCAATGACGAATATCTTGAGGTTAAACATTAGACAAATTATCGCTGACTAACTAACCAGTTTCACAAAATAAATATACAACATCCCAATAGGCAGCTTTTGTCCAAAAGTCTTTTCTTTCTTTCCCTCAGAAACTGCCACCAGCCAAGGGTTCGGCCCAAGCTGAACCCAAATATCCGCATAAAAATAACTTAACGAATTAATAAACTAAATACGAACAGAGATAAAAATGTTAATTACAAAGTATATGATAACGGCGCATTGTCAGATAGTTTTGTTATCACTATACATTTAACATAATTGTGGGTATCTTATCGTGGCGGGCGGCCAGGGTTCTGTGTAATATAAATAATCGTTCATTTTAATTATACCTACGTAGATAGACATTTGGAACTCACCTATGTCACAATCTTTTAGGAGTAAATCTGTTGGTTCTACATTAAATATTTCATCGATGATCGAAGTGCCGCGATCGTGCGGTCAGATCCTGACCAATGGCTATTGGTTAGAGGAAGGAGCTCGTGCGTCCGTCACTATCAGTATTTACGCGAAGGCTGTGACCGCAAAGTGATTCAGTATCGTGAGCCAATTCCCACCCGATATGATTTTCCCTTAAGCAGGATAAACGACTTGTTTTTGTTTGATCGGTAGGAGTCTGCTGTGAGTGACGAGCGAGAGCGACAAGGCTTGTTAGTGACATGCAGTCAAAACTTCAAAATATGCAATTAATTACCTCAGTATTACGCTTCTGACTGTAAACTAAAATTATTTTATTTTATCCCACTGTACCGCAAAAACCTCTAATTCTGAACTAGATCTAAGAATGTTTCATTTTTATTTTTACCTGCTCAAGCCCATCCGTGGTCTACATAGGTAGGTACGTTTGTTATGAAAATTGTGGCTCAAAGTTTGTGAATTGCGGTGCCGCCGTAACAGCAGAAGGCTGTCGTGAATCAGCGGCGATAAGCGCGTGCGCCCGCGCCCGGGCAGCGGGCAGGGCAGCGCGCGCGCCGCCACGCACGGTCAGTCCTAGCGTGACCTCTGACCGCGCGGGTCGCGACACATGAAACCGTACCCATCGCTAATTACTTACTAATCAAGTGCTATCTTTGAGCGACGACACGGATCTGATCGATCGACAATGGACGCGATGCACCTACCCGCGAATTGGTTGCAAAACATGGCGCTGCTTGCAGGTCCGTTATATCCAATAGTATCTGTATTAAAAAAAAAAACTATTTTACTAATAGCTGGTGGTCAGTAGCTGCATACTTTTTGTCAATCACTTGAGATAACTTGAGACGACCAAACAACAGTTATTTCTAAGTAGAGTGCCTGAGTGCACAAATCCACATGATTGTTTTATGTTTTGTTGACATTGGTTTTTTATCTTCCACTGCTTGTTCTTTTAATTTCAACGAAAACTACAAAGTTAACGATCTCATCGGTATCGCGTTGATCGATGTGTTCACGACGAACTGCTTTTTGTCACCAAGACAGTGCCTAATCTTCTCTATCTTGAATAGGGGTATGCGTCCCTCAAACATCCAGGTTTATACGTTTAAACTATCCTTTTCTTTTTCTTTTTTTTCTTTCTTTTATTACGTGTCAGTTTTCCTTTTTCCTAGTATTGTGTACTGTAGTAGCACTACTACTGCAGTAGTTTGTTGTCATGTTGTGTAACGTGCGTGTGTTGTGTTGTGCAGCGGGCGGCGGCGGGGTGAGCGGCGTGGGCGGGGTGGCGGGGGGGCTGTACTCGCAGAACATGGTGATGGGCTCCTGGTGCGCGCCCTACGACGCCCTGCAGAGGCCTACCGCTTACGGTAACTACACTTTACTGCTCAATACCTTAAAAGAAAAATTAGAGAATTAAATCTGTGGAAAAAATCGTTCCCCAATGGAAAATCAATATCGATCCCATCAACTTTGGATTCATACGCAGAGACAACTTTTTCCACAGGTTCTCTTCTCAGGATGACGGATACTGTCTACATTGCTTTTATTAACGGCACACTTTTACATGTCTTCATACCCTTTACCATATTAGCCCTTACCTACTTCTTGGTTAATCATTTAAGTATCTTACAACCAGTCCATCCATTTGTTCTTTGCTTCTTCATTAATATCCATTGACTAAATCTATCTTACTTAAACTCTAGTTATTCGCTAATTGTTTTTATTCCACATTGTGTATATTTAATTCTTTAAGTTAACTTTACAAAAATGTATCTAGTACTGCATTCAATATTACGACCCAGTCATCATAATCACTTCTTGATGAGTGTTCATGTTATACTCAGATACTTACCCGCCATTTGTTATTGTTATTTCATAGATAAGTAACTTACCATTCCTGAAGCACGGTTAAATTAACTTTGAGACAGTTTCATTCTTTGAATCAGTGGGCGGAAGCTATTGATAAAAGACAAACGGACAAAACGGCAAATCGCTACGATTTAGAATAAGTACAGTAATCACTTCACGTGTCAGTAATATCTAATGTAGCTCAGTGTCGCATCCTCGCCGTGAAATCTTGTGAATTAATTCATTAGGTATATTTCCCAAATGATGCTCTCCATAGTTACTAGGTGGATAACCTCGACGGTCGAACAATACAATTTGATTAGTGGATATTATTATAGTGTATTTTGGTTTTGACCCGGAGTCATCCCATCATCTAGAATAGTTATAATTATAGGGAAATAGATATCAACAAAGCCACTCAAGCTTTGAGGAAATTGTAACATTTACGATTAGACGTTATACATCGCTCTAGCTTACCGTACAAACAAATACTCAAGAGCTATAACTCTTCCTATAATTGTAGGACTTGTGGACACTCATTATTTTTAAAGTATCCGTTTGTTCAACTTTGGATTTCAAGCCAGATTAAATGCTTGAAAACCATTACGAAACATAATTTTTTTCTCGTAGCCTAATAAAAGTAGGTAAAGATGACTGCAAAGCGTATATTTAGCAGCTGCGATCAGTTTTGTTCATCGCAGAAGACAATAACACAGCGATTGACGTCAGAGGAGCGATAGTGAGCTGATTCACAACTTCGCGAGCTTTATTCATGACCCGTTACAATTCTGTCCCACAGCCGGCATGTAGTGTAGTGTGTTGGCTTTACGAACGTTGACTTTTCCTGGTGCTCTTCTAATTCGATGAGTATCGATGGCAATCTAAATAATTGAATCGAACCAGAATTCTTAAACTCTTATTTCTAGTTTTCTTGGTGATTGCAAAGTTTTAAGCGTTTCTACTTCAGCATTTTTTTGTTAGTCACTGCCTTATCCTTGTCTGAAACTACACTCAATTGTATCCGAATTTGTGACAGATATAGCAGACTAGCGTCTGCCTGCGGCTTCGCCGACGTGGACTTCGGGAATTGGCCACGGGATCGTACTTCTCTGTGCCAAATTTTATCCAGATCCGTTCAGCCGTTCTGGCGTGATTAAGTAACTAACGTCCATCCATCCAAACCAATCCCACTCCAATCTTACTTCAAGTAAGATACTCCATCTGGTTTCAACTGGAAAACTCAACCCAACGTAGTTGGTTCTACACATACAGGGTGTAAGGGACAGCCCTCCCCAAACTGATGGAGTGAATTCAGTATATCATACTAAGATATCAGGTACAAGAAATTTTTTCAGGAATGTTATGGGAATCCAATAAATTTGATTTGTTTCATTTCCTCATACGCGTATCGTTACCGTGGCAAAACGTAGCGAATGGCAAGCGCGACGAGTTCGAAGAAAACTGTAGCTAGGCAGGAAGTGAACAGCTGATTTCACGCGTCGTTCGTTAGAGTATTTCAACATCCATTGTTGGATTTTTTATTTTAGCTGTATTATTTACATAAATGGAGTGCTGTGTACAAGGAATGTAATTTTACATTGAAAAAATGAATAGTAACTGAAAAAAAAAGAAAAAGATTCGGATAAAAATTCCGTGGAATATGATTCAAAATAAAGAGCTGAATGCACCCTGTCATTTTGTGGAGGTCTGTCCCTTACACCCTGTATATACCTACCCTCTAAAAAAAATCGGTTGTCTGTAAAGTCGGGTTACTGACGATAGTTGAACGTGACAACGTCATAAGAAAATACTGATGGAATGGTTGCATTTTTCAAAAAATGAATGTGCGTTGAGCAATTGTTTTAGGTAACGCCTCATTTTTTCGTGCGTGCAGCCGGCTCCATCGAATTATAAGACGTTGTCACGTCAAAACAATTAACTGTTTCTATCACAAAGTTAAAAAAACCATTTATGTGTTTGTATCTTCACATTGCCTTCCCATTTTCCTCAATTGGTTGACTATTCCTTAGGTATTTTGCATTTAATTGTTAGGCTTTGTCTTTCTTATTTAATAAGAAGTCATTCACAGCCACTGAATTTCCAAATGTTGTGCGTATGAAAGATATTTTTAACTAAGGCTTGCTTGCAACCGCACCTCGTTGAGCCTGAAGTTGAAGTTTTGTTCCTAAAAAGAGTCGCGCACTACAATATTTTGTCACGTACTCTATATAGGTACCTCTTGTAATACGTACGAACCTTGATGACGCACATGTACATCACATGCTACCTAAGTAATCTAATTCAGATACGGGAAACTAGTTTTATTACAGTTGATGTTTTTCCTGGATGTTTTATTTTCAGTACATAGATGCCTGCATATCACCCAAAACAGGATAATTCACTAACCGCCATCTGCTTAAGTATTAATATTTTTCAACCGCGTTATCCAAAGGAAACTTGTGTTCAGATAGTTAGGTGCCTATGTTCTTATTAGTTCTGTTCAGAACACACTATGACTTTGATTCACTTCAGCTCCTCGCATTTAAATCAATTAAATTATTTGAAACGCATTATAACATCGAACTAACAAAGTTATATTATCATAATAGACCAACGAACGTGCAAAAGTGTTATCGGAGTGACATCCTAAGAATAAGTGTAAAAAAAACAAAAGTTCTTAGTGGACCCATAAGTGTACTGTGATAAAATAGTGAGTACTACACATCCATCAGTTATTTACGAACATAGTGAATTTCGACAAACTTATGCAGACAGGAATTGTCACTACCTAGTTGAGCGCGCAAAAGTGCATAATACTGTGAGAAATACACGTTTTTACTTTCAAAGCCAGTAAATTTTTCAAACAATTAATGTAAACAAACAGCAGCTGAGTCACGCCAGGTTAATCCACCAATCAAAACACGTATACAACTTCTGAGACTTGAGTTCTGACACATAAACTCTCGTTCGGAAACGCAACGGTGTTTTTTATCATAGTTTTGGACACTGGGCTTTTGGGAAGGGCTTAAATTCCAGAAAGGGGAAAAAAAATCGACTAAACTAATAATCGTTTTTTTTTTCTGTCCCAAATTTAACCGTGTGCTTGCATACCGGGAAACAGATCCAGCTAACGTGTTTTGTGACTAAGAAAAGTGCACAACTTAATTTAAATAAAATGTCACGACAAGCGCGTACCCCGCCTAAAGAATCCGGTGGGAGTAACATAACTCAGGCATCCTCTGAACCTAACATACCTGCTGCCAGTACACCTGAATTATCATATGTAGGTGTTAGACCGAAACGTCCACGCATTGATGGCTCACCTGATCCAGAATTTCAATGCTCAAAAAGTGAGCTGATCGACTGTATTCGTCAAGAAATACGGAGTGTTCTGTCATTGGAAATATCAGCCAACATCAAAAAAAGTTTTGCTAATGAACTGGGTGATATAAAATCATTGTTCCATGAACTTAAGCAGTCAGTCGACTTTATAAGTGAAGAGTTTGATCGGATGAAAGCCGAACTTGAGACCTGTAGGAATGGCAATAAAATCCTTCACAAGGAGAACGATTCTCTCAGGCACACAGTCACTGAACTTTCATCAAGAGTTAACTTTATTGAACAGCATGCACGTCAACAGAATTTAGAAATCAACGGCATACCGGAAAACAAAGCAGAAAATCTGGTTAAGACTGTTCAGCAAATTGGAAATGTAGTCTCTTGTTCCGTCAAAGAAGATGACATCCTGTCTGTAGTACGGGTAAGGAAACTGGACCCAGAAAGCAATTACCCCAGAGCTGTAGTTGTCAAGCTGCGTAGCATGCTTCTGAGGGATACCATTCTAACCTCAGTAATGAATTATAACAAAGCGCACCCCGACAAAAAACTTAATTCGGAACACCTTGGGTACGGCAACTTAGTTAAGCCAGTCTTCGTATCGGAGCACCTGTCACCCCTAAACAAAAAAATTCATGCGGCTGCCAGAAAAGTTGCGAAAGAAAAAGGATACAAATATGTTTGGGTTCGAGATGGCAAAATCTTGATAAGGAAGGAGGATGGACAACAAGCTAAGCAAATAAAAAGCCTGGAGGCTGTCTCTTTACTATAAAGGGATCAAAGACGCACAAAGACCGTGATCTTGCTCTCAGAATTCACCATCTATTATCAGAACTTCAGAGGTCTTAAGACTAAATTGCATAATCTCAGGCTAGCCGCACAACTTAATAACTATGATGTGATGATTGGAACAGAGACATGGCTTGATGACAGCGTAAATGATGGCGAATTATTCGACTCCCGATATATAATTTATCGTAGAGACAGAGCTTCTACTCCTCTTGGCAGCAAAAAAGGCGGAGGTGTACTGATCGCAGTTTCTAGGGCTATAGACTCAACACGCGTAACAAAATGGGAATCAGATGCTGAAGATCTGTGGATCAAGCTCAAAACCGATAGCGGAAAGGGCAACCTATACATCTGTGCGGCCTATTTGCCACCACCTGTGCAACATGCCCCACTTAACTTGATCCTGGACAACGTGGAAGCAGTGATTGAATCAACGGGAGGGGACGTAATAATTGCTGGGGACTTCAATCTCGGTTTCATCGACTGGTGCACGGACAATACTCTCTCCAGCTCACCGTGTACAACTGCTAGGAACTTTGCGAACAGATTAGGCTACTCACTGGTTGATTTTATGTCGTCAAATAGCATTAAGCAAATTAACACTGTTAGGAACTGTTACAACAGAACTTTAGATCTTATTTTATGTAACTTCCACGGTGGATCTGTCAGTGAATGTAAAAATCCAATGTCGCTGGTCGATGTTCATCACCCTCCTCTTGACATCACCATCAAGAATATTTCACCCGCATTATTAAAAAGCAAGAGTTCTCTCAAATATAACTTCTGGAAAACCAACTATGCACTCGTAAATGAGAGGTTGAGGGGCATCGATTGGGCGCGTTTGTTTTCAGATCTGACGGATGTGGACTCAATGGTGGACACGTTTTACGCACAACTGAATCAAATAGTGGATGAATGTGTTCCTAGACATAATAGACGCAATTCCAAATTTCCTATATGGTTTTCAAAATGTTTAATCAGACTCCTCAACGAAAAGGAAAAATTAAGAGTTCGTTTTAAGAAATACAAAAATCCCAGGGACAAATATGAATACCGTATATTGGAGGAACGTTCTAAAAACATGATCAAAAAGTGCTACAGCACATACGTCAATTACACTGAAGATAACATCAGACTGAATCCGAAGGCATTTTGGTCATTCATTAAGGCCAAAAAAGCCAAGTCTAATGACATTCCATCTGAGATGTATTGGAGCGGGAAATTGGCAACTTCTGGAGAAGAAGTGAGTAAACTGTTTGCCTCACACTTTTCTGCCACCTTTGCTTCTCCATCTGGTACAGTAGCGGTAAAAACAAAGTCAAAAGAGTACCCTCAGCTTGCGCTAGGAAGCCATTATTTCACAGAGCGAGACATACTCAAAGAATTAAAAAAACTAAATATCTGCAAAGGTTCAGGGCCGGACGGCCTACCGCCGCATTTCATAAGGCAATGTGCCAAATACTTATCATTACCGCTCAAACTCATTTTTAATAAGTCTCTTATGTCTTCTAAGTTTCCCACGCAGTGGAAAATCGCACACGTAGTTCCAATATTTAAAAAAGGGGAGCCTAATGATGTTAAAAATTATCGGCCCATATCTCTTCTTTCAATTTTCTCGAAACTATTCGAATCATTAGTTTGTCCTGTATTAACTTCGCTCATTAAAACTCAATTGGCTACGCAACAGCACGGTTTCTGTACCAATAAATCCACTACCACCAACCTAGTTCACTACATTGATGATATCAGCCGATCCGTAGACTCCGGTGTGCAAGTGGACTCAATTTACACTGACTTCAGTAGCGCGTTCGACAAAGTAAATCATATGCTTCTACTTCAAAAACTTGAGAACTATGGTATGCATGGTCATTTCCTGCGCTGGTTCGAGTCATATCTTTCGGAACGACAACAGAGAGTTATTATAAAGGGTTATCAGTCGCCACTTTATTACTCAACATCTGGGGTGCCACAGGGATCGCATCTTGGTCCTATTCTTTTCCTGGTATTTGTGAACGACATCATACACTCCATTAAAAACTCAAAATGCTCTATGTTTGCGGATGACCTAAAACTATACAAGGAAATTGAATCAAGTACCGACATTGCTTTGCTTCAGAAAGACTTGGACGCAATTCATGAGTGGTGCCATACTAACATGATGACTCTCAACGCCGTAAAGTGTTATCATATAACATTCACACGGAAAAAGTTGATTCAGCCTTCAGCATATCACTTAAACGGCATAACTCTTCAGAAAGTCGATACCATTCGTGATTTGGGAGTCCAACTTGATAGTCAACTATCCTTTATAAATCACTTTGACACTATTGTCGCCAAAGCAAATAAAATGTCGGGATTTGTAAAAAGAACTTGCAAGGAATTTCGGTCTTGTGGCACCCTTAAGGTTCTCTATAACTCTCTAGTGAGGAGTATACTGGAATATGCATCTCCTGTATGGAATCCTGTGTATCGTGTCCACATCGACAGAATAGAGTGCATCCAAAAAAAGTTTACGAGATACCTCCGCTACAGATCACAGACTTGTGATCGCGAAGCTGATTATCCTCAAAGGCTCAGTCATTTCAAGATGAGCTCCTTGGAGCAACGAAGAAGTTGCTCAGATTTAATTTTTCTTTATAAAACCCTCCACAATTTGGCGAATGTACCGGAGTTGGTTTCGGAAATCAGTCTAAATGTGCCCCGCCGTACCTCATACAGATCCAATTTTAAAACAGAAATATTTCAAACGCCTAAAAATAAAACTAATCTTGGTCGTTCAGCTCCTTTATACCGGCTTTTATCTAGCTACAATAAGCTGAGCACGCGTACTAACAACTTGGACATATTTTCGAACAGTCTGAATGAATTCAGACGATACATCCTCAGCTCTTGATCGATTTGTATGTTTGATTCTTTTAATAAAATGTTAATTTGTGTATTTGTGTGACTCTATTTAATGTGTTAATACTGTACAATTTAATTTAATTTAATTTTTGAACTCAAATTTTAATCTATTCTATTCTTTTAATTTATAATTGTTTTTCTATTGTTTTTTTTTAATTTAATTTTATTTAATTTTATTCCAATTTAATTGATGTTTTTTTTAATTTTTTTAAATTATTCTGTAATTTAATTTAACTACTTGACATTTCAAATTCAATGTAAACTTTGTGAACTTTAATTTTGTTATTACGAAAATTTATATTTCCATTTTAATTTTTATTATTGATTATACAAGTGCTGTGCACACCTATAAGTGACGAATTCACCGCAAAGCTGTTGAAATAGAATATATTTAATGTAATGGTATAGTGAATAAGTCGTTGGTGTGTCAATAAATAAATAAATAAATAAATAAATTATCCTCATAATTTTATCGTAATAAAACGCAAACAATGGTTATTTTTTATTGTTCGATAGTCCAGCAAGGATTTTAATGGTAGGTAGTTTATAATATGGTTAGTTAAATTATACTTATAATTATAATTATAGTTACCTATCTGCCTAGTGCAACTTGTTAACGTTAACTAATAGTAGTTAACTTAAAATTACTACAACTGTACAAACCGTTGAGTAAGAAGTTACAAGAATAAGTGACTAAATCAAATATTAATTATTATACCTAGTATTATTGACTAGCGACCCGCCCTTGCTTCGCACGGGTGCAATGTAGATACATGTAAACCTTCCTCTTGAATCACTCTATCTATTGCTGAAAACTGCATTAAAATTCGTTGCGTTGTATAAAAGATCTAAGCGTACAGACAGCGGGAGCAACTTTATTTTATACTATCTAAAGAAGATGTTAATATTATTGTAGACAATAATTAAGTACCAATCATATTTCCTTGGAATGTTTCTGATAATGCCATATTTCAAGTCTGAACCAGCTCGACATCCGCACCGGAACAAATAAATTGAAATGGATTCAAATAAATAAATGCGTTGCTAGTTTTTCGGGCAATTAGGTGCATTCAATTAGTGCTGTAAGCGAATGTATCGGGGTTAGCGCAGAGATGTGAGGCGCGCTATCACCGGATAGTGATAACGCCGATATTTGCGGCGCGCGGAGCCAGCTAACAACTGTACCTACTCGAGGATTAACAACGTGCGCCGAAGTGCCCGCAGAGACTAGCAGGGACTTGATAAGAAAGATACATTGATAGTTTTGATATTTATAAGTTACTAGTATAAAGTTCTTTAGGGAAATACGGTTTTGAGGCCACCATGGATTTATTTTCAATGCTTTAATTTTAAGGTAGATTTGGAGCACCCACGAATCATTAAAGATCCAATCAAGATATCTATAACTGTTTACAACGACCGCCAGTAAGCTGCGCTGCGCTCCGTGTGTGGCGGCTCCCTATCGCTCACTATCGCTACTATTATTGTTCCATCTTCTCGGAAGCGGTGCTAACATTGCTGACACGGCAGCGCCCGCTATGGCCGGGCGAGTCCCACTGTGTGTGACCCCAGCTATGGGAACTGATAGTGGCTGATAAAACGGCTATCATTTTCTTTTCCTGTAACCCCTAGGATAATAATAATTTTACAGCTTCCATCATCATTCGCAGCTCCAATCATCACTACCTTGTTCGGCTACGGCCCGGACTCCACCAAAGCGGAGATGAATGGAGCGTAGAGGAGATGTGCGAGAACAGACCTATCACATTGATCGAAATCAACATCGCGTCTCTCGTCTCTCTTGTGATTGGACAAATCTTGCACATTTCCTCTTTCTCTTTTCCTCTTTGCTCGTCTCGGCTTTCGTGGAGTTCCGGGCCTAACTCTGCTTTTGTTGTGTCTGCTCTCAAGCTTTATTAGTATTAAGGTGTATTTAGGCGTGGTCCTGTGTCCGAGCAGGCATTAGCTATGCCCCACTGACTCGAGCGTGCGAACAGATGGCGTGCTGGAGATGTACGAGGAGGGGCGCGAATGCGTGAACTGCGGCGCCAACAACACGCCGCTGTGGCGCCGTGACGCCACGGGACACTACCTGTGCAACGCGTGCGGCCTCTACCACAAGATCAACGGCGTCAACCGCCCGCTCGTGAAGCCGAGCAAGCGGCTGGTGAGTTTCCTTCGACCGATAGTAACGCGCTCTGTTTGCGAACAGGTGCCGACGCAGACCTACTCACCCGCTTCTATAAGGAGGGCACCGTGCAGAGATGGATGAGTGTGGAGGGCATGGCCAGGGGCATGAAGAAGGTGAGTCGGTGGCGTGTAGACTAGTGCATGCTTCCTACCGCCCCGCGTCGCCCCCGCGACGTCGCACGCCGCGGTTCCTGTAGATATCCTTACTTTTCGGGCTTTGGCGAGTGTTAGGGAACTACACGCTACCGCTCCCTACTTCGAGTGCGCCGCACCGTAGCAGTCCGCTTGCACCGTTACAAATTGTACCTCCCCAGTAATATCACCTCCCGAATCGATCACCGCAACCTTCCATTATTGACGATGGAATTAGATAAACGTATCGCACTGAGATAACTAATCGATCGGTAATTGCATGTTAGTGGGCACCGCGGTGCGCGGGCGCAGCCGGTGTTACACGGTGACGTCACACGGTAACGAGACGTTGCGGCAATCAGTAGATAGGTGGCAGTTAGCGCGCGCAGGAGCCGCGCCTCGACGTTAACGACGCCGCGCATCGCGCATATTGGACTTTATCGATCGGCAACAAGAACGTCGGCTAGTTATCTCGGCGCGTCTAACTACGCGCACAGATAGGACAGCTCTCGTCCAATGAGCGGCAGCCCCGCCTGCGCGCATGCACTCCTCGGACAATGCAACTCGTAGCGCATGCGCGTAATTGTATGTGATGCGGTACAAGATGGCGGTGCGCGGTATCACAGTGCAACACTGGACACCGGCGCAGGGCGAGGTGACTCACTGGACGGGAACTGTCTCTTGTCTCCTGTAGCGCTCTGACTTAACTGGTGGTGGATCCTGTAACGATGATGTGCATGTGAGGTGCTTGGGTTTTGTTTGTTCTGTTCCTTGGTTTTGGTGCTCTCCTTAATAATTTAGTTTTAAGCACGCTTATTTTACTTCTTCAGTAGTTTTGTTTTTAGCATGTTTTATTATCTAAAATCCTACCTACTATCTACCTATAACGTGTAGCACATTTTCAATTCTACAACGTTCGGGACTAGAGTCGCAATTTAGGTTCCACACTACTTACATTCAGACTATCTAACCCAATGAGGGTCATAAATTAGTTGAACGTTCGACAGCCACATGTTTGGGAAATTAAACTAGCAAGGTCTTCGAGTAGCATCACCTTGACAGGTACTTACCTACCTACTTTAACTAATATGCCTGGCTCTGATAGTACCGATGCTGTCTCGTCTCCATGTCCATCCGGGTTCCCTACTTGATTTCGAAAGTTGATGATTCGATTTTTATTATATCGAACACGGTGTGTCGATAATTCAGTTGTACGATGTTTTATTCCATCGATGCTTTATTGGTGCGATGTAACAGTAGGCGTTTCGAACCGACATACTATCGAACTAATAAATTACCGAACTAATGAGCAATCGCTTTAGGATTTTTTGCAACAGGGTTTTTTCACAACAGGATTTTTCGCACAAACAAAGCATCGATGGAATAAAACATCGTACAACTGAATTATCGACACACCGTGTTCGATATAATAAAAATCGAATTATCCCTGTCACACAGACAGGTAATAGAATCCGTCCATCCAGCCACGATTCACAATTTCAACAACCTTCTTACGCTCGGTTTCCACCGAAGCGAAGACGACCGGAGCGGAGAGGAGACGTGCGATAATCGAATCACTGTGATTGGTCGAATCTTACACGTCTCCTAGCCTCTTCGCTGGTCCCGCTTTGTTGGAAACCAAGCCTTAAGAGAGTTCCTTGGATACAGATAAGAGAGAATAGATAGGTTGGTATTAAATTGAATAGGTATCTCATCAATATCGGTTAAACAGAGCTCTTGAACACCGATGCGGTTTCCCGAGATAAAGAGACCTAGTCCTGAGACAGTTGTAACTAGCATACTAGCTAGGGCCCACCTCCTTGGTGATGGTCACGGTAATAGTTGCACGAGTGCTGCCGACACAAGCCGGCGACACTCGAGCTCCACATAACCCCATGTTCCCCGCAGTCGGCAGCGCGGCGCCACGGGCAGTGCTGCACCAACTGCGGCTCGCGTAACACCACACTGTGGCGGCGCAATAACGACGGCGAACCCGTCTGCAACGCGTGCGGCCTCTACTACAAGCTGCACGGCATCAACCGGTACGTACTGCAGCTGTAACATGACACGCGACTTTATCATTCGTCAAACGACGGACGTCCCCTAGACGTGACCTCTTTTAAGCAGCTCCACTGCGACTGGTCTTGCGCTTCCAGCGGATAGCAGCCGTAAATACCTTGCGTGATTGTAGATTGCATATTTTACGAATCGACACGTTCGTCTGATGTTTCTATTGGATGCAACTTCTTCATCGATTGTGTTTACCTCTACGATTTAACGAATTAAAACAAAATAAAAACCAACAAACCCAAAACTCTTGCGCTAAACAAACAATATCCTTAGTTTTTTTTTACTATATTTTTTTTCCTTATTTTGTTACCATACCAACTTAAGTTATTAAGTATGGTAGCTATCATCAATTATGAGAAATGAATAATCCATTATTCAATTTTACCAGGCCTCTAGCAATGAGGAAGGACGGCATTCAGACGCGGAAACGTAAGCCAAAGAAATCTGGCAACGGAACGAAGCCGCCACAAGACGCCAACAAGAAAGATGAGCTCAGCTCTCCAGGGATGGACGGTAAAGATCACATGCATTACTTCAATCCATACTTCCATACTCCCATACTTACTATACTTACTTACTTACTAATATTATAAATGCGAAAGTAAGTTTGTTTGTTTGTTACCTTTTCACGCCTAAACCACTGAACCGAGCCTGACCTGAAATTTTGCATATATACGTTGTCAGGTGTACAGAAACGGACATAGGGTACCTTTCATCTCGGAAAGAAGTAATGTTCCTGAGGAAAACAACAATAACGTTCTTATGATAATAGATGGCGCCACGTGTCTTTCGAATCATGATTGAATTATATTATTACAAGCATAGTTCAACGCCGTTCAACCGAGTTGAAGCCGCGGGCAAAAGTTAGTTTACTATCATAATTCCCTGCCCTTATCTCAATGTATTAGAGGTCAGCGCAGCATGCCTTCTTCCATACTTCTGAGCTGTTAGTAGTCACACCGTGAATCAACCCGTAACTATTTCTGGCAGAATCACCCAGTCAATTCATCGTTTCTTTGGTATTCCCAATAGCGAATAATACTACTTCAAACTAAACAGGAACGAAGCAATTCCAGCACATAATTTAATAAAAACACTCGTTATTACAGACAGCAAACAGAGTCTCCCCGAAGTGCCACTGCCGCTGACGCAGTCGATGTCTAGTCACGGCGCGAAGAGCCGCGAGACGCACGTGACGCCGGACACGTCGCCGCACGGACACGGCCACGGACACGCGCACGCGCTGGGGCACGCGGCGCCGGCGCAGCACGCGCACGCGCAGGGTGGGCATCAGGCGCACGCGCAGTACCCGCTGGGCCTGCCCGCCACGCCCTTCCTGTCCAACCCGTCGCTATTCAACATCAAGAGCGAACCCAGCAACGCGGCCGGCTACGACTCGTACCCGCCGCACTCCGCGCCGCACTACCACTCGCAGCAACATTATCTGCACGCACTACAGGTTAGTATCAACCGCTCACCGGCTCACCGTGACTACAGACTTCAAGTAGATATTTTTCTACACTATAATAATAAAATAATAATAATAATATATAGTAGTCAATCTACATAGTAGCTAGGATTATTCACCAGCAACTTGCCTTGCAATACAACCTTGTGAGTTCTGAAGTACCATACTACAAGTATGTGCCCGACCCAGTTCTCGAGAATGGTCATGCCACATTGTATTGGGATCGATCTATCATCACAGACAGGACTATTTTAGCAAATAAACCTGATATTGTGGTGATAGATCGCCGAGAGCGCCGTGCAATGATTGTAGACATTACTGTCCCTCATGACGAGAATCTCGTGAAAGCTGAGAATGATAAAAAAATCAAGTATCTTGATTTAGCACACGAGGTTGTCGACTTGTGGGACGTGGACTCTGCAATCATTGTACCGATAGTCGTTACGGTTAATGGACTAATAGCAGAGAGTCTCGACCAACACCTTAGGAGGCTCTCATTGCGCGGCTGGTTCAAGGGCTTGATTCAGAAAGCAGTACTCCTGGACACGGCACGTATAGTGAGGCGGTTCCTCTCTCTGGAGCCCTGACCACCGGTAGCCTGGACCTTGTTCCTGATGTCGATAAGCCATCTATTTTTTATATTTTTAAATGTTTTTTATAGTGTTTTATATTAGAATATTTAAAAATGTATTTAATATGTTTAAAAATAATTAAAGAATAATAATATTACAAAGAGATAAGATTTGTAAGTTTGTAACGAATAAACTCAAAAACTATTGGACCGATTTCAAAAATTTTTTCACCATTAGAATGGTACATTATCCCTGAGTAACATAGGCTATATTTATTATAAATTCATTTATTTCAGGTAAATGACACCCATTGCCACACATAAATTTAAAAAAATCCGAAAACATGGACAAATAAAATCCGATAAAATAACATAGAATCAAATAAATTAAAACCACATACAATACAATCAAACTAAGACAAATTGAATTAATTAAAATCAAATAAAATAAATCAAATTAAATCAAATCAAAATAAATCACGTCAAAATAAATCAAATCAAATCAAAATAATCAAATAAAGCTAAAACAAATCAATACCTTCTCTCCGAAACTGGTAAAGCGACATGTCTGTCGGAACAATGTCGGATGAAGGGGCAGTCCAGTCTCCTCGCAATCATCATCAGTACGATGTTAGGGCTAACCCGTACCCTGCGCACCAAGGACGCGGCGCGCTTGCACATGGTCGCGTGGAAGCAGTCAGTGCGAGCCTCTGCGAACATACCCGACCACCCGTGCGAAGCCTGCATGGGCCGCTAGTCCTTAATAAAAAAGTTGTACCTAAGTGCAATATTGGCAGCCCAAGCCATTGCTTCGTGGCAGCCAATGGAAAAATGTCCCCATTGACTGTTATTTCGACTTTTACTGGTTTATTAACCTGTGACTGTACTCGTAATCATTTCGCATGTTCTAATTCTGCGTATTCGTAGTTCTAGTGCTACGCACTTGTAGGCAGTGTTACGCACTCGTAAGCTGTGCTACGCACTCGTAGGCAGTGCTACGCATTTGTAGGCGGCGCTACGCACTTGTAGACTGTGCTGCGCAGTAGCCCATTCTCAACATTAGAAATTGGAACTAAATCAATTATTTACAGTTTTTTAGTTTAGTAACGTGAAAGAGTTCGCAGATGATTTGACTTTTTTTATTATATGTATTACATACGATTTTTTCACTTTTTTTTTACGGTTTGTCTCTTCGACTTATTTGTAAGTAAACATATAGGTTGTGCTTATATATTTTTAGAATCACTTGTAACGGTTATTATATTTTTCTGTTACTACGATTCAAATGTGTTATCAACCACGTACGACGTTACACACTTTTTAAACCCCTCATTTTAATACCCTTTTCGATGGTATTGGAAGAAAATAAAAATCAAACTCCACAATATGGCACCCCAAATACGCCATTTTTCTTTGTTTTTTTTTAATTTAATGTAGTCAGTTACACTCGCACCACCAAGACGAATCTAACGAGATAAGTTAAAAAAACGAGGAAAAAACGAACGAGGAACGAGCAATAATTTATCCAAATCCCTTCATCCGTTTAGGAGTTACGAGGGAACAAAGAAACGGACATACATACAGGTCAAACACATAACACTCCGGTTTCGCAGTCCGGTAAAAACAAAAGTCAACTTATTTATTAGGTAGTGACTTGTGTCTACGAAATGCTCTAGTCATTTTATAGTAGATCAATATACCTATGCAATGCACTTACTCAAAACTCAAAGTACCTATTTATTTCAATTAAACCATTACAGGCACTTTTGAATGTTAGATTAACAAAGAGAGCGAAGCTACCGTCCCACAAGGCATAATAACTTGGGAAAGTACTGTAGTTGCCCATTCCAAAGCGTAGATCTCTATGGAGAAGAATGGACAAGAAACTCCATGGACCCTCTGGTGCAGTATACCTACCAAGTACCTAATTCTGAGGAATGGAGTTACTTGCATGAACTTTGACAGTTGTCACTTTGTCGACTTCTCGGTACCAATGCATTTTTTTCTCCTTTCCAGTACGGACTGGGCAACGGCGAGGAGGAGGAAGGCAGCGGCTTCCTGCACCAGCGCAACGTGACGGCGCACGCCAAGCTCATGGCGTCCACGTAGCAGCGCCCGCACGCGGCCCTCACGCCGGCGGGGCGGAGCCGCGTCACAGTGCACAGACAATGGACTGAGCAGTGAACTCACGAAAAAACCGTTCGTCGCGAATGTGATGATAAGGAACCTCAAGTGCAGTTCCTTACAACTCACCGTGAGTCAAGAGCGTGGGAGTTTACGATTTGCGACAATTTATCGAAGTGACGCAACGCGAACACGCCAGCTCCGAGTCTATTCGCATTTAAAGATACTAATAGCTATTCCAACTTCCATTAGTTAACTGATAAATCGATAAAATGTGTAAATTGTATTATTGTGTTCCGATCACTCGAATGTACATAGGTATTTAGTTATAACATTTTAGGATTAGTGTTGTATTATTATGATGGAGTTAGCGATGCATCGTAGGCTGTACCTAGTCGCTCTGTCTGAGGTCACCTTGCCATAATGACTGACACAATGGTAACGCAAGTATTAACTATTTAAATATTTTAACGTTCCGTGACAATTATAATCTCAAAAAAACTAGTCTAATGATTATCTGTTAGAAATGTTTTAAGAGTTTAGAATGGAAATTGATGATAAGTGACATATTGATAAGATAGCTTTCAGACCGGCGAACCGTCCAGAACTCAGACAGCGCGGGGCCGCGTCTGTCCACATGTGTGGAGTCGAGGTGTTTGTCGCTGCACCTCGCTTGTCTGAGAGTGATCTTCTACAAGTTATCCTACTATGTAGATAAACCCACGTAGTATATGTAACTATTCAACTAACTTAAACAGTATTCACATTAGGTACTATGCCACCTAAATATGAACAATATTATTACAAGCATCATTTTAACTAACAATGTGTAGCAAAAATACAAGCATCATGAATTGACTTTTAGTATTTATTGATGATGCAGTGATGTAGAGTAGAACGAATATACCTATAGTATGTGTATCGAAAAAAGTCATATTCTATAACAGTACAGAACTGTCGACCTTTTGTTCTTATACCAATCTTAAGAATAGTATACAAATATGTTACGGCTAATAGCCGGAGTGCGGCTACACCTAGTTTTAGCCGGGTACAACTCGGTTAAACTTAGCTGTATCCTACATATCTTCGGTTAGAACATGCAACCAATTTGGATGTAGCGCTCACCGGCCGCTGCGCCGGCGCGTTTGGTCACAGTTCCAACCTAACCTAATCAATTTGGTTTGTTTGTCCTAGCAATAAAAAGGATACCCAACAGTTACCGGCCGCACCTAGGTTTAGCCGGCTAGAACTAGGTGTAACCTTACTTCGGCTTTTAGCCGTAACATATTTAAGAATAGTAGTCCCTACTATTTGCTTCCTCTACAAATTTATTTTAAGTGTGTTAAGATCTACAAAACACACGTAAGTGTGATGCTTTCAATGTTTACAAGTAACTTGATGACTTCATACATTGTATTCAATTTTCTGTGCAAGCTAGAACATACACCTACTAGATTTGATAGTAACAGCAACGTGAGCATGAACACAATGTGCTACAAAGTATTTTGTGTGTAAATAACAGAGAGCATGCAATGCAACCAGAAACAATGTGAGTTAATCGTATTAAACTAGTTCCAATAAATGGCATTTATTCCTTGTACATATTAGTTACAAATGAAATATTCAAATTACTATTAAATCAGTTTATTTTGTATGGTCCAGCACAAATTTTATCACAGAATGTATGGCATACAGAAAAACTTTAGGCTTATTATCGAAACATGACAAAAACGTGAACAAAATTGAACCATTGTGGCAACATATAAATAAAACTTTCGTGTATTTTTCCATAACAAGTCTCAAGTTTTTAACTAAATATAAACTAGAAATATGTACAAAGTGAAGTCTATTGTATTTTATAATATTAGGAAATATATATAAGTGAGCACACAGCACTGTGTTTCTGTCCCCACCCCATCACTCATCATTCTCCAAGGAGAGCTTCTTTAGCGCTTCTCTGCCGAGCCTGTAGTAACACCACTGCTCTTTGCTAGTTAGGTTCACCGCACCTTTGTTCTCATAGAAGGTGCGTGCTGGGTTCCAGTCTAGCACATGAAAGTCAAGGCGGCTGCAACCAGCAGAGGAAGCTTCCTGGAAAGTTAAATGTTATTTTTAATCAATGAAGTATTGCATTAAATACAATACTGTGAACAACATAAGAAGTACTACTGAATATACCTTAGCAACAGCTTTGAACAGTCTCTTGCCGACTCCCATGCGTCTCTGGCTGTTGCGCACATACAGGTCCTCCAGCATCATGGAGCTGCCCTCCCAGGTGGAATATGTAGGGAAGTACAGCGCATAGCCCACCACTGGTTGGCTGCTGGGCTTCTTCACTTCAGCCACCTTACATTGGAATAAAGGAGGCTGCTTCTCAAAACCATCGCGTTGTAACTCTGAAATATCATGGACGAGAATCAGTCAGTTTTATGACCGCTAACCTTGTTGTACTGGATGATGATCAGCACATTTTAGAGCATACCTACCTTCAACCGACATTTGTGGGCCTTTAGGCATTTTCTCGAAATCAGCAAGCTCCTGTTAAACAATGTATTAACGGTTATAAATAGTTAATATTATTATTTAAAAACGTGCTTATAAAAAGGAAGGGACCTGAATCATTTCAGACACTGCAAACATGTCGTCTCTCTTTGCAGCACGGATTTGTATCTCATTATCGCCGTATTTTGCAGCCATTCTTAACAGTAAGCTTGCAGGTGTATTTATTCAATTTCTAAAATGTTCACATTAATTTTGAAAATTCTGTCTTCTTGGCAACTTCTCGATCATCTGATCAGCCAGCACATAGTAGTCGTTGAGTTTAAGCCAGCAGGTCACCAGCTGTCAATCTGTCAAACAGTGTTGTATTCTGCAATTTTTTGTGATGTCAAAGACAAAGATTTTAATTATTTTGTGTACGCTTTCGCTCTTGAGTACCTACTCTTGACATAGATGTCGCCTGATCGTTATTTGCTAGTTGTTGAAATAAAATTAATGATGATGAATGATGATTAATTAATTTCATTTATTCAATCACAATTACATTGTGTCTGAATGTTACATTTAAAAAAAAAAAGTTAAATAGCAAAAAAAACATACCTACATAAATTTATTAATAACAAACAGAAAAATACACCTTTACTATTACAAATTAAATTATAAAAAACCAACAAGAATTATTTCATATAAGACTGGGAAGAAAATCAAATGCGCAAACGCATAGAATACAACGACATCCATAAAGTTTATAAACACCTTATTTTGAGTTTTCTTCAAAAGAAAAAAGTGATTGTCTACTTGTGAAAAGTTTGTGTTTGTATTGCATAAATAAGATGGCGCCGTTTCTTCAAACTATGGCCACGCGTCAAAAGAACCAATAAGCACTTTATGAATATCCTTCTGCATCACAGCTAGATATTTGTGACGAAATAAAATTTAATTGTTTTTACACAACTAACATTAGTTGCGTAAAAACAATTAAATTTTATTTTACTTTATTGGGACATTTAACAGTTACACATTACAAAAAGTATGACAGAATAAGTTTTAAACTAGATAAACGCGTAACCCCCACCAATATCCACGAAATAATGATTTTTTTTAAATAGTAAATGCGTGCATTATAGGTAATATTACTTACAGAAATTAAGTTACTAAGTACTCATTTGTGATTTAGGGAAAATAGGTATTAGATAGCTACTCTAAAGATTCAATAGCCATCCTTTTGAACTTAAAGTGTATAAGCGCGAAAATACCAAGTTCGATAAGATGAGTGTTAGACGCATATCGTCGTTGTAGAGCGAGAAATCACTAAGTGCAAAAAGCTAGTTTCGAGATAAACGCGTTTTAAAGTTTTTTTGTTCTTATATTAACGTGAATAGTTACACAAATACTTTTTATTAATAAAATATTGATACTTTTTCCCTGCACTCTAATATTCAGTAAATTATGTAAATATTTTTACCGTTACTGAGAAATGTAATAAAAAGAAAGTTAGGTAATTCTAGCATACTTGTAGGCTATTAGCTACCTACATTGCCTGCAGTTCGGCTTCTCCGAACATTGCCGAGGTTTGACGAACCGCGCGACTTGCGGCTCGACACGCCGCCGCCTCCTCCCCGCACGGGAGATGCGCCCCTCGGTCGCCCTCGCCAGTCCACGCTTACCAACGTATCGGTCTGCACGAATTTGTTATCGCGCCTCGAATCAGTGTTAAACTTATATTTTTATTATAGTATATTAAACCTATATATTTGTTAGAGCTGTGTTTATTGTGAAGAGCACCCAAAACCACCAATACACACATTAACTCTACAGTGGTGACCCCGAGAAGTTAACACGTGCAACAAGTGCTACCTTTTCCTAATTCAGTGCAAAATAAGTGGACTCATAAACTGTGACAGTGAAAAATTACTGACCAAGAAATGAATACCGAGCAGATTAAAGTCGATGATCCAGAAACATCTCAAGATGTTTTTAGAGTAGGTGTGCGCGTTCCGCCATTTTGGCCAGAGAAGCCTGCGATTTGGTTCGCACAAATAGAGGGACAGTTCGCGATATCGAATATTACGGCGGACACAACTAAATTCTATTACGTCGTCAGTCATCTCGATCCGCGGTACGCAGCAGAAGTAGAAGATATCATCGTAAATCCACCAGCGACCGATAAATACGCAATATTGAAGGCAGAGCTTATTAAGCGACTCTCAGAATCCCGCGAGAAAAAAGTGCACCAACTGCTGACACATGAAGAGCTTGGCGACAGGAAGCCGTCGCAGTTCCTCCGACACTTACAGCACCTGGCTGGTCCAAAGGTACCTGAAGAATTTTTAAGAACGATATGGTCGAGCCGCCTGCCGAGCAACATACAATCCATAATCGCGTCTCAAGCATCCGCGCGTCTCGATTTACTAGCTGATCTCGCCGACAGAATACATGATGTCGTGCCGAGAGGTCATCAAGTTGCGGCGACATCAACACACGGGGTGAGTGAAATGGATATAATGTGTAAACAAATGACCGAGCTAACCAAGCAAGTCCAATTACTTACGCAAAAGGTCAATGACCTTTCCCGCCCAAGCCGATCAAATAGCCGCGAAAATCGCTCGAAATCCCGCCAAAACCGATCTCAGTCACGCAGTAAACATCCAACATGTTGGTATCATTACAAGTTTGGTGCAAAGGCCACCAAATGTGTTCAGCCGTGTGATTTTCAGCCGGAAAACTGCGCAAGCAGTCAGTAATGGCGGCTGACGACTGCTCGACGTGTAAAGGCCGCCTATTTATCACTGATAAACATACTGGCATACAGTTTCTCGTAGACACGGGTTCGGACGTGTGTGCCTACCCAAAATCATACTTACGTAATAAGCTGCAACATAGTAACAAATGTACCTACGAACTTGTCGCTGCAAATGGCACTCCGATACCTACATACGGTACATATCAACTAAATCTTAACCTCGGATTACGTCGTGAGTTTACTTGGAAGTTTATTATTGCTGATGTTTCAAGGCCAATCATAGGCGTCGATTTTTTAAGTTTTTATAACTTATTAGTCGACTGCAGGCAACAAAAATTGATCGATTCAATAACAAATATGACCGTCGGTGCGCCTTCATCTCACGGAATAACTCACGAACTGCTGTCGTTGAAAATGTTTACAGGTCATTCAACTTATCTCGACTTATTACGATGTTATCCGGAAATAACAAGACCAGCTGGATTACAAAATGTGCCAATTCATAATACAAAACACCACATTAGAACGACGTCTGGCCCACCGGTAACATCACGACCGCGTCGTTTGGCACCTGACAGGCTTAAAATCGCAAAAAAAGAATTTGAGGAAATGTTACAAAATGGAACAGCTCGTCGGTCTGAAAGTTCATGGTCGTCCCCCTTACATCTGGTACCCAAAAAAGACAACGGCTGGAGGCCATGTGGGGATTACAGACAATTAAATGCGAGAACAATACCTGATAGGTATCCGGTGAGGCACCTTCACGATTTCGGATACCAGTTGTCAGGATCAACCATATTTTCAAAAATTGACCTCGTGAAAGCATTTAACCAAATCCCGCTTTTTGAAGACGACATTAAGAAAACAGCGATCACAACACCATTCGGACTTTTTGAATTTACTGCCATGACTTTCGGTTTGAGGAACGCTGCACAGACGTTTCAAAGATTTTTAGATGAAATTCTTCAGGGATTAGACTTCACGTTCGGATACCTTGATGATATCCTCGTGTTTTCAAAAGGGGAGAC
Source organism: Noctua comes (assembly GCA_963082995.1). Classification (NCBI taxonomy): domain Eukaryota; kingdom Metazoa; phylum Arthropoda; class Insecta; order Lepidoptera; family Noctuidae; genus Noctua; species Noctua comes. The sequence continues at coordinate 422,244 of OY720268.1, forward strand.
AGAGCACGTTGGACACCTGACAAAAGTATTCAACCAATTAAAAAATATGGAGTAGTAATTAACACCAACAAATGCGTCTTAGGTGCTACTGAAGTTACTTTCTTGGGTTATCACGTATCTGCAGCTGGCATACGTCCCCTCCCAGAAAAAGTAAAGGCGATCCAAGAATACCCCCTCCCTAAAAATGCTAAAGAATTGCGAAGATTTCTAGGGATGATTAACTTTTACAGAAAATTTCTCCCTGGCGCCGCTGAAATCCAAGGCCCTCTCAATCAAGCTTTAAGTGGCCCAAAAATCAAAGGATCAACGCCCATCACCATAACACCTGAAATACGAAAAGCGTTCGACGCATGCAAAAATAACTTGTTAGAAGCCACTCTCATCTCGCATCCTGATCCACAAGCTGAGTTAGCACTTTTTACCGACGCTTCAGATGTGGCCATCGGAGCTGTCTTACAACAGCAAATAAATGACAACTGGCAACCACTAGGATTCTTTTCCCGCAAGTTATCTCCTGCTCAGACGAAACATAGCACTTACGACCGTGAATTGCTCGCAATATATGAAGGGATAAAATACTTTAGGTATATGGTCGAAGCGAGAACATTTAAGGTGTACACCGATCATAAACCCATTACATTCGCCTTCACTACAAGAAGAGACAACTGCTCACCTCGTCAACACCGCTATCTCGATTATATCTCTCAATTCACAACAGACATAAACCATATCTCAGGAAATGACAACGTAGTCGCCGACGCGTTTTCACGACTGGAAAGCATCGACACTACAATCAACTACAAAGAACTGGAAAAAGAACAGGAAAACGATCAAGAGTTACAGAGTTTGCTACAAAATAACACGGCGTTACAGTTAGAGAGAGTGAAAACTATGGATGCCTACATTTACTGTGACCAGTCTACTTCACGTCCTAGGCCATTCATCACTCCAACTTTCCGAAAAGCAATCTTCAACAACCTACACAATCTCAGTCATCCAGGCCCCAACGCTACAGCCAAACTAGTGTCAGAACGATTTGTGTGGCCTAAGATTCGTCGTGACTGCAAAACATGGGCTCAACAATGCATTCCTTCCAACCGTTTTTCCCACGTCCACCTTGACATAATAGGCCCTATGCCACTTTCTTCTGGTTTCAGATACTGCCTTACAGCTGTAGACAGGTATACTCGATGGCCAGAAGCCTACCCTCTAGCAGACATCACAGCGGAGACCTGCGCTAGCGCTTTTATTTCTGGCTGGGTCGCTCGCTTCGGATGTCCAGAGAAAATAACAACTGACCGAGGAAAACAATTTGACTCGCAGCTATTCCAGTGCATGTCGTCGATTATAGGCGCCTATCATTGTCCCACGACAGCTTATCACCCTCAGTGCAACGGCCTAGTGGAGAGAATGCACAGACAGCTGAAAGCCGCCATAATGTGCCACAACAACGCGCAATGGTCGGAGGTACTTCCTCTTGTTCTCCTGGGTATGAGGAGCGCCTGGAAGGATGATCTACAAGCATCTTCAGCTGAATTGGTGTACGGCGAGCCACTCCGGTTACCTGGTGAGTTCATAAAACCAGTAACACACAACGTCGTAGATGAAGCAGACTTCGCAGCACGTCTAAGAAAACATATTTCGAGACTGTCACCTGCATCAACATCTGGCCATGGTGAGAAAACATTTTATGTACCTAAAGACCTTCATACAGCCAGTCACGTCTTCCTGCGGAAAGGACCTTTAAAGAAGTCATTGGAATCACCTTATTCCGGTCCACACAAAGTCATAGAAAGAGGATCAAAAACCTTTACAATAGACGTCCAAGGGAAACACTCAACTGTAACCATTGATAGGCTAAAACCAGCCTACATGAACAACAATGATTGCTCGATAATACCACCTTTACCGCCATCACCAGAGCCATCAGCTTCATCGCCAGCATTGCCACTATCACAGCTGGAAACCACCACGAGAAGCGGGAGGACCGTTAGATTCCCGCGACACCTTTCTCACTATCGACCGTGAACCGGTCTCAGCGGGGGAGTGATGTAGGCTATTAGCTACCTACATTGCCTGCAGTTCGGCTTCTCCGAACATTGCCGAGGTTTGACGAACCGCGCGACTTGCGGCTCGACACGCCGCCGCCTCCTCCCCGCACGGGAGATGCGCCCCTCGGTCGCCCTCGCCAGTCCACGCTTACCAACGTATCGGTCTGCACGAATTTGTTATCGCGCCTCGAATCAGTGTTAAACTTATATTTTTATTATAGTATATTAAACCTATATATTTGTTAGAGCTGTGTTTATTGTGAAGAGCACCCAAAACCACCAATACACACATTGACTCTACATACTCAAAATATGAAATTTGGGTTAGTTGGTTAACTTTTTGTGTTAGTTAATTAATTCTTGGTACAGTTTTTTTCAGATAGTAATCAGTTAGTGACTATTGCTCAAAGGTGGATAAGAAAGAAAAATTATAATATCAAAGAAAAAATCAGTTATTTAATACAAAAAAACACACCACACTAAAATTCTCAGCGTACAAAATAAACTATTTTAATAGTTCATAATTATAAGTAATTGAAACGGGTCTAAATCGCGAACTCTTGCTAAGGTCGTGGCTAAATAATAACAGCCGCTCGAATCGATCTTTAGGTTAAGCCATACTTGCCTAGGTTGGTCTGTGGACGGGTGACGACCCATTACACTACATACCGAGTTTCCTCCGTGCCTCGGAAAGCACGGTAAACCGTTGGTCCCAGGTGTCATTTGTGGATCTTTGACAGTCATTACAGGTAGTCAGTGGCCCAAAAAGTCTGACAATAAGTCTTACCAAGGGGTATTGTATTACCTAGTACTAACCGGGTTGTGGAGCTCAGATTGGCAGTCGTTCCATGTAAAATACTGGTACTTGGAGTTTGGTAAAGGAAAATACTGGTATTCAGCTGCATTCGGTTAGACTGGAAGCCGACCCTAACATAGTTGGGATAAGGCTAGGCAGATGATGAAATTCCTTGCACTATTCGACGTTCGTTCGTCAGTTAGGCCGTCAGGTTGTTCGCCCACACTGGCGCTTGGCGTAGGGCGCCAAGGAGTCCCAGGTACATCATCGTCGACTCGACACTAATGCGGACACCTGACACGATGTTCGCTCTCGGAGGTGGCACTTTCTGAGGTCCATGGAAACAGAGGGCCTCGGATTTATGCAATGCCGGGTGGCAACCGCCGGATGCCATCTACGACCCCAGCTGTCGCCAAGATGGTCACCGCTGAAACGTCTTACTTCGTGCCTTCAGCAGCGTGGCATCAGCATAACAGATGACACAGGCACCATGAAGAAGCGCACCGCGAAGCGCCCATTCGTACCTGATGTTCCCTAGGAGCGGCTCCAGAACGGATCCCTGTGGAACACCGCGCAATATCTCTCGCTGACCCCCTCTTTGTTGACCCGGTTAGATGATATTTCTAACCCTCATTTTGGCTAAAAATGTCACTTAGTGACTTCTCGCTCTACAACGACGATATACGATACGTCGGAGAGTCGCCCGTGCGCCAGCGTGAGTCTACACTTTGCAGTGTGGAACAGCCGGGGCATGTGCGCCTCTCTGCGCATCACAGTTCTAGGTATAATGTAACATAGATTAGTCATATCAGGACAAAAGAATCTGTTATTACACAGACCATGCAGCATCATGGCCATCAGTAAGCTGCGTCTAGACTCCAAGCTTTGAATGTTATAATAGAGTGTATGATGTGTATATATGTGTAGTGCATAACACGTAAAACAATTTTTGAACCATTTCACTTCTTTTTACATAAACATCAAAAATGGGACTCCAAATCGGTACTGCGAATTCCAATTGAGAGCGAACCAAAGCAGAAGTAGAACAGTAGACGGGCTTTTATAGTCGTTAAGATCGCATGACAAAACCAAACATTTACGATACGCTTGGTTAAAAATGTTATCAATTTGAAGATTAAAGTGCAATTTCGAGTCCTTATCAAACAAGCAAACGAATACCATGTAGACTATAATCAAATGTTATAACGTTTTTATTTTTAGTAAAAGTTGCATTGCACTTACTTAGGCTAAGGTGAAGTTTGTTGGATGAACAATACCGAGAAAGACTATCAAGGTCCTTGTGTAGAAGTAGGCAGTCTTGTGTGCTTTTGCACGACTTATAAATCTTGATGTCGTCGGCTTCTTGTGTGATTCAACGTACGTCCAGAAATGTTTAATGCCAAGTGGAATACTGTCTTCGACTGATCTCATGTATTTTTCAACGCAATTGTCACATTTAGATTTAAAACGTTTACGATGAATAAAAAAACTTACGTAGTCCGATGCATTACCGTACGTTTTCCATTTCAACCAAGCTTTTTCTTTGGTTTGGAAAATACTGAATGAGAGTAGGTGAGACCACAGCGGAAAATCAGAGTTCCTGAGACTAGAACAACAACATGCCTTTTAAGTTTAACTCAGACCAACAAAAAAAGGAAGACGGCGCGCCACGAACATCGAAAGTAAAGCCACAAAAACCGTGCTCCTGCAAGTAAATATACACGCTTACGCACACACCTACACTAAAACCATGCTCATCGCTCCTAGTACGTCACGAGTAGTCGTGTAGCTGACATTGATAAAAAAATTGAATTATTGTGCCTTCCTGTGTAGTGAAAACTTATAAAAACAATAGCAAATCACATAAAAAGTCTCACGGCAACACCTTTCACTTGTAAGTACTTGAACTAACATCATTTTTTAATTGATTAACTATGAATTTTGTAGCGAACGACAGCAGTGACATAAAGTGCGAGTGTTGCCATAACATGATTTCAAATTTCCCCATTCGATTAAACAAATTTAAATATGATTTCATATTGCGAGTATTTTATTCCTGTCTTCTTTTTATGTATTTGATGTCCCACCAAAAACATACCTGTTAAAAAGGGGGCCAAGTTCCTATCGGCTAATTGTTCGCCTAAAAAAGGGTTGAAATCCAATCCAATGCCAAGTTTAGATGCACTTTAAAATCGATCATAATCATCTTCATCAACAGCCTGATCCACTGGTAAACATTTGCCATTCCCAAGACTCGCCACCACACCCAGTCCTCCGCCTTCCGCATCCAGCCACTACCCGCCACCGTATTCACGTTAACGGTCCATCTGGCCGAAATTCACTTTACCATACACCCAACTTAAAATATGGTATAGTTGTGAAAATACGTAGGTACTTGGTTATAAATATCTAAAATTATAATACTTCTAAATTTGAACTTGGCAGGTTTTCGTGCTATACGTAACACTTGATTAATTGTATAATTAAATTTATTATTTATACAGAGTGGAGACGACAATACGACAATAAATCAAAACACGCATAATACTAGTTCATAGGAACAATTCTAAACTATCAAAAAAATCCCAAAATCGAAATAGAAAAAAAAAAATTTTCAAACAAACTAAATGGCATAAAACTGAACACGAAATAGAACACCATTTGTGAATATTGGTTCACTAACCTGTGGTAAGAGCGGCAACAACGCGGTCCTGTAGCGACTTGACCTTTTGGCTAATGTTCAGTAAAAACAATTACACTAAATCACAGACTATTCACCAAACAATCAAGCACCTCTCATCCGCTGGTTATTTTATAATGAAATTATTAATCACTATCTGGATCACTGTTCAATCACTTAAATAAGTACCTACGTCACTAAATTTTCTCTCTCGATATGTCCGTATAGCCAAAGCGGAATTTCTGTGACACTCCCCGTAAATTAAAACCATGTCGGTGTATTCCGAAGCTGTGTAGGTGTAACGAGGCATGATTATTACCTACAAACAAAACAAAAAAACACGAAAACACAATAAAAACTAAGAGTCTAATCTCGCACAATTCACTTAACTACTTAACTCGATACCTATTAAAATGTTACGTGTCCTATCACTAAAATAAAGCGCCCAATTCGCACTTATGATAACTAACAAATCACAAACACGCGAACGCGGGCGCCGGGTACTACAAAGGAGGCGCGGCGAGGCGGGCAAAGAAAGTACGTCCTGCGGTACTCAAGCGCTTACGAAGCGATGACGCGTTGGTCGTCACAGGATTGCAATGACACACTGACCTACATTTCGTCGACCTAATTCTAATATGGTGTAAGTCATAATTGTCCAGGATGCAGAAAAAATCTTTTGATTTCGTAAAGTTCTTAGGAAACTTGAAAAAAATTAATGTTCTAACAAAAATATTATTTAATTTGCTTTAACTTTTATCCTATTGTTAAATAGATATAACACTTTTGGATCACTCCACCTAAAAAATCTTAAATTGCAAATAAAATCGTTGTTTGGCCAAATTTAGACAATTTTTGCTTACGCCATTTTAGAATTAGGTCGACGATTTGTAGTTTCAAGTTTCGACAAGAAAGTGAAGTACAAACAAACCAAATTACATTTATCTCTTTCGCACTTACTAAATTTTCTATTAATACAGTGCATAGTTCAACTTCCGCATGCGTTATTTTCTTATCTAACTCTGAGGATACCCTTTATGACTCTTATTGGCCTGGTTTAAGGTATAATTTGCAGTAAATAAAATTTAAAAACGAATTTGGCGAAAGATTTTAAATAGCGAGTTGGCAACGTGTCTTTAATGATTTGATGTTTTACCGATGCGGGGGTCGTTAACCTGTTAGTGCTTCCTTAAAATCAGATACATCATGTAGCAAATGTTGAAGATGAAAATTAATTTCCTGTGACTAAACTACTTGATATATTCAAATATTTTTTGTATGTATATTGGGAACGTCTTGAGGTATGCGAAGTTTAATTTATTGTCGTATTGTCATCACCACTCTGTATAATTAAATTAACCTGAACTTGGGAACACCGACGGGCTAGTCACTTATATCTGTACATTAACCTAGGATGCTGTAATTTTTATTGTAGGTTCCTACTAATATAAGAAAACGATTTGCCAAATTTCAACTGTCGGAAATGAATAGTTTCGGAGATATTCATTGTAGAAATATTGATGGCATTGTATTGAAAACGACGACATTTCACACCACAGACTATTTTGGCATAGAGTATAACGTACGTGTGGAATGTGCAGTGAGCAAAGCACACATAATACTATTAAAAAAAACTGACACTATAGAATTGATTCAAATGTGCGTGTAATTTAAAAGTAAATGTGGCCTTACAACGAACTTGAATTCAGAACCGACTTTGTCAATCCCGACACGCCATGGTCTTGGTCTGTCCTACCTCTAGAGTGTTTTTTAGAGCCCGGAGGCGCGGAGGGACAGCAGCCGCTCCCCTCCGCACCTTCGGCTTGTTGGTCGCCACATCCGGTGGCGACCAGCCTCGGTCGCTACGGGTCGCGCGATGCCTGCGCCTTTGTCACGCAAAGGCGAAGGGGCTGCTATTCCCACAGCGCCGGAGATAAGGCAGAAGTACTGGTTCTAACTCCCCTACCCTTTTCTCCCTGAAAAATAGGGACAGAAAAAGTAAGGTTACAATTCAAAACAAAAAAAAATTGTAACTCCGACCGAAACTACAGAGCGGGGGTGCTCCTCTCCCCCTTCGCCCCCATCAGCAGGTGTCTCGATTTTAAAGCTTGTAATACAAGCTTTAAAATCGGTAATTGTATAACCCAAACATAATTATTACCCTTTTAAAAAAATAATTATAAAAAAGTATGCATTTCCGACGGATTTCCCCCCCCCCCCCTCGGGTGGTTCCTGTGACCCTCTCCTCCCTTCCCCCTCCCCCTACCTACATGTACTTATATAAGTGACCTTCCCACCGACGCAGGCAGGGAAATCCACTCCTTGGGTGTGCGCATAATAAATAATGTAGCAAAGCGCTTCGTGGGAATGTGTGGAACATCGACAAGGTATGGGTGATAACCTGCAGTACGTCTGGACTCCCGATGGAATAAGGGAGATGGTGGAATGAGCTCGTGGAGCTCTTGGGCACACTCACCGAAGTAGTATTTACTCGCATTTTCCCTTTATCTCTGTATAACCCATGTAATATTATTACCCAAATTATAGGGAAAAACTTTAACAAATGGCAACCCTTCGACACACTCATAGACAGATATTATAGATAAAAAGGTGGCTTCACTTTTGATGTTTGTGGCGCGCCGTCTTCCTTTTTTTGTTGGTTTGGGGCCTAAAAAAAAAAGATTGATTGATTTCTTTTGATCCTAAAATATATTAACTGATTGTTCAGCAGAAAGGTCGTAAAGCAATTGATTCCAGTTAAACATGCTAAGCACGTTATTAATTAATTCATAATTAGCTTTAAAAAAATTATGTCTCATGGATAACTGACGTTTCATTGGCATAACTTTCGTAATAAATGAAGTTACTACTGAGAATGGCGGGTGGTAAACATCAAGCGGTAGCAACGGTGTACATGTTTTAGACTCACAGTCAACATTAAAAACAAATCCAGTATACGCCCTAAATTATTTCTCAGTGTGTTGTATTGAGAAATATTAGATCAGAAATAAAATTGCATTAATAACTACCTAAGATATCAGTCGGTTGTGGACATAGTTGCATCCACTACGATCCAGCCAGTTAATGCCGGGCAAATTGTAATTACCTGTTATATAGAATGCTTCAGTACTAGTATCATTAATAATATCTAGCAACTTATCAAAATGTGATGTGCACAAAACGTCCGGAGAACGCGGCGGTATATAGGCTGCACTTATGATATGGTGCTTCGTAGGGTGGAACCCTGGCAGCTGCATCAAGACGTGAAATAAAAGACATAATCGCTGTCAATATGGTGGAGCAGTCGACTGTCACTGCCTCGGACACCATGGCCTTTACTGCAGCTAGAGCGCAGGTTGGATAGCGCAGCACGCTAGCATTAATGATATTATTCGTCGTGCTCTGGCTACCACCGATATGCCAGCTGTTTTAGAAGGTCATCTCATCACTCTTCTGCCCTCATCCCAATTTATTTGTGGTCGGCGCAGCATGTCTCCTTCCATACTTCTCTATTACTCATCACCTCAGCAGTCACCTCCTTCCTAGCCATAGAATCCTTCACAGAGTCCATCCCTCGTTTCTTTGGTCTTCCTCTACTCTTAAAGCCATCTACATTCTCAACATTTTCATCACTATTTTTGCGAACACTAGGGCCATGTCGTAATAACAAATAAAAGGCATAAATTTAATTAACTGTATAGTATATTCATTAAATATAATACAATTGCTTAAAGAAATAAAATAAATCAGGTGATCGTACGAAGTACGGCCTTGCTAAAATAAAGTTAATCCAGTGATGAGTTTAGTATAAAAATATGAATATATCAATAATTTATAGTAGGTACATTTCACCTAAACGGTAGGTTTTTATTATGATTTATACAATATCTGTCAAAGTAAATATATTTATTTAACCTACTTTCCTTTCTTATACTCTCTTAATATTTACAGTTGGATATATTCTATGCAACACAGGAGTTGTTAACTGGAAGAATTAGGTTAATTTGAATTTGTTCTATTGAATTATAAATTTATCTTACTTGTAGAACACATCATCAGTGGAGATTCTATCAGTCAGCATAAAATGAACCCTCTTTACTCGGGATCGCTCTCTGAACATACATGAGAGTCGTACAGTAATATTTACACGATTGATACGGGTTCTCTATTTCGTATTTAGCCTAATGAAACCTGTCTTGTATACCGTGAGCCCTCGTCTGTCACAATAGTGGCGTTTTCCAAAAAGATTTGCTGTTAAACATCAGACATCTTATTTTCATAACACAGTTCTGCTGATTATTTACACAAGAATACTCTCAACTATTCTTTCTCAGATTTTATTTTATTTTTCATTTGATCAAATTATTGACAGTACAGTAACAACTACTCTGATGCTCACAGCAGTCTAGCAATGCAAAATCGATACGTCGTTTCTCGATATAATTCAGTAACTTTTCTTTCCGGTTCAACTTAAGGGCGCGTTTGCAAATCAGACAAAATTATGCTGTTTTCTGTACATTTTATTGCATAATTAAACAAAATCCAATGTAACTAATAACTACCTCGTGTAGATTGGTTCTTCATCTTAAAATGATAGCAACTTTACTTTTGAAAATTTTAGTTTTTTATAATGTAAAATCGATCTTACGTTGCCATTTTACACAAAATTAACGATACCGGGTTCATTTTAGGTAGGTACATTTTTTGTGCTATTATTAACATATTTTAGTATTTCTAAAAATACTAATTATGTAGGCAAACATATCCAATTCTTAATTTTAGTATTTTATTTTTATCTAAATGTTGTAAATAGTCGCAGAAAAATTTAAAACCAAAACTAATTTTTTCACATTTTTGCTATTCCGGATGAATCTTAATCGATTGCAATAAGGGTTATTTTTATTTTTGGTCCCCGTCTTGATTTATTGCACAAGCATTTTGAATGAAACTTCAGTCTGCGCGAGGCCGCCGTCGAGAGAGGATATGGATCGCCTGTTTGGAGCGGCTCGAATTGAAAAAGTTCGCTGTGCAAACACAAAATATTCGATAAACCGATACTTGACAAGGTAAGATTTTTATTCTATTTTATTTTGCTATAGAAAGGTAAGTAGAGTTTATAAATTCCTATTCGTTCTGGACTTGATGGAGTGACCTGAAGTGAAGGTGTACTTCGGTGACTGCTACTGGAATTTCTCGACGTGTTGAACTAGGTGAGCTGAGTTTGGGCTCGTTTTGTTAGTTATGATGAGACCTTACCTCCGGACTCGATGGAGTGACCTGAAGGTGTACTTCGGTGACTGCTACTAGAACTCCTCGACGAGTAGAACTAGGTGAGCCGAGTCTTGGCTCGTTTTGTTAGTTATGATGAGACCTTACCGCCTGACTTGATGGAGTGACCTGAAGGTGTAGGTACTTCGGTGTCTGCTACTGGAACTCCTCGACATGTTGAACTAGGTGAGCCGAGTTTGTTAGTTATGATAAGACCTTACCTCCGGACTCGATGGAGTGACCTGAAGGTGTACTTCGGTAACTACTACTAGAATTCCTCGACAGGTAGAACTAGGTCAGCCCAATTTGGGCTCGTTTTGTTAGTTATGATGAGACCTTACCGCCTGACTTGACGAAGTGACCTGAAGGTGTACTTTGGTGACTGCTATTAGTATGAATATTACTTGTTTATAATTAAGTGAATATTGTGTAAGTTTCATAACTCGACTTTTGTTTTAGATGCCGAGGTATAAGACATTTGGCAAAAGCTCACGTAAGAGTTCGTGCCATTAGAAGTAACTTAGAAAAAGGAAGACTGGTAGTAAATGTTTATTGAAGCGTCAAAATCATAATTGGAAACTATTATTATCATTAGTTATTTTTTCTTTCACCGAATTTCTGAAGGCAACCCAAGACAGGCAAGAAATATGGAGCTAAGAGCACATTCTTCACATATCCAAAATATTCTGAAAATAAAGAATTGATAACGTTTGATTTGTTGTTTATTTATTTATTTAACAATTTATGTACACACTAAAATACAGAAAAGAAGAAAGTAGTACAAAGGTGTGTAGTAGAAAATAGTACAAAGGTGATGCTTATTTCTAAAGAAATCTCTTCCAGCATATCTGCAAAAGGAGATACTAAAAAAGAGATGTAGACATAGTGTGTAAAGAAGAAGAGAGAATGGAATACTTAAAACTTAAAGCAGAACTATTTAAACATAATGTCGTTTTAATAATCACGAAAGTACCTACACCTTCAGGTCACTCCATCAAGTCCGGAGGTAAGGTCTCATCATAACTAACAAAACGAGCCCAATCTCGGCTCGCCTAGTTCTACTCGTCAAGGAGTTCCAGTAGCAGTGTCTGAAGTACGCCTTCAGGTCACGTTATCAAGTCCGGAGATAATTCGTAAAAATATAAACAGCAATAATAAATATTTTTTGTAGGTACCATAATTTTATTACAAAGAAATACGTTAAAAAAATCTTTCAAAGTATCAAAATGGGTTCACTTGACTACTATGCTCGGCGTTAGCCGTATTTACACTTGTGTATAACCCGTGTCAATGTAGTAGTTCGATTCTATACCTATCAATTTTGCAAACGCTTCCTTAAGCTTTCGGGCACAAAATGCTCGACAGCCGAATGGGCCCCTCGTGTACTGTGCCACAGTATACGGGTGTTCGCTCAGTGCATAGCTAGCTGCGAGCGTCAGTGCGGGTACTCGTGGCGCAGAAACTCGGCCGCGTACGAGCTGCCCCACGCGCTCTGCGCTATGGAACTCGATGACGCTGCAACACATGAACAACCAATTATTTAGGATTATTTTAGACAATAATTAGGAATTCTCGCCAAAAATATTTATTAAGCATGGTTAAGGCCTCGAACGCACGAGGTCAAATCGGGGCAAGTACTAATGTGACTTTTTCAATTCATGCATAGGTATGTAAAGTTTATCTTGGACACAGACACACACAGACATTGATGAAGGAAAACATCGAGAGGAAACCTTGACTAGTAATAAATATAAGTCGGAAAGCCGGCTTTAAGAAAGTGTGGCTATCAATGCTCGTGTCTTTTCTGTTCATACAGAGAAGGCACGAGCCCACAACTGCTACTGATTCAGGAGAAGAGGCCTTTAACCAGCAGCGGAATAATAATCGGTTGGTGTTATTATTTTTAAACAGTCCTGGTTAACAACAGCATTCATTTATTATCAGACATCTTTGGCCCATAGACATATTTCAATTTTTTATTTTTTATTAGCCTGTACTATCCCACTGCTGGGCAAAGGCCTCCCCCAATTCCCTCCATGTGCTCTTTTCCCGTGCCTCTTCGGGCCAGCCCTCGTGGTACGCGTCCAAATCGTCTCGCCACCTCTTTCTGGGCCGGCCTCGGCGGCGCCGTCTGTCTTCCGGCAACCATCATGTGGAGACTATTGCTCTGCGGTCATCGTGCATGCGGCTGACGTGACCCACCCAATCTCATTTTAGTCTAGCAGCCTCTAGCAGTAGCAGCTCTTCTGGAATGCAGCGTGGTGTTTCGAATTCTGTCTTGACTTTTGACACCCAGAATGCTACGTTCCATTGCCCTTTGGCAAACTCCAAGGCGGAACTTCCGAGTCTCTGTGAGTGGGTTTGAGCACCGTAAGTTAGGACGGGCAGGATGCACATCTCGATGAGTTTGCGCTTCAGGGAGATTGGAAAATCACCCTTCATTAGCGTCTTCATGGACCAGCAGCTTTTCCAGGGATTTTCGACTCGGTGATCGATTTCTCTTTCTTGCCTATTTTCGAAAGATACTAACTGGCCCAAGTAGATATACTCATCGACATAATGTATTTCTTGCCCATCTACCTCGACCCTACGCACAGACAGGTATTTTGGTCCTAAAAGTTGGCCAAAAATATTTTATGCTCCTAATGGCTGCCTAATAATGTTTTATTTCAGTTTTAGCTTGGAAAAGGTAAAAAAAAGGCATACGTAATAATATAGAAGCATTTATTCGTCATTTTTGTCATCTTCAAAAATTACATTTAAAATATCCGTTTCGAGTTACAAATTTAAAACATCAGCCGAAAGTGGGAGATTTTTTTATTTTTCCTCCTCATGCCCGTCCCAGGTTAAGAGGAGCCTGTTAAAAATATCTGCGTTGCAGGCTACCCGGGAAAATTTTCGGGCGTAGTTGAGCTAGAACATTCTAATATGTTTGTTGCGGGCTTCTGCCGCTTCTTCGGACAGTTGTCCAATGGGAAGAATTGCATCCCTTACTACTTCAGCCCCATGACGCAATACTTTATGTAATGTTGGAGACATTGGGTAAAAGTTGTACAAAGAAACGTATAACTTTGCCGTTTCTAGGCAATATCTTTCATTATTTTAAACCACAGCACAATGGTCCAAAATCACTTTCATTCTATAAATTAAATTTACGTCTATCCCCGTAATTGCCGCTGATATTTCGAAGTTCTCAAAAAAGCGACTACTGGTGTTTCCATCATTGGTATTTCCAAAGTTGGCTTTCGGTATATCCACCAACAGACCGAGTTTCTCCCGGAACTTATCTTGGATTTCTTTTTTTTATTTTCCCCTGCTTGCTTTTCCTCGGCAGTAAGGCGAACGTTCCATTTTTTGTACGGGTAATCTATAGGCCACATGTAAAATGCTCTCAAAAAATCTTATCCGAGCACGCAACAAAGGTAAGCCGAATTCTAGATTTTCCTTTTTGCATGGTCTCTCCTTCTCCAGATCATTAAACTGTAATGATTTGGCGCCGCATAAGTAGCGTCTCATGGTTGAATTTGTATGCGTAGCAGCATTGCATACTTTTCCATCAATCATAGTGAAAAGCATTTTATGCTTGATGGAAAACCTGTTGACTTCACTTTTAGTGACCGCTGTTATTTGAGATTTAATATGGTCAATCTCTTCATTTGTCACATCTGTGGTTTCTTTTATGAATCGTATTCTTATTGGCCGACAATACCGTGGTGAAGATGGGGTAGGATTTTGCCAAAATCTGGGTATCACCTACATGCTCTAGGTAGCGATATGCATCCCTTAAGCCACTCGGCATTATTGTCTAGGAATCTGGCCTTTGTGTTGCGAGCAGCTAACCATTTTTGTTTTATTGATGTCTGATGATCGACAGTTTTTGCTTTATATAAGCGATATTTTGGTCATTTTCTGCATATTGATCGAGCAGTTCCCGCTCCATAAATTGCAGCTTTTAATTAAATGTTGAAGTATTTGAGCGTTCCATTATATTAAACAAATCATTTCGAGTCATAACTCTCATTCCAGAAGAGCCTATAAAAGAATTACACAGAATATAAGTAAAACTTCATTTACTGTGCATCGAATGTGCCTACGGCAAAAAATCACCAATAACTCTCCTTTTGGGCTTCGCCACAGTCGGGTAAAAATAGAGGGCTGAGCTTAATTATATCCTAAAAGGTCTACTGCATAACTAACCATTACAATTTTGGCTTAGAAATGATGCGAAATATATTAAAACTTCCTTTGATCTTCCAAAATGTGTTTTACTTCTCAAGGATATAAATGAAGAAAGGCTTTAGATTAGTTGTTAAAAGTAAGTGCCAATTAAAATACATACCTGGTTGTGCACAATCCATAGTGAAAACCAACACAAAATCGTCCAGTCACAAGATGGCATATTATTATGGCGTAAAAAAATTTGAAAATAACGAAATCTGAGCGCATCGAACAATCATACGAACACTTTTGGCGAACGGTAACTTCCGACTGAGCCCACGGCGTGCTTGAAGAGGCTAGCGCTTTGTTTTTTTTTGCTATTGCGTCCCACCCTGAAGCTGGCCGTGCTCAGTTCTTGGAGCATGGTCTGTATGTAGTTCCAAGGCAGTGGGGGCAAAAAGGACTATGTCGTCAGTAAATTTGCTGACTAACATAAATATGATAAAATACAATTTGTCTTCGTAAATAAACCCTTAAAACTATATTAGTAGTAACACTTCACTTGTGCACTATGTCACTATGCGTTCATGTGGCACTTGCCCGTAGAAGCGACGGTATACCACCCCCTGCGGCCAAAAGTCTTCTTCCAAGACGAGGTGCAGACAACACGTTGATATTAGCACCACTAACGACTTAAATTTGACGTTGCGGCGCGACTCAAGCAACTGCACTCTCGCCACGTACTTTGTCTTCTGACGCACGTACTCCACGACGTCCTTCGCCGTAGTGGTGTAGTTTGGCGGGAGATGTACAATGTACACAGGAGTGTTCGGCTTCGCGGCACGAATAGGCACTTTGAGTTCCGACGGAGCCGTGTCGCAGCGGTTCTTGTTGGTACACTGACGGCGCTTACTCCCCAACATCGTCACAAAACCATCATCAGCCCGAATCGGTGCCTTTTCGGGAAGGGCTTCTCAGGAAGCCCTTCTCAGGGAGCAGTTATGCCCGCGACTACGCTAGCGAAATATGCGAGCGTTATTACTCACTGTTCAAACTTACATAATTGCGCGATAAGTTTCTGAGGTGTGATGGATGTAGTGCGCGAGTCTGAACTCCGGTCGTCTTTCGTGTCGACATCTAAACAAAATGATGGCGTTACTTCAAGCTTATGGCGACACCTAAGTGCATCACTACCAGGTTGGGCTAAAACTGCCCTCGTAATAGCAAACAAAGTATTTGCAAAATTGCGATTTCGGAGCAAAAAAAAATGATTTAGGGCGATTTAGGGCGCTCGCCACATCGCAACAATGGTCGTGACGCAGATCGTCACTATCGCAAAGTTACTTCCGCAGAATGTCATTGATACTAATAAGACCTAATATTACAAACAACTACAGAATAGGGAAATAATAAATACATCAGGTCTAGGCTATCGGTTGAGGGGAGGTGGTCAGGTCAAATCTCACCTTCTTTACACGGAAGATCTGAAACTCTTTGATGAAGCTACTGAAGGTGCCTTCAGTAGCGCCATCTGGATGGAATTTTGTGTGAACAAAATGTGAACTCATGCATGCGAAGCGAGGGTAAATTATAGAATCCGTGGGAACTCAACTTTTGGATTCCATACACCTTAGATCCCTCTCCTCAACAGAAACCTACAAGTATTTGGGTATAACGGAAGCATTAGGCATCAGTACAGCCGACGTGAAACAATCGTTGAGGGAGCGCTTTTTTGGCCGCCTGAATAAAGTGCTAAGCATTTTTTTTCAGGCGGAAACAAAATGCGCGCCTCAACGGTTGGGGTCATGCCGTTTTGATGTATTCTTTCGTCATACTCAAATGGCCTCAGACGGAACTTGATGCCCTGGCTAGGAAGGGTCTGCGCAAAGACTGTTCTGTTACAGTTTGTTACTTTTTATTTCAATGTTATTATTGGAAGTGTAGTTAGTTTATTTAAGTATTATTGGAATTATTTGTTTAGTCTTATTACAGTTTCTTTTCTCATAGCAGGAAGGTTTATTTTTGTGTAGCTACCTTGTTTGAGCATTCACGGTAAGTTTGAAATAAATAAGAGTTTACCGAATAGTAGGTAATTGTGGTTTTTCTTAGTAGTTCTCCTGAGTCTCAACTGTACTTGCCGAACAAAAGGTTTACCAAACGGGAATGAATACACGCATACTCAAAAGTTGACGAAACGAGACTCAATGTATGCAGATCAAAATAGTTACGAAACGGGACTTTTGTGATGGTAATTTGTTTAGCTGGCGAAATGGGAAAGTTAACAAACGGGACCCGCTCTGACCCTGTTCCCGATGCTGGTGGGCAACTGTTTTTTTATGTTTTTTACATTATTTTATATTGGAATTTTGTATGATTGATCCCAGTACAATGTGATATTTTCGAGAACTGGGTCGGACACATACCTATAGTACGGCACTTCCGATTGTACAAGACTGTATTTTAGAGCAAGTTACTGACTTGCTGATGGATAATCCTGGCGTTTTGGTTTCTCCGAAGAGGTCCCCGAAACGTAGCCAGGCTACGGATGATAATACATCGGGTCCCGCAGGGCCTGAAAAAAGCGTCCGTGAAGCTCCTTACTCTGCCATACCTTCCCGCGGCCGTTACTGTCGAGCACTACAGGTTTGCGCCAGTTCTCTTTACTCCAGTTCTCTTCACGACCAAATCTCGATGCATCCCCACGTCGGCTTCAAGGAAATATCCCCTGAGACTGCATATCTCGCGATTGTGGAGTCTTAGCATTGTGGACTTCCACAACTCAGCGGGATATACAGTCTCATAACCGAAAGCGTATTCGAAATGCCGTCAACAATGTATGGATCCTTCTATCCAGGGCGTCTAGTTCTGTTTCAGTCCATTTGAGTAGTCCCGATAGAGTACATGTACGCCGGTTTTGAAGTACTCTATCGGCTGACCCACCGTTGAAGGCACGAACCTTATTTCCGCCTGATAAAAGACTATTAAATACTTTTTCAGGGGGCCAAAGACGCGGTCCTTAAACGATTGCTTCATGTCAGCAAAATTCCATGCCCAGGACTTCCAACATACCCAAATACTTACTGGCTTCGGTTGCTGAGAGGGATCTAACATTTATGGAATCCGAGAGCTAGGTTCCCACAGATGGCATAATCTCCCCTCGCTTTACATGCATGACTGCACATTTGTCGACACCAAACTCCGTCCTGTTGGCGACACTGAAAGTTTCGGTTAACTTAAAGTTTCAGTAACTTGACAACCTCTCCTCAACCGATAACTTAGACCTGAATCATCCGGCAGCGTGCTAAGAGGATTTAAGGCTAAGTGGAACCAAAGTGGGTTCCAACTATCGCTCTGAAATATACCTACTCTATCCTTGTCGGCTCGCTATTCATACATATTAGCCGACATCCTGGATAGCGAAAGACTGTCCTCCATTACCCCATACACGATATCAGGAAGGTGCTCAGAATATCATCAACTTTATACAACTCTAGCACCCTCATGAGCCATGTTTGTGGCACCAAGTCATGAGCCTTCTAATAGTATCCAACATGTCGACAGATACTTTCGGGAATGGCGAACCTGTTGGCTATTGTGCATAATATATCAATGAGGAGCAGCTCCTTAGTACCGCGGGACCCGCTCCTACATACATTTTGGGAAGCGGACATGATACAATTATCATCTATTTGTTTACTAATTTTAGCTCTCAAAATGGATGGAAGAACTTTATAGAGTTTGGAAAGACACGTTATTAGTTTATAATTTTTGGGCTCCGCAGTACTACCAGATTTATGGCGCAGTAGGGTTATTCATGTAGTCAGAAAATCGGGTAGCGACCCTGGCTATTGGTCTGGAGATTGGTCTCCAAGCGAGCGTGCGATCTTTGGATTCATTTGATCCGTTGTGTAGCCCGTCAGGCTCTGGATATTTTCAATTAGGCAACGGACGGACAGCACGAGCTTCTCCTTTTACACCACCTCTTCTTAATTCTATTACCCTATTCTCTAGTGATTAGTAACATTAGGTCTCATTAATATCAATGACATTCTGGAAAAGTGACATTTTGCGAAACTGACTTTTTGCGAAATTGACGTTGTGCGAGAGTGACCATCTTTTTTGCGCTGACATTTTGCGAAAGTGACGATCTGCGTCATGACCGAAACAATTTGTTATGCAATTTCATTGGTAAAATTCACCCGTGTAGAACTTCAGGCAATTTTGATACAAATGCTGCATTTTTCCTTATTTGAATGATAGCATACAAAGTTCCAAAAATCTTTTTGAAATTTGTCTTTGTAATGCGTATAAAAAGCTCTTCTGATGTGATTTTTGATAAAAACAAAATCGTCAAAATGTCGTTTTCCTCATGTGCTTACTACGAGGGCAGAAGGTTCTCAGATTCCCAGGTCAGGCGTGGTTTAGTCATGTATTTCTGTATACAGGGTGGAAACTTTCTACGGTGCAGTAAGTGGAACTATCTTAACCGTGTAGCTACACGAAAATGGTTTTAGGAGACTGTCCATAATTTTTCGTGAAATTTTGATCCCCATTCACAGACGTTTAGGCGCAGAATGTCCAATTCGCAAAATGTCCAGCGGTCGCAAAATAACCAATTCGCAGAATGTCCAGTATTCGTAAAATGTCCAATCCTATCAAAAACATAACATGTACAAAAGAAGTGAGACCGTTTGCAAGTCATTATTTAAAAACATTAGATCTCACAACTATGTATTTACGGTAGAAGAACTGTTTTGCGAGACTGAAAACAAAAAAAAAACTATGTTCCAATTGACGGATAAGTTATTTAATTTTAATATAAAATGGAGATATGTAGGAAATTCCATCACATTAAATAAATGCATTACAACAGAATTATGACATTTATGCATAAGGAAGGAAACAATATTCATTTAAAAAATAGAACTCATTATGTGCTGATGCAGCTGACCGAGCGCTCGCGGTATGCTGGTACGTAAACAATAACTTTTCTGTAATTAGCGTTTTACATTAAAGCCCAACTCTTGATTCAATTAGTGATTATTGGGGGGTGACAACGTTATGATGAATATTGGACATTCTGCGACTGCTTGACATTTTGCGAATTGGACATTCTACGAACTAGACATTCTGCGAACTGGACATTCTGCGAATTGGACATTTTGAAACCCCTGGCCATTTTGCAAATTGGACATTCTGCACCTAAACGTTCACAGATTTTCAAAAAAATGTACAGTTACTAAGAAAATGGGCCATTTTACACAAAACATTTTATTGTTGCCAATCGATCTTGTACGATCTGTACACTACATATTTTGACTTTTTTTTTAATGAGATACGTCGCTCCAACTTAGGAATTTCTCCTGTATCGTGGGTGTACGGTCTCATCGCTGTACATTTTTCTGCTTACTCGGTAACCTACTTTAGGCCAACGATGCGCGTCATAATTTAGCATAATAAAACAACATGACTAACGAATTTAAATATAGTGAACTTATAACTGGGTAGCTATCAACAACTGAGAGACATAATCGCCTTCCACTCTACTACTGTAACCTACTCTTAACTTAAATAAACATAACTACTTAGTGCGTCTTAGTGGAACGTGTTTCTCTATATTAACTAAATTTTCAAACCTTCACGACAAATCGGTGTACGGAGTTAGCTACTGCAGCCCGTACAGTGGGTGCGTTTCACAAACATGAAATATCACATACACCAACACCCAGACTCGGGACAAACATCTGCGGATCACACATTTTTTTTTTGTCTCGTGCGGGACTCGAACCCGCAACCCCTAGCGCAGCAGACCAATTGCTTAGCCACTGCGCTAATCAGGTCGTCGGTTTTCGAATATCTGTGAATGGATATCAAAATTTTATGAAAAATTATGGACAGGCTCCTAAGATCATTTTCGTGTATCTGCAACGGTTAAGGTAGTTCTCATTACTGCCCCGTTGAAAGTTTCCACCCCGTATAATAGTGAGCGTGCAGTACCGGTCCCGGCGGGCGCGACGTCCCGGCGCTGCGCCTGCGCCTTCAGCAGCTTGCTCATCGTGTTGCGCGGCGTGGGCGGCGGCCGCTCCAGCGTGCGCCCGTGCACCGCCGACATGTGCCGCTCCAGCATGTAGCTGCGACAGGGGACACGTTAGTGCGCGCTACACCCCCCCCCGCACCCGCGCACCCGTGACGTCACACTCACCGACGCTCGAAGCGCTCGACGCAGAAGGTGCAGCGGAACAGGCGGCGCCGCGGCTGGTCGCGCGCCGCCGCCGTCTCGCTGGCCTCGTGCGACTTGCTGTGTGCCGCCAGGTTGTACCTGCAACACGACGCACGTTACCGCTCCAGCTTATGCGACGAGTAGTACAACAAGGCCCATCACAGAGCACAAGTTCGCCGCGGCTGGTCGCGCAAAGACGGGTGTGCTCTAGTGGCAGCGCAACAACGCCGCGCTACGTTAGCTATAATATCTTTGGCAAGCCATTTTCGATGGAGTAATGTTCTGTCCAAGATTCAGCCCAACAAAGCATGCCCGGCCAAAAGTGTGATAATATTATCGTCAAAGTCTACATGCAGACTGAAACGATGATGTTGTCATTTGCAATCGTTTGTCATAGGAATTAATGTTTTATTGAAATAATTATCTTTTCAGTGCCTTAGCCACCCACGAAGCAGTACGCACCTCTCGGAGAAGCGCTTCCCGCAGACGGCGCACTCGTGGCGCTTCTCGCCGCTGTGCACGCGCTTGTGCCGCTTGAGGTGCGAGCGCGTCATGAGCGCCAGGCCGCACACGTCGCAGGCGTGCGGCTTCACACCCGAGTGCGACAGCTTGTGCATCTTGAACGACGACGTATGAATGAACGACTTGCCGCACAAGTCGCACTGCAACCAACACACAAAAACACTCAAGGCGCAATTCTTTCGAGGAACTTATTAATATCAGAATGTCAAAGACTTTTGATTTGATTTTGCTTGTGTAGAATCTTTAAAAAGAAACAATCTGGTCCTGAAAGTTTAATAAGAGCACTGTGTACTGAAACATACCTGATAGTTCAACTTGCCCGTGTGTATGTTGTTATGCCTCTGTAGCGCATTCTTAGACGGGAATAACTTATTGCACTCTTCACATTTCCAATCACTTATACCTGAAATTATAGATAAACGGCCATGTAAAGAAGACAAATGGTAATTTGCAAAATCAAAATATTTTATTTCACATGGGCCTAAATGAGCACTTATAAAACGTCGACAAAAAAGGTGAACGGTTCGGGTTGGTCGTTTCCTATGGAGAAGAGTCGGCAAGAAACTCCATGGTTACTCTAGGCAAGAAGAGGCAGTAATGCGTATGTAACTGTACCTTTATGTAGCGCGATGTGTATGTCGCAGGCACGCTTGTGCTTGTAGTGCGCGCCGCACACCTCGCAGATGTAGGGCGGCTTGGAGCCGTCGTGCTTCTGCTTGTGCTGCTCCAGGCGCGCTGCAACATTGTCACTGAGGTCAGGCGCACAGCTGTGGTAACACTTCAACGACGAAAACCAATCTTACTGTCCACTGTTATGACATAAAGCCAGTGTGTAGCCAGCGATACAGGCTGAATTTTGAAAGTGGGCGTGGATGGGCAAAGCGAAAATATGAGGAATAGTGAAAAATACTCAAAGGGGTCTCGAGCCCCATTTTGACAAAAACTAAAACTGCATTATTAGATTTTTGAAAAATCAATATTCCTAGCCAGGAATCGAACCCATTGATTTCGGAAAAAATATTTTCCGAATTACACCATTCGATAGCGTCGCTAATAAGGATCAAATTCTGGGAAATATATATAAATAATTTTCATACACTCCGGTCGCTTCTCGGGCAGTGACGTCATACACAAACAATTGACGATCGAACATACTAATGCCGAAGATGCCGAATGATGTTGTCACGTTGGCGATAGTCTTGTGTGCAAAACTCAGAAATTCACAGCAAAAACAAAAACACATCGAGTGTGCGGGGCCCTCCCCCTTTGACACCTAGACGTAGTTAAATTATTTGAGATGATGCCAAAGCTGCTCTACCTATATATTAACCGACTTAAAAAAAGGAGGTTATTAATTCGACGCTTATAATTTATTATTGTTTCTAGGAACCATCACACAAAGACGTAATAAAAAAAGGTTTTTGAATAGGTATTTTGAAATTCATGATCACTCGTTTTCGAACATTTTTTTTATCTTTCGCATAATGGAACATGACGCCTTGCCACTGCAAAATTGTTACAATAACTAATAAGGAGTTACTGTTTTTCAAGATCTAGGACATTTGCGCGAACGGACCTATCCGCGAATAGTCATTTGTGCGACTGATACTTGCGCGACAACCACTTGCGCGACTGGACACTGAAAATTTCCGAATTTTCTATCATGGGTGTCATTTTAGTGAATTATGGGGTTGGTGATTTCACAATGATTAATTCTTGACATTTTTACTTTGACTTTTATTGACAGCTAGCTGTCCCGGCATGCTACCTACATACTACCTATCTGCTACCTACCTGCTACCTACCTACTACCTACCTACTACCTGCCTAATATCTACCTACTACCTACTTACTACCTAACTACTACCTACCTACTACTTACCTACTACCTACCTACTACCTACCTGCTACCTACCTGCTACCTACCTGCTACCTACCTGCTACCTACCTGCTACCTACCTGCTACCTACCTGCTACCTACCTGCTACCTACCTGCTACCTACCTGCTACCTACCTGCTACCTACCTGCTACCTACCTGCTACCTACCTGCTACCTACCTGCTACCTACCTGCTACCTACCTGCTACCTACCTGCTACCTACCTGCTACCTACCTGCTACCTACCTACTACCTACCTACTACCTACCTACCTACCTACTACCTACCTACTACCTACCTACTACCTACCTACTACCTACCTACTACCTACCTACTACCTACCTACTACCTACCTACTACCTACCTACTACCTACCTACTACCTACCTACTACCTACCTACTACCTACCTACTACCTACCTACTACCTACCTACTACCTACCTACTACCTACCTACTACCTACCTACTACCTACCTACTACCTACCTACTGAACACTGTCGAACGGAATAAATAGTATCCTATGTCCGTCTCCTGGCTCTATGCTACCTCCTCACCAATTTTCAGCCATATCGGTAAAGCTGTTCTTGAGTTATAAATAGTGTAACTAACACGACTTTCTTTTATATATTTATATAATATATATAGATTTAATAGACATGTAATTTTGAACTTTAATGTATTTAAATTTTTAATTTAGGGACTAACCACGTTCCGAGCTAAATGTTGCATGCCTAGTGCAGAATATGGTGACACTACCAACTTTCCTGTTCTTCAAAAACCCACCTGTATAACTACCCATATTTGCAATAAATGAATTTGAATTTGAAAATGACAATGACGTCAAAATGGAAATGAATGATGGTGCCGACGAAAATTCCCAGTTTTTTTGGTCATGGGTGTTTTGGTATATTGAAATTAACGCTATAAAATAGTGACATTCATGATTACTAATTAGCACTGCTGAAGCCAAAGGCTTCTGCATAATGAAACTTGCAGGGCAAGTAAAAAAGTAGAGTTGAGGTAGATGGGTAAGAAATATACTACTTCAATGAGTACATTTATTTACCATGGAATCCGTTTTTTCGTCATGAAAAAACGCGCGCAACTTGTATTTTCATTTTGACCTCATTTTCGTTATTAGCGAACCCGAAAACCAAGAAAATGACACCCATGACGAAAGAACTGAAAATTTTCGTAGGCGCCACCTTGGATTTCCATTTTGACGTCATTTTCGTTATCAGCGACCCCGAAAACCATAAACCAAGAAAATGACACCCTTAAGAGGCCTAGTATAAAATTCACTCGCTAGAGTTTAGGCAAATTCGTTGCAATGCTGTTTGTGTGCGCTGTTCATACAGGTATACACGCACACACGGGTAAAGATCGAGCGTAGTGATCGCAACAATTTTGATCCTTTTGACGATATTATTGAGTTACACAATTTTGAAATCAATACGGCTTAGAAATAAAAATCTGGAATGTGTGTGTACAGTATATTTATCACAATCAACATAAAAATGGTTCAATTTAGTGTTAGAAGAAAAATATGATAAAATTTGATTCCTTTTTTATTGAACTAGACCCAGTTTAAAATAAATTTAATGTTTAAAGTTTGACAAGATAGTTTTTAAAAGAATTGTTACGAGTTTCATAATGTTGGATAATTAAGAGAGCAACTTGAAAATGAGATTTTTTGTTTGTTGAGATATCTTAACTATTTTGATGTCAAATGAAAGGTCTAGGTCTAAAACCATTTAATCCTTCTGAATCATGTAAATCGGTCGACGCGTTTAGGAGATAATTAAGAATTAGTATTGTGAAAATGTAAACAACCAGAATTTTTGATATTTTTGTTCTACGAACTTTTTAATTAATGCAAAATGTGAAAATATTATTATTGTAAGTTCATGAAAAATGTTCAACAAAGAGGTATTAAGCTAGCCTAAAGATTAAAGGTTTGTTTTCATTTGTTAATTACAAATGACGGACTTTAATATTCATTGTCTATCTACCTAATTGACCATGTAATCATACGCATCAAACATAAGATAGATTACGTGGTCAAGTAGGTAGATAGACGATGAATATTACAGTAGCAGAGGCAAACCGACAACCCTAGCGCCACGCCGCAGCTAGCGCGTCACTCCGCGCCAGACAGCGACAGAGTTACGCGTTAGAAGAGAGCGGCAACGTTTAGGTGAAAATCGCGGTCACTGAGCGCTTATGCGAGTTGAATTGCACTTTGTTGCTTACTAGCAAGAGTCGCTATTTCTATTAATTGTAGCACGAAGTGCCTCTTTTGTACATGTACTATTTATTCTGTGACCAAAGTGCGGTAAAGCAATTCAATAAAAATACAATTCTTCAGAAAATAAATATGCATGTTCTATGTTAGGATTGATTGGATAGTGACTAATGATGGTCCTCGCCACCAGCTAGCCGCAGGCTATTTCTGTGCAGGCGCAGAAGGCGCTTGGTCTTCGTATCCAGGGATGGCGTAGCTTCCATGGATTGCCAACACCCTGGTGTCAAGGTCCACCATTTTTCCGATTTTGTTTGAGTGTGATCCGTTAATCAACTCCTCAGCTGTTTGAAAGGAATGGGCAGAATGGGTTCGGGTCCGAAGGCTTTCGGGTTACAACCCATTCTGGCGAGTTCATCAGCTGCATCGTTTCCAAGTGATTCACTGTGTCCTTTGATCCATTGTAGTGTCACCGTGTTGCGGTTTAGTACCGTAACTCGTTCTAGGGCATTATGGCATTTTAGTATTAGTCTCGACGAGATCTGGTTTCTCTTTAAGGATTGAAGAAATGAGGCACTGTCGGAGAGTATACGAATATCCGGTATCCGTGACTTCTCTGACCTCTGTGGCGTGTGCCGCTTGGATAATGCCTACACATTCAGTTCGATAGACAGTGTTGAGCATTTCCAGGGGTCTGGATATTTTAATGTTTAGGTCATTTGAGAAGACTCCGGCACCTGTCCCGTCGTCGGTTTTTGCTCCATGAGTGTAGATTCTTAGCTCTTTGGGACCTAAGTAGTCACACATCTCCGGTGTGAGCTCTTTGTAGTGTTTTTGGAAGCAGTGGGTTTTCAGGATCCTGTCGCTGCGTGATGCCATCATGGGCTGGTGTTTGTTAGCATCCTCTTTTATGCGTGTATGTTTGATTCTGGAATCCTTACTTAGGGTGCCGGATACTTTGAGCTTGAAAGTCGCTAGGGTCGCCCCTTCTCTTACGACAAGGTGTAGAGGTGTAAACACCAACATCACACGTAGAGCATCTGTGGGCGGGTGATGTTCCCATACTGCCGGTGATTGCTACGCAGGCAAATCTTTGTAATTTCTCGAGGACACTGGGAACTAAATATGCATGTCATTGCGTAAAAAAATATATTCATCAATGTCAAGTGTATAGTCAATAGCTAATAAAAATAAAATGGATTGGAGCAATTCCATCCCAAGCCTTTTTGTTCTCAATATAGTCTTTAACAGTACAAGGTTTTATAAGTGATTTGAATTTACTAGCGCTAACATTTTGAATGTGGCTTGGAAGTTTATTACATACGTACATTACGTACATTGACATCCAAAATTAAAAATCAAGATGGCTCCAATGAAAATTTTCAGTTTTGTGGTCATGGGTGTCATTTTGGTGCTTTTCGGGTTCGTTGATGACGAAAATAAGGACAAAATGAAAGTCCAAGATGACGCCGAAAAAAATTTTCCGTTTTTTCGTCATGGGTGTCATTTTCATGGTTTTCGGGGTCACTGATAACGAAACAGGTCAAAATGAAAATCCAAGATGGCGTCGACGAAAATTTTCACTTTTTTCGCCATGGGTGTAATTGTCATGTTTTCGGGGTCGCTGATAATGAAAATGAGGTCGAAATGAAAATCCAAGATGGCACCGACGAAAATTTTCGGTTTTTTCGTCATGGGAGCCTTTTTCATGGTTTTCGGGGTCGCTTATAACAAAAATGAGTTAACGGCGTACAATTTCTGGAATATAATTACGTAGAACGCGCGAGCGGCCCGCGAAGCAAAATGATACGTCCTCACTCTGGGAAGGCCCGCTCATTACTGACGGGAACGATTTTGCGCGGTCGATAATATAGTTAACTTTGCCTTTAACTGACTCTTTCAAAATTTAACGCAATAGCTCCTGGCATCAAAGTTATAGAAAAAAGCTCTCTTCGCCTCCTTGGGTAGCCGATCTTTTAAAATTTTCCCGATTTTATCGAGGAAAAAATTCAAAATTTCAATGATGTTTCGGAAAGATTGCTCCAAATTAATATACATTCGGCCATCACAATAATTCGTTACTGCTGTTTCGGCCCAAAATTAACATATTTCCTTCGGGCTTCCCCTTTATGGAAGCACACTCACCTTTTGGACAAAATGGATCAAATTATCAGACATACTACTATATCATCAATTTTAAATGTGGCTTTGGACGACCGAACTTGGGCCCAAGCTACTCTTCCCATTCGCATGGGAGGACTCGGCGTCCGCAAAATTTCCAGTATTAGTTTACCGGCCTTTATATTCTCGGTCCACGGAACTAAGAAATTAATTAGGAATATCCTGGCTTCCGCACTGGTGATTTTGAAGTGCCGTGCTTCTCCGAGGCTATCGATGCTTGGAAACTCACTTGCCCGAATACTGAAGAAAGAACCCGATCTTCCTTTTTCCCAGAGACGGTGGGATGAGCCGCTCTGCAGAGTAGTTCAGAACAATCTACTGAACACGTCTGCTACTACTGCTGAGCGTGCGCGCCTACTGGCTGTGGGTGAGTGGGAGTCGGGTCTTTGGCTTCACGCACTGCCGTCGTCGAGCATAGGCACATTATTCGACGACACGACCTTCCGCCTCGCTGCTGCTTTACGCCTTGGTGCTGCCTGCTGTTCGCCTCATCGCTGTCACTGTGGTGAAGCTGTCAACAACCTCGGTCACCACGGCCTGTCATGCAGCCGAAGTGCGGGCCGTTTTGCACGGCACGCGAACATAAACGACATCATCCGACGAGCTCTTGTCACCGTCGGCGTTCCAGCTGTTTTAGAACCCCATGGTTTGGCACGAGACGATGGCAAGAGACCGGACGGCATGTCGTTGTTTCCTTAGAAGGTGGGTAGGCCTTTAGTGTGGGACGCGACATGTGTCGATACTCTTGCGCCATCACATCTTCCAAGCTCGTCGTGCTGTGCTGGCGCTGCCGCTGCGGCTGCAGAGAACTTCAAGCGGCGTAAATATAGAAACCTTTGTGGTAACTACATTTTCGAGCCGTTTGGGGTTGAAACTCTGGGGTCGTGGGGTCCGAGTGCTCATAGCCTTTTTAAGGAAATTTCGAAACGCCTAGTTAACGCTTCCCGTGACCCAAGGGCTGGCTTTTACTTTGGCCAGAGGCTAAGTGTTGCCATACAACGCGGCAACGCCGCCAGTCTCTTGGGCACATTACCAGCTGACAGCGTTGAGGAGGAGTTTTTTGATGCCCTTTTATAGTTTGTTGTTAGTTTTCTTATTTTAGGTTATTTAATAGTTTTTAATTAATTATGTAGGTATTTAGTTAGTTTAATTATTTAATGTTTATTGTAGGTTTTTATTGTAGGTTGTTCTTTGGAAACAAAGATGTTTTAAACGAAATGAAGTTATTGTTTATTTTTAAAATAAAATTTAGATTCTATTAAAAGGTTACCTTAACATTAATGTGTAATTTTTAAATTTTCTTTAAAGTGTTTCTAAGGTTGACGGGGCCCCCCTCTAGAGGGCCAAAGCCTGCCGGGGTCGCGGGACTTATAGAATTATCGTGACCCTGGAACATAAAGGGCTATTGAAGGACACCGTGGATTTTAGTCAGTACAAGTCTGACAGTCCCTCCCGCTCTGCCCTGGGTGGGAGGACTCATTTGATGATTTTACCACGATAAAAAGAAAAGAAAAAAGTGTTTGTCTAAGGTAAAGAAAAAAATACTTATTTGTGTAGACGTTTTCCAAAAATTACGTTTTTTTGAACTTTTTTCTGCTATATTTCGTATTGAAGTCAAAAATGTTTGTAGTTCATTTACGAGTAGATCATATAATGATGTTATTAATCATTTTTAATGTTCAGAATATTTTGTAGTTTTTTGTTCAGCGAAGCTCAAACATGACTCGCTCGTTACTTTTGCGGAAAAGGGGTTTTGAATATGGGTGATTGCCATTAATAAAACATTATTTAAAAAAAAAATTCGGGCTGTCGACAAGAATAAGAATTCGACTCTAATAATATCAAAAAAGAAAGTTCAAATTCTTCCTGTTTCCCACAAGTAGTGATCAAAATTGTTCAAAACGGGTTGATTATGTGCACGGCCTCTTTACGAAAAAACCGAAAATTTTCGTCGGCGCCATCTTGTATTTTCATTTTGACCCCAAATGCGATTGGAGTGCCCTCGATTACCACGGTCATAACACCCATCCCATGATGGAAAATTCGAAAATTCTCGTATCATACATATCATCGTATCAGCCGCATCTTTGATTTTGACCCCATATTTACATAGAGCGCCCTCGATTACCATGGATGTGACCATAACGAAAAATCCACCCATAACGAAAAATTCGCTTATTTTCATAGCCGAGGGCGGCTACGAAAATATGCGAAATTTTGATTTTGATTTCAATTCATCGAAAGGAATCTTATTTCCCGCAAGTATCCGTTCGCGCTAGTGTCTTCCGCGCATGTGTAAAATGTTTAAAAATCATAGATAAAAATCATAGAAAAACGTAACCCTTTTTTTCTTTGCAGTAGGTTAAAGTAATTAAGTAGAGCAGCCTGCATGACACAACATGATTGTAACAGCATGATTGTGCGAGTGAGAAGTCCAGAAAACATTGTAGATATTCGGAAAACAATTGACGATATCCCGACGTCCTTCTACCTCGACTTGCTCGGCGGTCACTAAGGAAATATGGCAAACGTTTCTGTATACATAATTATAACCTGTAATTTTATGGGTGTTTTGGTATACTAATAATTTTCTTTGTACTTACGGTAATTTAAATGATTTTTTTTATTATGTCGTATCATTCAACAGTGGCCCTTCGATAAAATAGAATAATAATACTAATCTATTGACAGAAACTACGTATTTTTTGAGAGTAAAAACCGAGATATTTGGCGATATTATCGTAATCGGATTAAGAAAATAAAAGATTTTTTACAAAAAGTAACGAGCCAACTTTGAAGACGAGGATATATAAAAGAATTTATTGGCTCGATAGATTTTGCGATTTAGCCTCTGTTACCTCGGAGGGAGTGCGGAAACAGACCTCGGACTTGCGTTGGGTGCGAGAGACCTCTTTTGAACGCCAGATTTACGCAACAAGAGCGAGTATTGTAACTTTAAAAAAATACGTAGTTGTTAAGCATATAAACCAATATTATAATGCACTAAAAATAATTGCAATTCATTAATAACTTCAGTCAAAAAAACATTGTAAACCTGCGCGAATATTTCGACGGGATGTCAATGTAACCGGATTGGGGCCTTAAAAGTTTATTTGATTTCTGGGAAATGGTGATAATTTGAGCACAAAATCATGCATTTTAAAATTTACTAGCGACCCGCCCCGGCTTCGCATAGGTGCAAAATATACATAATTCTAAACCTTGAATCAATCTATCTACTAAAAAAAACGCATCAAAATCGGTTGCGGAGTTTTAAAGATCTATTCATGCTTAGGGACAGACAGACAGCGGGAAGCGACTTTGTTTTTAACGACTGCGGCAAAGCCCAAAAGGAGGGTTATGTTTTATACTATGTAGTGATTAATATGTTTACTGCCTTGATTATTTTACGTTTCGTATTTTATTTGGTAATGTCATTTGTATACCTATATGCCCCTTTCGGATCGGAAAGCATATAATAATAGTGACTGTCACACATTTTCAATAGCATTTTTTAAAGAAATTGCTCTAATATAAAGACACTTTAACAATAATAAACATAGGCAAGTTAGTGGTACATACATTTTTGCGACTTTGATCCTGAACACTTTTAAAAGCAATTTAAAACATGCTTGTTAAGAAATTGTTAGTGGATCATATGAGAAATTTATAATACTTTACTTTGTATTGTAAAAACTCAAATTACATTCACTTTAAAATAGTAGGTTTTGATAATATAACCTCACATGTATAATTTTGTGGTAGTTTATTTAATGGTCAGGGCAGGCAGTTCCATGAGAAAGTATACAGATAAAAGTTACTACTCACATAAAGAAGTATATTTAGCATCACACTGGTCACACTGATGCACCACTTTGGTCTTCTTCTTCCTGGGCTGTGCCGGTAACATCTTACTCTTTAATGGTCTTCCTATTTTTTTTTTTATAGGTTGCATGTCATTGCTGAGGTCATCAACACCTAAACTGTCATCATCTTCATCAAAGTTTTCTATTTTTAAACAGTTACTGAATCCATTGTTGTATAGGGGACTTTGTGATCTGTATAAACAAAGCAAATAATTAAAATAGGCACTTAACATGCTTATTATATATTAAACATTAAACAAATCAATAGAATTTTATAATTCTTTTATATTTTATGTACTTTGCTCAAATAAACAATTCGTTTTCCAAAAAATCTCAACCATTTATGCAAAGGTGGGTCAGCTAATTGCTATCACTCACTGTACACAGTTTGCCACACGTTTAAAAGTTATCGCAAATGTGTTTACATACCCTTCAGCAGAGTTTTCGATCTTGACCTCTGGCAGCAAGGCATTCGGGTCCTCTATGGTGTGCACAGCCAGCTTGTGAGCCGTAAGCCCTATGTACCCTGTCGTACCCTTTGCTCCACAATCTTCACATTTCCAGCTAAAACCATCAGACAATCTATTTGACAAGTCAGTTATGCTGTATTCTAATATATTTACCAGAACAACCATTTGTAAAGGAATGAGCGATACAGCACAAGACTTATATTAATATTTACATTTAAACAACATCTCCTGCTCAATAAAGGTCCACCAGAAACCTAATTATTTAACATTTTGAAATATCACTATTGCTTTGAAGGTGTAACATTTAATTCTTTACATGAATGTAATTCACATAACATTACTGTAGCACAATGATAACATTATCAAGTTACCTGTCACTATTGGCTTTACTTCTCACTTTGCGTTTGTTTGTGGATACTTTTTTCTTTTTTTTCTCAACTTTGTATCTCTTTCGTTTGCTCTGAGTGGCCAGTGGTTCATCATCCGAGTCGTCGTCGTCCACATTGTCACACACATAGTCGTCGTCATCGTCAGCGTCGAACTCTGCCTTCACGTCCGTCAGTCGGATGGGCTGCACTGATGGGTCGAACAAGGGGTTCTTCGCAAGGATGGCTTCGAAAGCCTCCTTCAACTTAACGTACTCGATCTCAGCCTGCTCCAGCACGTTGATGAGGTCATAGCAGCTCCTGCACATGAACTTGGAGGCGGTGTGGCCGGCCAAGTCAATCTGCGTGAACTTGTGCAGGAAGGTGATGAGCTTGGCGCCCGTCGCGCGCGTCGCGGTGCAGTGGATGTCCACACACTCCCGGCTGCGCGACGTGCACGCCACGCACTCTAGCTGCTCATGTTTCACCAACACTTCCACCTCGGTCTTGATGCTCTCCATGTCTTCCTTCTTCTCGATCTGCTCCACTTTATTATCGGAGTTCATTGTACTCGTTTCGGCCATTTCTACAACACGGCCAAATTGGACCCCCGTTGATTATAAACTATCAATCCATAAACTAAAGAAAATTAGAAACATGAAAGAATGATCAACTTATTTGACATCACATAATACTATCAAGCCAATTATTATTTTTTACAAAAGAAAAACAAAATGCATACGAGGCGAATGACATTTTCATTTCAAGCAAAGCTGTCTATTTCCCCGTTAACAATTTTGTCAATTTGACTTTGACACTTGTTGTCAAATCTTTGACAATGGTATAACGTTTAACCAAGAAACTTATATACTAACTGGAATGAGGACGTACAACGGAAAGCCGTTCCGAGCGAGAAAAATACCTAGAGTGGATGGCATCTCTTTCTAATAGGGTATCCAATATTTACTTACATTTGGGACAGTTTTTTTGTTTTAACTTACTAGCACCCTGCTCGGCTCCCCGTTTTGCATGAGTAACAGATTATTCGAAATTCATCATCATCATCATCATTTCAGCCGAAAGACGTCCACTGCTGGACATAGGCCTCGCCTAGGTGTCGCAATTAATATTCAAAATTACGGGGTATAAAAAGATAGGGCGAAGCCGAAACCTACGCATACTGCAGAACTCTGTCTCTGTAAAGAATACGTAACACTAATTTTCGTTCACGGTGGTCTACATGTTAGGTTACATCCTTCATTTGTAAAGAGATTTTAAAGCGTACAGGGCTGCAATATTTACATAGATGAAGCATGAGCATCTGGCATATTCAAACAACTTAACACGTAGTATTTGATAAATTTATTAATCACACTATACATAATTAAATGTATGGTTTTATGTAATTGTTGGTTTTTAGTATGTCAGTAATCTTAAATTGAAGTGCCAAGATGCTGATGATGGAAGACGGTTGCAAACTAGGCAATATAAAGAAGTAATAAAAAAGTATATAAAAAGTAAAGATAGAATTCAAATGTTTATTTTCAAGAAGTTATTTTGTTAAAAATCAGAAAAAAATTCATAACTCGAAAACTATGAAAAGTCGCGGAACATACATGGGGGTGATTCGGATACCCCACGATACGAGGGACCTAAATTTTATTTTTGGACGTCAATGTTCCGGCCACCCTGTATAAAATGGAGTAATTGATTAAGTTTTGCTAATGCATTATAAATAACAATGTTTTGAATTTTGTACGCATTTGCACAAGATTATAAATACCGATATGGATAATAGAATAGGCGTATTCTTTACAATATTTTCGTTAGTCGTAATTTGTAAACAAACTTATAAGAACTAACCTGAAAAAGTAAATTTCATCCAGCAAACCCGTCATTATTACACCCCTTCACACAACTCGATTTCACGATATTTAAAGAGGAAGATTTCACTTAAGTAATGTAAAAAGAACTTGATAACGCAAAAATATGACTTCAGCGCGAAATAGTATCGACCAAATTGTTTGTTTATATGAGTGTCAAATGTTGCCATTCAGAAATAACTTAATTCATAATCAATTTAATTTATATTAAGCTTACTTTATTTCGCAAGAAATTATTCTTTTAATATTTAGTATTTGAATATTAAATTAATCCCGTTACGATTTATGTGCTAGTTTAGCTATCAACGCGATATCCGATTACTAAATTAAAAGGTATTTTTTATTTTTTGTTTACTGGCAATTGTTAGACAAGGACACAATCCACTCTAGGTAGCTTTCTCGCTCTGAAGTATTCTTCCCCCTTTGAATTAATTAAAGTAATATGAACTCTATTCGTTTGAGATAAAGTTCATTTTCAAACGGTTTTTTGATATCAAAATCTTGTTCGTACTTATTCCAATTAGTATATAATTTCCTTGCGTTTAACAGTGGGAAGCAACTGGAAAATAAGCAGATTTACTTTCTTTATACGCAGTAAAAGGCAAAATCAAGTTCTATTATTTTCCGAACAAAACTCACAAAGACTGCACTACTAAAGTTGTGCAGTAAAGTTAAGAAATATAATTAAAAAAACAAGACGCAGCTAGAAAGATTTTTTTTAAACAAATCGTATCCGTCCCCATTAAATTTTAAAATGGTAGTCGTGTAGGTATACTGTGCATAACATATACATACATAGGTCTATACAATCCGATGCTTGCTTTTATATGTTGTTTATTAGGTGGAGAGCTAGCTTATTCCAGATTCTTCACTGCTAAGTACTAGATTATTGCGAATACCTAATAGAAAAACTCAATAACGTTTTGCCGAACCTGGGAATCAAACCGTAGTCCCCATGCAGCAGTTACCATTAAACCGATCAGGCGGTCAGTACATAATATAATCATAATTGTACCCGAATGTATGTTACTATGTAGGTACAGACCAGCTCATCAAGCTACCCGAAACTGTCAAGTTTTCTCAATGAACTTTGAACCTAATGCTATAGCGATAAAGTTGAAAATTTATTAAAGAAATTTGACAGATTGTAGTAGCTTGATGTGCTGACGTCTGTACCTACAGGTTTCATTATCGTAACATTTATATTAGTGAACTTGGCCTGTTTTCTGATTATTATTTATCCTGCTAATGTAAAAGCCTGTGTTATAGTAAACCATAAGTATAAGTTGCCGAGCTCGAGACATAAACAAAATAAATAGTATAACAGGCATTATGTTGCGCACTAGACACAGCAAGACCGCAAGCATTGGGCCGTGTCAGGTCCCCACCCCCAACGCGCCCGCCCTCGCTGGCCGCCGCCGCCGCCGCGGGCCGCAGCGTGGGCCCGGGGCGGCAGGCCGCCAGTCTCCCGACAGGCTCACTTGCGTCGCCCCGCGCGGACTCGCCAACGACCTGCGAACTCACGCGTAACGCAACCTCTTGCGTTCTCGATGTGTACAATTTATTTTGAAGAAGGAACTGTGTGATAGTGTATTACCGGTTCAAGCAGTGAATCGATCCATTTATATGTGAATAATATTTAACAAAGTGACTCATTGGAATTTTGAAAAAGTTCGAAAGAAAAGTTTAGAATTTGTAAAACTTTACAGTTTTCAAGGAGCGATTAGGTAAATATAATTTATTATCATTGCTTTATTCAAATACAATTATTGTAATTGTTTAGTTTGATACAAAAATATGTTTTTTTAAAAGAGTAGCTTTAATTTTTCAAGTGTTGTTCTGAGGTTCAGTTGAATCATAATAATTAGGCCTGTACGAGTAGGTATATGTACGACGTGACAGCAGTATGGTGTATTGCTAACAAGAGCTATTTTGGAAGACGCAACTCCGCAGTCTGTAGCGGAACTAGCTATTGCGTCAATGAGAGGATAAGATTTAATAAGGAGATAGAGATAGCAGTGTTATAGACTAGTGTATTGTGTTGCACCCCTGGTATGCGTTGCGGAGTCTACAGGAGAGACACGGTCGAGTGGCGACAGGGGGAGCGCAGGCGCAGCGCATCCGTGCTTCCGCAATACATTGCTATGCAGGGCTCGCAACTTGCAACGGTTGTTAATATCATTATTATTTGAATTATCACAAAAATAGGACTTATTGTGATTGCTGCCTGACTAATTGTAGAATAAATAGAATTTTTCATACTTGCGGTTCTATTTTAGGAGACATACTATATGTCTAAGTTGCATACTGACTTATGTCACCGGACATAGGTTCGGGAAACTTCTTGTTTTGACGAAAATGAGTTGTAGTGGGTACCTAGTTATCACAGGTACAATAAATATATACTGTTATACCTCGCCTGGAGCTTTTATCCATCAAACACAGCAGTGCCGCTGGCTCACCAGACAGTAGTGGTTGGTGTACGTATGTACTGGTGTAGTACGCTGCGCTGGCGCCGAACAACGGGGAGGCCCAGTTCCAGCACGCGCAATACTTGCGCGACGCGCGTCTCTACACACGACGTGATCAGTTACACTGAATTATTTACATGCATTTGCATGTTCCCCTGATAAATAATTCCAAACCGTCGTTTCTCGACGGTTCTCATTTGATTGTCTGGAATCGCCTACCTTTCGTTTTATAGATGAGCTAGTTCGTTGATACTAGCCCGACTAGCTATTTTGTATAAGGATATCCTAAAAAACTTCTTGGGCTTGTATGAAATTCATGACTCCGTGCTCTGCACTTTCTCTTCTAACTCCAGGACGGCTGCTGTGCATTATAGGTATGCAACCATATGCAACACCACAACCAAAATATCGTATTTCGTCAGGACACATTCACTCTTACGTATCCAATAAAAATCGGAACACGCACATAGGGTGCCGTACCACTAAACAAAACAATATAATAAAAATATTTTGAAGGCATTCATAATTTTATTATGTTGTATTGTTTTACATTCTACAGCACAACTAAATTTGTTTTTCATAGTATGTTAATGAAAAACAAAGTTACTGCTGCAGTTTGATGAAAAAGTCCCATACACTGTTTTAAGCTTTCACGGTTTACAACTAAACTTATACTGTCACTTACGGGATATCTTCTGTAATTGTTCATTATTTTGAGCTCCCGCTTGCAACAGCGCCGAAATATCGGGAGCTCAAAATAATGAACAATCACGGAAGATATCCCGTAAGTGACAGTATAAGTTTAAAATTCCCATATCTCAAAAACTTTTATTATATAACATCACATTTTATTCGAACTAATTTTCGTTGAAAGTTTTTTTTACGTTCTACAATCCTACATTTTTTCAGAATTTTCCTAATCTTACTCGTACTTTAGAAATTAGAGGGGAAGGGGGACACACATTTTACCACTTTGGAAGTGTCTATCTTTCAAACGATTGACTTTGAGAAAAAATGGTTTTAGTCAATGAAATTTTTAAAGACCGGGACCTATCTATGGACATCGCACATATAGGTTGGATGAATTTTTTTTTTAGTTTATTTTCCATGTATGGGTTTTTTCCGGTTCACAGAATACTACTAGTATCTACCTACCAAATTTCAACTGTGTAGTCCTAATAGTTTCGGAATAAAGTGGCTGTGACATACGGAAGAACAGACTGACAGCCATGACGAATCTATAAGGGTTCCGTTTTTTGCCATTCGGCTACGGAGCCCTAAAAAGTCTGGGAAACTGTACTTTGTGTTCAAAGCTCCAGATTTGCCCGTGATACATGCAGTCTGAAAAACAGTGAGTATCTGACGAGTGTTGTCACAGAATAGATGATACCAGTAGTAGTACTGTGCCGTGTAATATAACACTTGTGTCAGTTACCGAAAAGTTAAAAGGGAATCGTCTGCCTTGGTATAGAATTATGGACATGAGACGAGGAGGAATAAATCACATAGTCACATGTGATTTATTCCAAAAGAGTGATTGATTATTATAAATGTTGATGGATGGGGAGGCAAAGAAAAGATAGATGGATTGTGCAAGGAATGATATGAAAGAAGTAAACGATAGCGTGACGGTTGACACGGGAGAATTATGGAAAAATGTGTTGTGTCGATCCCAAGTAACATGGGACAAGGGCAGGAAGATGATGAGCAGTGAGAGTGTGCGGCGCGTCTGCGACTGTGTTACAGTATGCTCTGTTAATAACTAGAATCTTCCTCAGGCTGTGGCGACCGCGTTGCGCACCGCTGCCGCGATACCGCGAGCCGCCGAGTGGCAGGCTGGCAGCTCGCGCGGAAACACTGTTACGTTAACTGACGCGCCCACGGTGCCCATGTTAATGTCATACACCGCGCCGTCTGAAACCAGTAACTCGTATTACAGTGGGACAAGATTCTGTTTTTTTTCAGTTTTTACAGGATTTCAAAGTCAAGATGTTGTCTTGATTTTATTTAGTTTAAAATCTGAAAGTGGTGGCTTAGGATTATTACTTATTCTTATCCCATAACATTTTGCTCCGCTGTTTTGTCAAAATTTATGCTTTATTCAGACTGTAAAAAAACTCGTGTTCATTTGCTAGATGTAGTTGTAAGTCCGTGACGCCCCTCGGCAGTCTGTCAGGCCTGCGCCTGCGCCTGCGCACTCATGTGTGCCAACAGGTTTTATTATCCTTCGCTTGTGCTCAACTTTACGCGTCATTTGATCCCGGAACCCTTGACATACATCACTGGCTAATCATAAAAATGTAGTGAATAGGTAGTACACAAAGATCGGTGGTCAGAGGAAGTCCTGATTGTAATTTCACCTGTCGTTGATAACTTGATACAATAAAGGATTTGAAGCACATCAGTTATTACGGCTATGGATGTTGGACGTCGGTATGCGAATTTCAAATTTCAAATTTTCACAAATTTATTTATTGGTGTGATTTTTGGTACATTTTTCATGAGATCTTAATAATAAATAATTAGTTCCTCAAAAATCTACCTTAAAGGTGTACACTCTTTTACATAATTATTAATTTCTATAAAAAAGAAGAATAATCAACATTTTAAAATAAAATAATTGCAACAAAACACAACACAACTCAAAACAGAAAAAAAGCAAACAAAACATTAACAATTGAGGAAGGGCAAGATTTTTAATTTGACAACAACAGATAGTCAAAAAATCATAATATTTAAAGTGTCATATTATATGAAGTAGCAACTTAGCCAATACTGCAACTCATGCCCAGATACATCTCATGTGGCCCAGTGACACAGCTCGAGCTGATCCCGTAACGATAGCATAACAGACAATGACCCTGTGCTCCCAGTTCCCGTGGCTGCGCATTCCGACGACAGATTGAATAATGTCTTACTACGAGTATGCCTCTCCGATAGCGCGGCGCTACCGTGCCTCAGTAGCTCTCCAATATGGCTCTGGAGACAATCCGATATTACAACGTCATGTAGATGTTAACGAGCATCACAAATTGACAGTTAACCCTGATGAGAACCAATAACTTTTTCTTTTGATCTTTGTCCTTTCTGCGGATGTTTCTAATCTGAATTAGTTTCTACTTTAATACAATGTCTGTGAGATTATTATCTACCTAATCATACCAATCTTTTATGGTCCAGACCAAGTCCTAATCAATCACGGTTAAAATAAAATTTTGTTCCACTGGCTTTCACCTAATTCATCGGAATTATAGTTAAAAGATCGGTCGTAATCAAAGATAGTTGGTTTTATTAACTCCATTGTTTCTGCATGATCATGTTCAATTTCGTTTAGATGTGCTCGAAAGGAATGCCATACTTGATTTTAGTAATACGTAACCGTATATAAGAGTGGTACAAACAATGCGCACATGTAAATGTGGCAACAGTTGAAGAAAGCGAAATGAACCAGCGATGGCTGCGCTGATGCTGATGTTTTTTTCCGCTTTCTAAATACAGCCCCGAGAGGCTCGGCTTGCGAACTGTATACATAAATATTTTATTATAAGTAGGTACGTACCAGAGATGAGAGATGTTGTAAGGGCTTCATTGTAAGTACGCACTACTTGTGAAGGAACTAACGAAGTTCAACCTACTACGGGAAGTTTGGAAGTGCCGCCAGTGGCCGAAAAGTAGAAAGGGAAATGTTGGTCTTTGTATGTGATGATAAATGCATGGATAGAAAATGTTAGTAAGACCAAAAAAAAGATGGATGAAGTGAGCGATGATATATTTGAATGAAAAAGGGTGTGACATGACAGGAGAAGAAAAAACACTTCCAATTAACGTGTCAAGGCTGTTGAGTCATGCGAAGACGAAGAATAAATGGTTGTTACCTTACCTTTCTTTTGATTTACTATCTTTAGTCATATTTTCATTCCGCCTCCGATCCTGTCGGTATAGTCATTTTAAATTTCTATAGACAGGCTGCGTACCTATTGTCACGTAAACTCGGACATCAACGCGAAAGTCACAACAAATTATCTATTTTGATCTTGTCACTTGTCTTGTCAATAATTGTGCATTGTCTCTATCGTCGCGAGACAGAATTGAATGAAAATTACTCTGTTGGTTTTAGTTTATTATTTTATTTATTTATTACTATAGCTGACCCGCGCAATTTCGTCTACGTCACATAAGAGAGAGAGAGGGTTAGAGAGAGTGGGAGTCAGCCTTAAAAGATAGACATTATGATATTGCGGACCTTTTTTTAAAATGTTGATTTTTAGGTGGAACGATTCAGTCATACATGATTGTTACGTACTCGTAACTTTAACCGTTTACGCAGCGCACACAACGCAAGCTCTCAAAAGGAATAAATTTTCCCTGTTTTTGCAACATTTTTCATTGATGCTCCGCTCCTATTGGTTGTAGCGTGATATTATTCAACGAAGGCTAATACCTTCCTCGATAAATGGGCTATCCATGAAATAATTTTTCAATTCGAACCAGGAGTTCTTGAAATTAGCGCATTCAACCAACCAAACAAACAAACTTTCCAGCTTTATAATATTAGTATAGATTCAATTAGGTGACAATTTCATTTCTCGGAAATATTTGCATTCATCGCTAGAATATTCTAGCCTTACGTCTTCATCGATTAGACACTCGATGACAGTCATACTCCAGCTAGGTCGATAGTTCTCATCAAGGTGCATGAAATGAGCCGAGCACGATAAAGATGCTGTAAACTGTTGCGAACCTCTTGCAACTGACTAACGTCTCCATCGTCAAATCTTCGATGACAGTCATACTCCAGGCAGGTCTAAATTTCTCACCAAGGTGCATGAAATGAGCCCAATAACAATATAGCTGCTGTAAACTGTTGAGGACCTCTTGCAACTGTCTTCCGTCTCCATCGTTAGACCTTCAATGACAGTCATACTTCAGCTAGGTCTAAAATTCTCATCAAGGTTCAGGAAATGAGCCGAGACATGATATAGCTGTTGTAAACTGTTGCGGACCTCTTGCGACTGCCTTCCGTCTCCATTGTGAGACCTTCGATGACAGTCATACTCCTGCTAGGTCTTAAGGTGCATGAAATGAGCCCGATAACAATATAGCTGCTGTAAACTATGATGATGGTGCTGATAAATATATGTAGATTTTCAAAGCAGCGTCATGTAGATGTGTATCTAGCTAGAGTATCTTTTGCTATCATAACTTTTTTTAAAAGCCGGTTGATTTTAAAGTTATCTTGTGAGCACATTGTTATTCATTAGTATCATTTTGATTCAATAGATGTCGCTGCATGTATCTTATGTATTGATGATAAGTTATTCTTGAACACTCAGTATTTACTGCTACATAATACCCATAATGATAAAACTATTTATTTGAATAAGAATTCATTCTACGATACGAATGTAACCAAGTTTTGTTTCAACCACGAACGAAACTAATTCGATTTTAGCACACAAAAGCTGCAATTGTGGCTAAACTATGATAGATATCGTGTTAGATATCGTGGTTATCCTCGTGGACTTTTTTGTAGGTAAAAATGAGTACTTTAATGATATAGTACATAATTTTTAAGTATCATCAATAGTTTTCTCAGTGCACACCAAATAATGAATTTTATAGGCAAAATATATAAATATCAAAATAATAAATATATAAATATCAAAATATATAAATATCTAAAAAAATTCAAGATCTATGGCAATAAATCTGACGAGTTAACTTTTAAATATTTACGTGACAGAGTCAAGACTATGGAAGCTTCATATTGTAAATATTATCTTAATCAAACTAAAAAATCCATTAAAGATAACCCTAAACACTTTTGGTCCTTTGTTAAAAATCGCTACAATTCTAATACTATACCAAATAAATTAAATTATAACGATGAATCATTACTCACCGGAGATTCTATTTGTGAGGCTTTTTCGTCCTATTTCATGTCGACTTTCCTCAACCCGACTTCATCTAATGCTCCCAGTCCACCTTTTGTTTTCCCTTTTGATACTAACAGAACTTCATCTGACATTTGTCACATAGAAGTGAATGTTGATGTTGTGACCGGTTT
Source organism: Noctua comes (assembly GCA_963082995.1). NCBI lineage: Eukaryota > Metazoa > Arthropoda > Insecta > Lepidoptera > Noctuidae > Noctua > Noctua comes. The sequence goes on from OY720268.1 coordinate 465,363, forward strand.
ACTTCGTAACTTGGATCCAGCTAAAGGTGCCGGCCGGCCCTGATAACTTAACATCAACATTTCTAATTAAATGCGCGCCTTCCATTGCCTATCTCAATCTTGTTTTCCAAGTCTTTGACTCAAGGTGTTGTCCCCAAAGTATGGAAATCTGCTTTTATTACACCCGTGCATAAGAAGGGGTCTAAAACCGAGATTATTAATTATAGGCCTACGTCGAAGCTGTGCATTATAGCTAAAATATTTGAGAGGATTATCTATAACCAGTTATATCCCGCCCTTGCTAGCTCGTTCAGCTCCTTCCAGCACGGATTTTTAAAAGGACGGTCTACCACTTCTAACTTAATTTTATTTAAAGAAATCATCACGGATGCTATGGATAATGGTAAGCAGGTCGATGTGGTCTACACAGATTATAGCAAAGCGTTTGATCGGATCGACATCGTCACAAGCAGTAGTACTCAATAATTATATGTCTAGTTGAGTAAACGTGCCCAGCGGAGTGCCTCAGGGTTCGTTGCGGTCCTTTTTTATTTGTAGTCTATGTGAACGACATCGATCAGTGCCTCCATTCATCCAAACTATTATGCTTTGCCGATGACATGAAAATCTTTGCCACTATTTCAACGCTCGAAGATGTACTAGCACTTCAGGCTGACTTGTATCGTCTTGAAGAGTATTGTCGGGCTAATAAACTTGATCTCACCCCATGCAATGCAAGTGTTCGGTGATCACTTACTCTAGAAAACGTGCAGTCCTAGCCACTACTTATACTCTGGCGGGTCAGATCTTGCCAAGGTGCAGTACTATTCGTGACTTGGGCGTCCATCAAGACAGTAAGTTAGTTTTTGACACCCACATTGATGCAATTGTCAAAAAAGCTTCTAAACTGCTTGGGTTTATAATACGTCTATTTAAGTGTTTTACAGATGCTAAAACACAAAAAAAATTGTATTGCACTTTTGTAAGAGGTCAGCTAGAGTATGCGTCTCAGATATGGAATCCACGTTATCATAAATATATTGACCGCATTGAAAACATCCAAAGACGTTTCATAAAATATCTTTGCTTTCATCAAAAAATTCCACATCAGTCAACCGATTATCTTGGACTCTGTAAGAAGTATCATGTGCTACCAATGGTAGATCGACGTAAAATTGCTGACTGTTTATTCTTGCTCAAAATCCTCAATAACAATATTGATAACCCTGAGTTATTGTCAAAATTTTATTTTATTGTGCCAAGTAAAACATTTCGTTTTAATCCACCCATACATGTACCTCATTCATCTTCGAATTATAGACAGAACAGTTATATTTTGCGCGCAAGCAGAAATTTCAATGACATGCAGGGAATATGATTTAGATCCATTCGAAGCCTCAATTTTTTCAAGTAGCGGTAAGTTATAATATTATTTTTATTATTTTACTTTTTTCTCTATTATTTTAGTCATATAATTGCAAGCCAAGTATTTATATTCTTCTTACTTTGATTAAGCGTTGTATTTTGTGTTTTTGTGCTCACACCATTTTTTTTATTCAAAGTCTATACGTGACGATTTGTAATTGGCTTTCTGGTGACTATGGTTTTCTTTTTTGTTTGTTTTTATTAGCTCCATGTACTAAAATAAATAAATAAATAAAATAAAATTTTGAAACAAAAAAAAAAAAAAAAAAAATTTTAAATAAATGATAGCCTATGTTACTTTCTGATAATTTAGCTTTCTACTGGTGAAAAAATTGTTAAAATCGTTCCAGTAGTTTCGGAGCCTATTCGGTACAAACAAAAAAATCTTTCCTCTTTATAATAATTTAGTATTTAATATAAGTAAAAAGTTGTAAAAAGCTGTTATTTTGAAATTTCTTAATTTTTTTTTATTTGCAGATCACTAGTTAATTATTACGTTTACTGATTGTGCTGGGGTGTAGTAAAATTCATTGATAGGGATGAAATTAACAAACGCCATCTAAATAAAAATTGCAATAAAATGTTATATCTAAAATGTATTCTGTCTCGGTAAATCTCCATAACCTTTTATTTGTTCATTAGTACAGACAATATTGTAGGCAAGTACCTAAGTACAATAGGCATGGTGAAGATAGGTGTATTGTGTAGAGCTTTGATCGAATGGCGTTCTAGGGCGGCATGGGCAAGGATGATGGGTGGCAAATCTAAAAGTGTCTGCCCTCAGTCGATGAGATCGGCGGAAGACATTTCTGCCTTTGGAATTTGGATTTGAAGTGGATGATAAAGATGACAGGCTCTCGCAGTTCTACGGGCTGCTACCTGTGAACATGTGCGGGTGATCTGTAACGTGTTTAACCTTTTTGTTGTTGCAGTAACCGTGGTGCGACGGATCCGCGCGCGCGCCGCGGGCATGCGTCCGAAGCGGTAGCGGCAGCATGCGCGCGCTCACGCTGTGCCTCGCGCTGCTCGTGCTGACGCCGGACATCGAGGCACAAGGTGCGTACATTTCTATATGCCATACATTTTCTTAGGGAAACGTCCCGAGACACGTGTCGCTAGACTAAGATACCGCGACGGCGACGGCGACCTCGCGTCGCCATACATTCTGCCTCATAGCTTTTTCATCGTTTTCTAGAACTGGCGATTTGGTTCTCTCTAGATTCCCTATGATTTTCATAAACAGATACTTAATAGTATGTAGTTCATTATCTGCTTAGTTACTTCATATTCTACAACCATAATCATAATCACTGATAGCTTTGGCACTGAAAAAAAAAATGATATTTTTATTCGCACCTGCGTGAAATTATTTTCTTTGACTTTCTGCAGCTCTAAGCTTCCTATATGCGAGAGAGATTGATTGTTAAATTGTTAAAGCCGACTAGCAGTACTGTAAGCACGGTCCACCTAACACTCTTGTCTACCGCCCATAAACACTCAACACACTGATACTCCACACCTGCGCTGTTGTTTTTCACAATTTTGCACGTTGGCAATAATTTTGAAACAATTGACATTACTGTTCTAAATGTCGAACAATAATATTCAAATGATTGCAAATACAATTTTCACGCTGATAGCCATACAACAGTAGCGGCGTGTGCGACGCGGGCCGTTGTTTGTGCAAGCGCAGCACAACATACATTGATGAATGACCAGGAGAGCGAGCGGCCCGTGCGCACATTATACGGCTCCATTGTACGCTAACTCAGACCGTTTTCGTGCTGTTACCAGCGCCAATAGTATTATTGCATTAATAATACTATTGGCGCAGGTTTTATTTCAATGCTTTTTGTAATCGGAAAATGACAATTTGCCGCCGCACGGCCAAACGCATTGGTTCTATATGATTGCTCAAAGCTCGTGTGATGAACTACATAGATGGATTATGTTGTGATACGTCAGGCTCAGGGAAAGTGTTCGTCCTCAAATCGGTTCATTTCCAATCTGTTGGGACCTTTTTCGAATCTTTCGGCGAAGTCCATTTCTACAATATTTTCTGCATGAGTTTATATTCCCATTGCCAAATGCCAAGCCGAACTTGACAAGGCTAAGATTTGATTATCATACAAGAAGTGTGCTGTTTTCAGTTTACAATATAATGGTGGGTGTTATTCTCGTTGTTATTTCACAACATGGCTCGGTGCGTACTTACTTCTTCCATTCTGCAACGTACGCTAACCGCCGCGGCCGCCGCCAAATTATCATTCTTGGGAAACTCGAGCCGTTAGATACCTCGCTGAATACTTTCGCAATCACATTTCACATTATAGTGTAATTCGCGGATTAGGTGTCGGCTTACTATTTATGAGTTTCATCTTTATGAATGCAAAGTTCTTAAATTTCAGTTAAATAAATCTATTGAGTTATAGGTATATGATTTAAAATTCGACATGCCTGCGACCTCTTAGAAAAAAAAAACTACAATTAGGTATTTCTTGAGTTGAGATCTGAAAGTTCTCTTTGATTTGACACTAGCAGTTTTCGTTCCAGTCGTCATACTTTATCATCTTGTTTTTCTTCCTATATTTCCTTATTTAACTTGTGTTTTAATTTAAATAGAATAGAATAGAATAGAAATAATTTATTAGCATTGAATGTAGGTACATACATGAGTTGTTACAGTAGTAATTATTTGTTCCTGGTACCTACATTCTACCATTTGGCATGCAAAAATGTATCCTACTTATTATATAAACAATTATACAACTTCAATTTAAAAGCTTTCACAACAACAACAACTCAACAAATTAACTTATAATAAAAAATCAAAATAAACTAACAAATAATAATATTACAGCTATAGTTTATCTGTTAGGAAATCTAATACAGAATAATAACATTTTTGAATTAATAAAGATGAAAGCTGTTTTTTAAAAATTCTCAAAGACTGCTCTTTGATGCTATTTGGAATCTTATTAGCGGCGCTATACCTTAAAGCATTGCAAAGAAATACAACTTTTCTAAATTAATTGTAAGTGACATAATTATTCCCAGTTTCCTTTTTTGTCACTCGAAAAGAAATGCTACCCGATATTGAATTGTGGAACAATTCCAACAAATGTAAGTAATAGTTTAAACGTTGTACATACATACTCGTATATTAGTTATGTGTGTCAAACAAAGGAAATCGCAGTACAAACGAGGCCCGATCAGACAAGTGAAGGGTACCTAGTTTTTTCATTCGGCAAGGGGTGGTTCGCTAACCGACACCCTCTTCACCCCCCCCAGCCGTGCCCCTACGGCTACGAGGCCATTCTTGACACATTTTCTCGTAGTACTAACTAAAGTAGCAGTGATTTTCTTGTCAGGAATTTTTCATTTCATGTTCTACTATGCCTGTAAGTTTTCCATGATATGGGAAGCGAAGCGGCTGTTGGTTTAACATCGCTGTTAAATTTTATTGTAAAGGCTGAATCGGACGTCACATCATCGGTCTTTACAGGATCTATAACGACGAATTGCTCTTGTTGGTTGGAGCTTTTATTGCCAGTGTCGATGACAACGAACCCTCGATATCCACATTTCGTATTCTGTTTGCATCCATCTGTTCCCCTCGTGCACTGATTGTGTTATCAGTGTGCAAGTGAATGGTTTCCTCGGTGGCGTGCATGGTGTAGTGTCGCGTGCCACGTGCCAGAGGGGCTGGGGCTGGCGCCCGGCGGAGGAGGCACGGGCGGGTCGCCGACCGCTGGCTAAGATCGGTCACTTGATGCACTAGCATTATTAATTAGTGTGTGCTGCTCAGCATTAAATTAAACTAAACAGAAGCATTTAATATGATCAATTATTGCCGAAAATATCGTCACGGCGCCGGCGGCGGCGGTTCTACTTCCAATTTCAATTTATATGAGTTCTGGAATTGGCACAGAATGTCTTCTTCAGCCTTCATATCAGTACCTATCAGCATTTCTCTAGTCATATTAAACCATAATCTATCCATCGCTTCTTTGGTCTTTCCCTATTTATTTCTTCCACGTTCATACTACAAACTTTCCTCACGACATACCCTACATTTCTCTGCATCACATCACATGCCCATACCATGACTACAGTATTCCACTTATGTTCTCGGTCGCCGGCGATATACTTTCAGCTCTTTAGGTTTATTAGGTAGGTATCTGTCTATCTCTATTTAAACATCCCTCTTAACATTCTCATCTCAGTTACACGCAGTGCCTTCTGTGACCAAACAGTTAAAATGTTGTTTTTTTGGAAACGTAAGAGTTGCCCCTTTGCCAATAGTGAATGGTGTATGGAGAAATCAAAGAAAACTATCATACGTGACTTAAATGGTGCTATATCTAACTGCCCACTTGTAACACCAAGATTATAATTGAGCTTGTCGAGGAGAAAAGCGTGAACCTTGAACACGACACACGCGCACACCACACGAACTGATCCAGTCGAGATAGTGAACAGTGTGCAGCAATCAACAGCTAGCACCACATATCGGTACAATTAGCAATTGCGCCAATCAAAAGCATGACAGTTACAGAAACTGATAATTTTACTGTAACACCGGCATTCAGTCCCGCTGTGAACCAACACCGGATAGCAAACACTTCGTTTACGTAAATGAAAGGGTTTAACTTAATTGTTCCCTCGGTGAAGTATGCCAACGTCTCTACTCATTATATATCATTAGATATCACTCATTATGGCATACATACGTACAGGCTGTTTCGCTCCGGTTCGCTTGCGATTCACATACGGGCTTCATTTGTCAGTCTTCTGCCAAAATATTATCTTAATGTTATCTACTTGTGCGCAGAGCTAAATGTTGTTGTAGGTTAATGCGTAGAGTGTTAATGTATTAGGTACACCCCTTAGCAACATGCAGCCGTCTCAAGTGACAACATTGCAACAACTCCGCTAGCGGCTAGTGGGCGATCGTCCGATCCGCCGCGGTGGTCCATTGTTCTTAGTCCGCTGTCCGGGTCGCAACTTCCTCCTGTTTCATACTCAGTGAGGTAACGGTGACAAGACAACACCGGCCACAGGAAATATCGCAACACATTTTATGCTCGGAATTCGGTGAAACATTACAAATGCATAATGAGTCGTTTGTTCTACAGATACCTACTTGATAAATTTAGCTTCAGCTGTCGAATTCGTAATATCGTTTCGCAACTCACTACTTTGTATGTAGACGAAATAGAACCTAGACATGATACAAAGTACTTGCAATCTAATATCGTCGATTTAATATGATATTGTAATCGATCTAAGCCGAGTGCTCTACTTTGGTAAGCACACAAGACACAAGGGAGCTTGGGGGGGTCATGCAAGGTCTGTTACTTCCTAGGGTTCAATTTAAGTTCACGGAACGTTCGTGCAAACATGCTTAGACGTTAACACTTCAAAATTAAATAACAATTAAGATTTAAATCGTGTAATATATTCTTAGGCGGCACGCAAGAAAGGTACCTATGAATTATGGATATTAAGGTAAAAATTGGAGCAACGTGTCGTGGTCTACATACTAATGTTTTTGAAACTTACGTTCATTCTGGTGTAGCGTGATGTAGGCACCAGCCGTGCCGCTAATTGTACACTTCACTTACTTGCTCGTATTAAAGCCGTTGGTAAAAAGTCGCAACTTATTTTCAGCGTATCTTTGTTGGCTCAGGGCATAACCATTCTTTATGTTGACAACACTGGTACGACTATTTACATTGTAAAAGGATTTTTGCTTAAGGAGTAGGTACATAATATTTTCATAAGTTGCCTGCCGGTGCAGCACTTTCAATGAATATAAGGAGACGTGTAGATAATGAAATATTGGTACTCACCGCATCGCCGGGCACTGCAGTACTTAGTAATTGTCAAGTCTTTTTTTTTCTAAAAAAGTATGTAGGTATGGGTACCACACACATACTATACAAATGAACTTGAAACATATTGGTGAAGTAAGATAATAATCGTGTACCTACCTGGGGTACTTATAACGTAAGCTGTCGGAAATTCATTGTTCTCCAAATCGTCGTTAATAATCCGCGGCTAACAAAACGGACTCTTCCTTTTGTTTCTAAAGACTTTAAATGAAGGTGCTCGAGGTTATAGGAACACAGTAGGTAGGTACTTATCCACCAATTGGCAGAGGAAATCCTTAACTTATGTTAAGTTGTTAAATATGATTTTTCTCTCATCATTGTTTCTGTTAAAATCGTATTCAGAGCTTGAAATATTTACGTCTTTCTCTTACCCAACATTGAAAGTCGAAACTCGAATTGATTAATGTAGCTCAAAGGCAAAATAAATGTCGAATCAAAATTAATTTGTCAATCTGTTCTGAATTTAATTTGAATTGTTATTACCGTTACATAATGACCCCGGTGCTCCGGCGCAGCACTCAAAATCTTTGCGGAAGACGATTCAGATTCATGGTGTAAATGCAACGGCCATTTGCAGTTAATTGACATTTGATTACTCAAATATAGAGCGGAGAATCTTCAGTAATAGGTTCTGTTGTGGGCAGTTAACTATAGCGGTTATGAGTTCTCACAGATTACAAATAGCCAGCGATGAAAATTGATTATAATACGTTAAATTAAAATAAAATGTCACGGATTGCCGTGACAACGAATCAATCCTGTAAAGTTATTCAATCAATTCAGTCTGTAGTGGTGGGGATTCATTAATGACTCTGCCCTGGAGTGTAAATGTGGTGCTGTTCCACAAAGGATGGGTCATTTAATATCGTGTCCTGCGTGTCCTGTTATTTATTCACTACAGGAACTGATGGACACTACTGAAAGCCCCAAACTAGAGGCTAAGTTCTAACACGCTAAGAAGAGGAGAGTCTGTAGCATGAAGACTGCATCACATAAACAACACAAAAATTGGAGCTGAAAGACACTTTGAAAAATGAGAACAGTTAACACTTGTACGCCTATTGTTGCGGAAAGAGAAGGGCCCTACAGATGGAATGAAAGAAAGGCAGGTGCTGGTGAAGCTTTCAAATATGCTCATTTTGGTTTATTGAAAAACTCTCTAATCAGGATATTGTTTGATTAGTCAAAACAGATGCAACCCACTAGGGTAAGGTGGTCAGTTCGGTGGCATGTCACAACTCACTTGTGATCGCGTAGTAGCGGACTGCGGACCGTGCGTCGTGGGGTCGCGCGCTGCCATGCGTGCTTCCGCCACGCCACTTGCCACGCACACAATATCTACGAAGATATAACGACATTTTTTCAACACTCCTCCTATGTAACAAACTTTTACAATACGAAGTAAAATGAAGACGTTCATTAATACCGGAAACGGCGCAAATATTAAAGCTTTATGTTACAAAGATTTCGAAAGCCGATTTTACTAAAAAAAAGTATAAAATAACCACACACGAAGTCTCTTACGTAGGCTACCCAACAATCATGCAAGTAATATGTCAATACATAATTAATTACGAGCTGACAATGAGAATACCGTACCTATATGTACCTATTGAGATGAAAGTAAAGATAAATCGTTTAAGTGTCCAATATCTGGTAATAAGGCGCGTAATGCAGTAATGATGGAGATGACGAATCAGATCGGAAACTATCGTCAGCTCGTAATTCGACTGATAGTCATCTCGGTGAGATCGCGTCCGCCTTTCCCCAGCCACAGGCCGCAGCCCGCACGTAACCGTCTTTTATACAATAAATTGTCCTTGTAATTATTGGAAACTAACTGCAAGTAGGTACATGCTTGTAAGTGAAAAGATGCCTTTCGCTCTCTTGATCTCAGAGAAGCAACAGTTCTTTATGATATTTCTCATTTAATGTCTGTACCTATGTATTTATCTGCTCGATCATCGAATCATGCAAAGTAACACCTATATAAAACCTTTCGAAAACTTCTTTGAAAAGTTATAGTTTATTGTATATCTGTTTCAGCTCAAAAACAATCGAACAAAACTGTACGGTAATAGAACAAGCATGTTTGCGTGTTATCTACAGTGCGCTAATGGTCGGCTCACGTGCAATTACTGCAAGTACAATATTAATATTTGAAACCCCAAGCCATCATATATTATCAGGGGATGTCATAGTTAATTAAAACCTACATGTTAGAGAGGTAATTATAAGTGAACTAAGTACCACACTTTCTTTTTGTTTACTTAAATTTTTCACAAAATTTCAGGTTATGGAAACCTGGATTAATCAAGATCAATAGCGAAGTTACGAAACTCTTACGGAACTCCCTGTGTCCATCATCATCCGTGTCAGTAATATTATGTTCCCGTATCTCGTGGTCTGCATTATAATGTCGGTTGATGATAGGTAGATCATTTGATATGTAGGACATCTATTGGTTGATTGACTTGTGATGTAGTAGATAAGTATATTATATTCTACCTGTGTGAGTACTTATAAGACGTATCATTACTCCTAATATACTCGGTATTTATTCGGCATCTGAGATGTTTCAGTCCCGTCCTTATAGAATGTAAGCTTGCACATAGGACCATACCATGTTTCTTGGTTTGTGTACAAGCTTGTTACAAGACAACGAAACCGAAAGTGTCAGTGTCTCATTGATAGAGGGAAGATAAGGCTGTATGCTTTGGGTCAGTCCGAGGACCGAGCGACGGGACCGAGTAGTGTCCGATCCACATTCAGTGACTACGAACCCGCCATAGCCGCCATGTTGTTCGAGCCTGCCGGAAGTTGCGAGGGGGATTTATAGCGCGACCGCCTTCCGGTGCCCCACTTGTCTCTGCCCCTGCGTTGCTCTGCGCACCTGCCATGAAAACGTTTCATTAACTTAACTTTATTACAGATTGTGTTGTTTCACTATTTTGTACGGACGCGCGCCGAGGGAAGCGTGGGAATTTACGGTAACTGGATGCGGAGAGTAAATAATGATGTTTACAATGTTTCGGTACAATTTGTGTACGCTGTTAATGTTAAAGGTCATGTTGTAAAGTCTGGGAGAGCTCAAAAAACTTCTTCAAAATATTAAAGTAATGTTAGTTGGTGTTTAATTAAAGCTCTTTTAGGTGTGCCGCCTCGTTAATAAGACTGCTCATTAACGAGACGGCACACCTAAGAACAGTTTAAAAACGAACACGCCTGTTTGCCCCGAAGGGTTAGGCAGTGGTTTATCTAAATCTAGTTTACTCACATTTCGCCAGTTATGTGTACGTCGGTCCCATGTTAGGGTGCGTCCACATCTGGCGAATGTGCCGCGAATGCGCAGCTCGTGAGCCGTTTGCGAGCTGCCCGTGAGCTGCGCGCGTGCTGTTACAGCCTATATTTGGTGCGCCGCTCTAGTGCAACCCTAGCAAGGCTCGACTGGGGCGCGCGTGCAGCGCGCGCGCTGCTCGTAGGCACATACGCGTAAACTTGAGCCTCAGTAGTGAATTTGCTTGAATTTATGAGGTGCATCGCGGCCGGCACGCGCGCACCTCCTGCGCCGCTCGAGTACGGCGCGTAGAAAGCACGCGAGCGGCGCGCGGACGGTGCAGGGGCTGCGTATGAACATAAAATGCACGCGCGCAGTTCGCAAACGGCTCGCGAGCTGCACATTTACGGCACATTCGCCAGATGTGGACGCACCCTAAAAGGCCGCGAACCAGTTGCTGCTGACGAACTGCCTCCTGAATCATGTTAACCCTGGCTGGTGATACAGGGCGGCTCTCGTGGCGCGTGGGCGAGGGCACGCCGAGCGATCCGCCCGCGCCTGCGCTTCCCGCGCCCCCCACCGTGGCCGCCATAGCGCTGTCGATCAAGTCCCGCGGTCAGTGAGCACAGCCAGCAGTGCGCACTCCACAAGTTCACCACACGTAGTAGTTCTGTAGTCACTAGTGTTTGTGCATGACATGTAGTTTTGTTGAGGAAGCAACTTATTTTGGGAGCACTGAACATGTTGACGGTACCTACGAGTATGTAATCGAAGGTACTACTTTTGCACTAGCTCAAATCATCGTCTTTATCATTTTTACTGCAAGACATCCAACTCTGAAAATGTCTTAAACTCTCAAACACCATCATAACAGCCGGCCCAACCAGTGCTTACCGCATCCAACAGATTCCTGAAACCTCCATAAAAGCTGCACTGGCTTACGCAGTGCATTTTATTTTGATTTTTCTGTCAATTTTGCAATTGGAAATTTCTGATTTTCAAAATAATAATATAGTTGCGGCATTTTGACTGTTTCTGCTAAGTTTCCAGTTAGTCAACGCTCTGTACTCATCGATGCTCAATGATGTCAATCAATGATGCTCTAAATGTAGCTTACACCGTGCTTTGATTCAAGCTTTTGGAATTTAATATGCTAAAGTCACATAATTTAGAAGACAATACATTTTACAATCATATCGTAGGTACATGATGAATTTTCACGATAAGCTTCTCATGGAGCCCCATGAAGCTGATGCTGGAGGAATGTCGCCACATAGAATGAGCAACAAGTACCAACAACCCATACAGGGCGTCGTCCCTTGCGGCTTACAATTGCGTGACCATGGTCGGAAGGAAAGGGGAGCATAGTTTTCCTTGACCGTGTATGTTACCTACTAAATGTAGCATTTATTTTCTTTGCGTACCATAATTTCGCTAACACTATTATTGTATAAGGCGAAGATTGGATTTCTGTTTTAGCTGCTAGTAGCGTTGCGTTGGGGATAAGGATGCCAATTTGCCAGGTATTAAAACTGGAAAACCGAACAGACCAGACAGTTAAATCCGGGAAAAAAGCCGGACACCTTAACAGAACTTTGTGTTTATGTGCCTAGTAAAATATCAAAAACCTAACAAAGGCAGGACAAGCCGAATACTGTCTAATTTGGCTGGACACGCACTCTAAAAGCCTACATATGACCAGACGGCTGGCCACCCTAGTTGCAGTCGTAGTGTCGTGCACCATTTTTCCAGAATCTGACATTGTTGTAACTCTACAAGAGACCCATGCAACAGAGTGTATTACCCATTTATTCGCTAACGTAATTTAAAATTTAAGCTACGTTCGCTTGTTATTCGACCGGACGCTTTCGACTCACTTTCACTGAGCGGTCATTATTTGTGATGAAACTGTGAACACCTCCACTTACAGTACTTTATTGTTACTTATAATGTATTAGCTTGATGTTCTCAGATGAAGTAAGATGTGGTGTACGGTCAGTAGGTGCGTGCGGGTCACAGGTTGCCTTCGTGATAGGTCGCATAGGAAATAGCTGTGATGAATGTGGTGATGATAATGGCTAGCGAAAGCGGTCAGTAACCGTCATTTTAACGAGATTAAAGTTCTACAAAGATAAAGAAAAATCCATGTTCTGTAGGGAGGAACCAGTGTGAATTGCGTAACGACTCTGACATGAAAGTGTTGTTTTTCGGTATTTAAAATGTTGAAAAATATGTACAGACCGCACAAAAGTAGTAAAGAACTTAGACTGTAAGAAGGTGTATAAACTCGCCTGTTTTATATTGAAATCTGTCTACGCTACGCTAGCTCTAGATCAAAGTTTTACCACTGATATACGTGTAGGGAGTGATGTCTGCAATAGTCTGCATGTCTGATCGTGACACGCTGTCGGCTCGTCGCCGTCGTCTTGCGCCTGCACAATGACTCACATCGCATACGCCACCGTGCGGTCCCGCTCCGCCGCGCGGCGCCGACTTTTTGTGCCATCCGCGCTTTTTTCCTCTACACCTGCCTAATGAACTTGTTGAATGCCGTACTGATATGGCACATATGAAAGGAAATTACAATACCATCCTGAAATATCCTTTGCGAACGTTTGGAAGTGATTACGAACGTGTACGACCAATCAATATGCATCGCTGCACACTCAATTCAACAAGTGTTTCTGTTCACCAACAGTGACTCATAAGAGCCAGCACTTGATGCAATCATCTTTATTCGTGGTTCATATCCAAAACACTATCTATTAAGGTTAGGGGGTAGGTACTAAACTAACAAACGCTTTGGCACTAAAAGCCCAAACGAAGACTTCATTCAGAATATTAAAAAGATCTGATTCCGAAACTCCGTTTCCAAAGCAAAAGTCTTTTGAATATCCATTTATTCAAGTCAGTAATCTATAAAAGTAGGTAAACGTTCCATTACAAGGAGGAAATGACCTCACTCCCCCCCACCGTGTCCTGGATAGATAAGTGGACGTGGACATGCCGCGACCTGAAACCTTCGAAAACATTACAATATCGATGTATCTGCACTATCTACTATCTTTAACTTCATTGATAAAGACCTTACTTTACTGACCCACATTTGGGCCATTATAAAATATGAATAAAATATTGGAGTTTCCATTCGATATTTTGGGAAGCAAATATGATTAGTCACTTAATCATTAGTTCATTGAGACCTTCATCGTTTCTGATTCCCTGTAGGATTGACTCAATAACCGCATCAGAATTCCTTAAAAATGTTTGCTATCATCATGATTGTGTTGTCACGAACTCACCATGAAATGTTCCAATCACTTTTCAATGAATCACTGACATTTGTAACGAATATGACTTTTTGTTTGTGCAGCACACACAGAGAGGCTCGGAGGTAAACCAATTAGTTAAGTCAACCGTACTTTTGTAGTAACAGCTTAACACCTAAAGTACTAAAAACCACTTATTAACAGAGAGAATGCGGTTATTGCCATGGACGTGCGGCTGACTGTTATATAGAGTTACGCCAACCAGGTCTTATGATGAGGTGTCCTTATAGCAGACGATTGCTTATGTTGCAGCCATCCAGGACAGTCGCTGCTACTTGATGAACGGTGGCGCTGTGGAGAGCTTCTTCATCAGCGAGGATACGCCCGTCGGAAGTGTTATTGGTAAGTAGCTTTATATGACTGAACGTTTTGTAATTTTCCACCCAATCTCGATCGCTGCAACAGAAGACCAAATATAGCTATAGGCACAAGGATCTTACAGCGTATGGCGATATTCAGAACGAATGTTCTCACACACCTACACACACATTTATCAGAACAATTTCAAATAACAGCGCCTCTCTGACCACATTATTCGAGCGTTGGATATAAAATTCGTAGAGTCTATTCCATTTCCATTCCTTTGTAACGAACTGATTATAATTATTTGTGGCTTTTTACAAGATAGCTGTAAAGAGAAAGCATTCAACATTTTCTTTTACGTAACTAGGTAATATATTTGTTGCCCAACAATTTATCAATTATACTATAGCATTGCAGCAAAAGTCTCGTTAAGTCGATTAGTATTATTACGACATGATTTATGCTCAGCTATATGCTCATACTCTAAAATGTGTTGACAGGCACTTTGAGTGTAAATGGCGACTCTTCAGAGGAGCAGGGTGACATAACCCTGCGGCTACAGGAGAAGGGGGCGGCCGTGGGCATCGCGCCCGGCACTAAGAATCTAACCCTGCTGCGTCCGTTGGATCGCGAGGAGAAGAAGGGGCCTTCCAATGTGTACGTCAATGTGCGCTGTGATAGGAGACGGACCACTGACCCGGTTAGTTATTTGTTGTGTTCCATAACAGAAGCTTAAATTACAACTTACATCATGGTGTCTGTAGACTGTGAAAGGACATTGTGGGTGGCGTTACCATAGCTAAGTCCCAAACTGACCAACTATTTTGAAATAACTAGCTTACATTATTTTGTAAATTAGTTGTAGGTGTGCCTTGTGTGTTAAGAAATTGTCTTAACAGATTTTGAAATAATGACGATGCTTTCTCAGTAGCCATCCCCATTGTGACGGGATAGTTACACTAACAGCTGGTGTGTTGTTGCAGAGCTTCATAATCCCGGTGTCGGTGCGCGTGTGGGACGTGAACGACAACGCGCCGGCGTGGCTGGGCGCGCCCTATCGCGTGCGCTTGTCCGAGCTCACGGCTGTGGGCACGCGCGTGGCCGTGGGCGCGCGCGCCGCTGACGCCGACCAGCCTGGCCCGCATGCCACCATACATTACTCCGTACTGCCCGGACCCGACCATGTGAGCCCACTGCATCATAGTCATGCCTTGACTTTTCCCAACATGTTGGTGTCGGCCTCCAGTCTAACCTACAAAACCCAGTTGCTGGATAATACGATGCCCTACGGTCTCTTGGGGTCCTGACTACTAGTATTGTAAAAGATCGAGTCGTGTGAGACCACTGCATACCAACATTAAACTACCTGATGTTGGCAGTCACTCCTTGATTTTAAGCTAAATCGAAGAAGTCGCTTAATTTTTTTTTGACGTTTTATAATATCGTTACCGAGTCCACTATAACACTTGAGTTAAATTCTAAGTAACTTAACACTAAGTAGCTCAGACCTCAGATAGAATCTACATTTTCCATAGGTACTTACTTTTCTAACCCTCAGGAGTACCTGGGCTTCCCAAACGAGTTGGACAGCGTTTTAGTGGTGAAGAAACCTCTGGACTACGAGACTCTGAGCAACTTCACCGTAATCCTGCGCGCACAAGACGCGGGGACACCTCCCCTGCACAACGACACGGTGCTGCAAGTGCAAGTTCTCGACGCTGATGACCAGAACCCCAAGTTCACGCACGAGCATTACACCGCCACTCTGCCTGATGATGCCAAAAAGGTTATGCGCATGTTATTAAAAGTGTGATTAATTTGAATGATGATGGATAGGATAGAGACCTAGGGAGAGGAAAACCAAAGAAAAGATGGGCGGATTGCACGGGGAATGATTTGTGGGAAAAGGAGTGAATGAGTGTGAGTGAGTGAGTGAGAAAAGCATAATGGTTGAGAATGGAAAAAGAAAATGAGATGTGCACAAATTCAGACCCCGTGGCTGCTTCTAATGGAAATACCACAATATCACTTTGCCCGACCTGAGAATCAAACCCAGGACATAATTTCAGGAACTCATGATTAGCTGCTGCGACCACTAGACAAACGAGGCAGTCTTCAATTAAGTATTTGGTTGGTATTCCAGGGTACGATACTATCTACATCGCCGGGTCCGATCTCCGCGGCGGATCAGGACGTGGGCATCAACGCGCCGCTCACGTACTCCGCCACCGGCGACAACGGCCGTCTGCTCGTCGTGGACAATGACACCGGGCAGGTCGCAGTCACCAAGCAGCTCATCGACGAGCTAAGCCAGCCTGTGACTATAGTTATCAAGGTACATACCTGACTCAATTTAATTTTTGTAAACTACTGTGGAAGTGCATGTGTTGCGTTCATGAAGCCGCGTCCCCACTAGGGCCGCGCGGCTCCGTGAAGCCGAACCGCGCGGCCGAGGCTGGTGAGCGTGGACGTGAGCGAGGCCGGAGCCGCGCGGCAGGCCTCGCGCTACCCGACGGTTGTCTGTCTACTGCAAAGAAAGCCGCGCGGCTCTGGGTAGTGGGGACGGGCCGCGCGGCGGGTCAGTGCGCTAGTGACCGCCTCTACATCGAGTTGTGTTTTTATTCGCGCCAAAATGGATTGGACGGACGTGCTATTGCTACAATTAAAAACGCATTCAAAAGTCTCAACATAAAAAATACTAAAGACTTATCTGGGGTATATCCGTCAAAGTTCTTGGAAACATTATTGACTCATCGCTCCTGTCCTTACAGGCATATTCAATCAATGTTTGAACAGCGGCAAGTTTCCTGATCTAATGAAACATAGTAAAGTAGTACCAATTTTCAAATCGGGTTCAAAGAGTGATCCTTCAAATTATAGACCTATATCTGTGCTTCCAGCGCTGAGTAAAATCTATGAAAAAATCATGCTGGACCAGATGTTGTCTCACTTCAACTCAATTGGGATTCTGCATAGAAAACATTTTGGTTTCACGAAGGGAAGGTCGACAACGGACGCGGGAGTAAAACTCATCAGTCACACTTTGGAATCTTGGGAGAAGTCCCAGGATGCCATTGACATTTTCTGTGATCTCTCAAAAGCGTTTGACTGCGTCGACCACAACACACTGATCTGTAAATTACACCACTACGGAATTCGTGGACAAGCTGCTAATCTTCTTCTCTCCTATTTATCCAACAGGCGGCAAAAAGTAAATGTAAATGGGGCGACGTCCTCCGGGTCTCTAGTCAAAATGGGCGTGCCCCAAGATTCAATTCTCGGTCCTTTCCTATTTCTTGTTTACATTTATGATCTCCCTTATATGATAGCCAAATCATCGGATTTAATTCTATTTGCTGATGACACTTCGCAAATTTTTAAAATAGATAGAAAAGGAATGTCTTACATGCCAACGAAAGTCTAACCGTTCTCTCGAAATGATTCGCAGCTAACAATCTTTTACTTAATGCGAACAAAAAAAAATGTCTGAAGTTCTCTTTACCGAATGTGCCGCAACGAGATCTGGATTTAAATCTTGACTGCAAAAAACTTGATATTATAGCGGAAACTGTATTCTTAGGGATTACTATCGATTCAAAATTGCAGTGGGGCGCGCACATTAGAACTCTTTCGGGTAGGTTAAGCTCAGCTGCATATGCAGTTAGAAAAATAAGGCAGTTAACTGATGTGGCTACAGCTAGGCTAGTATACTATGCTTATTTCCACAGTATTATGTCCTATGGCATTCTGCTGTGGGGATCAGCAGCAGACGTTGACTCAATTTTCATTTTACAAAAGAGGGCAGTCCGCGCGATCTATAACATGGGTCAGAGAAAATTTTAAAGAGATTGATATACTGACCCTCCCTGCCTTCACTTTATATTTTAGAATGCGATGGTGGTGTGGTGTGTGTGTGTGCGTGTTTGTGTGTTTTCTTTTTTGTATTTGTTTTTTTTTTGTTTTTTTTTTTGTTTTTTTTTTTAATATCCGGTTATTAGTATTAATAGTTGACAATGATAGTTTAAAATCTTGTATTTTATATGTTCGCAAAAATCGAGGGCTTTTCTAAATTAGAAGCGACTTTCATAATATAAATACACGCGGTAAACACGAAATTGTAATACCTAAATTCAGATTAACAAAAACTAGCAAGTCTTTTCTTATAAACAGTATACGCTTTTATAACAAGTTGCCAAAGTCAGTTCTAGAACTGACCGATGGAAAGTTCAAAAACTATATCAAACGTGTCCTTATTAAAAAAGCATATTACAAAATCAAGGACTACGTTGAAGATAAAGAAGTTTGGCCTTAGTTCCTTCTGCGCTTGCGGCTTCCCTGGCAGCTCATAAACGGCACAAATATGTGGATGTCTCTAACTATTCTCAATCTCATTTTTTCTCTTCTTTCGAATCAGATTTTTACAATAGTTTTCAAATCATTTATATATTATCTTTTGCTCAAAATAGTTACACCACTGATAACAGTATTTGTGTCACTTGTTTAATTTAGTATTTTACAATATTTTCTTACCTTTGTATATAGATTCTTTTTATCGATTGTTTGTGAATGTGTGGACATCGTAGGCTTTGTAGGTTCCCAGCTGCTTGTTAACTTTTTATTTTGTTCTACATTTTTTGTGTAGTAAGCAACGACTTATTGTCTGACCTACGCTGTCCCCCCATACTTAAGTACAAATGCTGTATCCATAATAATATTGTAACACCAAATGATTTGAAAGGAGTAACCATGGAGTTTCTTGCCGGTTCTTCTCCATAGGAAACGACCAACCCGAACCGTGCACCTTTTTGTCGACGTTTTATAAGTGCCCATCGAGGCCTATGTGAAATAAAATATTTTGATTTTGATTTTGTGCAAACACTTTTTTTAATTGAATTGTACCGGGAGCATCCTGTGTTTTGGGACTGTCGGAGTGGCTTTTTTAAAGATAAAAACAAAAGAAATGATGCCCTGGTGGAGGTGGCAACAATTCTTGAAGTGAGCAAAGAACAGTCAGATACTTGAGATTCACAATATTCTTAGTCATGTTTCGAGACCGTTACAGACAGACAGAGACAGATCCAATAGCGTCGTGGCCGCGGTTTATTTCTTATTTGTGCAGCGGTGCTTATTATTTTGAATGCTGCTGAAGCTAAAAGCACGTCCTCTTCTTCGTACAGACGCCAAGCACATCAAGCTACTACAATCTGTCAAACTTTAATAGATTTTCAACTATACCGCTAAAGGTTTAGGTTCAAGGTTGAGTGGGAAAATTTGACAGTTTCGGGTAGCTTGATATGCTGGCGTCTGTACATCTCAAAAGAAACTGCCGGTAATAACTCTATATAGTCTATGGCATCTGCGCAAGGTGGGCCGCGCGGCTCTGTACTGTGGACGCGTTGCAAAAAAACTGAAAAGTCTCGCGAGGCGGGTAGTGGGGACACTGGGGACGCTGCTTAACGCATAAACGCATAAAAATTGCAGGTGGAATGGAAATCTTGAATACGTAAATCTTTACCCTTGTTGGCCCGTTGTTAACAGGCGACCCAGGTGGACAACTCCGACCGCTACGCGCTGGCCACGCTGAGCATCAGCCGCGGCGCCGGCGCAGCGGGCGGCGTGCGCTTCCGGCGCCGCCAGTACTCCGCCGCCGTCAGCGAGGCCGCCGCGCCCGGCGCCACGCTGCTCACGCTGCACACCACGCCGCCGCCCGTGCACATGCAACACGTATGTAACATAGATACCACGCGCACGGCGCCGCCAGTACTCCGCCGCCGTCAGCGAGGCCGCCGCGCCCGGCGCCACGCTGCTCACTCTGCACACCACGCCGCCGCCCGTGCACATGCAACACGTATGTAACATAGATACCACGCGCACGGCGCCGCCAGTACTCCGCCGCCGTCAGCGAGGCCGCCGCGCCCGGCGCCACGCTGCTCACTCTGCACACCACGCCGCCGCCCGTGCACATGCAACACGTATGTAACATAGATACCACGCGCACGGCGCCGCCAGTACTCCGCCGCCGTCAGCGAGGCCGCCGCGCCCGGCGCCACGCTGCTCACGCTGCACACCACGCCGCCGCCCGTGCACATGCAACACGTATGTAACATAGATACCACGCGCACGGCGCCGCCAGTACTCCGCCGCCGTCAGCGAGGCCGCCGCGCCCGGCGCCACGCTGCTCACTCTGCACACCACGCCGCCGCCCGTGCACATGCAACACGTATGTAACATAGATACCACGCGCACGGCGCCGCCAGTACTCCGCCGCCGTCAGCGAGGCCGCCGCGCCCGGCGCCACGCTGCTCACTCTGCACACCACGCCGCCGCCCGTGCACATGCAACACGTATGTAACATAGATACCACGCGCACGGCGCCGCCAGTACTCCGCCGCCGTCAGCGAGGCCGCCGCGCCCGGCGCCACGCTGCTCACGCTGCACACCACGCCGCCGCCCGTGCACATGCAACACGTATGTAACATAGATACCACGCGCACGGCGCCGCCAGTACTCCGCCGCCGTCAGCGAGGCCGCCGCGCCCGGCGCCACGCTGCTCACTCTGCACACCACGCCGCCGCCCGTGCACATGCAACACGTATGTAACATAGATACCACGCGCACGGCGCCGCCAGTACTCCGCCGCCGTCAGCGAGGCCGCCGCGCCCGGCGCCACGCTGCTCACTCTGCACACCACGCCGCCGCCCGTGCACATGCAACACGTATGTAACATAGATACCACGCGCACGGCGCCGCCAGTACTCCGCCGCCGTCAGCGAGGCCGCCGCGCCCGGCGCCACGCTGCTCACGCTGCACACCACGCCGCCGCCCGTGCACATGCAACACGTATGTAACATAGATACCACGCGCACGGCGCCGCCAGTACTACGCCGCCGTCAGCGAGGCCGCCGCGCCCGGCGCCACGCTGCTCACGCTGCACACCACGCCGCCGCCCGTGCACATGCAACACGTATGTAACATAGACACCACGCGCACGGCGCCGCCAGTACTCCGCCGCCGTCAGCGAGGCCGCCGCGCCCGGCGCCACGCTGCTCACGCTGCACACCACGCCGCCGCCCGTGCACATGCAACACGTATGTAACATAGATACCACGCGCACGGCGCCGCCAGTACTCCGCCGCCGTCAGCGAGGCCGCCGCGCCCGGCGCCACGCTGCTCACGCTGCACACCACGCCGCCGCCCGTGCACATGCAACACGTATGTAACATAGATACCACGCGCACGGCGCCGCCAGTACTACGCCGCCGTCAGCGAGGCCGCCGCGCCCGGCGCCACGCTGCTCACGCTGCACACCACGCCGCCGCCCGTGCACATGCAACGCGTATGTAACATAATCCAAATAATCCAAACTTGTGAAATACTTCTCCAATCTCTAAACTTTCTCTATATTATGGTTTCCAGAACAACTTGCAGTTCTACGTGTCAGACCGCTCGTTCCTGGACAAGTTCGCGATCAACAGCGCGGGCGAGGTGGTGCTGCGCCGACCGCTGGATTACGAGATCAACGACCAGTACCAGTACCAGGTCATGGTCACCGACGGCGTCTCGGTAAGAGACCTGAGTAGTTATTTAGTGATATCTTGTTTGTTGACTGTTAAACTTTTCTTCCTTTGCATTAATAGTAAATGTATGTATGTGGCCCACGAAATTCAATTTCTTAAGTTTTTTGCAATTTGCAGGTACGTGTCAGGTTGTAAGTAGATTAAAATATGATTCGCGACCGTAACAAATATGGCTTTACAGACTAAATTATTATCATTAAAATCATCAATACAACCCTCTAAGTTCATTTAATCACATTATCGAATACACAGTATGCTCATTTTATTACCGATGCAGACATAAAAGCAAACACATGACATGTCTTATATTTAATTATAGAACGATACGGCATCAATAAACATCACGGTGTTGAACGTGAACGAGTGGGAGCCGCGGTTCCGCTACCCGCAGTACGAGTTCCGCGTGGAAGAGGACCCTCACGACGACGTCGAGCTGCTGCCTGTTGGCCGGCTCGACGTGTTCGACGGCGACAAGAAGGACACCGTCACGCTCACGCTCAGGGGTTCCGGCGCTGAGTGAGTGTACTGTTACCACATTACATTGAAAATCCATTGCCCTTCCCTTGCCTAATGCCTTGTGGCATTAAGTCCGCCTATGTACCACTCTTGTACATAAAGTTTAAATAAATAAAATAAGTATTGTCACATATACACGGTCCTCTCCTCTCGACCGTTTCCGGTCTTTTCTTGGCAGCCGATGTCACGGAAGACTGCGAGGGAGATATACACGATGGGACGGTAATGCGACACGACTGGAGAGAAATCAGACGCAGGCAAGTTACATACAGCACCTGAACGACGGTCACGCCCTCGCTTGTATTGCAGCATGCTGTACATCAACTCGACCGGCGACATGTTCCTGCGCGGCGGATCGCTGCGCTCGCTCAACTCGTCCGTGCTGCACGTGGTCGCGACTGCTGTGGACTCCGGTGCACCACCCCGACAGGTAAACTCACTCGTGTCACTTATGACCTCGGCTCCAGCCAAGTCACCGCTAACACCGCTGACAAGTAGCCAAGAAATCAAGAATGCCATATATTTTTCTAGATACGGCCAAGTATGCTTTTGAAACAGTTATTCACATACATTCTTGGATAAAATGTGATTTCAGGCAGACAGGAATGGCTGAAAACATTGAAAAACGATCTCAGTCAAATACAAAATAGCGTATCGCAAATAAACGACAAGCTATGGTGGTACAATGAATCAGGGATGCCTTAAGTAAATATCCTTGAACTTGAGATCGACTATTCGACATGCTCTGTGGCGTGCTCTTGTTTCTGCCTACCTCCATGAGAAATGGGCCTAATGTGATTAAGTAAAGATAAGAAGCTGCGATGTTATAATCTTTTATAAAGTTATTTGGTTGTGTGATTGCAGACGTCAGTGCCAGTGACAGTGCACCTGAACGAGCGCCTCCTGCACTCAGCCGACACGCCGGGGGGCGGGGGCGGCGGGGGCGGCGTGCTGGCGCTGTTCGCGGCGGCGCTGGCGGCGCTGGCGCTGCTCGTGTGCGCGCTGCTCGGGTACATCTATAGAGTGTGAGTAACAAGTACTTCTTCACAACCGTCGGCCATTTTGTTAGCGCCCTTAATGTAGTCGAGGGCTAAAACGGTGTTCTGATCTAATATCCGAGTAACTCGAGATACATCAACGTCGCACTTAACAAATGGAGAGAATCTGTTACCAACTTACTCTTACTATTCTCCCTTTATTGATAACATAAAATAACCGTACTTACCTTCCCGTAGTCGTCGTCGATCGAAGCGCAGCGCGGGCGGATCAGGCACTGGCTACGTGACGCATGAGAAGCCCCCGGCGGATCCCATCGCCCCAACGCCACACCACAACACTACCAGCACCAGCAGCCCCCACGTGAGCTCGGGGGTCACTGGGGTCCTCCCCACCAGTGGCGTTGGGGTGCTACGACCTGCGGGCTCGTCAGGATCGCTGCTAAGCGTCAGTGCAGGTGCCAGCACTATCCTCGCTAACTCCACGTCTAGCTTAGATCTGCAGCAGGAAACGTCTCATGGAGGACATCATAGTAAGTTACTCTCTAATTAGTTATGTCAACACACAAAGAGTTTAGAATAATTACATAGTAACTACGCACCGTATTTGATCTACATCTTGAGTAAGAATTGATAATAGCTCGTTGCGGGTAACACTAGTGATTTATAATTTGAGTAATATTTGCAAAACTATTTGGAGTAACTTGCAGAGTTTTTCCAGCAGGCGCATCCTCAGGTCGTCAGTCACAGCGATTCCCGCGCAGCAAGGTGGCGCCGCTCCCGCCCGCCCCCGCCCCCGGCCCCGCCCCCGCCCCCGGCGCCGCCCCCGGCGCGGGCGCCCTCAGCGACCACCTGGGGGCGCGCGGGGGCGGCGCGGGGCGCTCGGGGGTGGCGTGGCCCTCCGCCACCATACCCGCGCGCGTCAAGAAGCTCAGCTGGGACGACGCCGCACCCGACGGACATCACAAGGTGCGAGAGACTTTACCTCCTATTTGACAATTGATTTCCAAAAGACTCACTCCATTGTCACATGCTTGCATGTCTGTCAAACTTTATTTCTAAAAGAGTGAAAGATCTGATGCATAATCTCGTCAACCAAATCTATGTACGTACTTCTTCTTTTACATGAACTTATTCAACTAATTCTTATATAACAATATGAGAATAACCTACTAACCCCTTCCTAAACTAGGAAATATCGTAAAGTGTGTATAACAGAAGAATATTTCCAGGACAGAGGGGAGGAGGTGACGGACGCGACCAACCCCGCCGTGGCCGAGCACATGAACCTCACGGTGTACTTCTGACCGCCGCCGAGGACGCGGAGCGAGCTCACTTAACACACGTAGGGCTTAGACAACACGCTAGTGATAGATCAGAACAAAATCATACACAACATAGGGAAACTAACGATAACAAGGCTACAAATGATCGTTATACAAATCACAAATCTCATATTGATTCTCAAGTAAACAGGGGTCTGAGTGGCAAAAATGTGTCTAAACAAAATGTAGCTAACTCATCTGAAAGTAAACATCCTTTGCAAGACAAGACTACAGTAAACAAAAATGATCTACAACCTGGAGATGGTTTTCTCAAAAGTAACATTGAAGCTCAAAATGATGTTCCATTACCAGGATCTGCAATAAAGACTAATCCCGCAACAAACTACGCTTTACCAGCAAACAATAATCAACCTGTAGATGCTCTGAACACTGTTGGGATACCGGTCTATAACAATTCCCTACCACACAATTATTTATACACAAACCATCCTGTTTCGGCTGCGAATTATTACATTCCCGGTTTAAGTGAACCTTCTTCACCGTCTAACTATCCAACTATGGTTATGGGTCATCCCGGTCACCCTAGTCACGCCATCATATTTGAAAATGATTCGAGATTGACAAGAAACCGTCCCCTTCCAACTCATATCTTACTCACGAGTAACAACAAACGTACGAAGCACCTTAAACCTCCTGCCAATAGCAAGCTCAAAAGTAAACCAGTGAGGATACAACACATTACACCTATAGCTTATCCTGTACAGTCTTCCAGCCAATCGGCTTTGTTCAATCAACCATCTAACTATGCTTTACCAGCTAGTCATCCTAATCAACAAATAAGTAATTATCCAAATACGCCCCAGCAACAACCTATATCCATTATAGCCGGCGGCCAGTTTTCGCCGAGGGACCATAGATATACAATACCTCCGTCTGCCCCGGTGCTATATGAAGAGGAGCCTTCTCCGCTTACTTCCAATGGTTTTCCACCAGCGTACGCCACGATAGACCCTAAGAAGCTGCGCACCAGGCACATCAGACCCGCTGTGTTCAAGAGAAGAGGGATGGCAAACAGCCAACAGTACCAACTATTGTGAGGAGGGTGGATAGGACCTAATTAATGTGGTGTCACCACTGGGAACGTACAGTTTTACATACATCTGCAGTATTGTCTTCCTTGCAACGGAATTTCTAATCCGATCAAATTTATATAATCAATTATTTATGCATAACAATGGTTATAATATAAGACTACGACTAGACTCGTCTTGATACTTAACAAATTTCTAAGCCCCTGTTGTAGTCAATAGGCACGAAGTCGCGTAAGAACCTAGTTTGTAAAACTACAATTTAACTTCATAGGCCAGGCTGTGGTAAGGTTTGTACCTTTTACCAAATATTATGTGTATAATATACGAAGTAATGTACGAATATTTTAAGTGTTAAGATTTATTATAACTGTTTAAAGTTTGGTATTTACTACCACTGAGGAAAAGAAAGTGAAATTAATTATTGAGATATTGTAAAATTAAGTAATTGATATTATTAGTGAAATTAACTGTAAATAGTTTTTAGCCTTTTAATAAATTTTATAACAGGCAATCCTTTATACCTACTGTGTTGCCACTTTGTAAGGTTTTATCGTGGCAACACTAGATATTGAATCTTGTGTACCTACAAGTAATTTCGCTGTAAGAACATTCTGAGTTACAATATTTATATTATTTAAATAAGTATGTACGAACTGTTATAATAATGTTTTGTTTAATTGAGTGGTTTTATTTTGATTTCGTAAACTAATCAACTACCTACAATCTCACTTGAATCCATAGAGATGTCCGTAGAGTCATAGAAGATAATTATAGCCTTGATATTAAGTCTGGAGGTTTCTCTATAGTCTATTCTAGACTATTCGACCATGAGCTAGCTAGACCTTCTTCGGCTCAAGCGGAACCAATGAATCTTGCGTTAACTTTCGCTGCTGAGCAAAGGCCTCGCAAAACTTAACCTTTGTAAGTATTTCCTTAGTCTGAATTTAGCAATATGATCGGAATTTATATATAAACAGTATTAAAATCGTAGAGGTTAAAAACCTTGCATGGATCAGTTGCCCTTGCTTGGTTAGTGGGTAGTAACCGGTGTTTGAGACATTGTGAAAACAATATAATTTTATTGCTAAAATGCCTAGGAACTATACTTCTCGTAATCTACCT
Source organism: Noctua comes (assembly GCA_963082995.1). Lineage (NCBI taxonomy): Eukaryota > Metazoa > Arthropoda > Insecta > Lepidoptera > Noctuidae > Noctua > Noctua comes. The sequence goes on from OY720268.1 coordinate 492,160, forward strand.
TAATTTCGAAACTTTCATTTTATGAGGAGAAATCTCGCAAGTACCCTGCGCAAGCACCTAGTAAGGACAGGATACACAGCGTTATGAATGCTATGATGTCTCACCGCGGCGATGACCTTGTAACGAAAGTTGTTCGCTGTTATATTGTCGTTGCATAACCTGCGCGCGCGCAACTCAACTTCATTGAGATGCGCGGGAGCAAGCATCGTACGTAGGTACTCGTACACAAGATGTGATGCAACGTGTTGTGTTGTGTTATGGTATATGTACAATCGGCCAAGCTAAATAGTTTACATCGCACACATCGGTAACTATCATTTGATTTACAGTTTATATGCGTGGGTGAAGTCATAGTTATGCACACAAACACAAACTAAAACGAGCGAGCTCGGTTTTTATTAGTGTGCGTGTGGCACATCAATTACCATATACCAATATACAGGGTGTAAACAGACCCTTCACATAGCCGTTAACCAAGCATTCTGTACATCAAACTAAGTAACTTTACGCAAAAATTATTGCTGGGAATCGACTTTTTTTTTTGGGGTGAATAATCACGTTTTACGGTAGGACTCGATGGAAAGCACTCAAAGCATTGTGCTGATGGATGGATTGAATGGTACGGGGGTCGTGGAGGTGTGTAAAGTAAAAATCTTACATTAAAAACATGTATTTAAAACAAAACTTGTGAATAAGTTGGAACTTTGGCCCCCAATATCTCCGTAACTAGAAGGTTCCCAGGTATGGTCTAGAACAAAAAAAAATCGCAAAGACGGGGAGAACAAGTGCCGTTCGGTTATGTTAAGGGTCTATTTACACCCTTTATAATCATCATTCACATAAGATACTTAAGGAGATTAATATTTTGCATAATGTTGCTATAGAAATCCTGGCACAATGGCTATCGTCTTTGGTCACTGAACGAGAAGCCATAAGTTCAAATCATGCTTGCATAAATATATTCTTTTTTTTTTTGTATTCATTATTTTGTTAAAACATGACTCAAAGTAGTATTTATAACGATCCGATCCGGTTCATGGTTGTGTAATGAAGTTTCCAACGTTTGAGATAAACATGTTTTATTTTGACTGTTTAGAAAACAACTACCGACAATTTAAAAATATTGTTTTCAATCACCTTCATTTATAAAAAATGAGGGTTCTTAGTTGTCAATCTACGAGTATTTGCATTACTGAGTTTATTGATTAATAATCTTCATCAATGTTCATAGAGGTGGAAATCGTTGTTTTGGATGAGCAAAACGTATCTATATTATGTGAAATTGTGAGTGTAAATGTGGTGCAGCCCCACAAACGATGGGACACTTGATATCGTGTCCTGCCTGTCCTGTTGTTTGCTCCTGTGAAGTGCACAGTCACAGAACGCTACTGCAAGTGCCAAACTCGTCGCCAAATTTTGGGCTGACTCAATTTGAATTGTCATCGATACGCTAAGAAGAAGTGAAATTGCAAGGCGCTTAATGATATCGGTGAGTAACAGTTCGATATTATGTTGATATTATACCTACTTCACTTTAACTAACTCCTCTCCCCTTTCAATGTTTACTAGGAATAAATAATTAATGTAACATAAGTGCAATACCTACCATAGTTATACTAATATATTATCATAACTGAATTATAGTTTATTTTTTTTAAATTTGTAATCGTATGATTATGATAAAATTAGCTTGGTCTAAAATTAGCTTGATCTAGCCCTTCGATACATTAAAGGAAAGCCTATGAATAACGTAAATAAAAATAGATTATGTTTGCTAATGTCAGTGTATATCTTGTATTTATGAATTGTATTATTATAAGTAATATTAATTAGTTATATATAAGTATATTGAATAAACATAGTGTATATATAGTATATAAATATAGTGTTTATTTATTATAATATTAGCTATTATTATAAGTATTATAAATACTGTTTTTATCCACAGAGGAGAATCGTGCAGTTATGGGTCCGCCGATATGCGGATTTTGGAGACGTAGAACATCTTAGGCCAGAACCAAAAGCAAATTCATCGGCTCGACACTACGACATCGTGGCAAGGCACAAGGCTGATCCCTTCTTGTCCATCCGCATAAAAGTGTGCTTACGAACTGTGAGAAATCACCTACATTCTGCTGGATTACGTTACAGCAAGCCAGCGCGCACATTTGCTGTCACCGACAAAACCGACTACAGTTTGCTAGGTCATACATCAATTTTGATTGGGAGAACAATGTGGTGATTTTTAGCGACGAAAAAACGTTTAAGTCGGTCGTAAAGTAGTAACATATGCGCGACTATGGTTAACAGCATGAGCAAAAGGTTACAAGAAGTAATAGAAAACGAAGGATTGATTGATTAGTAGACGAATATGAATCTTATTTATATGCAAATAATGTTCATATTTGTTAAGCAAATGTGAACAAATACAAAACTTAGCAATAAGTAGGTATAAAACTTTTTTAAAACCACGACTCGTAAATTATTGAAAGTATGGTGAAGTGATGTTATTGTTATGCGATTAGAAGTTGTCATAATTTCTTACTATCTAACATGTTGATTCACTTCACCTCTAATTTTACTTTGATTCAATTTATATACCTACCTACTTTGACTAATATTTCTGTCAATCCTTACCAACAAAAAACTTTGACTTGGTCAAAAAACCGGGTAAACAACAGTGTTTTACTCATAGCCTATGAATGTTTAAAACCAGTTCGTATTAAATCATTGTATCGGCTCCACAAGTTTTTTTTTTCTAACATACAGCCCCCACCAAATTGAACCTTAAAACAAACAATATAAGGAAGGAACATATTGGAAGAAACGAGACGGATAATTTGCTAATAACCCAAGCGATAAGCTAAGCAAACAATACCAATGTTTATCTAATAAAAAAATCAAATTATTTCATTGGTTTTATTTAATTACTTTTTTACTTTTTGCTTGAGTGATTTAATTGGCCACAAAATAAATTTATTAAAAAACAAAAAGTAAAAAATAGCAAAAATAACTCCTCAGTTGGGATCGAACTCACGTCGTCGAGGTTAGATCACTAGCTAACGCAAGCACACACCAATCAGCTATGGTTACCATGTTAGGTTTGTATAAAATGTTGGGCCTTATTGTAAACCCGTTTATTTTTATCTTTACCCGTGAATCCTACACAGGTTAAAATTAAAAAAATAAACCCCATGTAGGGTAGAATACCTTTACGCACACAATAACAATGAGCGGCTGTATGAACATTACTGGCTCGTACAATGACAGTTACCGATGTGTGCGATGTAATCTATTTAGCTTGGCCGATTGTACACAGACATGAAAATGTGGATCCTAATGTGTATCCCAGACTCGTAAGAACGTTAGGCTGTTTGCCTTAGATTAGGTACATAGGTACCAACATGGTCTTACGCACAAATTTCGATTGGATATTGAATTCGTCAAATGAGAAAATGTAAACGAACGCGGTCGAGTACGTCCGTGCTCGGACAAGCTCGTCCGGTTTAATTATAATTCCATTACGACGACTACCGTAATTGCACCATAAAAAGAGGCAGACAAAAATCGAATGTCAACGTGATGAGGGATGTGATGGGTTGTGGGTGACAAATTGGCGTCGGCACTCGACCTACACGGCACAGGTATTTTCCGAAGCACTTATGCCCGGAGAGTACCTTCAGCCAGATAGATAGAGCAGATTCAGCCGGAATGTGAGGTCACCATGCCGTTTCTTCAGCCATTCCTTCATGGGTCTTACTGTAATATTTAGAACACCTAGTTATTATAATACTACATACCTAACGCTCTTGTCCATTTCTACCACGGGATAACAAGTTTAGAACTGAAATCCAGCGAATCAATATTGTTTACGCTTAAAACATTGTTAGCAAAAACATCTTTTTTCGTCGGGTTATTTGTAGACCTACATAAAAGATTTAACAGTCAAAAACGGTTTTTGGCCGGTACTTTTATTTTCGCAGATTGCGTCGCCGACACAGTAAAAGCGATATTTTTACAATTTGTTCGGACCCTGAAAGATGTCCTCATAACTCGGAAACGGTGCGATGCACAAGCTGTGGCTGGACCATGGCGAGTGCAGGCAGGCCAAGGAAGCACTTCCTACTATCGATGGCCACCTCACCAAACGAGCGCTTCGGCTGACTAAACTACAGCTGCGCACACTTACAGCCACCATCACTGGACATGGTTCTTTTAACAAACACCTCTTTGTCATAGGAGTCACAGACAGCCCCCTGTGCCGAGCCTGCATGGAGGAAGACGAAACGGCAGCCCACGTGCTTCTACACTGCCCAGTAGTCGCAACATACAGGGCAAAGTACTTCGGTACCCCAGGTACTCTCCGCGAGATTGTCAGCAACATCAAGGCGCTGCTGGCCTTTCTCGGGGAGTTAGGGTGGATCGAATAAATTTCCCACCCGCACGCAAAATACGCGCTTTGACGTGGAGTTGCGGACACCAGCCCGTTATACAATACAATACAATACAATACAACGGTGCGATGCGTCGTAGGTCGTAGGGCTAACTTCTCAGATCAACCCGATACTGCAAAATTGACGAAGTTAAAAAAATAGTCGAAGGCCTATTTCTCGGAAACGGTGCGTCGGGTGCCTCTCGGAAGCTAAAACTGCCATAAAATTGCCATAAAATTGGTAAACGGAAATTAAGAAATAAAATATTGACATCCTCGCTCCATAGCGCCCCTAAGAAACTCCATTTGGACAAGACAACGTCTGCGAAGGCAGAAAGTGCAAAATTTATAATTGAGATGTCGAAGAAATAATTTATTCAACTCCATTATTCTAAACTACGTTGGTACCTACGCATAACGCTGTGATCTAAATAAATATTCTCAGAATTAATTTGGTGGTTACTGTTTCGTCAGGTAGCAATTTTCCTCATGCGGGTCCATCATGTGGCACGGGCCTAGGCACTGAAATGTAAAAGTTTTAATGCTCAATCTTACGTAAAATGCTTATTTGCCGTTTCTTAAAGATAGTCAATGCCAAGTGCAGTAAGATCATCGACATCATTCAACATTAGATAAGTACCATTGCCAATACATCCATGAGATTCGGCAACACATAAAATACTTGACGTAAGCTTATGTGTTGTACATGCAATATTCCCCACCTCCTCTGTTGCGCGTCCGTGGTAACAACACACGCGCGGCAATTTCTCCGCGAGTGAGACCAACAGTGCGCGCCTAACAGACCAGCGATCGATACTCCGCGCTCCGTGGCGAACTCTCAGCCCACAGCCTCCGGCAGAACAGTCGCGGATCGCGTCGCCGACACAGTAAAAGTGATATTATTTGCCAAATAATAACAGTGTTTCACCAGATTTAGGAGACAAGGTATGTACTTTCCAATTCTGGACGTTTCTGCGGTTCGTGATTTTTAATTAAGTATGCATATCGAAATGAAAGTTTGTCTATGTAGAGTATGTAATTATTATTTCGCATATTTTTGCGTTTTTAGCAAGCTTAATAAGATTCGTATTTCACTAGTATTAGTGTTTAATTCTACATCGTAATCGATGTGAGTAGTGAAAAAATAGATCCTTTGTTAGATATTTTCGATCCGCACCCGCCGCGCCCTGACGAACCCGTTACGATGAGCATCAACAAATCTGTTTCAAGGCTAAAGGAGGGTGTTTATGTATTAAAACACAATACTTTTTCAACGTACACATCTTGCTACATCGTTCTCACATAATGTACCATCTCAACATGAATGATGTAACCAAGAGTTTGTAAAAGTATACTGATTTAAAAGAGTGTCCATGGAGTTTCTTGCCCGTTCTTCTCCATAGAGATCTACGTTAGGGAATGGGCAACTACAGTACTTTCACAGTTTTTATGCCTTGTGACTGGGACTGTAGCTATTATTGTCTTTGTTTCGACAATTCAAAAGTGCCTGTAACTGGCCTACTTGAAATAAATGCTTTGATTTTGATTTTGATTTTGACAGTTTCAGGGCATTGAGAATCATGGAAAAGAGAACTCTTTTATCTTCCGTGCTGAGTGAGATTCATTTATTCACTATTTAAATTTATAATCGTCGGTGACGAAACGCTCACAAACAAAACAATGGACTGATGTTATTATATAATAGAGCACTTGTTATTTTTTTGTATTCCTCATTACATATTAACAAGGATAAGGTATACGATTACAAATCCTACTTCTGGAACGCGCAAAAAGGAAGTAGATAGGTATAGCTATTTCAGAGCTTATCAGATAGTTCTTTCAGGCATCAAGAAGAAAATCACTGTGTGCTCAGGTTGGGTAACATTTAAGCACCTAAGTACATGTTTATGGCAAATAGTCTTGTTGGCCTTTCTCCGTTCTGTTGTAATTCAAACCAGTTTGTCTATATTAAAGTCCTTATGCTAGTATGCGTTTTCACAAAATCATAACTCCATGTTTATCTAGATATCAAATCTTAACCATTATTTCAATTTAATTCATTGAATCGATTGCACACTTACATCGATGACTTGTAAATGTAGTACGTTCACATCCTGCTCGCGATTGGCCGTATTGGAAATACCCCACGATCGATTTAATCCTTGTTTACCGGGCGGGCCGCGTCCGGCGTCCGGCGCTGCGCTTTCACCTGCGCTGAGCTTGCGTAATAGCCGCGTGACCCCCGTAGCCCTGCACCGGTCATCCCACGTAATAAATAACGGCCCGGTGGCCGCGTGCTGTGTGATTCACTTTGTTTGGAAATAAAACAATCTATGCTTTACGGATGTGGGTATGTCATGTGAAATATTTGACAGTTGCATAATATAAGAAGTTTAGACAGTTTCGATGACGCGAAATAATACTTGTCCTAGAAACAGAAGTGTAGCTACTGTTCTTTGTTTAAATACATTCGAGAAAAAGGGAAGCACGTTGGCCTATAGCAAATCTTTGTAGCACGGACCTTACATTTCACGCTTGGGTATCTCCGTGTTTCAGATGTCGCGGTTTACACTCGCAGCGGCAGCCCTGCTATTGCTGGCAGGCGCCGCGTCGGCTGAGCAGAACAGCTCGCTGGTCGACGAGACCTGGTGCGGCAAGGAGAACGTGTGCGGCTTGCATGATGACGATGGCCCGTGGATGTCTGTGCTACAACAATGGGCACTGAGCGCGCCCGAGCATGGAGAGCGCCAGGGTGAGCATCTACCCAGTTTATTTATTATTTGTTGTGATAGCATGCCTGAGAGATATTTGTTGACGGTATGAAAAGCCAGGTCAGAGGCTCATGGCATATAAACTCTGACACCAGATTAGGAACTAACCACACGATTTAGAAAGAATCACATGTCAAAGGGGAATGGAACGGAGCATGATTAATATTAAAATATTCATCATGCTCCGCCATTCTTTTAAGAATACAAAAAATAAGGCAAACAGATATAAGAGCAAAAACAAAAACAATGGATGCTCTAAACCATGCACAAAGATTAAAATGGAAATGGGCTGAACATGTAGCGCGACTCAAAGATCACAGATGGACTAATACTGTAACAGGCAAACGTCATAAACGTAGACCCCATGCGCGATGGGAAGATGATATTAGGAAAATAGCTGGGCCACAATGGAAACAGATAGCCCAAGACCGTGAGAAATGGCAATCCTTGGAAGAGGCCTTCAACTGAGAGGGGTTCCTAATTGAACAATAAAGTTGCTAATTAAAAAAAAAAAAGTACAAATACTATATTATAAACAAATGAGCAACATTGCGCATTAGCTATATTTATATTTATTTAGTTTTTAAGGAAAATTGTTATATACATACACAATATGTGAAAAACAGCAATTTTTGGATCTACCGAATTTGTTTCTCCAAATTTTTATTTTTTACTTTGATAGAAACCTAGATATAGTGCAAAAGATACCTTGCAGTTTAAAATCAAAGATAAATGTGTTACAGCGGCATAATCACGTACGAGCGTATGTATGAAAAGTATGACGGGTTGGCCGCTCTTAAGGCCAGGAACTGGCAGTCAATCAAGAGTCAAGTCGATCTTGATGTTTATGTATCTGTAACTTATTATAAACTAAGTAAAGACTTCAACCATGACATTTGCCGTTTCCAGGTCGCATAATGGCTCTACCCCCGGCGCGCGGCTACTACGTGACGGACCGCACAGACGGCGCGGCGCTGAGCCCGCCCCCGCCCCCGCCGCCCCACAAGTACCCCAACCACCCGCTACCCCCTGGCGGCCGGCCCTACGACGAGTGGCAGCACTCGCCGCTGCAGCCACCCAACGCCGGCAAGATCGTCAACAGGCCACCCAACCCGTACAAAGATAAATTCAAGCCCAGCCCAGCCTACGTAAGTTCTAGTTATACGATACCTACTTCTGGTACTTCTCATGAACACTCAAGTACCGTATAAGTATTTTCTATACGGTGGTTTTGTTGGTCGGTATGGTATGGGACTTACTGTTAATTTTCCCTTCACTTGTGGTTGTATTCCCAGAAATATCAGTGCCTCATTAATCCTCAATTCTCCTGCACAGCCAGCACAAGTCCACAACCAGCCGATCCCGGTGCACAGTCAGTCCGTGGACCGCGTGGACGAGAACCGCCAGCCGCCGCAGAAGCAGGTCTCCGAGACCGACCTATACCTGCTGGGGGCTATCGAGAAGCTGGTGTGGCGCGCTGATCTCTTCGAGAAGAGGTTGCGCAAGCTGGAGGAGAGCGTGCACTTGATGGTAGCTGGAGTTGACACAAAAGAGGGTGAGGATAATAATTGATCATAATGCAATCTGTACCTTACTGTTGTGACTTATTTGGAATAGAGCCACGTCCGTTGAGTACCTACGTGCCGTATGGGTGCTGACTGCTGTATGCGTTCATGCCCCAGGCGGAATTCTGACTCACTATTAGTCATGACCCCCCCAAAATCATACACGCCAAATTGATATACCTTCTTAAAGTAGCTTTTTTCGGATATAAATTATTACCTGCTTAATCGTACAACAAGAGGAACAAACCTTTTACGAGGCAGAATTCTAAAATTTTCGAGGTCGCTTCGCTCGCTAATGCATCCGAGTTACTTTTATTCTCATCTCTGTATGAATGAACAAATAGAACCTAATACACGGGGCGGAGGCGGGCTGCTTCAATTTTGAGCTCTCTTCTCTCGCTCTTGCATTCTATTAGTATCAAGAGCGGATCCGGGAGGGTGGGTCATGGCCCAGGGTTGGGCCTAGGTTGCCCGTGATCATGTTTCTTAGCTCATTGACTAAAATAAAATACAAAGAGGTCCAGCTCGCTTCACTCGCTCTGGCGTTCTCTTTATCTTAAAACTTGGAAAATCTTACTATCTCAGGGGCAGGGCCATAGGCAAGGGGGGCGTGATGGTTCAACCCCCCGAAATCTCCGACAACTATTAAGAAATCACCGTATCCGAGGCGGAATGCAAAAATTTTCTCGCTCGCTTCGCTCGCCAATACATCCTATACTTTTTTTAATTCTGCAAAAGTTGACACAGTGCTCTTATTCTCATTTCTGTATAAATTAAAAAAAGAAGTGGAGCCAAAATTTTCCAGCTCGCTTTACTCGCTAATACATGCTGTACTTTTGAATTCTTCACAAGTTGACAGAGTTCCTCCTATACTCATTCTGTATTAATGAACAAAAAGAACTTAATTTATCCGAGGAACGGTGCAAAAATTTTCGAGGTCGCTACGCTCGCTTCTGCGTGTGCGTTACGATTGCTCCGCCAAGTTATCAAAACAGAAAAAAACTTCGCCAAAACATTTGTCGAAATTTGTCAAAATCGAAGGGTGCAAACCAAAAATTTGTCAAAGTAGAAATAAAGAAGTTATAAGGGTTTTAAGTTGGCCGCGCGAACGTAACGTGGAGGATTGCGCGGCCATGGAGATTTCAGCAACTACTTGGGTTAGAGATCTAATTCTTTTTGTCAATTGAAGACTGAATTTGTCAAAAATTGTCGAAAAAAGAATGATAAGCCCTGGATCAATATTTTAGGAAATATTCACCTCGGAAGTTATGGCCGCGCAATCCTCCACTTGTTGTTTCTTTATTGTTGATTATTTCTTTAAACCTAAGACTTCATACAATAAAACTATAACAAGAAGAAAGGTCTTAATTTGTCAAAACTAATGAAAGCAATAAATACTACTAAAGTTTAGTTAAACAGAAGAAATCGGTCCAAAACAAAAAGTTCGTGGCCGCGCAGTCGAAACGTTACTTTGTACGCTGATATCTCATTATCTATAATTGCTAGGATTTCGGTGTGAACATCCATTTATTCGGCATATTAACCTTATTAGAATGACATATCGTTTTACCCTTAGAACAGTTTAAAACGCCTGTAATCTTAAAAATTATGTTATCTCATACAATGTTCAAGCAGGGTGACCATAATTTCGATTTGATTTGGGAATGCAATATACAGGTTAGATTTTTTGGACTTTTTTTGGCACTTTTTTTTTTATAATTACATAACGTCTCTGCCAACTCGGATCTGTACTCACCTAAACTAAGGCTTTTGTGGATCCCCCTTTGGATATTGGCTTTTTTATATAAAACCCATGAGTTTATAATAGCCATATCAGTCATGTGATAAAATAAACGAATATACCATTTTCGACTTTTTATCCTAATCCTATGTCTTCCTAAAAAGCTATCCATTAGGTCGACGCCTCCCATATGCGCGTTATAGTCTTTGATTATTTTCGGGCAGAGGATAGTGATCGTCTTCTTTTCTGTTTTGTCGTATCTGTTGACTGAACCTACTGGTTCAGCACCGACATATATAGAAGCCAATGTAACGAGCTTGTTATCCTATTTTTATTATTGAAATATATACAAGGTTTTTATTTAATAATAATACATTTTGCAGATTGAGCTAGAATGTTGTCCAATATAGTTGCTAGGTTAGAGGCATTCCCAAATCAAATCGAAATTATGGTCACCCTGCTTGAACATTGTATGAGATAACATAATTTTTAAGATTACAGGCGTTTAAAACTGTTCTAAGGGTAAAACGATATGTCATTCTAATAAGGTTAATATGCCGAATAAATGGATGTTCACACCGAAATCCTAGCAATTATAGATAATGAGATATCAGCGTACAAAGTAACGTTTCGACTGCGCGGCCACGAACTTTTTGTTTTGGACCGATTTCTTCTGTTTAACTAAACTTTAGTAGTATTTATTGCTTTCATTAGTTTTGACAAATTAAGACCTTTCTTCTTGTTATAGTTTTATTGTATGAAGTCTTAGGTTTAAAGAAATAATCAACAATAGAGAAACAACAAGTGGAGGATTGCGCGGCCATAACTTCCGATGTGAATATTTCCTTAAATATTGATCCAGGGCTTATCATTCTTTTTTCGACAATTTTTGACAAATTCAGTCTTCAATTGACAAAAAGAATTAGATCTCTAACCCAAGTAGTTGCTGAGATCTCCATGGCCGCGCAATCCTCCACGTTACGTTCGCGCGGCCAACTTAAAACCCTTATAACTTCTTTATTTCTACTTTGACAAATTTTTGGTTTGCATCCTTCGATTTTGACAAATTTCGACAAATGTTTTGGCGAAGTTTTTTTTTGTTTTGATAACTTGGCGGAGCAATCGTAACGCACACGCTTCTGCGTCTGAGTACCTACACAACTCCTGTATGAATGGTCAAAAGAAAATCCAACCGCCCGATGTAGCGCTAAAATTTCGAACTCGCTTTGCTCGCTCTGACTAATTTCGTTTTTCAAAAGATAATAGTTTAACACCCCCACCCCCGCAATCGCTCCCCAACCAAATTCCTGGCTATGGCCCCTTATGAACCCCCCCCCCCAAAACTTAGGCTGGGACCGCGCCTGCTATGATTACAACATACGCATGCAAACAACATTTAATAACCTACATAATCTAACATTATGATTCAGACACAGAACACTTTCGCCATTCATCCAAGAGAAAGTCTCGTGAGGTACTCAAATGTCACATGTTATCAGAGCCGTGCGCGGAGAACTTCACTCGCGTGGGCGACGGCTGCTACCACGTGTCCTCGGACGCTGTGAACTGGAAGGGCGCCAACTACGGGTGCCGCCGCCTCAAGAGTAGTATGTTGGAAATCGACTCCGCCCAGGAGGAGAAACAACTAACCGCCAGCAACTTCGCTGACAAGAAACTTAAAGGTGAGCTTGAGTCTACTGTAGAACATCACTTGAGACTTGGAATAATGTGAACAAGCAAGAAATTCATAATTTTCAACCGGCCTAGTGTTGACAAATTTTAACCTATTCAATATTATGAAACTCGTCTCGTCGTCCGTAGTAGATTTCTTGCCAGATCCCTACTATACCTGTACCCCACCCTTATTAATTGAAAACTAATTATACTTTGTGTAATTTTCTGCTGCGAAAGGAGATCTTAATACAAACCGCGGATTCATTCTTATAAATCCCGGTGAAATCCCATATAACGGCGGAGATGGATGTGTAAAGAGAAAAGTGCCCAGGATGTGCTCGCTTGTTAAATGTATCTGGCTGTACAAGCTCATCAGGGTCTTCGTATACGTAACGCTGGGCTCGATTTTGTATTCTTTGATGTTCTTTGTAGCTAAACGAATTAACCCCAATATAATACTTACCGACAGATTCGCTAAAGCCTCGCTCAAGGTTACCAACACTATGCGTCTATCGCCGCTCTTTTTTCCATTGCGTAAAATGAATAGAAAACAGTAAAACAAAGTAGACCGTCAATGATAATAATATTGTTTGGTTCCTTGAACTATAATTATAATACATACATCAACAATGTCTGGGGATATTTTGGATTTACTCAATTTACTCAAAATTTATTAAAAATAACATACAACATGTATATATTTTTTAACCAACTTCCAGGCGGAGGAGGCAGGAGGAGGTTTTTTTTTTTTTGTTTATATTCAGCGATGTCTTCGTCAATTGAGAACCGATTTTGATGATTTTTTTTTGTTTGGAAGAATATTATTACGCGGTGGTCCCATTTAAATTTGGTGAAGCTGATCTTCGGAGTTATACAATGGAACTCTTCAATAGTAGACAACAAATCTGTCGTGATTGCTGCAATCGCTTGGATGTTTATTGTTTACATAATATCATTACATAACATAACGGCTGTTTGCTCTGAGGGGTACGCAGATGCGTACAGTGCACCTAGATTGCGACAGTTAGGTATATTAACTTCCATTTTTTTGATGATAAGCCTATTACCATGAAATTTATTGTTGACAAAGTAAAATAAATGTATAGCAAATATTTGTATAGGATATTACAACTAAAAATGGAAAAATAATAAATCTTTTTTGCAAAAAACAAAACCGACTTCAAAAACACAGAAAAGTGAAAAATAACTTTAGCTTCAGAAGTCGGTGACAAAAAAAGTAAATCAAACAAACAAAAGTCACCGTTGTTTTTTGCAAAAAATATTTTTTATAAAGCCCATTTATCAGACTACACTCCAAAAACTATTTTTTTTTGCGTAAACAAATTTTTATTCAAATAAAGAAAAAACGTGAAATAATGGTAACACTAACAATGAATGTGTTTCTCGAGAAAAAGTGAAAAATAAGCAAAAATTAATATGTTTTTAACAGTTATGTGAAAAATCAGTAGTCAGTAAAACCACCCATGACGTTAATAACGGTCCTGCAACGGTTTTTCATGCTTTGGATTAAGTTATCCAAGTCTTGCTGCGGTATATTGCCCCAGGTCCGGCTAAGATGCAAAAAAAAGTTGCTCTTCCGTCGCAATGTTTGCAGGGAAATTCCTCATAGCCCTTCTTTGGAGCATGTCCCACGCGTGTTCTATGGGGTTTAGGTCAGGTGATTGAGCGGGCTAGCCTAAAACCGATACGTCGTGCTCCTGCAACCAGCTTGTCACCACTCTCGCTGTGTGCGGATGGGCGTTATCGTGCATGAGCGTGAATTCTTGGCCCATTTGTTGTCGATGGGGGTAGATTATTGTTTCCCGCCCAAACCATAATTGTCCCGCCGTGGTATGAATAGACTTCCTTAGGATGTTGCAGACGGCTCTCACGACCAGGAACTCGCCAAACACGTACTCTACGTGTATCGGGATGGAAACCGAACCGGGACTCATCGGTAAACAGCACTACAGACCACTGGTTATCTTCCCAGAGCAAATGTTCACGAGCCTACTCTAGTCGTCGTCCACGATTTCCTCGGCGTAGTGCTGGAACGAAGTACGAAGCCGTCTGCGAGCACGAAGGTTAGCTTCATGCAGCCTTCTCCTCACAGTTTGGTCACTCACAAGCAACTGGTGCTCTGACTGGAGCCTCTGAACCAACTGCATGGCCGTAACATTTGGTTGTCTTCTCGCGGCAACTTGCAAAAATCGGTCTTGTCGTTGAGTGGTTATGCGCTTCCCGCCTGGGTGTCTTTCAGCCACTTCACCAGTAGCACGATAACGTGACCATAACCTTGATATCACGTTTTAAAACTTAAATTTGACACAAAAAAATAGCCAAAAACTACTGTAAGTAAATGAAACCTTCGGACTTCGCTACCATTATGCCGCGTAAATCTTTTGTTTTTAATTTATTTAAAAAGGTTTACAAAGTAAGCTTTCTTCAAAAGAATTTAAAACTGGCCAGTATTTATTGAGTTTAAGAAATTTATACAAAATATCCTTTCTTTATTTATTTTGTATGAACGTAACTGAATCTTTCAGTAGCGCCATCAGGATGGAATTTGGTGTGGACAAATGTGCGGTCATGCATGTAAAGCGAGGGGAGTTTGTGGAATCTGTGGGAACCCAGCTCTCGGATTCCATAAATCTTAGATCCCTCTCAGCAACCGAAACCTATAAGTATTTGGGTATGTCGGAAGCGCTGGGCATCAATGTTGCCGAAATGAAGCAATCGTTGAAGGAGCGCTTCTTTGGCCGCCTGAAAAGTATTTAATAGTCTTTTATCAGGCGGAAATACGCCGTGAATAGGAGGGTCCGTACATTGCTGACGGAATATCGAATGCATCACCCGTGTTGTTCGGTTATGAGACTGTTTATCCCGCGGAGGTGGGAGGGTCGAGAATTTTTAAACGCTAAGACTTTCCACAATCGCGAGATATGCAGTCTCAGGGAATATTTCCTTCGACGTGGGGATGCATCTAGATGTGGTCGCGGTGGACAAGGGCCTCAGCCCGCTCTCCTTGGCTAAAGAGAACTGGCGCAAACCTGTAGTGCTTGACACTAACGACCGCAGGGAGGTACGGCAGAGTAAGGAGCTTCACGGACGCTTTTTCCGGGCCCTGCATGGGCCCGATGTAGACCTATCAGCGTCCGTAGACTGGCTACGTTCCGGGGACCTCTTCGGAGAAACTGAAGGATTTGTCTGTGCAATTATGGATGAAGTTATGATGACGAATAACTACCGGAGATTTATTGTGAAGGACGGTACGGTTGACATATGTCGGGCATGGCGCACCGTCCAGGCGAAACAATCCGTCACATTATCTCCGGGTGTTCTCGGCTGGCTAACGCAGAGTACTTGCATAGACACAACCTTGTAGTCAGGATTATCCATCAGCAACTTCTTGCTCTAAAATACAATCTTGTGGTATCGGAAGTGCCGTACTATACGTATGTGCCCGACCCGGTTCTCAAAAATGGCAGTATCACATTGTACTGGCATCGATCCATCATCACTGACAGGACTATTGTAGCCAATAAGCCTGATAAAGTGATCGATCAGAGTGGCGCGCAATGATTGTTGACATAACGGTCCCGCACGATGAGAACCTCGTGAAAGCCGAGAAAGATAAGCAAATCAAGTATCTTGACTTGGCTCGCGAGGTTGTCGACATGTGGGGTGTGGACTCAGCGATCACTGTACCGATTGTTGTATCAGCCCATGACTTAATTGCCAAGAGTCTCGACCAATACCTGAGGAGGCTCTCGTTAGGCAGCTGGATCAAGGGCTTGATTCAGAAAGCGGTACTCCTGGACACGGCTCGTATTGTTAGAAGGTTTCTCTCTCTGCAGCCCTGGCCGCCGGTAGCTTAGACCCTGTTCCCGATACCGGTGGGCTACATTTTTTTTAATATTTTTAAATGTTTTTTTAATATTGTTTTTTGTAAGGAATATTTAAAAATATAATTGATTTGTATAGAAATAAATAAAGGAAAATAATAATATTAATATGTTCTACCTTTAACAGGGTTTCATAATAATATGTGTGTCTATACTCAATAGTAATAACCAGGAAACCAGCACATATTGTACCGTCAGTAGGTACTGATACACATTGTATGTTTGGTGTAAACTGTAAGTATAAGTTGGTTATAAATAAATAAATAAAAAAAAAAAAAAAAAAATTTAAGTTTAGAAACCGAAGTGGCACCACGTCAGTCATTTCAAACATTCGTTGGGGGAAGTTAGAGGGGAATAGGTCAGGTATATTTAACAAGCAAGCGCATGTGTGATGTGCATTCAAAATATTGAATGAGTATCATTGGACACCATTTAGCGCTGTGCAATGGTACGTACGTTATTATTGATGTCGTTTTAGTACTGTCAGCAACCAAAGTAGATTAGCACTGGTTAAATCGCCAAAAATGAACTGAAGTGTAAACCGAGTTTCGTTACTCACCGTACGTGTAGTGGAGTGTTTTGATTAAAATTATCTTTCAATCACCTTTATCGATCTAAAATTATCAATTTATAAGTAAAAGAGATTTATTTTTTGTGCACAACGTCAGGTACCTAAGTGACTAAGTGGCATGTTAGCGTTAGCGGTGTAGGCGTGCCTCACCTACTGTAGAATGATGTTGTAGATAAAAGTATGCTCTGTAAATTAAAATAAGTTTCTCTTAACCTTGTGAAATTAACCAAGTTAAGGTTACCGACATTCGATAATGCAGTTAAGTAAATAACTTAAATTTGTGTGACGTCATATTCCTTCAATGTTCAGGAGGAGACTTCTGGACGGGAGGTCTGAACCCGGGCCTGCTGTGGATCTGGTCGCACTCAGCGCGGCCGGTCGCGAACAACTCCAGTGTCGCGCAGAGCATCGCGGGCTCGGGCCGCTGCCTGGCGTGGGTCAGCGACCCCGCCGGCGCACTTGCGTACCGCGGACAGGACTGCGCGCTGCGGCTGCGGTACGTCTGCGAGCAGGAGCACGACCAGACCAAACTCAGCAACGAGATCCAGAGGGTCGCCCGAAAACTCAGGGAGGGAAGGAAACCAAAGATTTTATGGACTGACGAAGAGCCGTGAAACGCGCTCCGATTCTATAGTGTAGGATATATTTGTGTCTATTTACCTTTTCTAGAATTTATTATTTATTGTAATCTTAATTTTACCATACTCGAATATTTTCGCGTTTTCAATTAACCATGTGAAAATAAAGTAATCAAAATTCTAAAAGTTTGCTGAAAACGCGAATATTTGTAAACAAATTTAAATGTTTGGATAAAATAAATAAATAAACATGAACGTTTTACACTATCTTATATTCCTATAATATTTACAAAGTTTTAAGAAATCACAACAAAAATAACTTATTAATAAATAGATATTTATTCATTTATCGCCTGCCAAGGACCTGCAATAAAAGCTTACAATTTCATGTGTTTGAATATTCCATTCATATTGGAACCAACAACTGACAAACAATTAGGTCCTTGCCTGAACCAACTTTGGACTACACATTGAACAATGGTAGATAACTGACCTCAGCGAAGTGATATCGTTATTTATAGTTTGGCTTTGAATACCAGCGACAAAATGAGGTGCAATAGAACATCATTTTATCGCTATAGTACTACTAAATATATCAAGTGACTTCAACGTTCCAACAAAAAAGCAACTATAAAATAGATACCACATGTATACAATATAAATTAATGTTGAAAATATAGACGGTACATAGAAGGACACTTCGTAATTCGGCGCATGGCGTGATGTGCGATACTCAATCTTACTGACCATATTATCAGGTCCACTTCACATTGCACGGAAGACCACGGGTGATTATCAAAATGTAAATTAATAAAAGTTACTGACTCGTACGGATTGTAACAAATGTCCTTTTTGTACTTGTAAGTGTTAATAGTTATTAGTATGAAAACAATCCAATAAAAAAAGTTATAAAGCATTTTGAAGATAGTTTACCAATTGTGATTATTTCTCAGTTTTACATAGCAAGTTATCTAGCGTGACAGAATTAGTTTATAAAAACACTATTCAAAATATTTTGGAGATCAAAGTATACGAATAACAATGGTCGCTTCCAACTCATTAGAAGACTAATATAATCCTTATAATATTTCTCGTAAAAACCTTAATTTCATGATTGGCTTGGAGTATCCTCGTCGCCATTACAACGTGTAAAGTATTACGCTTCGAAAGATGAAGTGAAGATGTCAAGTTTCGTTAACTTTACACCTTATAATGATGGGAGCCTCTTTGTAACAAAACGCACATTTCTTTAGATAGCTACAATCGAATTAGTAATTATACAATATTTACAATTCGGTGGACGATTGAACTGCAAGTGTTGATCTGAACGAGATGCTTGCATTTGAATGTTTGATATTACATATTTTACAATATCACAGTAACAACAGTTTAATAAAGTACTGTACACTACGAAGAATTAACTGAGTATGGCATAACGTAAATAAATAAAAAGTAAACGGTAACACCTGTTTGACAAGACAGACAGTCACCGATAATAGGTAACAGTGCAGGCCAACATCGAAGTATTACAAGATCAAGTAGAAATTGTTGCTCTGTACGTGTACTAGGTAGTTTCGTGTGTTAAACAGGGTTTTTATTTATTGGTAAAACTTCATAGTGGTATTATAAAAGAAAAAAAAACTAATTAAGCGTGACGTGACGTTAACGTTGTGATTAGCTACAATTGGATATTGATATCTGTCTGAGAAGTTTCGTCAATTAAAAACCCATGTGTACACAAAAGCTGGCAGCGCCGACACAGTTCTGTACAACGTAATGTGCTTCTGTCGACGAATTTATTGTCAGCGCAGACGTCCACGGGACCCGGGACTTTCACATGCGGTTTTTTGACATATCACGTAGGTCCAAAACTTTTTTCATCCAGTAATTTTCTTTAGGAACTCGGAATAAAGTATATCGACATAAAAGGGTAACGGTGAATATATCGATAAATAAAATATTGTTCGGACGTTTAAGGGTCCTCGATTTAAAGCGGAGGCCGGGAAGCTTCGGAGCTAGTTGAAGTGGAACTTGAACTGGAAGGGCGAGCCGTGCTGGAAGTGGTGGAAGGGGTTCCCTTGAGGCCCGCGAGCCTCCGGGTCCAGCGGGTCGGCGCCCGCGTCGAACGTGGCGCGCTTGTCCGGGTCCGTCAGCACCTGCACACGCACACATAGTACAACGACGGACTTATGATACGCGATCATTTACTATAATAAGTGTTTACCTCCTTAGCGGCGGCGATGTCGATGAACTTCTTCTCTGCGAGCTTCTTGTCGTCGCCCTGGAAGTTGTCGGGGTGCCACTTCTGTGCCGCCTTGCGGTACGCCTTGATCACCTCCTGCTTGCTGGCCGACCTGCGCACGGGACGTTATTGTTGACATTGTATGATCGCCAGTAACACAGTGTAAAGTAGTGCATATAGGTCAGATACACACTCGCTCCGTGTAAAATATTCATGTATAGTATTCATGCGATGAAATTGGAAGCCGACGCCCACAAAGTTGGAAAAAGGCTCGGCAGATAATGTTGAGTTGAGAGATTGAGAGCCAGAAGGTTATACAGTAAAGGAAATGTAAGTTAATGCGTATTACTCGGTAAAACTTTGCGTGACAATCCGCTCAAGATTGTCACACTACATTCTACCGAATTATTGCCATTACTGATAAAAAAAAGTTGAATATAATATGGGTAGTACACAAAATCTGGTTTTAAAACTAAATAAACTATAAAGCGTTGTGCTTACAGCCGTGTTCTTTCATAGCAGCTTCTAAAAGCGGTCTCTAACAGTTTTCCAGAATTATTGTCGGTTAAATTTAGATTGATTGCAACTCGTTAAGAAACTTTTGCTAAACATGATCGTTAATACAGTCAGGCAGTACAGTCTAATGTCTACACTTAGCAACTATTACAAAGTGATTTCCTCCTATCATATCAATTGTAATTTAATGTTGTAGTGAATAGTGTATGTGACCTTATCCTACCTCTTAACTCCTAATATCTTGTAGTAGTCCCTCTGCTCGGACTGCTTCTGTAGTTTCTGCGCGCGACTGAGTCCGTCCTTAGCGCGCTGCAAGCCCTCGTCTAGCTCCAGCGCCTCTTTGAACGACTGGATGGCTGGCGGAAAAGGAAACATAATCAGTACTTTTCGTTCAAATTACCTATTGGTAAGTTCTGTTGTGAATGTGTGTTGTTTTGGCTATGATGCTACCGTAAACCAATCTCGAGGGTAAAACGTTGTTATTATATTCAATGAGTTGGGAACAGCAGCTGGCCATCAATCGTCATTGGAAGTGCAGATGTTTGGGCACTTCGGACAGTCACAACGTGTAGGACAAGGTGGCACACAACAACTCACCGTCATCGAACATGTCCAGTCCCAGCAGCGCGTCTCCTCGCTCACACAGCACTCGCGCGTCCCGCTGCAGCTCCAGCAGTGTGCTGCTCGTCCTGTACCACATGGTGGCACACAACAACTCACCGTCATCGAACATGTCCAGTCCCAGCAGCGCGTCTCCTCGCTCACACAGCACTCGCGCGTCCCGCTGCAGCTCCAGCAGTGTGCTGCTCGTCCTGTACCACATGGTGGCACACAACAACTCACCGTCATCGAACATGTCCAGTCCCAGCAGCGCGTCTCCTCGCTCACACAGCACTCGCGCGTCCCGCTGCAGCTCCAGCAGTGTGCTGCTCGTCCTGTACCACATGGTGGCACACAACAACTCACCGTCATCGAACATGTCCAGTCCCAGCAGCGCGTCTCCTCGCTCACACAGCACTCGCGCGTCCCGCTGCAGCTCCAGCAGTGTGCTGCTCGTCCTGTACCACATGGTGGCACACAACAACTCACCGTCATCGAACATGTCCAGTCCCAGCAGCGCGTCTCCTCGCTCACACAGCACTCGCGCGTCCCGCTGCAGCTCCAGCAGTGTGCTGCTCGTCCTGTACCACATGGTGGCACACAACAACTCACCGTCATCGAACATGTCCAGTCCCAGCAGCGCGTCTCCTCGCTCACACAGCACTCGCGCGTCCCGCTGCAGCTCGAGCGCGGCGCCGCACGCCGCCAGCGCCTCCGTGTGCTGCTCGTCCTGCGGCGGCACACGTGGCTCATACATTAGGTTACATACACGGGACGGTTACTAACGTTCTCAGCTTTCAGAAAAGAAAATAAATGTATGATGGCGCGGCCACGAGGCGGTCGTATAAGAGTGACACTGGCTGATGACTGTCACTCTAGCGGAGCGTTGTACAGTCCGCGAGGCCTAAGCTTTACATTTGTGTGAGTACACATAATTATATAGTGTATGTGTGTCGTCGGCTTAGAGCGCTCGAGGCTCCTTTGCTTGGCTTAAACCGGTTTTATACAATATGCCTGAGGCGCGGTGTGTCCCTCGCGCGACGGATCTCGGCCGCGCACCTTCCACACTTCACCTTACGTTGCTACCAGCAGCGTGACGTGTTTAATCTATATAAATAAAAAGAGAAGTCCTGACTGACTGACTCATCTACGCCCAGCCCAAACCCTTGGACCTAGATGAAAATTGATACCATAAAAATTGGTGTTTATCATTATGGGGAAAAATTAAAAACCACTTGTTTCAGTGCTTTTCGAAATTCAACCCCTAAGGGAGTTAAATAGGAGATGAAAGTTTGTATGGAAAATCATCATTTTTGTACTTTAAACCATAAAAATTGGTGGTTACCATTCTGGTTAAAAATTAAAAACCACGAGTTTGTGTTTTTCGAAATTCAACCTCTAAGGGAGTTAAAAAGCGGATGAAAGTATAGGATGGCAAACCCGTTAGTTTTGTAGTTCAAACCATGAAAATTTGTATTAAGCCTTTTGCTAGGTCACTCACTCACTCATCACGAAATATCGAAAACCGCTTGACGTATAAACTTGAAATTTGGCATGGAGGTAGTTAATAGTTAGTAGACGTCCGCTAAGAACGGATTTTGCGACAGGGCTGGATTAAGGAGATCTAATGGCTCTCGCAAGTTTGTTCGAAGTCCTTCATTTTTTGTGCTACAAACTTGATATTTGGCAAGAAGGTAGTTTATAGTTAGTAGACGTTCGTTTAGAACGGATTTTGCGACAGGGTCGGATTAAGGAGGCCTTAGGGCTCTTGCAAGTTTGGATGAAAGTCCTTAACTTTTTGTGCTACAAACTTTATATTTGGCAGTGAGGTAGTTTATAGTTAGTAGACGTTCGCTAAGAACGGATTTTGCGACAGGGCCGACTTATGGAGGTCTAAGGACTCTCGCAAAAAGTCATTTAATGTTGTATACAGAATGGTATTAGAATAAAAAGCGCCCAACAAGGTTCACTTTGAAAAAAAGTTGTTTAGCGCCAAAATACACCGATTTTTAAAGCCATATCGTCGCCTCAACACCATTTAATTTTTTTTGGGACCTCTGCCGCCCAGAATTACAGCACCCAAAAGGACGCCTTTTGTAGACATCAGTGCATTATCACCTTTTGATCTGGCAGTCAGTTCTCACACAAAACATAACATCACGCCTTAAAGCCCAATATCACACAATCTCACGAGGGAGATATCACTGGGTTTAATTGAGTAAACATGTTTCTCTACAAATTATTTTCTTTTAGTGAATTCAATACAGATTACTGTATAAACTACGCATTTTGATAAATCTCACGTGAGATTAGGAGGGAGATGAGGGGGTCAAGCCAAATCTCACGACATCCCACCAAGGGAGGAGGGGTGTCGAAAAATCGCCTCACGTAATTAATGGACGCCCCGTAACAAAAGCATCTCCTTGCTTAAAAGGTGATCTCCAAATCATGTGTGTGACAACTTTATGTAATTGAAATAAACAATTTTTTTTTTTAAACACTTTGCCCGACCCCGGGAATCGATCCCCACGCTTAGTAGTCGCGCTTGCTACCACTAGACCAACGAGACAATCTCACACATGCACACTAAAATTTCCACGCGAACGAAGTCGCGGGCAACAGCTAGTTCTTAATATTTTGTTTTTGTGTTCGATTTATTAGTGAAATGGCTGCCAACACAAATAAACCAAGAACACGAAAACCTTTAAATAGCCAAGTAAAAGAAATTTTGTGTAAGAAAAATATATGGAACTTGGTCCAAGAGCCTCCACTGATGGGAGTTGTGGGGAATGAAAGTACATACTTGTCATATGATTCTGGCAAAAGTTTATGAAAATCTTTCCGAGGATTCTTTTTTTATGATCATGTTTACCAACTTCCTTTTTGCTTCGGGGTGGAAAATCCTCATGAATGTCCTCCGTCCAGGGGTGGGCGGAGGGGTCTGTCAGACTCTTAACTGACTAAAACCACCCTAGTGCGCCATCCCTGCTCCCCTGTGGGGGCCAGTTGTATGGGGGGCGGCGGACGTGCCCAAGTCGGCAGCACTTCTGGTTTGAAGGAAACAATTTCTAAAAGAAATCGTTTAATAATAGTTCATGCCGGCGGAGAGGACGGTTTCATACCAAATGCACTGCTGATGTTCAAAGCAAATAAAAAAAAGTGGTGATTACCATAACAATATGAATGCAGAAAACTACACGAAATGGTTACAAACGCAATTAATTGCAAAGCCCAATAGCGCTGTGGTGGTAGACAATGCATCTTACTACAATTCGTTAGAAAATCCCGCTTCCAACTCAAATAGTCGTAAACAAGACTTATTGACTGGCTCAAGTATCTATCACAAATTCGATCACTCTACATCGATGCTTAAACCAAAATTCTATCAATTGATATTGCAAAATAAACCAAGATTAATTGAATATAAAATTGCCACTTTACCTATAGAACATGGTCAGGGCCATCTTTTCCATAGGACACTCTGGGCACTTGCCCAGGGCCCCACAATCCAAGGGGGCCCCAATTTCTATAAGTGTCAAAAACCAGTGGCTGTCAAATGAAACGTTACTTATTCCAGGCGGAATACGGAAATTTTCGAGCTCGCTTCGCTCGCTTTTACAACACTCGCATTAAAACTTCTAAAATAAAAATGATAAACAAAAGAACAGTGCTCTCTGAGGTTTATGCTATACCACTTTAAGGCGAGGTTATCCAGATAAACGTCGTTTTGTGTTGTGTTTTATTCCTATATAGCACGGATTTAAATTCTGAAAAAAACATGTTACATATTTCACACTTCGATCTAGATATGTCGGGAGTGCGATACACGATTACTTGCACTTTGTTGCATCCAATTAAAACGCAAAGACAAGTCTAAATGATGGTTTAGTTATTATTTCATTTGAGTTATATTATGTTTTTTACAATAAAACTTATACCATAATAAAGGTCGTAAAAATGTGAAAAAAATAGGGAACCAAAATTTGAAATATTAATAAAACCTATACCACCATTTCCAAAATTAACTATTTCATCATTTCATGCGCTCGCACCGCGTGCTTTAGTCCCGAGCGGAACGCGTTGGAGGTCGGACGTGTGCCAATTTTTCGAATCCACCCACCCCCCAACCCCGCTAATTTCTGTTACGAACTGAGCCAAAAATAGTTTGTAAAAATAATACTAAGTAAACACCGAGCCTAGGTTTATTTGTCCGGTAAGCCGAAGATTATCGAGTTACGACAGGGGCAGAAAAAGAAAGTATGTAGGGGAGAACGAGATAGAATGAGTAATGGTCGATATTGTATTTGGTACTTACTATTTTTTTTTATTTTGTTGATTTAATTACATAATTAAGATAAAATCACTTTTTTTTTTACTTCCTCTGTAGTTTATGCTTTACTTTTTAAAACCATGAAAATGACACCCATGACGACAAAACTGAAAATT
Source organism: Noctua comes (assembly GCA_963082995.1). Lineage (NCBI taxonomy): Eukaryota > Metazoa > Arthropoda > Insecta > Lepidoptera > Noctuidae > Noctua > Noctua comes. The sequence continues at coordinate 517,201 of OY720268.1, forward strand.
TTCGTCGGCACCATCTTGGATTTTCATTTTGTCCTCAGTTTCGTTATCAGCGACCCCAAAAACCACGAAAATGACACCCATGACAACAAAACCGAAAAAAGAGGTAAAGCATAAAAATATAGAAAACCGAATGGTGCGTGGCGTGTAGTTTTGAATCATACCCGTATTCATGATCTTAGTGTCTGTGAGATTTTTACCTTACAAAAATAAATAAGTATACCTACATAATACAACATGTAACATAATTAATGCACATCCTGAAAGTAGTTTGTTCAGAATCGTACACTGAATCGATTTCTATAATTTTTAATATAGGTAATTTTTTTTCCCAAACATAATTAAAACTACGTAAATTACCATCACACTACCCCTGTACAGTCAAAACAAACTAAAATAGACCGTAACGCAAGGCAATAAGACTTTTTAAAGTGCAGTTTTATTTGTATCAATACAAATTCCCGTCATTCAAAACAAAATAAAGAAAAGTTAACCTTATTTCAAGCAAGTTAAAGCCTTTACAGATACTTTTAAGTAAACTTTGCGATTGAACACGCGCCGGCGCTCAGTCTCGCGCGGATTTTATTAGTAGAAAGTTGTGTGTTAGCAAATAATTTTTCGCGCGCGATGTCTTTCCATTACACAAATGTTCAGTACACCGAAATGGTGAGAACTTTGGCACGGTGTGGTGATAATGTGGCTCTAGCTTGCAGAACATTCAACCAAAGGTATGGTACAAGAGTAGACCGCAGGACTATGTTAGCTGCTGTTAGAAGCCGCTGACTGCTTCGCGACCACGGAACGTTCCGTCCGAACACGGGTCATCGACAGGGAGCCAATGTGCGTACACGTACTCGTCTTCAAAACGAAATACTGGATTATTTCGATGAGAATCCCCATGCCAGTACCCGAGAAGCAGCGCCACGCTTTGAATGTAGTCATAAGCATGTGTGGAGAAGACTTCGTGGTGATAAAGAATATCCATTCCACCTCAGAAGATGCCAGGAGTTGACTCCAAACGATTACGCTTCACGCTTGCAGTTCATTCACACGTGTGGGGATGTAATCAACACAACACACATTTATGGATGCAAGAAAATCCTCACGCATGCAGAGTGGATTCCTACCAACACCGTTTCTCAGTTAACGTCTGGGCCGGTGTCATTGGTACAAACATACTGGGACCTGTGTTCTTACAAAGATTAACAGGAGACGCATATTTACACGTTTAACGGGAAACTCTACCTACACTGCTAGAAGACATACCTCTTCATAATTTATAAGAGGTATTCTACCAACACGATGGTGAAGTGAAAATGACACTGAAGTGCTTTCTAAATTAAAACATCAATTAAGAAAACGGACATTAAGGGCTAGTTCAGACATGCGGGAACCGCGCGTTCACGAATCGCGCGGTTTGAAACCGCAAAATTGTGATGCTATTCAGACACGATTATTATGCGATTTTCGTGCGGGGATAACGTCAGTTTGAAAATGGAGGTCGACGAAGAAGTGTGTTTACTGTGGTTGCTCCTTAAAAAAAAAAGAAAAGAAAAAGGCGGTATTGGGTGCGTCCAATATTAAGTGACCGATATATCCCAATTTAAGAATGTATGATAAAAAATTTTTGACCACTTGAGAATGTCAATAAAATCTTTTGATGAACTCATTGAACTGATCAGGCAAGATATTTCAAGCTCTGAAACGCAAGGCACAAGACTACTCACGAGCTGTGACGTGCTAACCGCGCGGTATCCGCAACGCAACTGAACGCGAAGTAAAGACTACATAGTAATAGAAACGCGCGGGAGCAGCGCGATTCTATTTTCTGGCGGTTGGGTTGCCGTAACCGCGCGGCTTCATTAACCGCGCGGTTATGTCTGAACGATTACTTAATAACTCATACAAATAAGACTCGCGCGATTTCCATGCGATCCTGAAATCGCGCGGTTCCCGCCGTGTCTGAACTAGCTCTAAAATGTATTGAACAAGGTGGTGAACATTTTGAAAGTGTATTTAAAATACAACGTCGTATGAGTGTTGAGTGGCAATCAGTAAGTTAAGTACCTATTTGATTTTTTAAATTATTGTAAATATCTTGATTCACATCTTTTAAACACGCCGTCTTTGAATAATATTGTCGTATCGCCTCTTATTTTTAGCAGTTCATTATTATTAACAGCATAACATTTTGTACCGAATATTGGCATTATATTATATCTTAATCAATAAATAAAATCATTCAAACTCGACAGTCCAAAGCCTGAAAAGTGTGATGGAAAGATGCAATCATTTGTTTACTAGACAAAAAAAAACTAGATAAATAAACAACTGGAATTGGCTAATGTTCATATTTCTTTAACGTAAAAAATCGTGTATTGTCGGTTTCTCGAGCGGCGCGTCTCGAACGCGAGCGAATAGGTATCTACTAGGCTTTAGTCACGTGTGCGACTGTGTGCGTTCGTGGATTTGTACTGTGACCACAACATTCTTCCGGAATAAGTATAACTAAATCAATAAATAATCAATGCCCATACATGTTTAACTAAAAATTCAGTGTATGTATTATGATTATAACATTATATACTAATTGGCGTGTCTGAGGGTGTGCGTTAATTACGTTACATGTTGTATACTTATTTTAATTGTTAGTAATTAGGTTCACGTTCATACAATACGTAGGTTCATAATTTATCTATAACCACTACTTTCTAGAAAAATAAAACAAAATGAACGTAACTATACTTATCAATTCAAGTTGATTTATCGCTCTAATCTGTAACGCAACTTAGTACCTATCTGAGTTCGTGAACTCATGACCAGTGCGCTAAGCGCGCGCGTTTTCGCGCCGCGTAATTTGTTACGTATCGCCTCTCCGTGCGGGGGCTGGGGTAAGCGATTAATGCATACGACGCTCGGGTTAACCTCGCCTTAAGAGCGGCCAACCCGTCATAGTTTTCATACAAACGCTCGTAAGTGATTATGCCGTCGTAACACCATCTATCTTAGATTTTTTTTAACTGATAGGTATCTTGTGCACTATATCTAAAATTTGGAGAAACAAATTCAGTATAAGCCTCCAAAAATTGCTGTTTTGCACATATTTTACCTAAACTTTGGCCGTTCATAATGTACTCATAAATTGTAAAAGTAAAGAAAACATCGTGATAGAAACCTTGCACATGTAATGGAGATTCTAAATGACACATTTATTTCACAAACATGTAGGCCTTCTTCAAATACACGCATTTCCTGGAACAAGTTTATGAAATTTTCGAACACTATTTTTTGTTCAATGTTATCGCGTTAGGTGAAATGGGAGACGATTCGTACGGGGTCGGTGGCCCTTGAGACGGGGGACTTGAAAAAAATGGCTGCTGTGGCTCTGGATGAAACAAGCTTTTCGACCATGCTCGCGTTGACATATTTTATGATTTTACTTACTACTCATATTTCCGTATGAACTTGACACGAGAAAACCTAAACTACCAGAGCAAGAGTGCAAAAAAAATTGAGCTCTTGCATCCTTAAAGAGGCCCCATTATTGTAAAGTGCCCAGGGCCTCCAATTGGTTCAAGACGGCCCTGAACATGGTCACGGTGTCCTTCGTTTACCACCCTGCCACCGGGATTTCAACCCAATTGTAAATATATGGACAATGATAAAAGGATATGTGGCGAAAAAAAAAAAAGTTAACACTCGCAGTGTTCAAGTATGGAAAAATGTATATATAGAAGAAAAAAAGTTTTGTGGTCAAGTCCCCGTTCTTGATGATATAACGGAACGATTCATTAATAACACAAACGACACATCAGACGAGAGTGGAAATGAAAATGATGAAGATGCAAGGTCCAGTGTAGAAGAATTGTTTTTTTTTTTTAAATTTGAATTTTATTTAGTGATCTCTGACTTCTCAGTCACATTTACATATGTACACCAACTCATCAGTCATACATTATCATAGCTGGCCTTTATTTTAACATTTTTTGCTTATTTAGTTTTACTTTTTTTTTAAATAGAATACCTCTCCCACTTATGTTATGTACCTACCTAAAACATAATAATATATTTTTTTTTAATGTTTTTTGTCTGACTCTACTTTTGGTAATCACTCACACAAATGCAAAGCTCAACTTAGGCCTCGCGAACATATCGAAGTCGGCGAGGCGCCTTCTCATGACAGATGCTGTTAGGAGGACAATTGTAGTGGCACGCCCAACACGAACTGATATATTGCAGCTCAATTCCGATGACATTGAAGCATCAGAATCATAATAATTATGATGATCCCTTCTGGCAAAGGCCCCCATGCGCCGATGTGTCTATGTTAAAAGTGTACGTGTTTCCTGTTGTATATCTAGCGGCACTAACCTTGGCGAGACAGCTGCACTGCCAGCGCCGGCCCTCGAACACGACGAGCGTGACGTCATCCTCCAGCTGCAGCACCCTGCCGGCGGCGGCGGCGCAGGCGGTGAAGTCTCTCGCCTGGCTGAGCTCCTCGCACTCCAGCAGCAGCTTGTCCACCTTCTTCACCTTCTTGTAGAACGGGAAGCACTTCTTGTGCTCCGGGTCTAGTCGCAGACATTCGCGGATTTCCTACAAGGAAGATTTTGATTAATTGTTTTATTAAGAGATATACGGCCGGAGGAGCTCGACGCTAAATAATAGTAGTCGCTCGGGGCAATCTTCAGTCTAAGATGCGCTTGTATAGGTTGGTCCGTGGATGGGTGACCACCCATTACATACCAAGTTTCTTCCGTGCCTTGGAAAGCACGTTAAGCCATTGCACTATGGGCAAGCCCCATATAAAGGCGTCTCAAAACCGTTTCAAGTGAAAGTCGTTGTTATGGAATAAAAATAATAAATTAATGTAGTCCAATAGATAAGCTTTCATACCGCTATTTTTTTTTTTTTTTTGTAAATCATTATGTGTTTAAATAGGCATCAAAGCTAACTCATGTTCAATAACGTAATTTTGACGCAATACGTTACTACAATTTAACGCCACATTACTCGAAAGTTTTTGATTTAAATGTACAAGTATTATACATTTTTGGAATGCTTATAATCTCCGCATACCGTTTCATAATTAATATTATATATATTGGTTTAATAAAATAAAATTAACCAATATAGTTTAAGATGGTATGTTTTTAGGGTTATTTTTTTTAACGCGACGTTTGCCCTTTACCTCTGCTTGCCGCTGTCGAGATATTTGTTGTATTAAGATCTTTATACATTAGTTTACGCAAGGAGGAAAAAAAATCTTGCACATATTTGCACTTTTTCTGACACGGTGCCAAAACATATTCCGGGATAAAAAGTTTTTTTTTTTTCAATTTCTTTTTATTTCTCATAAAATCATTTGTTAGGTCAAATTGATAAAAAGTTCATTATCATGATGAGTATTAGTAATAGTTCTTTGTGGTTTTGATACAGTTTTGACCACCTTACATGATAAAATATGCTAACTTTATCTGTTAGGGTCGAATTCTAAACAAGTTGTTTATGGGAAGAGTGCAAGTTATTAGTTTCTTATCTTTTGCCCATAGCACTATTTCATTGGCCTATAAAAGGAAGGCGAACCCTGAAACATTCACAGTTGGTGGTCACACATTAAGTTGCCCTAAAAAGCAGGTAACACCTGTTTTCAAATACTCGCCGAAGTTGACTGATTTGAAAAATGGGTGAATTTATTTGTAGGAAACGAGAGTTGTGCAATTTGTTGGCAATTGGGCATAATATAGACTACTTTCCAAAAAATTTCAATTTGTCACCAGATGCCATGGCTACTGTGGTCTCCTACATTCAAAGAAACTTGGTATCTAAATGTAACGAACGCTGGAGAAATGCATTTCGGATTGAAGAAAGAATTATTATATGCCTTTCTCCGTACATAAAATACTTATTCACGGAGAAAAAATCATTGAGTACTATGCTATTTTACCTATCGCACAATTGTCCGAAGACGCGCAAAAATCCCAAATTAAGGATTACAAAAAGTTTAGACTTCACCATTCTAAAAAGTGTTCAAGAACGGCTACCAATAAAGACGTTCCATACCTTATGTAAACTTCTGATCTATATATATATCAAGATTGAGAAATACCTCAGAAACAATATTAAATGAACTTTAAATTTCGATGATGCCAAGGCCCTTCTTGCTGTCAAAGAAAATCTGTAGGACCTTGCTGAATTTTGTACATATTTTTGTCGTTTGGTACTACTTATTTATATTCCATTTTATGTAAATTCCAAAAAAAATTACAAATTTTATTAATTGTTTCTTATAGAATGCATGTATTTTTTTTAGTTTTATTTTTTAAATTAACTATAAAACAGAATTTTTTCAATCAAAATTATTTCCATTAAAGTCTATATATCCAAGTATGTGTGCAAAATTACAGCTCATTTAGTTTTGAAACAACTGAGATAAGGAGTTTTGAGACGAATCATACGCGATTTTCCCATAGTGCATTGGTCCCGGATGTCATTTGTAGATCTTTGACAGTCGTTACAGGTAGTCAGGCAGTGGCCCGAAGGTCTGACAACCGGAGTTACCAAGGGCCATCGTATTACCTAGTACGAACTGAGTTGTTGAGGTTAGATAGGCAGTCACTCCAAGTAGAATACTGATAACCAGCATCCGGTTAGATTGGAAGCCGATTCCAAGTAATTGGGAAAAGGCTAGGCAGATGATGATAAGTTTAGTGGTCGCAAGCGCTACTGCTGAGCATGAGATCCTGGATTCGATTTCCACGTCGGGCAAACTGTTATTGGGATTGTCCATCACCGGGTTCAAGACTCTGTGAGGGTTGATGGTAATAGGCTGGCCTCCTACAACGTGGGACTTAAATGAACCGTGCGGTTGGCGAAATGTATGTGTACGAAGGAACATTTTAATCGATCTGTCAATGTTACGTTAGGTTTATGTAAATACAGGGTGTAAGGGACAGCCCTCCACTAAGTGATGGGGTGAATTCAGTATATCATACTAAGATAACCGGTACAAGAAATTATTTCAGGAAAGTTATGGGAGTCCAATAAAGAAGAAGGATCAAAATTCACCCACGTCCTACAGCAACGAGAAGTATCTCAAAAAATAGATAAAAATGGGTATAAAAAGATGGCATATTTCCAAATTACATCCTTACAGTCTAGCATATAAAACTACGAAAATTCGTTCAGGAGAATATCTACAATGAATATACTACAATACTACATGGTTATTATTTGAGAAATACTTGGCTATCTTGACTTGACTTCAATTATTGAGTATCATCATCTAACAATAGAGGCTTTTTTCACTTGTTCGACCACCAAACATCGAACTAGTGAGAATTAGGCATAACTTGATTGTTTGATCATTAGCATTATTAAATAGAATAAAGTAGACTAAGATAAAGTAGGGAACCGTAGACTATGATAAATTCCACATAATAATCGATATGGTAATTCCATTTGCAATACGGTTATTGTTTTTTTTCTTTTGATTAGTTAAAAGTTTAGCCAACATCCCTGACTTGTGATAAAGCTCTATTGACCGTAGAAAGTATGTTTTAAAGAGGAACCTATTACTTTATAATTGTAAGATGTTAAAATAGTATTTAATTATATTATGATTTTTTAAATAAAAATTCAATTAAAAATATTTTTATTTCTAAAATATAGGTAAATATTAATAAAATGAACGCTATGTCTTGCCGTTAATGGCGTTCAAATATTCTAATTATAACTTATGAATAATTGCCAAAAATAAAAGTATACAATAATAGTAGGTTTTCATTTTACATTATGTAGTTGTTGATAATAATAAATGACGTATTGTGATTTGTTGGATGCTATTTATTACGTGCCAAGTTATTACCGGAATTGATTAAGCCTTGTGATTTGGTCACTGATGATATGGAGAACAATTGTGTTGTGTGTGAGCATTCACTGCGACGGCGTCGTGGACACATTCTTAATGAACATTTTCTACTATTATGACCGGACTTTCGAGAACATATTCCCCATGTGGTACGAAGAAGACAACGTTCGAAGAAGAGAGTACTATACCTATACGCTTTACAACAGAGAACTTGAAGGGAAAAATGCAATAATTGAATATTATTGTACATTGTTGTTCATGCATACATGGGCGCAGGACACTGGGAGTATGGCTCATATTATGACGATCATCTATTACTAAGAACCTATGAACCATCCGGCACAATTCTTAAATACTGTATTAAGAGATATGGAAACAGAATAAAAGTATGCGCCCGACCCAGTTCTAGATCAGATAATGCTATTATCACGTTGTATGGGGATCGACTTATAGTCTCTGACAGGACTGTTGTTACCAATAAGCCTGACATTGTGGTGACAGATCGATTGGATCGTAGCGCAATGATTAGTGATATAACGGTCCCGCTGAGTTGCTGGTTGTTCTGAGGAGGCTCTCGGTTGGCAGCTTGATCAAGGGCTTGATTCAGAAAGCAGTACTTCTGGACACGGCACGTATTGGTAGGAGTTTCCTCTCTCAAGATCTACCGGTTGTTAGAACCGGTAGTTCAAACCCTGTTCCAGAAGCTGGTGGGCTACTATTTTTTATATTTTTGATGTTTTTTAAATGGGTGTACTACCATCACACACATCCTCCACCATACATCTCTGCCTAACCCTTCGGGGATTACAGGTGTGATGTTATGTTTTTTTATGTAGTTTTTAGATTCCTATATAGTTATTCGAATATTATAAATGTATTATCCTATTTACATTTTTAAATACTCCTATATTTAAAAATGTAAACGATATCTGATAAAATGAATAAAGCAAATAATTTAAAAAAAAAACATTATCTATAGTTGTAACATAGTCTACCCTACTCTATTTTAGTCAACTCTTTTCTATTTAACAATGCTAATGATTAAACAAACAAGTTATAATTCTCACTAGTTCAATGTTCGGTGGTCGAATAAGTGAAAAAAACCTCTGTTGCTCGATGATGGAACTCAATAATTGAAGTCAAGTCAAGATAGCCAAGTATTACTCAATATTGTAGTACATTCATTGTAGATATTACTGCCCCTGAACGAATTTTCATAGCATTTTTTTTTTAATGTTAGACTGTAAGCATGGAATTTGGAAGTATGCCATCTTTTTATACATATTTTTATCATTTTTTTGAGGTGCTTCTCATTGCTGTAGGACGTGGGTTAATTTTGTATGAACCGTGCTCCTTCTTCTTTCATTTTTGTTTTATTTCCTCGAACGCACTGTATCGTTATCGTGGCAAAACGCACATAGCGAACGGCAAGCGGGACGCGCGCGAGTTCGTCGTCGGCAGGAAGTGAACAACTGATTTCACGCGTCGTTCGTTAGAGTATTTTAACATCCTTTGGAGTGCTGCGTACAGGGAAAGTAATTTTACATTGAAATAAAGGAAGAGTAAACTAAAAAAAAAAAACCGGAGAAAAATTCCGGTGGAATATGATAAAAAATAAGGAGCTGAATGCACCCTGTCAGTTTGTGGAGGGCTATCCCTTACACCCTGTATAATGTACTAGCGATCCATTCCGGCTTCGCACAGGTGCAATCTTCTATCTATATAATATATAAAATGATAAACTGACTGACTGACTGACTGACTGACTGGGTGATATATCAACGCACAGCCCAAACCGCTGGTCCTAGAGACATGAAACTTGGAGGGTGTGTTTATTGTGAAGAGAAGGTTTCCACTAAGAAAGGATTTTTGGGAATTCCACCCCTAAAGGGGTAAAAATAGGGGATGGAAGTTTGTATGAAAGTCTGTCAGTTTTGAAGTTAGGATCTCAAATTTTGTGTTTAGGCTGACGATTGAAAATTAATTTATACGTGTCTCGGCGTTTTTGATAATTCTACCCCCGAAGGGTTAAAAAGGGGGTGAAGGTACTATGTTTGTACGGGTGGAATGCAATTCAATTTTGTACAACCGATTAAGCTGAACAATAGAGAACTCTTCAACGGTTAGTAGAACGGTCACGAAACTTTGTTTATGCGCTCAATTTTGATAGATAAAGATGATTTTTAACCGACTTCCAAAAGGAGGAGGTTTTTTTTTTTTTTGTGTGTATGTTCAGCGATTTCTTCGCCAATTGTGAACCGATTTTGATGATTGTTTTTTTGTTTGGACAAATATTATTCCGCGGTGGTCCCGTTTAAATTTGGTGAAGATCTGATGCTGATCTTCGGAGATATCAATGGAACTCTTCAATAATAGACAGCAAATCTGTCGTGATTGCTGCAATAGCTTGGATGTTTATTGTTTACACAACACCATAACATAACATCACGCCTGTATGCTTTGAGGGGGTACGCAGATGTGTACCAGTGCACCCACATTTTGATAATTAGGTATGCTAAGTTCCATTTTATTGGGGACTAGCTGTGCCCGCGGCTTCGCTCACGTGAGCGCGTATTCTTTTGGCATTATTAGGGAACATTACATGGGAACGTGAAGTCGTAGTATATTCCTAATATCCTCTACAAAATATTCTTTTTCCTTTTTTTTTCCTTTTTTTACAAAATAATCTTCTTTTTTTTTTTCATGACTAAACAGCTGATTGGATCGTAATGAAAGGCAAGGAGATAGATTATATCCTGAGGAATGATACAGGTTATCGTTTTTTTCTTACACATACACATCAAAATTTCCACGCGAACGAAGTCGAGGGTAACAGCTAGTATACTTATAATCCTTCCTCTTGAATCACTCTTGCTAAAAACTGCATTAAAATCCGTTGCGTAGTTTAAAAGATCTAAGCGTACAAACAGCGGGAGGGACTTAGTTTTATACTATGTAAAGATAGTGTAATCGGTATTTGTAACTGATAATACGTGTGACTAATATTTTGGTTATTAGTCTGCTCGTTTACGTAGTAGCTAGACGCAGAATATTTTTTGGTAGGAACGACAATGCTTACCTTGAGCGCATCGCTGACGTGTCCGAGCCGGTAAAGCAGCGTGGCGAGGCGGTAGTAGCCGTCCGTGGAGTCCTGTTGCAGCCGGTTCACGGACCGGATGTCCGATACTGCCGAGAACAGGTCGTTCTGCAAGTCACGGTATAAGTCGTTACTTAAAAAGTATTCATAAATATCGTACTGGGGGCCTCAGGCGTATCGATACCTAAATAAGTATTTTTGTCCAAGTCACAATGGACAGTTTTAAAGATACCGTAGACACAGCTTCGCAGTGAAATTGTTGGTGTCCGTACGCGCCGCCTGCCGCCTGCACCGCGAGCTCCCGAAGATAATATAAATACAAAAAAAAATCCTGCCTTTCTCGGACCATTTTTTCTAATTTCCCTGAACGACTATATTCATTTTAAAGAAAGATAAACTATAATATATATTTTAAATTATTACCCAGGACATCACTTAACTGTTCAGAAAATTCAAAACTGTGTTCTGAATCTAGACATACTTTATTAAATGTATATTGTTTAGCATTCATGTCCCTCACTTCATCTATCTATCTATCTATACATATAAAATTCAAAGTCCTGACTGACTGACTTATATATCAACGCACAGCCCAAACCGCTGGTCCTAGAAACATGAAATTTGGACAGTGTACTCTTTGTGACGAGTAAGTATCCACTAAGAAAGGGTTTTTCAAAATTCTACCCCTAAGAGGGTGAAATGGGGTGTTTAATTTTCTGTGAAACTTTTTATTCCCTGAGTCGATTGACTTGAAAATTTGTGTATTTACTTTTCAGTTAAAATTATGAGATACGTGTATCACAGTTTTTCCAAAATCATCCCGAATTTTAAATTAAACGTCCTGACTGGCTGACTGATATATCAACCCCCAGCCCAAACCACTGATCCTAGAGACATGAAATTTGGACGGTGAATTGTTTGTGAAGAGTAGATATCCACCAAGAAAGGGTTTTTTGAAATTCCACCCCTAGGAGGGTGAAATGGGGTGTTGAATTATATGTGGAACTTTTTATTCTCGGAGTCGATTGACTTGAAAATATGTATACATACTCTTTAGTTAAAATTATGAGATACGTGTATCACAGTTTTTCCTAAATCATCCCCAAATTTAAAATTTAATGTCCTGTCTGGCTGACTGATATAACAACGCACAGCCGAGACCGCTGGTCCAAGAGACATGAAATTTGGACGGTGTATTCTTTGTGAAGAGTTAGTATCCACTAAGAAAGGGTTTTTCAAAATTCTACCCCTAAGAGGGTGAAATGGGGTGTTGAATTTTCTGTGAAACTTAATATTTACTGGGTCGATTGACTCGAAAATTGATGTTCACACTCTTCAATTAAAATTATAAGACATATGTATCAGTTTTTCCAAAATCATCCCCCAATATAGTTAAATAGGGCTTCCAAGCTCACGTAGAAGGGGGCATGCCGCGCAGCGTTGCGTAGGGCGTGCGGGGCGCGGGAGTATTTACCTATTACTAAGTAGGTAGGATTTTTCTGAGGTAGAAGTGTCTGTGAATATGGTTTATTCCACCGATTTTCGCGTTGGCTCGCGATACGGGACATTGATATTAAATATTATGTCAAAGTATTATGTCTATAAATATATTCCTAATAAATCATTTGATTGGTGTCCTGGTGTCCAATCTCAAACCAAGATATTTCACATATGTAATTTAATTGATATTACTATGAACAAATATTTACAATAGCAAGTACACGTAAATCTATGTATGTACTATACATACATAGATTACTTATTATCCCAGAAGTATGAAGTAAGATTCCGTGGGCAATTCCCGAACTCCACGCGGGCGAAGCCGCGGGCAGAAGCTAGTTTAGTATATTAATATTACCCATAGAGAACAAGTCTACACTTTTACATTCACATTAGTAAATAAAGAATAGAATACAAAAGCAAACTCGAAAATATTTGGAAACTACTGCAATATTTTTCTATGTGCAATTCTTAAGAATTACAACAATATACATAGTATAAACTTTTTAGCACCCCATCTATACAAATACATAAATATATTTGTAGTTTCAAAATAACAACTTTTTACTGAATTCAATGAAAATATATCATCATCATCCACAGCCAGACTTCACCCCTGAACTAAAAGCCTGAACTGCGGTAAATCTTAGGATTTACCGGTAAATCCAGCAAGTCTGACCGGTAAAAGTACGAATTGTTCTATAATATTCATCAATTTCTGACTTTTACCGTAGTCGGTAAATCTTAGGTTTTACCACAGATACCGGTAAATGTTAGTTTTCGGAGTAAAACAATGCAGTTAATAATCAGAAACTATTTATTCAACATTACTATAATTATTATTGGTGCGACGCGTTTAAACTCGTCAACCTTTTTAACACTGTTCTAAGCTTTCACGGTTTACAACTAAACTTATACTGTCACTTACGGGATATCTTCCGTGATTGTTATTTTTTTTTTTTTGTTTTTTTTTTCTCCAGTCAACCCGCGATCAGATCGGCACTTGCAACAGCGCCGAAATATCGGGAGCTCAAAATAATGAACAATCACGGAAGATATCCCGTAAGTGACAGTATAAGTTTCGTCAACCTTTGTCGAAATTATCGACCGACTGACGAGCGCACGGCCAAGCGGCGGAGGCTCGGTAGTTGGGGTCGGGGGATCATACGAGCGGGTGTCGAGCGAGACACGAGTTGTCACAACTATTATTATATTTCTTTCAGTCTTTGAATTCGGACATTTACCGGTGTCTGTGGTAAAAATTAGGATTTACCTACTGAATGCCGGTAAAATCCGAAATTAAAGATTATTATAGAACAATTCGGACTTTTACCGGTGAGACTAACAGTAACATATACACTACGTATAAAAAACATTATTTTTAATTTTTGTCTGCCTGTTTGTTCTGACTAATCTCCAAAACGACTGAACCGATTTTGGCGGATTTTTTACTAGCAGATAGCTGATGTTGTAAGGAATAACTATGGCTTTTAGTTTGGACTAAGGATTAGGGTTCCATGCAAAAAAAATTAAAAGCTTTATAATTGTTAACAAAATTCGACTCAAATAGACGAACGACATGGTGTCATGGGCACAGTAGCACTACTGCAGGGTTCATACCAGCGCTATGTAACACTCCGCCCGCAGCTGGCGCAGCTGCGCGGACCAGGGCGACACGTCCAGCAGGCGCGTGGCGAGCTCGACGCAGGCGCGGTAGTCGCCGCCGCGGTAGTACGCCTCCACGAGGCGCAGGTCGTCGATGTACTCGTCGATCTTGTGGTACTGACTGACCGCTTCCTCATTGTAAGGCTCCGCGTACGTCTGGGGACAAGGGAAGGTGCGATTCAGAAAGTCGTGAGGAACACATAATAATGGTCACAGCTCCAGTATCTGCCTATCCATACTATTGTTATACTTAAATGCAAAAATAACTCTATGATATGTATGTTTTCCTTTAACACCTACACCAAACTATAGATAACCCAATACCTAGAAAAAAACATAGCGTATTTTTCATCCAAAATTGCAAATATGTTTTTGGAAACAAGTGGATGGAATCTCGATAGCACAATAAGCTTTTGCACATACATTTTATATTTATGATTGCGTGTTCGTTAACAATATAAAGGAAATTATTTTATTTCCTGCACATAATGCTATTGTTACTTATTAGGCGTCTATCTGAGCGATTAAGGGATAACACGCGTTACTTCTTGACTAAATTATGACGTGTATTATGATCACTAAATAATTATGTAGAGAGGTGCTTAAATGTAACTGTTTAAGGCAATCAATGTTAGCTGTTACTACAAAATAATAAACTGTTCACACACGGAACTCATTGCATTTTATTAAATGTAGAGTTTTATGTAACAAACAAAGGAGATCATTTCGGCTCCATACATTTTTGGGCCTTTTCTGAAAGTGCCGGGCCAACAAACAAAAACGGTACGTATCGTTAGAACTAGCCATTTGGAGCAATACTTATTATTGCGCAAAAGTTGTATGATTGCTCTGAACCAAGTTATACAAGTTCGATGATTCGTCATTTTCATTCATTTATTGATTTCTGAAAGTGCTGGGAAACAAAATAATGATTGATATTGCTCTTTTTTATTATCTGAAGCCTTTTTCCTTCACCGAAGCAAGTGAAATTACTACTTGCTTCGGTGAAGGATACAACAATTTGAAACAGTAAACAAACATACACAAGTAAACAAAATACAGCATTCTTTGCCAGTTTTGCTAAAATAATCACGACCATGAAAAAAAAGATACACGCTCAATACATTAACCTTCTCTTTTTTTGGAAGTTGGTTAAATATTATGTTATTCTAACATAATAGATACTTGGAAAATTAGTGATGGCCATCAGAATTAAGCATGGCAACACGGCAACCTTACCAACTATGTCCAACATGAACTGAGTATTATATTGATTTAATTATAAAAAAAAATAATAAATAACATGCAAAATTAAGTAAAAGTTCAAGTTAATTATTTTATGTGGGTGTTACAAATTGCGTCGTGCCTAATGTGGTGTTGCAACATGAATAACTGAGCAACAACATACATTCGCCACACTGGTGATATGAACACGTACTGTAGCAACCGTTATTACAATCTTATTGTTTAACGTTTTTCATTCGCCGTCAATGATGTAGTCTGATAAAACCCAGCTTACTTTGACCTGTAATTTACCTTTTTGTTATAAAGTCAGTCAGGCAAAACTTACGGCACTTTTTGAAATAAGTATTTGATTTCACGGTCAATTAAAAAGCAGATTGAAAAATAGTACTGACAGTCTAAATACAGGCTGCAATGGGAGACCACATTTTTCTCCTCTCTATTGTAATCTTCTATGTATAACTTTTTGATTGAGGGAGTTTACTTTGTCTGTCTTGGCTTGCCCAGATATGGCTTCGCATTCCGAGGTACCCATTATGTCGTGAGTTCGGCCGCTTGGTTGTTCGACATGGGACACGTGTGTAGCATCAACAGTATTTTGGTGATTTATTTTAATGTTTCCATAACTTTGGCCAGAATAGATAAAATTTACCTTGTAACAGACATAAGACTACATTTTCTATTAAGAAAGGAATCTTTAATGTTTTAAAATAACATTCCATTGTCATTACAATGGAATGATTATGACGAAATACTGTGAAGAACCTTATCTTATCACTGTTATGTCCGCCCACAACAAAATAACTGAGTGACACAAATTGAATAACTGTTTATTACAATTTATTAGTCTTAGAAAGTAGTTAACTAAACAGTAAATGACTGAAGCAACATTTTCAGTAATTTTCTTTATTGTTTTGTTAACAAAACTAACTTAATCTGAAACTGGAACATACTGAGTTAAACACTAAGCATTATTAGAAAAACTATAACCACTGATCCATATGAAATAAAGATCATTGTTCTGTTACTGCAATGGTATCATTTGTTTCAGATGTGAAACTCCTTGTGAAAAGATAAGTTATTTGGCCTTTGTGACCCATAGATAAGATGATACTCACAACTTGTAGGTAGTCTTCTTTGGCATCTACGTACTGTGCCAGTTTCAGGTACACGTTGGCTCGGTGCAGACGTGCGGCTGTGAAGTCAGACTTTATCTCCAATACCTGAAAGTCACACATAAGTTATTCACAGTCAAAGTCTAGTAATACCCCGTGTATTATCAAAATATAAATCATTAACCACCTGCCCCTACTGCACATGGGTGCAATGGCAACACATCTAAGTTAAACATTACCGAAATAAAATTTAAAACAATGCTCTGAATAATTGTGAAAACTATTTCAATATTCACTGTGTAGTATAGATGATCTAGCAGTCACATAGACAGACAAAATAGAAAAATATATAGTTTTATTTTTTTGTAAAGATTGAAATATTTGAGGATAAGGCTAATAAACTAAAATTAATTTGCTGACAATATCTGGCAGCACATTTGCTCAAAATATAATTTATTTTCAAGAGTGACACAAAAATGTTTGCATTTCTTCCAACAACAGAAAATGTAAATTAAAACATTCACTTGGCTTAAATTTAAATATGGTCACACACTAGATGACAAGTATTTTACCTTACTGAAGTCTTGTAGTGCAAACTTGGCTTTCCCAAGTGCGTAGTATACTGTGCCACGTTTGAAGTATGTGAGGTAGTTGTGTGGGTCTCCCTCTGCAAATATTCATACATGTGACAATTATAATTAAGACAATACAATTATTGATATTGGATGGTCAGACACATTGCCAAAATGTCAGTTATAAGCGTAATAGAACAGGTGTTGGAGTTAGTTGACCACTCTTCATTTTATAGACATTGATTTAACTATAATAAGCTGAATGCCATTGCAATCTTAGTTTGTAATTTATTTCAATGTTGCACCTTTTGAAGTTAGTACTTTCTACTACAATTTCATCTGATTGGATACAAATAAGTTTTTATACATGCAGTAGCAGATAGGATGATTTCTGTTGTATTTACTTATTTTTTTAATGGGTCAGCAGTGCCTGCAGTGATTCATCAAAAAATAGGCGCGTATTATAGTTTCTGCAAATCTGTGAATAGCACTGAACACATCAGTCTACTCTCTCAACCTTCCCGCATAGTGCGGACGTCACGGGACACGTCGGTCTCTGGTGCAGGCACTTACCCACGGCTGCGTGGTAGTGTGTGAGCGCATCCGAGAGCTGCCCGCGTGCCAGGAAGTCGCGGCCCAGGTCCAGGTGTTTGTTAACCTCTGCCGGCGTCGCACACTCTGAAACTACACACCAACGACTCAAAACACGTACTTTCACACAAAAATCAACAAGAAAACCCATAAATGTGCAGGTTATTCGAAAAAAATACACACATTCTAACATTACTTCTAGCACTAATAAGACAAGGCATGGTGTGACTTTGTTCCAGTTGATATTCACTAAGTAGTCCATTATTAATATATAATTTAATTACAGCAGTCTTAGTAGCTTATTCACAACAATTCAATTTCAATACAAAATAATTATTTGACAGAGCCACAATCCATCTTTCGTTTGTCTCTTTTCGTGGTTTTTTCTGATTGGTCCAAATCAGGCAAGGTTAGACAAACGAGCAGTAGCCATACGAAAAATAACTATCTTTTTAAATACCATTATCATCTTCCTTTGAAATATACTTTATTCAAAATAAAAGTACCTGTGTTTTTTTATGATAACTTAGTTGTAGTTTTGGAGTTCGAGGACTTCTCATCTCACTAAAAAATTCCTTGTTTCCGAACGAAATTATAAAGTTGCCATAATTTTCAAAATATACTAAATAGTAAGTTGATAAAATGAAAACTTAGGAGTCACACAAATCTCAATGTATTTAATACTCAATACTCAAACTTTATTTGCATTCCACAATGTGTACTTAGGTGGTAAATTAAAAATGAGATCATTATGGACCCTGTCGGGCACAGCAAAAGACAAAGATATAGTAGGAGAGAGGAAGCTTTAAAAATACAATAAAAAATAAAAAAAAATGAATAGTAATAATATATCTAAAATAAATCCAATAATACCATAATAAGAATTCTTTAGAAATACACATAGAAATTTTATACATTATTAAATTATATTTAAAAGAAGTTGCATATTCATCTTCGTAAAAAAAATCCACGCGCAATATTTTATCGTAATCCAGAGAGAAATAATATAAACTAAAAACTTATTGTCAAATTTTTTCGGAAACTTTTCGAGGTAGTTCCTGGCAACTCCCTAGCCCTTCTTTCATTTCCAAAGGAAAACATCAAACGGTTGGTGTGCTAAAATTTGTTGAATTTTTCTAAATATTCACGGTATGGATGAGAAATCAGTGATAATCTAGATAGTATAATGATCGATGAATCTTACGGAGTACTCAAAAACGTTAGATTAAATTTAGTCATGAAGATAAATCTAGATTAATGTCGGTTGTCAACATAACCTATCTTGCTAAGTTCGTGGTTGTTCATCTTTTGCTTACTTTGGTGTTTTAGGAATGGCTGACGCAGCGCCATCGACAGCGCCTAAGGCGAAAGTGCCTAGGACTAAGACGCCCAAAGAGAAGGCACCCAAGGCTGCCCCTGTGGCGCCTGCGGAGCCTCCAAAGGCGGTGCGTAAAGTGTCGTCGAAGCCTCGCCACGGCAGGCTGTACGCCAAGGCCGTGTTCACAGGATACAAGCGCGGTCTGCGCAACCAGCATGAGAACACAGCTCTTCTGAAGGTAAGCTTGAATTATTTAATCGTAAAGTGTTGAAAGACTCCATGAGGTAGAATAGTCTGCTCCAGTATCAAATAGTTGTCTCGGTCCAGTTAAAATTGTAACAGTTTAGTCCTGTTAAAGTATACATATCTTGAACCCTCATTGTTGATGTTATGGATTGTGTTAGAATATTTTTGCTAACAAAATTATTGCTTCCATTAAGAATGTAATCCACAACATTCTCTCGTGATCCTTGCAGTAAGAGCACAAGTTATAGTGAATACCTACTTTGTTCAGAAGTACTGCTTCTCATATCAAGAGGTATTTCTCTTCACCCAGCCATATAAGTATCATTAGCTGATGAAACTGTTGATATCATTTTAATTGCTGAGAAATTAAGAATCAATGACGTATCTTGCACAAATCCCTATCTTGTATTGTGGTCAATCTAGAAATCTAACTGTTTGCGGGTTGGGCGCTGTAGAAATAATCTGGCCAAATGGGGTAACCTCGACCCGTCCCAAATACACTGCCAGTGTGGAGCCCCTCTGCAGGATATGCCCCACCTTCTTTCTTGCCTATCCTGCACCACCATCTGTGCCTTCCGGGGTTTAAACAAAACCAATGAAAGAGCTATGCTGCATACAGGTTTGTTATTATTTGTGTCCATTGACATGCAGAGGAGAATATTGTCAAAAAAAACTAAATATGAATTAAGTCCTAAATCTAAATGATGCTCTTATGACATTTGAAACCTGAACCACTGTGTGGACAAAATCCCTACTGATGACACCGTCCTTACTGCTGGATGTATCTTTTTGAATAAACAAATCTAATAATTAACCATTTTATTTCAGATTGAAGGTGCAAGGAGCCGTGATGATGCAGATTTCTATGCTGGCAAGCGTTGCGTGTATGTGTACCGTGCCAAGAAAAGGACGCCTATTGCTGGTGGTCCCCGTGGCAAGAAGACCAAGCTGCGCGCCATCTGGGGCAAGGTGACCAGGCCTCACGGCAACTCCGGCGGCGTGCGCGCGCGCTTCCGCTCCAACCTGCCCGCGCAGGCTATGGGACACAGGATACGCGTGGTCAGTACAGCTTTACTTTTACTTACTTCGTCTGAGCACTGTTTTACCATCCATTTATTTCTTAATTCATGTTATCTCAGTGCCATCTGCAAAGACTTAACAATTGCAACTGAACTATGCCTTGTCTTCATCTAATTTTATGATTTTTTTGTTTTTTGTTTTTTAATTTTTCATGATGTCTCACCTCACATAATATTTGTGACAATATCAAAACAAATAATTGTCTGCATGAAATAGAGTTGCTATGAATTTATCTTGTTGAAGCTTTCTGGCTTAACATAATTTTGTATTTATTTGTTTGTAGCCGTCTCTTAATTGTAAATGATTGATGTTATTTGTTGTCTTTTCTTCCCATTCCTAAATGATGTTTAGACATTTGAAACCTGAACTAAATGTGGTCAAAATTTCACTGATACCATTTACTTTGTAGGAATAACTGAATATAAATAACTCGTAAATAACACTTATTTTATCTTTGTTCCAGATGTTGTATCCCTCCAGGATCTAAGAACCTTCCTGTTAAGTAATATAAGCATAAAATAAAAGCCCAAAAAAACTATAACACAGTTTTCTTTAGAAGAACACACCATACCCTAACTAACTGCCAGGGCTATGGGACTGTTCGAAAGAGATACCATCCACCACCCTGGAACACAAAGGGCAAAGAAGGAACATGGATGGAAGGGTAGAAGTCTGACACTCCCTTCTGCTCCGCCCAGAGGGGGGGGTGGGTCATTTGATGAATTCCAATCGGAATAAAATAAAAAACCCTAACTAAAGCAAAAATATTCCAAACAGGTGGTAACATTTTCTGTCATTGTCAATAGTGCCAGAAAAAGTTACTGAAGTCAATGATCTGTGGCCAAAATTATTTTCACTATATTATTGCTATTTGAGTTGGACTACTGTTGTCTGATGCAGTTTAACCTTTTGAATGCCAGAGGTAAAGGAACGCGCGTGCCCTCCATGCCAAGCGACAATTTCACCTTCCATTTGGACCGATTTAAGCAAAAATGATAAAACCCACAACCTTACAACCAACAATTTCGAGTTTTTGTGACCCTATGTAAATAAAAAAATAGATAAATAAAGTATATGTTTACATATCAAAGGCTCATAACTCTATGTTAATAAATTGTCGAAAATCCGTATGATCCAACGCACAGCTGGCATGTCGAAAACCTTTTTTAAAATGCATAGGTGTTTTAAGCTATTGGAATCATTTTTGCGTCATAATATCTATGGCATATATATATGGCGGCGTCAACTTGATTCTTAACTTCGCTCCTGCCTTGCTCCGTAAGTTACCTAACGACCAAAGTAGATTAGTACCTATTAAATAACACCACTCTTCCGCGTTTGTGGATCCAACACACCATAGCCAGCCACCATACATGTCAAATTGTCAACTGAACACATACGAAAGTTGCCGACAATCTGGTGCTTACGAGCTTCATTATAGTAAAGATAATAAAATTCATTTTTGACGAATACAGTTAATTCATAACAAGTGTTACTGAATACAATATAACAAATAAAATTGTACCCCAGTTCACGTATGAATAATGCTGAATATTCGAGGCGTTAAGCAAACGTTAACGTGGGTCTGACAGTGCAGATGACGGCACGGTTGGCGCAGTGGCTGAGCGATTGGCTGCTGCGCTGCGTGTCGCGGGTTCGATCCCCGCACGGAACAAATATTTGTATGATCTACAGGTGGTTGTTCCGGGTCTGGCTGTTTGTGTATGTGAGTTTAAATGTTTGTAAACGCACCCACGATACAGGAGAAATTCCTAGTGTGGGACTACGCCTATTTAAAAAAAAAAGATGACAGCAATTCGCACTTCCCATCCCATCTCAGACCAGACGAAGGCTCGAAAATTTTCTGTAGACGTAAAACTTGCGCTATTTGTGCTGCGTGAGCAGTTGTGTGTGAATGGTATAGTTTGTATGTAAATATCGAATGAATTAATTTGTATTATACGTTTTACTTACCTACTATTGTTCGGCAGTTTTGGTGAATGATCTACCACATAGTAGTAACTAAAAATGACTAATTGACTAGACAGATCGTTTAGGTACATATTCATAGTTATTTGTGCCCGAGACATTCTGGGAATGCTTTAGTGTTGTCATTGCAAATAACGATATATTACTTAGCTACGTTCATTCACAAGTGCGTAGTAATACAGTAAGTAGGTAGTATTATCTGAACCTTATTTCAGAGGGGCTACTTTTATGAAATAGTTTGGTTACGCAGGGCAGGTCTTGCCACAGTGTTATTATTATTGCTGGTCGGTGGTAAATAAATAAATAATAATTATAGATTACAGCCGAGGTGTAGACTATTAGTCTAAACTGCTATACCTATACAGTTAAATAAACGTCAGACAAATCACTGTACCAATCGACTATACCAATCGTTTTTCTTTTACTTTTGTATCCAGCAGCTACTGATTTACCCAAGCGCCATAGCCTAGTAGTAAATATATAGTATAACTAGTCTTCTTCCGTAAATAAGTCTAAACATCGATACATACAAATAAATACAATTGAAGAGTTTGTTCCGGCTAATCTCCGGCTGGACCGATTTTCATGGGACTTTTATTGGCAGATAGCTGTTGTTTCAAGGAGTAGATTAGGCTAGGCTAGGCCTTTAATTTTAGATAAATGATTAGGTGCCAAACATATAAAACACTTGAAATTGTTAACTAAATCCGATTAAAATAGGAAAGTAATATTTTTATAATAATTTCACGTGGACGACAGTCGCGGGCAACTGCTAGTTCTTCCTATAATTGAAAATGGTACAAGCATGGAGTTAATACTATAGTACAAGTGCCACCAAAAACCGCAACGGAGCAGCCCGTTGCGGTCGTGCGGCGGCAGGCATGATGTGTGTCCGAGAGCCGCGCGCTGGCGCAGCTGATCGTTGCCGGCACGCTTTTATGAACCAAGGCGCGCTTTTATGAGGCAAGGCACGTTTTTATGAGCCAAGGCACGTTCATGGGCTTCGGATATCTGAAGATGTTTACGACTGATAGTTCCTGAACACAGTACATGATCCTGAAATTCTGCTATGTAAATGGCAGCGAATTTACAACGTGTGGGGTGGTTTTCCAGGGGCGCTTTTGCATCTATACCCCAGATGCAAAAGCGCTTCTATACACTTTCTTGAAATGTTCAATATACTCCAAAAACCTTTTTATTGTACAAACATCCCTGAATTCAATTACCTGTTAGGCGATTCACACACTGCCCCGCATGATGCAGCGTAGCGCGTGGATGCGTGTTCTTCCGTTGCTTGTAAGTATCTCCGTTTGTATGGAAAACACGCACAGTCTAACACACAGAAAATGCATCCACGCGCGTTCATGCGGATCACGCGCATACACGCGGAGAAACATGCACCCCCGCGCGTAGGTGCGGGGCGAGACGCAAGGTATGGCACACCGAATCCCGCAGTGCCGAGCGTGATTTTGAATGGGCGTGACATGTGTGTTTGAAAATGGATCTCGATATCGATCGATTTATATTCGAAATCGAAAACCAAACAGTTAGTATAATGGCAGCGTCCTGAATGAGTTCCACACTATTAACCATTTTTATCAAAACTATCGTGATGCTCAGTACTGCACGACCACCACAGAGAACGGCGAATAAATGAGAGCCGCCGTGCGTGAATCTACAAAACGCACCTACGCGCGTGAGTGCGCAAAAAACCCGCACGATGATGCAGATCTGCACTCCCGCAGGAACGCGCGTAGGTGCGTCGACACGCAATATGCAGCATGATGCGGGGCAGTGTGAAAATCGCCTTTTGACAAAATAATACTGTTTTCGATTCGAAAACTGTTCAGTAAGCTGTTCACACGTTATAAATATTATTTAAAAAAAACATGGAAATCTGGATAGAGGCATTATGCATCTAATTTCGTGGAAAGGGGCGGTTCGGTATGGTAGAACTAGTGGGAATGAACCTTTGCATCGGCCTCTACAGGAAAGAAGCGATTTTTGCCTATACAGGGTGTAAGGGACAGCCCTCCTCAAACTGACAGGGTGCACTCAGCTCCTTATTTTGAATCATATTCCACCGGAATTTTTCTCCGGATTTTTTTTTTAATTTTTTTTTTTTAGTTTCTTTTGCTTTATTTCAATGTAAAATTAAATTCCCTGTATGCGGCACTCCATTTATGTAAATAGTACAGCTAAAATAAAAAAATCCAACAATGGATGTTGAAATACCTTAACGAACGACGCGTGAAATCAGCTGTACACTTCCTGCCTAGCTACAGAGTTCATCGAACTCGTCGTCGCGCTTGCCGTTCGCTACGTGCGTTTTGCCACAGTAACGATACATTGCGTATGAGAAAATAAAACAAATCAAAATTGGATTCCCATAACATTCCTGTAATAATTTCTTGTACCGGTCTTCACAGTACTGAATTCACCCCTTCAGTTTGTGGAGGGCCGTCCTTACATCCTGTATATTTATCGGTCGCGGGATTGATGAGATTTCCATTTCTTGATTATTTTCTTTTTTTTTAATTAAAAAATATAACGAGCAAACGCTATTAAAATTTAATTTTGTACAAAATGCTTTAGGTACTAATATGATTGGCCAGGTCACGATAAGTAGGCAGTGGCGGTTTCGGCTCTAAATCTAACTAAAATCTAGTTTTGTATCGTTTACAGGCGATTGTAAAGGTATTTTATTTGTTAAAACTATCAAGAAATGGGAATAAATAGCCATTACATCAAAAATGTGATGAGCTAGAAATGGGACAGAAAGGTCAATAGTAGGTACACGCACATATTTTCTCCAGTTATATGCAAGTCTCATGTAATAGGGGGCGTGCCTATTTACATCAACCGGGCACCGGAAACCAGACTCAGTGGTTGCTATTGAGAAATTTCTGATGGAAAAACTGGGTATCGAACCCAGGACCTTACGCTCCTAGCAAGTGGGTAACTAGGTACTTACCGAAATTAAAACCAATTTCTCATGCACAGGTGCACCTGTATCTTCTATACATATAAAATTCCAAGTCCTGACTGACTGACTGATATATCAACGCATAGCCCAAACCGCTGGTCCTAGGGACATGAAATTTGGAGGGTGTCTTTGTAAAGAGTAAGTATCCACTAAGA
Source organism: Noctua comes (assembly GCA_963082995.1). NCBI lineage: Eukaryota > Metazoa > Arthropoda > Insecta > Lepidoptera > Noctuidae > Noctua > Noctua comes. The sequence continues at coordinate 542,624 of OY720268.1, forward strand.
AAGGGTTTTTTGAAATTCCACCCCTAAGAGGGTGAAATGGGGTGTTGAATTTTCTGTGAAACTTTTATTCTCGGAGTCGATGGACTTGAAAATTTGTGTACATACTCTTCATTTAAAATTATGATATACGTGTATCACAGTTTTTCCAAAATCATCCCCCAATTTAAAATTCAATGCCCTGACTGGCTGACTGATATATCAACGCAGCACTGCCCAAGCCACTGGTTCTAGAGACATGAAATTTGGAGGGTGTATTCTTTGTGAAGAGTAAGTATCCACTAAGAAAGGGTTTTTTGAAATTCCACCCCTAAGAGGGTGGAATGGGGTGATGAATTTTCTGTATAACTTTTTATTCTCGGAGCCGATTGGCTTGAAAATTTGTGTGTATGTACAATCGGCCAAGCTAAATAGTTTACATCGCACACATCGGTAACTATCATTGTACGAGCCAGTAATGTTCATACAGCCGCTCATTGTTATTGTGTGCGTAAAGGTATTCTACCCTAAATGGGGTTTATTTTTTTAATTTTTACTCGTGTAAGGCCCAACATTTTATACAAAGTCAAAGTCAAAGTCAAAATTATTTATTTACTGTAAATGTGGTACAAAAGATGGTAAAAATGACATGAAGTGCAATAACACATTTCGCCATAAAAATAGCATGCAAATATTATTAAAAACAAATATTAAATTAGGTAGGTAACTAACTAAATAAAGTATTTATTTATGTAGAACAGGTTAGTTAGACTGTTAAATACTAAAACGAATAATGTTAACATATTAAAGTATTTTAAACATACAACAAATTCTTAGCGTAATAAAATTGGTAAAATATACAAACACAACATCTTATAATATAGGTAATTCTTTACAATGCAATTCGGTAGTGATATGAGTGACAATTAGATTTTTTGAGAAATTCCGCTATGGAATAAAAGCTATGTGAAATAAGCCATTTTTTCAGAACTTTGCAGAATTTTTTGTACGGAAGATCAGTGATAAATTTTGGTAGAGAGTTAAAGATAAGTGGAGCCATATATACACAATTACGTCTGAATAATTCAATTCTAGGTACAGGCATTGTTAATAGATACTGTGTAACTGTACGTTTGTTATGATTGTTTTTAAGTTCGAAAAGTGAAGAGTTAGTTTTGACAAATTTTGCGATTTCATATATATAAATACAAGGAACTGTGAGAAGGTTGTGTGATTTATACACTGGTCTGCAAGAATCAGTCCAGTCCATATTAAAAATTGAGCGTAAGCATTTTTTTTGTGCTAACAGAACCCTAGAAATTTCAGAAGAGTTTCCCCAGACAATGATACCATACCTGATGATGGAGCAAATATAGGCGTGATAAACCATTAACGCAGTTTGTCTGGAGGTTTCATCTTTAACTTTTTTTAAGGCAAACACAAATCTATTTATTTTAATACATATTTCATCAATATGATCCTTCCAGGTTAAATGTTCATCAATTGTAATACCAAGAAATTTTGTTTTATGAATTTGTTCAACTGTTTGATCTTTGTGTGAAATTTTAAGGTGTAGATATTTAGTTTTATGAGTTTTGAAATTTAATATTTTAGTTTTATCTAGGTTAATTTTTAAAGCGTTTATATCTAGCCACGTAGTTATTTTATTCAAAATGCTATTTATATTAGATTCCTGTGATTTACCATTTTTACTATCTATAATAACTGTTGTGTCATCAGCAAACAGAACACAATCTTGATCTATCGCCTGAGGAAGGTCATTTATATACACAAGGAATAACGGTGGCCCTAAAATGCTTCCCTGCGGAACACCAAAGTAATTGTGTCGAGGTTGGGAATCAAAGTTTATGACACTATTCACTTTGTCATCAAATTTAGTGATTCTCGTTTTTTGTGTTCTATTTGATAGGTATGATCTAAACCATTCTAAGGCTGGACCTCGAATACCGATTTTACTTAGTTTATCAATTAGAATTGGATGATTTACGAAGTCGAAGGCTTTGCTTAGATCTAAAAACAAAGCAGATGTTGTAATTTTCGAGTTTACGTTATTTAAAATTGATTTGACTAAGTTAAATGCTGCAAGTGATGTGGATTTGTTTTTCCTAAATCCGTATTGCTCATTTGCAAGCATATTAAACTTATCCAGGAAAGATAGGATTCTCTTACACATAACTCTTTCAAAGACCTTTGACAGAATCGGAATCAGCGCAATAGGGCGGTAATTGTTTTTGTCGGTTTTAGAGCCTTTTTTATGTAATGGTTTTATTACAGATATTTTGAGTTTATCCGGAAAGCAGCCTTGTTCTAAAGATAAATTGATTATATACGAAAGAGGTTCAGCGATATAAAGAGATATTTGTTTTAGAAGGTCAGTAGAAATATCATCATAGCCGGATGATTTAGTGTTTTTTAACGTCTTTAAAATGCTGAAGATTTCAGTGGGATCAGAAGGATTCAAAAATATGCTATTATCGTTACTTTTAATTGGGTTACTAATTTTAGGAGGATGTTGTGAGGTAGCGCTGCTTTCAACAATATCAATAAAGAAATTGTTAAATTTATTTGCTATATCCGAACCGGATGTTGCTGTAACATCATTATCAATTATACTATTAATATATTGTCGAGACCTTTCGTTACCTGTACAACGTTTTACAATATCCCATGAAGCTTTACCCTTATTTTTTGCATACGCAATGTGCTTTAGATTGCATAAAGATTGTAATTTATGAATACATTTTCTTAACATATTGGAGTACACCTTAAATTTAGATTTATTATCAGTGGTTTTGTTTAGATAGTATTTATATCTTAATGTTCGTTTAGTAAGACTACTCGTTTTAACTCCTTTTGTAATCCATTTTAATGTACCATATTTGAACTGTTTCTTAACTCTTATGAGAGGGAAACACAATTTATAGAATAAAGTTAAAATGTCATGAAAGTTATCAAAAGCACTATTCACATCGGAGATGTTGTAGACTTCGGAAAAGGATAATTTACTAATATGTTCAATGAATTTGTTGACATTGTCTTTACTCAGGTCATTTATGGTCATGAAATAGTAACTTGATATAGGTTTTTGATCATATTCAAATTTAACAACCTGTGCTGTGTTATGATCAGATAAACATACATTGTGCGTAGAACCCACTATATTTGGAATATTACTGATGATGTTATCGATACATGTGTTTAACCTGGTGGCCTCTTTGATGTGACACCGCATACCATAATTTGAGAGGAGTTCTTTGAATTTTGTACTATTACTGTCATTACTTATAAGGTTAATATTAAAATCACCAGCTATTATTATTTTACTTTTTTTATATTGTAGTTTTCGTAGGGTTTTGTTCAAGTTTTCAAAAAAGGTATTTACGTCAGACGAGGGTATTCTGTATATACATAATATGATCGTTTGTATAGATTTAATTTCCAGCCCACAAATCTCAAATTGTTTATCAATGCAGAATTCATTAACTTCTTTCAATGCGGTACTTTGCAGATGATTTTTACAGAGTATGCATGTACCGCCTCGTCGCTGATCAGGGCGCGAGTACATCGCACCAACATAAAAATTATTTAAATTGAGGTATTTTTCTTCCCCTCTTATAACAAAATGTTCGCTAAGGCATAAAACATCTATTTTTATATCGGATTCACGCATCTCATTAACAATTAAATCGATCTCTGGCAGTTTGTTTAAAGCTCCTGCGATGTTTTGATGCAGTACTGAAAAACAGCTTCTGCTGGCTTTTTTATTACTATTTTTTCCAACTATTTTTATGTTTATATCTATGTTTTTTAAAGAACCTGCAGGATTTTGGTGGAATGGCGTAGTATTACATAGTGTGGCCTCGAAAAAATGTTTTGTTTGGGGTGTTATTTATTTTGATTTTAGGAAAATAATAGGGAATTGTGCCTTTAATCGGCATAATTTCTTGAATATTATTTGAGAAAGATTTCTGATTAGTTTTGGTAATGGTGTTAAAAGCAAATGGTCCTGTGCATGTGTTAGTGACTGTATTTAAAACGACTGACTTTTTGTACGATAAAAAAGTGTGGTTGTAGTAGGTTGTGTCTATGAAGAAATTAATTTTTTTACAAGTATCATATAAATAACGTTTTTTACTAAAGTAATTTCTCCCAATTTCTAGAAAAGTACAATTTTCAAAGTTTTGCGACATGTTTTTAAGCAGATTATTTAATAACATTTCATTCAAATGACTGTTGTGCAGAACATTTAATATGATAACATTGGTGTTTTTTATACATTTTAATAATGACGCTAATTCTATAATTATTTTGTTCGGATTGCTGTCATTTTCACCAATACATAAAACTAAAAAATTGTCTTTACAATCACTTATTTTATAATTTTGAGATAATATACCCTCAGTCGTCGCGTGAGGCTTTAACATCGATGTTATCCGGTATTTTTGATAATTGGTGTTGCTTCTCGAGTATATTAGAGTTGAAGCTAAATCTGAGCATTGTTGTCCACCTAATATTTGAATTTCTGGTTTTCGATTCGAAATGGTCGAGCACATGCTGCCCTCTATTGGCTCATAATGTGAAATCGAATTCTTATTGCATACATTAGCGCCATCTAGGTGAAGTAAGCATGTTGAATTTGGTTTAACGGCGGTGGTATCAGCATCCGAGTTCAGGATATTATTAATATTCGCTGCGGAGGTTACTTGAGCTGTTTGATATTGTGCAATAATTTGTTGCTGTTCTATTGTTTGTGATTTTAATGCACTATTTTCAAGTAATAAACAGTCTATTCTGTACTGAGCTTGTACCAATTGACTTTTAAGGTCTAGTATTTCATCCTTTTGGATTTCAGTGGGATCATTTCTTGTTGATAGATCTGGTAGACTTTTAGTTAGATAATCGTCAGCTGACAGAGTTGACTGGAATGAATCGTTTAGAGAATCATTTACGACAGATCTCTTTTTACGTATTGTGATATTTTCGTTATTCATTTTTGTTTTATGCAAGAAAACAAAAAATTAAAAGATAAAAATACAAAAAGTCAAAATTGTATTGACTGAGATTTGATCTCCGGCACTTCCAATTGAACACTTAAGTAGCGTCGTAATCCGATGCGCTATCTGTGTACAACCTTTTTAATCGAAATAGCGAAGTAATAGAAACAAAATAAGGTCGTTAAATGACGCGTCAATACAAATTCAATTTTTACAATTACAATACAAACCTAACATGATAACCACAGCTGATTAGTGTGTGCTTGCGTTAGCTAGTGATCTAACCTCGACGACGTGAGTTCGATTTTAACAGAGGAATTATTTTTGCTATTTTTTACTTTTTGTTTTTTAATAAATTTATTTTGTGGCCAATTAAATCAGTCAAGCAAAAAGTAAAAAAGTAATTAAATAAAACCAATGAAATAATTTGATTTTTTTATTAGATAAACATTGGTATTGTTTGCTTAGCTTATCGCTTGGGTCATTAGCAAATTATCCGTCTCGTTTCTTCCAATATGTTCCATCCATATATTGGTTGTCTCTAGAGGGCCAAAGCCTGCCGGGGTCGCGGGACTTATAGAATTACCGTGACCCTGGAACATAAAGGGCCATTGAAGGACACCGTGGATTTTAGTCAGTACAAGTCTGACAGTCCCTCCCGCTCTGCCCTGGGTGGGAGGACTCATTTGATGATTTTACCACGACAAAAAAAAAAGAGGTGAAGTGAATCAACATGTTAGATAGTAAGAAATTATGACAACTTCTAGTCGCATAACAATAACATCACTTCACCATACTTTCAATAATTTACGAGTCGTGGTTTTAAAAAAAGTTTTATACCTACTTATTGCTAAGTTTTGTATTTGTTCACATTTGCTTAACAAATACGAACATTATTTGCATATAAGTAAGATTCATATTCGTCTACTAATTAAAATAAATTCGACTAATAATTTATTATTATTTATTTATTTATTTATTAACTCATCATCACTATCATTACAGGTACTTCCTAATTCAATAGTGTGGCCATAATTACAGTTTTATTATTTATCATAACATATTCTGTACATCGTGATTTTTGTGAACTCACTCAGAGAACAAGTCGGCAATCCTTCGTTACTGCTACTACTTTACGACCATACTTAACCGACTTAAACGTTTTTTCGTCGCTAAAAATCACCACATTGTTCTCCCAATCAAAATTGATGTATGACCTAGCAAACTAGTCGGTTTTGTCGGTGCGCAGTGGACAGCAAATGTGCGCGCTGGCTAGCTGCAACGTAATCCAGCAGAATGTAGGTGATTTCTCACAGTTCGTAAGCACACTTTTATGCGGATGGACAAGAAGGGATCATCTTGTGCCTTGCCACGATGTCGTAGTGTCGAGCCGATGAATTTGCCTTTGGTTTTGGCCTAAGATGTTCTACGTCTCCAAAATCCGCATATCGGCGGACCCATAACTGCACGGTTCTCCTCTGTGGATAAAAACAGTATTTATAATACTAATACTAATAGCTAATATTATTATAAATAAAGAAATAAACAAATAAATAAATATAAATATATTTACAATCCTTTAAATAAACACTATATTTATAATATATATAATAATATATATAAATATATTTACAATCCTTTAAATAAACACTATATTTATATACTATAATATACACTATGTTTATTCAATATACTTATACATACCTAATAAATATTACATAAAATAATACAATTCATAAATACAAGATATATACTGACATTAGCAAACATAATCTATTTTTATTTACGTTATTCATAGGCTTTCCTTTAATGTATCGAAGGGCTAGATCAAGCTAATTTTATCATAATCATACGATTACAAATTAAAAAAAAGAAACTATAATTCAGTTATGATAATATATTATTACTAGCTTATGCCCGCGGCTTCGCCCGCGTGGAGTTAGGGAATAGCCCACGGGATCTTACTTCTGGGATAATAAGTAATCTACGTATCTATCTATAATACATACTTACATAGATTTACATGTTCTTGCTTATAACTTGCAAATATTAGTTTAAAGTTATATCAATTAAATTAGATACGTGAAATATTGATACCTTGGTTTGAGATTGGACATCGGATTTACTGGATTTTATCTGAAGAGAATAAAAAGTTTTTCATAAAATTCAACACCCCATTTCACCCTCTAATGGGTAGGAATTTCTAAAAATGATAGTTACTCTTCACAAAGAAAACACCCTCCAATTTTCATGTCTCTAGGACCAGCGGTTTGGGCTGTGCGTTGATGTATCAGTCAGCCAGTCAGGACATTGAATTTTAAATTGGGGGATGATTTTGGAAAAACTGTGATACACGTATCTCATCATTTTAACTGAAGTATATGTAGACACATTTTCAAGTCAATCGACTCTGAGAATAAAAAGTTATAGAAAATCAAGACCCCATTTCACCCTCTTAGGGGTGGAATTTCGAAAAACCCTTTCTTAGTGGATACCTACTCTTCACAAAGAGTACACTGTCCAAATTTCATGTCTCTAGGACCTGTAGTTTGAGCTGTGCGTTGATATATAAGTCAGTCAGTTAGTCAGGACTTTCAATTTTATATGTATAGATAACTATGGTAGGTATTGCACTTATGTTACATTAATTATTTATTCCTAGTAAACATTGAAAGGGGAGAGGAGTTAGTTAAAGTGAAGTAGGTATAATATCAACATAATATCGAACTGTTACTCACCGATATCATTAAGCGCCTTGCAATTTCACTTCTTCTTAGAGTATCAATGACAATTCAAATTGAGTCAGCCCAAAATTTGGCGATGAGTTAGGCTCTTGCAGTAGCGTTCTGTGATGCACTTCACAGGAGCAAACAACAGGACAGGCAGGACACGATATCAAGTGTCCCATCGTTTGTGGGGCTGCACCACATTTACACTCACAATTTCACATAATATAGATACGTTTTGCTCATCCATAACAACGATTTCCACCTCTATGAACATTGATGAAGAGTAGTAATCAATAAACTCAGTAATGCAAATACTCGTAGATTGAAAACTAAGAACCCTCATTTTTTATAAATGAAGGTGTTTGAAAACAATATTTTTAAATGTCGGTAGTTGTTTTCTAAACAGTCAAAATAAAACATGTTTATCTCAAACGTTGGAAACTTCATTACACAACCATGAACCGGATCGGATCGTCATAAATACTACTTTAAGTAATGTTTTAACAAAATAATGAATACAAAAAGAAAAAGAATATATTAATGCAAGCATGATTTGAACTTACGGCTTCTCGTTCAGTGACCAAAGACGATAGCCATTGTGCAAGGATTGCTATAGCAACATAATGCAAAATATTATATCTCCTTAAGTATCTTAAATGAATGATGACTTTATATTGGTATAATGGTAATTGATGTGCCACACGCACACTAATAAAAACCGAGCTCGCTCGTTTTATTTTGTGTTTGTGTGCATAACTATGACTTCACCCACACATATAAACTGTAAATCAAATGACAGTTACCGATGCGTGCGATGTAAACTATTTGGCTTGGCCGATTGTACACAAATTTTCAATATCCTGACTGGCTGACTGTTAAATCAACGCACAGCCCAAACCGCTGGTTCTAGAGACATGAAATTTGGACAGTCTATTCTTTATGAAGAACAACCACATGAAATTTGGAGGGTATATTCTTTGTGAAGAGTATGTATTCACTAAGACAGGGTTTTTCGAAATTTCACCCCTAAGAGGGTGAAATGGGGTGTTGAATTTTCTGTGAAATTTTTTATTCTCGGAGTCGATAGAATTAAAAATTTGTATGCATACTCTTCAGTTAAAATTATGAGATACGTGTTTCACAGTTTTTCCAAAATCGTCCCCCAATTTAATATTCAATGTCCTGACTGGCTGACTGATATACCAACGCACAGCCCAAACCGCTGGTCCTAGAGACATGAAATTTGGACGGTTTTTTTTTGTGACATGAAATTTGGACGGTTTTTTTTCGATTGACTTGAAAATTTGTGTAGGTACATACTTTTCAGCTAAAATTATGACATACGTGTATCACAGTTTTTCCAAAATCATCCCCCAACAGACTCAAATAGGGCTTCGAAGCTCACGTAGACGGGCGCATGGCGCGTAGTGTTGCGCGGGGCGTGCGGGTTGCGGAGGATTTTTCTGAGGTAGATGTGTCTGTAAATATGGTTTATTCCACCGATTTTCGCGTTGGCTCGTGATATGCGACATTGATATTAAATATTATGTAAAAGTATTGTCTAAAAAATAGTTTCCTAATGAATCATTTGATTGCTGTCACCGGTGTCCAATATCAAACCAAGGTATCAATATTTCACATAACTTATTTAATTGATATACTATGGACTAATATTTGCAAGTTATAAGTAAGTGCATGTAGATCTATGACTGTATGTACTATATACATACATATATTTCTTATTATCCCAGAAGTAAGATCCCGTGGGCAATTCCCGAACTAATCGCGGGTGAAGCCGCGGGCACAAGCTAGTCAGGTATATAAGTGAGGGAGAGGTATATAGGTAATAACTACTGGACACTCAAGAGCACAGACAAATGTGTGGAATGAAGATATCGCCTCAATTCTGAATGTTAATGAGAAGTGACACTACAGAGGGTCGGAATGTGCGAGGAAAATGGGTGGACGAGATGGAAATATTAATAAGATATGAGAAAAGTTGGTAGGTAGGTAAAAGGCCATGGAATTTATGGAAATCTACATGTACTTAGTTGGTCTGCTCATCCTGTTGCTGCTGAGCATGAGGTCTTGTATTCGATTCTCGGTTGGGGCAAAATGTTATTGGATTTCTCCAGCAGAATTTGGAAGTTCATGGTAATAAGCCTGCCTTCTATTATATGGGACATATCTGGCTAAATGTTTGTCGGTCCCTACACAGGCTACACACTACAACCCCGGCCTGATGCTACCTATGTTTATGTTTGACAGTATGACAACAAACTCTTGGCCGAGAAACCAATAGCATGTCTGTCATTTATTGCATGCATCATAATATTGTGTATCATGGTATCGTCATCTAATAGTTTTAATTTATGCTTTAGCTCTAGGTACCTACTAGTTATAATAACTACCATCCTCCTAATTGAATCCTCACACAAGGTCATCAATTCTTACTAACTTATGGAATAATTATTTAATTAACACGTAGATATGTCGCGGTTTCCCAATTAGAATCCATTTGTTGATTCATTGCTTCTTAATTAAAATATGTACGTGTTAAATAGTTAATTAAATTAGATGCTACATGATGATATTTTATGAGTAGTCACTATTTTACCTGCTAATTATTATTAGGTACTACTAAGCTTAACAGAAAAGAGTTTCTCCGTGTTGTTAAATTGATATCCATTAAAAGTCAAAGTCAAACGATCCATTCCAATTAGGCCATTAAAACATTAAAAGGCACTTTTGAACGTCAAACTACGAGGAAATAGAATTAAATTTGGTTGTGTAGTCATTGTGTGCTGGACCACCTAGAGTTACCATATCACTACCGGGACAAATCCTGAGATCATACCAGATCTCAGGAATCCTGAGATCTCAGGATTTTAGGCTCTTCTCAGGATTACGGCCGGATTTTGGAAATCTCAAGAAATCTCAGAATTTTTAGAATTTTCAGAAAAATAGAGTAGATTTTTCAGATCTTTTTTATTAGAAAAACAAATAATAATCTTCTGTATATTGGGACTAATTTAAAAATCAACTGTGGTCATGTGAATTGTACAAGTCAAATCATCAATTTTATCATATTTATTTTGCGATGCTACCTTTAAGTAAACTTGTTTTTATCACTGTTCTATAAAACACGATAAGTCCTCACAGTCGGTCTGAAAACACCGTTAGTCGGTTTCTATCATTCGACCACTGAGCGCCCATGATAGAAAAAACTATTTCTACGAAAAAACGATGTAAATTACGTTTGCGACCGAATTCGCAAAATTAAGGAAAGGATTTATCAATGGAAATCAGGCTTTTTCTCCGGACTTTTTAATTTTTTATCTAGTAACCCTAGGACCACCCGAATAATCCCGCCCATAATATGTTTACAGCACATAAAACGTTTACCTAACCTATAATGACCGTTTTACTTACATTTTACATGCTTACTGTTGCATTACCCGCCCGTAAACTTGCAGTGCGCCGCAAACTATCCGCCTGCGTAAACACATAGTTTATGTTGTTGGTTTTACCATTATAAGTTGCTATTGTTACTTTCTGCAATCATGTAACGACCCATCATTGTTTGGTATTAAGTTGGCGTGACGTCACGGTGCCCATAGGTTCGTGGAATATTCCGAGAAACCGCATTGTTTTGGTGGACAATACGCATCTTGCATATCGTTTATTTGTGGAATTATCTCCACTTTGTGGTGATCCAATGCAATGGAAGCATGTCGGCAGCTCGGGAGTTCAGTAGAAAGTGCTTGAATAGCTGAGACGAATGCAGTACAGATAAAGAATAATAAATGCTTATGGTATATTATCATAACAGAATTTGGTTTTAGGACGGATCTGGGTATTAGCAAATTGCACGCCTGTTGGCACAGACACGCAGTGCCTTAGCTTAGATATGTACTTGTATTTGCTCTGCGGTTCGCAATTTCGAATCTCCACGGAATAGTGAATGGAATGTTTTTCTTTTTCAAGTGCAGTGAGGAACAACACTGAAAAAAAGTACCTACCTAACTGAAATGGCTGTTCAATGAAATTAAAGTAATTTGTCATCGGTAGGTAGCTGCCCTGATACATTAGTCGCGTCGGCCTATGTAGGCGTTGGTAACATGTACCTACAGGAAATGTAGCAGTAGGTCTAATACCTTAGAGAGGTTCTGCTGTAAAAAAATAAACCGTTGCATCGGGAAACCTCGTTTGCTATAAAATGAAAATTAGGCAACAGACAGTCAGGGAAATTACTTGGCAACATAATATGTACTTAACTACTTACTATTTTCACTAAAATGAGGCAACACACAACACACTCTACTCTGAGAGTTTTGAAAATATTGATATATTTCATTTATCCAAGCCGGCAAGGAGGCAAGTCAAGAAAATATTGTTTGATGAATAAACTGTGCCATCACTCATTTCATAAATTAAAACTTAAAATAAGGGAATTTAATTATATCCCTTTCTAATATTTACCTACTCATTTTTTGTATGGGTATTCTTTTCTTATTTATTTATATTATATTCAACAAAGCACGTTCTCAATATCGGACTTGACGATACTGTGCTTTTTCCCATTGTTTAGTCGGTCATGTTATCACTTAAGGGGCCGTGCACAAAATCAACCCGTTTTGAACAAATTTGATCACTACTTGTGGAAAACACAAGAAGAATATGAAGTTTCTTTTTTGATATTATTAGAGTCGAATTCTTATTCTTGTAGATAGCTTGAACAAATGTTTAAACTAATGCATGTATTAATGGCAATCACCCAAATTCAAAACCCCTTTTCCGCAAAAGTAACGAGCGAGACATGTTTGAGCTTCGCTGAACAAAAACCTACAAAATATTCTGATCATTAAAAATTATTAATAACATCATTATATGGTCTACTCACATATGAACCACAAACATTTTTGACTTCAATACGAAATATAGCAGAAAAAAAATGTTGAAAAAACGTAATTTTTGGAAAACGTCTACACAAATAAGAATTTTTTTTTTTACATTAAAAACACTTTAAAGAAAATTTAAAAATTACACATTAGTCTTAAGGTAACCTTTTAATAGAATCTAAATTTTATTTTATAAATAAACAATAACTTCATTTCGTAAATTAAAGGCAAAGTTAACTATATAATCGACCGCGCATTCGATTTTGCGCGGTCCGCGCAAAATCGTTCAATTAGTAACTAAATAGTTAACTTTGCCTTTAATTTACGAAATGAAGTTATTGTTTATTTATAAAATAAAATTTAGGTTCCATTAAAAGGTTACCTTAAGACTAATGTGTAATTTTTAAATTTTCTTTAAAGTGTTTTTAATGTAAAAAAAAAAATTCTTATTTGTGTAGACGTTTTCCAAAAATTACGTTTTTTCAACATTTTTTTTCTGCTATATTTCGTATTGAAGTCAAAAATGTTTGTGGTTCATATGTGAGTAGACCATATAATGATGTTATTAATAATTTTTAATGTTCAGAATATTTTGTAGGTTTTTGTTCAGCGAAGCTCAAACATGTCTCGCTCGTTACTTTTGCGGAAAAGGGGTTTTGAATATGGGTGATTGCCATTAATACATGCATTAGTTTAAACATTTGTTCAAGCTATCTACAAGAATAAGAATTCGACTCTAATAATATCAAAAAAGAAGCTTCAAATTCTTCTTGTGTTTTCCACAAGTAGTGATCAAAATTGTTCAAAACGGGTTGATTTTGTGCACGGCCCCTTAAATATTTTGACTAAGATTTGTAAACAATGTGTCAACAATCCCACATTACTTTGGACTGTATTAATTTCTTTCTTTTTTCTTTTAGCCACTTTCTAGTTAACCTAGCTTTATCAATGCCGTGAGACTCTGTTATTGGCTTAAGAGATAACTGTCATCATCTCGCTGTCATGTTCAGTGTATGCAGACTTTAAGATGCTAGTTACTTTGTCGCAACTGCATTGTGCTGTTCATTGATAGTGGGGTGAAATTTCACTTAAAATGTCATATTAATAACAAGCTGTTGAGTTTCCAATAAATAAATAAACACCTTAACAAAGTGCTACAGTTTAAGCCAGTCATTTAGGCATCGCCTAACCAAAGTGTTAGTAAAAACGGGCATTAGTGTCCGTTGGTTGGTTAGTTTGCTGGGGAGTTTGTTCCGCCTCTTCTTCCCAGCTAAAAGACTACAAATTTAAGGAAGTGCGAAGGTGGGCGTTTTAGAGGACTGCCTCTAGTAAATTTTGACGTTTAAAAAGTGCTGATTATCAGCCTAATTTGAATAAAACTTATGATTATGGTCCTCGTTTAAGTGTTTACCTCAAACCATAATACCTACTTACGTGGCTATTGTGCTGGCATTTCGTTTCACACTATGAACTAAAAGACGAACATGACAGCTTAAAAACACAAAGGTTAACTGACTTCAGACACAATCACGTGAATTGTGCGAATAATACCCACGTTACTAAAATTCTAATGTAAAAGACTTGTTCAATGGTATAATTTTATAATTGTAAACGTCAAACGAAAATAAGTAGATTAGTCGAGATAGCATCATGGGCCATATATTATGGTTAGTACCAGTTACCTAACGTGATATGTGTGATATGTGGTAGTGTTATAGTGATTATATCTGGGTACCTACCTACTTATCCACGTCACATGACATGGGACGTGTGTGTATGTGTGTCTGACTGAAACGTGCGCACGCGTTTCGAAACGTGAACGTTTGTTCCCACGTGTTTAGGTACCTACATACAATCTTTGATGTGTTTTTAACAACATTGATGCCGAGATAAAAGTCGTTGACTTAGCTTGATCTTCTTACTTCAGCGAAAATGATTCTATGAGAATGAGTCACAAACAATCGGTTCAGTGCTTCAATTACTTACCTACCTATCGTAATCCAATATCCCCGTGGTAAATGAGCGGAGTGGTAATTAGCGGAGTCTTTGCCAGTCGTATTTAATTTACTAATGATCGCTATAATTAAAGTCATTATATATTTAGGTAGCAGTGGCGAAGGTTCCATACAACTCGATTCCTACTGGCTTCCTTTTGAAAAATCGCACAGTCAGTATTCTATAGAGAAATAATAATATAATCACATTAAAGATAATTATGTACTCCGGCTTACCTATTACAAAAAATGACCCTTCGCTACTGCTAGGTACCTACCTACTATTTAGAAACAAAAGAAGTCCTCGGATCATCTCGATTTCGAGAAGGAAACTTATGCAATATTAAAAGAAAGCAGAACAAAGTGATGTAATAAATCGATTTGCGGCAGTCGTCAACAATGAAAGAAAGAAAACCGAAAAAAAAATATAAATACCATGATGCGGGGAAATACTACTGCTTTACGTTGTGAACAACAAGTTTTTGCACCAAAAGAAAGGGTATGCACCTGCAGGAGTCTTTGATCAACTTGTGCGGGGAAACCCCTAACAAACAGATTAAAAAATCTCTGTAAAGAATTACAAAATTAGTATGGTATCTTCCACGTGAATGCAGTAGGTAACCACTTTCATAAGATGTTGTCAAACAGGATATAGAGCAGCTAGTGGCCTACTTCCGCTTCTCTAATACACAAGCTCAGCTAGACCACACAGCATATTTATTATTGTGCAGAAGTAGGTAGTATTGTGTAGCAGAAGCGAGCACATTTCAATATGGCGGCTAGCGGTCAGCTGTTGGAAAGTGCGTCGGCGTGGTCTCGCGGCTACCGGAGCGTGACGCTGCAGTGTTCGCGATCATCAGAGGCATAGTAAGCATGGATGCGTTCGTACGACCCTTTCACGTCCTCGGTTGGCCAAAAATGTGACATTATGTCAGGGAATTGTGTAAAGAGTGGTTTTGAAACTAAAATGGAATTAGCAGGTAGCTTGTAGGTAGTTGGTTTTACTATTAGGAAACGGCTTCTGCATTTTCTGAAGCAAATGCTGTGCTGTATATTATTGCAAACAGCATTTGGTAACAACACGCAATTTTTTTAGAATCTCTCTCACTCAAAACCTCTCAAAATTTTAATTTATTTAATCCATGCGAGACCTCTCGACTTTCTTAACGACTGTGTGTGATAGAATTTTCACATTGTATGCATAATTTAGTTTTCCATCAAAAAATGATTTGAGCATACAAAATATTATTGTACCTATTGTGACTGTAAGTTATTTTTGCACCTTGTTGTCGCATTTACCATTCATACAAGAGTCAGGACGATATATAAGTCATGTCAATATGGACGCCTGTGACAGTTTCGTAATATGGGTTGTGGGACTAACTTGATGAAGAAATTATTTTGGTTGTCATTCATAAAGCAGCAATGCATAGCGTGATAATGTCACTTACAATTTCGATGATAAGCATTAAGATTATAATATAGCAATATGGCGCAATAGCTACCTACTATTGCGCCTCCCCCGAAAAAACAAAATCCCCAGCGTGGTGTTATGTTATGAAAATAGATATGTTTATTTCAGCCTATAAACAATCACTGCTGAAAAGGGATGTGTTGTTAAATGAACACAGAGTTATGACATCATTGAATGTTACACTGATCACAGCTAGGCTGTTTTTTTAATAAAATTTGTAAACTGCATTATCATTTTGATGTGACCCTGAACACCATGGTTCCTCTTTGCTGTAAAACCATCGGAAAACATTAGAGAACAGATTCTCGAATGTTTTCCGATATGTTTGTATATCTGTCTGTGTCTGTTTTATGCATTGCTGCCTACCAAATGCTGCATATAATATTGATACCTGTGCCGCGCGCAATCGATACTGTCCAAGTAGGTATTTGTGTCACGGCTGGCGGCTAGCGCTCCAGTTCGCGCTGTCGAGCACTGGGTCATCCCGTTGTATACCCTTATCTTCGCGCTGTTGCCTAACGGGGTAAGTAGAGCTCGTAGATAATAGGCACCGTGCAGTCTGTTCTTAGCATCGAGCACTTGAAGTACGCGGGCGTACACCTACCAAGTCCTTGCACTATTATTTAACTTGTGTGTTAGTCATGGTTATTTACCCGATGATTTAATGCAAAGAGTCGTAGTGCCAATTGTTAAGGATAAGACGGGTGACTCATCGGATCTGTCTAATTACAGACCGATCTCGCTTGCGACTGTCATAGCTAAGGTGCTGGATAGTTTGCTTGACCGACAGTTAGAGAAGCCCCTCCACTTGCATGACGCACAGTTTGGGTTCAGACCCGGTTTGTCAACTAAGAGTGCAATCCTCTGTCTCAAGCAGACTGTTCAGTACTATACGGACAGAAACACACCAGTTTATGCTTGTTTTTTAGATCTTTCAAAAGCTTTTTATCTGGTGTGTTATGACAAGCTGTGGCAGAAGCTAAAATGTGAAACAGACGTGCCACATGTGATTGTATCCTTGCTGCGGTACTGGTACAGTAAACAACAGAATACCGTTAGATGGGCGGGTGCGCGGTCGGACGTGTATGGCTTGGAGTGTGGAATGAGACAAGGGGGTTTATCCTCCCCTCGCCTCTTTAACCTGTACATGAACCGGCTGATCGGTGAGCTCAGCAGCACTGATATTGGATGCTCCATAGACGGAGTATGTATAAATAACATTAGTTACGCTGATGATATGGTGTTGCTGACTCCGTCGATCGGTGCGTTACGTAAACTTTTGCGCATTTGTGAGTCATATACGGAGGCCCATGGGCTCAGTTACAATGCTAAAAAGAGTGAATTCATGATATTTAAAGCCGGTACCAAATGTTACTCTTCTGTACCTCCTGTCACTCTTTGCGGCATTCCTTTAAAAAGAGTGCATCATTTCAAGTAGCTAGGTCACTGGGTCACTGATGATTTGTGTGATAATCTGGACATTGAGAGGAGAGCGCAGGGCGCTGTCTGTCCGGTGTAATATGTTGGTTCGCAGGTTTGCGCGATGTACTAGACCTGTGAAGGTGACTTTATTTAAGGCATATTGTCAGTCGTTTTACACGTGCAGCCTGTGGACCAACTTTACGCAGCGGGCGTACAGCGCACTGCGCGTACAGTACAACAATGCTTTCAGGATACTGCTGGGGCTTCCGCGGTTTTGTAGTGCTTCGACTATGTTTGCTGAGGCGCGAACCGATGATTTTTTCGCGATCATAAGGAAGCGGAGCGCTTCACTAAGTCGCCTACGAAGCAGTTCGAACAGTCTCCTGAAGGTTTTGTCCGAGCGGTGGGACCTGTCCCTGATACAGAGGTGGATGCAGCTTCATGTTAGCGCCTCGCCTCGTATTATTTAAGATGCGTGTATGGTATGACACAATTTTGTATGTTTAATTTAATATTGTGTATGTTTAATTTTGTTATTCTTTGATTCTTTTAATGTTATTATTTTATTTTATAATTAATTTAATTTAATTTGGTTGTGTGATTGTAGTGTGTATGTGTAATTTTATTTTTATTGATTATTTTAATGTACATGTTTTTAATGTGATTTTAATTTTTATAATTTTTCTATGGACTATGTCTGAAATAAATGATTAATAATAATATTTGAACCAAAAATTATGTGGTTAATCTTCATATCAAACAGACCTGAAGTAAAATCCCTAATTGATGGAAATAATACCTATTAGGGTACAGAGGGTTGCGCCTGGTGGTGTTCTTAGCTTGAACTGATAGTCGCCTTATTCACATATGCTGACCCATGCACTTGTGTCTTTACTAGTACCTAGGTAGGTACTTTATGTATAGGACAGGACATGTCTTGTTTAGGTTCGATCAATATTGTCTTCTTATGATAAAGGCAAAAGTACTATAAGTGCGGTGACTGACCAAGAGTGATAACACGCCGCAAAATTACAATTGAACTTATTCATAATATTGCATTGATTGTGATAATTCAATTAATTGAGTAATTAAAATAATTGTGATTGGCGCTACTCAAGGTAAACGTTGATGTGTTGATGTTAAATAACAGTTATTGTTTACTATTTTCTGTAGGTAATATTGTTGTAGGTATTATTGTGTAAATCCGAATTTTAAAATAGGTACCGGTTTTCATAATTCCGAATGGTTCAAAATTCCTAATATAACAACTCCGATTTATCATTTATTCTATTTTTATAATTAATAAATTTCAATATTCCTTACATTTATAATTACTATTCTCAAAATACCGAGTTTTAATAGATCGAATAACAAAAAGTCCGACTTAATGATATTACGAAAAATTAAAAATACGAATTCCGATGATTAAAATACCGATTCCGAAATAAAAAGGCCTTGTAAAACTGAATATCAAGACAAATAAACACAACCAACAATAGAGAGGATCTGGGGACCTGATCCGTCTGTGGTCACAGTTCTAACCTAACCTGTCCCAAATGATTCACCAACAATAGATGGTACCCGAAGCAGGTATATAAGGAGAAGAAGAAAACACAAATGTTAATAACAAAGTAGAAGTTTTAAAATTTCATCAAACGTTACTTATAGATTTTGAATTTATACGAGAAACTGAATATTATACTAATTGAGTCACAATCAGAAGGGTCTACCCTTTATAGCAGAACTTTTTATGTGATAATATTATTTTGCATAACAGCGGACAGCATAAACTTAGTTTCCCAGAAAATCTTTTGGTAGACATTCATTTATCATACATTCAAAACTCATAATTTTGCAAGTCAGAATCATCTTTAGGGATAAATTTCATATCCATAGGAATTACAAGGTAGAATCATCAAATCGCAGAAAGTTCATAGTCAGTATCGTCTTTTAGCATACATTTCATGTCGATAATCACTAAAAGGCAGAAAATCAGTCAATCAAAGCATCAATCATTATAAAACAGTTGATTGTGAACATTATCATTATTATAACCATCTACACCATGCATGCAGCATGCAAGCAAGCATGCAGCATGGGTGCAGCATGCAAGCAAGAATGCAGCATGCAAGCAAGCATGCAGCATGTAAGCGAGCATTTTACATGCAGCAGGCATGGTTTCTGCGGCGGTCCCACGAGAGCTTATTGTCGCAGATTTGTTTAACGCTCACCACCGCAGCTTTGCCGGCCAGCCTCAGCCGCGGCGGCGAATGTTAAAACCACCTGCGCCTACGCGGGTTTTAGTAATACTCTAGGAGTGGGGCAGACAAGACTACGTAGAGTCGGTTTCGCAGCGATTCGTTTCTGTCACTAACTTTTATAGCACAACCTCCTTGTACTGATTATTATTTAATAAGTAAGTTGAATTCTGAATCTTCTATCTATATGTATATATAAAATGATAAACTGACTGACTGACAGGGTGATATATCAACACACAGCCCAAACCGCTGGTCCTAGAGACATGAAACTTGGAGGGTGTGTTCTTTGTGAAGAGAAAGTTTCCACTAAGAAAGGATTTTTGGGAATTTCACCCCTAAAGGGGTAAAATAGGGGATGAAAGTCTGTCAGTTTTGAAGTTAGGATCTTCAAATTTTGTGTTTAGGCTGACGATTGAAAATTAATGTATACGTGTCTCGGCGTTTTTGATAATTCTACACCCCAAGAGTTAAAAAGGGGAGTGAAGGTACTATGTTTGTTCGGGTGGAATGCAACTCAATTTTGTACAACTGATTGAGCTGAAATTTTGCACACACCTTTGGTTCTGGTATAAACACATTTTTATGAAAGACATTCCTTAATCCTGCCTCCAGGATCGTCTCCTCAAGAGAGAACTCTACAACGGTTAGTAGCACGGTCACGAAACTTTGTTTACGCGTTCAATTTTGATAGATAAAGATGATTTTTAACCGACTTCCAAAAGGAGGAGGTTTTTTTTTTTTTTTTGTATTTTCAGCGATTTCTTCGCCAATTGTGAACCGATTTTGATGATTCTTTTTTTTGTTTGGACAAATATTATTCCGCGGTGGTCCCGTTTAAATTTGGTGAAGATCTGATGCTGATCTTCGGAGATATCAATGGAACTCTTCAATAATAGACAGCAAACGCTTGGATGTTTATTGTTTACACAACACCATAACATAACATCACGCCTGTATGCTTTAAGGGGGTACGCAGATGTGTACCAGTGCACAAACATGTAGATAATTAGGTATGCTAAGTTCCATTTTATTGGGGACTAGTTGTGCCCGCGGCTTCGCTCACGTGAGCGCGCATTCTTTTGGCATTATTAGGGAATATTACATGGGAACGTGAAGTCGTAGTATATTCCTAATATCCTCTACAAAATAACCCATTTTAATATTATAAATGCGAAAGTAACTCTGTTTGTTTGTTATGCTTTCATGACTAAACAGCTGATTGGATCGTAATGAAAGGCAAGGAGATAGATTATATCCTGAGGAATGATACAGGTTATCGTTTTTTTCTTACACATACACATCAAAATTTCCTCGCGAACGAAGTCGCGGGCAAACGCTAGTGTCATATAAAATAATAAATAATCAAAAATGTTCAAAAAAAAAAAAAGGTCATCACTATAATTTAAATTCAAATTCATCGAACGTCTCATCACTATCACGAATTAAATTATAAAAAAAACAATAATAAAACAATGTCAGCATATTAAACTCATTAAAATATTTAAAAACATGTCATATAAAATAACAAATATCAACAATGTCCAAAACAACTAAAATAAAAAAATCATACAATTTAAACTCAAATTCATCAAACGTCGCATTTACATTTCATCTATTGAATATAGGCATCTTTCCAATAGAAATGCCTTGAGCCTTCCCTTGAATGAGCCTGTGTACAGTATGCTTTTTAGCTCTATCGGTAATTTAAATACTAGCTGTTGCCCGCGACTTCGTTCGCGTGGAAATTTTGGTGTGCATGTGTGAGACTGCCTCGTTGGTCTAGTGGTCGCAAGCGCGACTACTAAGCGTGGGGATCGATTCCCGGGTCGAACAAAGTGTTAAAAAAATATGTTAATTTCAATTACATAAAGTTGTCACACACATGATTATGAGATCAAGTTTTAAGCAAGGAGATGCTTGTGTTAGGGGGCGTCCATTAATAACATGAGGCGATTTTTTGACTCCCCTTGGTGGGATGTCGTGAGGTTTGGCTTGACTCCCTCATCTCCCTCCCAATCTCACGTGAGATTTATCATAATGCGTAGTTTAGTAGATATAAATACGGTAATCTATGCTTGATTGCGTTGAATTCACTAAAAAAATAGAGAAACACGTTTACTTAATTAAACTGAACTGAGCGAACTGATATTTTCCTCGTGAAATCGGGTGATATTGGGCGCAACCCCCCCCCCCCCCTTAAACGCCTCACGTAAATAATGGACGCCCCCTTAGGTCACTCCGCTCTTCCACTTCACACTAAACAATGTATATGCAATTGAAAAATCAGGAATTTCTCAGTAGCAGCCACGGAATCTGGATTTGTGCCCGGTTGATGGCAATAGGCACTATATACAACGTGTTACAGAATAAACGCAAGACCTCTCGTGTGGTGTCTCAGACACCATGGAACTGAACAACTTATGTTCTATGACTTTTGGAAATTCATAACGTTTTTTATTAGTTTTACCATACATGTGTATGTGGTCGCATGTGGTCGCTCACAATGGGCCTCATCAGACGGCTTAAAGTCACCCAAAGGGCAATGGAGAGGGCTATGCTCGGTGTTTCCTTGCGTGATCAAATCAGAAATGAGGAGATCCGCAAGAGAACCAAGGTTACCGACGTAGCCCGAAGAATAGCCAAACTTAAGTGGCAGTGGGCAGGGCACATTGCTCGCAGAACGGATGGCCGATGGGGCCGAAAAGTTCTGGAGTGGCGACCGCGAACCGGAAGACGCTGAGGCCTCCCACTAGGTGGACCGATGACCTTGTAAAGGTTGCAGGGATCCGCTGGATGCGAGACGCACGGGACCGGTCAATGTGGCGACGCTTGGGGGAGGCCTATGTCCAGCAGTGGACGTCTTTCGGCTGAAATGATGATGATGATGATGATACATGTGTATCAGCTGATTGCGTCCGTTCCTATAGAAAGTTTTTTTTTTGCGAATTTCAAGAACTCGTAGAACAAAAGTTGTTCAGTTTCATGGTCTGAGACACCACACGAGAGGTCTTGCGTTTATTCTGTTACACGTTGTATAGGCCTATTACATGGGACTTCAATATAACTGGCGAAATGTGTGTGTACGATTAGGTACTCGTCTGCCCAACCCTTCGGGGCTTCAAGGGGTGATGTTATGTTATGTGTGAGAACTGACTGCCAGATCAAAAGGTGATAATGTACTGGTGACTACAAAAGGCGTCCTTTTGGGTGCTGTAATTCCGGGCGAGAGAGGTCCGAAACCAAATTAAATGGCGTTGAGGCGACGATATGGCTTTAAAAATCGGTGTATTTTGGCGCTATACAACTTTTTTTCAAAGTGAACCTTGTTGGGCGCTTTTTATTCTAATACCGTTCTGTATACAACATTAATATGGATAGCATTAAATAGTATGTTGGAGCTGCTGAAGATTGTACAACTATCTTTGCATTGTATAAATTCAATCTCTTTAATAGTATTATATAGCCGCATAGCCCATATTGTGTGAGTACTATGTACTAGAAAGCTGTCATTCGCTAGAAACCTACGTCTTTTCTTGACTTGTATGTGCCCTGGCGGTTAGGAGTTTTCATGCTCACTCAAATGTCTCGCTGATGGTGGCGCGTGTGTCGGATCATTTAGTTCCCTTCAAAATGGTTGAGTTGAATTTTGCTGATACATGCGTCATGTTCGTGAACGGGCGCTGTCAGTTGTGACTGGTCATCTCTTGACTGCCACGGCTTATTTGAATTGTTTATTTTATTTTTGAATTGTTTTCTATGGACACTTTTAACGTACACATCTTGCTACATCGTTCTCACATAATGTACCATCTCAACATGAATGATGTAATCAAGAGTTTGTAAAAGTATTCTGATTTAAAAGAGTGTCCATGGAGTTTCTTGCCCGTTCTTCTCCATAGAGATCTACGTTTGGGAATGGGCAACTACAGTACTTTCACAGTTCTTATGCCTTGTGACTGGGACTGTAGCTCTGTTTTAAGCTTTCACGGTTTACAACTAAACTTATACTGTCACTTACGGGATATCTTCCGTGATTGTTCATTATTTCACACAATCACGGAAGATATCCCGTAAGTGACAGTATAAGTTTGGGACTGTAGCTATTGTTGTCTGTGTTTCGACAATTCAAAAGTGCCTGTAACTGGCCTATTTGAAATAAATGATTTGATTTTGATGTAAATGACTTTTTGCGAGATCCCTTAGACCTCCTTAATTCGGCCCTGTCGCAAAATCCGTTCTTAGCAAACGTCTACTAACTATAAACTACCTCACTGCCAAATATCAAGTTTGTAGCACCAAAAGTTAAGGACTTTCGTCCAAACTTGCGAAAGCCCTTAGGTCTCCTTAATCCGGCCCTGTCACAAAATCCGTCCTAAGCGGACGTCTACTAACTATAAACTACCTCCCCGCCAAATTTCAAGTTTGTAGCACAAAAAATGAAGGACTTTCATACAAACTTGCGAGAGCCCTTAGACCTCCTTAATCCAGCCCTGTCGCAACATTCGTTCTTAGCGGACGTCTACTAACTATAAACGACCTCCCTGCCAAATTTCATCTTTATACGTCTAGCGGTTTTCGATATTTCGTGATGAGTGAGTGAGTGACCTAGATTTCTCATATTTGAACCTCTCTTTGAGTGCCAAATTTTTAGTGCAAAGAGTAAAGACAAAAGGAAAAATAAAACAAAATTAATTTTCAGCCATTCCGACTACACTACGACTACTTAAACCTATTTACGTAAATTATTAACTTTATCATAGATATCGCGTATGAGGTTACCAACTAAATTCAAAAAATTAATATCTTTTGCGTCTCTTGGTCGATTTTGATGAAATAAACGCTAAATAATGCCCACAACTATGCTTCTTATTTTGTTATATTTCGATTTTGAATACAATGAGGGGTTTTTACGTGATGCGCGCACAAACGAACAGACAAACCGACAAACCGAAAAACAGACAAAAATTTAAAAAAAAAATTTTTACTTTCTATTACTTATTTCTCGCACCTTCCAGTGGTTTTTTAGCAAAAATCTGTAATGTACAGACACGGAAATCTACGATTTTATTATATGTATAGAAGAATAGATATAGATAGATATAGATAGAAGATAGATAGAATAGATAGAAGAATAGAAATAGATAGATGTAGATATAGAAGATTGATATAGATAGATATAGATTATGATTGCCTGACACTGTGGACTATGCTTCACTATTCCAAGAGCCGGGGTGATTTTCTTTGCAAGGTCTTCTCTACGCGTTATTTCTCTTCCCAGCCTGCCCTCGTCTGTTTCATAGTCATAAATATATTTTTTAAAGGTGTTTAACAGCACCACTACATAAAGGCTAGGCACTGTTAGGATGCCAAGTTCTTTGAAGTACGGACGACAGGTGTCTTGTTGAGCGATGCGGACAATAGTTCGGATCGCTCTTTTCTGGAGAAAGAACGCCCTGTGCCAGTTGTAGTGGTAGCTGTCTCCCCAAAACTGTATGCTATTCCTAAGTTTGTACTCAATCAGCGCATAATATACCATTTTTAGATGTTTTATGCTCACTTCATCTCTAAGAGTTCTTAAGGCATAGCAAGCAGATGATATTGATGCGCCCAAAGCTGCTACTTTCTTCCAGTTTAACAAATTAATCATCAATATAAATTCCCAAAAACTTAACTTCCCTGACAAGCTCAATTATAACTTTATCTAGCTCAATGTCCATAATATCTTTGCTACGCGCAGTAGTTTTGAATAACATAATATTGGTTTTAGACGTATTTATTATAAGCATATTTGCATTAAACCAAGAATGAAAAGTCTCCAGTGCTGCATTCACCTTAACAGAAAGGTCATGGATATCATTAGCTGCAACTATAGCATTAGTGTCATCTGCAAACACTACAAGATGTATGTCCGGCAAAAGTTTACGTAAGAAATTGAATAGATCTTTAGTGAATAATATGTATAATAAAGGGCCCAAAAGAGGCACTCCAGCTGTAATGTTTATCATAGATGACCTACAGTTGTTTTTATGCCCGTTTAGTTTTGTAGAATCAAGTTCGACAAACATTTTTCTAATATTAAGATATGATGAGAAGAGCTATAAGGCTTTACCTCTTACGCCATAGTGCTCCATTTTTGTGATCAGTAGTTTGTGGTCAACAGTTCAAAAGCCGCGCTTAAGTTCAAAAAAATACCCGCTACCCTCAATTTGAAGTTTATTTTATTTACTCATCATTTAGCAACGCATAAATAACATCTCCAGTACCCACATTCTTCTGGTGTCCAAATTGTCTTTAATTACTTTATTCAAATTCAGATGTCTACTTAAACGATCTTTTAAAACTTTTTCGAAAATTTTTGAACAGTTTTTGTAGACAATTTTAACAGAATGGTTTCCGAGAGATGGTAGAAGACGTGTTGGCAGACCAACAGCTAGACTACAGAAAATCGCGGGGAACACCTGGATGTGACTCGCACACAAAGGAAGCATAACACAAAAGGAAGGCCTGTTCCTCAGCAGTGAGTGGATGCAACAGACCTTGGCTGCCAACGGTGATGATGATGATGGCAAATGATGACATACATTTTCGATCGCACAGAATATTCGCACACACAAACAAGAAAACGCTTGTATCTGTACAACATACGAACCTTCCTCTATAGACACACAAGCACCTCACGTTCGTCAGCATGCGTCACGCGTCACTTCGCGGGCAGGACGAGGGTCCAGCAGATCACAGATAGTGACACAATACGTTTCCTTTGATGAACCAGTGAGCTGTCTGGCATGTGAGCAGGCAACATTTTAGATAATAGCACCTTTGTCACTTGCGCCTCGGAGGCATAACGCCGAACTCACAGTCATCAAAGCAACAAGTCTATGAATCTATCCTGCACCCAATGTGCCATAATTATGCAGCACGGCTTTTCCCTCATGACCTTGACCTTTAAAATGTCGTTGACGTTCCCAAGCACTCGAAGTCATGGACGCAATCTATTTACGCAAGAAAAAAAGTAGTAAAGTATTGAAAATAATAGTGGAAAATCTGTCTACCAAAAATGTATTGTGATTATGTGGCTTCTATCTCAATTGTTCCTTCCTGATTTAAACAAATAAATACTTCTGCAGCGAGTCACTAAATCCCGATAACTCATACATGTTCTGTACGTCACCATCTGCTTAGCCTTTTCCCCAATAATCTTGGGGTCTGCTTCCAGTCTGGATGCTGCTGAACACTAATACTTCATATAGAGCTATTGATATTCGCCCATTGTTGTGTAGCTCTAACACCTAAAAGAAAATAGTTCCGTAGAGACTGTGGGTGCGGTGGTAAGCTGTACCTTATTAGATGTTGTATTGTTGTTTATCTTTTGAGGACAGAAGCTTTCGGTCTATATTATTCAGTAAGTTATTATAACACAGCACTTCGCACCTAATTGCGTATCTGGCCTGTTTTCTTTCGTCAGCGATATCTTTTCCATGAATTTTCCACGTACTGAAATACACCTTGAGACACATTGACATGAGTTAAGATAATATAATTTTTTACATTACAAATTGTATGGGAGACAGTCTGTCTTCAAGCCATTGTGGTGTGTTTCATATTTAGTTCCCTACACGTATAAACTCGGGCGACGCAACATTTCAGAATTAGCTAGTACACATTTTCTCATTCATCATCTCATTACAACACGTGTGAATTATGAGAAAAATTGTTTTTAATTTTTCCAGTTCCAAGTTATGTTTTCAGTTAGAAGATTCGACATGTTCATTTAGGTAGTCTTAACAAATGAATGCTAAAGACAGTAAGCCAATTTTAGCCAATTAGTCTTTCCTCTTCCTATCCTTCAATTTACTTCATTACCGTGTCTAGTTCAAATACGCCAGCGCGACCTATTAGGTAATCTGGTCTGATTCTCATTACCTAGGCTTGGTTATGTTCGACCTAGACTTAGCCCCAATGATTTTTTTTAGCCAATTGCTTAGCGACTGTGCCAAAAGTGCCGTCGATGATGACGAGGTGATTATCAAAGGATTGCGTCAGTCTTCCCGGAAGATCTCTTTTCAAGAACATCGAGATTAACTCATCAGAATCAAGCGGTAGCCTCATTGCTGATGAAAGGGTTACTACAAACGAAGGTAGGTAATGTGTTGATGGTGTTGCAATGGTTCTGGATATATCATTTTTGACAGCAGTACCTTGAACTGGTCTCTAGGGTTTTTTCGGTTAGAAAAAGACTGGACACAATCGTTTATAAAGTGAAAAAGTGCACAATAAGAATGAATTGTGTAGGTCCTGTTGTAATCCTTTTTAGGTACTACTTTCAAGTATCTTTGATTATTTAGGTACCTACAGCACAAAGTAGAGTACTTGTGGCGATCTGCTTTGTCATATTTATGTCGTATCATCGCATGCAGCGAGCCTTAGATAATGTTCCCGAGGGAGCGCAAACAGTCCACTTGCGACATTTTGCGTAGTAGTGGCCGATAAAATAACGCTTACAATACAATACCATACTATAAAACTACATAAAATGCGTAGAAAATTATTCTTTGCAAGGTTGAATTATAATTTTGTCACTGCGTCTCCTTTCTGCTTCGTATTGAGATTTTGAGAACCAAGTACCATCACCAATAATGTCGTTACTTGTAAAAGTGATGTAGGCTAGTCACTTATATCTGTACATTAACCTAGGATGTTGTAATTTTTATTGTAGGTTTCTACTAATATAATAAAACGATTTGCCAAATTTCAACCGTCGGAAATGAATAGTTTCGGAGATATTAATTGTAGAATTATTGATGGCATTGTATTGAAAACGACGATATTTCACACCACAGACTATTTTGGTTCACACCACAGACTATTTTGGCATAGAATATAACGTACGTGTGGAATGTGCAGTGAGCAAAGCACACAATGCTATTACAAAAAAAAACTGACTCTATAGAATTGGTCAAATGTGCGTGTAATTTAAAAGTAAAGTAAATGTGGCCTTACAACGAGCTTGAATTCAGAACCGAATTTGTCAACCCCGACACGCCGTGGTTTTGGTATGTCCTACCCCTAGAGTGTTTTTTAGAGCCCGGAGGCGCGGAGGGAGGGCAGCCCCAGCCTGCCGTGACAAAGGCGCAGGCATCGCGCGACCCGTAGCGACCGAGGCTGGTCGCCACCGGAGGTGGCGACAAACAAGCCGAAGGTGCGTAGGGGAACGTGATCGCCTGTGACTTTGTTACGCAAAGGCGAAGGGGCTGCTATTCCCGCAGCGCCGGAGATAAGGCAGAAGTACTGGTTCTCACTCCCCTACCCTTTCCTCCCTGAAAAATAGGGACAGAAAAAGTAAGGTTACCGTAACTACAGGGCGGGGGTACTCCTCTCCCCCTCCGCCCCCATCAGCAGGTGTCCCGTATGTATAAAATTACCGATTTTAAGGCTTGTATTAGTATAACTCAAAAATAAATATTTCCCTTTTAAAAAATCATTAAAAAAAAACTATGCACTTCCGACGAATTTCCCCCTCCTCGGGGGGTTCCTATGACCCTCCCCTCCCTTCCCTCCCCTCCCCCTCCCCCTACCTACATGTACTTATATAAGTGACCTTCTGTGATGTAACTCCAAATTTTTAAAATACATATTTTTTTGCCTGATGGTATCACATTGAGCCATATCTTTCATTATAAAAGCGAAGCAACTCCAACAGTTGCATTAAAATCACATAGATGGCATTACTTGTTCATACAGAGAAATAAAACTTCTAAATATTCACTTTAAAAGTGAAGTGAGTCACAAGTCACTTTTAATAGTGAAGTAAGTCCGGAGTTGATTAATTTTTATTGTGATCAATGTTTTATAAAATTAATAAAAAATATCTTTGATAAGTGTTTGATAGCTTATTTTGATGGATTTTAGTGATTCCGGGTCTGAATATCAGCCTACTTCCGAAGAAAGTTGTTCTGAATCTGGTAAGCGTATTTAAATATTATTCATTGTTTATCTAACCTTAAAATATTATTTATATTTTTGGTTTCTTTTTTCTCATTTTACATTTGGTTTTGAGGTATTAACTCTTGTGATTTTCACTTGTTCCAGATATCGCAATTATGAATGAATGAATAACGCTAGGTACATTGCCCCACAAAACTACTTACGCAGTTTAACTGTGGGTGGTGTGGGTGTAAATAGACCCTTAACATAACCGAAAGGCACTGGTTCTCCCCGTCTTAACGATCACTTTATTACAATTTCAATTTTAAGAAACACTAAATCCCGACACACCCTTTTATAAAGTGCCTAGATTTATGTAAGAAAAAGCAAGGACGACCGGCTTGCTTGTACAATATTCGACAAGACCCACTCTATCCATCAAGAAGTCCAATTACTAACGCAAAAAAGAAAGATTTGCTTGATCTTCTACCATACATTGCACCAATTTATCAACATTACTACAAAAATCTTCCCATAGATATTCCAACTCGTTCAATCACTCGTAATACCGATGAGCGTTCATCTGATGACGAAATTACATATGGTTAAAACACAACTTGTTACTATAATAGTGATGTAACTTCAGAAAAAAAAGAGTTTTAGTACATTTTTAAGTTTCTTCAAATTGTCTTTGATTAGTATTAAACAATAAAATATAGAAAACATTGAATGATTTTTTTTTCCTACACTTTAATTCGCAAATAGCTCGTTATTTTAAAATTCAGTTACAAGGAGATAATTCACTTTTACAATGAACGAAACTATTACAGTATTGATTGGATGAGAACTTGGACTTCATTCCTCTTCAGTACAATTCTCGGTTAATTTCATCACGCACTCGAGTGATTAGTGTCAAAGTCACTAAAGCCGTTTTAGGCCTCGGCCTAAAACGCCTATCGCCTTTCGCCATGAAGGTATCTGAACACACTTTAACACCACAAACATGCAGCATTTTACGCCCCCAGCTCCGGAATTGAATAATGGCGGGAAGGATGTCAGCGCGCTAAGAATAGCTACGCGGACGCACGCCGGCGGAATAGGCAGGATCCTGTCAGCCCCGCGCTATTGCTGACCGCGTGGGACGCCCTGCTTCTAGCACTTTATTGTTTATTTACCAACAAATTCGGCCATGGACTTCACGCTCGCTACTGAACTGAGTATTGCAAATGGATAACCGTCGATCGTATCGATGCACACAATTTTCACTTTCATGGAACTTATTGAAGAATCCCGTAAATACTGTAATTGAAAAGGTTCGCTATAGAGAATGAGTCGTGGCAGTTATATACCACTACTGTACATTAGTGTCCGACCGAAATTGGTTTTACGACCGAAACCGAAACCGAATTTCGGCAGCGGTCTCAGTTTCACCGGTTGGATGGAATTCAACAAGCCAGCCGCCGAACATGACCGATTACAGCGCGAGAACTCCCGAACGCAGTTCCGGTTTCGGTCGTAGTTTCGGCAGGTTGCTGCCGAAATCGAAACTAAACCGAAACTGAAACCGAACTTTCGGTCGGACACTATTGTACATACGTTGAAATAAATATAATAAATAAATAAAATAAAATTACACACGTAGGATACACGTAATAAAAAAATTTACCGTTATAACAGACATAGCTCGATTCAGTTGATGAATTTTCCATTTTCCTTGGAAGTAACTTTGCGACCTTAATATCAGCGGTTTCATTAAACAAGTAGCACTCTCACTGCTGACATCATAACTATGTAATTAGCCGATTCTCGGAATTCTGGGAATGTTCAAGTTTCCTTTTGGATTATGAAACACGAACCTATCGATGTCCCTATGTGGTATAGGGACATCGAATGGTTAAAGTTTGATTTTATGAGTTCATAATTTAAATGCACGGGCAATGGACCGCAGCATACTTAACGTTAAACTTACTGATCGAATAAGAAACACCATACTGCGGCCCAGAAGTCAAATGGCTGACGTAGTCCATAAAGCTGCAAAACTAAAATGGGACTGGGCAAGCCATGTCTGCCTGTAAAGCTGTAGGCCCGAAAACCAAAACTAGGATAGCTAGACGGGTCGCGCAGACTGAGGAGGGAATGGCGGTTCGCCTTGGGTGGCTTAGTTTCTCTTTCTGTCAACAGGTCATGCCATGTTTAAATGATTGTTCATTCAGCAAGACGGTGGACAGTGTTAAGACTGACTGCCCCGAATGCACTTATGAAAGTGTCGCCGCTCGTGGAGGCTTTTTTCATACATGTGATGGGTGATATACTAAATTATTACCTATAGTGACTTGTGCGAAGTCAGTCATTGCCTCTCGAGACATTACCTGATCAGGAGTTGTTTTTCACGTGCGCCGCCACCCGTGCGTGCGCAAAACGCGCAGTAGTGCGCAAATCTCCGCCTGTTGAATAAATTACAGTCATTTTGTGGACATTGTGTGATCTTCCGGTGCATATTATGTGCTGTATTGTGCCTTTCTTGCACTATATGATTCACTTTTTAAGATCCCAGTAGCATAGTTGCAAATATTTCAGGTCACATTGGCCAATCCATTTAACTAAATAAGACTAATAGGAAAGATAACAGCCAATAGCGTAATTACCCATCAGCTCAGACAGCCGATTTCATCTTATTACCAAAAGACTAGCACGAAGACCGAAGTCCGAAGGACGTAGAAGAAAGGAACAAACGTCCAAAATGATTTCAGTTTCCACAACTTTCCATAGTGGAGCGACAAACAGTTAGACTCAATTGAGTCAAGTGCGAGAGTGGCCGGCTCCCTGCACCGGGGGCCCAATGCTCCAGCCCACTTATCTGTGACATTGCTCTGATTGTAGGCACGTGTACCTTTAGCATAATGTATGACTCACTGAATTAGTCAGATTTGCAATCAGAAAATGACAATGGATACAGAGGGCAGCACAATCGACGCTTGATAGACAGATTGTTATTAGCAGACAGGAAGTGTTGTCCATTTTTTACCATTAACTCAAAAAAAAAAATAACCTTATTTCAAGCAAGTTAAAGTCTTTACAGGCGGTTTCAGTCTATTAGACTATTTCTATACGAAGTTTTCCTTCACCAATATAGTCAGTGACGTCTATGATTAAAGGATTAAAGTAGATACAATTTTATTTATAGTAACTTTCGAATAGTATAGAAGATATTATGATTGTTTGTATTTACATCCGCAAATAAACATGTTTTAGAAGGAAGGAAGATGCTCATAATAATATTAGTTGTAAATAATAGTAGAAACATTATTAATAACTGCTAGTAGTTGGACGGACGAGGATAATTATTTGCAGTATATTAGCAAGATCATAAAAACGCTAGTAATTGGTATTAGTCTAGTACAAAAACTATTAAAGTGTTCAATCATCAACCGTAGATATAGAGAACGTAGTACTTACGTTAGAATGATGGAGATTGAAGTTCCCAACCATGTTACAAAAAGTTGAGAATTAGGATCTTCAACATTGATATGGAGGAAGAAGCTGAGCTGATTTGGGATAAGATCAAGGAACTAAAGACTATGGTTGGAAGAAACTTTCAAATTTCGATGAGTCAATGCCAGATGCTCAAATATACTAGGATTAGTGTTTGGGATAATGTTAATCCTAAATATTAACATGAATTTGACATCACACAATATAATGAGCCCATAATGTGATCAGTGTTGGGTCAAAGGCCTCATCTCTATTAGGGACTAGGCCTTAGTCCACAATGCGGACTCGGTGCGGGTTGCTAGATGTTACTTATCTTCGAATTTTTGATTCTTGGATATGTCGGATTCCTCAAGATGTTTTCTTTGACACAGTCATGCTATCCAAGAAAATAAATCTTTATTTTAGCTCCAGCACTAGATCAGCAACCGATCAGCGGGTCAATTCCGCCATATTGAATGTCAAGGAGAACCAGGTGTAGTTGCGGTCGCGCGGCACGTGACGACACAAACACTCACACATTCACACATTGGTGCAGCTATATGTGTGTGTGAGAGTGTTGGGATTACTTTACCCTGTTACTGGATGCACTAATGAGATCGTTGCTTTTGAAATAGTTCATGAAGGTCTGATTGGAGTTGACGTGGCGTGTGAGTGTTAAGTCATTGCCCGGAGTATAGTTTTTTGTTCTTTATTGATTGTTGTTGTTACGAGGTCATCATTTAATACAGTTTGGGGCTCTTTTTCTAATAAGGAAATGGTGGCTTGATAATAACAGCCAGGCTAAACCGCGCTTGCCTAGATTGGCCCGAGAGGTCGAGCATGCAAGAGCTTCTCATTGCAATTGACTTAGGGTAGTTGCGATCTTACAATACCTACCTACTGCATTTGTAATGTAGCAAACTTAACTCTTCGAATAACGATTCATGAAGAAAACATGGTTTCAGCCCAAATAAATGTCAACCATATTTCTCCTATAACATTTTGATTTATTCATAGAACAGCTCAGTAACTGAGTTGATCTCCCATGACCTCCGTGACCTTGAGAGAATCATAAAAGTCGAAGAAAACACAAGATTTATCACCTATTACATCACATTGATTGATGATTTCATGCTATTTTAACAGCTTTAAAAGAAACAATTCGTACCTATACGGAATACAGAGTACAATTTTCAATAAAATTCGTGGTAATAGTGCTTTGTCACTGGACTTCGAAAGCAAAGCCTAATCGTTTGAATAAACTTCCAACTGAATGGATAGTAAACATTCTAAACTAAAATAAAAGTCAATGTCCGAATAAAAAATATCTCCTACTAGCTTATGCCCGCGGCTTCGCCAGCGTGGAGTTAGGGAATTGTCCACGGGATCTTACTTCTGGAATAATAAGTCATCTATGTATCTAT
The DNA here is from genome assembly GCA_963082995.1 of Noctua comes. NCBI lineage: Eukaryota > Metazoa > Arthropoda > Insecta > Lepidoptera > Noctuidae > Noctua > Noctua comes. The sequence goes on from OY720268.1 coordinate 577,215, forward strand.
CTATAATACATACATAGATTTACATGTACTTGCTTATAACTTGCAATTATTATTATAAAGTTATATCAATTAAATTAGATACGTGAAATATTGATACCTGGTTTGAGATTGGAAAACTGATACTAACTCTTCACAAAGAATACACCCTCCAATTTACATATCTCTGGGACCCGCGGTTTGGGCTGTGCGTTGGTATATCAGTCAGCCAGTCAGGACATGGAATTTTAAATTGGGGGATGATTTTGTGATACACGTATCTCATCATTTTAACTGAAGTATAAGTAGACATATTTTCAAGTCAATCGACTCCGAGAATAAAAAGTTTCACATAAAATTCAAAACCCCATTTCACCCTATTAGGGTTGGAATTTCAAATAATCCTTTCTTAGTGGATACCTACTCTCCACAAAGAGTACAATCTCCAAATTTCATGTCTCTAGAACCAGCGGTTTGGGCTGTGCTTTGATGTATCAGTCAGCCAGTCAGGACATTGAATTTTAAATTGGGAATGATTTTCGCTGTCCTACCATGGACCATGCCCGGGTCGACGGTGCGTTGTATTCCACGCGCGCCTCAAAGAGTGTCAGCATAATGACGGGGCCCCCCTCTAGAGGGCCAAAGCCTGCCGGGGTCGCGGGACTCATAGAATTACCGCGACCCTGGAACATAAAGGGCTATTGAAGGACACCGTGGATTTTAGTCAGTACAAGTCTGACAGTCCCTCCCGCTCTGCCCTGGGTGGGAGGAATCATTTGATGATTTTACCACGAAGTATATGTAGACACATTTTCAAGTCAATCGACCCCGAGAGAGTTTCACAGAAAATTCAGCACCCCATTTCACCCTCTTAGGGGTGGAATTTCAAAAACCCTTTCTTAGTGGATACCTACTCTCCACAAAGAGTATATTCTCCAAATTTCTGGGCTGTGCGTTGATTTATCAGTCAGCCAGTCAGGACATTGAATTTTAAATTGGGGGATGATTTTGGAAAAACTGTGATACACGTATCTCATCATTTTAACTGAAGTATATGTAGACACAATTTCAAGTCAATCGACTCAGAGAATAAAAAGTTTTATAGAAAATTCAACACCCCATTTCACCCTCTTAGGGATGAAATTTCGAAAAACCCTTTCTTAGTGGATACCTACTCTTTACAAAGAGTACACTGTCTAAATTGTATGCCTCTAGGACCAGTGGTTTGGGCTGTGCGTTGATGTATCAGTCAGCCAGTCAGGACATTGAATTTTAAATTGGGGGATGATTTTGGAAAAACTGTGATACACGTATCTCATCATTTTAACTGAAGTATATGTAGACACAACTTCAAGTCAATCGACTCAAATAATAAAAAGTTTCATAGAAAATTCAACACCCCATTTCACCCTCTTAGGGGTGAAATTTCGAAAAACCCTTTCTTAGTGGATACCTACTCTTTACAAACAGTACACTGTCTAAATCGTATGTCTCTAGGACCAGTGGTTTGGGCTGTGCGTTGATGTATCAGTCAGACAGTCAGGACATTGAATTTTAAATTGGGGGATGATTTTGGAAAAACTGTGATATATGTATCTCATAATTTTAACTGAAGTATATGTAGACACAATTTTAAGTCAATCGACTCAGAGAATAAAAAGTTTCATAGAAAATTCAACACCCCATTTCACCCTCTTAGGGGTGGAATTTCGAAAAACCCTTTCTTAGTGGATACCTACTCTTCACAAAGAGTACACTGTCCAAATTTCATGTCTCTAAGACCAGTGGTTTGGGCTGTGCGTTGATATATAAGTCAGTCAGTCAGTCAGTCAGTCAGGACTTTGAATTTTATATGTATAGATTTTTAGTTTTTTTTTGAGCATTTGATTATATTTTGGTACAATATTAGTGCTTTTGTTTGTGATTTAAAGATGACGAAATAGCTCAGAACAAGTCTCCATGTGTGTTCTTACTACACTTTAGTCTAATGGTCATACAAACGCAAAATTTGGCAACATTTATGCAAATTTCTCATGGATTATTTAAGTAGCCAGAAGGTGACCTTGAGAGGAGACACAAGTTGATTGATGCATTAGATGTAACAAATGAGGAAATTATTCCTAAAATGGACTTCTGAGTGCCCTCAAACATCAAAGGATCTGTAATACTGTCTGTTTATATTTGTACCTATATTTAAACTGTTTTAGTCATTTCTACGGTCACGAATGGCTACATAATAACAGCCCCTCGGGTCGATCAGGTAAAGCCGCGAATGCCTAGTTTGCTCCGTGGATGTGTGACCATGTGTGATCCATTACTTATCGAGTTTCTTCCGTGTCTCGAAAGCACGTAAAGCCTTGGTCCCGGCTGTCATTTGCAGATCTTTGATAGTCGTAGTGTGCACTTGTGCAGGTAGTCATTGGCCCGAAAGTCTGACAACGAGTCTTACCAAGGGCTATCATATTACTCAATACTAACTGGGTTGTGGAGGTCAGATCGGCAGTCGCTCAATATAAAGTACTAATATTTAACTGGTTAGACTGGAAGCCGACCCCAACATAGTTGGGAAAAGGATGATGAGTAATTTCTATGGTTGTAGGTAATAATAAAAATATGGGGCAGCAGCATAAACTGGTATACAACTCATTAAAGAGACTAAATTCCAACTCGGTAACTTAGTTTGCGAAAATCCCTGAAATATCCTCATCATCCCAACACAATCATAGTAAAATAGCGTCTGTTCTATGAATATGTTTGCATTTATTCTCTTAAATGACTTTTCAAACAACAGAGATTAGTGATTTTCAGATATTTTTTAGCTGCGTCTAAAACATCCTGGACATATAGCTTTACTTGCCAACTGACTAATCCTTTCGCAGTTCCGCAGTCATGGTCCACTAAGCAAGCGTTCCGAAAAATAAATCAGTCATCTTAGGGATTCTTCCACAGAAAACAATATTGAAAAAAATATTGTGTCTGTAGCTAGAGACACTAATGATGTAGGTAGAACACGGGGCTCGCCGCGTGAGGACCGCGTCACGCTGGCCGCCCGTGCGTGGCGGTGCATCGCACTGGCGCTGACAAGCGAAAAATTAATAATTACTGTGCGTTACCGCGTACCTAGCCACTTTAAACGGTCGTAGAGACAATGTAGTGACATACAGTTTGTATATAAATATAAAAATTGTGTTTTATCTGTTTCCAATACAGACACTAACACGTATGAGCTCACGAGGTGAGTTACGGCTTCACAGGGAGAAGACCTGAGTCCCAGCAGTGGGAATAATGTATTACAGGTTTTTTATGCTCATGGTAAGTTATTCTTAGATAATTCAAGCTTGGATTTGATATTCAAAGCATGAAATTCGATACAAAAAAGTACATTAACTGCCATAGGCCAACAAGTTATCGAGTAAAAGCTAATTCCACGAACAATGCTAATGGCTCCATTATTTAGCAAGGGCTATCGGTAATCGAAACACGTCTGAACTCGATACAAAAAATAAACGAAAAATAACTGAAAAAATTACGCGTCAGTGATTGGCTGAAAATCATCTTTTCATCTCTGATTCAGATGTTTTATTTAGAGATTGTAGTTGAAAGGATATATTTTTTCGAGTGGTTCTTAGATATATATTTTTTTTATCGTGATAAAATCATCAAATGAGTCCTCCCACCCAGGGCAGAGTGGGAGGGACTGTCAGACTTGTACTGACTAAAATCCACGGTGTCCTTCAATAGCCCTTTTTGATCCAGGGTCACGGTAATTCTATAAGTCCCGCGACCCCGGCAGGCTTTGGCTCTCTAGAGGGGGGCCCCGTCATAATGCTGACATTCTTTGAGGCGCACATGGAACACAACGCGCCGTCGACCCGGGCATGGTCCATGGTCGGACAGCGAGTCGCCCATTACTCGCCGCCCGCAAGCCCGCGCCCACGGTGGCCGGAGATCGTCAGCCGACGTCCGGCGCCGTGGGCGTCTACCACTGCGGCTGGGGTGGAGGGAGGACGCTGTCCTCTCCCTCACGCGGCCCGCCTCCTCCTTCGCGAGCATGACTGCTTCGCAGAAGGAGGCGACCGCTTCCCACTCCTTCTCGTCCCGCAGCATGGCCTCGACCAATGCCGGGCGCGAGAGGTCTCCGCCTATCGCCGCCGTGAGGACACAGCGGTGCTCTGCCCAAGCGGGGCATTCCTGCACCGTATGCTCCACCGTGTCCTCCGGGCGGTCCTCGCAGTGGTGGTGGTTTGTGGTTGGTAAAGACCAACAAATTTGTCAAGACACATTCAGAATGAATCTTTGGGATAGGACAGCGACAAGTGAAATAAATATGTGCTCCACCTTAGGCCGCATCATCGCTTCACATCAGGCGAGTTGGCCAAAAGCAAGCCTATTTAGTGTAAAAAAATATCACATCTACGATCAACACTAGGCGTAGCGCGGCTGTTTTGTGGGACTATCTCATGTACATTTTGAAGTTCTAAAAGTGCCGATTATTAACCCAATTTAAATTACGGACTGTTATTTCACTTCATCATTCCTTAATTTCTATATCTATAAGGTGTTAACGGATCCTTCACGAATCCGTCAACCAAGCATTCTGTACATCAAACTAACTACGCAAAAATTATTGCTAGGGAACGCCTTTTCTTGCGGTGAAAAATCACGGTTATTTTGCGTGCGTTACAGTCTTACGGTAAGACTGTAACGCACTCGAAATATTGTGCTGATAGATGTAGAAGTAAAGTTATAAACCTGTTGTTTATTAAACTTGTAAAAATGTTGGAACTTTGACCTACAATATCTCTGTATCTAGAAGGTTCCTAGGTATGGTCCAGTAATAATAAAATAACGGAATTACGGGAAGAACAAGTGCCTTTCGGCTTCGTTAGGGGTCTTTTTAAGAACCATTATTAAATAAACTACGATGGAAAAATTTTAGCTTCAATGTCTTAGAACGAACTGAAAAGCGATAACCTCAATAACCCCGTCGACGGATTACTGACTTGTCATTGGTAAGATTCTGCCTAATTGATATAAAAGATGAGTTATTGCCTTTGGTGTCTTTTGTTTGTTTGATTCAGTTTTTTTTGCCACCGACTTCTGAAGCTGAAGTCTATTTGTGCAAACAAGTTTTTTTATTTTTACATTTTTAGTTGTAATCTTCTATTTATATAAAATGGTAAACTGACTGACTGACTGACTGACTGACTGACTGGGTGATATATTAACACACAGCCCAAACCGCTGGTCCTAGAGACATGTAAATTAGACGGTGTACTCTTTGTAAAGAGTAGGTATCCACTAAGAAAGGGTTTTTCGAAATTCCACCCCTGAGAGGGTGAAATGGGGTGTTAAATTTTCTGTGAATCTTTTATTCTCTTAGTCGATTGACTCGAAAATTGGTGTACACACTCTTCAATCAAAATTATGACACATGTGTATCAGTTTTTCCTAAAACCTTCCCCAACAGAGTCAAATAGGGCTTCAAAGCTCAAGTAGACGACCTGAGAGTGGCGGTACAGCGACCTGAGAGTGGCGGTACAGCGACCTGAGAGTGGCGGTACAGCGGCTCAAAGCCAAAAATACCGCCCCAGGACCCGACGGCCTGCCAGGGAAAGCCTGGGTCCTGGCCTCGGGGACTCTCGGGCCTCGACTGGGGGGGCTCTTTAGCGCGTGCTTGGAGAGGGGCCGGTTCCCGCTTCATTGGAAGACGGGGAAACTGGTCCTCATCCAGAAGCCCGGGCGCCCTGCGGACTCTCCGTCCGCATTCCGGCCCATCGTGCTGCTCGACGAGGTGGGCAAGTTCTTTGAAAGAGTCATTGCAGACCGCCTCGTCGGGCACCTGAATCGGATGGGTCCGGACCTTGCGGAGAGCCAGTTTGGCTTCCGCAGGGGGCGCTCGACGGTGGACGCCATCATGCGCGTGAGAGCCCTCACGACGGGGGCTGCGGTATCCCGGGGCAGGGTCGTCTTGGCGGTGTCTTTGGACATCACCAATGCCTTTAACACCCTGCCCTGGAGTTGCATCGGGGAGGCACTCCGGTATCACCGGGTGCCGACCTACCTCCGTCGCACGGTCGAGGACTACCTGACGGACAGAGCCGTCATCTACCCCGGTCACCGGGGAGAATGGAACCGGCGAGAGATGTCGTGCGGTGTTCCGCAGGGATCGGTCTTGGGGCCGCTCCTGTGGAACATCGGTTACGACTGGGTGCTGCGCGGCGACCTCCCTGACGGCGCCGGCGTAATATGTTACGCCGACGACACGCTAGTCCTGGCGGAGGGAGAGTCGCACCAGGCGGCGGCCGACCTGGCGACGCAAGCGGTTGCGACAGTCGTTGGAAGGATCCGGCAGTTGGGACTCGAAGTGGCGCTGCACAAAACAAAGGCCATGTGTTTTCATGGCCGTCTGAACGCGCCACGGTCTGAGTCCCACATAACGGTGGGAGGGGTTCGCATCGGCGTCGGGAGGACGATGAAGTACCTGGGACTCGTCCTCGACAGCCGGTGGAACTTCAAGGAGCATTTCCTGCGTTTGGCCCCAAAGCTGAACCGGGCAGCAGCCGCCCTCAGGCGACTCCTGCCCAATCTCAGCGGGCCAAACGCCTCCTGCCGGAGGCTGTACGCCGGTGTCGTGCGGTCCATGGCCCTCTACGGGGCCCCCGTGTGGGCCCTGAGCATTCGGACGCGACCACTGAGGCTGGTCGCATGCCAGAGGGTCATGGCTATCCGGATGATCCGAGGATACCGCACAATCGCCGGCGAATCGGCCAACCTCCTTGCCGGATTGCTGCCCTGGGATCTGGAGGCAACTGCCCTCCAGCGCGTCTATGAGTGGCGCGTGGAGGCGCAGCGCCGGGGCGAATCGCTGCTGCCTCGACAAGTCGAGGCGCAGCGGGAAGAGCTCCGTCGCGATCTCAGGGCAGTATGGAGGGAACGACTGTCGCAACCGAGGTCCGGGCACGCCGCAATCGCGGCGGTAAGACCCCTCTTTGAGGAGTGGCTGGATAGGCGTCACGGCGTCCTGACCTACCGCATGACGCAGGTCCTCACCGGACACGGAAGCTTCGGGAGGTACCTGTGTCTGATGGGGAAGGAGGAAACGCCTGGGTGTCACCACTGCGAGGACCGCCCGGAGGACACGGTGGAGCATACGGTGCAGGACTGCCCCGCTTGGGCAGGGCACCGCCGTGTCCTCACGGCGGCGATAGGCGGAGACCTCTCGCGCCCGGCATTGGTCGAGGCCATGCTGCGGGGCGAGACGGAGTGGGAAGCGGTCGCCTCCTTCTGCGAAGCAGTCATGCTCGCGAAGGAGGAGGCGGGCCGCGTGAGGGAGAGGACAGCGTCCTCCCTCCACACCAGCCGCAGTGGTAGACGCCCACGGCGCCGGACGTCGGCAGACGATCTCCGGCCACCGTAGGCGCGGGCATGCGGGCGGCGAGTAATGGGCGACTCGCTGTCCGACCATGGACCATGCCCGGGTCGACGGCGCGTTGTGTTCCACGCGCGCCTCAAAGAGTGTCAGCATAATGACGGGGCCCCCCTCTAGAGGGCCAAAGCCTGCCGGGGTCGCGGGACTCATAGAATTACCGTGACCCTGGAACATAAAGGGCTACTGAAGGACACCGTGGATTTTAGTCAGTACAAGTCTGACAGTCCCTCCCACTCTGCCCTGGGTGGGAGGACTCATTTGATGATTTTACCACGATAAAAAAAAAAAAAAAAAAAAAAAAAGCTCAAGTAGACGGGCGCATGGCGCGTAGTATTGCGCGGGGCGTGCGGGTAGATGTGTCTGTAAATATGGTTTATTCCACCGATTTTCGCGTTGGCTCGTGATATATGCGACATTGATATTAAATATTATGTAAAAGTATTGTCTAAAAAATAGATTCCTAATGAATCATTTGATTGCTGTCACCGGTGTCCAATATCAAAAAAAGGCATAAATATTTCTCATTATGTTATGTAATTGATATTACTATTAACTAATATTTGCAAGTTATAAGCAAGTACATGTAAATCTATGTATGTACTATACATACATAGATTACAAATTATTCTAGAAATAAGATCCCGTGGGCAATTCCCGAACTCTACGCGGGTGAAGCCGCGGGCATAAGCTAGTATCCTATACAAGTATTAAGCGCACTGCTCCAATGAGATAGCGAGGTTTCGGATTAAACAAAAATATCATCGACGTATACAATTTTTAGTTTTTTGTTAAAAACCGCTCGACCAATTTCGATAAAATTTAAATGGGACCTCCTGGGTAGTATAGCTTTTGAAACAAAAAAAAAATCAAATCGGTTCAGGCTTCTTCGAGTAATCGGTGAACATAAATAAAAAAAAGATTCCGATGAATTGAGAACCTCCTCCTTTTTTGAAGTTGATTAAAAACATTGGAGCGTTTTAGTTTTTGATCATTATGCAGAATGTTTACGATACCTAGGTCAAGCTGAAATCAAATTTCGAAAATACTGTAATGGCGTTATCAATTCCCCATCGTCTTAAATGAACTACGAGTTTCTTAAAGGTATTTAAAATGCGAATAGATTTACGTCGTCGGGCTATCTTGTCGTTTATTTGACCAAGAATGTTGTGATATACAAAGTTTAGAAGCCTTTACCTTGTTTAGTTACAACTCTTCGAACAAATTCGATTAGTTTTCCTCAAGTTTCCTCTGCATACATAAACATAGTTGGTAGGACACTATGATGCTTTGTGTTAATTATTGTCTGAGGTTTGTTTAGTTTAGAAACCCAATTGGGTATCGAGTTCTTTATGTAGGAAAGTTCTAGACTGTGATTAAATTAACAAGTGATTTGTCGGAATATTAATCTTGGTACAATGTTGACTAAAACAACAAGTATGTTGGTAGGTAATATTATAAGAAAGCCCGCTAGTCACACAAAAATACTTAGCTAATAATAATATAACCTAAGGAACTTTTCATAATAATTCTTTGTTTTTCGAGAAAATTCGATAATTCGGGACCTTTCTGATAACTTTTGTTTTCGAGCCTCATCTTTGAGTTCGTTGAGCTCTAGAAAGTAGTGACGCGTAACGATCAAGAAGCCGACCCCGGGATAATGTGGAAAAAATATCTATATGGAAATATTGTTTTATATGGATCTCGATTTAGATACAGGTTACTTTATTGCAATTCAACCAGTAGGTCTAGCCAGTATTTGTAAACGTGTTAATTTTAATCGGTACAGTACAGAACCTAGTATCACATAACTGAAAATACCTAGGCTTAAATAAGGTTCTAGTTTGATAGGTATGGAAGGCTCTCCATTTCTATCTTGTATCAGGTGTACTTTCCAAAATACCCTTTACATTAGATTAGTCAGGGTAATTTTCCGTGAATCGAAGGAAAAGCGACAATCCAAACACATTATTTTCTCACCTTTTTGAGAGGCGGGTAATTAAGCACCTACCTACCGACGCATTATCCATTACACCGATCGGCTTGATACGGATAATTTGATTCTTTTTTCATAGAACTGGTTGAAGTGCCGGCGAGGGATAATGCAGTAGGGTGGACCCTCCCGCTTACCACTACCTACCTCCCTCCATTACCTTAAGTACCTCGATAATGTCTGTATCTCAGGGTTAAGGAGGTCTGAGAGCAAAGATGCTTTACGGAAATATAAAGGATGTAATATGGTAGTAGTATTTTCCTGCGCAAGAGTACCGACATTATCTTGCGTGTTTGCTGATTTCCACAGTGCCCTTAGATATCTATTTTAGTAATAAACAAATACTTGAAAGTGGTAATGTAGGTAAATGAGAAAATATAAAATCGAATACATAAAACATACCTTATTAAAAAATACACTTGCTACCAAAATAATTCACCCTTTCTTTTCGACAAGTTAGTTTCCGGCGATCGCCGATCGTGATTACATTGAAGCACGATCCTGTGAATGCGAGGTGATTTTTTGAGGCCAAGGGTGTAGTAGCACGTGTTTCTACTAACAACGGCTACAACATATACTATTGTATAACGTTACGTTTTCCTCCAAAGCGTATTGACCTATTTGTGTATTTCTAAGTACTTCAGACTTGTGAGTATTACGAGTTTGTAATGTTGCTAGACTTTACCTGCCCCTTAAACGGGTTTTTTTTCTCATACAAGAAGGGACGATCATTGAAAATATCTACTATTGCTAGCTGCTATGTTTTCTAACATCGTTCATTCGACCATCATTCTTCTGCCCTGATCTCCTTATTTATTTGGGGCCGGCGCAGCATGTTTTTTTAGTAGTCGCCATCTCATGAGTCAACAATGTTCACTGTTTTCCAAAATTAATTTTCATTTTAGTAAGTATAAAAAAACCCAATTCTGCGTTAAACTCGCCATTGTACAGACGCCACACATCAAGCTACTACAATCTGTCAAATTTCTTTAAAAGATTTTCAACTATACCGCTAAAGCATTAGGTTCAAGGTTGATTGAAAATTTTACAGTTTCGGGTAGCTTGATGTGCTGGCGTCTGTACATAAGCTATATTATTGTAATTTGTATGTACCTATATTTGTTATTTAGTGTGCAATAAAGAATAAGAATATAAAGGGTGTAACAAGACCCTTAAAGTAGCCGAAAGGCACTTGTTTTCCCCGTCATTGCGATCATTTTTTTGTTCTAGACTACACCTGGGAACCTTCTAGTTACGGAGATATTGGGGGTCAAAGTTCCAACTTTTTCACAAGTTGTTTTTAAATAATATATGTTTTTAATGTAAGATTTTCACTTTAAAAATCTCCACGACCCCCGTAATATTCAACCCATCCATCATCACAATGCTTTGAGTGTGTTACATTGAGTCCTACCGTAAAACGTGAATTTTCACCCAAAAAAAAGTCGTTTCTCAGCAATAATTTTTGTAAAATTACTTAGTTTGATGTACAGAATGCTTGGTTGACGGCTTTGTTACACCCTGTATATTATTGTGAAGCATAATACATAGCATACAACCTTGCTAAGCTTAGAACCTTAATGTAAGAGTCCTACATGTATACTCGTACATGGGACCGCCACAACATGTAAGTTTATTTGCACAGCAAATGTGTGTAGCTGTACGTTCAAAATAATTTGCGGAACATTTGTGTACACACGATTGTCCCTGCACAGTAAATAAGGCTGGTTCTATACGAAAACAATAGAGTATGATATTGTTGCTTGGGGCTATTTTCTCACAAGGGTAATGGATGCGACGATACGAAAATAATAATATCTATTTTGAATACAAATTATATCAGTAATAATGTATTAGTCATTGTTTACTTAATACTCCTCATTGCGCCGCTAGAGAGACTTCACAATTTTTTTCTCTAAAATCTTAGGGATTTTGCATTAGAGTTGTCAACCCATTTTCCTTTAAAACTTAATTTGCAGTATATCGTTTGTATATTTTTATAAAATTACGATGACTGATATGTATGGTAAATTGTACTCAAAACAGTGAAGTAATTCACTATTTGAATGCATTTTGCCGTGTATCCAGTATACTAATGGTACACAATAACACAAGTCTTAAAAAATTACTTGTTCATGACACATTGTCCGCGAAACAAGTCACAGAACGTTTTGAATTTCGCCGTTTCCGTTAACGTTACAACACTATTATGTACTCGTAGCTCTAAATTGTGGCCAACAGCCGGGCAGTCCGTAGAACGACCGGTCGACTATCAGAGTCCCACCGGGAACTACAAACTAACATCTTTGTTAACTTTCCACCCCGAGTTCAACTATTTCATTTGGGACCTCTAACTCTGTAATGTCTACACAAATATTTCTTCTTCAGATTTTCTTTTGTGGATAGTTGTACTAATGAACAGCGAAAATTAATTTCCTAGTAATCACCGACTAAATATTTAATGAAAGAACAAGTAATTGACCACATTACCAAATACCACTTAGACTTAGAGGAATGGAGTGTAGCTGCTAAAATACACGAGTATCTATAAGATTAGTATGTTTGTTTATAGAACATCTAATTGCAGTAAAACATATTATTATGCACTAGCGACCCGCCCCTACTTCGATTTAATGACTGCACCAAAACATTTAGATTTATTTGTTTTATCTTAGTTTGAAATTAATGTATTACACACATAAACCTTCCGAATGAATTGGGATGATCAAACTCCGTTGCGCAGTTTAGAACAGCAGCACGGTCAGACAGACTGAAACGAACTTTAGTTTACAAAGGTACAACAACAACATACTGGCTACACTGGCGGACAAAATTGATGGGCCTTTCATTAGGCACTGGGCAGCTAGGCATGTGCGTACTGGCGTACATGTCGCCAATTAATTTAAGCTTTTTATGTACTAACAATAGGTTAAGATTTTACTAACACTATATGGATCAATGGTCTGAGTTAAATAAATTATTATTATTATTAAAGGGTTTACACCCATCTGGTTGTAGGACTATCTGACCTCCACAGCCCAGCTCGGTGTAAACCCTAAAATACTGCTGCTTTCAGTAAGACTGGCAGCCGCCTCCAACAAAGGTGGAAAAGACTAGAAGCCGGTGATGATGATGTACACCCATCTTTAGCAGTAACATTATTATGCACATAAGTGATCTTTCCGATATAGATGATCTTTCTATACAAGACTTTTGCAAGAATCAAGTATATATTTGGGTGCAGCCATCCAATGTTTAATGTGATACGTATGAATGAAATTCTAGTTTTTGCGATCGTCGTAAGATAAAATGTTTATGTGTAAATACCTAATATAAAACAGAAAAAGATTCAATATGATTCTCGAATATGAATTCTTATATTTATTCATCCATACCCTGCTACCCACTGTTATTGGCTCGTCGTCGGGACATAAAATATAAAGTATGCTGCGTTAGCAATTCAGTTCCCGAATATATAATGTAAACGAGTAGATTTTTTTGTACACAATAACACAAATAATAAAACGTAAAGTTCACTTCGTAACTACGCAGCTACCACTTTATTCATTTTGACTATTTTAAGTTCTAAGTAGTCATTCTGAAATCGACTCAATTTACACTTACATAAAGTCCGTATTTTTGTAAGTGAAAATAACATAAATGGGAAACAAGGACTTCAGTTTACATACTTCTCAATATGTATAGATTCTCAAATTCAATGACGAACACTCACGTATTTCCACTGACGTTATTACTTTCCGTCCGTCTGTTTAAAAACAATATAATTTACTAGCACTGCGTGCATAAATGATTGAAATCGACGTGTTTGTTTCTACAGCCGGCGAGGCAGTGAATACACACACGAACACGTCATCACGTCACTCTTCATAAAACTAAACCCGAAAATAACTGCATCGAAATCCTCACATTATTTTCAAATGTTATGGGAAACGAGAAAAAGAAAATATCTTGATAAGTTCAAGGAGATCTTCGAATAATCAGATTAGATCGTTCTTTGACTCTTGAGAATTGGATGGTACAAATGAGTGAAGGCGGAAATGGGAGGAATAAATTAAGATGTCTTAACCGGGTTTATCCGCGCTTTGTTATTCAGGTAATTTAGAATTTGGCGCTGGTTTGTTTGTCTTCCATTAACGGAATAGCAGAGATATTTACTGTTTTGTTTCAGCCGAGGACTGGTTAAGAAATTTATTTTCCATATGATTACGGATAATCTTTTCGGTCCCTGCTTTTATGCTTTTTATCGGGTTATTTTTAAGGTTAGTTGAAAAACCATAGAAAAAAGGTTAACACGTATTTATTGGGTAAATCACGCAAATATGCAAGAAATTGTCAGAGTTAGCCCGCGCTCGGTGCTCTGTCTCTTTCATTCTGGTCAATCAGCAATATGTAATTGGTTAACCCAAACCCGTAATATATTATTACTAGCTTATGCCCGCGGCTTCGCCCGCGTGGAGTTCGGGAATTGCCCACAGGACCTTACTTCTAGGATAATAAGTAATCTACGTATGTATAGTACATACATAGATTTACATGTGCTTGCTTATAACTTGCAAATATTAGTTAATAGTAATATCAATTACATTTCATATGAGAAATATTGATACCTTCTTTTGAGATTGGACACCGGTGACAACAATCACATGATTAATTAGGAATCTATTTATAGATATAATACTTTTACATAATATTTAAAATCAATGTCGCGTATAACGATCCAGCGCGAAAATCGGTGGAATAAACCATATTTAAAGACACATCTACTCAGAAAAATCCTACCTACGTACTAATAGGTAAATACTCTCGCGCCCCGTACGCCCCGCGCAATACTACGCGTCATGCGCCCGTTTACGTGAGCTTCGAAGCCCTATTTGACTCTGTTGGGGGATGATTTAGGAAAAACTAATACACATGTCTCATAATTTTGATTGAAGAGTGTGTACACCAATTTTCGAGTCAATCAATCTCAGATATTAAAAAGTTTCAAAGAAAATTCAACACCCCATTTCACCCTCTTAGGGGTGGCATTTCAAAAACCCGTTTCTTAGCGCATATTTACTTTTCACAAAGAGTACACCGTCTAAATTTCATGTCTCTAGGACCAGCGGTTTGGGCTGATATATCAGTCAGCTAGTCAGGACACTAAATTTTAAATTGGGGGATGATTTAAAAAAAACTGTGGTACACATATCTCACAATCATAACGAAAGAGTATGTACACAAATTCTCAAGTCAATCGACTAAGAGAATAAAAAGTTTCACAGAAAATTCAACACCCCACTTCATTTCACCCACTCAGGGGTGAAATTTCGAAAAACTCTTTCTTAGTGGATACCTACTCTTCACGAAGAGTACACCGTCCAAATTTCATATCTCTAGGACCAGCGGTTTGAGCTGTGTGTTGATATATCAGTCAGCCAGTCAGTCAGGACTTAGAATTTTAAATGTAAAAGATGGTTCTAACCTGTTTAACTTTAAACCCGATTAGTCGCTCCCTGCAAAAAAGAATGATCTAAAATCGGTGTCTGTCTGAAAGCAACTTTTTTTTATTGGTCGCTTGGAGCGAAACATTTCTTCATTTTGAAGTTAGCTGCAATCATGAATCTCCGTAGAATTATGATAATACTTCTGCCAGAACTGATAAATTCTGGCTTCTGGTACCATCAGAATCAGTATTTAATCCCCGAGTGAGTACTATCTGATCTTCACAACAATCCAACTATCGACGTAAGAATCTGTGGTCTTACAAGGTTGCCTAATTCGGAAGTGGTTAGTCGACTATCAGACGCATCTATCCTTGAAAAGGCTCAGGACAAGAAAAATCTAGAGCAGCCGAAATGGCTAAACTGACCTATATTAAAGTCTATAAATTCCATTAACCGATGCTTAGCGTCTGACATTGACCCGGCGATGTTTTACGGATACAATTATAATTACTGCGTATAAAAGTAATTATGATATCGTAAATTATTTGGTAAAATAGCGCTTGGTTCGGGTATCTGATAAAAAGTAAAGGTTAATGAGGGCATGGATATCATAATTACCAGTAATTATAAAACATCTCAGTTGAAAACCTTTGTTCATCTAATGCTGTCTAATGTGTATATTTAAGGTCCGAACGCAGTTAAATGTTATAAATAATTTCTCCTTTTCTTATCATAGTCAGACAAGGAACAAACTTCACAATAAGTGCTTATATCCCTTAACGGACCTTCAATAAGCATCTGACGCGCTTTTCTGTTTAAAAAGAATCTTGATATAAATTCAAAACGCTCGCGTTCCAAGTCAAATAGGTTTTAAATATTTAAATTGGAATCACGAATGACTTGAGAGCTTAGCTCTTAGTAATAGGGAATAATTTATATTTTATTCACCGATATAAAGTAGATTCTTTTGGCGAATATTTGTTCCATAGAAAAGACTCCGATGTAGGTGTTTGTAGATAGCGTCGTGCTACTGAACCGCTGAACTTTACTGTGTTATTTGGTATGTCATTGACAAAGGCAAGAAAAGAGTTCATTGAAAAGCTGTCTTTGGTCAACAAGTTCACAAAAAAGATCAAATACTTTGTGTTGCACACTGTGCTTTTATTTAGTTTCATTTTAAAATATTGGGAATTGGGTAACAAATACCTGCTTGGGAAATTATGATTGAAAAAAGACGTTGGATATCATGACCAAGTTATAACTAAATCTATGTTCACACCAAACATATTGTCATCCATCGACTTGAAGGAAAACATCGTGAGGAAACCAGCATGCCTGAGAGATATTTCTCGACGGCATGTAAAGCCAAGTCAAAGGCCCAAGGGCGGCATAATAACTGACACCAGGTTAGGCACCAGCCACACGATAAAAAAAGATCCACCGACTATGACGGAGCGTAACGGAGTTTAAACAGTTAGCTTTTCCAATATCAAGTTTTGGTTCACGCCGAACCGACAATACGCTACTCCGATCACATGTTAAGTGAACAGAATGGCTCAACTTACTACCTTCTACTACTTCTTTGTTAAACGCCAATTATGTTTTTGTGCCATTTTCAAAGTTAATCTGTGCCACGAACGAACCTCTAATTGTCTAACATTATGTCATTACTGAATAATGAGACACATAACAGACAACAGTCTAACGTAATTCTACGAAATATACAGTGCTTTCGTTAATTGTCTGAAAGCTTTTAATTATACAAGGTCAAACGTATTTAATTCTTACCAAAACAAAAACGCTTAGTCGAGAACTCTTATAGGTACAATCTGTACTGAACATGATATAACAAATTGGAGACATGGCATTGACCCAAATAAAATGTGTACATGTACAATTAAAATAGAAATCAAAACTTAATTTCAGTAATTAAATTACATAATTATAACCTCTCATATTTCAACACTTGGACCATGCATGAAAGCTTCGTAGCGCGGCAAGACCAGTCTGTCGTAGGCTTGCGCGCCGCCCGCCCGTGCTACGCTGCTACGAAGCTACGCCGTAGCTCGTGCGTGTTTACAGTTTGTGTCGCGAATTTCTTAGGTTTTCTTTGAGAAGGGTAAGTTTTAATATTAAATTATTAATCTGTAGATATAATCGGTTGAGTGCATTTTCTTTTCGATAAGACAGTATTTAGGTTAGTTTTTGGTAATAATTAATTATTTAAATGCTAAAATATGCTTGTCGTTGATAACCCTTACTGTTACTCTTATATTGTTAGCTGTAAGCTACCCAAACAGAATAAAAAATATTATAACCTTTACCCTTTTTTTTCGTTCAATTCACTGAAAACTACTTGTTTATGTTTGTAGGCGTTATTGGTTTAACAAAAATATAATGTTTGTTGAGCTTTCACAGTAATGAGTCGGAATACCTCGCGAAATTATTTGAAAACCTCGCTAATTGATTACCAACCCATTAATAATGAAAATTCTGTGAAATGAGCTGTGATATTAAAATGTTTAAATATTTCCCTGAATCTGTATTTGAACTGGTCTTTTGACTCAATTGAATGAGTCAAGTTTTCGCTTCCAACCCGATTGTGTTTTGTTTTATTGGAAGGTGTTTCATTGTTTAAATAATAAGTAGAATTATACATTTAACTTTTGTGGCTACTTTTAATTCGTGGTTTCTGAATTGGAAAAAAATATGTTGTTTGTTTCTGGTATTGAATAGGGTTTGTCTTCTTTTGCTTCCATATTTAACATATTATGATGGATGGTACTTATATATAGATATAACTTATTTAATCCATTTTGCGTTTACAAAGTAATTTCAATCTGTGGTCGACCTAAGCTTTCATAGCGACGCGTGTCCATACACTCACGTTCCTGACACTCGTACATTTTAATACCATATTATGATGTAGCCAGGTTACTGATCTACAGCAGCCATTAAGGTATTAATATAACGGGAATCGGACATGTAAAAGTTATTAAAAGACTATGTACGAGTGTAGTCAGGGAAGGCAGTGGTTACTGTTAGCGGCAGAGCGTAGGTTTCCGCAGACATCTTTGCCTTAAGTAGAAGATGTTGTCACTCACCATTCAAGTAGTTTTTCTGTACAAAGCATGTCATTTATTAAATGTTTTGATCTTGCGGACTGAAACTACTGTAGAGGAAAAAATACTTCCATCGCTAAAGAAGGAGAATTCATCTGAATCTTATCAAGTTATTCTTGGACAAAACTAATGGTTTATTTATATTTGCATTTATTTGCTATGAAAGAGTTTTGTTCAAGTAGCAAGTTTGGTAACCAAACGTTAGTCCAAAAGTAAAAAAAAAGAAACAAATAAAAGACAAACCCTATTCACTATCAGAAACAAACAACATATTTATTTTATTGTAATTTGTTAAGGCACGTATCGAATGCAAAATGTAACTCAAAGCCTTAACTGAAAGGGAACTGTCGTTAGGCAGCCAGCAAGCTCACAAATGGTCTGAAATATAAATCCTGTTATCAAGCTTGGTGATGTATAGTCGTTCACTGTATAAAAAGAAACATGTGTGGCTGCAGTGGAAAAATTACAGACCACTATGGGATACATTAGTATTCGAGTAGCTATTGTCGCTCGCACAGCTCGCGCTGGCAGCTCGATCAATCTCTGTTGAGCTGGAAGTACTCCCCGCGCAACGAACCATTACCTGTCGCCTTTCGGGGCAATAAAACCATTGCTTTTTATTATGGATATGTCGGCTTTATGTCTAAAACTCTGCGAGTTGTGGAGGTAAACATGCAACCTGCTTGTTCATATTACTGTTATTATTAGGGCGTGATGGTCTGATTTCAATAAGTTAATGATTGTTTTATAGTCCCTGTCGTGCACATTTTCTGTTAAATTGATATGCGAATTTATATTCAGTATGTAACATGTAAGTCTATGAACAGGCAATCATTCGTGCTGTGGCGGTCGTTCATTACCTTTGGGCGGCTTTGAAAATGCACGTTGCGGCTGCATCCTTCTTCTGAAAGCTGTTTCTGAGTTGAGTTTGATCCTAGAGATAAGAGATGGAGGACACCGTGTTGTGGCACAGCTTGGGAGAAGCCTATGTCCAGCTGTGGACTGTGATAGGCTGAGTGAGTTCATTGATTAAGTATTCCTGTATTAAGTATTCCTGCATAATTTTATCAACTTGTGTTATCTAAAACAAAAACAAAGCAAAACTGCTGATACTTTAGTTACTAACATCACTTTTTTTCTCCAATACCTCCTCATATATAAATACTACCGAAGTAATATCCTAGCCCTGAAACCACAGAGCATGTAATATGCGATAGGTTCCGTTGTAACGAGCCAACTTTCGCAGTGTGCGCGGCGGCTCGCGTCAACGTGAACTAACTTTGTGTTGCCCTGGGCTCTCTGGGGAAGGTATTACTTGACACGACTCAGTGCAAAACGCAGAGATTTACAAGTAACTTTCACATTCGACGGTTAAACTAGGGTTGCGTAAGCTATCATCTTAACGCTCAAATTAGCGCAATAAAAAATCTGTTTTCAACTTTGTGTTAATCCTGCATTAATTCGACGGCACGTTTGGCGCAGTGGCTGAGCGATCGGCTGCTGCGCTGCGTGTCGCGGGTTCGATCCCCGCACGGAACAAATATTTGTATGATCTACAGGTAGTTGTTCCGGGTCTGGCTGTTTGTGTATGTGAGTTTAAATCTTTGTAAACGCACCCACGATACAGGAGAAATTCCTAGTGTGGGGCAACGTTTTAAAAAAAAAAAAAAATCGTTATTCTTATAAAGATTAATGCTAGTATTACCTGTCAGCGGTCACTTTGATGGTTATTATTATTGTAGTTTACGTTAGTGCCAAGTTTGTCTTTATTTCATGGCAAACATGCAGTGTGATCAATGCTCGTCTTTTGGCTGCTATTACTGTCCAAAATAGCCTCAGATAGTTCATGAGAATTAAAGTCAGCAACGGGCCGCGCGGCCCTCGTACACATTGTCCTAAACTCAAAACAAAAGTATTATTAGTGAGCCACAATAATGGCATAACAAACTAAACCAAAACAAATGCTCTGGAAAACTGTCTAAAGACACTATCTCACAATATGTTTAAGACACTATAACACATGAAACCGCCAACAAAACCTATTGATAGGTATAATAAAGCTGGTTTGTACCAGCTCGTAAAATGTAATACCGTGTTTACACTGATGTATGGACACGGTATGAAGATGACCAGTAAATCAAAGAAGCCCTTTTGTTCAATCAAACGCGGGTGTTAGTTGTGAGGAGCTCGTGGCTAAATAAAAGTAGCCACTCGGGTCGATGTTCAGGTTAAACCGCGCTTGCCTAGGTTGGTCCGTGCATAGGTGACCATCTATTACTTACCGAGTTTACTTCGTGTCTCGGAAAGCACGTTAAGCCGTTGGTCTCGGCTGTCATTTGTAGATTTTGACGTGATTTTGACAATCGTTACAGGTAGTCAATGTCAGTATCAGTGTCCTGAAAATCTGACAACCAGTCTTACCAAAAGGGTGTCGTATTACCAGTAATAACTGGGTTGTGGAGGTCAGATAGGCACTCCCTCCATGTAAAATATTGGTATTTAGCTGCGTCTGGTTAGACTGGAAGCCGAGCCCAACATAGTTGGGAAAAGGCAGGCAGATGATGAAATATGAGTGTTAGCGTCGTCAGCTAAACTATTTGTTATGTTGCAGTACACACGCTCAACGTAACCACTTATCTCGATTTACACGAACCTCTTATGTGTGTGTGCGTCGATCCCGACCATTTGTTCCTACTTGAAATACTGTATATTAATACTAATACATATGTCTATTGTGGTATGGTGTCATGCATTCACGAACGTCTGCAGGACAAAAGGATATTAGTAGATGGTGAGTACAAGGCTTGATTCCGTCAGAGATGACGCGAACTTACGTGTACATCTGTTCAACTCTTAACAACTAGGTAGGTATACTTAGTTGATAAACATATTATTATGCATTATGATTAGAAAATAAGATCAGTCCACAGGGCTATGTCTGAGGCTAGTTGAAAATAAGATCAGTCCACAGGGCTATGTCTGAGGCTAGTTGAAAATAAGATCAGTCCACAGGGCTATGTCTGAGGCTAGTTGAAAATCACCAAGAGTAAAGAAGTTGTGAAAATGTAAGTGTCTACAAGAATGGCCAAATATAACATTAGTTGGTTTCCTAAAAGTTTTAGTTTCTAGACATTTTTTTTCGTTTCGATACCTATGATACACATGGAATGTGCTCCTGTTCACGATTATTAATTATCTTTTTTCATTATTGTCGTTATCCTGTAATTTCCATAAGCAGTTTCGTGTCAACTCGTAAATATCAGTTACATACATAAAATGTCGTGTGTGACTGCATGACATGGGTGACTATGCAAAATTATGATATCATGCACTCTGTGGAGTATTTTCATTGAAGGCCAGTGTCAGTGTCACACGCATTGTTGTCCATAAAGGGTAATGAATACCCCAGCACGTTTTGATGGAGACGCATTAGTGGGCTTAACGTATAATTCAGCTGCCGACAGCATATAGCAGATGGTAGCGGCCGAGCAAACTGCAGTGGCTGACAGCTACGACACTGGATTAAAAAATACTGTCATAGATAGCGACAGTGTCGCCCGCTACGAAGTCGAACGGTGACTGCAGTATGCAGATAAAACATTCGGACATCATCATCATAGTATCAGCCTAATGACGACCAGTGCTAGACACAGGTCGCCAAGCGCCACGTCGTCACGAGACATGGATGCACGAACTGGATAATGTAAAAGGAAACCACTACTGAAACAATGAACCACACTTTTATCTTGGTATTTGTTTGTATTGGAAAAACCTCAGATCGAAGCTAGCTATGCCTTTCATTCCTTTAGTTAGATATATACGGGCAGAAAAAGGTCTAAACTCTGTCTGGAAGTTAACGGAAATATGCAATGTAGTGAGTTAACAATTCCCAGTTACTTTAGCGGGTGTAACGCCAACGTGGACAAAGAATTACGTCATGCGGGGGCTTCACCCCCCACATGACGTAATTCTTTTTTTGTCTTCTTTTGTTCTCTGGATTTGTTGCTGATTTTTCCTTGTCATCAAGTCCGTATCTAAATGACTTGATCTTCATTAATTTGCACCACTACTTCTGCGAAAAGGCTGTCTTAACTAAATTAATCACACTTATATTATTGTACTATCATCAGTATCATAAAATTAATATAATAATACTTGCTGTTGCTCGCGGGTTTGCCCGCGTGGAGGTTGTATCCCTTGGGAACGTACTATCGGAATATAATCCCCAATCGTGTTCTATGAGTGCGCCATATCGTAACCCGTTCAGTTGCTAACGTTTGAAAAAGTAAAAGGCCGAAAAACAGTCGATTCGCATTTATAATTTATTTTAGTATGAATAAACTTTCTACAGTTAGCTGTCAGCAAAAACAGGTCATAAAAAGTAATAATGTGATAATGGCAATATTATGATATGATAAATTAACTCAGAGTTGATTATTGTGGTTATGGAGTTTATCAATCAATCATTTAAGTTCATTTGTTTAGGGAGTCCTTGCCGCGTGGATGACGTCACCAGCTCGCGGTCACCATCCAAGGTGTGCCACTACCATGTCACACGTCTGCGGTGTCTGATGATGCTCTCGGCTCTTGTAGCAGACATATTATTTGCGTCCTTGGTATCTAATGGCAATCCTTCGGATGCGTTGCTGGTTCATTTCCCTAGCTTACATCAACTTTGTTTACGATTGTTCCTGCCGAAGTACGTTGGGTATGATTTGGATTGTGAACTCGCAGAATACGTAATTAAACAGTCATCAATGAGGCATTTAGTGAACCTATGGGCAATACGTGTTTCACGTTAATATTTTGATCTCAAACCACTGAAATATTCTGTTCATCATAAAACAGATAAACGCGTGGCGGGCTGTTTCACTTAAAGGGAAACTGATAGTATAGAAGGTATTATAGTGATGCTCTAGATTACCTTGACCCTGAAAATGTACCTGAATGACATACGTCAGGTATTGCGCGCTATTTATAATGGCCGGACACATTATGTTGTGATCACAATAAATTGATTATGTAGGTTTGATAGGCCTTTTTGCTATTCTATTGGAATATAATCTACAACAGTGCCTAATTCATCGGTACATTTTCTGGAATACCATCAAATAAAGAGTATTCTATCTATACAAAAGTATTTACTGTCCATCCCAAGTCACAGCAAATCCGTCTTTCAATTACCATGAACATGAAAGTAGAACAAATAAACATGTCAACAAACTTACTGCTCCATTTAAATACATTAGTTTGGATAGGGACTTAGGGGCTCCCGTTATATTAGAGTAGATAGGTATTATCGTTGTGGACACACACACACATTGATTCTGTGGCCGACTGTGTAGTCAAGCGGTAATTTACGCTTTGACCTATCTCGAAGTCTAAACCAGACCTTTAACTAATAAGCCATCAAAAGCGGTTTGTTAATGTAGCTTATGCCTGCGGCTTCGCCCGCGTGTTGTTCGGTAATTGATAAAAAGGAGCTCAGAATTGAGATAACAAGTAACTTATCCTAGGTGTTAATCTAGGTAATAAACTATCTGTGTGCAAAATATAATCCAAATCCGTTCAGTGGTTTTTGCATCAAAGAGTAACAAACATCCATACATCCATTGCATCCTCGCAAACTTTCATACCATAATAGTAGTAAGTGAGTATTACTAACATACACAGCAACACATACCAGGATTATTGTCTCATCCTGGACACTATTGGCGATGTAGCTTTTGCGTGAGATTTCGTTTGCTTACACCCTAAAACCTTCTATACCCCGTTGACTCATTAAGAGGGAGCTCCTGACCAGCCCCTGCTTCGCACGGCTTTTATGACTTGGCAAAACATCAAGATTTCTTTTTTTACTAGCCTTCATCGTGTCCCGTTGCTGGGCAAAGACCTCCCCTTTCTCCTTCCATACCTCTCTATCCTGTGCTATCATCTCTGACCGTGTTAGCCCCGTAAACATAATCAGATTTCTTTATGTCAGTTTAATATAACGTCGTTTTAGACCTTCTGGGATGAATTTTCGAAATGAGGCACCTTATAACAGCGCGGCCACACAGTTAAACAAGGATAGTAGTATACTCAAAAGTCTGGATTATTATAGATTGGTGAATATTCTCGCCTTGTAAAAACGACCTTGCAAAATGCTTGTACACCTCTGCATACACCTTGGGCTTCCTGCCGTGACGTTGTTTGTGATAGCACCGCGTTGTCTGTCAGTCCGTGAGTCGAATCTATTTATATAAATAGACTTGCAGCAGCGGCGCAGTTCACGCTATTCCGACCACCGTGCAAGGTCAGTGTCAATGTTGCGTGTTGGTTCAACAAGAGACCCCACGTGGGGCACTAGAGGAGATTTATGTACTTTGTATTGTTTTTTGGTAGTTATCATAAAATAGTGTAGTGTTTCTTAACGTATGTTTGGATTCAAGCACGATTAATGGCAATAAGCTCGCCCCTGTTACTTGGGAGGGGATAACATATATGGAACTTAAATAAAACCGAAAATGTGGGCGTACTTTCATCAGGGGTTACAGACGTAATGTTGTGTTACTACCCCTAGCTCGATGACTGCCATCTATGCATGTTTTATTTTAATCTTATTAGAGACGGTGTAATAATAGCCTGCTAAAGAAAATCGGGGATACGTTTATAAAAATCGATCTTCTCCCAGTCTTTTTGTCGCGCCAAACCGTCGTCCAAGCTGCTTCCCGTTTATGTCATTCTGCTATTTTCTGTCAATCAGGCCTATCGTAACTATGTCTTCGATCCATCTTGCCAAAGGTTTTCCTAAATGTTATTAGGGCGGTCTGATAAATACACGTCGAATCTTGAATATAGAAGTAATTTAGTTTTGGAGGGTAAACACCCAATTTCTGAATTGAGAATTAGATGTTGACACCTTGTCAGTTTAGTTAAATCTTACATTGGGTGCCAGAGCCCATCGAAAACACTCTGTTCCCTAGTTGTAACGCTGTATAGTGCTTAGATAAGTGTTTCTTGTCGAATTTTTTTTTTGTCAAACTCATACTACACTATATCGTACCGGCTAAAAAAGTTAAAATAGGCCAATTATTTAGAAATAAAGTTTCAAAGAAAATACCTTAAGTAATGCTAAAGTACCGCGAGGACTGGTTCAACGTAGCACGGGAAACGAATTCTTGGAAGGAATCGGGGAGGCCTTTGCCCAGCGGTGGGACAGTCTGTTAGGTTAAACAAAACAAAGAGTTGGTCAACATAATGTAAAGAGCATTATTATTTCCAACACACTTATATTAGGTTCACCGTTTGTGTTTGTTTATTACAATAAGTGTTGCCATAAGGGCTTAGTACATAAAACTTGTGTATACAACCCTCGTTGAGTCATCATTGTACACAGTATCGCTCACTAACGAGCTGCAATTGTGTGAGAGCACAAACATGTTTGTTCGCCGCGATGACGATTAACCCGTGAGTGATCAAATCATCATTCAGACATAACTCGGTAATAGGACTACAATTTGCTTCTATGTCGACCTGTAGCGATCATTGAGAGGTGCGTGTTCAGCAGTGGAAGTTTACAGCTGTTATTGTGGGTATAATTTCAGTGTTTTAAGACTAATACGACCAGTCGTACTATTCATAATACACTGATGTTTATTTGAGCATGCAGATGTCTGAGGGGCTCTTGATTAAATAATAAGAAATAAAACATTCACACGAGTCGATCTTCAAGGTTAAGTAACCAAGGTCTGCCTTTGGATGGGTTCGCCCCTAACATCAGTAAGCCGTTGGACCCATCTGTCTTTCGTAGATCTTTGACGGTTGTAACGGTGATCTGAAACCCGACAATTTGAAAACAAGTGTTTCCATCCAACCCTCGGAAACCTTCCATGTAAAATACTTTTTTTCAGCTGCATCGTTTAGACTGGAAGCCGACCGAATAATGGGGTATAGGATAATGGGAAAAAGCTAGGCAGACCATACTGCATAATGGTAATAAATTATAATAAATGATGAATGCAGTTTTTGCAGTATTATCTTCTACATAATATGTATGTTGCTCACCACATGATGAGTATTGAGTTGTTAAATTAGCGCGGCATATAATAATTATTAAGACTGTTAATGTAAAAAATTAAACGTGCGCAGCAATGTAATAAATCTGTTACCAACACAGAATAAACAAACTGTATGCGCAGTATTTCAAGCTACAAAACAAAAAAGAGTTTCGTGTTTTCATTTTGTAAAATTCGCAAAATCCTCCGATCTAGTTTTCAGCGCGTACTGTTCGACATGTTATAAAAAACGTATGAAATCGAGTTATATAGCGGACGCAAATAACCGAGAGCCGGTGGAAAAGTTTCCTCGAAATATATTGGGTTGGACCGTAACATTGTAAAATGGGGTGTTTTGGGTTGGCACGGCATGCAGTGGTGTGAGCAGAGGTGTACATTTTATGGAACTGACCATTAACGGTCTAAGTATAGGTAATTATCAATTTCATAAAGATGGGGAGTAGTTAACTTCACGGATCTTGGCCTATAACCTCACTGCTGCGCTTGCCTCAAGCCGCATAAATTGTGCCAATACAATATAATATATCAATGCCATACACTCTAATCAAGACGTTTAGCACATGAAACAGGATTCATGCGGCTACGCTAACAAGATAATATGGCTGCGCATACATGTTACGACACTATGCTTTGTGATATATGGACAGACGGACATTACGAATTTATAACTGTTCTGTTTTTCTATTTGGCTACGGAATCCTTAAAACAAAGAATATTCTACACTAATTGTTAAGCAGTAGTTATTGCAGTAATTGTTAAACATTCCGTTTGTACAAAAGTACCTACATATTCGGCTACCACACGACACGTTCACAACACTATTACTCTTCCACGTTTCTCACTCCCTGGTCCTTCTCCGTGACTACAATTTAATAGGAAACGGCTGCGGAGCGCACAGCTCGCTCACTTTGTCCCTGCTCTACCGCCTGCTCCCAGCGTATAGTGGTGCTGTTAACTGTTATGAGATTGTGCCGGCAGCCGCGCCGCGCGCCGCGCGACTATTACTTTGTACCAAACTTCGTCTTTACTTCTCTTTCGTACTGCGGGTTTTAGTTGTAAGGCGAGATACGTTAGGAAGTTTTGAACATTCTGGGGCTAAGTAGTTTTTTATGATGTTATAATAGCGTTACTGCAGTGGTGTTTCCTAAAGATTTTCAATGTTTAACCTGTAATATAGAACTTTGAATAAGAAGTTACGCAATTTATTTGGTCGCTACAACTTTTTGGTTAAGTTTTATACCAAAACAATGAATCATAGACAAACACTCATTATTATCAAAGATAGTGGAAAAGAACAATGTATTGAGTTGACATGACATATGCTACGGAAAGGCTTATATCAATCCTGTTGAAATAAGAAGCTTCGGAAGTTATAGTCACTTATCCGGGGGCCCTCACGTCTTAATGCCGTGAAAACAAGCCACCTGTTACGAAACAAATTGAAAGCGTTGTCTAAAACTGCAACACTCAACAACAACTGAACAGATGGCAAAATAGTGACTTAAACTATAAGTTAGTTGCTTCTGTCTGGGCGAATCTTAGCAGTTAGCGAGTGGTCGGCGAGCAGGCGAACAGTAATGAATGTGGCCAACTTTGCCAATATCTTCACTCGGTCCGACACTTCGCGCAAGGCTTACGTAGGCTGTCTCACGGCTTAATTACTCGTCTCTGGTCTGTATAGTCACGGAACTAAAGAGTTGATTTTTTTCAAATACCAATTTTTATGTTAGTGGATCAATTGTGTTGACGATTATCCTGCCAAGGCCTGCTGTCTATTAAGTTGTGTGTGTGTGTTTAGTGGAGTTTTTTGAGTCTTCAGAAGTTATAGAGATTGCACTTTGGACACCCATATAGATAGGACAAGGTTTAGTCAGGAGCAAAGCATTCGCACTGGGTACACCCGTACCGCTTTTTTGATTTTAGACGCCCGTCTAAAATTAACTAAGCGGATTTCAGGTTGACCATTGAGTTTACCGGTGGTATAGAAAGTATATATATTTTTCTGCATCACAGGCAGACGTCTTCACCTCGAAGTTTCGACCAGTCATTCTCAGTAAATAATGTCAGCAATTGTTCAATTTACCCGAGTTACGAGATGCTCTTAAAGAGAGATAATGTTTCCCAGAAAATCTAGTTGTTTTACGCTTTGTGAATCAGGTTACGACGATGGAGAGCGAGTCATCTGAATATTTCAGTGCAAAACTTCGAAGAAGCTGGAGGTGAATTATTTAACTGCTGTAATGTATTTGTTACAGTACCTACTCAGATCCATTGCTCATGACCTATTGTTCTCTTTAGTTTCTTTACTATATTTAAGAATGTTTTAAATGGCGCCTTTATGCATCATTTAAAATTTAAAAGGTTTAAGAAAGCAAAAGAAAGTTTTTCACAAGTCTTTTGTACTATTATTATGCTAGAGTGGTTTTGAGCTTACCGGCCGTCATTGATTTAAACCACGTTTGGTAAATCGTAGTTTTTTTTATGTCATCATCATCATTCATCATGAGTGTGTTTGGATCGTAGCAGGTGGCGTTCTGTAGTTTCTGCCTATCACTCTGGGAAAAAGTCGTGAATATGTGTTATGTTGTCAAAATGATTAGTATTGTTAATGCGAGTGCCTTACGCAATCACCCCGCGCTGGTTTAGTGGATTTTTTTTCACCATGATAGGAATCTCCACTTGGTACTATTTTGCCAAAAGCTTTCTTATTCAGTAAACAATAGTCTAAAACATCGAAGCTGTGTACTTTCCTGTGACGCAAATCAGTGCCTGCGACGTCCGCCTATCGATTTGTTTATGAAAACATAACGAACGACGTTACGTCTGTTGGTCGTAGGTATAAAAAAGGTATAAAAAGCACTCTTGTCAGTTTCGGTAATCATAGCCAAGTAGTATTACGGTTTATCTCTATAAGGGGCTATCAGTAATCTCTGATTAACGCTACTAACGAGCCATGTAAGGATTACACGTAGTGTATTGTGCACTTTACAACATTTTATCCGACTATGAAAATAATAGGTACCGTTTTCGCAACGGTAAAATGATGTGATTAATATAATTATGTACATACTTAACTACAGAGAAGAAAGGAACAGAAAAATAGGTACAAAGGAGACCCTTCTTTCTAAAGAAATCAGTGCCACTACAAGTGCAAAAGGAGACTAGATAAAATGATATGTAGTAGACATCGTGTTTAAGTAGTATTCCAAAATGTAGTTAGCTCTCTACTTTTAGTTTCTTCGGAACACATAGCGAGCGTGACACCGCCTTTCAGTTTCCTACTGGCCATTTTATACACCAAGAGCCTTAGCGCGAGCGCGCGGGGTAAATGTTACGTAAATATGTATGTCTAACTTGAATCGAAAATACAATTAGCCTATAGCGTTTTAGTTAAATAGTTTGCAAAAAGCACAATAAGTAACATTCATAGATATGAATAAAAATATTATAAATGAATCGAGTATTTTTAAAATCGATGTGTTTGCGTTACGTTTACACCGCACGCTCCTGCTAGGACCTCAGATATGATTTAAATTTAATCTTTTAAAGTGTCCAAGTAACGCCAATTAATTATTTTCCAACAGGCGAGTCTATTCAATAAATCTACTCGCTATCTCCTCGTAATTAAGAGTTTGGCTCTTCAAACAATTTTAACGAGTCCCTAATGATTGTTAAATATTGTTAAGAAGCTGTGAACCTTTCTGAAGCAAGCCGATTGCTTGGCTCGACTCGCGGCCCTTTATAAGTTTGTTTGATTTATATTGATCGGTTTGTTGTTAACTTCCGTGCTTCTGGGTGATTGAAAACGAGGGTGATATTGTTTCAGTCTGGTTAATTGAAATGTTCACGCAGATGGTTGGAAGGGCATACAATACTAAAAGGGATTAATGTACTACAATACAATTACGAGTATGATAGAAGGGTGTGGAAGAAAACCTTCGGCAGCAAGAAATATGAATAAGAAAAATAAATACGTAATATAATTATAATTATTTTTTCTTGTTGTGAGCACAAGAACGATGTTAGGAACGCTTTCCCTTGTTTTCCTCTTCACATCCACACACAATTGATAGCAGACAACTGGCTGGGATGGTTACATCATTCAATATCCATATAAAAGCATGAACGGATCATAACCTGGGAACACAAGCGCCCTAGTTGAACATCCTACAGAAGGCATAAAACTTATAAAACTCGTAGGTGTGAGCGTGTGAGCCAATACTCGTGTGATCTGCGCTCAGAGCTTCAAGTTGGTGCTCCACGAGACTTGACCTTCGACTTGCGGACCACAACGAATTTATAGAAGTAGTTTCAGCTCTGTACGTGATGTCAAGTAGGGATTTCTTGTTTTAGAAGTGTAAAGGGATAACGGATTAAAAGTTAACGGCCATACAAAAGCAGAGTGGTGTGTTCTGATTATTTAACGAAAAATCCATGTACATCCCGACAGAGTAGGTTCTCACACTATTTAGTTGGTTAAACCGAACTAACCTAACCAGCCCATGAACCTTCACTACCGAAAACTTGCCACGAATGGCAAATGAAAGTGCGGGATAAGATAAGGTCATAGAATAGGTTCCTAAAACTGGTCTTTGAGTGAACTTGGAAGTTTTCAAGAAAACGATAATGTCCGCAAGAAAAATGAAAAGTTTCTACTTTTCTTTTCAAATCTTTAAACTGAACAAATAATAATAATACCTAACTGAGGTAAGTACCTGAGTAACAAAAAGTTTCCAGAATTATCCAGTTAAGAGGGGTTTTCCGTTTCCCAGTAGAATGCTGAGTAGTTGCTCATAGTAGTTGGCAGACATTTGTATGCATTAGGGGAGCGTCGGTGTTTGCACGGACGGCGGGCACGTCGTCAAGGGGAGAGCGGGGACTGAAGGAACTCTTTCATTTTTAATGTAGACTTTTTGTATCATGTCGCTATGGTAATTCAATTTTCGTTTGTAGTTTATTTTTCTTGTTTTTAGAAATATATTCCGGAGAGAAAAGCTCAGTTCAGCTCGTAATCAAAATTCATCGCATTTCGCTTCAATTAATTTATTATGACTAACTTCGTTTTATCTATAGCTATTACTGAAAATGTTAACATTAATTTGTGTATTTCGTAGTAGAGCTCAGCAAATTTTTTTGTTATTTGAAAACAATGCCTAAAATATTTATAATGCACGATACTGATAACTTTCCTTCAGTTAAAGAATATTACGATTCAGACAGATTCAGCCAATGATTTTTTGAGGCTTCGTCGTTTCGGCGAAAATGTTTCCTTCCCGAAAAATACCTTCTAGTGAAGCCTGATACCCCGTGAGACAATATTTATTTAGTGGCGAATGTGTAGCCCTTATCAGTGTCGGAAGGCCGATCCCGCCCAAACATGGCCTTGACCCACAAACAAAGGTATTAACTTTGTCGTTTTGTTATTTTCGTTTTATCGCTATTTTAGCGTTCTTGTTTTTAATAATTGCTGCTTATTTACGCGTCGTAAAATGTGAAAACTGTGTTTGTTGTAATTTCTGAGTCCCTTGGACAAGGGAGCAGGCAAGAGACACCAACAATGTCTACAGGACCTTCGTTGGTATAAGGAGGATGTAAGAAGCAGAATTCTAAAATATATTCAATTAAATTTAAAGTAAACAAACACTCTTCCAACTTTTAAAAGCTGGGTTTTGAATTGTGAATCCTTTTCAACAATTTTTTATAATACAATTATATAAATTTTATCTTCCGTCGAAGCCTGAACTTATCAAAATCAAAATGAAAGCATTTATTTCAAGTAACCCAGTTACAGGCACTTTTGAATTGTCGAAACAAAGACAACAATGAAATGTAGCTACAGTTCCAGTCACAAGGCATAAAAACAGTGAAAGTAGTTGTAGTTGCCCATTCCCTAACGTAGATCTCTATGGATAAGTACGGGCAAGAAATTCTATGGAAACTCTTTTAAATATTATTCATTTGTTTTTCCTGTGTTGAATTCTTTTTGAGTGAATCTTAAACCATAAGAAACACTACACCGTATTATTGTTGACATTTGAATTGAATTTTATACAAATAAGACAACTATGTGAATATTTACATTCTGAATTTGAGTATATTATTAACAACATAACAATTTTAATGTTTCAAACTGTAAAACGATACAGTATGGGGAGATTGCCGCAGTTCATTTCATATCGAATTCGGCGCACGTATCCCCACCATGTACAACATATACTCGTATGTACATTAATCTGTATGTTCACAAATTGAATTTAATGATGTAGGTACCAAATTATACGCTCGGGTCATGTTCGCACCGGCTGGAGGTGTCTTTTCAAGTTAAAAGTATCTTGGTAAGAGTGTCATTGAACGACGGTGACCTTAGGTTTTAGGTTTCGATGATGATGAGGTGAATCCTAGTTTCGAATCCAGGTAGGCACATTGTTTTCCGTAATTTATTTCTTCACCGCTGTTCTCAAATTGGCGATGGATAACATCGACATACCGGTTTCAGAGCCAAACATTCGAAGGTACATAATATGAAATCGACCAACTCGCAATGGTCCCGCGTAGTGGTTTACAGTCCACTCTCTCTTACAGACCGGAGGCCTGTGTCCCAGCTGTGGGAACGTTGTAGGCTGAATAGTTGTGTAATTTTAGCGTGGCTGTACACACTGGAAGCCTAGACAATGATGGAAGGTAATGTTATAAGTTGTCTCATCTCGAAGGAAAATCCCTTGAGGAAATTTACGGATAAATTAATACGGAATTCTGTGCACATCTTTTCGCAGAAAAGGTTGGCACAATCATGGCGCCATCACGTTAGAATAAATAATTATTTGCTTACATTAGTAAACAAACGGAGCGCTGCAAGGATCTTTTGGCGCTTGCATGGCATTGACAGGAGGACGTTGTTGGTAAACATTTGTTGAACGTTTGTGAAATTATGTTGAAACAACAACATGGTGGTGTTAGTTCCGACTGTGGCCGCGCGCCCAAAGCTCCTCGTGCAACTACTGCGACGGTTTTGTACCGCACTATACTGTGCGGTACAAAACCGTCACTTTGACAAATTGAGTTGTGATTTGCGTCGTGCGAGCTGGGATTTGTGTCCGGTCGGATAGGTACGTATCAAAATCTCACATCAGATAGAAATAGAAAGGTGATTGTACCTTTCTGTTTGAATCTGATGTGAGATTTTGGGGTTGAATAATGACACGTTGCGACGTTTCCACCTCTCAGTGATTCTCTAAAAATGGCTCTGAGCTGACCCCCAGATTATGAGCTCCCAGTGACGAAATCTGTATCCTTCATCTTTATATTTTGCGTGGTGACTTCACCGTAATTGTCATATCGTTTAATATCGCCCGGAAGCGATGGCTGCTCTTCTTAATCCCCCAATTACGCCATATCCTTGTCCTATATTAGACCGGTAATTCTGCAACGGTCAAGCTATTAGGATGACTTTAGAGGTTTGGAGTTTAAATGAGACCTGTAAAATTAAAATGTCATTGCCATCTAATGTATTTAGGGCCCTTATGTTCTTCCTCTTATTGTACAATAAATGATCGTACATATAGCCCTTTAAAGGATATATAATGCTAATAACAACCATTGTAGACTACTAAGCCTTCCAGTATTTTGTTAAGTAAAGTAGATAGGTAGTCATTAGTAATGGATATCGGCTACCACTCGAACCACATGCGGAGGAATATTATAAATCATATTATACCCACAGCGACTGCAATCCGACCTTCGCAAACCAATTACTGGAAGATGCGACATGTTCTATTTGTATGAAACCGGCGAAAACTTGATTAATCCACGGCAAATGGTTTAATATCCATTGAATATAAACTACTAATATCCATTTAGATCAAGTCCATAAGAACAAAGCACCTTTTAGGCTAGGACTAGACACAAACCCATCATTTCGTTCACCTTTATCGTAATTTTACCATTATCTAAATTAGATCGAGTACCTATTCTATATTCTAATGACCCTTATAATCCTACACTCTCGAGTAGTAATTTTAATAACCTACATTACCTAACCAGCGCTAGCATACAGTATGTCTACAATGGACCGTTAGTGGTAGTGATTACTAATGATAGTCTATGTCATCAGGTCATTGGCCTGTTACCTATTGTTTGAAGCAGCAAGTGTGGGAGTACTAATGCGCCGGCTTCTATGACATTTGTGATGTAATTGGTGGATGCACGAATTTATATAACAGGTAGTTTACTTGCCTTGGTTGGTCGCAACTGTTGAGCTCGGGGTTCTGGATGCAATCCATCATCACCATCATCCTGAGCTAGGCTACGCCTACTGTTTCGCCTCTTGTTCCTGTGCCAGATGCATCCAGGATATACCCACGATGGCAACAATACCGTCTGCCCATTTCGCCGCCGGACAGTCAACACATCTCTTTTTCATGGGAGATGTGTTGCTCGTTCACAGCTTTGCTCCACTTGGCATCACCTCGCCTTGCTAGGTAGGATCCAATCCACTGGTTGGTAAAATTGTTTACTATTGAGTCTTTCCGTTACGAATTTCATAAGAAAACCCAAAACTTCAAGTAGCTTGGTTATACATGACTGAAATAATAATAATTATTACGAATATGATTCAGTGCGGTAACTTTCCTCTAGCTTCAATTTACTGAACTGTCTTCATTAAGTTTAGTGTATTTATTGTTCTGTTTGAGGATCAAATGACGCAAAGATAAACGACTAATAAAACACCTGCACTACTGACAAGGATTGGGACGTGTATTACGCGGCCAAATCCAGCTACAAAAAATATCAGATTCAGGAGCTCCACCGGATGGCAGCAGAGCCCGTCTGGGCCCGCTGCTCTCCGGAAACCCGACAACACACTTACCACCTCACCAGAAGAGGCGATGCGCGTCCTTATTGGAACTCACTTCCCAGGTTGCGCTTTCACACAGACTATTGACTGGACAGAGGTAACTCAAACACCTTCAGAAAACGACTGGCGCTATGCACACAAAGTGATAACACTGGAGAAACTCCAGTGGGCGATCAGGTGCTTCCATCCCTTCAAGGCGACCGGGCCCGATGGAGTCTTTCCCGCTTTACTGCAGTGGGAGGGGCCTCTGTCGCCAGTAGACTAGTACCCATAATGAGAGCGTGCCTGGCCTTTAGATAAGTTTCAAAGGGATGGAGGGAAGTGAAAGTCATATTCATTCCTAAGCCAGGTAAGAGTGACTATGTCAACGCCAAATCTCACCGACCGATCAGCCTAACCTCCTTCTTCCTTAAAACCATGGAGAGAATCTGCGAGAGAGAACTGAGGGATGGCGTTTTAAAAACTATCCCACTCCAAGCCAATACAATAGGGTACGCCGACGACCTCGCCATCCTGATTTCGAGGAAAGTGACGGGGACAATCTGCAATCTCACTCAACAGGCGCTACGCATCGTTGAACGGTGGTGCAGAGAATTCGACCTCTCAGTGAACCCCATGAAAACGGTAGTTCCGTTTTCATAGGGTCATGTTTATCCAAAAACGAACACTAGGGGGGTATCGCCTACTAAAACTTTTCGATACAGAACTCCAGTTAGCCGACGAGGTCAAATACCTGGGAGTCATCCTGGACAGTAAGTTAAACTGGAGTAGTCATCTAGACAACAAAATAAACAGGGCCTGCATCACCTTTCGGCAATTCAGAAGGATGATAGGTAAGAAATGGGGCCTATCCCCAAAATTATACTTTGGTTATACTGCGCGGTGATCCGACCCATGATCACATACGGAGTAGTGGTCTGGTGGCCCCGCACCAGACTAGCCACAGTCTCCATCAAACTGCAACGCATGCAAAGGCTTGCCTGCATGGCGACCACAGGTTGCATGAAGACTATTCCGACCGCAGCCCTCGAAGCCATGTTGGGACTCCCACCGCTCCATCTGTTCCACAGGAAGCGATGATGACGGCAGTACGCCTTAAAACACTTGCAACTCTGGAGTAAGAAGGAAACACAGCACACCGTGGTACTGGGGGGATTCTATAATGAGTTACCCCTGGCAAAAGCCACAAACGATGGATACCCAAACAGTTCGTATTCGATACAAAATACAAAATCCAACTCCATGAGGACCACCGCTGCGAGGGATTTAGCCCTGCAGAACTTCGGATCTTCACGGATGGATCTAAAACTGGCATTGGAGCTGGAGTCTTCTTGGAGGATCTCAACATCCATATAGCCACACCACTGGGGGCCCACAACACGGTATTTCAGGCAGAATGCATGGGCATTTCCCTGGCGGCATCAGCCATCTTAGCCAGGGGGGTTGTGGACCACTCTATTCGCATACTCTCAGACAGCATGGCTGTACTGCTAGCACTAAACAACCATATAGTAAACTCTGGGTTAATACACGAGTGTCATCAACGCCTGAACCAGGTTGGTAATCTCAATAATATAACCATCCAATGGATCAAAGAATACAGCGATCCCCGAGGCAATGATGCAGCGGACAAACTAGCTAGAAGGGGATCGATCATGGCAGCAGTGTGTCCCGAACCCATCGTGCCACTCCCTTTCGGGTATCCACGCGCACTGGTAAGGGAACGAACCAGTGACCATGACGAGTGCAGGCAGGCCAAGGAAGCACTTCCTACAATCGATGGACGCCTCACTAAACGGGCTCTTCGGCAAACTACAGCTGCGCACACTTACAGCCGCCATCACTGGACACTGCTCTTTTAATAAACACCTCTTTGTCATAGGAGTCACAGGCAGCCCCCTGTGCCGAGCCTGAATGGAGGAAGACGAAACAGCAGCCCACGTGCTTCTGCATTGCCCAGTGGTTGTAACATACAGGGCAAAGTACTTCGGTAAACCAGGTACTCTCCGCGAGATTGTCAGCAACATCAAGGCGCTGCTGGCCTTTCTCGGGGAGTTAGGGGTGGATCGAATAAATTTCCCACCCGCACGCAAAATACGCGCTTTGACATGGAGTTGCGGACACCAGCCCGTTATATAATACAATACAACAGATGCACTAATTAGGTTTAGTCTGATTTTAGTGTATTATTATTTGATTTTATTTTGATTCTATTTAATTTTATTTGATTTTAGTGGTTATGTAATGGGATTTCTATCAATATATGTGTGACAATGGGTTTTTTTTACCTGAAATAAATGAATTTATTTATTATTCCTTAAATAACTTAATAATTCAGCTGCATCCGGTTAGACTGGAAGCCGACCCCAACATAGTTGGGAAAAGGCTAGGCAGATGATGATGATGAAATAACTCAGAAGTCAGCAGAATTTCTAAAACTATTCGGTAATTGGATAAGTGTGTCAATTATTTCAGATTTCATATTGCGAAACTTTTTAAAGATTGTTAAGTATTGTTGTTTATTATAAATTTTTCGAAGTATTAAGGTTTGATTTAAGAGAGTATCAACTGAATATACCTTGTAGGTAAGCTTTAATGCATACTAGGTTTATTTACTACATCTCAATTGACAATTAAATTCAATGCTAAAGATATTTAGTGCGACTATACATTGTAGTGTAAGGAAGTTTAACATCTCATACATCTTATCCCTCGACCCCATATTTCTTTTAAAAGAAAATTTCATTATGTTCTTATCTTCCCTGCCATGCCACGCCGTCTGCGAAATGTAATCAAAATCGGTTCATTAGTTTACACGTGAAAACGTACAAAATAGACTGACACGTTATTACTTAGGCTTTACCTAAATCTGTTGAAATGCTTTTGTTCTCCAAATATTAACTTGGCACACAGTTAGCGGCAGTAAGTGCCTGGGAAGTCTTACTAAAGTTATAATTTTGTTTTCAAAAAGAAATGTCGAGATTGTATCGCTTTAACTGCCTTATATTTAAAAGTTTAGTAGATTGTTCTAAAAGATTACGTCAAAAGGTTATATTATGATTTGGTTTGTGTTACAATTTTCCGTTATTTTTCTTAGCAACCGGTACCCGGTTGGCTACCTACAGAGAAGACGTCGGCTAGCCTAAGTGTAGGTAAACTAAATGATTTATAGCTGAACTTGCACTAATCCCGCCAGTCGTTGTGACCTCCATTTGGATCTGGATTTCTGGATAACAAATGTAGGAATGATTATAATCGATGCCAGTGTCTTAATCGCTACTCAATTATTGTTTTTTTTTTCATAAGATGTGATTCCATCATTAGTAGGTAAAGTACTCAATGGTACTAACTTCTTGGCTTATTTTGTCCAAAGTTCAAAATACCTCAACTTCTCATCTTACTCCCTTTGGATCTTCTAGAAGTTTTATATTATTTGCCCTTACATCATTGTTGAGGTATAAATTTCATAAAGAAAGCAATTTCCCGGCATTTGACCGGCGCGGTTGGCTGTGGGCGTAATATCATGGCTCACGCGTTCCTTTATGAAACAATTTGTTAGTAACAGACCTGCCATTTTCTAAATAGCTGTTTATGACAGGTTCTTACATCTTGTAGAAAGTTCATTTATAGTCAAAAGCCATTTCGTTTTACTTTACCTTTTCAAGATTACTATAATAAAGCTCATGTAAAGTAGTGGATGTGAACGAGTTGACTTTCTATTGGATTTGTGCTAGGCAGGCAGTACGGGCAGGCTCAATAAACTGACTCTTTGGTCTAGTGTTCGCAATTGCGACTGCTGAGCAAGAGGTCCTGGGTTCGATTCCCGGGAAGAGCAAATTGTTATTTGGCTTTCCATCAGGAACTTCTCAGTAGCAGCCACGGAGTCTGGATTTGTGCCCGGTTGATGGCAATAGGCTCGCCCCCTGTTACAAAGGACTTCAAACTGGCGAAATCTGGGTGTACTATTAGGTACACCTTTGCCTAACCCTTCGGGGATTACAGGCGTGATGTTATGTTATGTGTATACAATATACAGGCTCACCCTCACCTATGTGCTAAGGATAACATACTATCTACTTAAAGGCCACATACAAAACATGTAAACGGTTTCTCCGTCATCTTTAAAACCTTAATCTTTAGGTGAGCTTAGAAGACATTTCTAACCTTTGAGTCAATAAAAGTTAAAAGTTCAGTCTGTAAAAGGGTCTAAAAAAAGGGAAAAAAAAAAATATCTCTAAAAGCTTCGATCAGTATGCAGAACTATTCGTTTAGAGATAGCAACCAGTCATTACACTCACAAATACACGTTTAATTTACAACTCTCTATTCATGGAGTAAATATTCCCCTGGCCATAAAAACGTTCTCCCTAATCGCCTCTGTATTAAAATTCAGGATCACTTATGTACTTGTTACAGGCGAGGCACGTTGCTCCCTGGACAGATTACAACCTTTCAGAGTTCACACATACATTTTTATTACGGTCGGCTCGTAGTAAATTTTATTTGTTGTATCGTCAATTGAGCTTAAAGTGACGATAAATAATCCATCGTATTTAATATGGAAACACAAAAGTTTACTTAGTGAAACTGCCGAGCTCTGCTACCAGGTCTCTCCATTTTGTAGTTGGGATTTATTTGATCGCAGAAATCATTTAGAAAGGCGATCTAAATGTATTCATGGAGAGGTCTATTGTCACCCACATTTTGACATAAATTTGCAACCAGCGGGCGTGTATGAAAAGATGTATGATCATAGCCGAAGCACAGATAATATAATGGCCGAAGTAAAAGGAGTATTTCAGGAAATATTTTATTGTGAAGTTTCGGTTCCTAGTTAAAAACTGTGCAACAATTTTAACACAATTTCTTACCTTAAGCACATTATACATTCATATTTTAGCCGCCAGTAATAAATATGGTAATGATACTTAGAGTCAAAAGCGCATCCCCGCCTGCTTGACGCGAGCACCACATGGCATCGCAAAGCAGGAACTTTACCTCAGACCGCAAGCTGGAGCATTAATTAGTACTAATTGCTTTAACATCTCCGCCACGCACGTGTCTCCTGACCTCAGATCGTGCCTCAGTGAATACCGGGGCAAGTGTGTGTCAGAAGTGCAGGTCTATATTTATTATAAATGTCGATTAGCTGGTTATTGTGACGAAAAAAAAAGCTCAAGAACAAAAAAAAAAAATAAGACAAGCAAGTGTCATCCACCAACTGGGCCGATGCAAAGACGAGCGAGGCCCGTGGGATGGATTACAAACAATTCCCTCCCACGGGGAGGAGGCATCGGCTTCAGCAGTAGAAAAGTCTTAGGCTTTGTTGTGTTTTTATTATTATTGTGACGAACTAGCAAAAGCCTTTTGGAATTTGTCTATTTATAAAGCAAAAAAAAAATATGTTATTATCTTCGTGCCCTTCAAGATAATCACATTCCGTTGTATGGAATTTCATTAGCGTAAGCAAAGCATAAAACAATTGCAGAAGGTTTATCCTTTTGTGAATATTATGCAAACAAAATGTTGCACAACTGAAAAGTTAGCGAAAGTTCAGTATCGTTGTGACGCACAACCGCGTAGGTCTAGAAGTCACAGGTCGGGCTAAGTGTTATTGAGTTTTTCCATCGGGAATTTTTCAGTAGAAGAGTTTGTGTTTGCGGCCTGGTGACGGGCTATAGGCCCGCTCCCTTTTTCATGAGACATAAACATAACTGGCGAAATGATGATAATATGAGCTAGGTACTCCTCTGTCTCACCCTTCGGGAATTACAGGCGTGATATTATGTTAATGAAAATTTTACTTTAGAGAATATCACATAACACAAAATACCACACAATATAAAAACAAGACACAATGTAAAAGCCTAGGTACAGGACCTGTCACTAACTCACAATACTAGAAAACCACACCAGCTATACTGATTAATTGATCAATCACAAACCCCTCTAAACACTAAGTAGGGACTCCACTACACGCTCGATTACCTGCCTGCCTCCTCTCGCCCCCTGTGGAAAGCCGGGAAATTGTCGATGGAAAACAGGAAGCGGTGCGTGGAGGGCACCCAGTGGTTAACCGGTGGTCATGAGTGGTCGCGGTCGAATGCACAGAGGGAGAAATTATGATTGTACGCTGTAAAGCATTGAGCCGTGAGGTGGTCGGTTATATTATGGTCATCATTGTGGAGTTAGTATGTGTAGGCACAAGTGTGATACGAGGTGATACTTACTCGTATGTCATGTTGATCAATACCTAAACCTTCCCTACAGACAGAATTGTTAATGCGGAGTTTGCCCCGCCATTTCTTCTCCCCAGGTAAAACACAAGGAAGTGGTGCAGGGCGGGCATTTTGGATTACTATCTTTTGTATTTATTTCGTTCAAAAAGTGCTTATTTTCAGCTTAATTTGAATAATACCTCTAAGTAGGTTCCAGTAGAAATATGAGTCACTAAAGTTATTTAGTTATTTTATCAAACCTATTAATATAGAAGCCTAAGACTTTGCAATAAATATTATTTCATGCCTGCATCATTTTTATCATGATTACCTCATTACGCCAGGACGCAGTGGAGCTTTCTGGGAATGTTTTTAATTTTCCGGTATACAAATAACAACATACGAGTGCCCACAGCTAATTCTAAAAATACTATCTTGCAGTGTTGCAGTCCAACTTTTCATATGAAAAGCCACTTTTTCGTAAATATGAAACAGGAGTGTTTCTATTGCATTCATTTGTTAAACTATTCATAAATCCATACTAATATTGAAAATGCGAAGTAGCTCTGTTTGTCGGTCTATCCATCTGTCTGTCTGTCTGTTACCATTGCATGTACCTCTTAACGGCTGAACGGATTTCGCTGCTTGGCATACAGTTAGACCATAATCTGGGATAGGATCATTTAGTCCTGGTAGTAAGCGTGCGTGGGATAATATCTCATAGCCACGCGGAAGAAGCTACGGGCCAAAGCTAGTTCCGAATAAAATCACACAAAGACTAAATATAATCTCACCTAATGGTTATAGGAATCACAGTGCATCCATTTCTTGAGCCATACATTTTTGATTAGGTCTGTTTCGTCGAATACTGTACAAACACAAGGATATTATTAGTAACCAACCCTCCAGCATGAGCTTCAATGTCTAAATATAGGTACCTACCTACTTGACTGACTCGTATGTATAATACTGACTGAGCTGAGCAGAAACTAATTACATTAGCCGCCATGAAACAATAAGCTTTACCTTTCGTATGGTTTGTTTCTGAAAAAGGGAAGTCGGGGTGAAGCGAATGCAATGGTTAGATTTTTTACACAAACACGGGGGAGACCTACTTTCTCGAAACAAATCAATGTAAAATACATATCCCACCTGTCCATAAGTTCCCTTGGATAATGGATAACCTGGAAGTAGGTCCTTCTAGTATGTATATTTTCTGATCCGAAATTTGAATCACAGGCAATAAACGATCTCAGCTTTATATGCGGAATGCAGGCCATTAGAATATTTCCTATACTTAATTTACCGGCGCGTGGATGAATAGTTCCACTTCACCCGAGTTTCCCCTACAAACACAGTCTCCAAGAGTATTTGAGAACGGTTGTATGTGACATTTTATTATATAACCTTGTCTTCCCACGTTCTCCTTTTAAAAGGAATTTCAATAATATCAAATAATTAAATACCTTAGTTATATGCTTTGTTATTTTCCAACCCTATTATTTATGCACTGCCTTTGTAGTGGTTAGGTTATTGACTTTGACATCTAGTACCCAGACAAATGTGGTATACGTCTCGGACATAAAGTGTCACAATCAGTTCTTTGATAAATAGTATAGAAGGTACTTAGTACATAAACAAAACAGCAGTTTACTGAGTAGGTATGTGGTAAATCGATCCCGGACCCTGACAGATATATCAGTAGTATTTTGTATTGAGATGTCCGTTACGGAAGCCGTCATTTCTCCGTACCAGTTTCACTGAATGTTTACTTTTGTGATATAAGATTTTAAACTATCATGGTCACTAACATTACGGCTTATTCCTCAAATCCCCCCTAAAAGTCCCCCTTAGGGGGGAAAAGTGGAATCTAAAAAAAAAGTCTAGTATTCCCCCCTGATAATCCCCCTTAGGGGGGAAAACTGGTATCGGTAAAAATACTTATTCCACAGATCCCCCCTGAAAGTGCCCCCGAGGGGGAAAACTGGATTGTAAAAAAAAAAAGTCTGAAATTCCCCCCTTATAATCCCCCCTAGGGGGGAAAACTGGAATCTTAAAAAAACAAAGTCCTGAAATCCCCGCTTAAATCCTTAAAATTTGAGGAGTGCCTCTGCTAGCGGCGCTAGGTGCCGATTTGTTCGAAAATCCCATAGAAATCTGCCTAGCCTTTTCCCAATTATTTGGGGTCGGCTTCCAGTCTAACCGGATGCAGCTAAATACGGCTTATTCCATTATTCCCCCCTGAGAGAATCCCCCTCAAGGGGGAATACTGGACCCTAATGTAAAAGAATTCCAGAAAGTCCCCTTTTCATTTGGAG
The DNA here is from genome assembly GCA_963082995.1 of Noctua comes. Lineage (NCBI taxonomy): Eukaryota > Metazoa > Arthropoda > Insecta > Lepidoptera > Noctuidae > Noctua > Noctua comes. The sequence goes on from OY720268.1 coordinate 620,629, forward strand.
TTATTCCACTATTCCCCCCTGAGAGAATCTCCCTCAGGTGGGAAAACTGAACCCTGATGTAAAAAAAATCCAAAAACTCCCCTTTTCATTTTGGATTATTCCACTTTTCCCCCTTATGTTAAAGCTCCTTAAATAAATAAAAAACAAAAACACGACAATGTAATTTATAATCAGTCTTTTTTGTTCACAGAATTTCGTTACATTACAAAATCAAAATCAAAGCATTTATTTCAAGTAAGCCAGTTACAGGCACCTTTGAACTGTCGAAACAAAGACAACAATGAAATGTAGCTACAGTCCCAGTCACGAGGCATAAAAACTGTGAAAGTACTGTAGTTGCCCATTACCTAGCGTAGATCTCTATGAAGAAGAACGGGCAAGAAACTCATGACTCTTTTAAATCATAATATTGTTACATAAACTTGATTACATCATTCATGTTGTTATGGTACATTATGTGAGAACAATGTAGCAAGATGTGCACCTTAAAAGTGTCCATAGTAAAAACAAAAAGACAATTGAAAAATAAAATAAATTATTAAAAAATAGCCGTGGCAACTAGATGATAAAAAAAAAACTGATGCAAAATGTCATACATCACAAAAATGTTACCATGACCAAACATTTTTTTTCTTCTAAATATCGGTTTGAACATGTGTTTTTTTAATATTTTGTATTAAATACATAGAAAATAAATTAAAATTAAATAAAGAGAACGAGAATTTTAGCTGTGGGAATCGTTATAGATAAAATTTAATTGCATAATTTATTCTTTTTTAAAAAAAATATCGCCTATCCATCATAAAGGGTGTAAATAGACCCTTAACAATTATCCCAAAAGGCATTTGTTCTCCTCGTCTTTGCGATCATTTTTTTGTTGTAGACCATACCTGGGAACCTTCTAGTTACGGAGATATTGGGGGTCAAAGTTCCAAGTTTTTCACAATTTTTTTTTAAATACATGATTTTAATGTAAAATTTTTACTTCACACACCTCCACGACCCCTATACTATTCAATCCATCCATCAGCACAATGCTTTGAGTGCTTTCCTTCGAGTCCTACCGCATCACGTGATTTTTCACCCAAAAAAAAAAGTCGATTCCCAGCAATAATTTTTGCGTAAAGTTACTTAGTTTGATGAACAGAATGCTTGGTTGACGGATATGTGAAGGGTCTGTTTACACCCTGTATACATCCCACCACTAAAATGTCTTGGCGTCTATTGTCACCAAATGTTCCATCTCCTATCCTGCCCCCTTAGCCTAAAAACATGCAGCCGAAGTGACCTTTGTGCTGCCACCGACGACGCGGTGGAAGTGGCGATGTTTTGTGCTAATAAACTATAAAATTTCTCGTGCCAGCATTACGAAGAAAAAGTCTAAAGTCTGACAACCAGTCTTACCAAAGGGTACCGCATTACCCAGGACTAACTGGGGTGAGGAGGTTAGATAGGCAGTCGCTCCACGTAAAATACTGGTATTTAGGGCTTATTCCTCAAATCCCCCCTAAAAGTCCCCCTTAGGGGGGAAAAGTGGAATCTAAAAAAAAAGTCTAGTATTCCCCCCTGATAATCCCCCTTAGGGGGGAAAACTGGTATCGGTAAAAATACTTATTCCACAGATCCCCCCTGAAAGTGCCCCCGAGGGGGAAAACTGGATTGTAAAAAAAAAAAGTCTGAAATTCCCCCCTTATAATCCCCCCTAGGGGGGAAAACTGGAATCTTAAAAAAACAAAGTCCTGAAATCCCCGCTTAAATCCTTAAAATTTGAGGAGTGCCTCTGCTAGCGGCGCTAGGTGCCGATTTGTTCGAAAATCCCATAGAAATCTGCCTAGCCTTTTCCCAATTATTTGGGGTCGGCTTCCAGTCTAACCGGATGCAGCTAAATACCAGTATTTTACGTGGAGCGACTGCCTATCTAACCTCCTCACCCCAGTTAGTCCTGGGTAATGCGGTACCCTTTGGTAAGACTGGTTGTCAGACTTTAGACTTTTTCTTCGTAATGCTGGCACGAGAAATTTTATAGTTTATTAGCACAAAACATCGCCACTTCCACCGCGTCGTCGGTGGCAGCACAAAGGTCACTTCGGCTGCATGTTTTTAGGCTAAGGGGGCAGGATAGGAGATGGAACATTTGGTGACAATAGACGCCAAGACATTTTAGTGGTGGGATGTATACAGGGTGTAAACAGACCCTTCACATATCCGTCAACCAAGCATTCTGTTCATCAAACTAAGTAACTTTACGCAAAAATTATTGCTGGGAATCGACTTTTTTTTTTGGGTGAAAAATCACGTGATGCGGTAGGACTCGAAGGAAAGCACTCAAAGCATTGTGCTGATGGATGGATTGAATAGTATAGGGGTCGTGGAGGTGTGTGAAGTAAAAATTTTACATTAAAATCATGTATTTAAAAAAAAATTGTGAAAAACTTGGAACTTTGACCCCCAATATCTCCGTAACTAGAAGGTTCCCAGGTATGGTCTACAACAAAAAAATGATCGCAAAGACGAGGAGAACAAATGCCTTTTGGGATAATTGTTAAGGGTCTATTTACACCCTTTATGATGGATAGGCGATATTTTTTTTAAAAAAGAATAAATTATGCAATTAAATTTTATCTATAACGATTCCCACAGCTAAAATTCTCGTTCTCTTTATTTAATTTTAATTTATTTTCTATGTATTTAATACAAAATATTAAAAAAACACATGTTCAAACCGATATTTAGAAGAAAAAAAATGTTTGGTCATGGTAACATTTTTGTGATGTATGACATTTTGCATCAGTTTTTTTTTTATCATCTAGTTGCCACGGCTATTTTTTAATAATTTATTTTATTTTTCAATTGTCTTTTTGTTTTTACTATGGACACTTTTAAGGTGCACATCTTGCTACATTGTTCTCACATAATGTACCATAACAACATGAATGATGTAATCAAGTTTATGTAACAATATTATGATTTAAAAGAGTCATGAGTTTCTTGCCCGTTCTTCTTCATAGAGATCTACGCTAGGTAATGGGCAACTACAGTACTTTCACAGTTTTTATGCCTCGTGACTGGGACTGTAGCTACATTTCATTGTTGTCTTTGTTTCGACAGTTCAAAGGTGCCTGTAACTGGCTTACTTGAAATAAATGCTTTGATTTTGATTTTGTAATGTAACGAAATTCTGTGAACAAAAAAGACTGATTATAAATTACATTGTCGTGTTTTTGTTTTTTATTTATTTAAGGAGCTTTAACATAAGGGGGAAAAGTGGAATAATCCAAAATGAAAAGGGGAGTTTTTGGATTTTTTTTACATCAGGGTTCAGTTTTCCCACCTGAGGGAGATTCTCTCAGGGGGGAATAGTGGAATAACTCCAAATGAAAAGGGGACTTTCTGGAATTCTTTTACATTAGGGTCCAGTATTCCCCCTTGAGGGGGATTCTCTCAGGGGGGAATAATGGAATAAGCCAACATTACTATTAATACTAACGGGATATTTACCACGTTTACTGTTTGTTATGAGTTCCCGATATTTCGGCGCTGTTGCAAGCACCATGATCACGGATAAACTGAAGTTATTGCGGGTGGGTGTTTATGAGCAGACAAATCGGTCTACCCTCTTTCTTGTTCGTTTTTTGCACTCAGTACCGGTACATGGTAAATATCCCGTTAGTATTAATAGTAGTTTACTTTTGTGTTTTACAATATGTTTTGCCCATAGAAACCATAGAGAATACTGTGGTCGTTATCAGTTGTAGTTTAACCGTATGATGTTTTGGGCTAAGTTCAGTCGTACATAATTATTTTTCTGACCTGAGACATGCTTTGTGCGTTATTAAAAGTGATAATTACTACAAAATCATTGTATAGTAGTACTATCGTGTCGGAAAACGTTATTAATTGGCTTTGTGCTCCGTGATTAAGGAAACTAGTGGTTTATTGTGATTAGTTTAGTACTAATTAAAATGATGTTTATATTATATATCTATTAATGTCGAACACTTCGAGGGAAAGTAGGTTACTACGAGGAAATTGTAAAGGGAAATACTATATATCATATCATATCATTTATTTCTTTGCAAACATGGGTAATAGGTATCTACATAGATGTTATCTAATAATAAGGCTCTCCACATTTTGCCGTCACATTGGCATGCAAATAGTTGGTTTACAATTATTACAAATTTAAAATACGTGGCATAATTATCATTAGATATTATATAAAATAAAATTAAAATGTCAACATGGTGAAAGTAATAAAAATTAAAAATATTATCAAAAATGTCAAACGAATAAGTGGCATGTCATCTATCTATACATATAAAATTCAAAGTCCTGACTGACTGACTGACTGACTGACTGACTGACTGACTGACTGACTGACTGACTGACTGACTGACTGACTGACTGACTGACTGACTGACTGACTGACTTATATTTCAACGCACAGCCCAAACCACTGGTCCTAGAGACAAGAAATTTGGACAGTGTACTCTTTGTAAAGAGTAGGTATCCACTAAGAAAGGGTTTTTCGAAATTCTACCCCTAAGAGGGTGAAATGGGGTGTTGAATTTTCTATGAAACTTTTTATTCTCCGAGTCGATTGACTTGAAAATGTGTCTACATATACTTCAGTTAAAATGATGAGATACATGTATCACACTTTTTCCAAAATCATCCCCCAATTTAAAATTCAATGTCCTGACTGGCTGACTGATACATCAACGCACAGCCCAAACCACTGGTCCTAGAGATATGGAATTTGGAGAATGTATTCTTTGTAAAGAGTAAATATCCACTAAGAAAGGGTTTTTTGAAATTCCACCCCTAAGAGGGTGAAATCGGGTGTTGTATTTTCTGTGAAACTCTCTCGGGATCGATTAACTTGAAAATGTGTCTACATATACTTCAGTTAAAATGATGAGATACTTGTATCACAGTTTTTCCAAAATCATCCCCCAATTTAAAATTCAATGTCCTGACTGGCTGACTGATACATCAACGCACAGCTCAAACCGCTGGCCCTAGAGACATGAAATTTGGAGAATGTACTCTTTGTGGAGAGTAGGTATCCACTAAGAAAGGGTTTTTTGAAATTCCACCCCTAATAGGGTGAAATGGGGTTTGAATTTTATGTGAAACTTTTTATTCTCGGAGTCGATTGACTTGAAAATGTGTCTACATATATTATACTTCAGTTAAAATGATGAGATACGTGTATCACAGTTTTTCCAAAATCATCCCCCAATTTAAAATTCCATGTCCTGACTGGTTGACTGATATACCAACGCACAGCCCAAACCGGAAATTGGACGGTGTATTATTTGTGATGAGTAAGTATCAGTATTTTGAAATTCCTACCACTTAGAGGGTGAAATGGGGTGTTGAATTTTCTGAGAAACTTTTTATTCTCGGGGTAGATTGACTTGAAAATTTGTGTACATACTCTTCAGATAAAATCCAGTAAATCCGATGTCCAATCTCAAACCAAGGTATCAATCTTTCACGTGCCTAATTTAATTGATAAAACTTTAAACTAATAATTGCAAGTTATAAGCAAGTACATGTAAATCAATGTATGTATTATAGATAGATACATAGATTACTTATTATCCCAGAAGTAAGATCCCGTGGGCAATTCCCTAACTCCACGCGAGCGAAGCCGCGGGCATAAGCTAGTTGGAATACATAAAACAAAAAAATAAAAAAATGTCATCATGGTTAAAGTAATAAAAAATAAAAAATATTATCAATAATGTCAAAGTCAAAGTCAAAGTATTTTATTTGTTGAACATAGGTAATATTATAAGCTTCAGAAGTGGAAATTTAATAAAAAAAAAACAATTAACAACAAAAAAACCATTTTTACTTCATAAATACAATTGACTCAAATTACAATCAGCAAAATTTACTTACAGTCCACTAAGACTTAAAATTAATTAAACGAATCACAAACTCACTTTATCACTTCTGCAACGAATTAAACTCAAATGGCTTACGTAACCGTACGACTGGCTGATGATTCACACGTCCGTCCAGTCCGAGCGTCGAGCGGCAAATAGGCCGTTCTATCCCCAGCGCCTTGCTTTTATAGGCGAGGTGGGGTAGTTACGAACTTTAGAGAGGATTCTCCTTACACGGCCTCTCCTGGCGAGGTGTCGTCCTCGACACAAACTCTTGGAGTGGCCCCGCTAGGACCTGCGATGGGAGAGGTTGGTACCTCGACCTCCACTTCACCCGCTGGCAGAAGCGACGGGTCGACCGCAGTAGAGGACTCCGTTTGTTCAGAGTCGTCATCAGTATCTTCATCTGTAAACAAGATCTTGTTAGAAGCTACCAAAGCAATTTGTGTAAAAGCGTTCAGCCTCTTACAAAGTTCCATTCATCTTCAGCCAACTAATTAATTCATCGTTCTTTCAAATAGTTCATAAATTTGAATAGACACACACATCCATCTTTCTTAAACCAGTTATCAAAATAAAGCCAAGGCATTGTCCTGTACGTGTCCAGCGCGCAAGTGGCGGTTTCTTTGCTGCTGTCTTGCTGGCGGAGACCGCGGCTGCGACCACGACCAGCGTTCAACTCTCACCACCTGCAACATGGTCTGACAACCCGCAGACCCGCTTGACACGCAGACCGTATTCATACGTGCAAGCCGCTTAACACACAGACCGTATTCATGCGTGTAAGCCGACTCATTTACTGACCGCAATCATGTATACGAGCCCACTCGTACGCAGACCGTATTCCTACGCACGAGTTCTCTCAACACGCAGACCGTATTCATACGTGGGAGACCACAAATTGACCTCACATGGCCAAATTTATACTGCCACTAGTGACTCTGCAACAGGTGCCAACACAACCGGCGACACACATGCGCCTGCTACCGGTGGCACCGCAGCACAACACAGCAGCCAAAACATCACTCCTGTCCGTAAATTCAAACAACAGTGATTTTCTTACTCTCAAAGAACGCGGCGCACGTTTCTGGGCACCACTCGCCGCGCCACGGCACCATGTGCTGGGCAGCAGCCTGCGTAGTCTTTCCGTAGCTACCAGTGAGCAAACGCAGCGTATAGCGTCCACTAGGCAGTGCTTCCACCACCTTATACGGACCACGCATTCCGGAGTCAAGTTTTCCTGTTGACTGGGAAAATTTTATTACGAACACGCAGTCACCAACGTTAAATTGGCGAGGTGGACGTCGCCGTTGGTTAACCTGTTCGTCTTGTCTAGCTTGATTGCTCCTTAGGAGTTCGCGGACCCTGCTTCTGGTTACTTCACGTAGGGCCTCCCTATTTGGTGTCGAAAGTTTTGGAGGGCTTTGACGACGGCGAGGGTCTCCAATTCGTAGGAGTGGTACTTCCCTTCAGCACCCTGAGTGGTCCTACTGAAATAAGCCACAACGTGCTTTTTTGAATCTGAATGAGCTTGTAGGAGTACCGCACCGTATCCAGCACTGCTGGCATCTGTATGGACTTCGGTGGGAAAACTAGGGTTAAAAATGGAAAGGACCGGTTCGCTGGTCAATTCTTTAATGAGATCAAGGCGAATAGCCTCGCATTCGAGAGTCCAATTGAATTTGACATTTTTACGGGTTAGATGGGCAATGGGAGCAGTCCTAGTGGAGTAATCTTTTATGTACCGCCGAAAATAACCCGCCAAACCTAAGAGTTGGCGCACTTGTTTTACATTTTCAGGCGGTAAGGTGTTAACCAGAGCTTCCACTTTTCGTGGGCTCGGCCTAACCTGACCCTGACTAACTAACCTCCCCAAATATTCTACTTCTGTGACGAGGAACGAACATTTAGCCAAATTTATTGAAAAACCGGCCGATGTAAGGGTCTCGAGTACTTTGCGCAACAGTTCTATCCCTTCTGACACAGAATTACTTAGCAGAAGGACATCATCGACGTAGACTAGCACATTTCCCTCATTAAGATGACTGCGTAAGGTGTCATTTATAATGCGCTGGTAAACTATCGGAGAATTGGCTAATCCGTAAGGCATTTTGACGTACTCAAAGTGTTCTTCCGGCGTCACAAAGCCAGTTAGGTGAACACATTCCTTTTTAAGAGGAATTTGGTGAAACCCTGTAGCCATATCAAGGCTACAGAAGAATTTACACGCGCCTAACCTATCAATGTGATCGTCTATTAGTGGAAGAGGATATCGATCTTTCACTGTAATTCGATTTAGCGCCCTAAAATCGACACAAAGCCTATCTGAGCCGTCACGTTTTCTTACGAGTATAATCGGGCTGGCATATTCGGATTTCGAATGCCTAATCACTCTCTTATCTAAAAGGTCTTGTGTAATCTCCCTAACTTTGAGTTTTTCGGAGTAAGAGAGTCTATACGGACGATAAACGACAGGGGTGGAACTGGTAAGTTTTATTTCCATCTCACCTGTTTTTACTGTGGTCATAGCAGTCCCTGATATTAGATAGTCAGAAAACTCGTTTATGACGGACATAAGACTAACCAACTCCGTACCCTGAAGGGGTGTATTTATTCTGGCCTGATCACCCACACAAATGGCGTTGACATTTGCGCTAATGTTATCGGAACGCTTGAGGTACTGCTCATCTTTAGTACGAATGTAAGTGATGCCTTCGCGGTTCAAAACATCTGTGCCAATTATGATAGGGGCGTTCATGAAGGACGATGGAACTACTACTAAGTCAACTTCGATAGCAATGTCACTGAATTCCACAGTGAACGTGACGTAAGATGTAGCGACCACTTCTTTCTCACTCAAACCCTTCAACACACAACGTCTCTGTTTTGGCTGACACGTAAAATGTTTCAAAATGTCCGAGGAAATAAGGGACACATCAAGGGCTCCGCTATCAATGAGCACGTCTACGGGTATTCCATCTATTATCGCAGTAGTCATGTCGTTATTTTGTGCGATATTTGATCGATAAGAGCAAAGGTTGACATTACGCGGATTTCGTTGCTCGGTTTTAGCTTTGGTAAAGCATTTGTCCTCAGTATGTCCCGATCTCTTACAGAACGTACAAGAATTGCTCGAAGAGGGTTGTATATTGGAGGATGTGTCCGGAGCCACGTTAGCAGGCTTGCTATTGGTCGCGTTTGCCTTAGGCCTCTTACAATTGCGACTGAGATGACCGGTTTGATTGCAATTAAAACATTTTGGGCCAGGACGGTGGTTTGATTTAATTTGACCTTGCCTTTTATGATCAACGGCCTTGTCGTTCCTTGAAGGTTTCGCGTAAATTGAAAGGAATGAGACAATAGTGTCAGAAGTCAAGTTTGCGTTAGCAGCAGCTGCACGCACCTGTGGATTGTCTATACCGCGTATAACGATTAGTGTTCTTAATTCGTCACTCAACCCCTGAACTATTCTCAAACGCAATAAGGTACGACGGGCATATTCCGAGTAAGTTGAATACTTGTCTGACGTAGTATTCATAGCTTCAAGCAAAATATTCGCGTAGTCCAATTTACTCGGGCAAAGGGGTTTGAACTCGCGTACGAAATTGGACCACGTCCTATCGTTCGTCACCCATTCCCCTAACCAGACCTTGGCGTCACCCTTAAGGCAAGTAGCTACACGCGACAGACATTCATGGTCACTCCAACCGTTAGCCTCTCTAGCACGGTCCACTTCGTTGCACCATGCCTCGACGCTGTTAATTGATGGGTCAAAGTTCGACACGTAATAGTTTTGTGACCTTGCTGGTTGCATCGTTTATATTGCTTGCATCAAGGCATGAGCGAGAGTGGATGCCTCAGAGCCTGGGATACTGGACTCCATAGACCGATGTCGTTCTGACGTATTAGGGATCGTTGACTCCTTAGCTTTTGGCAAAACCTCACTATTCTTGTGGGTCGTACTCGTTTGAACCGGGGGCGAAGGAGTACGTGTGCGTTTTCTATTGCCAATGTCGCTACGCGAACGATTCCTACTACGCGAATCGCGCCTATCCCTAGTACGCGATTGGTGCCTTTCGGGACTATGAGAATCATGCCGATCCCGATTACGCAAGCCATCTCGCGAATTACGACGACTCCTACTCGAATCGCGGTACGATCTACCACTACTGTGATCATATGACCCACGGGATCAACGTCGTTTGCGACCGCGTGACTTATCCCGAGTACGTGTCCGTTTTTCACGAGTATGCGACTTTTCACGCCCCATTATCACAAGAAAATCGAGTTCAAATCAGACAAACAAATCAAACAAGTAAGACAATCGAATAAAAAGAACAGTGATAAAGCGGGTAGTTGCAAAAAAAAAAAGTTGAAAAGCAAAAAGAAACGGTTTTTCTGTTCACAACAATTTTCAGCTACGAGACTTCGTCTAAGTGGGCCTCAAAAGTCCTTTATCCCACTTCTGATATAAGCTTCAGAAGTGGAAATTTAATAAAAAAAACAATTAACAACAAAAAAACCATTTTTACTTCATAAATACAATTGACTCAAATTACAATCAGCAAAATTTACTTACAGTCCACTAAGACTTAAAATTAATTAAACGAATCACAAACTCACTTTATCACTTCTGCAACGAATTAAACTCAAATGGCTTACGTAACCGTACGACTGGCTGATGATTCACACGTCCGTCCAGTCCGAGCGTCGAGCGGCAAATAGGCCGTTCTATCCCCAGCGCCTTGCTTTTATAGGCGAGGTGGGGTAGTTACGAACTTTAGAGAGGATTCTCCTTACAATATAATATTAGACTGTTATCGTGTCTGTGCGGTGTAGACCTATATGAGTACATAACTGTGTGTAGACCACAAAAATCTTTTCTTATGTAAATATTAGATAGTTATAGGGTAGAAGTTTTCAATATATCAATAATATTACAAGGCCTGCCATCGTTTTATAGCCCTTTTCGCATTTTTCGCATAACATGAGGTTGACCGCCACATTTCTTGCAACTTTATGGAGGGATATCACGGAGGAGGTGATTGACTTTAGGTACTACGTGTACTCATATTTTGTGATTAAACAGAGTGATTGGCAATTCAGCGCATATCTTGAAATGTGACGTGTAATAACTTGAACATTTCAAGTTATTTTGTAATTTTCCAACTTCACACTAGAAACTCTTTTCGTAAACCTGGAAATGGTATGGTGTGGTCGTAGTATTTCTCATATGAACTTTGAAATAACAATACAAGTAGCATTTTCTGACCGATTATGAATTGGTAGTTCAGCCAAGAATACTCCTTGATTAATAACTAATGTATTGACACAGGTGCGCGAACTATGGGGTTCTTCAGAAACTGTGTCTTCTGTTTACTCATTCACTATACGATGTTCTGATTATCTTTCCTATAACTATCTATAAATGGTCTAAGTGAGAAAACATAATAAAAATAATTGTCTAGACTGGTTTTCCGACTGATGATGAGTTTTGATATTTTCCTTGGGGTTTGATGATTTCCCATCCGAAAAAAAAGTTTACTTAGGGCCTAACAAAGATATATAGAGACATTCTGTCAGTGATGACGTGATAACGTTGGTGCAAAAGTCAAAAAGATTATGTCAATCAAATCCAAAGCCGTCGCAACGCTTTGATTGATTGATAATGCAGCTTATCACTAACAGTAACAATATGCTGAGAAACTTTACTTTTAAAGCCATGAATTCGGATTCAATGAAAGTTAAAAAAGGCCAACTGGTTTCCTGCAGTTCATTCCAGCAAAGGAGATGTTCCGTAATATTACGTCAATCAATACAAATTGCTCACAACACTATGAATTATGAGAATAAACTAGACAAAGCAATATTTTTATTTAGTTTCTAGTTTTGCCTAGGTTTACTTTTAATTTGCGTTCGAAATAAATACAGGTTAGGTGTGTATAATAATCGTATACCTATTTCCTGTTTATGTGAAAAAAGAAACATTAAACACTAAAATTACTGGTTATTTTTTCCTAATTTGCAAGGTTTTTGGTTTATGATTGTTACATTTGAAGGTCATGACTTCATGAGATAAACGGAACCTGCAAGTCAGCGCTCTTTTCAAAAGTTTTTAATTTAGACTTTTCGTTTTAGAGAAGAGTTTTGGAACATAATCAATCTGCTAGCATTATAATCACATTATTACACAATTCTAGTTTATAAGTTGGCATGAAATTAAACTTTCATAAACTAATGCACCTGTCTGAAGACTAGAACAGATATCTGTGGAGTACTAGGAACCTATACACAGCAGACACCTATATATTAAAATACCAACAAAAAGTAGTACCACGTAGACATCAGTTTTCCTCAACGACCAAGTGTTATGTAGAAGGACATTAGTTATGCAACCGTTTCTCAGATCATCAGATCATGTGCATTATAATGTGTTTAGGAGTCATAAGTTAAGACCAGATGATGATCTCTGTTACCTATGTTATTATATGCAGGTATAGATAGTATCTTGCATCCGGATAGACACATAATATTAGGTTTTTACACAATTTATTGTTAACGGAGAATAAGTTAAGTATAATTGGTTGTTGAGTGTCAATTGGGGGTTAAACGCTCATCTGAGACTTATAAAAACGTTTAGGAAGAACCTGAATTCAAGAGCGCTTTACTTCAAATTTATACATGTGTACTAATTAGACGTTGTCAGAGGGTCACTGTTGGCGGCTGCGGGACTGTTCGAAAGAGATACCGTGGCCCTGGAACACAAAGGGCAAAGAAGGAACATGGATGGGTTTTAGTCAGTACAAGTCTGACACTCCCTACCGCTCCGCCCAGAGTGGGGGGGGGGGGGGTCATATGATGATTCCCCATCCGAAAAAAAAAAAGGGTCACTGTTGGTCAAAATTTGTGAATTATGAACTAAGGTTAAAAAGACAAGATGGCGACGTTGGCTCCCGTTTTGACAAAGCGCTATTAGATCTTTATACTACTAGTAACTTTACTCGTTCCTCGTTCTTATGACTCTGATTGTAGCGATAGTGTTACATTTTAAATGTTTAGCAGTAGCTAAACATTTAAAATGCATACAAATGCATTATAGTAATAGTAACGAACTTTTGTTTAAGGGGATAAATTCGCATCTCACGTTGATTAAAGTCTAGTTGACGCTGTATAAACGTTGCGTTACCGTCATTTAGATTTTATTGCAACGAATCTTACGTTGCGCTGCGTAAAAATGCACACTCATAACATGCACAGTGCACTTGAGTCGTCATAACATTGTCATAGTTTCCTTCCACCGCGAATTAAATATATAAGCAGTTGCTTATTTATTTTAATTCCACAACAATGTGTACCGTTGTAGTTATTTATAGTAAACAGCAGATATGGCTACCACTTGAAATATAAAGTTTATAAAATTGATCAATTGGCAGTTATGTGCGGCACGCGATCAGGATCATTTTCCTCTACAAATAAATAAACATGCTATTCTACAATAATGTCCTACGTCCCGTACTTGCTGAATTGGGGAAAAGTATATAAATTGTAGTAACATGGTTTTTATTTACTGTGGAAGTAGTTTTGTAGGGGGAAAATGGAAAGGAAATTATAACGAGGAAAGTGTTAATCATGTTTTAAAGGCTTGTAATAAAATTTTATTAGTTGATGAACCACAATATCCTTCTATGGCAGGTACTGTTATCAACACATCTACACCGAGGTTGTATGATAGCTGATAGAACATTTTGTTGGTTTGGTCTTGTTGAGACTTGAGATTTATTTATTTATTTAAATAGAACAGCTGAAGTCAATTAAACTGTTTAAACATATAATTTATTTAACACAGTCATGCATTCTTCTCACAAAAATTCAAACATTCTGACAGTATCATCTTCCATTCATTCGCAAACAGATCAAGATTTGTGTTTGAGTTCAGGAGAGCGTTAATAGTGGCTAACATCCGAGGAATAGGTGACTTGGAGTGTGCAACAGTACGGCAAGTTAGAACAGACAGTAAAAGGTGTTTCCTGTCACGACAGTAATTGTCTGGGACAAATAGTTTGCAGATGTCATTATGCAGATCAGGACCATCAATAATTTCCCTGAGAATTTAAAATGTTATAGTCATCTAAAATAAAAAAAAATAAAATAAAAAAAAAATAAAAAAAATTGAAAATAAATCTGATCGCGCGACCATCTTACTTCCAGAGAGTTAAAACTTAAGCAACCCAACACAGCCATGTCTACAAGCTGTTTTCAAGAGTCATCACGAATCGTCTCGCGCGCAGGTTTGACGATTTTCAGCCTCCCGAACAAGCCGGATTCCGAAAAGGCTTTAGCACCGTAGACCACATACATACGCTGCGCCAGGTTATACAGAAGACCGAAGAGTATAACCTGCCTCTCTGCTTGGCGTTTGTGGACTACGAGAAAGCCTTCGATTCGATCGAGACTTGGGCTGTACTGCAGTCTCTCCAACGGTGCCAAATCGACTATCGGTACATCGAGGTGCTGAAGAGTTTGTACAAAAACGCCACCATGTCAGTCCGACTTCAGGACCAGACCTCGGAACCTATCCTTCTGCAGCGAGGTGTAAGACAGGGAGACGTCATATCTCCGAAACTGTTCACCGCTGCACTGGAGGATGTCTTCAAGGCAGTGGCGTGCCGCTAGGTCAGAATGGAGGCAAGCCCAGTTAGTCAGCTACCGATGTTCTGGGATACAATTTTATAAGTTATAGTTTTTCAATTAATTTCTAGTCTCGATATCTTAATACGCTTGCATAATTGACAAAGTCGCCATCTATACGTACGAATCGTGACACCAAAGTAAGTTCGCTACGCTGTTTACAATTCAGACGTGCAAAATATTTCATTCAAAATGGCCACTAGATGGCATTTACACTATTGATTTGTTATTTTATTGCCGTACACACTATTTTATTAATTCAATATAGTGTCGATTAAAATGATAATATTTGATATTACATAAATATTAATGATCTCACAAAATCATTATAAATCACTAATAAATAATAGCCAATTTTATTTACTTATTCTATTCTTCAGAACAACTCTTTAAGTACCTAAACTCATATTTACGTATTTTCTTATTTCAAAGAGATATAATATTACGATGATGGTTCTTTATTTGGAAGAACTTTATCAAATAACTACAAAATGATATGCGAAAAGCGACAAAAATACTTTGCCGAGAAAAACTATCATTAGGACTTCTTTATCAGTGAAGTAAAGAGCTAACTCAACGTATTTACATACCTTTTCGACGGTAATATCCGAATTCACATTCACAGACCACTTTATAACAATCAATTAATAACTTGCAAAATCATTTATATAAATCACATCGTGCTAATAACTTTCACACAATTACAATAACAAAAC
The DNA here is from genome assembly GCA_963082995.1 of Noctua comes. Taxonomy (NCBI): domain Eukaryota; kingdom Metazoa; phylum Arthropoda; class Insecta; order Lepidoptera; family Noctuidae; genus Noctua; species Noctua comes. Next base: position 635,933 of record OY720268.1, read on the forward strand.
AAAACCTAACTTTAGAATATTGTTCTCAAAATTTTCAAAACAGCATTCATTCGTAATAATTAACGCGTGCTACTGGCATAATTCATAGGTCAAAACAATACGAACTAACTTAAACGTACTTTGTATCAAAATCAAAATCGCACGAAACGCATATCCGCGCAAAATCATCGGCGCGAACACACACGTTCTCTCTCAAACTTACACAGACTTACACGCACACATTCAAAGAAAAGCCTAGCTTTAAACTCGATACAAATTCTCACATGAGTACATAAAAATTTTGTCAAAAACGGACACATTTTGCTAGGAAACATGAGAGGTCATAGAAGCCACGTAAAAGCCACTGGGTGTGAAAGAGCAAGCGTTAGCTAGCACTGGGTCACTGACCGTAGGCCGTATTACGCACTAAACTTCAACTTTTCAACTCTTCTTTTGTATAGTGTTAGAGCGAGCCAGAGTATCGCGGCCGGCATATCAGAATTTAAGCGCGCGAATTTAAAATAATTTCTGTTATGGATTGATAGTTGTGTGGAAACCGAATGTTATTATTGTTTGACAAAAAATTACTAAGTATTATTTTGTTTTTGTAAGAATGTTATTTTTAAACACATTAAATACATTTTAAATATTCCATTATAAAACAATATAACAAACATTTAAAAATATAAAAAATAGATGGCCCATCGGCATCAGGGAGAGTAATTTTTTTTTTTAATTTTTTTTTTTTTTTTTTTAATTTTTTTTTTATTTATCGTTAGGCAAGCCAGGCTTTTCGGCTTGTATGAGAGGTCCGCCACTGCTTCAAGGTTCTGGACTGGAGAGGGCTAGGCATCAACGTCAATGGCGAGTACATCTCTCACCTTCGGTTTGCCGACGATATAGTGGTCATGGCTGAGACCATGGAGGACCTCAGTACAATGCTCGATGACCTCAGTAGAGCTTCCGAAAGAGTGGGTCTTAAAATGAACATGGACAAAACCAAAGTCATGTTGAATGCCCATGTAACACCCACTCCTATCAAGATCGGAGACTCTACACTCGAAGTTGTAGACGATTATGTCTACCTGGGACAAACGGTCCAGTTAGGTAGGTCTAACTTCGAGAAAGAGGTAAATCGTCGAATCCGACTCGGCTGGGCAGCGTTCGGGAAGCTGCGTGGTATCTTCTCGTCCAACTTACCGCAGTGTCTCAAGACGAAAGTCTATGACCAGTGTGTGTTGCCAGTGATTACATACGGGACCGAAACGTGGTCGCTCACAATGGGCCTCATCAGAAGGCTGAAAGTCACCCAAAGGGCAATGGAGAGGGCTATGCTCGGAGTTTCCTTGCGTGATCAAATCAGAAATGAGGAGATCCGCAAGAGAACCAGAGTTACCGACGTAGCCCGAAGAATAGCCAAACTTAAGTGGCAGTGGGCAGGGCACATTGCTCGCAGAACGGATGGCCGATGGGGCCGAAAAGTTCTGGAGTGGCGACCGCGAACCGGAAGACGCTGCGTTGGAAGGCCTCCCACTAGATGGACCGATGACCTCGTAAAGGTTGCAGGGATCCGCTGGATGCGAGACGCACGGGACCGGTCAATGTGGCGACACTTGGGGGAGGCCTATGTCCAGCAGTGGACGTCTTTCGGCTGAAATGATGATGAATGATGAACCCAACAGGAATTTAGTACGATACAAGACCCGTGCAAGTGCTTGTAAAGGTATCTAAGGAATGCTTTTTGAACTTTTTCTAAAGCTAACGCATACTGCTTCTCAAAAGGATTCCATACGCACGCACTAGACTCAAGCTTGCTACGGACCAATGCCCCATAAACAAGCTTGATAACGTGGGGGTGTGGAAGTCACGAACGTTCCTTAAAGCAAAGCCAAGGCGCCTGAAGGACTCCTTAGCAGTGGATGTGATTGTTAGTCGCTTTTCAATCATCATCCGAGATGATGAGAAACGAGAAAGAAGCAAAAAGAGTTCGTAAAGGATCACACATGTTAGTAACAACAGTCGCCCTTGATCTCGTGAAGGGCGTGCTTTGCTGTCACTTCGAACTTGAACGTGTTTAGTAAAGGTTCGTTCGGGAAGCACTCGGGCTCGCCTGGGGGTGACGTCAAGCCCTTAACAGTATTGGAATGGAAACAGATACTATTTGTGATTTTTGTACCGTTGATACGATATTGACCAGATAGTGCTCAATTTATCAACTCTGAATGTAGGTCGGAGATAGGTACTCTACATTTCATTTCGTGCTCAATTGATATAGGGATGGATGACCATATAAATGTTTTCAGACAAATGACTGGTTACCCTAGATTCTAGGGTAGTCATTTGTCTAGGGCCTGGAAGGAAGGTACCGTCCATGAAACGCCACTTTAACATGTGAAGTTTTAAAAAAAATTATGTACGTAGATCGTAAATTACTCTTTGTAAAGCCAGTCTACTCGAATCCGACTGTCAGCGATAAGACCGCCATTGTAATCACAGAATAACCAATATTGTAAAGTAACGAACATAACATCACGCCTGTAATGCCCGAAGGGTTAGGCAGTGGTGTACGCTAAGTCACCCACATTTCGTCAGTTATGTTTAAGTTCCAGGTAATAGGAGGAGTTACAATACAATTGCTGTACAATAAAGTTTATTCTATCTATAAATTTTTCTATTTTTTCATGAACTGTAAAACTGAATTCTTAAAAAATATCTAAATAAGAGAAGATTACAGTAAACATAACAGCGGGGCTGACTGCCATGTGTCATATGGTCTTGTTTAAACATCCTCAATCGCGAAAGCTCTTATTGTGAAATGATGATAATAATTTAGGTGGACTCGCCAAACATCAGAGGCACTTTATCAGAAGTAACAGTAGAGCGGGATAGAAATACTATTGCAAATGTTCGTAAAGCTCTGTCCCTTGCGTGGCATACTAAGCGCGTTGCTGACGTAACTGCATTGTTTGGTACTTCTGATGCGTTCTGATATCCTGTTAGGGAGTGCACCCACATTCATTGATGATGTTGCTTTTGTTTGTTATATCACTGCTAAACACTATATGACCAACATTAACATTTGGTTAAATGAAGAGTGGCGATACTTTAATACATCTAGCAGACTTGATAATGTTTTCACCAGAAACAGGGACCGTCAGTGGGATAATGAAAGAGGGAAGATGTCAGTATACGGTAATATAACCACTACGTTACGGACGTGCGGACGTCTGCTACGTCTACGAAAGACGAAATACTCACAGTTGACTGGTACAGAATGACCGCTGGCATTAAGCCTGCCTATATGCCACCACTGCAGCAGAAATTTAAACAATATAAAATAAACAGAGAGAAAACATTGCCGTAGGACAGCGTTGTTATCGCTAAAATGTGGCATGGTCATTGGTCGCTCACTACACCGGTGTGAACGCTCTCGAAATTCATAAGATATTCCCAGTTCCGCGTAGCGCTTGCAAGTGGTTGCTTAACATGTTGCATCCGATGTACGTTACAATGTGCACTCAGATTTTGTGACTGCACTCTACTGCCAGCTACAGCACACGTCCGTTGTCCTCAACTTCGTGGTCGTATATCGTTTAGTTCGTGTCGCTTGTTCTGATTACGTTGCACGAGTTCTCTGGATTTGTCAAGTGATTTATTCACTTTGCATGACAATTTCTTCGTTCACATTTTGTGTTTGTTAGGAAAATCATTATTTATCATCATCTAGTAATCAAAAAGTGCAGCTGCATTCGCACTCGCTTCTTGCCCATGGGGGTAGGGTAGGTAGAGGGACCCCTTTTGGTTGTTGCTGGTACTACCCAGACCGACCAGACTTTTCTAAAGAACAATAAGGCCAGTCAAAGTGATTCTACGCTAATTATCTAATTACTAATAAGATTCTAAAAAGTTGCAACCATTAAAAAGCTTTTATTTACTATACTTACATTACATTACTATGCGGCAATGGACATCAGCAATGGCCTAATGGGGAACGTTTATCACGAACTAAAGACATTGATTGCTGTATATGGGTTGGCCCACATAAACGGACACGAGGAAAAAATCAAGGTAGGACACACGAGCAGAATGTTATTTTATCAGGTTAATAGTAGACATCAACGTAACACAATCTTTAACTTACTTAAGACCCGTAACCTGATCAGACAGGACAGTCTTTGTTATTGTTTCGTCTCACTCTTGCGCAGAGTTTCTTCTCACGTCCTTCCCCCTGTACGTTTAATTACAAGTGGGTCGATTTTATTTTTTCATAATTACAAAGAGTCTCTAAACTTCTTCCTCTTCTCGAATCGATGACAGCTCACAGCGATTTTGCATCTAGAAATTACCCATTGAATACACCATTATTACAAAAAAAAAAAACAAAAAATAAGTAGCTCAAACTTACTCTGAGGTCGTGTTCGTGTTGATGGCACAGCCATGTGACGTCACTGATTCAAGCTGTCAGCAGTAAAATGTAAATATGCATGAATGGCGACACCACGCATCACGCAAGTCGCAACCACACATCGTAATCATTCAGTTCACGTCGACGGGCCCAAGCAACTTATGTAACGTCGCACAGTGTTGCCAAGTGACGATACAATTAGATTAATAAACTTTTCTAGAAAAAAAATCTATTTAAAAGCGATAACTATAATTACGACTCTACTTCAAAATTTGAATTTTTCATTTCAGTAGGTAGTTGTGAATAAAGCCGAGTCCAACTTGTGATTAATGAGTGTCTAAATGAGACTAGTGAAGTCTACAGTAGATGCTTGATACAATAATGGACTTAATATACCGACCTGGGGAATACCTTAAACGGTCCTGTAATTGAATGATTGTTTATATACAACATAAAAGAGAATTCGGCAAATTCATACCACTTCTATTTTATAAGTAAAAATCAAAGACATAAATAGTTAAAACCCAATTTGCACATCGTACCTACCAATTTGCTTGTAACCCTACGAAGGTACGGCACGTATTTACGGAAAATGCTGTTAAATAATCTAGTACCGGTTATTTCACTCTTTGATGCTTCAAACTTTACAAATTACCTACTTTCGCGTGAAGCTAATTATTTTAGCGGGCACATTCATCTTTGATAACATAAATACTCGATTAAAATCGATCTATCGGCTTTGGGAAACATTAGAAATATCACCGATATTGAATTATTTATTACGGCGCCAAAAATTACATCTTATTATTATGCGATATTCGTGCCCACATCTTTGCATTCGGCAGACATGGCCTGCCCAGTCCATTTCTCGGCTATTTGAGTTCGAGCGCAGTATACTGTGTAGTGTTCTTTATCCGACCAGTTACTTTAACATTAAGTTTGCTGCGGTCCATAACCCGTTGATGAGCCTCCTAATACACTTAAAACTTTCAAAAACTATCACATTTAATAACCTCCAATGCTGTGCACCAAACAACACCGTCACAGTACATACTCAGCAGGGACAGGTACACGTCGTCCCCGGCTCTCACATATTGGCACACTCCGGTCTCCGGGAGTACATTGTCATTCTCTCCGCTGTTTCCCGTCATGACGACAATGCCTTGAATCGCATGTGTGCGCACAAGCATTGTCAATTAATTCTTTTGTTAAACTTCAATTCAATGTGGTTTCTCCCATAAGCAGGTAGATCGATATTGGGAGGTGAACTTATTAGGCCCCCATGATCCACGCAATGCAATCTATTCGTTTTTATTTACCGTTTTATTGCTTTATGACTTATAACATTTTCCCGATTATTGTTTTTATAATAATTGAAGATTTTAGTCCAGTTGGTGCTCGTATAGGTACCTATGGGTGTGTCTTTTCATCTCTTTTAAAGGTTTTGCGCAAGTTTGTGTTTAACATAAATACTAGATCTAAAAGAATATTATTTTCTGTGTACATTCAATGTTTTACATAGCGACGGTGAACAAAAAACAATGTAGTGTTAATATTTTTTTGAAAAATTGATACCAAAATAATTCGAAAGATGATGAGAACTTATGAAGTTTTTTTGCACGTCTCTTATTTACTAATAATCTCAAAAAAATTATATCTTGATTACTTTTAAAACTGCTCATTTGTAGTTTTTGCTCAGAATAATTTTAAGACTAATGTGAAAATAACCTCTGGGACTTGCACAAAAACCATTACATTACTCTCAAGAAAAAACTAGTTGTTAAAAATGTATATGTACAGTCGACTACAAGTATATAATTTGAAAGCGTAGTTCAATACTACTGACGTACGGTTGACTGTGCCTACAGATCTATTTACTAATTCTAAGTTTACATTACATTTTCTCACAAATGTCTTCCGAATGTTGAGTGAATTTGCTAACTCTTACACATTCAAATTACTTCGTCTATGATTTATAATTTTTATTGCCCATAATTACGGGGAATTTAGAAGAATGGTTTTATCAAAATTCGACGTTTCAAAACGGTTATTAAGTTTTTTATACTGGATTACCTTTATCTAAATTGAAATCTATTTCATAAAACTATTTTATGTCTTCATCAAAACTCCTCAGAACTAACGGGTAACCAGAACTAACGCGCTAAACTTGTGAAAATGGAATTAACTATTTTTATTAATAATGACTTATTTGTAGAAATTATTGAAGTGAAACAGAACGATATTGGTGTTTCATTTATCATACAGACCAACCACGAGGAACTTAGGTCGATCTTCAGGTTAAGCCGTGCTTGCCTGAGTTGGGCGTGGTTGGGTGACTACCCATTAAACACCGAGTTTCTTCAATGCCTCGGAAAGCACCTTAAGCCGTTGATGTCGGCTGTCATTTTAAGATCTTTGACAGGCGTCGCAGGAAGCAAGTGGCAATCAGTTTTACCAAGGGGTATCGTATTACCCAGTATAGTATTAACTGGGTTGTGGAGGTCAGATAGTCAGTCGCTACATGTGAAATACTGGTATTTAACTGCACCCGGTTAGACTGAAAGCCGACCCAAACATAGTTGAAGAAGGCTCGGCAGATGTTCGATGGTAAATACTCTAATAAGTAATACAGAAGAAATCATGCTGCGCCGACCCCAAACACATTGGGATAAGGATGAAGGAGAATAATGATGATGTTAATACTCCATTAAAGGCACCCGATAGCTGAAGAAGTGGTTATTTAGATTCAGTTGCGATAGCTAGACGCTCAATGTGAAATACTGGTATTCAGTTGCATCTAGTTTGACTGGTAGGTGATATCAACACTGTTTGGAAAAGGCTCGGCAGATGACCAGATGAGATCACAGTTGAATTCATGATGTATGTCCACCGTGTGTCTTCAGGCACGAAACTATCCACTTTTGTAGACAATAGTAACATCAGTCATCTCTATAATAAGAACCTAATCTTTGTATGTGAGCTCTTGTTCTCAAACAATACGTCGTAAAATGTTATCTTCACAATTAGATATACCTTCAGTTTCAAATGTCGACACGTTACGACTACATTATATTATAGTTTGATTTTCTCATCATTGTCAAGTTTCATTGTCATTGTCGATTCAATAATTTTCCCTCGTTCACATGGCGGCGAGACAATGATTTATATGAAAACATCAAATAAGAACTGTCAGTCATTCAAAGAGACTTGATCTGAACTTTGTACGAACCTTAAGAGGGTCCTTCCCGGTCCGTCTATCGTCAACGCGAGCATGGTCAAAAATCTTGTTGTTTCATCCAGAGCCACACCGGCGATTTTTTTTCAACTCCCCCGTCTCAGGGGGCCCCGGCCCCGTACGAATCGTCTCCCGCGCACCTCAAACCGCCTAACGCGATAACATTGAACGAAAAATAGTAACAAACTTGTTCCAGGAAATACGTGTTTTTGAATAAGGCCTACAAGTTTGTTAAATAAATATGTGTAATTTAGAATCTCCATTTTCATGTGCAAGGTTTCTATCACGATGTTTTCTTTACTTTTACAATTAATGAGTACATTATGAACGGCCAAAGTTTAGGTAAAATATGTGAAAAACGGCAATTTTTGGAGGCTTATACTGAATTTGTTTCTCCAAATTTTAATTTTTTGCTTTGATAGAAACCTAGATATAGTGCACAAGATAACTATCAGTTAAAAAAATCTAAGATATATGTGGTACAACGGCATAATCACGTAAGAGCGTTTGTATGAAAACTATGACGGGTTGGCCGCTCTTAAGCTGCGTCTACGCTAGGTGAGCCGAACACGATTGGAGCACGAATTCGCTTAGCGTAGACGGACTTAGCCTCGACCAAGTACTCCCGCCAAGGGAATTTGTGCTCAGCTTGTGCTGCTGTCCTCGTGTTCGGCTCGCCTATCATAGACGCAGCTTTAGCATATTTTAACTGTCGTCGAAACGCTTCTGAATTTTCTTTAGAAGATTACGCTATTAATGCTACTTTCACATTCATTCGTAGTAATATTAAACGAAATACTAATAAAACATGACTTATTGATACAAGAAGTGCCGATCATCGTAATACCAATAACTCTAGAAACTTATAGAAAGAATACTAAGAGAACTTACTAAATCACAGTAGATACCAGCAATCACAACTGAGTGCAAGACAAACAGACAAGCATCTCGTATCCTTGGGCACGATCGATCGATCTTCAGTCGTATTATAAATACACTAGGTCTATTATTAGCAGGACATAGTTATGACATGCAGTGCAAGTGTTTGCTCAGCAACGGTCGGCCGGAGTTCAGGGCCGGACTGACTATTTGCTGACTACACGAGACTGGTGACGCGTGTATTGAAATCTAGTAGTCTAGAACATTGGACAACTGAAATTGATGATGTGATAAAGAAAAACTGAGATGACGAAGTAGGTAAATGGCGAGGTAGATAGCAATGTCGTAGACAAGCGAAAACCATCAGCTAGTAATTAAAGGCGAGGGGAAAACTAAAGAATTTTGAAGTTCACTAGAAATACCTACTATTAAATCATCTTCCAATTGATCAAGTAAAAGAGTCGTGTGATTTCAAGTTTTATCGACCGATTATTGATTTGTGGCAGTTGACAGAAAAAAATGCGAAAGGGAACCATCATGGTTCTTAGTCTTCTTCTGCCTGTCCTTGTCCCAAGTGTCTGGGTCTAAACCGATGACGGGCAACACGGTAGCACCGTTATTACCCTGAACATTGGGATCTTCTTCTTAGCGTGTCGATGACATTCAAATTAACTGGGTCAATGAGAAACTAAATGATGATATGGACATGGATATCCGCAAGGCATTGTCGGTACCTAAGGGATAATATGCTTTCCCGCAGGTTTGTGCGATGCTCACGTGACGTTAAAGTCACACTATTCAAAAGCTATACGTTATACACGTGCAATCTGTGGAGCAATTACCCCCCCTTAATCTTTTATTTTTGTATAAAAATCGTAAAGCGGTTTACAGAACACATCTTCCTACCAAGTTTCAACTGTGTAGTCCTAGTAATTTCGTAATAAAGTGGCTGTGACATACATCGGACAGACAGACGGACATGACGAATCTATAAGGGTTCCGTTTTTTTCCATTCGGCTACGGAACCCTAAAACGCCTGCTCTGCGCGTCCAGTATAACAACGCGTTCAGGGGTTTGTTGGGGCTCCCATCCATGGCGGTGCAGTGCCTCCGACATGTTCGCCGACCACAGCACGGATGGCTTCTAGGACACAACGGCCCCCCTGCGGTCTCGGGGAAAGGGTAGCACCGACACGCTTCAGTGTGTGGTGTCGGACAGAGTGGACAAACAAATCCTGAGGCATTGGTCGCTCATGCATGTCCAAAATACATTGCTATAAAGTATTACCTACTAAAATAATATGGACTTGTATCAATTAATGTGTGTTTGGTCTGAAAAAAATATTTGAAATTTCAAATTGAGTCAGCCCAAAATTTGGCGACGAGTTTGACCTCTTCAGTAGCATCCATCAGCTTCTGTGATGTGCAAGCAACAGGACAGGCAAGACACGATATCAAGTGACCCATCATTTGTGGGGCAACACCACATTTACTTTAGTTTGGAACATTAGGATTATGTCTATCTTTTTCAAACAACCCATTTCAATATTTTCCCCTGCTTCTAATTTCCTCGTTACGCATTCTTTCACTTAAGCACCGATAGCCATCTTTATAGACCCGTGTATTATAATGGACTGCACCTCACTAAGTAGTAGGAAGTGATACCCAGTAGCTACCTGTATTAGGAATGCGGTGTGCTAGTTGTTTTAACAGCTGAGGTCAAGGTCAGCGTCACAATATTGCTAGTCCGTGTCGAGTCAGGCGACACGTGGGGTTAGTCTTGAAGTTCTAGAAATATCATGATGTTTACAGTCGTGCAGTAGAAATTTTATCGCTTTTTAGGATAATGATAATTAGCTTACTATTAGGTACTTACTTAAATCATTCGTGATGGTAATGGTGACGTTTCGACAGCATTTGGGTTTTTTTTTGGTTTAATTTCTAGTTGTGATCAAGTATGCTCCCAATTTCTTTTTTCATTTGTTTAATCTCTCTCTTATTGTTTGATTCACAGTAGGTACTAGATTCTTTTTCATTTTAAAGGCAATGGGCTTCTTCCTGTCAACGTTGTAGATTTCCGTCTTAACCTCAAAAGACTTTGTAGTTGTAGCAATCAAACAAGTTCTAGGCGTCTTTAATCTGTGTAATTGACTTCAGGCTGTTCTAATTAAAAAAACGAAAATCGAAGGAAGATAATTTACATAAAATTATTTCGTTTCTAATATCTGACCCTATCTATCACATCATACAGGCTCAAAGCTGCTCGTTGACTGTAGATAACATAGTGGTTAAAACAGTGATTAAATTGAACGACTGCCGACAGAACATTTGTTGTGTAGGTACCTACTTGTTTGTTAATAAGAGTTACCGAACAACCTCCTCCTAACTCCGTTCAAGCTAAAGAAGCGTGTTCCGTACATTAGTTACACAATTCTTTCTAAAGCGTCATAAAGAGATGAGGACGTGTTGCGACAGACTAGGTCCGCGACTCAAATGAAAGAAAACGTAACACAAGAGATGTTAAAGCCCTTGACGATTGCAATACAGACAGGTTTGTTGATATGTTGCGAAAGTAGTAGTTATGTGTGGAACATTAATCAGAAGTTATTTGGTGATAAAAAGGTATACGCTATAGTTGAAATAACTGAATACTGTACCCGTAAGTCTGCGAACCCGTCTCAGTCAGCGCGCTTACTGGGTATCGTATTCCCCAGTAACTGGGTTGTGGAGGTCAGACAGGCAGTCATGCCATGTAAAATAATCACTAGTTTTCAGCTGCATCTGGTGCGAATGGACGCCGAACCCAAGGTAGCTGAGAAAAGACAGGCAGATGATGAAAGTAAACAAAATTTATTGATGAAGTTTTAAAGGAAAAGACAGACCATGCTCTAGTGTGTTTTCCGCAATCATTACTCAGAAAAAAATCATACTACTTAGCCACGGCTGTGAAATATCTCAATATACACACCTGACTTGTGTAAGCAAGAAGCTCTTACGAATACCTTCTTCTAAAGAAGGCAAAAGTGTTGCCAACCAAAATAATTTTCTAAATGTCTACGTAACTACTCAGTCTCACTCATTCTTCTCGATTAACTTTTATTACTTTGTTCAGCAAATTAAGCAATATTTTTGTTTTATTTTTCTCCTACACTTGTTGAATTTATTAAATTATTTATGTTCATTGAGTAATGAATGAATGACTAAGCAGAGTGTATGAAAAAGGTTCAGGCCTATTCTGACAAAATAATTATAATTATGTATACTCATACCTATTTTTTTTTTTTTGGTGGGAAATCATCAAATGATCCCCCCCCCCCACTGTGGGCGGAGCGGAAGGGAGTGTCAGACTTGTACTGACTAAAACCCATCCATGTTCCTTCTTTGCCCTTTGTGTTCCCGGGCCACGGTATCTCTTTCGAACAGTCCCGCAGCCCTGGCAGGCATCGGCCCTTGCAGACCCCTACAACGTTGCTGACATCTCTTTGAGGCGCGCGTGGAACACGAACGCGCCGTCGACACGGCCTGTCGTCATAAGACGGCCCGGTACCGATTTCTGTTACCATCAGTATATTATTATTATTGTATTTTTTTGTCACAAGCTGGAATAAATTTTTTAATGACGCTTTTCTGCCCTTTTCGTATCCATGACTTTATCACCTCAAAATGTTGTATCCAGTAATGATAGAGTTGTTGTCAGCCCCGGATCTTGAATCCGAGGCGGGGCAAAAACTGAAAAATGCCACCCCGCCTGACAATATTTTTACCTTTATCATCATCATCATCATTTCAGCCATAACACGCTCACTGATGGACATAGGCGTCCTCCAAAGCACGCCACAACGACCGGTCAAGCGCTGCTCTTTCTCTGTTAAGCCTATATTTTTAAAATACATGGACGTGTCGGACCAGGCGCGGTCCCAGCCTCAGTCTTTCGGGGGGGTCACAAGGGGCCATAGCCAGGAATTTGGTTGGGTAACTGTAACTATTATCAACAACTTTTGAAAAACGAAATTATGTCAACCATCGCTGGATTTAAATATACAAAACAATCACGGGCGCCTAAGACTTATTTCCGGGAGGTGCATCTTTGGCTTTCAGAAATTGTGTCAGTTTATAAAGATATACTGAAAAGAATGCAGAATGTCAGAGTGAGCAATGCGAGCTCGAAAATTTTAGCACTGTATCGGGTAGGTTACATTTTCTTTTGCCCATTCATACATGAGCTGTGTAGGTACTCAGTCGAAAGAGCGAGCGAAGTGAGCTCGAAAATTTGTGCACCCTTCCTCAAATTAAGTTCTTTTTGTTCATTCATGTTGAAAAAATATTATACATATAATAGCTCGCCAATACGGCGAGCGAAGCGTCATGACCCCTGCGACTGCCCCCCCCCCCGGAACGCGCCTGTGTTGGACATATATTTTCATTAGGATAGGACAAGATATGGTCCGAGAATAAAACGTGAGATTTAGAAAAAAATTCAAATATAGCTACGCATGTCTTTCGCACACACGCTAACCGCCGCCCGGGCGGGCGCCGCCGTCAAATGTGAGTGCGTTTCACTCAAGGAACATATATACTCTAGGAGAAGAATGTCAACTACGTACAAATAAAATGGCACGGTTTTGGCGCCTCCTGGTGGATGCCCCCGAAAACTTGCGAAATCGGGAAATTCAAAATCGGATTTCTTTGAGATATTTATTTTAGTCCTGTCCACAAAAACAGAACTGGGAAACTGTGAAAATGTTAGTGTGCAATTTCACTGATCACAATTTTCCAGCTCCGCTTTGTGGTCAAGCAGCCTTATTGTTTAAATTAACTTAAACGGTGAATAGGAAACAAATCTTGCCAGTAGAAAACTATGAATTTTGACAAAAATCACAAGTTTGTGGTTTATTTGTAAAAGTCAAAGCTTCTCACTAGTATTTTTATAATAAAACAGTAGGTTGTCTTATAAGTCAGAAGTACTTTATTAACATTACACAATAGTTATTGCATTAATAATAACATCAACATGCACCCGTGCCGGTAGCCATTTTTCTTGTGAAGTGGTGTGGGGATGCCAGGTACAATTAACAAAAACTTACTAACCTAATTTTGTAAAATAAATAAATTTTGAAAATAAATAGCCTCTGCCCGATCCAATGCAGTAAATTAAATTAATTATTTATTTATTGGCTTGATTGGTAACCCTTTTGTTTTTTTATAGTTCCAACCTACGCTATACCAGCGTATTTCTATTATATTCTGCATTAATTAAATTTATATTTATTCAATTTTAATAATATTAACATTGAATAAATTATCCGAAATATTATATTGGGTAATTTGTTGATTAATAATTTAAACAAGAATGTCGCTAAAACTACCAAATGGTAGCTTTTTAATATTTTCCTTGAAAACGTCATTATTAGAGACCGAAGTTTTTAGGTCTCGCATAATAAAAGAGAACCTGGCAACACAGTTCTAGCCCCCGTAGGCATTCCAAGGTTTATCCAATGATTCGACCCGGCCTGGTTTCACTTGCACACTGCACCGCGCGAGAACTCTACGCGCTCGGCGGTGAATAATTAATTGTTTATTTTATTATTTTACTGTACTGCCAGTTAGTAATCGTAAAGTTGCGGTAATGCTCAGTAGTGTATTCGTCTACCAAGCTTGAATTTGCCACCCTCGAAATTTGCCGCCCGGGGCACGGGCCCCGGCTTGCCCCCCCCCTAGATCCGGGGCTACTTGTTGTATACCTAATTGGGTAATGAAACACAATATGGTTAAAGTGAGCAGGGTCAGGTGGATTTTACTATCCTGACTTCATAACTAATTTTATAAATGCGAAAGTAAGTTTGTTTGTTACCTCTTCACGCCTGAACCGATCATCCTGAATTTGCATATACGTTATCAGGAGTACAGAAACGGACATAGAGTACCTTTCATCCCGAAAAAAAGTACTGTTCCCGAGGAAAACAACATTAACGTTCTTATGATAATAGATGGCGCCACGTGTCTTTCGAATCATGATTGAATTGGTATATTATTATAGACTAGCTGACCCGCGCAACTTCGTCTGCGTCACATAAGAGAGAGAGAGGGTTAGAGGGAGTGGGTTATAGGCACCTATAGTACAATTCTAACACATCACACACATCATTCAACGGTACCTGATCATTATTTTGCTGCGGAGTTATTTTAAAACTGTGATATCTCCTAGGATTTTCATTGAAATCAATACTTGCGATGAATAACGGGTTTATTTGGATAAGGATGTATGACCATGTTTACAAAAACACCTTCGCAAATAATGCATTATTTTTGAAAAAAAAATGATTACCGTAATAAAAGGTTACAGTGAGTCAACCTTAAAAGATAGACATATGCTATCACGGACATTTTTTTAGAACTTTTAAGAGGTGCAATTCCGTCATATATGATTGTTGATTTACTTTAACCGTTTACGCAGCGCACACAACGGGAGCTCTCAAAAGGAATATATTTTCCCCGTTTTGTAACATTTTTCATTGATGCTCCACTCTTATTAGTTATAGCGTGATGTTGTTACGATAAATAGGCTGTCCAACATTAAAATATTTTTTCAATTCGAACCAGTAGTTCCTGAAATTAGCGCGATCAACCAAATCAACAAACAATCTCTTAAGTTTTATAATATTAGTATAGATTCAAGTAGGTAACTATTTATTTTCTTGGTAATAATTGAATTAATCGCTAAAATATTCTACTTATGTATTTCCCAAATAAGGGCTTCCCTCGTCAGCCCCACGTTTTCATCCTTAGACGCTCGATAACAGTCATACTCCAGCTAGGTTTAAAGTTTTCATCAAGGTGCATGAAATGAGCCGAAACACGACAAAGCTGCTGTAAACTGTTGCGGACCTCTTGCAACTGCCTTCCGTCTCCATCGTCAAACCTTCGATGACAGTCATACTCCAGGGCAGGTCTAAAGTTCTCACCAAGATGCATGAAATGAGCCCCATAACAATACAGCTGCTGTAAAATGTTGAGGATCTCTTGCAACTGCCTTGCGTCTCCACCGTTAGACCGTCGATGCTGTCATCGACGGTCTAAAGATGAAGACGGAAGACGGTCAGAAAATGGACTCAAAAGAACAACGCCATCTATCGAGTACGAAGTTAAGCTGCAAAGCGTGCATGTAATGCATGCAACGGGATCGAACGCTCTATAGGCCATGTAAATTTTCAAAGCAGCGCGGCGTCATGTAGACTAATCTAGAGTACCTTTTGCTATGATAACTTAAAAAAAAACTGGCCAGTCGATTTAAAAGTTATCTTGTGAGCATATTTTTATTAATTAGTATCATTTTGGTTCAATAGATGTCGTTGCATGTTGCATATATAATGATGATAAGTTCTTCTTGAACACTTTAAATTTGACGATTTATTTTATAGAGTGCACTGATACCGGGCCAGACTCCATGGCTGCTACACAGAAATTCCTGATGGAAAAACCCAATAACCATTTGCCCGACCCGGGAATCGAACCCAGGACCTCATGCTCAGCAGTCGCGATTGCGACCCCTAAACCAATGAGGCAGTCTATTATAGATATCTTAGTACAATTCGTTCAAGGAGAGCTCGTGGCTAAATAATGACAGCCGCTCGGAACGATCTTTTGGTTAAGCCTTGCTTGCCTAGCTTGGTCTGTGGATGGGTGACCACCCATTACATACCGAGTTTCCTCCGTGCCTCGGAAAGCGAATTAAGCCGTTGGACCCGGCTGTCATTAGTAAATCTTTGACACTCGTAACAGGTAGTCAGTGGCTCAAATAGTCTGACAACCAGTCTTACCAAGGGGTATCGTATTACCTATTACAGAGGACAGATAGGCAGTCACTCCATGTAAAATACTGGTATTCAGCTGCATGCGGTTAGACTGGAAGCCGACCCTAACAAAGTTGGGTAAAGGCTAGGCAGATGATGGGAACAATACCTTTCAAATACTTACTAGCACCAGATTGACATTATAATAGTCGACTAGTTGAGCAGCTGTTAAGTATTGGATACCTACAGAACAATTTAGGATAAACTCATGCTCATCTCCATTTTTGAGACCCAGAGCGTAGTACACGCATAGAATAGAAAATATTTGTAACTGGTGTAGTGACAGTCGAGCTGAACACCTCTTGTTCTTCGTTAAACTCTGTTTTCCATTTTGATGGATACAAATGCCCCAATGATGATGTGACAACAAGTACCAAAGTCGCCGCAGAACAGAAATAGCGATATTTGAAAATCTTAATATCTTTGGCAAAATTATGACAGCCGCATCTTTGGTCTCCGGTCTTCTTCTTCTTAACGTATCGATGTTCCTTCCATATTAGACGGTTTGGGCCCAGTAGGTGGCCACGTTTATTGCAGCGGCAGAGTGCAGGAAAAGGAACACCTGGGGCACTCCAGCAGGTGGGGCATAGTTTAAACTATGGTGTCCGGTGACTTTGGTACTTCTTGAAATAGTGAATTAAAGTATCTACTTATTACGAGCTCTAATGAATATTTCAATTTTGTTGGACATTTTTTTAAGTAGCGTCGAGGCCATAAAGTACCCACACCGCAGTTTATTTGTCATCTGGTAAGGCTTCACTGTTTTGCCAAGACGTCTAAGAAACGTGTAAACAACGTTTGACAACTCACTTAGTACTATGCAATAAAAAGAGTGATTATCCAACGTGTAGTGTTTGTCTAATGATCTCACTGAAGTAGTGATGAGGACGGCTGGGGGGGTCAAGGCTCCTAACTAACTTCCACAAACACGCTTCACAAACATTCTACTTGTACTAACATCACAAACACACCTGTGGGTAACATTTGCGTAATATAAAATGCTACTTTCAGTTTCCACTAACACTAGGCGACACCTAAATGAATTCCAAAATAGAAGCTCAGTACGCTCGGTCCAGCTCCGAGAGTTGAAATTGCAACAGTTCAATAATATTTGGCCATTTGTTTAGAAGTCGTCTAGCGCATAAATATGAACACGCGCAACGTATTGCAAGTCAAATGTTTCTTGATACGGGGTAGGGTAGATTAGCAACAACATCTGCACACTGCAGGTATGCGATGTGCATCCTTGTTTTTATATTTTTCCTTTCAAGGAAGTACCGTGTCCTAAGCCAATGCATAAGACAATACATCTCAGAACTTAAAACGCTATCATTTGTGACACGACTTAAACTTCACTAATGAGGTTCAACTAAGACGGCCGTAAATAGGTATATACAAATCACATCAATAACTCTACTTCATTATATATTGGTCTATAAATAAGATCAGATCCATAAATAAGTGTTCCGCCCGATCCTGGTTGTTTGGGGAATCACTTGACACTCCCACCGCGAAGGCACATAGCAATCGATGCCATCATCCCATCCCTCATACATAGGTACATATACAAGCCAGTGGCTTCAGGGAAAATCGAAGCTGTGAACTTCTTAAGTCTGTTTAAATAAAAACCGGCCAAGTACGAGTCAGCCTCGCGGATGAAGGGTTCCGTACCATGATAATAGGGGAATCCCCTTTAATTTTTAATTTATTTATTGTTATAGCGGCAACCAAAATCAAAATCAAAATCAAAGCATTTATTTCAAATAGGCCAGTTAAAGGCACTTTTGAATTGTCGAAACAAAGACAAAAATAGCTACAGTCCCAGTCACAAGGCATAAAAACTGTGAAAGTACTGTAGTTGCCCATTCCCTAACGTAGATCTCTATGGAGAAGAACGGGCAAGAAACTCCATGGACACTCTTTTAAATCAGAATACTTTTACAAACTCTTGGTTACATCATTCATGTTGAGATGGTACATTATGTGAGAACGATGTAGCAAGATGTGTACGTTAAAAGTGTCCATATTAAACAATTCAAAAATAAAATAATCAATTCAAATAAGCCGTGGCAACCAAGAGATGACCAGTCACACTCGCCACCATCAGCGAGACATTTGAGTGAGCATGACACACTCCTAACCGCCAGGGCACATTCAAGTCAAGAAAAGACGTAGGTTTCCCGCGAATGACAGCTTTCTATTACATAGTACTCACACAATATGGGCTATGCGGCTATATAATACTAAAGAGATTGAATTTATACAAAGCAAAGATAGTTATACAAGCTTCAGCAGCTCCAACATACTATTTAATGCTTCTTCTTCTTAGCGTTTCGATGGCAAAAAGTTTAAATATGCTTAGCCCAAAACTCAGCCACGTGTACCCCGCTCACTGCTGCAGTAAATAAACCATCAAGAGCGCAGGTGATTGGGATATGTAATGCTATCCATTTATGCGCCCCTGTCCTTGTGGAGCAGGACCGGCATTGAGCCAAGCATTTTTATCAACGATATAATCGTCCAACTTGTAATATGCTTGCCTACACAGTGTGCGTTTAATGCATGTTTTAAATTTCGTTTCATTCAGTTCAAGAATACTTTGTGGAATTTTGTTATAGCATCTCAAACAGTACCCCATGAAAGATGAGTCTACTTTAGCGAGTCTGAAGCCTGGCTGAACTAATTGGTCTCTATTTCTAGTACTGTAATCGTGTCTGTCACCTCTTTTATTAAAAAGATGTAGATTTTTTCTTACATACATTATGTTTTCATAGATGTATTGAGAATGTACCGTCATGATGTTAATTTCCTTAAACAGTTCCCTTAGAGAATCACGCCTACGAAGATTATAATTATGGCTCTGACGGCTCTTTTTTGCAGAATAAATATAGACTCAATGTCTGCAGCCCGTCCCCATAGTAAAATGCCATAAGACAGTATACTATGAAAGTAACTAAAATAGACCAGTCTAGCGGTATCTACATCAGTATATTGACGGATTTTTCTAATAGCATATGCTGCTGAACTTAGCCGCCCCGCAAGAGATGTTAAATGAGAACCCCATTGTAGCCTCGAATCAAGCGTAATCCCCAGGAAAACTGTTTTATCTACAAATTCAAGCTTCTCTTTATTCAATACTATATCACAATCGCTACTTTTAACATTTGGTAAAGCAAATCTTATGCATTTCGTTTTTTTTTCCATTTAACACTAAATTGTTTGCTGTGAACCAGTTATGGACCTGAAGTAGGGCATTATTCATGTCATCTAGATTTTGGGCCCGTCTATTTATCTTAAAAATAAGGGAAGTGTCATCAGCGAATAACACCATATTATTATTATGAGGTTGGTTTTTCAATAAATAGGGTAGATCGTTTATATACACTAAAAAGAGGAAAGGACCCAATATTGAGCCTTGCGGGACCCCCATTTTTACTTTTAAACCCTGTGAATTAACACCATTTATTTGAACTTGTTGTTGTCTATCCTTCAAATAAGATTTCATCAAACTAAGTGCAAGTTTACCTAGTCCGTAATGCTCAAGTTTCAAAAGTAATGTGTCGTGATTTACGCAATCAAATGCTTTGGAGAGGTCACAAAAAATTCCTATGGCGTCTTGGGACTCTTCCCACGCAGTAAAAATGTGCTTTAATAAGGTTACACCGGCGTCAGTTGTACAACGTCCCTTGGTGAAACCATACTGTTGATCGTGTAAGATTCTGTTGGTGTTAAAATGATTGAGCATTTGATTCAGCATTACCTTTTCAAAAACCTTGCTAAAAACTGGCAACACGGATACAGGTCTATAATTATTAGTATCTTTACTATCTCCGGATTTGAACAGAGGTATGACTTTACTGTATTTCATTAGATCAGGGAAGACTCCTTGGTCTACACACAAATTAAAAATTAAAGCTAAGTATGGTGCAATAGTCTCAACTATGGATGTACAAACTCTGATAGGCATTCCCCAAAGATCTTCGGTCAGTTTGACTTTTATTTGCCGGAAAGCTTTAATAACTATCATAGGGTTTATGTGTTTAAATTTAAATTCAGCCAGGCAGCTAGACACATTCGCCTTTAATAAACCCATTGACACTTCAGGAGAGGAATTAAGAGCCTCCGTAGTTTTTAACGGTATATCGGTAAAGAAATTTACAAATTCATGAGCTACTTCCTGATTAGAGCTTTTAGGACCACACGCTGTGTCTAATGTGTAGCCAGTGTTACGTATTTTCTTCCTGTTAGTCTCGTTATTTATGACTTTCCAAACTGTCTTAATTTTGTTTTCTGCAGTTTTGATCTTGTTGCTAATGTGCAGGGCTTTGGCAGCCTTGCATGTATTTTTAAAAATATTTGAATACTTAGCAACATACTTGTTTAATGTGTCAGTGTTTATATAGGGCTTAAGGCCATAAAGCTCAAATAGTCTTTCCCTACTTTATCTAATACCTCTAGTTGCCCAATCACTAAATATAAATTTAGGGCAAATACATTTTGTCTTCTTTTCAAAAGTTTTGTTAAACTCAGTGTGAACTATTGAAAAGAAATTATCACACAATTGATTTATATTAATATCGTCCATATGATGGCTCATAACGCTTAACTTATTCTGAAGGGAAATATTATACCTATTTAATTTATTAGCAGTTATTGGTCTAAACTGAATCTGAACTTTTTGCAATGGAATGTTACACCTAAAAGTTACAGTTTGTCCGCTGTGGTCAGACGGCAAACAATTTACTATGGCTTTATCTAAGTAATCACAATTGCAGAAAACATTATCTATACAAGTAGCAGAAGATGGAGTGACTCTCGTAGGTTCTATAAAAATGTTGGTCAAGTCAAATGACTTAAAAAGATTTAATAACCGACTGCTATTAGAATGCAACAGAAATACAGTCTGTGAAAATATCAACTGTCTACTTACTACGGATCATGACATACAGCCCGCCGACAGACAGAGGGACGGATAGTGGATAATAGGCCCCGTTGGTTACTCTTCGAGTACGGAACCCTCAAAATGAGATGCTGGTGCACTTTAGCTGGACTAAATTGGTGTTTTTATAATGGTCGTAATTATAGTCCGATTAATGGTTTGACAGAAAATTTGGATTATATAGATAGGAATTATATTTCAAACACTGTTTTAAGCTTTCACGGTTTACAACTAAACTTATACTGTCACTTACGGGATATCAAAACCGGGAAAAATAAAATAAAAACGGGATTAATCGAGAGCTCAAAATAATGAACAATCACGGAAGATATCCCGTAAGTGACAGTATAAGTTTAGGAATTATATTTATTGCAAAATTAGAAAAAAAATCAAATAAATTTTTGAACAGGACAATGTTTGTCGGGTGCCCAGTAACAGAGTTGCGGAGGTCAGATGATCTGCAGTGGCTCCAAGTAAAATACTGGTATTCAGTTGCATCCGGTTTGAGCGGAAGCCCACCGCAAAATATTTGGGAAAGGCTAGGTAGATGAAGATGAACGTCAGCTAGTTTAAAAAATGGAAAGTCCAAAATGACGAAATTAATGAATGTTTCACCACATAGCTCAAAAATAATAATTAAAAACAGCGAAATTTTTCGTTAGAAACTTAGGTACCAGTGTACATATTAATTTATGGCTTCAGTAGGAACGACTTGTCTAACCTCCCCGCCCTGGGCGCCCGGGGGAAATTACTTCGTAAGGGCCGATCTTTTACCTAAGTTAGGGCGAATAGCTTTGTTCAGAAGCCTGACAATTGGTCTTGATTAATATTTATATCTTCTTAGGTTAACAAATTAAATGGACACCAACGGTTAGATTTAATAGAAACACATCACTATAGAGAGGCAACTCGCCATTTTCAGATTAAAAGCTCTTGAGGCATTTTATTGTACATAACATAACATGACGCCTGAAACCTCCGCAGAGTTGGACAGGGGTATAACTTATAGTAGATACACCCACTTTTCACCAGTTATCTTTATAAGTCCCATATATGTAGGTGGCGAGCCTATTGTCATCAACTGGGCTCAGATCCAGGCTCCGTGGCTGCTACTGAGAAATTCTTGATGGAAAAACCCATTAACACATTTGCCCAACCTGGGACTCGAAACCAGGATCTCACGCTCAGGAGTCGCGCTTGCGACCACTAGATCAACGAGGCAAAACAACGTAGAAAATATATCAATAAGTTCACTCTCCAAAATGATCACGCGGTACTTATCATCGCTCAAAATAACTTTTGAACAATTCAAAGGAAAAACATTAAAATTAAGTAAATTGTTTTAAAATTGCCACACACGCAATTTTTTGTAGCAGCTCTAATAGTCTGTAAGTACATACTGACGTCCATTTTACTATTTTTTGTTTGGCGGGAAAAATGCACACGACAAAAACTTTAGATTTCTTCTGAATAAGTCGTGATTAGCTTTTTTTTTGTTTTGTGTGAACACGTTAACTTTTCGTGGTTGCTATGCTGATGAAAACGTTTTAATTTATGTAAATTAAACACAGTTTGTACTTTTAAAAAACTACCGCTCGCGTAATTAAATTGTTGAGATATAATCTCCTAACAAACCATTTCTGCGAGATTCAGATTTGATTAATTATCATACAATCAAATTAAAATATCTAGGTATCACATGACAATAGCGTATTTTATTTTCTGTATCTCTCAGCGGATCAAAATAATAACACAAAGAAAAAGGCGCGTCAACCTCGATGTAGTTCTAAACAAATAAATCAATTTTCGTGAAGAGTATACTATTGTACTATAGGTGACTTGAAAGACAATAGTAAGTACAAGCCAAAAGGATTTCCAGTCTTTGTGTTGTGTAGGTACTCGTATGAGTACAAAATTCAATAAAATGCCCTTTTGTGATTTTGATCAAATCATCATAAATCACAATGTTTGTTCTGAAAGCATCAACATTCGTTTTGGGTTTTAGAGGATACATAAAAACAGACGATATCATTGTGGGCACTAATTATGCTAGTTTTAGTTTTCAAATCATTTATATTATATTTTATATTCAAATCGGGACAGAGAGACCCTACAAATTATAGACCTATTTCAGTACTACCTACTTTTAGTAAAATATTTGAGAAATTAATTCTAGAACAATTGCAAAGATTTTTTAATAAACATAAATTATTACATAGCAAACAGTTCGGTTTTACGAGGGGTCGCTCAACTACCGGTGTTGAACTTTTAGGACATATTTATAGTGCATGGGAAGGATTTTTTTTTTAATTTTTAGTAACTATACGATTTTTTGACATTATTTACTTTTTCAAATACCTGTGGTATTATTATTATTAATTTTATTTTCTTGAATTTATTTACTTTTTCAAGTGTTGTTTGTAATTATTTTGTGTATTACTGTAAATATGTGGGTCATACTATTATTATTATTTAATTTTTTAGTTTAATTAGTTTCACGATTGTCTGGCAGTTTGAGTACTTTATGCGGCCTACCCAAATGTCCTTTCTTTGGTATTGTTCGTCGTGTCGTTGAGCTCCTTGGATCATGAGTCGAGCTACACGATCACTGACAAATGCTTGCACTGTCTGGACAGGTCCACTCAAATCTGTGTGGTTATTTCTTCAAAAGACGATCTCAGACATTAATCTACATGGTGTTCATATGACTTGAGCAATGTCTGGACTTTAAAAGAGACGGTGACCTCTGAGTTTGTTTCGGATGTTTCTTCTCAGAGTAGTCAGGTACGAAACACCGGCCCCATCTAGCTTTAAAACAAAACATGACATGTAAAAGAGTTTGGTAAACCTAATTGCAGAAATAAATATGATTTATGATTTAGTTTTCAAATCATTTATATATCTTTTGCTCAAAATAGTTACAGCACTGATAACAGTATTTGTGTCGCTTGTTTAATTTAGTATTTTACAATATTTTCTTACCTTTGTATAGATTATTTTTATCGATTGTTTGTGAATGTGTGAACATTGTAGGCTTTGTAGATTCCCAGCTGTTTGTTAACTTTTTATTTTGTTTTACATTTTTTGTGTAGTAAGCAACGACTTATTGTCGGGCCTACGCTGTCCCCCCATACTTAAGTACAAATGCTGTATTTTGATTTTGATTTTGTTACAATGAGAAAAGCTCGTAGCGAGTTAACAACCTTACAGTAGTTGCAGTACATTGTTGTTGTGGCTATTTGGATTTTTCTGTTAATAAAATTTCCAGCAACCCTGAGTCGAATCTAGCGAAATGGTGGAAATACCCGTTCAGGTAATACACAGGCGTGGGGACTGGAGCCACGTTAATATTTTCTGTTCCATAGACTGTTTGATGACTTCAGTGTAGAATTCTAGAACCTGTGGACGGAATAGCCAGAACGTTTTGTGACTAACAGAAAAGAAACTTATTGAAAAACCGGACAAAAAGTATTTCTTTAGAGAGTCTCAATGAGTAATTGTTGTGTTTTTCTGCACGCTAACAAAATGTACGAGAAGTTGTCACAAGCAGAGAGGCAAACCAGTTGATCGAAGGTAAACAGTTATGTAAGACAACTTAACTAACAAGTGAGTGATGTAATAAAGAAAAATGTATGTTTGTTCTAGAACTTTCGAGGTTGGATGGAATTGATCTATTTTTTTCGTTACAAATCGGTATCTCTGCCTAACCTTCATGTGTGTACCCTAATACCCTTATCTCAGTTTACGTAGAGTTACCGTATCTTTTTCTTCCATTAGCCGTCATTAAAGGGCTCCATGCGGCTTTCCTTTAATCTGCCCCTATTATTGTACCCATCACCTTCATACTTAACACTTTTCTCACTATATGCCTCTTACGTCCGCATCATATCACCATACCGTCGCACGTCTGTCGCATGTTATGAGGTTACTTAATCTTGTCGATTTCCATTTGATCAACTGATTAAATTCAAAGAAGCATTATTTTTAGACATTTGTCAACGAGCACCCATTCCACAAATTGGAATAACGCATTTTATGCCTCCTTTATAGCCGTAAATATTATGATACTAGGACTCTGAGCATAGGTACATAACTTGATTAGACTCGTCTTTTGATAGGCTATCATGACAGATGATTGGTCAGAAGGATATATTTAAGCACGGAAAGTATGGACGGCATCCTGCTTCTGTAAACATTGGTTTTGAGTGCGAAAGCCGTCATAATAGAGCTCCCTATTCGATTGCATAATAGTGACATAAATGTTGTTTGTTCCAGGTGGACGGTGCGGACAGCGATGCGTTAACGCGACGATACAAGTAGTCGGATCATTATTAAAATCAAAGCCGGGATCAAGTGACCGCTGCGCCCGCGCCGTTGCCGTCACCCGCGCCGCCCGCCGCGCCGCCACTCCATCGCCGCGAGCCAACGCACGCGCACGCGCCGCGCGCCACGGACGTTCGCTCCGATACTATATCCCAAAGTGACTGATTAGTGTAATAAACGTAATCACTTACAGATTGCAGAAGTCTCTTCATTAAGTCAGTTGACTGGTATTTTAATTGTTACGCCTTTTTGTTAACATTTTCTCCTTTAAACGGACAAGTGCATTGAGTAAGTGGAGAAGGCTACATTCCAAACCGGTGTCGTTCTTTAATGGACGAGGTGTGTACTACTCTGTGTGAGTTTTAGTAGTTATCGGGTGGTGACTGGTTCAGTTTTCGGAGTGTACAGCTTTTTCCTTGCCGTAAATATTAACATACAGTACCTAAGTTAACTGGAAACTTATGAACTTATCTCAGCGTAAAGCCCGCTAGCCATAATGTAATAGTGCCGACAATAAGTGAGAAGCATTCAACAGAAAAAATGGCTCGTGGAACACTGAGTGAAAACGAGCGCCAATGTTTAGACGCAGGCGCAAAAAATCAATCAGAACGTCTCCATGAGTCGGAAAAAACACTTAGTGAATGCAAATCCAATGGACTTAGAGTGCGCTTCCTGGACGAGGAAGGAAAAACGGAAAGGATGGTCAGCGCTGACGAAGTCGACTGCGCTGTCACACGAGTCAAGAAGATACACATTCTTAAAAACAGAAGCTCGAGTGAAACGAGCATACTGCTGAGGAACCCGTCTCTCATAAAGAGGCGCTCCAGTTCCGAACGCCGGTTCAGTGACGGACTCACCGACAATCTAAACAACAACAATCTGAACGAAAACCTCAACGGAAAAATTAAAACGACCGAGTTTGACAAATCCGATAAGACTGATGAAGCTGATAATACCAAAGAAGTGAACGGCCAGAGCTTTAAGAAGAACTGCAACGTTTACAGTGTGAACCAGGCGAAGACCCTGACTCCGGAGAAGAAGAAGTCGTTACCGCTGACGATGCCGAGGCTGATTGGCCACAAGATCCAGGAGAACGGACCAAACAGGTCGATCTTACCGGCTGAAGTATTCTTGGCGGACGGTGCGTCCGGCAAGGATTTCACCGCTCGTGCGATCGGGCGGCTGTCCAGAGGTATCGGGAAGCTGCTTCGGCGCACAAACAGCGTGCGCATTAGTGATCCTGATCCAGTGTACAAAGTGGCGTATCTCGGAAATGTACTCACCGGCTGGGCTAGAGGTAAGTTTCACTTAATGATTATTTATATTATTACTGGAAAGATAAATTCGACGTAACAACGTGAAATAATTAAATATGTTGTCAAGTTTACATAAAAGTGAATTTTGGCAATTACTGGTCGTTTTACAACCGAGACGGTTACCCTAGGTTCTGTAACAGACGAATCCCGTCACGCTCTGTCTCTCACCAGCCGGCACAACGGCCTGTTAGATAATATTATCACTTACGGTTTCTCCAAATAAAGGTATTTGTTGCTCAATGGTACAGTTATCAGATGAGTTATTTGGGTCGGAAAATTGATAGGTCATTTCGCAAAACACTTAAAAAGTGGCAGTCCCAAGTTCCCTGCGAAACACCGGGCCGTTGCTACATGTCAATGAACAAATTGATTATGTGTTTAGTTGGTTTCAACACAAGTGCACGTACCAATTACAAATACGTACCTCTATTTAGTAACATAATTACGGTTGTTGTCAAAAAATAGTTTAAATAGGAAGTTATCAAGCAAATGCTCATCTTAATCCCAGAAGATATTGTTATTAATACAATATTAATAGCTAAGTAAACGCATGAACGTAGCGTTAGAGAACTTATCTATTGAGGTCTAAGCAAGTAATGGTGTATCGTATAGTTTTTATAGTCATGTCAATAGAATCGTCGGTAACTGAGGTTGTGTAAGTGGTCCAAGGCGAATCGGCCGAGCGAAACGGTCGGATCTCCAAATTAGTAAATTAACTCCAAATAGCGAATATTAAACACTCATAATACACCGTTTGATTGAAGCGATATCCGAAATTTTAACGTCTAATACAAGCACGAAGAAACACGATGATTTGATTGATGCTACATATACGCAAATGCTGCTTCATATGTTTTAATTATAGACACAAATTTAAAAGCTACCAGAATTTACAACTGAATGACTGAAGTTTTACACTCAGCAGATATTTTTTTCATCCTATTCCGCACTCGCATCTACGTAGTTTATGCTATTATGATTTGCGTCAATCTAAGCTTTAGAACTCGTGCCAACGAACGACTAACTGCTTTGTTGACAAATCTACCTTACTTCAATCGAGTATGAGCCATTTCTCGAAACGCAAACAAAGTTACACACCACTCCATTCCTATGATAACCAATTTTTATTTTGAATATTATAACTTTTATAACAATATCTGTAGATATAGACATAACAACGGAATCTTTCTTACAAGAGATATGAACATATTATTTTAAACATTTTGGCATTTTCTTCGGTGAATGATAATGTAAACTTAATATGAGGGAGCAGTACCTATGTTAACACGAGATGTAAATTTAATTTAAATAAATACATCGAACAAAGCGAAAGGAATGTCGATGTTAATCAGTAAGAGACTTTCGATTTAGACGCATCTGTCATGCGTCGCTGTGTCCGCTAATTGGCGAAATGTCCGAAACGTTCTGAGAGAAACTGAACAAATGAACAACTTATCACATCACATGCAGCAGAATACTACTATTAAAAAAAATGTTTAGAGAATGATAATGTATACTTGAAAAAAGTAGGTGAAGATCGCGCACTATTTAGATAAGTGTTAATATTTACATTTGAAGATGTAAATGCGACCAAAAAGTAGGATTTTTTTCAAGTTCATAATAAATTATGTGACCAAATCCACAAAATGCCTTGTCCATGTTTTTGCACGCGGCATTTTGATGTCACATCTCATTTTAATAACATGCACGTCGATTTAGTGACCATCTTTTCTTATTTTATCAGAATGTTCATTTAAACGTTTTGTTTAGATGAATCTTTTTAAAACCTTTGAATTCGTATTTTTTGCGATGGCTTGAAATTCTCAATTCATATTTGCTATCCTTATTTTGTTATACGACTATAAATTTATAATGGCTATATCGGCTCAGTTTTGCTCAGCTAGAGAAGTTATACGTCTAACAATTTTTTTGTGTTATCTATGTCAGCTTTGACTATGTTAAGTATAATTTTAACAGTGAAGAAGGAATTATCAATACTTTAAATTCAAACATTACCCCACCAAAAAATATATACTTCTGAAAAATAGGTTGACAATACAAGTGAAGAAAGTAAACATTCAAATTGGTATGATCAAAAGAAAGTTGTGGTAGTCAATGAAGTGGACATAAAAGATTGTGATCAGAATTGGTGTCAACCTGGACGTGGACCTTATTGGCGAGTGAAAGTCTGCAGCATCTGCACAGTGCATCCTAATGTACTTTTACTTGATCCGAGGATCGGTTACATTCTTATCATACATGACGTGTTATGAGATAAGCTTAACTGCGCAGAATGTTAAGATCATGGCTAAACCTATTATGGTCATTAGTCACACACTTGACGAGTTTCTTGTGATTTATGGTGTTAATTGCTCTTTATTCACGTGAGGTTATCGTGTGGATGTTTTTGTTAATTTTACCTTTGACACAAGCGCGATTTCCAGTTCGTCCAGTTATTGTTAAGATGTGAATTGGTTGATTAATATTAAAGTAAATAATTATGATGTTGTGACGTATCTTGCCACCATCTAGACCGGTTTTGGGCTCTTATTTAACTTCCTCTATAAGTCTTTTCTGACATAAGTTCTTCAGAAAAAGGTAAAGGTAGCTAAATGCAATCTACTTTTTTTTTTTTTTTTTTTTTAACGTGGTAAAATCATCAAATGAGTCCTCCCACCCAGGGCAGAGCGGGAGGGACTGTCAGACTTGTACTGACTAAAATCCACGGTGTCCTTCAGTAGCCCTTTATGTTCCAGGGTCACGGTAATTCTATGAGTCCCGCGACCCCGGCAGGCTTTGGCCCTCTAGAGGGGGGCCCCGTCATTATGCTGACACTCTTTGAGGCGCGCGTAGAACACAACGCGCCGTCGACCCGGGCATGGTCCATGGTCGGACAGCGAGTCGCCCATTACTCGCCGCCCGCATGCATGCGCCTACGGTGGCCGGAGATCGTCTGCCGACGTCCGGCGCCGTGGGCGTCTACCACTGCGGCTGGTGTGGAGGGAGGACGCTGTCCTCTCCCTCACGCGGCCCGCCTCCTCCTTCGCGAGCATGACTGCTTCGCAGAAGGAGGCGACCGCTTCCCACTCCGTCTCGCCCCGCAGCATGGCCTCGACCAATGCCGGGCGCGAGAGGGCTCCGCCTATCGCCGCCGTGAGGACACGGCGGTGCTCTGCCCAAGCGGAGCAGTCCTGCACCGTATGCTCCACCGTGTCCTCCGGGCGGTCCTCGCAGTGGTGACACCCAGGCGTTCCCTCCTTCCCCATATGACACAGGTACCTCCCGAAACTTCCGTGTCCGGTGAGGACCTGCGTCACGCGGTAGGTCAGGACGCCGTGACGCCTATCCAGCCACTCCTCAAAGAGGGGTCTTACCGCCGCGATTGCGGCGTGCCCGGACCTCGGTTGCGACAGTCGTTCCCTCCATACTGCCCTGAGATCGCGCCGGAGCTCTTCCCGCCGCGCCTCGACTTGTCGAGGTAGCAGGGATTCGCCCCGGCGCTGCGCCTCCACGCGCCACTCATAGAGGCGCTGGAGGGCAGTCGCCTCCAGATCCCAGGGCAGCAATCCGGCAAGGAGGTTGGCCGATTCGCCAGCGATCGTACGGTATCCTCGGATCATCCGGATAGCCATGACCCTCTGGCATGCGACCAGCTTCAGTGGAAATGCAATCTACTTTGAAATTGATAGCAATTCACAATGAAAGGAATCGACAATGAAAGGAATTAAGGAATGTATTAGCTTTAATTTCTGTTTTCTAATATTCTAGCGTAGGTTGTTAGCGTGTATCGAGGCAAATGCTCGAAAGCCACCATGCGCATGGGCAAGCCTTTCACTGCTATTACAATCTTTAAACTGGGCAGGTTATTGTAAGACACGCCACGAGACACTCTGTACGTAAGACTGTCATAAATTCATAATTTACTTTTGTTTACACCTCTATAACCAATATTTATCGGATATTCCGACTTCTTCGACTTTTTATAAATCATTGAACTTTTTCAATGTTAAATGCAAGGTCATGCTGATGCAGTAAAAACTACGTGGGTAAACAAATGATCATCCATTGTGTACAATCTTATTGTTTCTTGTCACTTAAGTTGTGTATCTACAAGAATCATTTGACCCGAGATTTATTTTTATTTGCTATCAAATTAGTGTTATCTGAAATCGTAAATTTATTTCTGCCTGTCCCTGAGAACTGTTTGTATCTGGTTGAATTATTCGTTTTTATCTTATCAATGAGTTTAACCTACTAACTGCACACTAGGCCCGTTAATTGCTCTTACCATATAAATGTTTATTCGATACACCTACTTACTAGATGCACGTCTGAGACAGCAAGAATCAGCATTCGAATAGAACATTCCACTTCTATGTATATTTCTAGTTACTTCTTTAGACATATTGGTAATATGAAATATTGCTGTTATTGCAGCATGCCTTTAAGAAACTTGAATAATTTATAGTTCAGTGTCTATCTTGTTTTCAAAAGTTTAGCAATGATCGTCAAGGCTGAGTCTGAATGATGATATTGTGTCTACGAGTGTATGGTCACCGTTCGCAATCCGTCTAATTTTATCATTTATGGTTGCTGTAATGGGATATTTATTTATAATCATTACAGTCGCATAAATATAAGTGTTTCTATTGTTCTACTAAGATAATATTTCTTGTCTTCATTACTCTACGGTAATATAATCGGTTAATTCACGTGTCCGATGAGAATAAAAAAGAAAACAAGAATTGTATAGTGTTGGTAAAGGGAAGTGTAGTCAATTTATGCCTTGATTAATTTCGGCGACACGGTCATGTGGAAACTTAAACTTTTTTACGTTGAACAGCAATTCTATGCGTATATTACTTTACACTAGGTAAAAACTTCATCGACATCCGCTAAGTTTCTTCTTTCTGGATGCATGTTTTTAGTTTTAAAATCATGATTACTATCTTTAATTGCACTGAACTCTAGCTCGTTTTAAAATTTATTAGCATGAGAATATTTTTGACGTATGTTTGTATTCAAGAAGCTTTAGTATTATACATCTAATTCCTAATCAACGATTTTGTATAGTTTCAAGTTCACGTAGATTGTAGATATCTCCCCTCGGCACACCTGACATACAATGGGTTCTACTTCCACCTGAGACTGTCACTGGATCCCATGCTACAGCGGAAGCGCACGATTGCTCTCTGTCTCGTTTGCACACAGCCTCTCACTCGCACTCTTTTTTCGTATCGCATTCCAAGCATCATTGTTTGGTCGGTCGCTCCCACAGACACGCTCGGTGGCGTCTACTAAGCCAACCTGCGTTATATCTACCATCCACAGCAGCTCTATAAATTAAGGATTAAAGTCTAATTTTCTTTGTATTATTACCCTGGTGGCTGTCCCTAGTCTACTGGTTTTGTAGCATTTGTTAACGCTATTCTTCATTATGAATGTACTAGCTAGTAAATTGTAATGAAACGTTCACCGTTTGCTTTGATGTTCTAAAAGTAATTCTGCTGTTGTTGCCATCAATCTTCTGAGTTGAATTAACAATTTTGATATAATGTATGAAGCTATGTTTGTCGGTAGATTTATTATATGTCTCAATTGGTTTATTAGTATTCCTTACATCAACTTTTTTCAAGTTGTAGATGAAACTTTCGTCTTTAGAAATGATTTAAGCATTCTCGTGGCAGTGATGTAAAAGGTAACTTATCTAAACACCGCGCACCGTAGGCGTATAGTTATTTACGTATCGAATGATAATTTCATGGTTTTCTTATGCTTCTCTTCGTACCCATTTTTTCTAAAACATAATTGTAACTTTTGACCGTGGTAATTAATTTTGTAAAATACGCAATAAAACACTGTTATTGATTTTTTATCGGAAATGATTGAAGCCAATCATTATTATAGTTGCCTTTAAACGATGTGGTGACGATTAATCCGATAAATTCGAATTAGTGTGTGGCTAAAAGATTAATACGTCTTAAACTAAAGTCACTGATTGCTAATTATCAAATAACTATCACTTAAATAATGGTTATCACAAATACTTTGCAATTATTTTTTTTATGTTTTTCGTCCTCCCTCAACCCTTTTGCTTTGGTACAAAAACCACTCCATCCATCGAATCTTATTTAAAAGGTTGAACGTTACTCAACGGAACACATGTCATTCTAAGCTCGGACATATTCGAGCAGGTTTTGTGTGAAAAGAAACAAAATTACACGAATTAGATTTCATTTTAGTAATAAAGCCGTGACTGACATCACGTAGATTAACGTTCTTTATGACCACTATTAAGTTTTTTTGTCGTACTTTCTGCATTCTATGGCGTTACGCGTACCCTTGGCCAATATGTTCGCGTCTTGTCTATTGGACTTTTTATTTGATAACCTTGAATTTGTGCGTTGAGTTATGCAAAATTAATGGTCACTTAAATGAACAACTGACAGAGTAGGTAGGTACTACTGTAACTGGAACAAAAAAATATGGCATTCATAGAACTGAAAAAGTTTAATTCTTTGTAACTTTATTCATTTCCTTGTCTCTTAGTCATTGGAGAAGTTAATTATTAAGCTTATTATGTAAATATGCTAAATAATTCTGTGACGGAGTCATACAATTATTCATTAACCGTTAACTAGGATTTTTTACAATGGATTGCCAGGTCTTCAGCTCCTCACAATTAATTGAAGTTTTTTATATGTGCTTCACCTGAATATCTTCACTATCTACTATATATGACAAGTGACACAAGTGACTGGTTAACTACGTGTCACTACATTACATAGGGCAACCTGATTAGCATTCAAACCATAATTAATATGCTAAACGCGATTCAATTACCTCATAATTGTTACTCCAATATGTGTGCTCGTACCTACTACAGGTACTGATCAGATCATTCATACAGCAGAACAAATTAATTGAATGATGGAGTGATTAAATTAGATGAATCAGAGTGAGCTTGATTTGGTGTAGGTATTTTTTGATAAGCAGTATTGTTACATTTATAGTCTAACAAAGTAACAACAGATTAGTAATCAGTTCGCAGTAGGATTATAATTTTATTTTTTAATCATAGCATTGATGTAGACGTTGTTAGAATTAGGTATAAGGATTTATTCATAACTCGCGATGCAAGGATGACTGTAAAACTGACAGAATTATAACCACTGCGAACGAACCTTCATAAATACTAAATAACTCCTATAATAAGTTCTACATTCCTAAGCCCGTGATACAACATAACTAAGAGATAAGTAGCCTCGATGTTGGCATGCAAGCGAGTCGGTTACCAGTGATAACCGAGCGGTTATCGCAACCCGGCGTAACCCACTTCGCAACAGGTGCAACCGTCACGAGCTAACATTTTTTATTTTATTTCTCTCCGACAGTACTGGCCGGAAGAATTTCACTTTTTGTCCATTGCTGCAGCTTTCATCTGCAATTATGTATTCTAAAAATTGTTCTTTTGTTTGTGAGCATGTACCTATGTGTGTACATATGTGTGCATCTATATGCACATTGGTTACACATTTTGGCTGTAGTGCGTGAAATTACAAAATATTTACGCGTTAACGATAAACTACCAAGATTATAACCAAGAACAGTGTTAAGTATAGGCTTGTAAAGTAGCAGCCCATTAAAATGCCTTCTTCGGGCAAGTACATACCTACTCATAAAGTGGTGTAATGCACACTTCCTATAATAAGCGATTACGGTTCTATTGCAGTATCGAGTAAACGATTATCGCTACGCATTTCCAAAATGATTGGTCATCTATAAACAAGTGTTCTTCATTGGTCCACTTACCGTTAAACTGACTTCATTTAAATAACTCCCTATTTTATTACACTTGGGTGCATAGTGCATCGGTCGTTCCGCTTTTGGAACAACTTCCTTTTACGGTTCAGTGAATATGAACAAGGAATACTTATAATGTTTGTGGTTCCTGTGAATCCTCTGACGTGTAACTAGAACCAACTAATAATTTTTCGTAGTGGACGCTGTTGAACAGCGTTCATCTGTAATGTGTCAACATTGCCTCCAGCCTGTGAGCAAAAATAAAACAGGGTTCATTCATGATGCGATCAGACAACTACCTACTAGAATAGAAGTAACAATATAGACTGTCCTGCCCTTTCTGATGAATACTTCGGTGCCTCGCCTAAATAAAACTGGCTGAAAATCAGTGTGCAAATGCAAAACTGCAGTTCTAATAAACATAGAAGTTTATCTCAAGACATCTGCTCCACATACTATGTATTTTCTTAAACATGTAAAACGGCCTCTGGTACGCACTGTCACGGCTGGCTGCCCCTAGAAAGTACTGCTTGAAGGTCGCCACATACTGGACTCAGCCACTGAGGTAACGCTAATGTGATGCAGCTTTGAAATAGCACGTGCCTTGAATATCTATCGTAGAGCATTTGTGAGGTCTCTCTGAGATTTGGTACGAAATAGTTCGGTTGCTAGTTTGGTGTGTTGCCATACAATGCTTGATGTAGAAACACACAAGGTTGCTGGTGCATACAATACCAAAACGATTTTTTTTTTTTCGATTTTCGCGAGGAAACCTGAACTAAGCTCCGCTTGCACTACAAATCATTAAATGTGTATCTAAGGAATAAACTTATTTAGATAATTTAAATAAACTAGTATTCTATCTCTGTCAACTTCAAACCACTAACAATTAAATGGATAGATATTTTAAAATATCATCATCATCATTTCAGCCAAAAGACGTCCACTGCTGGACATAGGCCTCCCCCAAGTGTCGCCACATTGACCGGTCCCGTGCGACTCGCATCATTTTAAAATATGTCAAGCACTAAATTTTGAATGTGATTAATGGTGCAAGCTGGTCTATGTGTGCATGTCTTGTTTCTTTACGAGTAGAGGTTTAAACTTATTACGTGGCTAAGGGTGGATATAGGTCAAGCTAACCATTGCAAACAATGACAGACATAACGTATCTGCAAAAACTTGACGAACGCCACTTTACCCACATGCATGGGTCATTTAAGGACTCGGTACAATTTTAATGTCCTTCGGTTATTAAACATTTCCCATTGTTTTCTTAAGTGCTCCCTTCAGCTGGCTTTGTTTGTCTAAAACATTGCTACAATGGGCTCGTAAAAACTTGAGCCCTAATGCACGCTTAACGTGACATGTGTCGCAGTTGTCGTGGAGTTTTTGTATGAGAGATTCGACAAACTTCGCGACTTTATCAGTGTGTGTGCAGCTTAGCTGTGTGCTGTGTGTGTGTGTGCAGCTTAGCTGTGTTTATATGTAAATGTTTATGTTGTTGCAATAATTCGAAAAAAAAGGTACCAAATGTCACACACAAAGTATTAAATTCGTGTGTTCTTATGTGTTACAACTCATTATTTTTTCCTTATTATTTGGGTTTGATAAGGATACATTTGAAAATAATTCTTTTATATACCATTAAATCCATTAATGACTTGTTTTGTAAAGGAAAATTAAGCGCAGGTCCTCTCTTATTTTTTTTTTTTTTTCTCTTGTTTTGTGGTAATAAATTTAAGAAAACAAAATTGCTTATTATAATGTTTCACCATGCGGTTTCCACATAATACGTCATTTCAAGTTTTTAAACTTTTTTAACAAATAAGTGTCTTCCTTACTTTTTTCCCTTTTTTTTTTTTTTTTTTTTTTTTCGCATGTGAAATCATCAAATGACCCCCCCCACTCTGGGCGGAGCGGAAGTGTCAGACTTGTACTGACTAAAACCCATCCATGTTCCTTCTTTGCCCTTTGTGTTCCAGGGCCACGG
Source organism: Noctua comes (assembly GCA_963082995.1). Lineage (NCBI taxonomy): Eukaryota > Metazoa > Arthropoda > Insecta > Lepidoptera > Noctuidae > Noctua > Noctua comes. The sequence goes on from OY720268.1 coordinate 672,654, forward strand.
TATCTCTTTCGAACAGTCCCGCAGCCCTGGCAGGCATCGGTCCTTGCAGACCCCTACATCGTTGCTGACATCTCTTTGAGGCGCGCGTGGAACACGAACGCGCCATCGACACGGCCTGTCGTCAAAAGACGGCCGGACGGCGAGCTAGCCCATAGCTCGCCGTCCACAGGCCCGCGCCTACGGTGGCCGGGAGCCACCACGTGACCCCCGACGCCCAGGGCGTCTCCCGCGGCGGCTGGGACGTGAGGTTCTTTCCCTCTCACGTCCCGCCACCTCCTTCACTAGCATGACTGCTTCGCAGAAGGAGGTGACGGCTTCCCATTCCCTCTCGCTCCGGACCATGGCTTGAACCAGGGCCGGACGCGAGAGATCGCCGCCGCCGATCGCCGCAACGAGGACACGACGGTGCTCCGCCCAAGTGGGGCAGACCTCCACGGTATGTTCCACCGTGTCCTCCGGACGATCCTCACAATGGAACCCGGGCGTTTCCTCCCGCCCGATCCGGTGCAGGAACCTCCCGAAACAACCGTGTCCGGTGAGGACCTGCGTCAGGCGGTAGGTGAGGGCGCCGTGGCGCCTCTCTAGCCACTCCTCAAAGAGGGGACTTATCGCCACTATGGTGGCGTGCCCTGCACGGGGTTGCGACAGTCGCTCTCTCCATGTCGCCATGAGATCACGCCGGAGGTCTGTCCGCTGAGCGGCAATTTGCCGCGGCAGCGGAGTTTCCAACCGACTTAGTGCCTCCGCGCGCCATTCGTGCAGGCGCGCGAGGACTATCGCCTCCAGATCCCATGGCGGCAATCCGGCAAGGAGGCTAGCCGCCTCACCGGAGATCGTGCGGTACCCGCGGATTAGCCTTATGGCTATCACCTTTTGGGGCGCGTTCAGGTAGTGGGCGGCTCGCCGCCTCAAAGAACGCGCCCACACCGGGGCCCCATAAAGGGCCATGGACCGCACGACCCCCGCGTAGAGCCTCCGGCAGGAGGCGTTTGGACCCCTCAGGTTGGGCAAGAGCCGCTTAAAGGCAGCCCCTGTCCGTTCCAGTTTGGGAGCCAAACGTCGGAAATGCTCCACGAAGTTCCACCGGCTGTCGAGGACGAGTCCTAGGTACTTCAACGTCGACCCGACGCCGATGGAGACCCCTCCTGCCGTCAGTAGGGATCCCGACGGTGGCGCATTCCGAGGCCCATGAAAACACATGGCCTCGGACTTGTGCAATGCCACCTCGAGACCCAATTGCCGGATCCTCTCCAGTTGCCGGATCCTCTCCTACTTATTTACCATGACAAAATGTTTTTCTTATAATCGGAAAACACATTCCTATGTGAATAGAAAAACAACGCGCAATACTGCATTCCATGCAAAAAAGACTGACACAGATTATAAATACTTTGTGATGCAAATTCTGATAAAATCTATTTGATTTACGTGTTTCCTTGCATCATAATTTAATTCATTCGAGGAGATTTGGCACGTATATTTGTTTCTTCTGAAAGTGACAGCAAACTTTTTAAATGCGTTCACTGAACTTGAATAACTCACAGTTGCATGGAAATGTCCATGTAACAGTAAAGGGCGCATCATCTCCCCAGCCTTTTCCCAACTATGTTGGGGTCGGTTTCCAGTCTAACTGTATGCAGCTGAATACCAGGATTTTACATGGCGCGACTGCCTATCTGACCTCCACAACCCAGTTAGTACTGGGTAATACTCGTACAATACCACTTGGTAAGACCGGTTGTCAGACTGTCGGGTCACTGACCGCCAGTAACGACTGTCAAAGATCTACAAATAACTGGGTGGTTGTGAACTACTTTATTTTACCTGACATGTAAGTATAAGTTAGTTCTCAATTCATCATTAATTTTCACATGAAATGCAATAGTTGTACAATATTACTGCGTTGTATTAGAATCGGCGGACAAGCGTGAAATATTCCGGCATGCCGACTATGTGCAATTAATTCGATCGTTGACAAATACGAATGCTAACGATAACATTGCAATGAGAAACGAAAGGAATCTTCGAGATTTTAACTTTCGATTTCTAGAATACAGGAAAAATTTGATTCGTCATTTCTCCCTGTTCGCGGTGAGGATTTAAAATTAAAATTTCGAAAATGAATGAACACATTGAAGTACTAGAATGCTGTATTTTGTAAGGGTTTGATAAAGGTAGTATTTATGGTCGAGTTAATGAAATGCATAGTCACGGAAATGCAGCATGGAGTCGAGCCAAGCTGTTGACTAAACGGTTGCTGGGTCAATGCGCCTGAGGTACTACCTGTACTTGCGGGGAAAAGTCAGTAAGGGAATTAATTCCACTTTGATTTTAATTTTATATGTATAGCAATGCTTGAGTTATTAACTTATTCATCATCATCATCATTTCAGCCAAAAGACGTCCACTGCTGGACATAGGCCTCCCCCAAGTGTTAACTTATTATTAACTTATTAGTAAAGCATTACTTTTATTATGCGTTATTTTATGTATATTGCAATTTGGTTTGTAATAGCGGAAAGGTTATTCAAGTGACTGTAACCTGAATAAAAATAGAGCTGTGACACACCAGTAATATTCTAACAACAGTAATTCACTATATTCAGTATATTGCATGGTTGTAATGTGTCAATTCAATAGTCCTTTTTTAGAAACCGTGTACAATTTGGTACACTGCGCCACTCAGGTGCAACAATAAGTGCAAGCAGACATATCGCAACAGGTGACACAACTTATTCGCACGTTTGTACAATATTTATAAAATGCAGGAAAAAACATGGCGGCTATGAATTAAATCTGTTTGTAATTGTTTAAATTACACGGATATAGTTTTTCCTTATCGATACATTGTTCCTAGTATTTGTTATTGTTTTATTGAGTACATAGAAACCTTGGTCTCGTTTAGTCTAGATATTTTTGATTTATTCTTGGAAATTGAGTTATTATTGTGTATGATTCTGATGATTCTTCTTCTAAGTTGGTTCAAAGGTCCACAGTATTTGTATGCAAGACATGAGCAATCTCATAAATCATAACATTCTTCCCATTCAACTTTATTGTGTAAATGTCAACACTCGCACAGGCTCTAGGGAAAAAATAATAATTTACAAGCCTAGCCCGGCTGTTTCCATGTTTTCTTTTTTGAAAAAGTATCAACTAGACATGATGCATGTTTACTTTTGTTAAAGTAAAATTCCACGTCACAACTTTTCATGAAACAGATAGGTAAAATAGAACATCCCACATACGTTGCACATTTGGAATCAGTACCTACTTCGAACATCATGTATATCATTTTAGTGCAGCAATAATAATTATTGATGATTAATTAATTTCGTGCACGCAGCAAATCTGAGCTTCGTAATATTGTACACAAGTGCAATCGGTTTCGTAACCTGGATAATTTATAATTAAATTAGCATAGTTCATTGTCTGTGGGCAACTGTGCACGTATTTATGTAATAATCGCTGAAATGAAGGATTACGAACTCGTTTATGTTCAGTTACTTGGGCACGCGATTCACTCAAATGTAGAGATCATAAAAGTTCTGTAATCGTTAGGTTTAGATTTAACTTTAGGGATGGGATATTTTCATATTTTAATAGTTTTCTCTCGTGTACGAGCTTTGTACTGGAACAGCTCATTTCATAATGGAAATATTAAACAGTCAGCAAGTTTGACAGTGGAACTGACTTTCTAATTTCTGACATCCTGACTCCTGAACGTGCGTCACGTAGAGATTGTCCATACACTCATAGATATTTAATCGGAGCTCCATATAAATAACACGACTGCCTACTCTAAATAGAACAGGTACTTGCGAAACAGGTTGGTGATACCCGTGTTAAAAGCGTTGTCGCCAAAAAACCTGTTGACACATTAACAAACACACGATCATGAACCACACCAAGAAGGCATTACTTGTCAACGATTTATAAGTGCTCAGATACAATCTGTGCAAACAGGCCTGGGCGCTGAGCACCGGGCAGCAGTGTGCAGTAATCGCGCCATCTCGCGTAAAATACGAGTAACATTACCCGCGATAATTGTACGAGTACGACTTGGTACGAGTTTAAACAAGCTTACTATCGTACTAATAATTATGTTTAAGGATCACTGCACTAGTATGTGGTTGTGTGGCTTAGCACTGCGGACATTCACATAACAAAACATTATCAGTATTTCCCTGAAGGGTTTAGGCAGCGCTGTACCTATAGCATACCCACATTTCACCATTTAATAAGTTTTTAATCCCATGTAATAAGGGAGAGCCTATTGTCATCAACCGGACACAAAAACTGACTTCGCTCCAGGCAGCTACTGAGTACCTACTACTGAAATTCGTAATGAAAAATTCCAACAGCATTGCCCGCCATGGAAATGACACCTAGGACCGCATGCTCAGCAGCAGAACTTGCGCCCACTAGAACAATCTAGAACTAAGAACATAGACTGAACTTCTTCGAGAACACTGTATTCTTCTGTGTTGCAATTTAGTATCACTAGCACGAATCATTTTGATATTAATTACGTTGCACGTATAGTTTCGTAAGATTCTGAATCGGAAATATTTTTATCAAAATATTTATTGAATAATTAATTTATTCATAATAACACGTGGATGCATTTTCTAATATTGCATAAAATTTTGTCCAATTAATGTAATGGTATCTGTATCCGACTTTTTCCTGAATGATTTCAATATTAAAAATCATCTGTGTTCGGATCGTAGGTATCGTGTAAAAATGGTTCTTATCATTTAACTTATTGATGCGAATCGGGCCTGAGTAACAGTGTTAACACAATCATAAGTACCGTAATTACTTTAGTTGAGTGCACAGCAACAATTAAGTGGCTAGTAGCTCGGGTGAAAAGTTCAAATAGATAAGATATTGGATGCCGGCTCTACGACGTCTGCGTTTTCAGAAGATTTATTTAATATGGCAATTAGATAAGCAATATTGATTAAAGCAATGTGAGAGCTAAAGTCCCAAGCCCGTGTGTTGTCTACTTGTACCTTTGCATCACAGATGAATAACCAATACATGTTAGCCCACACAAATATGATGAATGAGATGACTCCTACGAAAGAACACAAAAATATAATAATTAGAAGGGTACAAAGCAAAGGCGTCCCTAAACCCCCTTTTCAGGTCTGCTCAACACAACTTAATAGCACGATATCCTTAATAGTAATCGAATTCTCTCAGAATGTCTTGAACATCCGGCAATCTAGCCATACGACTATCCGTTACATAATAATTAATACTTTGTCAAACTAATCAGCACTGACGCCGTTGTGTGCCTGCGCAGTGCAACGTTCACGATACATAATCAATGTTACGGACTGCAGAGATCCATGTACTCGGCTTATTAACTGATAAGCTGCGAAATGTTGATGTAGTGCGTAGAAAGTATGCTTCAAGGTGAAATTGTTTTCATTCAAATAATAGCAGCGTAGATCACCCCTAGCCCCCGTTATTTCGCAGTTTCGTCGTGCCAGCAGCCACGTTATCATTCACTCTCTTCGTCTCTTCTCGTACACAATCCATTCATCTTTTCTTTGGTTTTTACTCTTACCCTGTGCATCGTAAACATAATACGACTGCCGAACTCAATTCTATCGCCAAGTAACAAGCATCCATATCACTTCTGAGGAAAAGGTTGCTAAAAAAACAACAGACACATAACACCTCTGACCTTGAGCGCTCAAGGACACGGAGGGCAAACACATAGATAACTTCCTTGATCATAAAATCTTTATTGATGATCATTATTACCTGTACAGGTGGATAATAAAAAGAAAACTGATATATTCCCCCTTATGTACGAAGTTGATGTTTTTATTACATTTGGGATCAACTAATTGAATACAAAGAAGCAAGATGAAGTGATAAAATTTGAGTAATAAACTTAACATAATATCGTGCTTGCATACCCCGAAAGGTTAGGTGGATAGATGTCAAGGGATTTCGCTGAACTTTCAATAATTATTTTCAGTTTTCTTTTACAACATTTTAATATTGTTTATCCACGTTTTTCCACGATAACAGTTAGATATTTTAGTTGTTGTAAACCTATTTTATTAGTATCATTCTCAATTTAATTGTTATTAATTTAATTTTTTTTAAATATAACATAATAGGATTTTTAAACAGATAAGCAATTTGGTAATTTCAGACAATAATGACTCGTGTTATTTAATGACTTCCAAATAATAAATAATAATATAATTGATGTAAATGGCTTTTATTAATTTTGAACAAAAACTTAATAACAAAGTCCGCGTCACAGAATAAAATAAGGTGATTATTTTCTCAACGTCTTCAGAACAAACTGGTTTGCATAGTTCGAAAAAAATATGGAAAAACTGTGAAATTAACATTTTGTTTCATGTTATTGTTGTACAATCCTATTATAATTTGAATAAAACTGTTAGTTTTAGGTATTAGTCTGGGAATAACCTAACATTTTTTTTGTGTGTGTTTTCTTGGTGTGTTCCAATGAAATAAGTTGATTTCTCAGACAGTGATATTATTTGCATAAGTGATAAGAATAAAACATTCATTTTCAGTATAATAGTGCATTCCCAGGATTATTATTCACATTGCCTCGCAACGTCTTACATTTCATTTAGTTGAATTTAAATGTGGGAAAACACGCTTTGTCCTTAAAATCGCCAATCTTTATGGCGTTAATAATATACAAGTTCGTACTTAGATAAAATGGAAAAGACTGGACGAACGGAAAGAAAAAAAAAATCCCAGCAATTGTACAGAGAACATAAACAAACAGATTCAATGAACAAAATAGTCGAACAAATAAATATCAATACTAAATCTATTCTGGTTTGTGGTTTCCTTCACCTTGCCTTCTATAAATTTAAAATCAGAAACATAGATTGATGTATTCGAAAACGTACTCTACCGTTTTAGTATAAGGTTTTTTTTTAAATTGCAGAAAGTATGCCTAGTTGGAACAGGATAGACTAGTCACACTAAATGTATCCAAACAAGTCTGACATCTACATATCGACACGTTTTTAATGCAAGACACGTACCTATATACTAATATTTGCTGCTGGTCAATTTACAAGATACGTAACTTTGACTTTTTCTTGAAGAGGAAATAGGATCTACATTACGTCATATTTAGGTACTATTCACTTAGAGTGTAATAATTACATGAAGCGTCTATTTATAGTACCTAGTGTTAGGTCTTGAAATTAAACCATGGAGACTTATAACATCACGTATATTTTCAATTGAACCAACACGTCACACTCCCGCGCACTCCCGAATATTATTGCCCCTATCGAACGCGGCCGTGCCGATCGATAGTGCTGCCCGCCCTGATTTGCATAGGGTTGGGACAATCATGGGATTGTCGCTATCACTAGTAGTAGTCTTGAGTGATATAATAATCTTATCAATTTTCCCACGGTAATCAAAGAGCTTCTTATAATCATGAATAGTTACAAAACTGTTGCAAGAACAGATATGATAAGGAATTATAAATAATCTATCAGTGAAACTCAATATAATTATACCAGTTAGTAAAACATTAAATAAAAATTCAATTTAAATTCCTCGTATCTACGACAAGACACGTCTCCACTTCAAAGGAATTGTCGATATTGAAATGTGGCACTTACACTTGTTTATTTACTAAGAACATTGCAATAGAGCGCCTTCTTTTAAATCAAACGATTGAAAAACAACGTGCCATCGTAAACACGAGTACAGTGGTGGTAACAAGTTCTTACGCGCAAGGATGACACTGGTATTGTTTATTTGCAAACTTTAAGTCGGTTGTGTATTTGTGACGTGTGAAAGAATGAACCTTAGTGATGACGTTAATCATATAACTGTTGACGAAGATATAACTGCTAAAGAAAATAAAGGAGATGCTATTCGTGACACTGTTACTGATAAAATTTACCAAATGCATAATTTCAAGGTCGATTTGATCATGTTTTATCATAAAACAGATCTTTAGCAAATAAAAGCGAATTAATCGAAAGAGCACTTGGATCACTAAGCACTTGGATCACTAAGCACAAAGCAAATGACGAATCATCATGATTGTCACATAAATTGGTACTTAGTATAAGTGCTTCTCATTACTTGCTATTATTACCTTTTCGGTAATCAGTCGCTGATAATGTTAATATGTCCCCCCATACTTAAGTACAAATCCTGTATCCATAATAATATTGTAACACCAAATGATTTGAAAAGAGTAACTATGGAGTTTCTTGCCGGTTCTTCTCCGTAGGAAACGACCAACCCGAACCGTGCACCTTTTTGTCGACGTTTTATAAGTGCCCATCGAGGCCTATGTGTAATAAAATATTTTGATTTTGAATATAGTACTTACTAGTTACAAATAGCACTAATTTATTCATTGTTCGTCCCATCATATTTATTCATTGTTCGTCCCATCACATTTCAACAAAATTGCTCAAATGTACATATGTGTTGGTACGGTTTGTGGTACATCAAACTCATCAACATCATACGCGACATTATAATACCTGAACGTTAGGTCATCAAACTAAATCTCCTCTATTTGTATTTCAAACATGCGACAAGCCGCTATCCGCACTTTAATCCTCGGTTACCTAACAACAGCACTCACACTCGTTACACATTCATGATGTAACGCACAGCAGTCACAGCCGATGTACCAGGAGTCCATACGTTATAAACTTATAAGATATAACAGCATTTACACACGTGATAGTCGCAGAGTTCACGCGATCGCATCCAATCAATCGCAGGTTTGAATCAGAACTCGTCGCGTTACGTGCGAAATTGATTCACATGTAACGCGTCCCGACTGGAGATTGTAAAGGAGTTGCCGAGATAAGCAATAAATTGTATTGGAACTAGCCAGTGGAAAAGTTAAGGTAGCGAGTCAAATAAAAAATATATATACAGATCATAAACACAATAGAAATCCCCAGTCCATCCTATTCTCTGACATTTGTCTAACTATTGTTGTTCAACAACTCCTTTTTTTTTTCAAGATGCGAAATACCTTTTTATCTCTGACACCAAAAACATTTTTGCAAAGAAAATAATAAATTAAAGCACCCTGTCTCGTCAACCTTTTCTTAAGTTGAACAATAAGTTAAGGCTCTCAAAAACGTTGGGAAAAAACACGTTTTTCGAATAAAACTGTCACGTACATGTTGTAGAAGTGTAATTAAGTGGGGTATGTTGAACTGGCTCACCTTTCAAAGGGCACGTTGATAATAGTCGCTCGTGACAGGGCAACGCACCGGGTCAGAAAACACGAGTGTGATAACTGTGATAGCGAAGATATCAACAATAATAGAAACGCTTTGAACACTACAGGGATAGAATGCACATGCTAATTGGCTTTACCTAATTTTTTATCGTTGAAATAATCTGTTGGTAAGTCTCCACAAGATTTTGAAAACCTTGAGATAAGAATTGATACTTCAAACTTGATCTGCGTCGTGCTTAAGTAAGAATCTGGAACATTTTCTAAGCCTATAGAATAAATCTATACTAATATTACAAGATTTTTTTGTTAGTTTGTTTGTACCGTATACTACTGTACTTACTACTGTAATAGAAAGCAAAATTATCAGGAAATAACATAGGCTATAATTTATTTTCAAAAAAAATTGAGATCCTTAAGAAAATTGCAATAATGTAACCGGAAGTAGCAAAATTTTGTCTATAAAATTCTTTATATGGCGTGCGCTGAGAAAACTGTAGATGATACTTAAAAATTATGTACTACATGATTTAAGTAGTCATTATTACCTACAAAAAAGTCCGCGAGGGAATATATCTAACTATCATTGTTTAGTCACAATAGCAGCTTTTGTGTTCTAAAATCTAATTAGTTCGCCGCGCAGCGCCTTTGGGAACAAAAGTTGGTTAAATTCGTATCGTAGTATTAATTATTATTCGACGCGTATATATATATATTTTTTATGAATTCTGTATGACCATGCATAACTTTTTACAGAGAATTACGATATATATGATGTATGCTTCTTTTTATTTGTGAAAAGCGTATATCTCAAAGTTCATCCCATTTAAAATTGAAAAATCGTGTTTGGGCTCATTTCATGCACCTTGATGAGAACTTTATGCCTAGCTGGAGTATGACTGTCATCGAAGGTCTGACGATGGAGCCGGAAGGCAGTCGCAAAAGGTTCGCAACAGTTTACAGCAGATTTATCGTGTCTCGGCTCATTTCATGCACCTTAATGTGAACTTTTGACTTAGATGGAGTATGACTGTAAACATAAGTAGAATGTTTTAGGGATTAATGCAAATATTTCCGAGAAATTAAATTGTTACCTACTTGAATCTGTATAATATTGTATAATATTATAAAGCTGAATAGTTTGTTTGGTTGAACGCGCTAATTCTAGGAACTGCTGGTTCGAATTGAAAAATTCTTTCAATATTGGATAACCCATTTATCGAGGAAGGCTAATAGGTTATAAAACATCACGCTACAACTAAAAGGGGCGGAGCATGAATGAAAAATGTTGCAAAAACAGGGAAATTTATTCCTATTGAGAGCTTCCATTGCGAGCGCTGCGTAAACGGTTAAAGTTACGCAACAATCATGTATAACGGAATCGTTCTTCTTAAAAAATTAAAAAAAAGTCCGCGATAGCATATGTCTATCTTTCAAGGTTGACTCTCTCTCTCTTATGTGGCGCAGACGAAGTTGCGCGGGTTAGCTACGAATAAAACTGTGACTTTGGAAAAAATGTTCCAAATTCATTTAATTCTGTTTGAAAAATATTCATATTGTGGAACCTATGGATCCAGCTTCTTTATAATTTAAACAAGTTCTATAACTATGAAAATAGTAAACCACCATAATTATGTTTTTCTTTTTATATCAGTTATAGGCCGCAGTTGTATAAACAAACAAGTAAACACAAGCAAAAGAAAAACTTCATCAGGTATTTGGGCCGAAACAAAAACCAAGTTAGGGATAGAAATACAAAGGTTTAAAACGGCTGCCCTTTACTGCGAAGTATTTGAACCATTTCATAATTTGATACCTTCAAGGATGAAACCCAATAGAAATTTAAACAAGAACAAAGTTTATGGAGTATTAATTTATTCATTACCAGAATTACCTGTTGACCTCTCAGATAAAGATGCTTTGCTTTGGAATGAGTCTGTTGAGAAATATACTATGAGTAGTATGTATATCTTGAAAGGAGTCTCCTAATTAATATTTGATTTTGCTACATCCAGGCAAATGTTACCATGATTTTTTACAATACTTTAAGATAATTCTAATACGCATATTAGCACTATCTAACTAAACTAAAAACCCAATTAATAGAGATAACTACATTATCTTTCTCAATCGTAATTTTATTTGCGTTCGATAACACTATAATCGAAGGATTACCTTGTTATTTGGTACACGATATCTTTGCTTTTTTTTTTCCTAGCCTGCTCTGTCCCACTCCTGGGCGAAGGCCTCTCTCCACTTTTTCTTGGTAATATAGATAATATTTTTGGACCGACCTGGTGTGATTGATCTTTTCTATTTTATCTGATATCTGGTAACTTCCACCTATTTTCATAAGCTCACACTTGTTCGTATTTAATTGTGACTGTCCTCCTTTGTACTCTGTTCTTTCATTATATGAATTTGGCTTCATATCGTGTTCGTCATGATACTATATATTCATCATCGTCATCCATAGCCCCATTGAAACGTACTGTATAGGCCTGTTTTCACTTGTATCAATTTATATATTACCTTCAGTTTATTTATTCATTTCAATGAACTGTAATTTTATTATGTTGGTATATTTGAAAGCGTATCTTACATTCTTAGAGGCCCCTCCACACCGCGAGGTAGTCTTGGTCTCGGTTGATAGTACTTAGTACGTGAATAAAGATAATACGGAGAAACAAATGAATTTCGTTTTTGTTCCATGAATTGTTGTAATGATATTAATATAAATTATACCTATTTTCCAACAAAAAATTGGTCATTGCGTTCGTGAAGAATTTTCTACGGTTCAAAAATAATATTATTACAAGAATTCCACTACATATAAATACTTCTTTTTATTCTAAAAACGAAATAGAATATTAGGTTAGCTCAAAATAATGATGAAAAGAGCAAAGTTCTGAAAGTTGATGAACATTTGGGTAATGATGACATAATTCGTTTGGTACAAAAAACATGACATGAGAATGATGCGTGCGACGATAATGACGGTCACAATGACAAATTTACAAATGATACAACAAATGTTCACCCATTGTCTTACGTATTTACTCGTACATTACAATAAGAGGGCTTAATGCACTCTTTGTTTCGGAAGAAAATAAGTTTCTTTAAAACGTTAAACATACATTATTTTATTTTGGGATGCCCGCGTCTCGTTTAAACATTTTAAAGGTACAACGATATAGTCACGGTTTGAGCTTCAAATATTTCATGTAGATATAGCTGTTATTGAATTTAATTACATGAATTTTGATTTGTTGACCATGTAGTATTATTGTTTTTTTGTAGAAAACTATTTTTGTACGTATTTGCGACGATATTCTTCAGGTTAAACATTAACAGTGGAATAAAGAAGTAATAAAGACTACAACTGTCAATTAAGAAGCTATTGTTCTATGGCAAATGTGGGAGGTTTCAATAATTACAGCAGTTTCACAATTTGCCATAGCCTGTCATTATCTTAACGTTAGCCTTCTGTTTGCAAGTCATCTAAAAAGCTTGATTTATTACTTACATGTTGGGTTTCCTGATGGCGATTTTTTTGGCAATAATTAAGTTCATGTTTTAACCTTTGTCTATAATTATGTGGTATTTCATGGCAATTCTGAAGCCATCATTAAAATAGAGAATACCAACCTAGCAATTGACTTTTTATATCGAATATTTTGAATATGACTGAAGCTGTGAAGCAAAAAATCCTGGAAATTCTATGGCCGAAGTCCAATATTGTGAGTAAATATTTTGGGAGTCAAACAGTGAATTACCTAAGTAATTAGCCTGCTATCTCAGTTTCTATATGAAGAGCTTATAATGAGAGTTTTACGTCAACGGCTAAGATTACTCACGATGCAGCTACAATATAGCGTAATCTTGTGTTTGGATTACTTCCAAAGCCTTTAAACTACTTATCGGTCTGAAGATTACTGGCCTCTCTGTGACGTCATCGTCTGGACGTCAAGGGTCTGTGTTGACTCTGCACACTCTAACGTCATGACTCATGTTAAGTGACCACTCGGTGACTTCTAGGGCATCACGTTGCAACGGGCATTCTGTAGTATGTATGGCTTTGAATGTATTTCGTGGATGTCATTCACCAAGAGTAATTCATTATTAAGAATAATTACGCAATTATACTTAATAATGACCCTGTTCCTGATGCTGGTGGGCTACTATTTTTTTATATTTTTAAATGTTTTTTTTATATTACTTTGTATGGAAATATTTAAAAATGTAAATTATATGTAAAGAAAATAAATAAAGGAAATAATTACGCAATTATTCTTAAGTCGTTCAATGCACCGGTTACAGTTGTTGTAAGTAGCAGAAACAAAACAGTAGCAAATGCTAAAAGAGCAAAAGTTTCCTAAAAGAATGTCATTGTTTCTAGCTAAGTTGTTTCATGAATATTTTCATGTTCTTCGAGTTGGATTTTGTACTCAAATCAAACATTGGCAAAAACTGTAGGTTTGTTTAGAGTTTTGAAATTAGAAAAACTACTATATATATATAGTCTTTATTTGTTCCTAAAAATACTATTAGGATTTCATTTTGAAACTGTTTTCGGCAAAAAACTTAGAACGAAATGTTTGGCAATTATGAAAGTATTTTGAATTGACTCTGTGACCTTCGTTAAATTATTATGATGAATTTCCTTATGGCTTAGCTAAAATATTATCTGTTCTATTAGGTGTGTGTTTATAGCTCCGGTCAATGCGTCTCCGTTTTAAATCGTCTTTTTTCATCAATTGGTTCTAGAAGCTCTTAAGCTATCGGTAATACTGCGAGGACCGCCCGGAGAACAGGGTGGAGCATACAGTGCAGGACTGCCCCGCTTGGGCAGAGCACCGCCGTGTCCTCACGGCGGCGATAGGCGGAGACCTCTCGCACCCGGCATTGGTCGAGGTCATGCTGCGGGGCGAGACGCGATGGGAAGCGGTCGCCTCCTTCTGCGAAGCAGTCATGCTCGCGAAGGAGAAGGCGGGCCACGTGAGGGAGAGGACAGCGTCCTCCCTCCACCCCAGCCGCAGTGGTAGACACAAACGGCGCCGGACGTCGGCAGACGATCTCCAGTCACCGTAGGCGCGGGCTTGCGGGCGGCGAGTAATGGGCGACTCGCTGTCCGACCATGGACCATGCCCGGGTCGACGGCGCGTTGTGTTCCACGCGCGCCTCAATGAGTGTCAGCATAGTGACGGGGCCCCCCTTTAGAGGGCCAAAGCCTGCCGGGGTCACAGGACTTATAGAATTACCGTGACCCTGAAACATAAAGGGCTATTGAAGGACACCGTGGATTTTAGTCAGTACAAGTCTAACAGTCCCTCCCGCTCTGCCCTGGGTGGGAGGACTCATTTGATGATTTTACCACGATAAAAAAAAGAAGCTATCGGTAATTTGATATACGGCAGTTGAAACTGGATTCGTAAAACCGACCAGACTCGTCTATCTATCGAAACATGCAACAGATGTAGTGTTCGCCGAGATGATGTCACCAATCCAAACTTAAATATTCGATTTACTTAATTTTTAAATTTATTTGCAATCCGTACAGTCCACTTAGAGTTCCTCCACAAGGAAAGGACACACAAAAACCAATGAAACAAGGAAACGATTGCAGGAATAATTAATCTTAATAAGAGGTGCCCTTTTCGTCGGCAGACATGTCGATAATTTTGTCTGTTCACGGTAAACAGCGCCCAATGAGTGAAAGTGGACGAACTTGACAAGAGTCGTCGCATTCCGTGTTGCCACGGAGATGTGATACCTGTTGGAGAAAGGCTTCCTGGTCCATAGAGTGTGTGTCCTTGCTGCTTTGGATTCTAGTGTCGGAAGATAGCATGATGGTGAAGAGCAAGGATATCTTTCATAAATAATTCGTCATTTTAAATCGGCGATTGATCATCAATCATCAATTCATTAATATGGCAAAACTTTTGTCTGACATGAAGCAATTGCTTGCTGACCTCATTTTACTGGTACATATTGATAATATGCTTTCAAGGCGAAAATAAACACGTGTAATATTAGTGTAACAAGAATGAACAAATTCAGAAGCAATGTTAGTAAAATGTAAAGAAAGTGCACCTCAAATATAAAATGTTAAATGGTTATTAGGTTATTGGTTGAACTAAAATATGTTGCTGTGCTAAAAACAAAGACTTGTCTTGTGATGAATCTTTAATGACAGCTGCCAAATTAAAATAAACTTGTTTGATTTGTTCGTGACTTAAATCAGTATTATAATTTAATTATTGTCTTCAAAAGCTTTCAATTATTTTAAGTTATCTGTTGAATGATTTATCTTTAACGTATTGTTATTAAATTACGGTAATAACTTTAATAATAACATTTTATTATTTGTTGCTATCTATTTTACAAGTTGAACAGAACTACAACTACTACTGCAGTTAAATTACTCCAATGATGAAAAAGAAATAAGTACTTATTTAAGTAGTTAGAGTAGCTCATTTAACTTATTTTATAACCTAAATCTGTCATTCGCTAACTTTCCATAACTTATCTTAGTGATACCAATTGTTTATTAATTTATATTTCCGTCATTTACCTCCAGCATAGTAAACACACTGTGGAATCTTTTAAAATCCATGTTTTAAAACATAAACACATAATACTTTTCCTACAATAACAATGCTTTTACATCAACATGCCACGGGAGAAGCCACAGGGCATCAAATTAATGGCAGATTTAATTTCTCTAATGGACTCAATGTCGCATATGATAATATTGTCCAGCAGTTATTGGAGCTGCCCATTACATTGAAGTTACTGTTTGCCCTGGATTGTGGTGACCTTGATTTGTCCTTGACAAACTTTACATAGATAAAAAGATTAATAATTGTTAACTTGTGCACACTTTTAACCAAGTTAAAAGTGTACACTTTTTTTATTAACTGTTTTCATTTATACAACTTCACTTTATGTACTTAGCCTACTTTGTGTTATCTTCATTCAGCCGGGATATTCATGTATTTCCGTCAATTATATCGTATTAACTTGTGTCTGGTGGCTAAGACTTTTATCTTTTTCTTCCATCGTTTCAATGGCACGTCCCATTGTTTCTCATAAGTAAACGTTATTGTGCTTATCATTCGCACACTATTCTTCAAAATAAGGACCAATGCACGAATAAGAAAGAAAGAAAAAATATTTATTTGTCGCAGGGACATGACGTGCATCATACAGAATTACAAAAAAAATAAACAATAAACTATAAATTCAACAGAACGGAACAAAAGTAGAAAAAAGTTAACAGCTTGCACGTCGTGACTGCGACAAGCACAACAACAACAACAACAACAACAACAACTTTCATTTTTTTTTTTTTTATAATATTCGTTACATCATTTCGCAATCAAAGTTCATTGAGGATAGGTTTAGCATCTGTAGTAATAATAGTGGGTACCTGAGGATGGACGGCGCCGCCGAGGCCGGCCTACAAAGAGGTGGCGAGATGATCTGGATGCGCATCACGAAATCTTGTTCGAGGTGGCGCAGGAGAAGAGTACCTTGAAGGATATGGGGAGAGCTTTGCCCAGCAATGGGACATACAAGGCTACTAAAAAAAAGTTATAATAGTTAGCTGTGATATAATAAGTATGTGTGCATAAGCCGGCTTCAAAACCGTTATGTTTAACGGCCAGGAGCTCCGCCCACTGTGCGCCGCTTAATAGACCGAACAGCGATTAGATTCGAGTGTTATATTAGTAGCGTTAAATGATGTTAAATTTTAATTATTTACTGAATATTAAATTAAACCTGGGAGTGGGTAATATGAAACTGTACTGTATGAACATTGCTATGTATGATGTAGGTATCGTTTTCAGCATAGGTATTTAGTTGACAGATGGGTTTCTCCTTCTTGAAAATTGAAGTCATAAGGGGAATTGTGTTAGAATATATTGCTAAGTTTTTGTGCGAATCCAAATCGATCACAAGTTTTCTGATTATTTACTATCCTAGTTCTGTTTCTGTGTTTACTTCGTCGTTGCCGATAGTAGTTCAACTTTGCTTTAGCATCCTTCCCACAAAGTTAATGCCAACAGCTTTCCATCATTAATTCCGCAAATCGTCTGACAGATGCCAAAGCGTTCAGATAACCTTCCCCTCATTCAGTACACCGTACACGTACTTGTGTCCACCTGATTGCTTCAACTTTGCCAAGAATATAAACATACCGCTCGACGCGCTCTGTACAATGTTATATGTTAACTTTATTTTCATCAACATTTGCAGAAAAGAATAAGAAAAATAATATGATTATTGGCTGTTCGTCGGGTGTGACTGTATCACCGATTATGTTATTGTTGACTTGGTTTAAATATCTAGTTCTCTCTAAATCAGGATTCCTCATCCAAATCACCTGTCGCTTGCAACGACTTCTTCCAACGTCCTTGACTTGATGCAATGAATGTCAAGTATCTATGATCTGGGATCGGGTAACAGTTGCCAACACATATAGTGTTGTTCGTAGAGCTGTCGACAGCAGGTTGCTTGCTGACGTCACTGGTCAGTGTTTAGATCATTAGGGGTAGTAGGAACTTGCTCATGGGTTGCTGAGGAGTTTGCTCTGCCCCTTCTTTTGCTCTGCTAATGTACTACGAAGTGGTAATGGGTGGGCGTTTTGAAGGGCTGACTTATTTCCTCTTGACATTCAAAAAGTGCTGACTTCAACAAATGACTTTCGATTCTATTACTCGAAGCATGAATATCGCCTGTTGTTGTTATTAAACCTTCGTGTGATTAAATAATTCGTCGTATAGCTCTTTTTGGGACCGGTTGTGGTTTGAACTTCGAAGGGCCCTTTTTTATGCCAAAGCTAATACCTTTTTTTTGTTCACAACTTTGGACCCAAAAAATATTGTATTCGGGAGCATAAAAAACGTAAACGAACCTTGAATACCTGTGCCTAAACTTAGGGTCCAAACACGGGGGACTGTGAGCTCAAGGTCAGGTTCAGTTCGATGACCTGTCTTGGTTGCGTGTTAGTGGTAAACGTTGCATCTCGATTAGTTCGAATATATCAAAGTCGTCGACGGAAATGCCAATATCGAATTTGGCAAAAATATCTGTGTATTTGCCAATAATTGAGAAAGCGTATCGTATTGCTAAATTGTACTTATCTTCTATTGCTTTCGACTCTGTTTCAACTTCGTCATTAATTGACTAATGAAGCAACTGCTTTGCCTTGATTTACAACCATTTTGCCACAAGACACATTTTAAGATTGTGTTTCCTTCTGAGACTTGGTTAGGTTATTTACTAACACAATACCTATTTCAACGTTCAAAATTGTTAATCAGGTGCCGGCGGCGCGGCGGTGGTATTGGTTGGTGGTGGTTCAGTGGTGGTGGTTCAGTGGTAGTGGTGGTGATACCTAAGACATTGACATCGCTGAAGCCACTTTTAATAAAATTACTCATTTATTTTTTGGAATGCATTTGTTATTTGATTGTGGGTGTCATTTTGTAAATATTAAATCATTCGCTCACTTTGCGCCGGTTTCCCTTGTTGGGACCTTATTTTTATTAACAACAATAACATCATTTGCATACAATATTTTCCTGTCAACTTTTTAACGAACTATTATAAGGTTAAGTCCAATGGCGAAACTAAATGATTTATGAAAAAATATATTAACAAAGAAACACATTAGCGACTTTATTGCACAAAAATAATCGTAATAGTACCTACCTAGGTAAGGTAAATACATAACAATACTCAAATATTGGAATTCCGAACAGTCGAAACAGATAGAGCACAAGACTAATGTGCTCTATCTGTGCTCTACATACTCGTACAAAACGGCTCTACATTGTGATATAGAGCCGAGACCTATTAAGTATTCGAAGGTTTAGGCGCCAATTCCTTATGTACATTTTGTTTAGACATGACCGTTTGCATTAATGCGTAGTGATGCAGATAGGCAAGTGACAAAAACTTTCAAAACGTTTTGAATATCTACGATTATCAACATAATCGATATAAACTTTTCAGTAGCTTTTTTCAAGCCAAATATGTTTTCAATTTTCTGTCACCGTTATCAATGATATTGATCGGTCCACTGATGTTTGCCGCCATTTTTCATCAGGTCAGTTTTCGTTCTGTTAACCTTAATTGATTGTCAATTTTGAAACTTCTGGAAAGAGGCTCTATAAACGCTTTAATGAGAAGTTCATTAAAATGGCTATTAGTGTTAAATAATGAATTAATGATCATCATTGTTGATATCTACGCAAATAAATAGATCAATTTTTACAATAATAGCCTTCCGTTAATAACTGCTTTCTATGATCGAATGCGATCGTTGATCAGTCTGACATCACAGCGATGGCATCAACTGCCAATATCCTGCTTGTAGAGGGAGCTAACTGGCCATCGCCCTACTTTTGCGAGCTACTACACCGGCAGAGCTTAGGTCTTGTCCAGACAAGCGATCCGCGCGAGTCGTCTTGGGCGTGTAAAGTCGTCTAAGTACCTACTAGGCGCCAATACATTCCGTCACGCGACTGCGAAATCAAAACATAGGCGTGAATACGTGTGTAGAATGTTGAGGTGCTAACGCAAGCATAATGATTTGACAAACCAGCCTAGTTACCAGAAACGACGAGAAGAGAAATGTTTGCAGCGCGAGAGTATTACATCAGCAGATCAAAAACTCATTACCATCTGTAAGCGCTAGTCTATGATCGAATAATATGAATTTTCTATCGCAAGCTCCGGTTACTTAATTCTGTACTAAGGAGAAACGAGGCATCAAACAGACGAGAAGTACACAAGAACTACTGATGTCAATCGCATGAAAAGTATCGCGCGTCTTCTCATAGTCTGAACCAGCTCTTACGATCTAATGCAGTGTACTCAGTTGCAAGTACCTCGTAACTTGCACAAGGGCTAGAATGCGGCCGCTACAGATTTATTACAGTGTTCTCCTCTGATACGGTATGCGATACAATGCAGTTATTTGCTGCGTTCAGATGATCTTTAGCAAATCCTCTACTTTTTACCAAACGCCAATCCTACCATTTTACAACACAATTTTTATAGTTTTGTGTTTGTAAGCTTCTATTAAATTGCTGAGTTGTAAGATATGGTGTCATAATTATTATTAAATTGTAATATTTTACAGTATGTGCCTACGTGCGGATATAATGTCAGGCAGGTGTAATGAGTATTTAATTAGTGCGTCAGCCACATGGTTTCGACACCACATATGTATTGTATAGGTACAACTTTGAATGCCTATCTAGGTCACAATATAATAATAATTATGAAGACGGTGCAAGAAAAATACGCCAGAGTATTAAAATAATGAGATAGCACTTTTTCCAGTAATTTAATTAAGGCTTTTTATGCGATGTACAGTGTCGACATTCCGGAGAAAAGTGCCCGGAATTACTAGACTATTTTATAATAAGCATAGCCAAACATGAATGGCTAGCCGCCATGGTTAGGTGGTCCATCTTCATAATTATTGTATAAGATAATTCGGGATGATGATGAGATGAGCCAACAAAATTCTGTAGCGTGAAGTGTGCGTACGATCACCAATACTAGTGCCGTTTGGATGATGATTAAAACATACTGCATTTCGATTTCTTGAACACCGGAGTTTTGCGCTGTATGCTGCATCCAGTTAGACTGTGACGTTGCGTGGCGGGGATAATTTGGCTACCGGGTGGCGATTGTAGATTGGAGTCCAGTAGGTATTTATTTGCCTGTGTAGTGCGTTGTATGATAATTCTTCTTTCCCGTTAACATCTGAAACCATTCTAACTACGATCATAAAAATAAATAAAAACCTTACCGTACCGTATAAATAACCTTATTACACGCAGCCTGATTTCTCCTGGCAAGTGATAAAATGAATCGCGCTCCGATTTCTAAGCCATTTCTACCTCGAGAAGCTTGTAACTTAATAAAAAGCGGGGACACTGTTATGCCACTACATGTATAACACAATAGATGGCGCTACTGTGCCATTTCTTGCTAATTGTGTCACTTTTATGATGTAGGACACTAAATTTGCTAACCTCGGCATTATCCGCATAGCATAGCTTTAGCAACCTTTATTGAAATGTTAGAGAGGACGTAAGAATCAAGTATTTTATAAAATAAAGTACAGAAAATTAATAATATAATGTTGATTTATGTGGGGCAGTATGATTTAGCTGTAATCTTTAATCGTTCATTATTTACTAGCTAATGCCCGTGGCTTCGCCCGCGTGGAGTTCGGGAATTGCCCATGGGATCTTACTTCTGGGATAATAAATAATCTTTGTGCTATACCAGACTATAATCTATCTCTGTGTCAAGTTTCATCTAGATCTGTTCGGCCGTTCTTACGTGATTGAATAACAAACATCCATGCATCCAAACTTTCGCATTTATAATAGTTTATGTAAGATATTATTTACATAAATATAATACGTTATATTAGTTTTTACTTTATAAACAGACTACAAATAGAACTAAACTAATGATAAAAATAAGACTAAAATTAAAATTATGATGGGGGATGATTTTGGAAAAACTGTGATATGTCTAGGACCAGTGGTTTGGGCTGTGCGTTGATATATCAGTCAGTCAGTCAGGAGTTTGAATTTTATTTGTATAGAAGATTAGAACTAAAGATAATTTACATTATCAGTAAATAGTTCCGATGCCGTGATAAATTAATTAATCAATAATAAATTATTAACAGCACACAAATTTCGTTTATTACGTTCCATTTAACTCGTAAATTACATTGGAGTTGCTAATAAAGTAACGTGAAATACGCATACACATGCAAGCAGGCAACACTGAATTAATGTCATTTCTATTGCAACACGGATTTCGACGAACTGTTAATATTTCATCGGAATCTATAGCTACTCTAGAACCCTCTGAATGTAGCCAGGTGATACAAGTAACCCAGCTTCGCCCGAATGACTCGCCCGAGTAGACAACACAAATAGACGTTACTACTATTATATCATCGCAATTACAAACAAAAACTCCCATGATTCACCGAACATCCACATTTAAATCCCATAAACATTTCCCGATGTATGGAGACCTTGGATGGGTCATACACAGACATACACTGATAATACATGTGTTGTCTGTAGTCATATCTAGTTGAATCGCGGCCTAATTCAGAGCATCTGGTGCAGATTGCAACCACTTGGGTGGTCTGAGTAGTGACGGTACAGTGTCGATATTTCAGCGTTCGGAAAATATAATTTCATAACATTACATCACGCCGGTAATCCCCGAAGGGTTATGCAGCCGCGGTGACCGTTAACCAAGCACAAATATAAATACCGGACTGTTACTGAGAAAAACCTTATGTTCAGCTCAAGCTTTAGACCAAAGTAAACCTGTAATATAATAATATAAATAAAACCTGCAAGTATTTCGCCAATTTCTTGTAGGTAGTCCAGAATTGGTTGCCTTTTCTCGTGCTATTGGAATACCTATCAGCTGTCACCGCTGTCAGCTGTCAGCTGTGTACCGCTGCTACATTGACCTTCTGCTTTAAACTGCCTTGCTTGCTTTGCTTTTTTTTTGCATTAACGAAATGCAAAGTCGATTTAAAAGGTACTACTTATTTATAGCCGATATAACATGTTTATTTAACTGAAATGTACCTAAATAATACATACTAACCACTGCTATTCGTGTACATACCTACATACGACATTATTCATATGTTATTCATATTGAAAAATCGCACGCAAAATATGCGCTTGGACGTGGGGTTGCGGACACCAGCCCGTTATACAATACGTTTTAAAAAACATCATTTTCTAATAAATATCTTTTTTTTTGTTACAGGTAAGCATATTTTAGAGTGAACCTAGTTTTACTGAAACTATGGTAGGCGTATTATCTATAACCCATTATAAGTAAGTAACACCGTAAGATGTATTATTTATGTTAAAGAAAAACTAACTAAAAGAATAGGAATTCGGAAGATTCCACATGTTTCGAAAGAAGAGGCTCGTTTTTAGGACGATTTTACGAGTATTCAAAAACTTTTCATGTGGAAAATAAATCTGATCGTGGTGTCTAGACTCACGTACACCATAATAATATTACCTGGTTCAGTTTATTAACACTAATAAAAATTAAATCCAAGTCCACAACATGGATTTCCAAGATTTTCAAGTTTTTTGGATGTAAATCAAAAAGCTGTTTAGCTGTCAAGTCGAATTTTGAGGCATTCAGTAATTTACATGCCAAAAGATGACTAATCATTTTATAGTTTGGAAAATAACGTAATTTGATTAAAACTAGTTTAAATCCATACAATTCATATTATTAAGTACGAAAGATACTATGTTTGTGTGTCGGTTTGTCTGCCTGTCTGTTAGCTTATTCACATGTCTTAACGATTGAATGGATTTTAATGAAAGGCACACAGTTGGGTTAGGTTATAGGATACTTTTATTCCGGTAGCTCCCTGAGCAATAAGTTTCGACCTCCACGTGGGCAAAGCCGCGGATACAAGCTAGTCTTATTGTTGTATTTTCAAATTAAAAAATAATAATTTCATTTCAACTTGTCTATATGAATTCTTTTACGGTTCCATAATAGAGAAACATTTCTGTTCAGTAAGAGTATTTTCGGTCCATTTTTTTATTTTCAATTTTCTATGTAAAAGATCAACCGAAGCATGCATTTGCATAATAGTAATCAAAGAAACTGATCTACGGATAATGTAACGCTGACTATTAATTCTTGAATAACTGGTTCTGTAGGACGTGTTCGTTCTTTACTATTACTCTTGTTTTGTTACTAGAATACGCGGTGGTCCCATAATAAAGTTAATAGTAGGTACTGCGCTAATTAAAAGGCACATTTTCCAGTTTTCATGAAAAAAAAACTACAATCAAAGGTTGAGAAAAATCGGCAGAATTTATGAATAAATTACTACTTTAATATTTTGAAGTTGATGTCTACTTCGAGTTACAGCTACGTAGAGGCACTCGGTACCTCGTATTTTAAAAGAATCTAAAATGTCTTTCGAGTTTCGACAAAAGTCGATAGAAATCAACATAGATTCAGTAACAGTTGTGAAAATTAACACATAAGTGACGAATTCTATGCTTACAAGCTGTACTCTGGTGAAAGGCAATGTTTTCTGACACATTTAAGTTTATTTTGACATAAAATATTTATATCTATCTACTGTGAAGTTTTAGGCGATAAAGACGGCAATTTTAACAAAAAACCTTGTACAAACTTTACCCAATAATTAAATCTTACCTTTATAATTGAATTAAAATTTATCAATTTTTAACTTTAAGTGGTAACATGTTGACGTCAGAGAACTGACCATTATTTGTTAAATCAAATATCAAAATATTCCGAAGAGAAGAATTGAACAGTAAACAATTCCAAGTATTTCTTGATTTATTTATTTTGTCTTAACTTTGAGACAAGTCGTATACCGCTTCGTCAAAGTACTCATGTGCTCTCAAATACATAATGTGTGACACAACTGCCAGACTATTGGTCACATTGACAAATATTGAATTAGTTTTAGAGATTGTACTTATGCCAAATACTGAGAACATAATATTGATATAAGTAAATGGAACTGCCATTTAAATATAATTCAGTCACGTGATTTTTTGTTTACATGGGTAGCTGGGGATTTCCTAAGATATCGACAAGAAGCATCTTATGAGCAAATGTTAAGAAGAAATAAGAAATTTTCCTTTAAATATTATAAAGAAGTGCACTTTTCCAGCTATGTTGGGGTCGTTTAAGGTACAGTGCGTCCCAAAATAAATGACCAATAAACCGACTATAATTTCACAATTAACTCTCAGCTTATCGATCAAAAAGGTCGACCATCCAAAAATGGATGTGATAATGAATGTCTGTGTTGACTTCCGTAAGAATGACGTTCACCCCAATCACTTCCTTGTTATTTTTTTATATTTCGGCAACAAGAGCTTAATCTTAGGCCCGTATTAATAAAGGTTACTCAGCCCAAGAGACCGCACTTGATATGAATCTTGAGATCCTGATCGTATTAATAAACGTGATTATTTATGTTCTCAAGTTGCGGATTAGGTTTACGTCATCAACTGAGTGATGGACTGATTAATAAACGAAACTCGATCCTTAAGTATACAACGGGCGCGGGTCCTTGAGATGCTATATCGTGAGTGCAGATAGTCCGTGACTTGAGGTGTGATTAGCGTGGCGCGAAACATCAAGTTTGGAAATATTTTGAGTGATATTAATTATTACTATGAAATAGACTACTATGACGATATTTTGTGGCCTTTGCGATTTCGTTTACCAAAAGTTTATATAAGGGATGCTTCAAATCTTTTTGAGTTACCTAGAGAAAATTAAAAAAAACAATTCAGATTTGTTCAAGAGTCAGTGTTTGTATATAATAACATTCATCAAAAACTCATTCGTAATAATTATATAATAACATAGGTTTTCCAATTTCCCCGGAAAATAGCCGTCCTTTTAACTTTAAGGTTTTATGCAACATCATCATTTCAGGTTATGTAATTTTGTAAGTAATTAACTACCTAATACGGACGGAAATCCATTTATTCATAGGATTATAATTAATAAAGTACGTAAGGAAATGTTCCTTACGTAATAATATTAGTACGTAAGGAACATTTCCTTACGTACTAATACTATTAATTTATATTTCAGCTTGTTTGTCGTGACCTAATACATTTATCACAACCTACGGCTTCAAATATCATAACCAGAGTATTAAAACTATTAGCCCTTCCTATTTTCCATTTTTAAACAATTCTATCTAATCGATGACAAAGTATCACGTAGGTGTACTCCTTCACTTACAGGAGACCACAGCATGCTTAATAAAATGTATAACTAAGCTAACAAAGATATAGTAGCATTTAAAAAATAAAATCAAAACATATTAAGGTAATAACATTAAATTGGAAAATAAAATCTATTAATTAGCAATGATCTTGAGATGCTGATGACGTCATAATGGCGTATCAAATGATAACGTACTTGAGTACGTTGTTGAGGGACGTCTATTAATACGGGCCTTATTAACTTGCTAGTTCCATCCGCAAGTTATTCCGGGATTAAAAAAAAGATTTAAAGAAACAAACTTATTGATTTTTAGAGCTTTTTGAAGCTCTTAAAATGGATAGGATTGTTCGCATTGTTATTACTAACTATGTAGCAATAATACTTAACTACTTACTCACAGTAATATGTCTTCAGTGCCGGTTGAAAAAATACTTCCAGAGTAATTTCACGCGTTATGCAACACATGCCAATACCGCCTCTCCAACAGATGCCACTTTCTACAAAAGAAATAGAACATGTAATAGGCATCCAAATAGTAGGCACATCACCGACACACGGCGTTCTCAAACCCATCATTTGTTTTGCTAACAAATAACTTACCTTTACACAACACTTACACAACGCTCACACAACCACAACCACACTCGCAGGACACATCTACACTACGCTCACACAAAAACACGTCTTCACTATGTTTATTTTAAATTTTTAACAGCATGTGTTGACCATAGTTTTTACTAACATATGAACAGATTTACTGTACTCTAGATAAGTGATGTTTTTGATACAAAAAATGGTGAAGACTATCGAGGGTCGAATGGAGTGCGAAAATGTTTTGTGGTCATTATGTGGTTGATTGATTATTTTGGTGATTGAAGAGGATTTCATCTTAATTGATACTTAGGTGCATTATAAAGAAATACCAAATAAAGCAAAGTCGTTGCTATGGAACATGAGCAAAGAATTTGTGAAGAGTGAGATCAATTTGTAATAATTAATTTATCAGATCAAAATTGCCTAACAAGTCAACCAGTCGCTTTGCGGTTATTTCTAAGTAACAAATCATTATGTAATAGATAAGTATAGAGCTATAAGAAGGAGCCTGCTACAAAATGTTTTGTTTTTAACGACTTCCAAAAAGAGGAGCTTATCAAGTCGACAGTTTTTTTTTTTTTTGTATGTTCAGCGATATCTTCGCCAATTGTGAACCGATTTTGATGATTCTTTTTTGTTTGGAAGAATATTATTCCGCGGTGGTCCCATTTAAATTAGGTGAAGATCTGATGCTGATCTTCGGAGATTTGCAATGGAACTCTTCAATAATAGACTTGCTGTCTATTCTATATCTGTCGCGATGGCTGCAATTGCTTGGATGTTCATAGTTTACACAACATCATAACATAACATCACGCTTGAATGCTCTGAGATGTGTACAGTCTACAGTACACCCACATTTCAACAGTTAGGTATGTTAAGTTCCATTTCATTGAGGATAAAAAACTTTAAAAAATAAATTATTATACAATTAATTTCATTAAAAACATAAAAAATTCCCATTAATAAAGGTAAGGAAACAAATAAAGTATAAAATAATAAATATATTACCATGACATGTATTGTTAACGGTTCAGTTATGTTTCACCAAAACTCCTTTGACAATTTTTAACCGACTTAAAAAAAGGAGGAGTTTCTGTGTTCGACTGTACGTATTTTTTTTCCTGTACCTATGTTCACCGATTTTCATAATTCTATTTTTATTCGAAAGTATACTAATGAGGTAGTCCCATAGTCACCAAATCAGAATCTGATAATGGAATCCCAGGGAAATCGAGGGCAATCCTCAAATCTTATAGGCACATAATTATAATGTTTTTCATATACTTTCTAACGCAATTCAGATATTTGTGCCTGGTTATCATCATCTCAGGTTACTGAGCTGATGATGGAAGGTATAAGTCAGGATCAGATGATGGAATCCCAGTAAAATTAAGGGCAACCCTCAAATTTTATGGGCATTGTTTGAAACAGTATACTTTCCATATGATCATCAAGGTCAGGATCTAATGACGGGATCCTGGAGAAATCGAGGGGATTCTCCAAATTTTATATTATCGATATCTTCGACAATTGTGAACCAATTTCGATGTTTTTTTTTTAATTTGGAAGAATATTAATCCGCGGTGGTTCCGTTTAAATTTGGTGAAGCTGATCTTCGGAGTTATACAATAGAACTCTTCAATAGTTGACAGCAAATTACTGCAATCGCTTGGATGTTTACTGTTTACACAATATCATAACATAACATAACGGCTGTATGCTCTGAGGGGTACCCAGATTGCGTCAGTTAGGTATATAAACTTCCATTTTATTGGTGATTAGCCTATTACCATGAAATGTATTGTTGGCAATGTAAAATAAATGTTTAGCAAATATTTGTATCGGATATTACAACTAAAAATTAAAAAATAAAATATCTTTTTTCAAAAAATAAAACCGACTTCAAATACTTACACAGAAAAGTGAAAAATAACTTTAACTTCAGAAGTCGGTGACAAAAAAAATAATTCAAACAAACAAAAGTCACCGACTTCTGAAGTTAAAGCTATTTTTCACTTTTCTGTGTAAGTATTTGAAGTCGGTTTTATTTCGCGCCAAGAAGCTTGAGGCTGTCGGTGACTGGTACAGATGTACCCCGGAAAGTAGGAGCCAGATTGAACGAACTCCTTTTGACGGTGAACAGATACACTTGTGTTTTGGTGACGTTAAAAACAACCAGATTCTCATCACCCCACTTGGAGACAAGACTTAAGGTTGTATTCGTTCGCTCTACCATGGCCTCTCTCAATGAACGCACTTCTTCACCGCTGGCTTTTGCGCTAGATGCATAACTCTCCATGACAGTACTGTCTATGTACCCAACAATACCAGGAACCAGAAGGTCATTGATGTGCAGCAGGAAAAGTGTCGCGGAGAGAACAGACCCCTGAGGATCTCCGGCATCAATAGCGATAAGGTGAGAGGAGCAGCCATCAATGACCACTCGGATGGACCGTTCACTCAGGAAGTCAGATATCTGGATATCTGACTTCCTGAGTGAACGGTCAAAGTCAACGGGGATGCCATCTGCAGGAAGTTTGCTCAGCAGACTTGCGTGCCATACCCTGTCGAAAGCCTTCGAGATCTCGAGCGAAACGGCAAAGGCTTCGCCGTGTTTCTCGATAGCCTCGCCCCAGCAGTGCGTAGCAAACACCAGAAGATCCCCAGTTGATCGTCACCGGCGAAAGCCATACTGACTGTCACTGAGTAGGTCGTTTGCTTCTAGGTACGCCAGCAGCTTCGCATTGAGAACCCTTTCCATAACTTTACAAAGTATGGAGGTGATGGCGATTGGTCGATAGTTACTGGGGTCGGCACGACTACCCTTCTTAGGTACTAGTTGTACATTAACAACCTTCCATAACTTCGGAACCGTTCTGGTTTTAAGAGAGAAGCGGTACAAGCGTGTCAACACAGGAGACAACTCAGGCGCACAGTTCCTCAAGACTCTTGCTGGTATGCCGTCAGGACCGCTAGCCTTGTTCACGTCTAGGCTATATGTAGAGTACTCTACGAACCTCTTTCATGTGTATTGTGATCTCCGGCATGGAAGAATCACAGTGAGGAATCGTTGGTGGCTGTTTTGAGTCAGTATCTATACGTGAATTGCTCGCAAATAGAGATGCAAACAGGTTTGCCTTCTCGGTAGTGGAGTGAGCTAGCGACCCAACCGGTTTTTGCAGGGGAGGTAATGTGGGCCGGCAGAAGTTGGTTTCGGTTGGTTTCGGATAGGGACCAAAACTGTTTACCACCAGAGGGGTAGGACGCAATTTTAGCCCCTATACGGCTGACGTGGTCGAAACGCGCCTTTCGGATAACCCCCTTACATGACTTTACGGCAGAATTAAAAGCACTCTTCTTCGCGTGAACCCGTCAAGTTCGAACTTTGCGGTCACGGGCTTACACCCAGGCTTGGTATGGAGACTGCATTCGAGCCTCAGCACGAGCGCAGTCCACGTTGTACCAAGGACGGGCTTTGTGACCGAGCGGTATGTCGGAGAATGGAATATAGTATTCCATTCCCTGCCGTATCATGTCCGCAACCGCTTCAGCTGAACAAGTCGGGTCGCCCAAAGAAAAGAACACTGGATGCCAAGGGAAGGACGCAAAGAAGTGCCGCATCTCATGCCAGTCTGCTGATTCGTATCACCAAACTCACCTCTCGCCCCTAGAGCTATCATCTGGAGGAGAGCTGATAGACACAGACTTCACCAGACAGTGGTCAGATGTTCCCAGTGGGGCTGATATCGATACTGAGTGCCTGTCTGGGTCAGTTGTCAGCAGCAAGTCCATGCAGTTGGGTGTGTGTCCTTCAACATTTGGCACCCGCGTAGCTTCAGTCACCAGCTGGGTGAGATCTAGGGACGATGCAAATCTGCGCGCATCTCTCTCAGCATGGTCAGTTTTCTGGAATGTGAACAACCACTCATCGTGATGGGCATTAAAGTCCCCCAGAAAAAGAAGTTCCGCCGTCGGGTACCGTTGCTGGGCACAATCCGCCTTCTACATCAGGTGCTCAAAGAGCGTGGTCGTCTCCTGGTCACCGCTGTGCGACCGGTAGATACCGACGTAGAGTGATTTCTCTACCCCGGTATCCACCAGTATCCAGATAGTAGATAACCCGGAATCCTTCCATTTGCCCAACGCGACTCTTCAGCTCATCCGACCTGTGGGAGATTCATCTGGAGACTGCGGGGACGCCCGAGCCCCCCCGAAATGGCCACCGGGTCCTCCCGCCCAGTCGCCAACTGGCACAATGGAGCATTTCGGGATTTTTCGCGAGTTGGCGGGGCAGCCTTTCCCACGTGGCTGGCGCAGTACTTGGGCCCCCTACTAACTGCGGTCAGTCAACGGCAGAGACCGTGCCTCGGATCCCGCTACCCTCCAGCGTGAGTCCCCCGGTACAGAGTCACACAGAAACCCAGACTGGTCCGAAGCCGCGCAACTGTCCATTTCCATCCCCCCATGGCACTGGCACTCCCGCACACCGACGGAATACAGACCAGCTGTTTGGTGCCAGACCGGCAGGAGGTTGGTCGCGCGCCAGGCGACCGGAGCCTACCACCGCTGTAAGGGATCTTCAGCCGTCACCATAGTCCGTGAAGACGCGTGGTGCCGTTGCCCGGGGTGGACCGCTAGGAGGTAGATTCCAACCACCCCAAAGAATGAGCTTCTCGTAGCAATTACGAATTGTAGCATATTGACGTTGCTGAATTCCGACTTCTTTCTGTTTTGAATTCAGTAACTTGATAAATGGTTAAGGCAGAGGTGTACCTAATACTATACACACCTTTTGCTAGTTATGTTTAAGTCCCATGTAATAGGGGGCTAGCTTATTGCCATCAACCGGGCACAAATACAGATTCGTGGTTGCTACTGAGAAATGCCTGATGGAAAAACCTAAGAACATTTTGGCCCAACTGGGAATCGAACCCAGGACCCATGCTCAGCAGTCGCGCTTGCAACCACTAGGCAACTCATATTTCTAATATTATTTCCTGTGAATATGTAATTACGAAAATCCTAATTAAAATGTAACTCCCGTATAATTATTCCAATGATGCCCATCCCATCATTAATCATGTGTAATTGTGTATAGCATCGTAAATCCTTGTGTAGTAAGTGCGGCGTGTGCCCGGAAGAGGCGGCGCCTACTTTTGCCACGTGACTTCCCATTACGCAGCCCCCGGATCGAACGTGTCCGAGCTATGTCCGATGTTTTGTGACGGTTACGATTTTAAGAAATGTTTGGGACATTTTGGGTAGTCCGGAAAGTTGTTTATATATCACTCGACAGCAGTGCAATTCTGAATATTATCTAACCTTTTGAATTGCAAGGAAAGTAAGAAGGGAACAAATAATTTCATATTAATGAATATACAACATTATTTTTAGTATATGCGAAACCTGATTATAGTTTGTTCAGAATAAGTAACCGAATCGATTCCAATAATTTTTAACCCATGTTATATTTTGTCAAAAAAATATTTTTAAAAAGTTACAAGTTGGATACTGAGCGATATTAAGTACCTATCGCAATCATTTAGGTACCTACTGCCAAATTATTATTATCAACAATGAGCTCAAGACGACGTTGGAGGCGCTTGCGCGGGCGCGTTGCGTGGTGACCACGTTTTTGAGCGGACAACCAGGTAACAGAACAAGCTTATAACTTTGTGATTTTTTGCCAAAAGTTCGCGAGCCGACACTGTGAGTTTCGTGTGTCGGGAGCAGAATCGAGTGACAGTGGTAGCGGTACTGAGTGCAAAAAACGAACAAGGAAGAGGGTAGACCGATTTGTCTGCTCATAAACACCCACCCGCAATAACTTCAGTTTATCCGTGATCATGGTGCTTGCAACAGCGCCGAAATATCGGGAACTCATAGAAAACAGTAAACATGGTAAATATCCCGTTAGTATTAATGGTAACGTTGGTGACCATGATGGTTTAAAATTTCATGATACAGTTTTGAAATTTTGTATATAGATTTTTTACATAAAAATACTAGACAGGTTCAGGTTTCGCATATACTAAAACTAATGTTGTGATGATTTATAAAACACAAAATTAATTTGTGTTGGAACAAAATATATTAAGTTGAATCGCAATAACCTACTTCTCTGACACTTTCATTTACTAACAGGACTCTGTGGTTAGATATCCCATCTGCTGTTATAAGCAACTCTTAAAATTAATGTTGTAGTACATTACTCAGATATCATTGACAATCTTCATGTAATAGTGTTTAAAATAAACCACACGTTTCCATGATTGAAACGAATGTTAATCTATGACCAAAATGTATCATGAATGCTGACCACAGTCTGACATAATTGTCTGTATCCGAGCGAGTGGTCGATATGACAAGCTCTCGATCAGGATGTTGCGACGCGATCAATAGTTATGAATCATAGAGATCCGACGGATCTTCTAACGTTTATTGTTATTGTAAGTTGTTGTTATTTGCGAGTAAAACATTATTGTCTTGGAGGAAAAGTATTGAAGGGTAAAATGATTTACATCTTCTTTTGAATAATTTACAAGTTAAATATTATCCTTCGTAATTATTATCTACATTTTCTGCCGTTTAGGTAAACGTGTCTTACTTAACTAGACAAGGTTTGTAAGTAATATTGTTACTGCTAAGTGACTCTGTTAAGTAGGTAGTAAAATATCAATAGGTACCATCTATTAAACAAGAACATCTATTTATTATTAATTATTTTGTTTATTAGTTGTAGTGTATTATTTACTGTGGTAAAACCCTCATATATCGAGTCAAGATATTAATTGTAGGTACCTATGTTTGAAATTACAACATATACATTACAGTAAGCAATCTAGAAATAACAGGAAAATTCAATGAGTAAATAATCAAGTATAGGCAGTGGGTACATAGGTACTCCACGCGTATCGTCCCGCACAAGCTGTAAACGGCAATTGATGAAAATGAGGAAGTGTTCACTCGTGCTCAGATGAGATCGTAACGACGACTATTTTTCCCACGTGCTGTCCCTATTAGTGTTTAGTAGTAACATCACAGGGGGCCTAATATGGCCGCTTTAGCAGAATCATAATAGGCTAATAATATGCTTAACGTTAAAATTCTTAAAATAGTTACGATAAATGAAGATTTAAAATAATTGCCCCAGTAAAATGGTCAGGATGAGGACTAAACCAACTCACACATGTTTTATAAATAGTTTCCGCCCTAAAGCTCGTTGTGTCGTCGAACTCGTTAATGCGGAAAACATTTCAATTGTCTACACTTTACGCCATTTCAATTGTCTACACTTTACGCCATTTCAAGCGATAATTCTTTAGCGTAAAGGTCATAATGACTTGTAAATAAACGAAAAGTATTTATGGTACTTGCTGTTTCGTCATAGCAATACAATTTCCTGAATACGTAACATCATTAAGCTCTTCATAAAAGGCTTTAATGCTACTATATTTTATAAAAAGGTCTTTATTAAAATTTACTTTGGGGAAGTGCGGCATGATTGACCATTGCATAATGTACAAATTATAGATAGACTTATAAACGCCTACTTATTACGTTTTTATTCGTTGTTACTGTCAGTAGAATGTCTTCCATTCATCATAACAGAAAATATTGACTATTATCACATGGGTTAGCTAATCTTTGAAGTAGATCTTATAACAGGTAACTATCATGATTGACAGGGTTTAACCACGGTTAAACCACGGATCGTCTTTTCCAAAATATTTGTAGAAAATAATAAAACAGTCTAATCTTATTACAGACCTAAAATTAACGAGACTAGTTCACAGACACAGTCAGACACTTGAAGAGTACTTCAGTAATACGGTACCCTCGTTTTAATTTGTTAAAGATATTGACGATTTTACTAATTCCACTTAAGTAGGCTAAACATCTCCATAACAACACCTATCATTAAAGCCAATAAGCCTACTTTACCATCAATTCAGTTTCTTAGAAGTTCAAACCAATCGAAGGTTTCATAGAAAACAATTTATATAATTTGAAATGTTATATAATTTGCTCCGACTCCGACTGGCTTGACTTGAAGGTATGTGGGTTATACCGTGTTTGTGCTAAAGAGACCTGGTTTTTGTGAAAATTATGTAATATGCTTGACTCACCTTTGCCATACTGCCTCCAAATAAAGATAGTCGGCTAAGAGTTGAATGGCATGTGTTACGATCGAATATGGTTCCGGTAAATAAAAGGTTATTTCGTCCCTCTCCATGGGCGTTGGAAATCGCAGGGGTGTCCTCTTTTTTATAGAGGTTTATTGTTGTGGGGTTTCTGGCCATTGTGACACCTACCGCCCGCACAGGGCCCTACCATCCCGCTCATAGAGATGAGGCCTGTGTCCAAGCAGGGAGAACATTACAGGCTGATTATGCTTATGCTATGCTGTGCTTGGTACACGCTCACTTGCTAGTAATGTGTATGCAGTGATTGTCGAGTGGGGATCAGAACCCTCTGTTAAATAGTTTAACATATGTTTACTACTCGTTGTAACGGTCTACTGGAGGGCACATGCTCAACTGTAGATACGAACGAGGTCGAAGAATGTGTTATGTGATAGATAAGCGCTTAATATTCATAAGTTCACACACGACCAGCCCATTTTTATAGAGTCAACGACCTTTAGGTCGGATTTATTCTATTGGGAACGAAAATGTTTTGATTTGGTTCGAAGTTGTACCAAGAAAAGTATAAACGAGTTTATAACAGGCAAGCGGCAGGTAAACGACGTGTTTGGCCAACTTTGGCTTCGAAGATTGGTTCGGCTGTAGAAGAAAAACGTATAGAAATACGTACCACAAATTATATATTGCGAAAATAATCTCAAAGGTAGGCAGGTACTCTAATACTTCCATACATTCGTATCTTGAAAATCAGCTACGAATATTTTCAATACAATACTTAATTATATTAAATAATAAATTTTTGATGGTACAATTACCTATATTTCTCAATTTTGCGGTAAAGCGAAAAAGTCGTATAATTGCTATGATTGACGTAGATAATTGTGTTGACTGTTTACTAAACCGGGTTCAATCAGATTTGGACGAACGCTGAATTTATGATTAGATAGATTAAAAATAAATCGTGAGCAATGAAGTAGATAAAATAATTAATACATGTTGTTTGTGAACGATGGTTGTAGTGTACCAGATGGTGATCATGGCTTCGCGCGCGTGGAGGTTGGAAATGATCCCACAGGGAACTACTGGGATAAAAATATCCTTTGACCTAATCCAGGTCATGATTTACCAGTGTGTCTTACAATACAAAAAAGGTAACAAACAGAGTCAGTTTCGCATAACATGAGCAGCTATGAATGATTAAGGTAACTGGGAAAATATTACCTATTTGAAACCGTACGAATTTTATTCAAAACAAATGTTGCATTCTACTCTCCATAAAATTGATTTTTTATGCACAGTGCTGATTGCAAACAAGGTAGTTGTCTTCAACGTAAACAAACTGAGTTAAAAACAGGTTACCTCTGAAGAATTTCATACCAACATGAAATACAGATTTTACGGCAAGACTGTTAAATAATACATTAAGGGTACAGATCTACTCTACTTCCGAATGTGTTAATTTTGGCCCTGTTTACCCTACACAATATTATAAGATAATCAATTATTATCGAGATTTAGCGCCTTTATTTATTAATTTATTTTACTATTTATGTACACACAGTAGACAACACAGGAAAATAACATTATAATACTTGAGTACATAGGTACTGCTTCTTAAGATATTTCTGCCAGCAGACCTGCTAAAGGAGAAGTGAAAAAAAAGAAATGTAGACAATAGTGTGTAGAAAAGGAAGAGAAAAAACCGCGCATCCAAGAAAAAAACCTTATCATATCATGTACTAAATATTCTTATCAGGTTCTTCAATGGCCTATCTTTCTTTACTAGTAATTGTGTATTCGTGATGAAAAGCATGGCATAATCATTAAGAGCATTAGGGAATTAGGCATTAAGTCCGCCTATGTACCACTATTGTACATGAAATTTAAATAAATAATCAAACTCGTGACACTCTTGGACAACTGAAACTATCAGAAAATTGAAACTGCACTTCGGTTGAAAACTGTCATATTGGTCTTATACTGTCACTTGCGGGATATCTTCCGTGATTGTTCATTATTTTGAGCTCCCGATATTTGCTGTTGCAAGCGCCATGATCGCGAGTTGACTGGAGAATGCAGGTGGATGGAAAATGAATTGTTAAGAGCAGACAAATATAATACCCTCTTTCTTTGTCTTTTGCTACGCGCACTACTGGAACTCGACACGAAGTCACGGCAAAACACACTCACAGTATCACCAGTTTTTGTGGATTCGTTATTACGATGCCGGCTGCTACTTTTGAGCTTACTCAAAACTAGATTCCACGTACTTGACAATTTGAAGCCATCCTCTCAATTGAAATTTTTGTGTTTTCTTATTTCAATTGCTTCTACTGTCAGCCTTGGTAAGTAATGTTTGTCCGTTGACAAAATACGTGGCTTGTGAAAATCGACTGACCGCAGTAGGTGTTCAGCTATGGCAGATTTTTCCTCATCATTGTTTTTCACGGCCTTTATGTGCTCTTTGATGCGGACGGAGCAGTTCGCTTCGTTTGCCCGATGTATGAATTGCCGCAACAGCAGTCAATTTTATACACCCCAGGATGTACATAGGGGATCTTATCCTTCGGGGATCCCACCTACCCACCTAGCCACCCTACCTACCCACCCTACCTACCTAACTACAGTTAAAAAAAAAAAAAAACAACCGTTTAAACCTTCTCTAGACCTCCACAAACATTTCAAGACCAAGATAAGATAAATCCGTTCAGCCGTTCTCGAGTTTTAGCGAGACTAACGAACAGCAATTGATTTTTATATACATATAGATTTCCACAATGACTTAAATCAGGATACACAAGTTTTTCGATAGCTTGTGTCAGTTCCAAATATTTTTGACAACCCTTATCGTAATCGCTGATAGTATATAATTATGTTTGTGTCCTCTTGTCGTTCTATATGGAAGCGGACTTCAACTTCAGAGTGGTAAAGCAGGATGATTATGTACACCATACAAATTACAGGTACATATAAAAGTAGACATTTCCCATAGGGTGACACAATGGGACGTCTGATGCCTTCATCAAAATACTAACAGTTCGAATCATATCAGCCAATCCTGTCTCTACTCAACTGGTATTATAAGCAACGGTGCGCGCGCGCACACGCGGCCTCGATCCAAGCGCCACTTTCTATAGCCGACGAGTTTTTACGTGTTGCGGCATCACCCGATTATCTTTGTATCGGTTATCTATCTGAACCTTTTTGATAACAGGTTACCCATTGATGGGCCAGCCGAATAAAAACGTATTCCATTGAGCACAAAACTTTAACCCGATTTTACCCAGAGTGTTCCACTTTTTGCATCTTCGGTTGCAGGTAGTTACAGGGCCATTGAATATAGGAAAACAAGAAATATTTATCAGTCACACATTTATTTTTTTGATGTGTGGTAATGAGCTCGTGGCTAAATAATAAACAGCCGCTCGGATTAATCTTTAGGTTAAGCTGTGCTTGCCTAGGTTGGTCTGTAGATGGGTGACCACACATTACATACCGAGTTTACTCCGTGCCTCGGAAAGCACGTTAAGCTGTTGGTCCCGGCTGTCATAAATGCCCAAATAGTCCGACAACCAGTCTTACCAAGGGGTATCGTATTACCCAGTACTACCTAACTGGGTTGTGGAGGTCAGATAGGCAGTCGCTCCATGTAAAATACTGGTAT
The DNA here is from genome assembly GCA_963082995.1 of Noctua comes. NCBI lineage: Eukaryota > Metazoa > Arthropoda > Insecta > Lepidoptera > Noctuidae > Noctua > Noctua comes. Next base: position 711,160 of record OY720268.1, read on the forward strand.
CCAGCTGCATCTGGTTAGACTGGAAGCCGACCCTAACATAGTTGGGAAAAAGGCTAGGCAGATGATGATGTGTAGTAATGATAAAATCGTATTTTTGGTGAATACGTAACAAAACGCCTACGAAGGCTTACATAAAATCAAGTTACATTAAGGCTAACAAATAAAATGTAAAGAGAAAAAGTTACGAAAACAGATTTCATACAGCTAAATAGCACCATGGATATACCCGCCCGCGCTGGTATTGTCGTGTTTTTTTTTTGCTTTAAACCTCGTATTGTAAGTGTATGTGTCTTAAGTATCTGAAAAACTGCTGTAACACGTTATGAAAAGCTTAAACGGTAAACAACGCAAACAATCTGGATTCACATGATCGTGAGTATCTTCTGGTCACGTTTCCGTACTCGGGTACTAGAAAATACCTACTATCGTTTTTATTTGCATCATAATTTTTTACTTACTCAAATTAAATGTAGGTAATGAGAAAGTAACTCTTTACTTTTTCAAGCCTAAATGGCTGAATGGATTTTAATAAGTCGGGAATAATGGATTTTAATAAGTTTTAGTAAGGTTGGGACTTGAAGGTGTGACTCGGGGGCAGGAGCTCAGTGTAAGGTTTACGGCCAAAAATGTTATAAAGGTTATCACGACCATGACCCGAGGCAAGTCTCCTGGCCACGATGACTTGAGTATCGCGCATCTTAAATATGCTGGAGTCCATCTTCCAAGGGTTCTATGTTTTACTCCCTATGTCTGGGACATTCATATTTACCTCCAGCTATGATGCAGACCGTGGTGGTACCGATCGTGAAAAGTAAGACTGGTGATATAAGCGATGCCAACAACTATAGACCCCTCTCTCTGGCTACAATTATGTCTAAGGTACTTGATAGTCTTCTTAACACACTAATGAGTGGCTGTCTCGAGTTACATGACAATCAATTCGGTTTCAAATCGGGACTCTCCACTGAGACAGCTATTCTGTGTTTAAAGCAGACTGTCAAGTACTATACTGATCGCAAAACACAATCTATGCTTGCTTCCTCGACCTTACGAAAGCGTTTGACCTGGTCTCCTATGATATCCTCTAGGATAAACTTAACGATAAATCCCTGCTAAGCGAATGCATTCGTATTCTGTATTCTCAAGTATTGGTACGGGAACCAGGTCAACGTAGTGACTGGTGACAACGTACTGAACCTTACAGGTTGGAGTGTGGGGTGAGGCAAGGGGGTTTGACTTCACCAACGCCCTTCAACCTGTATGTAAACGCACTCATCGAGAGGCTGAGCAGCACGCATGTCGGATGTCATGTTGGTGGAGTTTGTGTAAACAAAATTAGCTGTGCGGACGACATGGTGCTGCTGAGTGCCTCGGTGGCCTGTCTAAGCTGCTCGGCATTTGTGAGAAATATGCTCTCAGTCATGGCCTGGTCTATAATACCAAGAAAAGTGAGTGTATGGTTTTCCGGGCCAGGGGTAAATGTCCAGATAGTATCCGTAGCATCAAGTTTAATAATGTACCGCTAAAGAAGGTTGACACCTTCAAGTACCTTGAGCATCTGGTGACCTCTGACCTGTAAGACGATTCAGACATAGAGCGGGAAGGTAGGGCGTTGTCTGTTAGAGCGAACATGATAGCTCGCAGGTTTGCACGATGCTCGAAGAAAGTAAAAAACACTCTTTTCAGAGCGTATTGCACCTGCTTTTATTCGAGGGCCCTGTAGGCTAACTATACTCAAAAACAGTACGGCGGCGCCCTACGAGTCCAATACAACAATGCCTACAGGGTGTTGTTGGGGCTGTCTAGGTACTGCAGTGCATCGGGGATGTTCGCTGAGTCGCGTATTGACTGCTTCTATGCGACGATGCGGAATTGGTGCACATCCTTGGTGCGCAGGGTCCGCGCTACCTCCAACACCATCTTGAGGATGATGACTGAGAGGTTCGACTGTCACTACATTAACCATTGTTGTATGCTTATGTAGTGACGATTACAATGAAATGAAATAATCATAACACATTATTGTTCATTATCTAAAAAAATGTGTTTTTAATGTAATATTTTTAAACACCTCCACGACCCCCGTACTATTCAATCCATCCATCAGCACAATGTTTTTAGTGCGTTACCCCAAAAAAAAGTCGTTTCCCAGCAATAATTTGTGCGTAGAGTTACTTAGTTTGATGTACATAATAAATCTAATATTATCTTAATGAAGTTGGAGTGACTGAAACGCGTGCAGGTAAAGAAGTTGAACTAGCTTTTATGGCAAGCAAGACAGAAGCGTAAAAAATAAGAGGTCTGTTAATTAACAGGTCTCTTATTTTGAAATGAAATATAATTATGATAAATGAATCATATAATGACCAATTAGGCGTTAGACGATTCATTTAATAGCAGAATATTTGCTTTAGTATTTGAGCCAGGTGACATAAAAAATCACGGTGTTAAGGCCATCGATGCGCATGAATCCAGCACTTGATTCTAGACGCCACAGCATAGAAATTATTCGTCCGTTAATAAATAAAATGCAGGTGTTCCATACATTTTGATCTCGTAGGTGCACTTTTGTATGAAACAGCATTTTTTTTATAATAGAGGATGTTTTGCGCTCGGGATCTAGAAGCATAAGTTGAACTGAAAAGCACTCTTGAATAGTGATTAAAATCATGATAAAAAGTATTTTACATAATGAAAATATCAAAAGTGTACTTATCTTCCTACCTAACCGAATGATGGCGTCATTCAGGTACCTAGTTACTTACATAACTGGACACAATTTCCTCATGTCTTAAACGTTTAAATAATTAATTCGACGGAACGTTTCCTGTTGATAGAATACAAACCGGTTGTTTTATTTAAGTCTAAAGTGTTGAACTACAAAAAAAGCGAACAGGAAGAAAATGTGTATTTATTCTTTAAAAGTTAATACGACTTACTTCTACAACATTCTGATAGTGAAGTTATAAATTGCATCGATTTATATATTATTATAAAACGATTAAATATAATATATAAATAGATTACTGAAAATTATGATTTCCATAAAAACATAAATCTTGGAAGTCGTTAGGTCATTGCTACAAACTACTTATCATTTTTCTCGTAACTCTGTCCGTCCATATCCTCAAGTAGTTTCTTTAATGTATTTTTTAAGATACCACGAGTCGGTTTTGTATGTAAAATTGTAGAGACGATAGCTTTTGAATGCTTTTGACTGACACAAAATTATGTCAATTTATACTTCTCCCCGTCCATTTAGGTTTGATCGGTTTTTCAGGGATGCTTTTAAACATTCAAGTCGATATCTATGTATGTGCTTACCTATCTACCTATGCACACTTTATGGATTCTCAGCGAATTATATCAACCAACGTTTCAAGAAAAACAGGTTTTGTGATTATTATATGATACAGGCTGTCATTACATAATTAAATTATGCTCTATTGTATTGCCTCTAACACGTTATTAGCAGTTGTTACGGTTTAATAATGCATCAGAATTAATCGTGCATGAAATAGCTCGTACTATAGAATCGGTTGTAGTTATAAAACAAATCTTCCTTGTTTTATGCGCTTGTCTAGAGATTTTGTATGAATCTTTAGGATAAACTTCTCATCCAATAACGATGTTCTGAGTAGGAGAGCATGTTTCGTAACCTGTCGCGGGAAACAAACAAGACTTATAATTTCCATATCTTCAAGTGGGTAAAGATTAAAGACGGAAGTCAAGTGTAGCTAGTTTTAAAGTAATAAAATATCAATTATTGAAGTTAAAAGTACGCGTGTACCTACTTGCTAGAACATAATAAGTATCTTGCTATGAATAACTTAGTACCTGTTCCATCATCTATTACATTTTGAATAATTGTATCCTATCTAATGCAATACGTGTTCCTATAGAACTATAAAGTTATAATTATAATTCACAACAACATGCACGGATCGCATCAGATGTCAATAACCTTGTGTCCATGTTGTCTGAAGATCTCAAACTGCGCAATAGTTTGCGCAAACGTTATGTCACGCAAGGAATGCGCTTATTTGCGCACTAACATTACCATCGCTTCATTTACTAAGTATGATTGGCGTACGAAATACTTAACCATCTTTTAAGTCTAACCAAATTATTATTTATTGAATTCGCGACGCACGAAAATGTTATGTCAACCAAAAATGCCTATATTTGGGCAGTGTGCATTACTAGAACTTGGCCCACTGCTTCGAATTAAAATCGTTTGTACCTGTACGGTTAACTGAAAATGTAACTGGCTGTTATGTCACGAAAAGCATTTATTTGACCAGTTATATTACTTACATCGTCTATAAGACTTGACCAGCCTCATTATAAGCTGTTCATTTAAGGTAGGTATCTACTTAAATCCTCAAAGGACAAAGGCTCAGTAATTGGTGCCAACGATGAAATAGTATTAAATAGGTGAGCCCTTTGTACGCAAAAATCCAAAACTTTTAGTAAAATAATAAGCTCGAATTAACCCTTTTACTTGAGACAATTTCGTTTAACGAAACGAATGCCTAAATAAAAATTCATCATTGCGTCTATAACAATAATGGACAATCATTTAGATGTTTCTAGGGTTAGTGAAAATAGGTTTAAGCCTTACCCTTAATTATTGTCGAAGGATCTGTAACTGCGCAAAAAGTTATGTCATTAACTCTCAAATTATGAGAATTGGCGCAAAACATTATTGGAACATGACCTATTCGCTTTGTTACATTCGCACTCACCTAGAGACCGCGCTTCGGCTTGTTTACTATTATCACGCTCGTTACAAATTTAGATACAGGTGCGTTTGTAAGCACGCAGATCTAACTTCTTTGTAGTATTAATTTGTATGAATTTTAGTGCACAGTCATTGTCACTAAAGATATTAAGAATTTAATCCAAGGCAATCAAATCATTTGGTTACTTCAGAGGTCCATTACAGTAACATAGAAATGTTGATGACTGAAAAGGGAGAGGAAGACCAGAGAAAAGATGGATTGATTGTTTGAGCAATGCTATGAGAGAAAAGGGTGTAAAAATTAAAGTGATAAGGTAGAATGGAAGAATAAAACGTGTTGCGTCATACCACGCAACCCTTAGTAACATGGGCAATGGGCACTGGATCAGAAGACGATGACAACATTGTTTAGGGTTTTATATTACTCCTGTATCGTGGGCATGTTTACAAAACCTTACACCACACTTGAACACAAACATCATCAAACATAACAGTCAAAATAAATTTATTTAAAAATGATGTAGGGAAAGAATTCTTGCGTCCACAAGTCACCTGAAAATGAATGAGGTTGAACCGGCACGATGCCCGAGTCTGCCTGACCTTACAGTTTTACACAGTCGACAAAAAATACAAAACTTAGCTACCGTGCGCAGCGCCACTCGAAAAATGTAATTTTGTAGTCTGGGCATCTTTTTTCTCGTGTAATTTCGCTGCAAGCTTCATACAACGGTGAAGTGGAAATGACTGTTGCTATATGTTCAGCAATCTCTTCATAATATCGTGAGATAGTATCGTTAATATTGCTAAAATGAAAGGAGTGGCTTAGTAGACCGCAAATGTTGAAAAGATAGTAGATGAAGTTAGTAGATAAATACAAAAGTACAATCTCAATGAATTAATTGGCTAAACCTAAGGATAATGCATTTTAAAACTTTGAAGTAGACGTTCTCGAACGCACGGTCCTATGAAGAAGACACCATACAGAATCTATGGGTGCTCAAACCAAAAAGTTGATATGCAAGGTGACAAGCAAGCGAGCATTTGATTGGTTTTCCCTATTTGGTATTTGTTTACATAGCATAGTGAACCAATACCAAATGTCATAATATGACTTGATGAAACTGCTATCACATGACTTTATTCCCCAAAAATTAAGCCAAGCCTGCACCTTTCAGGATGCGGAGCCAATGATGTAACTGTGCAGGTGGCCACATACTACTATGCGAATACACAAAGAGAAGAAGGCGCCAAAATCACGACCTGTCTACAAACACACATACCCCTTCATTCAAAAGAATCACGAGAACACCTCATACTAAATAATGCGGCGCACAGCGCCCGTTAATTATTCCTAGACACATAGTTGTCCGTCACGACGCCGTTAACGAATGTTAATGAACGGAGTCGTGATCACGAGCAGCATGACGGATTCGTACACTATGTCGTCGAAACAGGGAAAATACTGGAGAAAAGTTCCGTGGAAAAATGTTGGAGACAAAGATTAAAAAGGCAATTAAAATCAGAGGGTGTGGTAAAACAATATGTTGAATTGGTCAACAAACCCAGACGTTCTTTTTTGTTTTGGCCAAAAACCGGCTGGAGGTAAACATGAATCAAGGAATTTATAAGCGAAACTAACGACTGACCTGCGGCTTGGCACGAATTGCATTAAACTCTAAATAAAAAAATATATAAATTATTCAAAGGAACGATGATACTGACGGCTCTTGTACGCTGTTCACATGTGGTCACACTAAAGGAACTTAACTTTGGTGAAAGGCAAGCTCTAATTAATATCGGATGTAATTGGGCGTGGCAGGCCAGCAGAATACCGATGAGGATCGTGTGTCTTCGTGTTACGAGTGTCACATACTTGTGAACTATGTGGAGCGCAGGACTTGGATCAACATACATGAGATAGTGGGAAGAGCAACCCTATTACATGGGACGTAGACATAATTGGCAAAATGTTGTGAATTACGGGTGCACCTTAGCCTAGCTTCATTCAAAGTGCATTGAACGGTCATTATTTATTGTTATTCTGATTACTTTTGTTTATGAATATTTGTTTTGTTTTAATTTAACTTGTTATGTTTTTGTTTGTAGGTAGTTTCAATTTTTATTTGAGGTAAATATTTATAATAAATAGTATGACATGACACCAATGCTGTACAAACTTATACCATTATTAGCTTACCTTACCCATATTACCTTACATTATAAATGTGACTCGGTCTGCCTTTTACGCTTTCACATCTTAACGGCTGAACGGATTTCGACGAAATTGAGTAAGGCTTTAGGATGCTCTTCTATTCCGGTAATTAGATCCCATGGGGATAATTTCCGACCACCACGCTGCCGAAGACACGGGCAAAATCTAGTCTTTAACATTATGATATTCCTCACTTATCATAATCTTCTATAGCTGGTCAGCCTTGGTAACCTAATCCCCTTACCACAGCCGTATGCTCATCTACCAAATTAACCTTTTAACTCACTTAGACACATCAATTACAAGTAATTACAAGTGTGTTTGAATCATGCGCAGGCACAGACGCACCCGCTCTTTGTCACACAAGTACGAGGCTGGCTAAATAATAACAATAGTATTGCAATTGTATTATTATGAAACAATATGTGACCTACTGAATACTAGGTGTTTCGGTACAATACAAACTATTTGTGGAATTGTGAAATTAGGTGTGTTAGAAAATATTTTGTGCAGTGTGTTAAAACAATGCATAGATTCGATTATTGTAATGATTAATAATAAATATGATTAATTTTACCCGTAGGTACCTATTTAGTAACAAGAGTGACTTCAATAATAAATTAACCGTTACATTTTGATTTTGCCCTGAGAGATCCCAAGATTGCTCCGAGCTGTAATTCTTTTATAACTTCTTTCTTATATTACTTTGTGGAAAGCAGAATAAATGAACACGAGTTCATTTAAAGAGAACTTAGTGAAGAAAAATAGAACAACACAATGTCATCGGCTAATTGTGTCGAGTTGTGCGGTACATGCAAGTGATAAATTATGTGCTTTATCTACGTTACAAAGTTACAGAAGAGCAGTTTTCTCACCAAACAATACTTAACATAGATGAGTAATCTTACTGTTACACTTAGCAGTATTTCACGAGTAAACTGTATGTACCCCCTACTCCGTGGAAGTGCATTGATCACACATTTGCTCACACAGTTGGCATAAGCATTAATGCACTTCCCAGTTCAAATAGAGTTTATCAGTTGACTCACTGAATCCCAGGTATGTGAGTCAACAGTTAATTGTAACTGCTTACTTTAACTTGTTGCGAGCACTTGAACTATTTCAGACATTTGCTGAAATGACTGGACAATTATCTGAATTTGTCTGCAACTGCAGTGCGATATCTATCTCTTTTTATTTATAATATCATTGTATTCATGTAAGTATCTAAAACCAGTATTCAAAGCACAGCAACATGATACTACCTACTTGCTATGATTGTGAAAAAAAAAAAAAGTAAATTCATCAGTCTTTATACCTATTTGCTAGCCTTGACTTATCTAAAACTAGAATTCAATCTTGAATCACTTATTAGGCAAGTCATTATAATAGCTGGAATTATTGCTGACAAGGTAATAATAACTTTATAGGTACTCTTTGGTGAATGCTCTTCTGTAAGATGATATTAGAGAAGCTGTTGAGATATATTACTTGAACAACTAGAGGTAGGTACCTCTGCCTATTAAAGCAAGAACTAACATAATGAGGTAAGCCTCTAATGTCTAAAGAATTGATATGTTGCAATGATGACAGTATAACATTGTTTAGGATGACGTTAGTTAGGCTAGATGATTAGAATAATCAGAACAATAATGTGCCTAAACAGAACACACCTAACGCTACTGATGAAGTCACGATATAACGTGGTCCCACTTTTGGTCATCTCCCAACATTCTCACTTATCAACCTCAGAGATGAAGCATTGAAATGTGAGCTTTATCTCGTTATCCTTACGGTGTGACTAGTTGGCGTCGAGTCTGTGTAATGTGTGCAGTCCTTTAACGGTTTTTGTATCAATTCAATACCATAATAAAAATGTTTGTGGCAATGCATTACAATCGACATTGAGAAGGCCGTCAGAAAATTGTACCAAGTGCTAGTAATAATATCTACCGTTGTTTTGACGTGTGTAATGAAAGACTTGTTGTGCACTACGTTTTAAGTTCGTTACTACGTTCTGTTAGTATTTTAGTAAATGATGCTTATAAAAATCCTTTCATGCAGGAGACGAACCTTAATCTATAAGGATAATGTTGCCAAATTATGACATTGCATTCAAATATTTAAAAAAAAATTGCCAGTCAGTATATATAACAATTAATAATAACAACTTATTTTTAACTAGCGAACCGCCCCGGCTTCGCACGGGTGCAATATAATACCTTCCTCTTGAATCACTCTATCTATTGCTGAAAACTGCATTAAAATCCGTTCCGCAGTTTAAAAGATCTAAGCGTACAAACAGCGGGTGCGACTTAGTTTAATATTATGTAAAGATTATTTTGAATATTGACTGGTAACTTTTTTAAATTGGCTTTCAGTATGTACATTATTGACAAACAACAAATATGTAGATCTAAAATAATAATAAAAATGTACAAGTATCAAGATGGGAAAATAATTACAGGGCGTCAAAAAATTCGTCCGCATCAATAGGAAAAGTGCAAGTCTTTGTATATTGAATAACAACATTTAGATATCATGTCTAAAATGACTTATGTTTCGTTAATGCAGTACATGTAGTATGTACATTCGTGCCGTGATATTGCATTGGACCTACAGAAACAAGATACACCAACCCAATTTCGTAAAGGCTGAAACATTTTAACGCTTTCTAATTTATCTTGAACCTCTTCATTTGTTATTTGTAATACGTCTGGAGCACATAATAAAGAGGTTTGTTATCTTTCGAAGATAAAGTACAAAGGAAAAAAAGATCATTTTTTGAAAATACAAAATAGCAACTGCACAACAACACAAGCGACAGCCCGGGACGGGTACCATCGCGTGCGGCCCGCCTCGCCTGTACCGCTTGCATCGCAATCGTCGGTAAAGCAGGACAAGCCTTTTGAAACAGGATATGTATAACGAACCTTAATTGTTTTACAAAACGCCACCGGTAGGTACACTTGCTCAATTGACTACTTAATGCGGGTTTTTTTTCGCTGAATTTATTAACTTTAATTGAAGAAAATTAATTTGAATACTGTACACATATTGAACGTTTATTGATTGACGGATTACTTCTTCGTTTTAAGGTCAATGCTACAATTGAGAAGCAATTTTGGGGTACACTGTAGAAAAACATTCGCAATGAAGTTGTTATCTTAAACGACTCATCAATATTAATCAAGTTATAAAGAATTAAAAGTTTAATCAAAAAATTATAACTAGGTACTTATATCAATTATTTGATAATAATTAAATCAAAATTGTGTTAGCATAGCACAACTTTAAATCTATGTATATTTTAAAACTTTTAATGCATGAAATAAAAGGCTATTTTATTTTTATTTATTTACTTATATCAATTGTTAGGTGACAGACATAAATAAAGGTAATGCCCGTTTTCATTGCTTTTAAATAAAAGGGCACCCCTGAATTTTCAGCGGCAAGTTGAAATTACAACAATGTCCTAATATTTAAGGGACGTGTTCGTGAATTGCCTAGTATTTGTGAAAACCGGTACAAGAATATCCACGGCTCTACATGAGATGTCGCAATCTTTATACGAGTAGAATCAGAAGCTACCGAGCACACACATGATATAATCGCATGTCCACTTACTCTTACAACACTGCGACTGAGGTGTATTCTTTCTACATCTGTGTGTATGACATAAAGCCATTTGTCAAAGCTTCCATATTTTGACGCAGTGACATTTGTTTTGTGTCATATATTATGTACTCTTTTTTATGTCACTTTCTTTCTAAAAGGCTAGCTATTGCCCGTGGCTTTGCTCGCGTTATGTTTTAACGTTTTAAATAAATCGTATACACTCGCGGATAAGGTAGCTTGCTAAGAAAGAATTGTCGGAATCGGAACAGTAGTTCCGAAGATTATATTAGTATTATATTAGTGTAGATGAAATTCATGATTCAAACACTAGATTAATATATGATAGACGGGACAACAATGAGAAAATCGTAATGTATCTACTTGCAATAAACAACTGATTGCTCTCGGTACAAGTGTAACGTCTCTAGCAAATATGTCAATTATTATTTTATGCTACGTGGAATTGAGTTTTGGGATGAAATTTTTTCTATGACATTTGTTTGAATAGCCTATATGTCTATTCTATGGTGTCTAAAATATTTCCGACGATAAACTTCTGGACCCGTAATAAAAGAACTAGCATCTTATTAAATTCAAAGACGTTTTATAATCTAACGAACGAATTAGTATTCTTTTCACCGCTTGAACAGTATCATTGCCACTTCAATATAGGCTAATTCCCTCATTATGCATTCAAATTGCTCTTGGAATGCCTAAAATATCATTCGTGTATTTAAATAAGTATCTTATTCCTTACTAGTTGTCTGGCCGGATCGCATATGTCAATGACAGCTTGTTTTTGACATTTATTTCATAGACTTGCTCTATTTTGTGCATTTTTAAGTTTTGGGAGAAATCCTTTAACGTATATGGTGTTCTCAAGGATTATTTAGGCGTATTAGTTGTTCAACTTATGTTATGTAAGGACTAGCTTTAAGTTTCGCGAGGTTGTGAGGTACTGGGTTCGATTCCCAGGTCAGGCTTAGTTCTTCCATCCGGCATTTCTCACTAGTAGCCCGGAGTCTCGATATTTGCCAGATTGATGGCAATAGGCTCGTCCTCTATTAAATGGGACTTAAAAAGATATGCCTCAACCTAACTGTTTGGGGATCGTCCGAAGGCGTCATTTTAAGTAATATATGTAGATCACAGTACATATTCTCATCTCTACTGTAAATTGTCTACCTATGTATCGTTGTTTAATAATAAAAAAATATGTTCAAAGAGTTTGAAATGAAAGGTAAAATAAAAATGAACAAGCTAAAACCTACAAACTGCCATGAATATTCTAATAATATTCCTCAATGGATAGTGATTGCACTTTGCCGTACAAATTGCAAAACATTTTAATTGCAAACAATCTCAGCAAGAACTTTGCAGAACTCAAAACAAATTGCTCTTTCAACATTTTTAAAATTATATGAAACGTTCGCTCTGTAAAGACGTAAATTAAATGCAAATAAAATAGAAGTAGTTTAAAGGGAAAAGGTAGGTGGATTACAAAGATAGGTAATTTCATCAGTAAGATTGTTCAAGATCGCGAATAAATAGTTATGTTTTCCTTGATTTATTCTATTTACAGAAGCAATATTTTTGAAACGAAGGCCCACTGGCACCACCACTCACAATTATGTCTTTAACGCTCAACATATTATTTTAAAAATAATTTGTCATCTTCAATTAGTGATTGAAAGAAACAGAACGATGTTTTGATTCAGTAGTAGGTATTTTGTATTTTCTTGTGCAACTGTGCTAAAACTAAACATCACAAAAATAAGGAATTTCTCTTGTTTTTCGTTTAATTTCGCTTACCGAGGTATAATAATATGTATTATGGACGTTTTTTCATTCATTCATTTCAGCCGAAAGACGTCCACTGCTGGACATAGGCCTCCCCCAAGTGTCGCCACATTGACCGGTCCCGTGCGTCTCGCATCCAGCGGATCCCTGCAACCTTTACGAGGTCATCGGTCCACCTAGTGGGAGGCCTTCCAACGCAGCGTCTTCCGGTTCGCGGTCGCCACTCCAGAACTTTTCGGCCCCATCGGCCATCCGTTCTGCGAGCAATGTGCCCTGCCCACTGCCACTTAAGTTTGGCTATTCTTCGGGCTACGTCGGTAACTCTGGTTCTCTTGCGGATCTCCTCATTTCTGATTTGATCACGCAAGGAAACTCCGAGCATAGCCCTCTCCATTGCCCTTTGGGTGACTTTCAGCCTTCTGATGAGGCCCATTGTGAGCGACCACGTTTCGGTCCCGTATGTAATCACTGGCAACACACACTGGTCATAGACTTTCGTCTTGAGACACTGCGGTAAGTTGGACGAGAAGATACCACGCAACTTCCCGAACGCTGCCCAGCCGAGTCGGATTCGACGATTGACCTCTTTCTCGAAGTTAGACCTACCTAACTGGACCGTTTGTCCCAGGTAGACATAATCGTCTACAACTTCGAGTGTAGAGTCTCCGATCTTGATAGGAGTGGGTGTTACATGGGCATTCAACATGACTTTGGTTTTGTCCATGTTCATTTTAAGACCCACTCTTTCGGAAGCTCTACTGAGGTCATCGAGCATTGTACTGAGGTCCTCCATGGTCTCAGCCATGACCACTATATCGTCGGCAAACCGAAGGTGAGAGATGTACTCGCCATTGACGTTGATGCCTAGCCCTCTCCAGTCCAGAACCTTGAAGACATCCTCCAGTGCAGCGGTGAACAGTTTCGGAGATATGACGTCTCCCTGTCTTACACCTCGCTGCAGAAGGATAGGTTCCGAGGTCTGGTCCTGAAGTCGGACTGACATGGTGGCGTTTTTGTACAAACTCTTCAGCACCTCGATGTACCGATAGTCGATTTGGCACCGTTGGAGAGACTGCAGTACAGCCCAAGTCTCGATCGAATCGAAGGCTTTCTCGTAGTCCACAAACGCCAAGCAGAGAGGCAGGTTATACTCTTTGGTCTTCTGTATAACCTGGCGCAGCGTATGTATGTGGTCTACGGTGCTAAAGCCTTTTCGGAATCCGGCTTGTTCGGGAGGCTGAAAATCGTCAAACCTGCGCGCGAGACGATTCGTGATGACTCTTGAAAACAGCTTGTAGACATGGCTTAGAAGTGAGATGGGCCTATAGTTCTTCAGCCGGGCATTGTCGCCCTTTTTGAAGAAGAGTACCACCACACCCCTACACCATGCCTGCGGCGTTTTCCCCTCGAGTATGACGGAATCAAACAGCTTCTGAAGGGTCTTAAGTACCGGTTTTCCACCTGCCTTCAGGAGTTCGGCCGTAATTCCGTCCTCACCCGGTGCCTTGTTGTTTTTAAGCTGTTTCAGAGCCATCCTAATCTCGTACAGGCTGACATCCGGAATGTCTTCGGTATAGTGTCGGGTCAGTCTAGCTCTTGGGTCGTTAGCTAGATTTGCAACGGGTTTACTGGTTGAAGTGTACAACTGCCCATAAAAACTCTCGATCTCCCTCAGCAGCTCCGGTTTGGCGGATACGATCCTGCCATCGTCGGTCTTCAGTTTCGTGAGCTGGCTCTGCCCAATAGCCAGATCTCTTGAAAAAACCTTGGAGCCTTTATTCCGCTCAATAGCGTCTTTAATACGCTCGGTATTAAAGCGGCGGAGGTCGCGTTTCAAGGATTTAGAGATCCGTCTATTGAGCTGCCGGTACTTCCACGCCTCGTCTGAAGACTGCAGGATCATCTCGCGCCGCTCCTTCATGAGCTCGAGAGTATGATCAGAGAGTCTTTTGTTCTTCTGTGCACGACGTGTCTTGAAGAACTTAGACCCAGTCGTATGGACAGTTTCCACGAACCCATCGTTGCATTCGTCCACTGAGCTTCCTAGGCACTCGAAACGATTCTGGAGTTCAAGCTGAAAGCTCTCGGGGTTTTGGATCTGGATTTGTGCTGGACGGAGCGTAGACTTCATCAGTCGAGACCTTTCAAGCTTTATATTGATGTTCAATGTGCCTCTTACCATGCGGTGATCGCTCCCGGTTTTCACCGAATTGATCACAGAGACATCATTGAACATTTGCTTCTTGGTTGACATGATGAAGTCAATCTCATTTTTAGTTGCACCATCGGGACTCTGCCAGGTCCACTTCCTGTGCTCACGCTTTCTGAAGAAGGAGTTCATCATATAGAGGCCCTCCTTCTCCATAAAACTAGCCAGTTGGTGACCCCGGTGGTTCCGACGTCCAACCCCAAATTGCCCCACCTGCAGCTCATCCCCGTCTCGTTTGCCCAGTTTCGCGTTGAAGTCCCCCATGACAACGGTGAAGTGAGTTTTGAAACCATGCAGGGCTTTAGAGATATCCTCATACATGGTCTCCACTTCGTCGTCGGGGTGTGCCGAGGTCGGGGCGTAGACCTGTATGACCTTCAGCGAATATCTTGAGGATATTCTGAGTATAAGGTACGCCACCCTGGTCGACACACTCTCGATCTTCACCACGTTATTCACGAGGGACTTGTGGACGATAAACCCAACACCACCCTGGGACTGCCGGTCACCCTCTCGGAAATAGAGCAGGTTGCCGGATTTCAGGATTATCGTATCCTCCCCCTCTCTTCGGACTTCAGATAATCCCACAATACTCCATCGCAGCCTGCTCAATTCCTCTTCGAGTTCCGTTATCTTCTCGTCGTTCCGGAGTGTACGCGTGTTGTATGTTGCCAGGTCAAGTCGTCGGTATAGGCAGCCTGATCCCGTCCGGAGATTCTTCGCACCCCTTGCCACGCCGTAACCTCGACCGCTACCATAGTCGAGGGTAGACGGGCTGCCGGGTACTAGGGGCCATTTCTTGGTTGCGCTCATCATTGGGGGGGTTTTGCCATAATCGCCACGCTTGGCAGGCGGGTTGGCGATCGCAGTACGGTTGTTAGATACCGCAGAGAACGCTGCTGCCCATTCTCTGGTAAGTCCCTTAGTCGCCTCTTACGACACCCACGGGAAGATATGGGATGGTGCTATTCTTTTACGTCCGACACCATACGGAACATCCTTATTACATTATGGACGTATCCCAAAATAATTTAAAAAAAACGATTTCTAAAAAAAAGAAAAAGTGGTATTTAACTCTCAACAAACAGAATCCTTACTTAGGTACGTCGTCTATCTACCTACATATCTCCAATCACACAACACATCCACACACGCACACACAATATGTATACTTAAATTAGCTTTATTATCTTCAATCGCTCAGGTAGATCGACACAGTCTACTATTATACTTATAGCATCCCATTTTAAGCTGAATCACTGTCTCTCAAGGTACAGGTTACGTATTTTGAGTTTGGCAGGGTTTTCCATATTGGGTACAGATTTCAGTACTTAGATTGTATTGCTTACTTTAACTTTCCTTTCGGAAATCGGTAGCAAAATAGTCAATGACACAAACAAAAGTCCCCCCGTCCCCGTTATTTCCATTATTATATTTTTTTTTTGTGTTTTTTTGGAAGTCGGTTATTTTTTTGTTAAGGCCCCGGTCCGTTTACATTGACATCCCGTCGAAAAATTCGCGCAGGTTGTTTTGACTAAAGTTATTAATGAATTGCAATTATTTTTAGTGCACCATAATATTGGTTATATGCTTAATAACTACGTATTTTTTTAAAGTTCACAAAACTCCTTCTTGATGCGTAAATCTGGCGTTAAAAAGAGGTCTCTCGCGCCCAACGCGAGTTCGAGGTTTGTTTCCGCACTCCGTCCGAGGTAACAGAGGCTAAATCGCAAAATCTATCGAGCCAATAAATTCCTTTATAGCCTTGTCTTCAAAGTTGGCTCGTTACTTTTTGTAAAAAATCTTTTATTTTCTTAATCCGATTACGATAATATCGTCAAATTTATCGGTTTTTGCTCTCAAAAATACCTAGTTTCTGTCAATAGATTAGTGTTATTATTCCATTTTATCGAAGGACCACTGTTGAATGATACGACATAATAAAAAAAGCATTAAAATTACCGTACAAAGAAAATTATTACTATACCAAAACAACCATAAAATTACAGTTTATATACAGAAACGTTTGCCATATTTCCTTTGTGACCGCCGAGCAGATCGAGGTAGAAGGACGTCGGGATATCGTCAATTGTTTTCCGGAATATCGTCAATTGTTTTCTGGACTTCTCACTCGCACAATCATGCTGTTACGCTCATGTTATGTCATGCAGGCTGCTCTACTTAATTATTTTAACCAACTGCAAAGAAAAGAAGGGTTACGTTTTTATCTATGATTTTTAAACATTTTACACATGCGCGGAAGACACTAACGCGAACGGATACTTACGAGAAATAAGATTCTTTTCGATAAATCGAAATCAAAATAAAAATTCTCTTATTTTCGTAGCCGCCCTCGGCTATGAAAATAAGCGAATTTTTCGTTTTGGGTGTCACATCCATGGTAATCGAGGGCGCTCTATATAAATATGGGGTCAAAATCAAAGATGCAGCTGATACGATGATATATGGTGAAGATGGCGCCGACAAAAAGTTTCGGTTTTATCGTCATGGGTGTAATTTTTATGGTTTTCGGGGTCGCTGATAACGAAAATGAGGTCAAAATGAAAATACAAGCTGCGCGCGTTTTTTGAAGTAGTGGATTTCTTAGCCATCTACGTAAGTAGAGTTGAGCTCTACTTTTTTTACTTGCCCTGCAAGTTTAATTATGCTGAAGCTTTTGGCTTCAGCCGTGCTAATTAGTGATCATGAATGTCACTATTTTATAGCGTTAATTTCAATATACCAAAACACCCATGACGAAAAAACCGGTAATTTTCGTCGGCACCATCATTCTTTTCTATTTTGACGTCATTTTCGTTATCACCAACCCCGTAATTCACTAAAATGACACCCTTATTAGAAAATTTGGAAATTTTCAGTGTCTAGTCGCGCAAGTGGTTGTCGCGCAAGTATCAGTCGCACAAATGACTATTCGCGGATAGGTCCGTTCGCGCAAATGTCCTAGATCTTGAAAAACAGTAACTCCTTATTAGTTATTGTAACCATTTTGCAGTGGCAAGGCGTCATGTTCCATTATGCGAAAGGAAAAAAAGTTTCGAAAACGAGTGATCATGAATTTAAAAATAGCTTTTCAAAAAACTTTTTTTATTACGTCTTTGTATGATGGTTCCTAGAAACAATAATAAATATAAGCATCGAATTAATAACCTCCTTTTTTTCCTTTTTTTAAGTCGGTTAATATTTAGGTAGAGCAGCTTTGGCATCATCTCAAATAATTTAACAACGTCGTATCAAAGGGGGAGATCCCCGCACTCACGATGATTTTTATTTTTGCTGTGAATTTCTGAGTTTTGCACAACAAGACTATCGCCTTATATTATTTAGGAATGGAGAGAGGCATTTGTCCAGACGTGGGTCTATACGGGCTAGCAATAACTATCTAGGATATTGTCTTATCTCATTCCTTCAAAGAAACTCCGATTCTTTGGGGCTTGTGGATGTGGACCACGAATTACTACGAAATTGTTTGTTATAACTGGCAGCAATAAGTAGCGATGGACCGAATGTGGATTGTGCCGAATGTCGAGTTCGGCCGGGCATTCGGTTGAAAGTTACGCCGAAGCTGAAATTCGGCCGAACTCCGGTTGAATTTTTGAAAATGTGTAAAACTTATGTAAAAATACATAATTAGTTAAAATAATTAAATAATACTTTGTGCTTATGTTAATATTTTATAATGGTCCTTCTTTGATAACGGAAGGCAGTTGCAAGAGGTTCGCAAGAGTTTACAGCAGCTATATCGTGTTTGGCCTCGTTTCATGCACCTTGATGAGAACATTAAACCTAACTAGAGTATGACTTTCATCGAAGGTCTGACGATGCAGATGGAAGGCAGTTGCAAGAGGTCCTCAAGAGTTTACAGCATCTATATCGTGTTTGGGCCCATTTCATGCACCTTGATGAGAACTTTAGACCTAGCTGGAGTATGACTGTCATCGAAGGTCTAACGATGGAAACGGAAGGCAGTTGCAAGAGGTCCTCAACAGTTTACAGCAGCTATATTGTTATTGGGCTCATTTCATGCACCTTGGTGAGAACTTTAGACCTAGCTGGAATAAAACTGTCATCGAGTGTCTAAGGATAAAGACGTTAGTAAGGCTGTCGAGGGAAGCTCTTATTTGGAAAAACATAAGCAGAGATATCAACACTTTTATTGCTAAACTTAAAGTCGACACGGTGTAAAGTACCTATTAGATGTAGACACAAAATAGCTAGGCTATTCGCTTTTAATATTCACTCAGACATACAGGGTGTAAACAGACCCTTCACACAGCCGTCAACCAAGCATTCTGTACATCAAACTAAGTAACTGTCGTAACATTAGTTTTAGTATATGCGAAACCTGAAACACGTGTCTAGTATTTTTATGTAAGGAATCTAAGTACAAAATTTAAAAACTATCATGTAAAATCATAAATTAACCGTACCGTTTCTGTTACCTGGCTATCCGCACAAAAACGTGGTCAGCACGCGGCGCCGCCGCGCACACGCCTCGAGCGTCGTCTTGAGCTCATTGATAACGATAATTTAGCTGTAGGTATCTAAATGATTGCGATAGGTACTTAGTGTCGCTTGTAACCTTTTTTAAATATTTTTGGGACAAAATATAACATGGTTTTAAAATTATTGGAATCGATTCAGTTACTTATTCTGAACAAACTATATTCAGGTTTCGCATATACTAAAAATAATGTTGTATATAAATAAATGATCTACCCTATTTGTTGAAAAACCAACCTCAAAATATGGTGCTATTTGCTGACGACACTTCCCTAATTTTTAAGATAAATAGACGGGCCCAAAATGTAGATGACGTGAATAATGCCCTACTTCAGGTCCATAATTGGTTCAGAGCAAACAATTTAGTATTAAATTAAAAAAAGACTAAATGCGTAAAATTTGCTCTACCGAATGTTAAAAGTAGTGATTGTGATATAGTATTGAATAAAGTGACCCAAAGACTGAAAGTCACCCAAAGGGCAATGGAGAGGGCTGTGCTCGGAGTTTCCTTGCGTGATCAAATTAGAAATGTGGAGATCCGCAAGAGAACCAAGGTGACCGACGTAGCCCGAAGAATAGCCAAACTTAAGTGGCAGTGGGCAGGGCACATTGCTCGCAGAACGGATGGCCGATGGGGCCGAAAAGTTCTGGAGTGGCGACCGCGAACCGGAAGACGCTGCGTTGGAAGGCCTCTCACTAGGTGGACCGATGACCTCGTAAAGGTTGCAGGGATCCGCTGGATGCGAAACGCACGGGACCGGTCAATGTGGCGACACTTGGGGGAGGCCTATGTCCAGCAGTGGACGTCTTTCGGCTGAAATGATGATGATGATGATGATTGACTAAAGAGAAACTTGAATTCGTAGAAAAACCGATATCAAGGATTCAAGGCAACAATGGGGCTCTCATTTAACATCTCTTGCGGGGCGGCTAAGTTCAGCAGTATATGCTATTAGAAAAATCTGAAAACTATTTAAGGACATTAACATCATGACGGTACTTTGTCAATACTTCTACGATAACATTATGTACATAAGAAAAAATCTGCATCTTTTTAGTAAAAGAGGTGATAGGCACAATTACAGTACTAGAGATAGGGATCAATTAGTTCAGCCAGGCTTCAGACTCACTAAAGTAGACTCATATTATATGGGGGTACTGTTTGAGATGCTATAATAAAATTCCACGAAGTATTCTAGAACTGAATGAAACGAAATTTAAAACATGCATTAAACGCACATTATGTAAGCAAGCATATTACAAGTTGGACGATTACATCGATGAGAATAATGTTTGGCTTAGTCCGGTCCTGCTCCACAAGGACAGGGGCGCATAAATTGATAGCATTAAATAATATTGTTAGAACTGCTGAAGATTGTACAACTATCTTTGCATTGTATAAATTCAATCTCTTTAGTATAATATAATCGCATAGCCAGTATTGTGCGAGTACTATGTACTAGAAAGCTATCATTCACTGGAAACCTACGGCTTTTCTTGACTTGAATGTGCCCTGGCGGTTGAGAGTATGTCATGCTCACTGAAATATCTCGCTGATGGTGGCGCGTGTGTCGGATCATTTAGTTCCCTTCAAAATGGTTGAATTGAATGGTGCTGATACACGCGTGATGTTCGTGAACGGGCGCTGTCAGTTGTGATCGGTCATGTCTTAGTCGCCACGGCTATTTTAATAATTAATTTTATTTTTGATTTGTCTTTTTTTTGTCTATGGACACTATTAACGTGCACGTCTACATCGTTCTCACATAATGTACTATCTCAACATGAATGATGTAACCAAGGTTTTGCAACAATATTATGATTTAAAAAAGTGTCTATGGAGTTTCTTGCCCATTCTTCTCCATAGAGAACTACAGTACTTTCAGTTTATATGCCTTGTGACTGGGACTGTAGCTACGTTTCATTGTTGTCTTTGTTTACAGTTCAAAAGTGCCTGTAACTGGCCTACTTGAAATAAAGTATGCATTATTAAATATTTTGCCAAACGAATGTTCGGTACGTGAACCGAATGTTCGATACGTGAATCGAATATTCGGTCCATGAACCGAACTTCGGCCGAATGCCGAAATTATGTAAAAGCAGCCGAATTTCGGTATTACCGAATGAAACGAATTTCGGTCCATCTAGCAATAAGTAAAATCATAAAAAAAAAAATATATTATTCTTTCAAACAGTATCGATAAGGAGATGGAATGTACTGTATACCGGAATTGTGTTTTCTCTTATGTGAGTGATTTCATTTATTAATAAAATAATACAACTTCACACCAGGACAAGCTCATGGTTTGTCATTACCACTGGGTAATGGATGGTTAATTGGTAACACGATGTTTTAGATGCCTACTGAGGCATCTGGCCTCGATATTTGAGCCACCGCCGCAGTTGCTAGTGAGGAAAAGGCCGGCAGATGATGAAAAATTAACATACATCACGCCTTTGAAGTGGTAATCACTTTCAAAACGTTTCTTATTTCTACAACGAGTTTCAAAAGGACTGATATTAATTTTTCGGCAGCATATGCCACCTCCAATACATTTTTGACTTTTCGGCAGTATAAGCCTCCCCAATACATTTTTGACTGTTCGGCAGCATAAGCCTCCCCAATACATTTTTGACTTCTCAGCAGCATAAGCCTCCACAATACATTTTTGACTTTTCGGCAGCATAAGCCTCCCCAATACATTTTTGACTTTTCGGCAGCATAATATACGCCAACCCCAATACATTTTTAACTTGTATTGTATTGTATAACGGGCTGGTGTCAACTCCACGTCAAAGCACGTATTTTGCGTGCGGGTGAGAAATTTATTCGATCCACCCTAACTCCCCGAGAAAGGCCAGCAGCGCCTTGATGTTGCTGACAATCTCGCGGAGAGTACCTGGTTTACCGAAGTACTTTGCCATGTTGCAACCACTGGGCAATGCAGAAGCACGTGGTCTGCTGTCTCGTCTACCTCCATGCAGGGTCGGCACAGGGGGCTGTCTGTGACTCCTATGACAAAGAGTTGTTTATTAAAGGAGCCGTTTCCAGTGATGGTGGCTGTAAGTAATACATTTTTGACTTACAACAACATACAATAAGTGAGCCGTCTAGGCGCCGCCGCTGAGTGGCTGGCGGCTGCTGGATGAGAGTTGACGAGAATCGAGCTGGATAGCGGGCAATTGGAGAGGTCATTGTCCAGCAGTAGAGTGTGCTAAGGGCTGATAATGATGATGAGCCCTCCAAGTGCAGCACTTAAAGAGAGTTAATAAGGTTGAAATATTAAATTTTTCCAGGTACAATTCCATTAATAAAAGCTGCCAGCATAAAAATAGATGGGCAGATAGACTTAGGTAAAAACTGGAACTATGAATACCGTGTCTACAGAACGCAAGAAAAAAACCTACAGACACAAAAGGATGAGACAGCTGGTCAGATGAAAAAAGTTGAAGATTTACTGCGCACAGCCCAGGAGAGACTGCAAAATGTTTCATCTGAACTCCGCCAAGATGAGGCTGAGGATGATGGCTTTATAGCAACTGAATACGATTTCATAAATAAAAGAAGCGACAAAAGACAAAGCATTAAACATACTAAAGATCCAGCTTTTCATAATACTAACAAGCCCAAAGCCGTCCTTGATAACAAATCTCTAAAATCATCAGAATATAGTGATATTAGTTCCAGTAGTGCAGAAAGCGATTCATTCACTGATTCTGACTATGCAAGTGATTCGAAAATTAACATAAGTAAAAAAAATAAAAAAAAATCAAAGGTGATTGATAAAAAAACAACCAAAAAACAAAAAATACTTAGACACACTATTAGAGAACATCAAAATTCCCTACCGAATATATTAAATTACAACATTCACCAAACGCCAACCCAAAAAAGTAATTGTACCAAGGAAACGCATGACTTTAACAAAGAAGCTCTAGGACCCCAAATAACAACAACAATCAGAACGTCATTTATTTACAACGCAACATTCATGGTGAAAGAAAACCAAAAGATTACTGATTTCTACAATTACGTATTCAATGTAACGCGACCAATCTTCGATAAAGCCAAACATAAAACGGACCAGGATCACATAAAGACGTTAATCGATAAGTTAGAGAGAAGCTACAAAGCAAAGTTCAATGAATTCCATCATGACACTGCCAAACAAAAAGTCAAGACAAGATTGGGGACACAGAAAGTAATTCTGAATTCCATCGATACATCTACTAATTTTGTTAATAGACTTTTAAATTACTTGGACAGCGGCATGTCATTGACAAAACATGGTGCTGCAACGGCTGAGTCATTAAGAGAAATGGTAAAAAAGGCGGAGAAACATCAATTAGACCATGCTTGCAAAACATTCGGCATATGCCGCTCTAAAGCACCCTTCTCTGAATTCTTATACAAGGTTTTGGAGATACTACTGTCGTATGACGACGAAAAGTTCAAACGAACTACAGATGCCTTCACTGAAGAACTTAAGGACGTTGATTATAGCGCTCTAGGACCTAGAGCAAGCCGTCAGTTGAAACATATAATTGACACTTATGAAAAGGAAGATGGGATTCTCAATACGAAGGTTGTAGTTTCCATATTGAAAAACATAATTGCGCATAGAAATAGTCCGATGATTGTGAATCATAACAGGTCCCCTATTGTGAACTCTACACTGGCTCTGTTGGAAATCATTGATCTGTTAGACGCAAAATTTGATGGAAATACTGCTCGTGTTGAAAAATGGACAACCATAAAAAGAAATTTCACATACTTCGGGGTTGGTCAATTAGATGATATCCAACCCACAGTAAGGTCATTTGTCGAGGATATGAAACAGAATATCAACACATTAGATAAAGCAAGCTGGGAAATTCTCCTTAAGCATACTATTACTGTTCTCAACTGATTATATTTTCTTCCTGATAAAGGTTTTTTTTACCTGTGGATCGAAGAGTTGGTCTTTGACAAGTCCAATGTCAAGGTTTCCCAATGTGTAATGGAGCGCAGCATTCTAGGTGCCTAGCCAACTAACCATAAACGCAATAACACACTGCGCTCCAAAACATAAATGACTGACGATGCTCAAAAAGCCGCTAAGTTGAAGGAGGAATGTGCCGTGGTTTCTTGGTTCAAAATTACGGCCTTGTTCGGCACATTCGACTCGGCAGTTTTTTTTTTTAAACTAAGCCGACTCGTTGCAATCACTACACATATTATCGGTTCAGATTAGGCTCGTGGCGATCGGCTCTACCGACGTAGTATAATGTTGGGCCGTCTCAGCACAATTCCAACTAAGTCGGCTTTTCCCCGAACGTATGACGATTTAGTCACCAGTTCACCAGTAATGGCCAGGCGGGTGATTCTACCAGTTACTACTAAACAATTTTTGCAACTTTTGCTTTTGCTACATAACAATATATCTACTACACATAACAATAGATTTACTAGGAATAATAAACATAACATCAGCCTGTACATGGA
Organism: Noctua comes; assembly: GCA_963082995.1. Classification (NCBI taxonomy): domain Eukaryota; kingdom Metazoa; phylum Arthropoda; class Insecta; order Lepidoptera; family Noctuidae; genus Noctua; species Noctua comes. The sequence goes on from OY720268.1 coordinate 735,749, forward strand.
TCTGAAACTAAATTATTTTTTTTTCGTCAAACCTATACGTGCGTGCGAGTGTCTATATCTATAGGTTTTTAAAAATAAAATTGAGGTTCCTAAAACCATTTTTCAGACTCTTCCAAAGTAGTAAAATTAATTTCTAAATTCTAAAGTAAGAGGAGAAAAATTCTGAAAAATGTAGGATTGTAGAACGTAAAAAAAACTTTCAACCAAAATTATTAGTTTGCATAAGATTTGATGTTTAGTTTTTGAGATATGGGACTTTTTCATCAAACTGCAGTAACTTTGTTTTTCATTAACATAGTATGAAAAACAAATTTAGCTATGCTATTGAATGTAATACAATATAACTTATCGTTGTTCGTTGCACGGAACAATTTTTTTTAACCAGACTCGGAAATTCTACCTGTAGGCCATCCTACAGGTAGATTTTCCGGATCTGGTTTTTTGTGCATGTGAATTTAAATGTTTGTAAACACTCCCACGATGCAGGAGTAAGTGGGAAAAATTAAAAAAAAAGTTGATAAAAAGTATAAGGGAACAACGCGCGAGCTTCTTCTACCGAATGTGAAACGAATCTCGTAAATCGAACCATCAATCACTGAGAAATCGGTGTAGATACAAAATAGTTCTGTTGACATTTAGAGCGACGTCTCGACAACATAAGGCCAAAGAACACTAGGCTGTAATTAGGACAATCTCTTAGTTGAGCAGCTCCACTTCGTATGGACTACATTAAGACAGGCCGTAATTGCGCACAAAGTTCAACTAATCAATTAATAGTGATTGTACCTAATGGGTATGTGGAGCGTACTTACGTTTCTTAATTCTTTAGTATTTGAACTGTTCTATGTTTACATATTTTCATGCAAGTTTTTAAGACAAGAAAGAAAGGAATAGAGAACGTTCAAAAGTGGATATCGAAGCAACGATAGACGTTGACTAACTGAACTATCAACTTGATTACCACTACGATTGTAATTAACACCTAAAAAACTTTGGTGCCTTTAAAAATAATATTTTAAATGTAATTATTCTTTTGTTTCCAGGTAAGCGAAGCGTCATTTTAATAATGTCATCGTACATTGAGTTAGGTAAGGTAACTTTAGTTAATTCTAATTTGATATGACCTGACTCAGGGCACTGCATATTAAAATAAGTCAGTTAAAATAACATGTTAAGGAACTATGCTCGTTTAACATAAGAAATTTCTACATCCATGAAACTTTAGGGATAAAAAAACTTTACTTTATTCAGATGTACAACTAAAACTTGATACAAAGTCACATTTTCACTACAGTTCAATCAAGCAGAAAATGTATGAAAGGACATGTTCAGATTATGTTCTTTTCTCTCATGTGTCGCTGGTCGGTGTCCTCAAATAACTCCCTGGTTGTTAAAAGGTCAGTCAAATATCAAATGGTGTAGGTATGCATTCATTGAGCTGATACTGCTACCTACTATAAAATTCTAGGACTACAATTAAACTCCCCAATACATCGCAATTCGCAGCTGATTACCAAACAATTAGTCAAAACTCTTGACAAGTGCATACGAATAACAAAATAATATCAAGGCGAACTATCAGACCGGATTGGTATGCATGAATGGACCAAGTCTACACAACCATACTACTTCACCCATCATACGGAATTATCAACCCTATGCAGAAACATTTAAAGTTCAATTTTTAACGATAAGTCAATTAATCTATGCTACTGGTAACATCGTGTGAAATTAAACTTTATTGTTTAATTTTTAAGGTGGTAAATCCTTTAATGACGAAAATCTATGTTTCTAAGCTATTTCGTGGTCATTGTACCTTTATAAGGCTGGGTTCTGCAGGCATACGGCCTTATTCGGTGCCCATGCACGTGATATGCTGGGAGTGCGCTATTCTCGGATTATATTATTGAAGCATGTCATTGGCACACATATCGCGCGGAGCAAGGCTTTTGTTTCGTTTTGTAAGATTTCTGAATGTGGTTCTACTGTGTGTGGGTAGGTTATCTTGACATGTTGCTAAACTGATTTGGATTAATTGAGGTCTTCGTAATTTTGTAGTAGTTGGAACTACTAGTGGAGTTCTTAAACTCAGAAATCAAACGATAAAATCAATACCTGTTAGTTTCTTGCATTAATTTCGCCTTCTATTACAAAGGACTTAAACATATCTGGCGAAATGTGAGTTAACTATATGTAAACCTCTGCCTAATCTGTCCAAGTCTACAAGCGTGATGTTATTTATGAAGAAGCATCAGTTAAGTGTTATCTGAAACTAATTATTATCTACCGATGAGTAAATTAACCCCTAATAGTGTTCGTAACAACCTCAAACGGTGTTAGAACATAGATCAGTGTAATTACCACTTGACCAGATTAGCTCGTCTATTTATCGCTTGACTGGTCTATCTGTGAACCGGGCACTGAGACCTAGCTCTGGTGGCTAGTAGGGTGGAGTCGACGAACACTTCGTCACAGGTTTTATTTTAGCCTCTTTAAGAGACTCATTGGGGAACTAATTTGTGTGATCTAAAAATAAATGATCTGTCTCAATACCCAAGCGTTACTTAAGAGAAAATAAAAACAAGATTGGTTTATACTAGTTTTAAATAATGTTCGAGTCTTGAGTGACGTTCTGCTACACGGGGCTAAGAGTGAGAATATACATACAGCTTCTATGCTCAAGCATTTAAAAGTTAGAAGGCCTATAGAGACAAGAGTGGCAATCGCTTTCAAAGCTTTTCGATACCTTCTATCAATTTGTCAATACAAGAAATTTTTCTGCAATGTCATCGCTAACAGATAGTCACGGCCCTCTCTAGACGGATTATATCTCTAACGATATCACATGAATAATTTCAAGTTTAAGACATTCAAATAATCTATGGGTGACAGACGGGAAAACACGAAGAAAATCGTAATCTATTACTAGTTACTACTTAGTACGAAATCGGTCCGTGTAGTTTCATATGCCCGCTTGTCAGGTAACATTCGTGTATCAAAATGGATAACGTTCGGGATCAAAATTGTATAAAAATATGACTATAACTCTTTTAAAACTTAAACATATCAGTCGATACAGTTGCAAAAATACCTTCTAAGCACAAGTACTATGAATGTCATTGACATCACTTGGCGCCTCGGCAAGTCGGCAGGTCGGCACACGAACCGGGCACCGCTGCACCGTGTGGGCGTGAGAGCAACATGTGGTAACACGAATTCGCGTTCATCGCCGCAAGTGACGAGAACAAGTTCCATACGTTGTGATGTAATGCGGGCTTGAGGATTAATCTAAAATAAGAAAAAAAAAAAAACTAGTTTAAGAGCTAAGCAGCAACACCCCTGATCGCCTGCGCCTGTGACACTATGTATAAATGAACTCAGTGTATCGGACTCCATTGCTGGGTTAGGCATCTCCCTGCTGATGCCGGTGCCACAGCACCGTGTTATCCACCTTTCTGACCCAGCCACCGTTCACCCATTTAGCTGGGGGGCGACCACTCAAGGCCTGATCTACTCCATCAGCGGTCGGTCCTTCGTCACGCATGTCGACTCTGCTACTCTAAAAGCTAAACCTGCTCTATATGCCTGTTTTAATATCAAAGGGGAAATCAGAGGTGTACAGTACACCCATTATGTCTACAGTTTTGTTTAAGTTCTGTGTGATGTTCTGCATGATCACACCCTGGTGAGACTATTGCCATCAACCGGCAACAAATGATCCGGCTTGCTGCTAAAGTTTTTAATGAAAGTCAAATAAAACTCCCCGACCTGGGGATACAAGCCGCTACCTGGCCCCCAATGCTCTAGCAACCACTAGAACATCGAGGCAGCTAATAACCTGAGTGCTAGTAGCCTAGTGCTAGTAGCCTAGTGCTAGTAGCCTAGTGCTAGTAGCCTAGTGCTAGTAGCCTAGTGCTAGTAGCCTAGTGCTAGTAGCCTAGTGCTAGTAGCCTAGTGCTAGTAGCCTAGTGCTAGTAGCCTAGTGCTAGTAGCCTAGTGCTAGTAGCCTAGTGCTAGTAGCCTAGTGCTAGTAGCCTAGTGCTAGTAGCCTAGTGCTAGTAGCCTAGTGCTAGTAGCCTAGTGCTAGTAGCCTAGTGCTAGTAGCCTAGTGCTAGTAGCCTAGTGCTAGTAGCCTAGTGCTAGTAGCCTAGTGCTAGTAGCCTAGTGCTAGTAGCCTAGTGCTAGTAGCCTAGTGCTAGTAGCCTAGTGCTAGTAGCCTAGTGCTAGTAGCCTAGTGCTAGTAGCCTAGTGCTAGTAGCCTAGTGCTAGTAGCCTAGTGCTAGTAGCCTAGTGCTAGTAGCCTAGTGCTAGTAGCCTAGTGCTAGTAGCCTAGTGCTAGTAGCCTAGTGCTAGTAGCCTAGTGCTAGTAGCCTAGTGCTAGTAGCCTAGTGCTAGTAGCCTAGTGCTAGTAGCCTAGTGCTAGTAGCCTAGTGCTAGTAGCCTAGTGCTAGTAGCCTAGTGCTAGTAGCCTAGTGCTAGTAGCCTAGTGCTAGTAGCCTAGTGCTAGTAGCCTACTGCTAGTAGCCTAGTGCTAGTAGCCTAGTGCTAGTAGCCTAGTGCTAGTAGCCTAGTGCTAGTAGCCTAGTGCTAGTAGCCTAGTGCTAGTAGCCTAGTGCTAGTAGCCTACTGCTAGTAGCCTACTGCTAGTAGCCTAGTGTTAGTAGCCTAGTGCTAGTAGCCTAGTGCTAGTAGCCTAGTGCTAGTAGCCTAGTGCTAGTAGCCTAGTGCTAGTAGCCTAGTGCTAGTAGCCTAGTGCTAGTAGCCTAGTGCTAGTAGCCTAGTGCTAGTAGCCTAGTGCTAGTAGCCTAGTGCTAGTAGCCTAGTGCTAGTAGCCTAGTGCTAGTAGCCTAGTGCTAGTAGCCTAGTGCTAGTAGCCTAGTGCTAGTAGCCTAGTGCTAGTAGCCTAGAACTAGTAGTAGTAGGTTATATTGAATAATTTGTGATTTTCCTCAGTTACGGACTAAGCCGTCTATGTATACAATATATCGATCACAGTACCTGAATCATCATTATTTATTGGAAGTATCTCAGGCCCGTCTTCCTGTTTGTTTGCATAATGTATTTTATAGTTTTTAAATACCCTAAACTGATAATTTAAATACAGGTATTATAGATGCGTTGGAAGACGGCCTCTTGCATAAGCAATAACACTAGGGTTCAAGGTTAAGCAACGCCTTTCGAGGTCGACCCGTGGATCGGTAACCGTTTATATTTATTGATGTCTCTCCGTGCCCCAGAGGGCACGATAAGTCATTGATTCTGGCTGTCATTTGCAGATATTCGACAGCCCAAAGGTCTGACAATCAGTCTTACCCAGTATGGGGGAAGTGGAGGTCAGATAGACAGACAGTATCCAATTGTATCCAGTGATACTGGAAGTCAACCTCAAAATAGTTGGGGAAAGGCTACACAGATAATGACGTGTACAATGTATCCAAGTATCGGTGACATAACACTGTGACTATGTAAATATTTTCACGAAAACTTGTTGATAGTTTGTTGATGCTTCCTGATATGCCTCACGTGTCTACTCAATAATATTAGATTCAAGCAAAGCACGCTCATTAATTAATTAATCTAATCTTCATTGTAAGATTACATCGTCATTGTACACAGGTGATAGTTAGACAAGTGTTGTTAGTCTTAAATCTATGTTATGTAATAGTTTCAATCTTTATAACATTGTACAGCGTTATACGATGAAACTGTTCATATCTTAGTTAACTTTACATCGGCACATACACTCACGACTTTTTCCACAAAGGTAGGCAGACAGTAAAGAACGCCACTTAGTTAATTTTAGCTGCTCGAATAAAAAACGCTAATTGGTTAATTACCTAATTGTTTGTATTGCTAAGTGTGTGTATTGCTTTTCAGTGAGTTGATGATGCTCTTTAGATGAAGCGTTCTTTATAATATTACACTAGCATTTACTTCCGATTATGTCATTCGCATCTAGGGAAACAATATTAAAGACCGTAACATTTCGTCTTGGGCTGGCCTACCGTAATACGGAGTTTCAATAGAATAACAGGCCAGATTATACTGGTTTTTTACCTACGATAATTATACGGCCTACTGCTTTCTTATAAAACATAAAGGTACCTTAAACAGTCTGAGATTATTCGTTAGATACCTATCCCTATACAGATAGATTACCCTACTCCTGCTTTTAGAAGTTTAAGTGACTGTATTCTTTAAGTGCAGTAGGTACGTAAAACACGAATGTTCCGACCTAATTCCTACTCTTCAGGAAATGCTCGCTGAGAGTATAAAATCCACATGAATGATTCAACTAACACACAAGTAGGTTATACAAAGCAATTAGTAAGAACACGTGGAGTTTCTGTTTCTTTGATAAACTACGATAACACTCAAGTAAATGCTGTAAACGATAGTGCGTTTACAATCAACTCTCTGTAAACAGGGTGGACAGGACAGCGACGCACGAACGGATAAAGGTGGTACCTGTACCTACTTTACTACCCACCCCTACCTTTCTAATTGGTTGTAGCATCCAAAGCGTTTATATTATATTTGTAGACAAAATCGTGGTAGCAACTACTGTTGCTGTTTCTATTTGAATTCCAACAAAATAAAATCAATAAATATAATCGTCAGTGTATCTGGCAACTGATCAAAAATATATTCATTCGTAATTCAAAGTACACGATAGGTACCTAATACCATAATAACATACCTAATACCATCTGAAATAACACGTATTTCACGGAACGTATTGAATGACTCACAGTGACACTTTCGAGGAAAAAGCTGTACTTCGGAAGCTTCATGAGTGCAAAAATATTGACAGTGACGGGAAATTGGGAGAATAACGATTTTCATTCAGAAGTGCTGAAGGAATGACTAATGTAATAATATGGTATCGTTTGTGCAGACTGCAGATGTTTTTATCAGAATTGATATTGGCGTAAACTAAAACAATATGTTATTAAGCATTGTTGTGTTAAATTAGATATTTCCTAAAATTTTCCAGCTATTGCGTGTTCAGGAAATTTCCCCTCAACCGATACCTGCCATTAATTCTTCACTAAGAACAAATTTATTTTTCGCTATATTTTACTCACGAGCCTCCTAAATTGCTGTACTATTTTTGAGCAAAAGTAATAATTTCTTTCAACGCGGTTCGCTTCACATTTCTTTACGACTGTTTTGTTTGTTTACTTTGCGGTAAAATGTTCGGTTCAGTCGCGGTTTGCGGAATTGATGGGTTTAGTTAAAATACTGCGTGTTACAAACATACATACCTACACCTTTAAATTGGTACTTATACCCGTTTTCGTTTTCACTAACACCACCAAGGGTGTAACGGACATCGACGCACGAACAGTTCAAGTTTGTGGTGCTAGGAAAAAATTACACGGTGGTTTGGTATGAAAATAAGATAATATCTGAGAGTAAATAATAATCACACGCTTCGCGGAAACTTCGAATCAACACAACTCAATAAGGATTTGGTGGCAGAAGTAAACCAGAGCTCGCAATTATGGGCGACACCGACGCCAAAAGTCTCAAAAATTGCAGGCACTCTTCTGGCAGAAAAACACGTCGCGCAAACAAATTCCTCGTTTTTTTTTGTGAAGACTGTGCGACTAGCAACTGGTTACACTCAACAGCACTTTACAATTTAACTATGAATTTTGTACTTACTGTTACGTCATACGGCTTTCAATGTGAAATTGTTACCCAGACTGTTGACTGTACCATCCACACGAGGTACCTATTTGTTTACGTGTGTTCTCTCTGATCGCTCCCTTTGTGCATGTCTGCGTAGGTATACTTCGATTGATTTTCTTGTAAAAGCGATAATATCGCTTCAGTATAGGAATTCTAGAGAAGCAAATAGAGTGTTCGTTAGATCTTTTACGGGAATCTTGTTAAGACTCCTTATCATGTAAATATACGGACAACTGCTTTAGATAAAATAATATTGCGCAGATTTTATAAATTCAATTAGTAATTAGAACCCCTGAATTAGTAGCTTTAGAACTGAACAATACTTGTAATTAGGGAGAAAGATAAGTTAGTACTAAGAAATGTTTTCCAGAAAACTTAAACTTTCTAGACGAGAGAAATTAGTAATACGAAACGTACCTACGTACCTATACGAATAGGTAGCATTCGGTTGAACAACAAAACTGCACCGAAACAACATACACACACTACGTGCACGTACGTACGTACTACTAACACATCCTAACTAATATTATAAACGCGAAAGTAAGTTTGTTTGTTTGTTACGTTTTCACGCCTGAACCACTGAACCGACCATCCTGTAATTTTGCATATACGTTGTCAGGTGCCCCGCCCGGCTTGGCTTTGGCACCATACCAACGCGAATATATTATGTGTAGCACCTATGACAAGTTTATGCAAAAGTATGATTGATGAAAAAAAGCCGTGTAGCAACTCAAACAAGTTGTTTGTCTGAACTGTGTACACACATTAGAGACGATTGGCTGGCCACTCCAGTGGATGGTGCTCACGACTACTGCGGAGCGCTTACACGGAAGGAATAAACAACATTTGAGGAACCTTCAAAGACAGAAGAGTTGATCAATAAGAAGATGCTTTGAAAAGACAATGACGAGGTTAAATATAAAGTAAAAGCGTAGAATCGATTTCGCGTTCTTTCAGTACGCTTTACATAATTTTAGTCGGAAAACTGTCGTGGCAGTAGTGCTAGGACTGTTTACTTAAAAACCCCGTGAAAGAATGCTACGCACACACAAAATAGGCTACGGAAACAAAAGGGTGAATTCTGCTTTTCCTCTTAACTCGCTATAATCCCTTAATATTTTTAATTGAGACACCAATTGCTTACGTGCGCCATTCAAACTGATAGTTTAAAAAATGTGATAAAAATGTAGGTATATTATGTAAATTTTTTGAATAAATTCTGAGAATGATTAGCAGTTTCAGCGTGATTTTATGTAATCAAAAATAAATACTTTAGTGCGAAATGATTATTGTAGTACCTAAACATCATTATTATTTGTCAATCAATATGAATTGCGCGATATCAGTATAAATCTTGTTGATACGAATAAATACATCGTGTATAGCCAATGAATGTTCATATTAACATACCTACACTTTTTGTGATAACCGAAAAACCGCTCTTAGCGAACCTCAATCGAAAAAAGATAATCTCAACTCCCAAACAACTTGCAAATCCAAACTACTACTGATACCGGTGACACTTCAAGAAAATCCGTTTCCCCACTTATGCGAATAGGCCTACTGCAATGGGTTTCCTTAGTCTTATATGGCTAGTCCTGGTCACGTCCTTGCGAAAAGTGAGGTAGATACTATTTACGCATAGCAAAAAACACATTTAGTAGAAAAGGTGTGTTGTAGGCTCCATGTAATATCAAGATTCGTCTGGTTGGACTGGAAGCCGACCCCATCATAGTTGGGAAAAGACTAGGCAGACGATGATGATCAAAGACAATACCTTCGTTTTACTAACTAGATTTACCTTCAGGAATCCAATGTAACGAAATGCGCAACTCAACCAGCGACCAGCTATTCTCGTTATCTCCCGTCTTAGACCACGACTTGATCAACACATTCCTGAGATAACTGAGCTAAGACGATAATCAAGTGATTTGTTTTTACCACAGGCAGGTATTCCCGGATCTACGAACAATCGGTCATGTTGCGCGATTCTAACAAATTATTTATTATTTAAGCCGTGACGTGGGTTCGATAAATACCTAAGACGATTTTCAGACGTACGTGTAAACAGATTTTGTTTTGTGTCTGCTATTTATTTATCTTTGCCTAAAAGTAGAAATGAATGAATTTTCTGAGGATTTACTCTTCTGTTATACAAATGCTTTCCCCGAATGTAGACCTCTACACAATATGGTGTAAGGTTAAGGCACAATCCCAAAGGCCACTGTTGACCGTGAACCTTTAGGAACTAATCGTTTCTAAAAAAAAATTCCTTTTCAGAGGAAAACACTCCAGTTCTCCTGGGTAATAAGGTCAAGTCCCTGTGTGAATAGTAGAACAGAACTTTACACTGCACAACAGCCTGCACGGGCGAGCTTTGAGCTTATTAGTCTAAAAGACCCAAGTCTTTGGTCCATTTTCGAGAAAAAGTAAATGGATTGTAGGTCGCGTGACTATAGTCTGCGTGCCAACACCTACCTTCAAAAATCCGCGATCCACCAATTCGTTGCGAGCACACTATACTTTCTAAGCTCGCTATAAAAACACTATGCATAGTAATTGTCGTGCTCTTGCGCAACGGTTGCATAACCCGCTGTATCCGTTGTTTCCTCCTATTGTATAATAAGTATAATAACTTCTTAATTTAATCTGTTTTATGAGAGAATTATGTTGATTGTCAGCTAATTGGTGAGTTTAAGATGAAAGAATTTGGAGCGTGGCAAATGTTTGTTTTAGTGAGCCATTTGTGTGGCCATGCTGTGCATTGCTACGGTAGGAGGCACGTGTGCAGTCTATCGAAGAGTTATGAGTCTACCTTCTTTGTTACTAAGAAATAATTCTCTAAAATTGATTGAATTGATTTTTTGACGGCATGGTTGGTGTAGTGGCTAAGCGTTTGATTCCCGCACGGAACATATATTTGTATGGCCAGAGGTAGTTGTTCTGCGCCTAACCATAAATGTTTGTAAACGCACCCACGTTACAGGAGAACATCCTAAAGGTAGGCAACGTATCTTTTAAAAAGTAAAATGATTATACGAGTAAGATGCAATACCCTAGCGTACAACTTAGAAATGTCTGTCACTTAAATTATGGACAGAGACACCGCTACACACAACCAACTTTAGTTCTTAAACCCTCTGCGCCCTAGCCCGCCAGCATAATGTGTAATATTTAGGTTTTGATCCCTTAAGTGTCGTAGTCACTGAGGGGTTCTTACACTTTTCCCAGCTGTTAGACCTTAAGACCTATAAAGGGTTGAGTTTCAGAAAAGCCTTCACAGAGTTAAGGCGGTTCTAGTGAAAGGTATCGTTAGAGTGCGCCGTGGTTATAGGTAGAATTAACGCCGCCATTTTGTTATTCCAAAACGATTTTATGTTTTGTGTTGTTTACCAATCAGCGTCCTTCTGACAATAGCCATTCAAGCGCCAAGGAAACTTTGACGCACTCTGTGTATTGTATGATATTTTGCAGCAGTATCTTGGTACATTAAATTGTTTGAAGTACCTAACCTACACGTTTCAGAGTATGTAAGGGTCACATTTACCGCATCTCGGCGGACATATAACTTAAACAGTAGGGGATCTCACGCAAGACTGTGTTTATGAGCTGAAGACGGTCACTTATTAAGATAGCCACTAAATATGATCCATTGTTAACGTGGATACATATTTTTTTACATACCAACATATTCAAAACTAGCTGATAACCGCTGTGTCGTCTGCGTATAAAACAACGTGTAATAAAGCCTTCGTCCTTCACCAGGTCCCTATCTCTAGGTCTTACATAACGATCGGTTCAGTAGTTTAGGCGTGAAAAGGTAACAGAAAGAGGGACAGAGTTACTTTCACATTTAATATGTTAGTAGAAATAAATGAGATAAATATCGCGAAACATCTTCAACTGATAACGCCTATTAAATAATAATTGTGAAGCGTTTATTTTAATAACATTGTTTTTGATATACCTGCCGTTAGTTTGATAAAGAGTGATGTTAAATAATAATATATCGCTATTATCGTCATTCAAACTATCAACGTCAGCAATTTTTATCGGTTTCGTTTATCGGCTAATTGTCTAACAGATAAGTAAATTAAATTAAATACCGAAGTACATTAATTCACGCCTTTTTCACATCCTGACACACTCCTACTAAAAAATAAACAAAACTAAATACTCTTTAAACAACATTTTCAGGAATGCTTGAAAAGTTCACTTTGAAGCAGAAAGAAAGGTCAAGCGTAAACGAGTTCAAAGTCAAAACTTCATTCGCTCAAAGTCAAAGTTCTCATTTTCGCTCAAAGCCACTTTTTCATAAAACTTCAAACCAAAGTAATTTTCAAAAACTCGCACATTTCTTTTCAAACAATAACAGTTCGCGCCAAAACGAGGTTTCTTCAGGTCAATACCAGCACAAAGTCAATACTAATGTCCCATTGTGTAGTGGGAACGTCCTCAAAAGCGACACACTAAAACCGACAACATCCACACTTCTTTATACATCTCTCTTTATCCATTACATGGTCTTACGCCAACAGTAAGTGAGGTAGCAATGTATAGTAAACAATGACGACTTTGTAGGTGAGTTTCGTTCTCAGTAGCGGTAGGTTCCATTGTCGTGTCGAAATATGATATACGGTACTTATATGTCCCATCACTATTGTTCCGATGACTTTTAAGCGGATAGGGTTGTCGCTGAGATCTTCACCCAGATATCCTTATTTGCAATATAAAATATGTCATTGACAATCGCAAGTATGGCTAGCTAGCCACGTCAGTTTCTAACATGATATTTATGCAAAATTTGATAAACTTACTTATACCAGCGACTTGGGAACATAATCGCACTCGGCAATAATGTAACTTTCCATCAGTAACAGAATTTTTGATATAGGATGAGGAATTCTAGAGATAACCTCTTACTTCCAATTTTTACCTCTTCATAATTAAATATGAGTTACTGGTGAATATTGATATTACGTTAATTTGTCTACTCCAAAACAGGACACGATCGAGTAGAATAACTTTTATAAAAACATGTTATGCATATTTAATAACATAGTGATTGCATGATTTGACTGATCTCAGACATCGGGAATTAGTTTTTTTGCATCACCGCAAAAAACAAGCATAAATAAAAATAAAAATATTTAATAATTAATACACATTGCATTTCAACTACCGTATTATTATAGAAGAACAACTTTTGGCATTTCATACTTACGCTGACAAATATAATAATGTTAATTTTATGTAATAATAGATGTACATAACGATAAAACGCAAAAATAAACGATTACAAATTCACGCCATTACCATTTTAGTAGCAGTCATAAAAATAACAATAATGTACGGTTATTATTCTTTGTAAGTAATAATTTTACTGTGTAATGTTTAGACTGCAAATAATATAATAATAGGGTAATAATTAGGCTTTCTTATGTGAAGGTGTCATAGAGTGCTTTACATAACAGTTTTGTAATTAGGTACATATTGTGTAAGACATTAATCTAATGGGAGAACGCCAATCTAAAGTCAAGTCGGTGACAATTAGAGATTGGCCGACTGTTGCAAAAAGTCCGACTACTAGGCCAAGCCGATTCTTGCTTTCGGTGGAGTTCAGGGGGTATCGGCTATGTGCATGGCGTTTCATATACAGCTGAGTCGCTCGCATTGAGTATATCATACAACACACACTTGCCGCCTTGCTGTCATAAAAATGATTAATTTACTTTTCTGTAAAAGCTGAATTATTATTTTTATGATTCTTAAGTTCAGTTATTGAATACCCTAGGTAGATTTCCAATTCCTAAATAATATAACAAACTGAAAGACTGATTATTATAAAATAAAATGATTAACAACAATGCTCCATATCAGTGGTCGAGTCGACTGGTCACCGATTATTCCCCAACTACAAGTATGGCCGGATAGTCGACGACTAGGCGGTACATCTGTAATGACAGTTGAATCATGACCTGACATGACATTTCATTATTTTACATGGGCAATATAAAGATTGCAGTGTACGGTTAATTACAGATATCATTTGATAATGTTTTATTAATAATAACTAGGTATTCGCTATCACCATCTACATGATTATCTTAACGTCCACCAACCAACACTGGACCCTCGTGGTGGATTACGTCCCCTTTGTGGGAACGTTATAATGCTGCTATTAACTCGTTAGTGATTGATAAATTGAATAATTGCAAGAAGTGACAACCCTGCCACGCGTCACGCCGTCACTTCCTCTGCGATTTACATCCGACAATCGACCGCTCTCTTAGCATTGTCGCTATTGTTATTATGTGCTAATAACATCTAAATGTGCACATAAACATACAACAGTTATATATTGACGCACATAATGCATTATTTACTAATGCTCAAGAATTTATGGGAAATGATTGTAATGGTATTCGAGTTTTCCGCATATTTCTGTATAGCACCGTCTGTTTTGTTTTTGTTTTTTTCATTGTAAAAGCAGTCAAAACATAACACAACATTATGTAAGTAACAAGCATAAGATACAGCGTGGAAGGGACACCGACGCACTAACGGTTACAACGTATGCAGTACATCATTCCGAAATTCCTACAGTGGAGTACCTACACGGTCAAAATGTAACATCAGTTTTTTTTCTTAATTACCAATGGATTTATATATGGGAGGGTTCAGAATGATGTACTGAATACGTGGTACATACGCTTCCACCCTGTATTGAAGACAAGGTGGTACCTAGTAGTACTTGGTAAAATTATTAAATAATCATCATCCTCCTGCCCTTGTGCCATTCCATGGGGTCGGCGCAACACGTTTTCTTCTTCCATTCTCCCCTGTCAGACGTCACGGCGTCATTTACTCCTCTCTCTTTCATATCATTCCTCACACAGTCCATCCATCTTTACTTTGGCCTTCCTCTCCCTCTCCATCCATCAACATTCATATCCATCACTCTTTTAGTCTTTCAAGTAAATAATTTTGAGAGGTAGACCCTTTGTTGTATGAATATACTTCAGCAGCCAATATTCACACAAAACATCTGCATAAGGCTCACAACACGAGAGAGAACAAAAATAATATTGGAACATCAACCTCTTGTCAACAGTATCGACAGATTCTGTCACCGATCAAATATTCTAAAAGAAAAATGACAAGACACGCTCTAATATCGATACAGCGGCAGATTCCTTTGGGAAATAAGATTCTTTTGCAGAGCGATCTTATCTTTAACTATAGAAAGCATTGAGTGTCGCTGAAAACAGTAACTATCAGTAGATACCTAAACGCATACGATGATCAAGGCATATCAGGTGCAGATAGAGTTGTCAATACAACTATAACCGGTAGTAAACCTCAGTCCACGTCTTTTGATTGATTGATTACTTTGACCCGCGGGCCGCCCGGCACTGGCCGGCCGACTTCCTACTTCAGTTTACTAAGTTCCTACCCGGAAAAAGCCTTTCAAGAACTAACTGTTCATTATTCGAAAGAAAGAGACAAAAAATCCCTGCATAGACTAGACAAAGATACAATTAGTGTATACAGATTGTGTACAATTTGAGAAAGTCCGAGATTCCTCGATCGAGTTCGTTGGAGAAAGCTTACGCCTACTTGCACCAGTTGCACCTAGGCAGCCCTTGACTCAGTCTAGGTATATCTTTAAACTGTAGGTGTGTAGGGTGAAAGCTAGTTGTATACGGAGTTAATTCAGAGTTGCTATTTTTGATTTAGAATAAGAGGGCGTTAAGAAGCGAAGTGAGTGAGTGAAGAACTTTTGGAAATCTGAGGCATCTTCAAAATTTGAAGGGCTTCTTTCTTTATCGTGCGGTGGGTGCCTAAAGTGGAGTTTTTATACCACCCCTGGGCCTTTGACTTGGCTTTACCTACCGTCGAGAAATATTCCTCAGGCATGCTGGTTTCGTCACGATGATTTCCTTCACCGAAGCATGTGATAATTTTATTATTATACAATACGCACATATTATACGTGCGCGTCTTACGTTAGAACTTGAGACCTATGATTTGGCAGTCCGAGGGTCATACCGTTAAGTTATCACTGCTAGTAAAGAACGTAGGTACATGCAGTTTAATAAAAACAAGGAATTTTCCGTACAATTACTTTTATATTCAACCTCGTTATAGGAGACTTCCTCAAAATTTCTAAGTTTCTCAGCCTTCACGTAAGTAAACGTGATACGGGCAGATAATTTGAAGAAAAACAGCCTTCACTAACTCGACCAGAGACACTTCCGCATGTAACGATTCCATTGCCCGCCGGCTTCCGAAGGAGCGTGTGCGCGGGCAACCCGACCCGCAGTGAATACTGAACAGGAGGAAGTCTTGTTTCCTTATTACTTGCTCATTCTGTTGCAGTTGCTAAAGTAGACAAAGTAGGTCTTTATTGTGAGTTTAATTTAAATTAAATGCAACGAGCAATATTGTTTTGTTTATGTCTATTTATACTGATTATTTCAATGTAATTTCATTGGTTAAAACGATTGAATTAATTCCGTGGAGAATCGATTTGCAAAATAGTCATAAATCGCCATTTTGACGTTTTGACACTAAAAGATGGCCATAACTAACACTTTATAATAAGTTTATAATGTTTAGCTAATTGATTTGTTAGCAAAAAATTAAGCCATAAGGCACAGGTACCTAAACCCTGACATATTTAATCATTCGAAATACATTTGTTCAAGGTTTCAAAACTTGTTTTCATTATGTTCCATTACATGTTGTTACTGTTTGATCGCCTAATTTACAGCTACCTATCTAGATTTTGAATTTGGAAAATCATTTTTCTTTTAAAGATGTGCGAAGTATTTTTAGTGCTGGCAGTTATGGCAGGTACTGACATAATGTCACAAGTACCTACGTCACATTAAAGTTGGTGTTATATTTAGCATATACTTGTTAGATGTATATCTTTTCTTTAGGCAATTAAATTAATATGTTGTAACAATGTAGTTTAAAAAAATATACGTCCCATGTATTTGACTGAATAATTTAAATATTGGGTTTCAATGGCCTATGTTGCCCACTGCTAATATTCGAGCCTAATTATCAAGTTTTTTTATAGTCAGGTATGATTATTAAAATCCGTGAAAAACGCACAATTACTGTAAATTTACTATATGTTGATTCAGATGTACAAAAATATATTACAATAATATAAGCTATTATGGAAGGTAGATACAATCACTTGTAATAATGTTTATACACGTGGAATTTCAAAACTGTCATTGTTATGTTAATGGCACTCACTATTTTATCGCAGTTGGAAAAATATATTCTATAAGAGTTAAATAAATGAAAAAGAAAACACACACACACATGATATTCTTTACTGGAGTCGTAATTAACTTTCAGTTTTCCTTAAAACAAAAACAAAAACAAATAAATCCTACCTAAAAACAGTTTACACAGTTAAACAGTTTAGTGATTTACGGCAAACAAGTCCCTAATCAATTCAAGTCAGTAAATAAAAATATTATTGTTTATAATTGAAACAAAGCAAGGAGTTCATTAAAGGTGGTTTTGGCGATCAATTCCTGCTTATTTATTGATGCGCATGATTCGATGAAGATTTTAAAACGTAAATAAGCATTCAGGATAGCCGGCTTATTGTCCTTTGTGATAAAACCCTAACTATGCTGTTGAAAAAAAATTAAAATAAATAAAAAATATTAGTCCATTATTGAACCTATTTAAACAAATAAAGATAAAACCAAAACAATACCCATTCTATATTAAGCCTTTGAAAGCCATACCAACCATAATTAATATGATATTTCTCTTGTTTCTAGGTAAGCAAGGCAAGTCACGCTCCACACTACTTCACCTAATACTATGATAAGGCCCTACACTACCTACATACTTGCAGCCAGGTAAAGTATGGTGAAAAGGATTATCAAGTATTTCTACCAAACGAACGATACCTATGGCCAATATGGGCATGACCCTTTATGGGCAGGAGACATTGATAGTGTCGTCTTGGTCCCCAATGAAATTATAAAACGGAATATTCTAGTGTGTTGGTTGCCGTATACATAACTGGCACTGAAGACATGAATAAGGCCGTAAGTCTAGTATTGGCCCTTTAAGGTAGTCTATACTGTAGAAATCTCCATATAATGAAAGTAGGTCCTTTATTTTCAAACTTTCTTTAATAATGTAAATGTCTGAAAACACATTATACATAATAAAATTAACAGTATCTCTTACCGGTCTACCAAAAATGTTTGTAAGGGTACGTACATTTAAATGTAATTAAACACAAAAAAACGTGTACAAAACATTATTTACTAGTTCTAGTTAGTAGATAACTAGAGTCAAAGTCAAAACAGTTATTGAGAACTGAGTGTACAATGTGATGTTATGTTATGTTAGTACTTATGACTTAGCAGCTTTTTACAAGCATTGCAATTTATCATTCGCCAAAATTAAGACTGCCTCGTTGGTCTAATGGTCGCAAGTGCGACTGCTGAGGTTGAGGTCCTGGATGGGTTCGATTCCCGGGTTGGGCAAAGTGTAATTGGGTTTTTCCATAAGGGATTTCTCAGTAGCAGCCACGGAGGCTGGATTTGTACCCGGTTGATGGCAATAGGTTCTCGGGTCCCCCTATTACATGGGACTTAAACATAACTATCGAAATGTGTGTGTACTTTTAGGTACACCTCTGCCTAACCTAATTGCAGACGTGATGTTATATTTTAATAAAGATATAATAGTTACTCGACGATATACTTTAATGACTTGTAAAAATATTTATAGTATTATCAAAAAAAACCCAAGTAATCCTAGTGGTAATAGCCGAAGAACATAATTTACAATAAATACATGAAAATTATTAAAAAAGAAATATACTCGTATAGAAAGAATAATATGAAGAACCAGTAACAGTTGCTCACCAATTTACACTTCGACGATCAAAGAACATGACGTTAATTAAATGACTAGTTTTATTGTTAATGATGGAAATCGATCTTCTCGAGACTTCCTATAAATTAATGAAATATACTTTATTTCTGAACTTTTTATTGGATGACTTTTATTTTATTTCAATTTGATATTATTAATTGATCGGTTTGGGTCTATAGTAGTAAATATTTAATTTATTTTAAACCAGTAAATATTGTCTCTGGGATTGGGGTAAATTTTATCACCACAATATCTTGGTATCGTACTTGTTGCCTTTTCCACCAACTAAACTAGAAGAATTAAGCTTAAACGGAATTAGGTCATTCTCCTTTCTTTGTTTAACAGAATTTGTTTTTCATTTCGATTTAATAAAGTTGAAAAGATATGATACTTCTTTCAAAATGTACTTTAGAAAAAAAAGAATTAGTACTCACCTCGGTTCAATGAACGGTGTAGCGAGATGATAGTGAAAGTTGCGCCTGCGTCGCGTTTGACAAGTTCACTTACCCGCTAGCCATCGATCTTAGTGAGGATACGTGTCTACATTCAGCTCTTTTTATATAAGGTCCCATTAAAATAGACGGACAAACTTTTAGAAATCATTCAGACTACCAAAATAAGGACAATGGTAAAAAAATAAGAAAAACGCATTAGATACTTACAACAAAAAAAAACAGACTAAAATACACTAAAAATTTCGGTTACCCAATGATTTTAGGTCAAAATAAAATCACTTTAATCAGTTTTTTTTTTTGCTTGGATATCTTTGGTTAGACGTAGTGAACGCTTTGTTATTTTTTTTCCATTGGGTCCTTATATTTATAGCAATTGAAGTACTTCACACAACGTGTAAAAAAACGTATGAAGATCAAGGAAATCTCTTTGTTTTGCTTTTCTAATTGAAATGTTTGAAATACTTTACTTTACGATCGGTTTGATTCTTTGGAAGTTACTGAATACTAATACAATCAAAACGATCAACAATCTTTCCGCTTTTAACACGATACGTCTCGACTCTTTAAAATCGGGAACTGCTGTGACTCATCGCTATACAGCGAAACGAATACTGATGCACTGTCGGATATAACCTATAGCAAATAAAAAGTGAACATCGTCGGGTGATATAACTAGTTCACAAGTAAATGGTACTAAAATTTATTTGATTGTTCATTTAATTAACTCTTAAAAGCTTACGGAATACGTGTGAGAGAAAGTTTGACAGTCAATCCTGCACTTGTGCCTCGAGAAAAACTTTGAGTGGTCCCCATTTGACGTTGATTATAGACTTACAAGTGGTTAAAAGTAACTATAAGAAATAACTATATTAAACTGCGCTAATACCACGTTCGGTTTAAATGGAGATAGCCGGCAGCTATTTTATTTTACTGAAAATAATTTAACAAAAAAAGATGATACAGGTCTATTTAGTGGCTGATTTCCAATCTATTTATCCTCCCTTCGATATAACATCTTGCATGCTATGTGTGTGTGTGTGTACTCATGTTTTGAACAAATAAAATGATCCCTCTCTCTCTCTCCCTTCCTATCTACCATAATATTTGGCTTGTAGTAGCTGATAGCTATAACTCAGTTTCTTTTCTGCGATCACTCAAATACTGTTTTTTCACAATTCACATCATAAATTATGAAGAATCACCTAAAAGGATCTAACACCAACACCATGTTTGTTTAGTCCACAAGGTAAACAAAACAAAAGATCCCGTGTAATATGAAACCAACATCAACACTATATCCTTAGACCGCAACATCTCCGGTAGTGGTCAGAGCCTCAACCGCTCACATATTTGATGCGTATTACTTGACCAACATAACTTGAGACGCGATGGAATTTGGAACTACGATTGAAATGTATTGAATTTGAAGGGTGTATGTCGTATGATGTTCTAAGCGAGCAGCGCCACGCCGGTTTCTCAAGTTATGCTGGTCAAGTAGTACTATGTTACACAACGCTCGGATAGCCGTTACCCGTACGTAAGACGTCATCATTGCCCAATCGGTCATTGTAGTGTGACACGTACCAATTATTGCAGAATTATACTTTTGATGGTTGAACTGTTTTATGAATTATGGAAATTTAAAACAAAGAAGTTATTTCTGAATGTATTTTAGTTTTAACATAATCAGTGTTGATTTAAATATAACATGAAATGTTAGCTCATTACATTTTTTCGACCAATAAGTGAAATTTCTTGTCATGTCGAAATGAATGTTTAGAAAATAAATTCTTAAACATTAACTGCCTCTGTATAAATTAATCTTGTGACAGACCGGGAAATACGCAATGCAGGCAGTTCGATTCTGCAACAAGTCTCAAAGAATTATCGCGCAATGAACTCTATCCACGTCAGTTATGCTCCAACGTTCCTTTTTCGAATTTTCAAACATGCAGGTCATTCTGCAAAGTTTTGTAACCAGCTTGCATTATGGAGTACGAACCTTTTTAGTAAATAATATTGCCAGTTATTTATTTTATGTGAGTAAATGCAATTAAAATCAGTCATGTGAATTTTAAATAATTTATAAATACGTACTTACCTTTTTGAATTAATTACTTAGACCCCTAAGACTAATAATCTTAATGGCATGAATTAAAATAAAATTGTATAGCGGTTTATTAAATTATAAGCTGTCGTCTATTCAAAAAACGCCAAACTACCCATTTTCAAATTCCGAGTTGCGTATTCTTTGGGACTAACTGACAACGTAGGAGTAAAATAAGTATCAGCTTATAAACAAAAAATAAAACCTGATATGCAAAGAGCTTCCTATCTAAATAATTTGAATATCCAACAGAAATAGTCACATTGAAAATATTTGCTTTCAATCGTTAAATAAAACGTGCTCTTATGTTGACATAGACTTAGAATAAAATCATAGTTCATGTAAAATCGTGAAAAATACATTACATAAGTAAATACAAGTTTCGCCGCCGATTTGCATGTCATTTAAATAAACTGTTCAAATTGCGATTATTGAAGTCATACGGTAGGATTGCTTCCGGATTTCTTAAGAAAGCCACCAGTAGAACGACACCTGTAATGAAACCGTTCTCCTGATGAAAAGGACATAATTATACAAATCTCACATGCACAAATAACCGGAGACGACAATAACAGACTATGTCATATATTTGTTATGAACGCGATTAGAACCTTAGCACTGAAGCCAATTACTCAGCCACTACGTTAATCGAGATACCTACCTACTATTAATTCAAAAAAACTATTAAAATGGATAAGCTTGATCAATCGGAAGCTGAAAGGAGGGTATCGCCTGCAAGTGACAGTGATGCTCTTCAGATCTTCTAGTTGACATTTAATTAATCTGGGCTATTGACTAAATACCTACCTACTAATTACGTTTCACACGAACATAGTAAGCGAAAAAGATAGTAATGAATCACTTCTTGCGTGTGTATGAAGTACTGTGTAATAAGAACATATACGTACATAGTCGGTATTACATAATATATATCGTGTATCATAAAGGTGTGATCATTTAATTTTACGATTATAATATGGGTCCCATTGAAAAAGTGGTTCTATTTGTTGGTCTGAATCGCATCCTTAAATATGACCACGTATTTCTAATAAACGCTGTATTATTATACAGCGCTTTACTTTTTGTTCGTTTCCGCTTCTCATTCGGCATGTTTCACTCAAAGTGAAATATCTGAACACAAAATGAATCAAAAGTAAACAATAAATTCATAAGTGAACTGAAGTCTCCAGATGAAGGCTAAAAAATGAGCGTCAAACGTGTGACATCATCTACATAGGTCTGCAATGACTGTTATCATCAATACGTTATTCCTGGTGTAGTGAATATCCCCTCGCTACCTTCTCCATGTTACTTCTTCAAAGCCTCTATAACAGGCCGAAGGATACAATTAAACCGGCTTCAGTACAATTAAATGTAAATAAACTCGTTACATAGTTACTTTTGTTTTACGATCCTGTTTTATGGGGTCGTCGCGTCCCATGACTTTATGGGTTGTTTGATCACAGCATTTATGGGATCAAGGCGCCGAGGCAAAGGCTTACAAATCTGACAAAGATTTTAATCATGATTGGTTTGAATGAAGGTTTTTCGACCTGATTTCTTTAAGAAACTGTTCTAACGCTAGCGGTGTGGCAGAGTTCTGGTCAAAAGAATTCGCCACTGGCCCATCAAATGATAAATGAGGGTAGATATTCATCCACCAAAGGAAACACAGATGAGTGAAAGGAACGGGATTTAATCACCAAACTAGTTCTCGAAGTGTTTGCGTTTTCAAACTTTGAATGCTGTGTATGCATTGATTGAATGCTTATTGTAACTAACGTAATGCCACAATAAATATTTATATATATATTATAATTTTCACGATTAATTTGCTTCAGTAACGAGCTTTTTATATTTGATAGTTTATTCGGGTCTATTTCTGCATGTGAGATTTATTATTATAATATTTTGTAACCATCGCCCACGATACAGAAGGAATCATTAGTGCAGATCTATATATAATTTGAGAGACTGGCAAAAATTTTAATATTTCCTGAACGTGATACAAATAATTGCGAACAAATTTTAAATTCTGACATGTTATATTTTGCCCACGAAACGTGCTCCACCTAGTAATTAGCATGTCGCCAATAACATTAGCACTTAGATCAGATCACGACTATCGCTAATCATGATATCGTAACAATCATCTGTTTAGCGGAACTTGATCAGGACCTATTACTTAGTAACACGACCAATATTGTTGTTAACATACACAATTTACGTGTGTATGGTGTAATATTGTCATTGTTGGTGTAGTAAGTTCTTGATGGTATTTGCTTATAATTTATGACTCAAATGATAAATGTTGAACCTAAAGAAAAGATAAGAGTTAAGGATTTAATCAATTTTTATTTCTAAAAAAAAATCTATTACTTTAACACCAAGATCACTATTTCATGAATGCAAGTGTAGGTGACCGTACGAGTTCTATTTATATTCACATTTTTCACAAAGTCAAAACGACGATACGTACAATTTTCGTGTGGGATTCATGATCAGATTTTTAGACGTACGTCACTACCTACGTACGTTATTAAGAATAATAATATGTGTAGTATAGGTATCTCGAGACGGTTATCAGTTTTAAATAAACGGGACGTAACGTAATTCAGACACCGTAAACTACCTATCACATCATCGAATTTCTTCGACGGTTCCATATTCATAATTCTCGCTGGCGATTATAGAACACGATTACTCGATTCAGTAATCGATTTAGAGCCACCAAGCTATACCTACATAAGAGCTATTCTCAACCATTTTCAACGTTATTTCCTTGATGCCGCGGTTCCGTGTGCGTGACAGATGCTTTTCCCCGTTTCTCAACTTCCTCTGATCTAGAGATAAACTAAGACTCAGTTATTTCCCAAGCGCAAGAGAACAATAGAGAAAATGCCATAAATTAAGCCTTCCTATTTGGCTTTTTATCTGTTTCGCTGCTATTAGGTAAAGAGATTTCTTAAGTATAAGCACAAAAGTATGTTACAATGCATG
The DNA here is from genome assembly GCA_963082995.1 of Noctua comes. Classification (NCBI taxonomy): domain Eukaryota; kingdom Metazoa; phylum Arthropoda; class Insecta; order Lepidoptera; family Noctuidae; genus Noctua; species Noctua comes. The sequence goes on from OY720268.1 coordinate 759,944, forward strand.
AAACACTTGGGATTTTACGAAAATTCGTTACAAAAACCGAACTGAACTGTCTCGAATCAAAAATTCGAAGACATGTGACATCTAGGCACCAACCCGCATCGGAGCCGCGTGGAGGGTTCAACGTGACAGAACATAATCACACCCTCACCCTCTCACAAAGAGGAGGCCCGCGTCCCAGCATTGGGGGAACATTACGCTGATTATGCGTTCCGTCAAATATCCTAAAAACCTGTCTGTGCACACTGACTTATAAAAAATGAAACGTCTATGACAGTCTTTCATTATTTTTGCTTATGAGCTTCATAAAACACATTCTGCAACATACTAAAGAAACTTTGAACATCTTGCCTTCTAATCACCTCGACATCATCTTCTTTACTCAGAAAAAACACAACATCACGCCTGTAATCTTCGAAGGTTTAGTCAGGGATGTACCCTATAGTACACTAGCATTTCGTCAGTGATGTTTTAGTCCAATGTAATAGGGGGCGAACCTATTGCCATCAATCGCAAATCCAAATTCCGTGGTTGTTACTGGGAAATTCCTGATGAAAAAAACCCAATAACACATTGCTCGTCCTGGAAAAGAGAAAGTCGGAATAAAGTCGTGTAACGAACCGACAAAGCGGGAACATAAAGCTTCCGGCGCCGCGCCGCGCACCGCTTTAATGAAGGACAAAGTCTGGCTAAGTTTTAAGGATCGTAGTTTTATTTCGCGTTGTTACATTACTGCTCCCTCTGTTAACGAGGTTTCCGGATACTTGTACTAAACAGTTACACTGTCCTCAAGTTGCTAAAAGCCTCATCGGAGGTTAATCTTAGGTTAATAATGATTTATAAAATAAAGAAAAAAACATTTTTAAGTTAGCCGTAAAAGCGTCCAATCTTCCCGACCGACCTTCTGTAAAAGTTTGAGTTATTATAATACTGTTGAAAAATGGGAGGGTAAATAATGGGTAAGAGTTGAATGTTTTAAGGGGGCAATTACAGTGCATAATTACAGATGTAGGTCGGGCTGTTATAAGTTATAACACTTACATATAAAATTAACAAACATTACAAACTTCAAACCAATATCTGATCTTTTTTACAATGCTAATCTTCGTTCAAACGCGAATCCTATAGGTCATAAACTCCAGGTCATCGCATATGTTTTTCTCATGAGAGCTAAACTGACTATAAACTTGAATAATTAATTCTTCTCAGACGGACATTCATTATGTCTAACATAATCATAGTTTGCTATTAGACGTAACCAAGACTTTAAAACCGGTTCGCGAACGTCACATCTACTCTCATTTTAGTTTAAAAAACACCAAAAATCCTTCTACATGCCCAAATTAACATAAACACTGACGTCATTAAACTGGACTCCATGTCACGGAGACCACGTTAATAAATGTATATCACTCACTACATTCTCACCAGTTCACCTCGAAACGTTTCGATCGACCGATCATTATAATAACAGATTATGTACACACTGATTACAATGTGCAAGTGGGCGAACGTATCTTGTTCTACTGTCTGATTAGATATTATCAGCAAATATACATAAATTATGAGGAAGAGAATGTATGTTCAGGATTAATCAGGATTGAAACGTTTAAAATTATCAGTTCCGTCCTAAAATGATTCCGCTTCGAACACTTAATGCATTCTATAATCATTTACTTTAAGATGATCACAAAACCTGATATTCTCTTTTGAAATATTAATATCATTCAAGACCAGCTAGACTGGTATATAATACATATCTTTTAAATAACAAATGTAATTATAAGTCTACATTCGCTCTTATAAGATTAATATTTACAATAACGTACAATCGTTTGTTGCAGGTGAGAGCTGCGTGGAGAAGCCGCTGGCGACCCTGTGGCGCAACTACCAGCAGTCGACGAAGCCCGACGTCGTGATGAAGCTGTCCGTCACCAACTCCGGCCTCAAGGGGTTCACCAAAGAGCACGGCCTCACCGAGTACTGGTCCCACCGCATCACCTACTGCGCCAGCCCACCGCACTACCCCAAGCTGTTCTGCTGGGTGTACCGCCACGAGGGCAAGAAGCTCAAGCACGAACTTCGCTGCCACGCCGTCCTTTGCACCAAAGAATCAATATCAAAGAAGATTACTGAGGAACTTCAAGTTAAACTGAAGCAGGCCTTAAGCGAATTCAAAAAGGACAGAATCTCAAAACAGAATGCTAGGCTCAGCCTCGCTAACAGTGTGTACGACAACCCAAGTATGCCTCGCAGAAAGATCCTGCTAAGCGTCGGAGCTATGAACTACAGACCGCCACTAGAGAGGTCGAAATCTGCTCCAAAACTGGGAGCTATTGAAGAACTATGTTCAGAAGAAGATGAAGAGGAGGCGGAGATGAACGCTAAACAGAACGGCGAGCCCTGGTCACGAACGTCTTTGACGATGGACAACTTCTATTCCTCGCAAACGCTCGACAGACGACGGCCCGATATAAAGTCCCCGAGGAAGAGTTCATGTCCCGAGGGAGTTATAAATAGAACGCTATCCGACTCTGGAAGCGGCAACGTCACCGTCTCCGATGAATTCCTGGAATTATTGGCAAAGGAGAGCCAAAAAAACGGACGTATCGATGATACTAGTCATAGTGATGGAGAGAAGGAAACGAGATTGCTAGAAGCGATCGCCGAATCGAACGAACTGAGTGAAAACGCGGTGGCTGAGGGCGACTGTAAGGCGCTGATGCAAAGTAACTACCTCGTCACGGATAGCGACGACGGATCTGTTTCTTCGGGTTGCGAGACCGCCAGCACGGTCACTGACCCTGAACCGTCATCCCTGCCCTCGTTCCCTCAGGAAGACCAGAAGGAACATTCTGACACTACTGCCTCTTATATGGAACAGAGATTTGAACATAACGATATGAGGAGCAGCAACAGGAGTTACAACTCTGTGCACATAATGAATAACCCTGACTCTAACGTTACCGAGGAGGTGAATCACGTGCCGATCGGTGAGAAGAACACCTTCAGGCGAAGGTCTACTTATCCCCCTTTGCGTGCGGATTCTAATATCATGTCAGACTTTGAAGGAAAGTTCGAGTCTCTCATTGACAATTTGACCGACGTTGAGAGCCTAAACTCGAGCACAGAAACTGAAGTGTTCAAGAACACCGGGGACAATGACAGTGCCTGCAGCGACGAGTCAGGGTACTCTGAACTATTAGATGGCAAAGAGAGTATCATCGGTAACACTATAATGGTCTAAGTTTTGCAAACTGTAGCTGCCCCTTTCCGAGTGTTAGTTTTCAAAGAAAATTAACGTCGCAAGGACAAGTAACGCTCCTATGATCTCTATGGGGGCGGCAGCCATGTTGAGAACTGTCGAATTATTTCAGAATAGAATTAGAAATTCAATGTTCTGGCAAAAACAATGCACGTAGATAAATATTATTGTGAATCCTTTTGGGTTTATTAGGGTATAACTTACATGTAATGTAACAAAGGTTCTTTTTGGGTTATTGCGACGAATTTTAATGATTGAGTCGAGGCAGCCAGTTCCTTGTCAGGATTGTTAATATCATTAGTAGCTGGTTGTCAGTCTCTGTAGTGAGTTAGAAACGCACCGTTTTCTTTGTAAATAACAGGGTACAATAGTACTTCATCCAGTTGTCGTATTACTATGTTTAAATATTTGTATATATTGTAATTTAAGTTCATGTATTAGATGAAATTTATCGGAGATTTTATTTGTAAATGATTTAATATAGTTACTTTATGGATGCGAACATCTGTTTTGTTTTTATCTACATATATTTATTGTTTATAGTAAGTATATTCGTCGAGGTGGCTGTAGGCGGCAGGCAGGTAGTGGGTGCGGGTACGTTTAGATGAAATGTATACATGTGCTTATGCAGGCGCGTGGGGTCCTAGGGCAAACAGCTACACAGTACTATTATGTTTACATTTTGTCCGCACGTAGACCCTCGTAAATACTGTCGCTGATAAGTTTGCCTCTTCGATTAGTTTCTGTTGGCTACACACAACCTCCAGCAGCGCAATGAACTAATACGCTTCATGGAAAGATGGAGCAGTAGTGTTAACAAGAATTAATCTGCAAATTGGAACCACAAACATTAATGATTTCTAAAATTCACTTAAAATAAAAGTAGAATATAGTCCAGTGCCCCATCTCGCCATTGAACAGTCACTCAGCAATGCCCTGATCACGAGCAGTCTATTCGTACTTACGCATTCCATTCGCACGTGTCTCCACGATACTGGCTCATCCTCATCCTAATCATATTTGTAGCGGAGGATATTTTTTCGATGAAAAATAAATAATTTAAAAATTAATCATTGTTATTTTATTTTGTTTCATACCGATATGATAGTGATTGTCTATTCATTGATGTGTTTTCATTTTCTATGACCTTGTTCATCTACAACAGTATTATAAGCTTCGTATTCCAGTCTCAGTAATCCTATACGGGGTGGAAAGCAAACGGTTACCACGTATACGTTACATCATTTTGAGCCCCCACATAGATATTTTTCATCACCCATTCATTTCATCTATGTATCATGACTCAGAATGATGTACTGAATACGCGGTAACAGTTTTCGCGTCGGTGTCCCTTCCACCCTATATATCACAGCTGCTGTCGCTTTGTCAGCTATATTTTTATTAAAGTTCACGATTACAACGATTCAAGATAATTGTGAAAGCATGAGTAGGTACTACAATCGTAAATAGCTTGCACGTTGATGAAATTGATAATAAAGATTTTGTATAAATATTATTACAATAAAGCTGCAATATAGCATTATATTGGTAATTAAACCATATAAGAGTTACATCAACAAACGTTGAAACAATCTATCTAATTTATTGAATTAACTGAACGCCTGTTGCCGCACTAAGTAACTAATCTAAGTTACGAACAAAAACAAAAAAGGTATGGAAATATAATTCGTCGTAATGGACGAAGTCATTTAATTACAATTAGTAAGGACAGCTCAGCTAGTCTATATGATTGGCGTCGAATAGGTAGAGAAATTAATTGTTTATTAAATTGACACACTATGCCAATTTGAATGAGTTGTGATTTGAATATAATATAAACTATAAAGTTGGTAAACAAATAGTTTCCCCGACTCAAATAACTCAGTTGAATCTTGGATCAAAAATTGTATAGGCAATAAGGTTCGATCCCACTCGCCTTAGAAAAGTCGAGTCATTGAAATAAGTCTGAAAGTAAAAACAAAGGAAGACTAGCGTCTTTTAATTGGATCATTCACGAAGTAAGTATATTAACAAAAAATAAAAACGAAAGTGCAATTCAGTTTTCAAAAGTTGCAACTTCAAAGTGATTTGCATCCTACGGCAACTGCAACGAGTTATCGTCACTATGGTCATCGGAGTACGTAAGTATTTCGTAAGTATGTTTTACATTTTATAAAGATAATTTTCACCTGCTAACAAGTGTGTGGGAAAAAAGGGTGGAAGTCCTTTGTCCTACAGAATGACAATATGCTAGATACATCGAAGGATAGTGTACATTTTCTCCTTATTTAAAGAGAAATCCTAGTATTGAGCAACGATTGATTTAGAAGAGAGTAAATGTACTTGCTCTTTGCAAACAGACTTATGAATTAATTATTATTCTTTCATCACTCACGGATGCTGCTTCGGTGACATAACCGCATCCATACAATACCCTCAAGAAAAAGGCATAAAAGGCATTGAAAGAGGTGGCAGTTATTTCTTTTGTCGATAAGTTCTAACTGCTAATCGAAAGACAAAAATAAAATATCCAATTAACTGTTTCTACGCGTATTAAACAATTCAGTGTTAAATAAATAGAGACTCAAAGAATTTACCACACACCTGCGAAATGTACGATTGATTTATTGGTTTCTACGAGAGAAATCGACTTATTTACATTAGAAACAATCTCAGCACGTTGGTAATGTTACTAGGGACTGTTTTTCCGTGAACAAGTGCAATGTGTTCTTTTACATCGTTCTTCAGGAAACTCGTAACACTGCAGTTCTATTTCCGTTCGAAGGAGGAAAAGTAGGCTTTACCTGTTGGTAAACGTTCTATACAAAAATGGGAAACAAGAAAGAACTATTTATATTTAAATAGGTAGCTGGGAATTACCATCAGTGGTGTCTACTGTTGCCATCGGGGGGAAAACCTGGATGAGGCTGGCACAAGAACGTGGATATTGGCATAAAAAGGCCTAATCTCAGAAGTGTGTGTAATTCAGGCTGTGGATGATGATGATAATGGTATGTAACCTGTACGGACGGGTTCGAAACCCCGATAGTGGGTGCGTTACTATGTGTAATGTGTTTCATCACCTCTGCTCAAAACGGTAAAAAAAATATCCTAAAGAACCATCAGCTAGAACCAAAAGATCGAAGACTTTTGACATCCACCGACCTGTATGGGCCGGTGTGGTGGATTATCACTCACTCTCTTTCTTAGACAGGAGACCTGCCACTCAGCGAGGGCAACGTTACAGACCTAACTGCACGACAAAACTCTATCCCAAACTTGAAACTGTTTTGAGTACGCAGCCATTAGGTAAAACTGCCAAAACGATAAATATTATGTAATAAACGCTGATAAACTTGCTCGTAACCCTAAACATTGATTACCCGTCATCGGTCAAATGAATGTGCGCAAAAAATAAATAATGGAGTAAAGATGCGCACTGATATCGCGCGTCCGATCGGCAAGGAAACTGTGTTCGTGTCTAATTGCTGGAATCACTACGATTTATCTTCGAGAAACTAACGCAAATCATAATGTTTTTGTAAGTATTGGTCTTGAATGATTAGGTATTATAAAGAATTGCGGTATGAGGAATCTATTGAGGAAAACTTTTGTGTGGTAGGTTAGTATCTTACTTGACCTACTCGGTTAAGGAAAATAAAATCCTCGTGACAATTTGCTTGGTAATTGGTTGATTACGGATCAACCTGATAGGCAGTAAGTAACAGTGATTACCACAGAGCCCTTTATCGTGCAGTGAAAGTTCAGCAAAGGTACACCGCGCTTTAGCAGATGGATTGGTGGCCGCAGTTCCTAAAGAACAGACTGGCGCAATTCAGTAACCATTTTTTTAAGGTACTCGTAGGTACTGCAGTATTGGCCTACGAAAAAATGATATTTTTTATACTGACTTATCCACCAAATATTACGTGTCAAGATTTCAGGCAGTAAAATTGACCGGCGCTAAGTGGTCTTCCAAAATATGATATAAAGGCTTGAATATAAAAAATACAACCTTTCAAGAGCCAAGTTTGTCGACCTCGTGGATACAGGTACGATATGACCTCACTCTTCCGAAGGCAGGCAGAATTCGTACTGCAACAAAAGTAATCACTTTTTTGGGTATATCTACTTAATTATGCCGATTATGGGCCGCACAGCCTTCGTTTTTTGCGAGCCAATTATTTTACAGTTGTGTCGGAGGTAAAATATTAATTTGTGTGTAAAGATGCTTTTGAAAAGGCTGTCTGTTTAAAGTTAATAGTGATCTTTAAATGGGCGATTAACTTTTAATCGTGTAAGTCAAGTGTCATTGCACGCAGAAGAATTGAAAGCAGGCAGTAAATAGTATAACATTAATATTGTGATTATACACTGAACATTTAGTCCCACAATATTCTTCCTCTATAAAACCATTAGTTTAGTAACTACATCCATGAAGTTATGTAAATGGAGAGCTAACACTAGTCGTTTGGTGCAAAGCTGTTGGATCAGAAGACTTTTTTTTTCGTCGTTGATCGACCAGCCATGAGTATGGAATATCAAATACTAGCTTGTGCCCGACACTTCGCCACCGAAATTATCCCACGGGTACGTACTACTGTGATCAAAACCATTCTATGTCCTAACTCAGGTCATGGTCTACCAGTCCGTCAAATTTCATAGAAATCTTTTAAGGTGTAAAGAGGTAATCAGTCTGTTAAGGTGTAAAAAGAGTAACTAATTTTAGTATGGATGCTTTGTGTGATCATTTTCGAATGGTCGACATCGATCAACTGCAGTTTACACCTTTTTACAATACCAACATCTGTTGACAACGATCACCCACGCTCTAGCAGGTACTCCATGTCTTCTCAACTCCATGGCTGGTGGAATATTACCGGGTATTATCTCCCCTGCTATTAACTGCGCCGCGGAAGCGGATGCTGTGAGTTCGATTCCCGGTTCGGAAAGTGAAACCATTCTGTTTTATGGCAGGGTTTATGTATCGTCGTTTATCTTTAAAGTTTAAGTTTATTTAAACTTAGCACTAATCTAAGTTTGTTGATATGAATTAAAGATCCAAGGAGCAGTAACCATAGGAACATTGACCCAGTAACGTGGATTCGAACCCAGGCAGATACTTTTCAATTGTTTTATTAACCACCATTCGAAGGGTGACATCAGGTCATGTGGTCAGACATGTAACATCAGGTAGATTATGGCCTTACTTCCACTCACTGAGGGTGGCTTTTGTCCTAGCTGATTACTTGTTAAAGATCCACAAATAATTTGTTTCTAGTGTTGATATCTTTAAACATGTTTCCGTCTAAACTCACGAATTAGTTTGATCCTTTATCGACACTTGTAATTATGTAGAAGACGGAGCTCTTTAATTCCCGAATCGCTTACCATATTTTAGGGAATCGATCGGCCCAATTCTTTCAGTGACCCGATTTCTTGTCACGCTAATAAGGAGCCCCTTTATATGCATTAGATCCCCTCCAGACCTTACCACATAAAAGGTAAGTGGAGAAGGCACACTTTATTTGTAAAACCTGGTCCAAGAGTTGGGCAAAATCGAAAATATAAATGTTGTTGTTGGTGAATTAAGATTTAGATGTTTTTCTTATTCTTCCTTTAACTGTTGACATGTCAAAGTCTATCGCAGTCTTGAATCCCATTTACTCTAATGGCTATACCGAAAAACTGCGTTTGGACTTAAGTTTTGGTACTGTTTTTATGCAGTTGCCATTACTGCGTCGAAACCATCAATTGTGAAGTCAGTGTGCAGTATAGCCTATCGTATCCGGACCGGCTGCAAAGGCTGTGAAGAAAAAACAAAAGTAAAAAAATAACCACATACATACTGTCCCCCGACTGCACTTACAATATCATAAATCGAAATCGGCTAAGGCGTTTACATTACAAGTTATCTTGGAATAAGAATTTCCGCACATACATACACGAACACTGAAGACATAACACTCTTTTTTTAGGCAATCGTATAAAAAGGGTACAGTATAAAGTTAATTGTTAACAGACTGTACCACCTGTTGTGTCTTACAAGGAGGTATTGCATGGCCCCGTTAAGTGTACTGATTGACAAACGTGTCCCCTCTGTGCCGTTCTATCGGCTGACAGTGTCACGCAGGTGAGCCGTCACGCTCCGTTGGCGATCTGGAGGTGACATGCGGAGTTTCGGTTGTGAGGTACAAGTATTGCTGTTGTTAGGTGGTTTGGTAAACAAAATAATGTATTTCAAAGCCTTAGGTTGGTTACATCTTCAGATCTTTTACAGTTTATTTAAATATTTACATGCATAATAAACACCTGTTTAGATATAAAACTGGTAAAATGTAAGTGTACTTTTAGGTCCACCTCTGCGTAACCCTTCGGAGATTACAGGCGTGATGTAATGTGTAGAGATATGAAATTCTAAAGTCGCAACGGCGCCGGCGTTTTGATACCGAAATAGAGCAATGGTGGTCAAATAGTAGAGCAGCGGTGACCCAGTGGTGGCGACTCAAACGGATGGTTCGAACCCAGGCAGGCACATTACTTCGTGTAATTTATTTCATCACCACTGCTCTCAAAACGGTGAAGGAAAACATCGTGAGGAAACCGGCATGTCCTGGAACGAAAACATGTGACATCTACCAACCCACACTGGACCCGTTTGGAGGATTATAGTCCATTCCCTCTCATACACAGGAGGTCGTGTGTCCCAGCAGTGGGAACATTGTAAGCTGATTATGGTCAATTAGTAACGGAAACTGAAGTATGGCACTAACTACTCCCGGATGCCCGAGAGTCTGACCCGGTCCGGGAGTCCAGACCATTCATGTAGTACATTCAAAATTGGAATTTTGTTCGTTTGTAAGCGCAGTTGAAAACGGCTGAACCGACTTGGTTAATTTTTTTAAAGTTCTTAATAGTCCGAATCTGGTTTTAGGGACAGAAGAACTTATTGGAAAAGTTGATATAACAGGACTAAGTCTGTCGGTTCAGCTAGTACAATAATAAAGCCCCTTCTGCTGTTATTAATACTCTACAATTTTACTTTTAATCTGACATTTTCAATTAACTAATCAGTTCTAAACCGGAACAACAATTTTACAGCGAACACTCGATCCATCGACTGCTGAATGATTAAGAAGCTACATGTTGTGTCGCCTGTTGCCACGGAGACGCCCTGGTTCGGTTCCCGGCCAAGGAAATCCACCGTATTGACCGGTCACTTCAAATGAAAGGTACGGAAGCCATTAGATAGTCGATGGACATGTGTTATGGTGGAATGAATCATTCATTAATTCTGATACAGTGAGGAAATGGTTCTCATGAATTTGAACATTAGTGTTCTGTGTTTTGATTTTTGGTTAATAAAATGGGATTCATTTAAAAAGTCTGACAACCAGTCTTACCAAGGGGTATCGTATTACCCAGTACTAACTGGGTTGTGGAGGTCAGATAGGCAGTCGCTCCATGTAAAATACTGGTATTCAGCTGCATCCGGTTAGACTGGAAGCCGAGCCCAGTATAGTTGGGAAAAGGCTAGGCAGATGATGATGAAAATGGGATTCATTTATTGTTACAGTTTGAGGATTTGGCGTGAACACGAGAGTCTATCGTTCTGGAGTTCATACTGTTTATAGTCGACGGATAAGAGAAGACTATTAGGCAGTGCGTTAGGTTGGTTTTTTAAGTTCGAAAGTCCAGTTCTTCGCGATTTTACCTACCTTACTTAGAAAACCTGATTGATTGCGACCCAATTGATTCATGATTCAGTTATTCGCACGTTAAGCGCACTGGCGACTTACTAACTGTCACTACTTCGTTAGCTACCCTTAGCACACTAAGGGGAATTAAGGATCGCTGTTGAATGCTTTATGCCGCTCCTGTACCGAGACTTGAGCTAGGTAGACAGGGGTAAACACCATGAAACAAAAATATCAAAACAAAGATAGATAAGTGGGTAAGTTTTATCTGCAATAATAAATTGGATTCCTGATGAACCATTTACCAAGACAACTGAAATAAACTCTATGAATATTTATGTGCTAAAGCAAATTCTAAACCTATCCTAATCTGTGAGCTAGCATTTAGCCATTGTAGCAAAATGTCATTAACCCGCAGTGGGGCCTCTCGGAATTTAACACGAGTCGCATAACGGGCGTGTAGATAAAACAATGAAAATTTCGCAAAAATAATGCTGAATTTGAACAAAGGCTCATTTTAGCGCCCAATGCGGAACTACGCCATTGAATTTTTATTCCAACATCGTGTATGTATGAGAATATGTATGACAGGTGGCAGAATACGAGATTTAGTGAAACAGCAGAGATTTGTGTGTGCATACAGAAATTAGATTATTTAAAATCCTGCCGTGAATGCTTGATTGCTAAGAGTCAGGTTTTTCCCTTAAAAACAAATTGCCTCTGGTACAAAGTACAACCTGCATTTGTTTACGACGATGTATATTAAATATTTCAATGACGGGTTTTTTTAATATTCTGCTGTACCAAAGTGTGCAGCACATGTCCCAACCCACCTAATTGATCAACGGGAAGGTACTGATGCTCATTATGCATGCGAAAACTTGGTCATAACTGATTAACAAGTCGTGCCCCGGTGCAGGGCCTGGTTTTCTATGTTTGGTTATTGAAATCTGAAGCCAATCCTTGAGGCAAAAACTATCTTGTTCTAGTAGATATCTCTTGCTGGACCCACGACGTGGCTACCTTCGACCCGAGACCACCTGATGTGGAGTTCCATATACTTGGCAGCAGTGTTAAAGTAAAAATAAACCTGCATAAAACCTGCTTACTTACCGAATCGAAGGTCAAATAAACGCGGGTTAATACAAAAAAAAACTTGTAATGGCAATTTTAGTTTTTTTTTTTGTATAAATTAGTTATAACTATAGAGCCGTGCTACGGTGCTAAATAGTAAAGTAATGGCAACATAACGCTGGCGCTGTTATAATTGAGAATGTTAATTACTTCTTTTCGATACTTGCCGTGACATCTTTTAACACAAACAAAAACTAATTTTATAAGTAGTTCACTAGATGGCGCTAGTTTATGGTGGTTCAATAGTTTAAAATTATTGTTTCTGCTTTCATTTTATTTTTTACAGCGTAGTATCGGAAATACTTTTCATAAATATATATTTCACATCAATGTATGCTTTTGAATTAAATGAAATACCTACTGTGTTTACTACCATCTGTAGTTTTATTTTAACACCACAACACTTTGTTCAAGTTTTCAAATATTTCCGCTAGATGTCTTTGTTTGCAAGATTGTCAGTAAAAGTTACAAACTTGTATAGATGTCGCTGGCTACCTGGCTAGCACGAAGGTAGTAAACTGATTCAAAAACACAAGAAGAAGTTCCGGCAGGCAAGACTAATGAGAGCGTGAGGTCCTGGGTTTGCACCCTGGGTTCGAATTCTAGGGTTGGGCATAGCGTCCTAACGTCATTGGATTTTCCGTTAGGATATTCATCAGGTAAGACCCAACTGCTTGAGACCACGGGCCACCTACAAATTATACATCGGGAGTCGCTGGCGAACTGTGAATGCACTGTTATCAGTGCAAGGGTTGATACCCTGGAGGGCAAATAGCGTGATAATAAGTTTAAATAGATGTCTCCATCTCAATAGGTACTCTTATTTTTTTGGAAACATAAATCTCTGCTATTTCATTCGAACTCCGCATTGGGGCACCGGCACCGTGTCGGCCGCCTACAGACATGACTACAATCGCGTAATTTACAGCATCTCTGAACTACCGAATTTTAAAACGTCCCGAAATCAAAACTAATGTAATTTCCACGGTTCACAAAGAGTTTCCTCGAAGCAAGGTGCTGCTGCTCCTAAAATGTTTTAAAACAACGCTTTGGCGACAATAGACCATAAATTTGATGAAAACAAGTGTCCTTTGAATGCTCACAGGTATTGAAGGTAAATGCTCCGGTAGCTGCTTGAATGGTAAATATTTTGGTCAGCCATTGTAACCTGACTGTGGAACCCGGCGGGGTGTTGACGCGCTCAATACAGGTAAATTGACAGGTTGTCGGGTTGTAAAATGGATCGTGATGTAATTGTTACATGAGAAGTTGTCCTTTTAAAATTTAACATGCTTTTTGTGAGGAGAGTTACAAATAGGTTAGGTACTATTTTTTTTTTTTTAGAAACCGGATTTCTTGCACGAAGCAGCAGTTCTGTGTTGCAGCTTTGAAATATATAGATTTAGTATATTAGGTCCACACAATTATGAGCAAACCAGCAATTGAAATGATGACTTTCAAGTTGATAATCTTCCAGTATCCTGTCGACCGGTCGTTATTGCAACATCTGACTCGGGCGCCTTTTACGAGACAAGTAGCAATTCACTAATGGCTCAGCGGTTTGCATAAATAAAGCATAGATAGGTACTGTTGGAGTCATCAGACTGTTAGCATTGTCCCAACTCCTCAATTTTTAATTTGCCACGCTACCGTTGGCCATTATTGCCCGACTAGCAATCAGGTGAGCTTCATTAACTGAAGTGACAAAAACTCGAGCGTGGCAGTAAGGTGTGACAAATTGACCGCCCACGAATCTATTGGAGCTGCACAATTGCACATTGTGCAATTGATTGTGCAAAACTGTTGGTGCACAGGACAATAGCACGAAAGGACGTGTTGGGGTTGTTCTACAGGTAGTAAAAATGTTATGTGAAGTCGGTACGTGAAGGACAAAAGATTAAAATAAGACTAAGGAATCAAGTAGCGATAACTGCGATAACTATATTTTTTTCAACAGGATTTCCTATTGAAACTAATACTACTTTGAATTGGGTAACTTCTGGTCGCAGGTTCCAAACAAACGAAGTTTTAAGGGGCCGTGCACAAAATCAACCCGTTTTGAACAATTTTGATCACTACTTGTGGAAAACACAAGAAGAATTTGAAGTTTCTTTTTTGATATTATTAGAGTCGAATTCTTATTCTTGTAGATAGCTTGAACAAATGTTTAAACTAATGCATGTATTAATGGCAATCACCCATATTCAAAACCCCTTTTCCGCAAAAGTAACGAGCGAGACATGTTTGAGCTTCGCTGAACAAAAACCTACAAAATATTCTGAACATTAAAAATTATTAATAACATCATTATATGGTCTACTCACATATGAACCACAAACATTTTTGACTTCAATACGAAATATAGCAGAAAAAAAATGTTGAAAAAACGTAATTTTTGGAAAACGTCTTCACAAATAAGATTTTTTTTTTTTACATTAAAAACACTTTAAAGAAAATTTAAAAATTACACATTAGTCTTAAGGTACCCTTTTAATAGAATCTAAATTTTATTTTATAAATAAATAATAACTTCATTTCGTAAATTAAAGGCAAAGTTAACTATATAATCGACCGCGCATTCGACTTTGCGCGGTCCGCGCAAAATCGTTCAATTAGTAACTAAATAGTTAACTTTGCCTTTAATTTACGAAATGAAGTTATTGTTTATTTATAAAATAAAATTTAGATTCTATTAAAAGGTTACCTTAAGACTAATGTGTAATTTTTAAATTTTCTTTAAAGTGTTTTTAATGTAAAAAAAAAAAATTCTTATTTGTGTAGACGTTTTCCAAAAATTACGTTTTTTCAACATTTTTTTTCTGCTATATTTCGTATTGAAGTCAAAAATGTTTGTAGTTCATATGTGAGTAGACCATATGATGTTATTAATAATTTTTAATGTTCAGAATATTTTGTAGGTTTTTGTTCAGCGAAGCTCAAACATGTCTCGCTCGTTACTTTTGCGGAAAAGGGGTTTTGAATATGGGTGATTGCCATTAATACATGCATTAGTTTAAACATTTGTTCAAGCTATCTACAAGAATAAGAATTCGACTCTAATAATATCAAAAAAGAAACTTCAAATTCTTCTTGTGTTTTCCACAAGTAGTGATCAAAATTGTTCAAAACGGGTTGATTTTGTGCACGGCCCCTTAAACATATTTAGGATATCAAACTAGGTATTTTAAGGGCTATGAGGGACAGACAAGCTTTGCTGACCTTGCAGTTAGGTAGGAGAAAAAACATCATCAGGCAATTACCTAAAGGACTTGTACGTACACACACACCAAACCGAACCAGCTAATAGAATCTCCATGTCTGATCTATTAATAGGTAACTAAAATAAGATAAGTGAGGGTAAGAGATAAGCTAATAAATAAAACAGTTGCCATATTTCAGCCACTAGTAAGTGTGACGGATATCTGCGCGTACGCTCCTCGCCCCGCCCGCGCGCCCTACCTGACCCCGCGCTGTGACCAATCGCACACGTTTTCGCACTTTGCATTTATTTGGAGCCTACGTCTTGCGCGGTCACTAAATATTAAAAAAATGTGGATTCAAACCTGACTACCTAGGTGATAATAAAGCTACGTCGTATTTCGTTATAGTGCACTTTTTATTTTAGGTCGGTGTCATTCTCTTGCTTGCTCGTGTTCTGTTTCTCTGGTACGCAAACAGGACTTTGACAGATATTGTAATAGATATCTGTTCGCAGTCTGTGTCGCTCGGTTGGACCGCGTCTTACTTTTTGAAGAGTTTTCGTGACAAACCCGGTCGTTTTAGTTTCTTAAGTAATTAGGTAGCTACCTGTAAGTTTGACACAAGATAAAAGAGGCCAATCCCAGCAGTGGATGAAGTCGGGCTGTGAATGATGATGATGTCGTTTTTATTAACAACTGGTTATCCAAAAGTGGTATTAAGACGCTGACGCCTCACCACAATGATAAAGCAACGTTACGCACTTGTGCAATCTTTGAATCGCAGGTTTACCAAAGAGGTTGACTTAAATAAAAAAAACAAGCACAAATACTGGCCTCCCTTCACTCCTTCAACTTCTCAGACACCCGCTCGTTCGTCTTCCTACCCAGTTCGCCTAAAATTTTAGAATATTGGATCCGAAAAAATATAATACGCGTTCCAAACCAGCGCAGCAAGAAGACGTCATTATCAACGATGTGTGTCCATAAATTCGATGCAGCGAGCCTTCTTCACAATAACTCCGTGGAAGTCAGAGGCTTGCGGAGTCGCGGCGGGCTAACCCAAAATGTAAGTAGAGCGAGTACTGTTAACCTACTGTCTCCACTCTGACTTGAACAACAACTGGAACAACGCTATTGTTTATTTGTTTCTTGAAGAATGTTTTTTTAGTAAAAAAGGAAGTCTTGCTGTTGTGTATTTAGATTTTAGCAGTGGCTATCGCAAAGACATGGGTCAAGATTATGATTATGCTATCATAGTTTTAAGACAGTTGATATATCAAAAAACTGTAAACAAAAAAGTTTCCTATGCTTTTTGGAAACTAAATTAAAAATTGTTAAGTAATTAGGCTCAAATAAAACACTCAATATAAAATTTAAATTAACTATGCACCGATAGCAAACAAACGGAAGGAATGTTCACTAAGAGAAGCCTAGATAAGACATGTGACGTAAAAAACAGTTTACCCCAACACTTAAACCGGCATTCCTGTAAACATTAAGCAAAGAACCTAGACTCTACGTTACCAAAATATTAGAATATTTAACGGCAATTCGCAATAAACACACGCCCAATAAAACTTTGCCGCCTTTATGACCGGTAACGGCAATTATCTCGTTCGAGCCTGTTTCCTTAACTGTACCCACAGATATACAAACAAAAACTCATAAAACTTTAAAAATAATCCTCATAAAACATGTGTTCAAGACTTTTTGGTCAATTGCTTTTTTAAATAATTAAAAAGTAAATAGAGCTGTCATCATGCGTTCTATTTTTGAAAGAAATTTCGATAATGTTCGTCTTTGTTGTTTGGGTGAAAGACTTTCATGTTTTGTGTAATTTGTTTCGCCAATGTTGGGCAACATGTGTTAGCCAGTGTTGGTGAACTACAATGATTATTGTGACAAATGGTTGTGTATGACATGATTGTTTTACTTACATTATACTCAAAGCTAATATAATAGACTGTTAATGTTCCTTAAGATGCGTTAAAGATTTTGTGGGAGAAGAATGTACACAAAAATGTCTAAAAACATTGACTTCCTGGGCATGTGCTGAGGAATTTATGGAACTTTTATGACCAGCCTGTGACTTTGTGACATGTCAATTTTTCAACTCACTGATCCTGAGTAAATGTTCATCTATGGTAAAACTTTAACCTTTATATTTTGGATGAAACTTAACATCAACGTTTCGTTTACGTTTTTACCGGGGTCAACTGGGTTGAAACGTTCATGACTGTCTGACTACATCGTTAAATTTTATCTGCTATGCCCAGTAATCCATCCAGTAAATCCACAGCAGCTCCTATATAAATAATTTGGTGTAACGCATGATCAAGTACGCGTGAGTGTCGCTTGTCGCACTTCGCGCACCGCGCAGGCGCACGGGATACCGCGCGCGCCACCGACCGCGACGTGCGTGCGCGCACGTCTGCCAACACACGCGGCTTACTTGCTGAAGTATTTGTTTCAGGATATGTGTTGAGCATATCATCATCATCATCATCATTTCAGCCGAAAGACGTTCACTGCTGGACATAGGCCTCCCCCAAGTGTCGCCACATTGACCGGTCCCGTGCGTCTCGCATCCAGCGGATCCCTGCAACCTTTACGAGGTCATCGGTCCACCTAGTGGGAGGCCTTCCAACGCAGCGTCTTCCGGTTCGCGGTCGCCACTCCAGAACTTTTCGGCCCCATCGGCCATCCGTTCTGCGAGCAATGTGCCCTGCCCACTGCCACTTAAGTTTGGCTATTCGTCGGGCTACGTCGGTAACCTTGGTTCTCTTGCGGATCTCCTCATTTCTGATTTGATCACGCAAGGAAACACCGAGCATAGCCCTCTCATTGCTCTTTGGGTGACTTTAAGCCTTCTGATGAGGCCCATTGTGAGCGACCACGTTTCGGTCCCGTATGTAATCACTGGCAACACACACTGGTCATAGACTTTCGTCTTGAGACACTGCGGTAAGTTGGACGAGAAGATACCACGCAACTTCCCGAACGCTGCCCAACCGAGTCGGATTCGACGATTGACCTCTTTCTCGAAGTTAGACCTACCTAACTGGACCGCTTGTCCCAGGTAGACATAATTGTCTACAACTTCGAGTGTAGAGTCTCCGATCTTGATAGGAGTGGGTGTTACATGGGCATTCAACATGACTTTGGTTTTGTCAATGTTCATTTTAAGACCCACTCTTTCAGAAGCTCTACTGAGTTCATCGAGCATTGTACTGAGGTCCTCCTTGAGCATATCGTTTAGGCAAAATTTAAGATACCCACTGTATTCATCAGCTATCAGAAGAAAATAATGTACCTAACCCCATGACTTAAGACGCATGATTTAAGACGTCACTGAGAAGTGACGTCTTAAATCATAATGACTTAGTTGTCAATTATGACTAGACAAACGAACAACGGTCAGTTGTCATTAGTACATTTAAATATCTTTGCGTTGAGAACATTCTGTAGACCAAGAAGAATTAGTATTCTTTGTTAAAGAGTTCAAAGCTCATCATCGTTATATATCATCCTAGAGCCGACCACTACTAACATACCTTGGTTTCTTCATGGGATTCCCGGCTACTCTCACCGTGCTGCTACTGGCGTCATCATGGCATGAGTGCTTGTGTCATTGCAGGCAGGATATTTTGTCGTTGTCGTCGTATTTTGTTTTGTCTCCGGGATCGCAAAGCACTTGTGATATAACAGATATCGTTGCAGCGATGCAATAGCACGCTGGTTTGACACCCAATAAAACCGACTTCAAAGTCAGTTAACGAAAGCCCCGTTCACTTCGCAGGTACGTTTCTCTCTTTCTTTCTTTCAAATATACCGAAATTCTCATAACCTCGTTAACGAAAACTATCCACTCGACATAGAACCGAACAAGCCGATCAAAATTGCTCCAGTAGTTCCGGAGATAGTGCTAACAATAGAACAAACAACTTTTAGCGCTCCAATACATTCTGTCCTGTTATGGTCAAAAGCTATTGTTTCAAAAAAAGGTAACATCTCTACTTTGGCGGCTTATATACCAAATTATCGTCGGACTTTGCCGAAACCATAACTGCCACGACATAAGGTTGAAATCCACTTATTGTTGTTCGTGTTAAGTTTGCAAGGGCAGTTACGGTTAGCCTTAGATTCTGTCATGGTGTATATTGCAGGTGCTATAAACAAACAAATAGAGCTACCTTTCTGCTGATGCCTTTAAGCTCTTTGTTCGCGATAGTACTGTGTATGGTCGTAAAATTAATTGCATTTGGTATCTTTTGTTTAACTGTTTATGTAGTCTTACTGCGTGTCAAAGTCGGTGGAAAGAAATGGGGAATCTCGAAGTGAAAACCCTTCAGTCACATTTTGTGGGCACCGAAAGCGAAACAATAACAAGCTCATAGCTTTAAACCGCTACGTCGCTATTTGGCTCCAGTCTTAGCTTGTGATCTATTAAAACCAATATTTCGATTTCAGTAAATGTAGACCACAAAGACCAAGCAGACTGAAGTGTGGACCAGGCAGGCACTGCTCGTAGATCACAACTCGTGCTTCTAGATTGGAATTTATCGGTTAGGGATTTATGAAGGCCTTTGCCCAACAACTTTGTCGCTACGCTTTGATGGAATATTGACATTATTGTTTGCTGATGATCTTCATCATCCTGCATAGCACTTCACTCAATCGCACACCATTCTTCAGTACAGCAGGTTCATACCTAGCTTTTTGTTGGTAAAAGGGAAGCCATACTTATTCAGCGGCTGGAGCCAGCTGGAGAGAACTTAAAGTCCATACAATAAAAGCGAATATCCTGACACAGTATTGTGTCGCGTTGTTCGAAGCGAATGACGACATTTTCGCATTTTATTGTATGGAACCCAATTCCGCGTTGATAACTGTCGTCACTCCTTCTATAAGTACAAGTTATGCAATTGTTCAGTAGCACCTCTTAGCAACAAGGTCCCAGTAGTCACAGTTAAAAAGTCTCACCCGGCACAAACGTCTCTTCATAACGCTCATCACACCCAACTAACATAGTTCCTGACTCCAAAGTGCGGATTGTAAATCTTGCGGTCATTTGTAGCCGACGTATTGATGCTCGTTGCTTGGATTTGTTGATGCAGGATATGAAAGCAATGGTGCCGTAAATTAAGCCTATAGATGGTTTTACTGAATTAAATACTGTGGGTTTGTTTAATTGAACGGTACGAATGTATTTTGGACTATGATAGAGTAACGTGGAACTGCTGCCAACAAAACCAGATTTTTTAATTTCTTTGTTGGTCCAAAAGTTGATTGAAAATATTCCTAGTGCATCCTATCCTAACCATTATTATAAATGCGAGAGTAAGTTTGTTTGTTACCTTTTCACGCCTAAACTACCGAACCGATAATAAAATTCTGAAATTTTGCATATACTTTGTCAGGTGTACATAAACGGACATAGGGTATGGGATGAAAGATCCCCTTTTGATCCCGAAAAAACTGTACTGTTCCCGAGGAAAACAACAGTTATGTTCTTATCCTAATAGATGGCGCCACGTGTCTTTCGAAACATGATTGAATTATATTATTATACAAGCAGAATACAACCCGAATTGATTGTCAAATTCTTACATACGCGAGCGAAGCCTCGGGCAAAATCCAGTAACTAAAAATTAACTCGTTTAACAGCCTGAAGAACGACAATTTAAGATTGATCATTATTGGGATTAAATGTAATTTTTGATAAAGATCCACTCCACATTCTCGCGTCCAGCCCTCATCCTATTAATGTCTCCGTGGGCATAACGGAGAGTTCGTCAGCGCCTGATTGATCTCGCCACTTGGTCCACTGCCACACCACCGCACAGTGTATAATTTCGCCTCAAAAGCGGACATCCTCGTTTTATATGCTATTTAGAATGATATTAATCGAACAAATCTCCTAGTAAAACTCCGGTGTCGTTATCTATCATAGTTGTCGAGAAATTTTGAAAATCGAGAAAAGTCTATATAAACCATAGAAACATTTTATTTCCGTATTTAATCATTTTTTCCATTGGATGTTTTTTGGTTATGATTCAAACATATTTTAGGCACCTATTTATATTAAAAAAGTTAAAAAATCTCGTCTGGTTTGAGCGAAAATATTTTTTTTCTGTTATTTAGTTTATATTTTTTTTCTGACATGTCCTGCAATATTAGCATTTTTTTTAAATGCCAAATTATTAGTTGATGTAACTATTACTTCGACAAAAAAAACTAGACGCTTTAAACATAGGACTTCGGAGATATTAAATTTTAAAATTTTAAGTTAGGGTTGTCACTCAAGTCTATGGTTTACTTCAGTGATGTTCGTTATATTTTTTTAAGGTATTGTGGATGATAGTCAAAGAAAAGATCTCTTAAAACTTCTAAAATATTATATCTATATCTATATCTTATTTTTATCGCGTAATATAAAAACTTATCATTAGGTTATTTACCTATTTCTTGGATATAATGGATAGAATTGATTCGGTGAGTCCAAAAGTTCTTTCTCTGTTGGAAGTGACAATGGAGAATGTGCGTTATTACTCATCGGATTCTAATTTCGAATTTGAAGAAGTGGAGCTGACTTCAGACGAAATCCTCATTATTTCAGATTAAAGAAGATAACCCGTAAACTCTCATTTTAACTTTTTTTGTCTATACCAAATAAGTTCAGTTTATTTCTCCCTTTTCTTTCAAAAACTCAAAATTTATCTTGAGGAGGTTCAATATTTAAAAAAGTGTTTCTAATAGATATTGTGTGATTTTTCATACATTTTTCCATGAGTTTACTTAATTATACCTAAATAACATAATTAAGTAAACTCATGCTTGACAACCCTATTTCCATAGAAATTGATGAAAAACTTAGAAACGTTATAGCTCTGAAGTCCTGTACGTAAAATGTTCCATTTTTTTACTATAAGAAGCTACATAACTAGAGTGTATTTCGTTGGTAAAAAAAAATGCTAATGTCATATAGAAAATTTTATATAATTTATTTTCTAATATTTACAAAATAATTTTTAACTCGCATTACAGGGAAAGTAAAGACTTGTAACTTGTACACGACATTATATATACAATTTTCAATTCATGGTTAATTTTAAATAAGGTGAGCGTTTGTTATTTTGGGAAATATCTACAAAAAAGATTTTGATAAAGTTCATTGACCTTTCAAAAAAACTATTGTAACTTTAAAATTAAGTAATATATTTAAACTGGTGTTTCATATTATATTGTATAATAGTTATATCCATCGGAATCCGCTATAAAAAGAGGATGTCCGCTTTTGAGGCGAAATTACACACTGTGCACCGCAGTGTCACCGTGATCGACGAGATGTTCTGCGCGAGCGCACGCAATTAACGGCTGCGACACGTGTCGTAACAGTTAAGTGTTTGCCCATTTTTTACGGCCCAATGGTAATTTATGGGCCATGAAATATAACTAGCTGGGTTAGCCAAGGGCTTTCAACATTGTGGGCATTTAATAATTCGCTTTAAACTATTAATTAGGTAGATTTAAAGGATGTTTAATGAGACTTCCATGCCTACGTACCAGATTCGATCTGCTACTGAGAAATTCACTGGAGAAAACCTCAATAACTGTAGATACCTAATTGATTTTGACATCGATTCAATTCGTCAAAGTAGGAAGCTACCTTATAAATATTGCTTAATTTAACTGATAGACAAGCTTCGCAGACAGAGATAAATGAAAATGTTACCGTCATACATAAATGCAGAAAAATAACTGAATAAGGAAAACTATTCAGAGTTTACAAGAAGGTTTATGAAAAAATTAAGGACCCATTAGTTCATAATAATTAATTTTATTGCGCAATTTGCTACAGTGTACTGGGTCAAACAAGCTCAATAGCCTAGTATATAGTCAATTGACTTGTAACCTGTCGCTACCTGTCCGAAATAGCTATAAAAAGTAATCTACCGTAATACTGAAACAGTTACTGATTGGTTGTGATGACTAACTAACTACTTACAAGACGAAGAATCACAGCATACAACTGTAATCAATCTTTTTATTAATATTAATGATCTTAGCAAACATGATTTGTAAGTAATAAAAGATTTTTTCCCGTTGATTGATTTTTTACGCGAGCCTTAAAACTATTGATTAAATGAAGCTAATATGCGGCATTTAAAAAAGACTACAGTTTGATTATCGTCATCATGATCGCAGTTATCAAGCATTGCTGAACCTCGGGCTTACGGTGCGGTGTTATTTGACAGAAGTATGCGACTATGTGATACTTAGATATTGCTCTTATATTTGAGTAGTCCTGCGTGGTGTTTATGTATACTATGTTTGTGCTTTTATTGAATGTTATAAATACGTCATGTTTACCACCGTCTTCCTGCCCTTGTCCCACGTCACTTGGGGTCGGCGCAACACCAATCGTCACGCTCTCATTTACTCCTGTTTCCTTTATATCATTCCTCACGCAATTATCCATTCATCTTTTCTTTGGTCTTCCTCTTCCTCTCCATCCATCAACATTAATATTCATCACTATACGCGATTAAATATTTCTTCTTTCTTGTTTTTTTTTCTGTTACAATGTAAATAAAAAAAGCTTCGCAAAAACTGTAAATCCATTCACTAATGTTCTAAACACACAAAACGGCAAAAAGTACTTGAACGAAAATAAAAAAACTACTTTCCTTCAGATCTAGCCGTCCAATATATTCCGAGTACATAATCTGCAAAACAAATATGTAATTTCCTACAATTCCATGCATCTTGTACTGATATTACGAGTATATTTACCGTCGCGGCATGGCATAGTATTTCTATTTCGAAGTCAGCACTTGTGAGACGCGCGCGTTGATATCTAAAGTGAGAGAAGTGTCAAGATATTAGCGACATGATTTGGGACATAATTATTGTGATATTTCAAGTTTTTATACTAAGTTGGTACTTTACTTCGCGTAAACCATTTCATCGCCACTGCTCTCAAAAATTCAACATGGTGAAGGGAAACATCGTGAAGAAAACTGTGTGTGTACTAACCCGCACCGTGCCCACGTGGTGGATTATGGCACTCTCCATTTGACTACTATTTTGTACTTTCAGATCAGTAATAATCAAAATCAATAAGTTACTCCAAAACGACAAAACAATGTTCATTCACCCAACTTCCTTCAAATGCTAACAAAACGGAACCACTCATCTCCATAAAAAAGAAACACTCAAACAGAAAAACAATCACTGACCAACGAAGCGCAAATAAAACGTCGCAAGAACTACGACAACTTGGTCAATACTTGTCAAAATTCCGTCCATTCGCAAAAACTCTTGTGTCCTACATCGCACACCGTTATGGAAACTAGGCCAGTCCCCCCCCCTGCCCCCCCCCCCTACTTTGGCTTCCTATACCCCTTGAGATGACCTGATGATGGCGAGTTGTGCAATCGTGATGACATGTCAGGTTTTAGTAACGGTAACTTAGATCATGACTAAGATTATGGGTCCGAACGCTGAGAAGAATTTGGTGGAATTTCATTCTATGGAATTCTGGTTGGTAATGTGCGATTTTCAAGTTGCTCCGACCACAGAAACTGATAGGAAGTGGTTACCGCCACCTATTGACTTCTTCAGCACCCCTGCACCTCCCGATGCGTTGCAAACCTTTTAGTCAAAGTTAAAATATCTCACGAGCCTGTAATTGGACACCGGTACATACCTTCATCTGAATGGCTTTATAATAAAAACATGCGGTTCAATTGGCGCCATGCCTCTTGCTTTTATGCTCAGTGTTGGTTCGATTCCCACGCAAGTATTAAAATCTTCACGGCTTATAATTAAATATTTGTTCCGTGTATATTTTTATGCATGTGTATTTTAGGTTGTATGGGCCTACCTACAGTTGTTTTATTGAAACCAATAACTATATAATACACAGTTTTTGAAAATCTGAACAAATCAGAATTCACGAACATGTTTAATTATAGTTGCGGATAATATAATATGACGGAAAACATTTAGTGAGAATTTAAACATTATTGTGGAGCAGGCATAGGTAGCGTGCTAGCCAGCAACTGGGCTGTGGAGGTCGGATAGGCAGTCGCTTCATGTGAAATACTGGTAAGATGATGATTTAACATTGTGGGCATTTGTGGGGTACAAATATCTGTTATTTTTAATCGAATGCAGATAACGATTATGATTATTATTTTTGTGCAATAACTTATTTATTATAATGGCATCTCACATGTTATAAAGTTTAAATTAAAAACCTTTAAAAGCAAAAACACATCAGTAAACATTACCATAGTGTTAAGCATATCCATCTTTACCGAGTGCATACTAAAGCCGCCAATATAAATAATAAATAAATTAAGCGACCGAGAGAATTGTGTCAGTAAGCCAGACGCGCCATTAGCATGAAGCCGAATTGAATGAAACTCACTTATCACGGAGAGGCTTTAGCTATGAGCGGAGCGGGCGCGGGAGAGATATCGGAATGGTGGCAACACCGACGTACCTGTCCGCAATACGCTCGGAGTCCAGAACCTTCGGTTTGAGTCAAGTCATATGCGAATAGGTAAAAATATTCCCGAAAAGTTGGTGTATGAAGTTAATTTTTAACGTCAAATTGTATGAAAGTTACTTATAAAGGTCGAGATTAAGTCATAAGCGGATGCGGTGGCGGGTGTGATAGCGGCAATGCGTCAGTATACCTGGCGCATGATTAACATGAAGCGAAACCTACTTTATAAAGGTGAGGCTATAATCAAAAGCTGTAAAATAATCTAGCAAAATTGCTATAATTAGAAACGCAAACAACAATTTGTAGTGGCACTAAAACGTTCGTGTAAGGCATGTTTTCACATGGAAATGGCACTGACATAAGACAAAAATAAGTAAATAGGTGTCATTTATCTATGTCTATACATATAATAAAATCGTAGATTTTCCGTGTCTGTACATTACAGATTTTTCTAAAAAAATCACTGGAAGGTTCGAGAAATAAGTGATAGAAAGTAAAAAACATTTTTTTTAAATTTTTGTCGGTTTGTCTGTTCGTTTATGCGCGCATCACGTAAAAACCCCTCATTGTATTCAAAATCGAAATCTATACATAATAATATATTAAAATCGTAGATTTTCCGTGTCTGTACAAAGAGAGGTACAAATATAAGAAATCTAAATATATAAAAGCGAAAGGTCACTCACTCACTCATCACGAAATTTCGAAAATCGCTTGACGTATAAAGATGAAATTTGGCAGAAAGGTAGTTTACGGATTTTGCGACAGGGCCGGATGAAAGTCCTTCATTTTTTGTGCTACAAACTTGAAATTTGGCAGGGAGGTAGTTAATAGTTAGTAGCCGTTCGCTTAGACCGGATTTTGCGACAGGGTCTAAGGGCTCTCGCAAAAAGTCATTTAATGTTGTAGAACGGTATTAGAATAAAAAGCGCCCAACAAGGCTCACTTTGAAAAAAAGTTGTATAGCGCCAAAATACACCGATTTTTAAAGCCATATGGTCGCCTCAACACCATTTAATTTTGTTTCGGACCTCTGCCGCCCAGAATTACAGCACCCAAAAGGACGCCTTTTGCAGTCATTCTCACACATAACATAACATCATGCTTAGAGAGATCGTTGCAAGAAGGTGTGAGAAGCGCTTATCCTGCAATGCAAACACTGGTAAGTAGGACTATGGACTTGTAAGAAAGAAAAAGAAAGTAAGAGTAAGAGTAAGTAAGAGTAGAAAGGCATAGGTGTACCTAATAATACACTTGTATTTCGCCAGTTATGTTTAAGTCTCACATATTAGGGGCGAGCCTATTGCCATCACCCGGGCACAAATCCAGATTCCATGGCTGTTACTGAGAAATTCCTCATGAGATAACCCAATAACACTAGTATTTTGTCAATTGCATATACATTGTTTAATGTGAAGTGTAGGAGCGGAGTCACCTAAGGGGGCGTCCATTAATTATGTGAGGCGTTTAAGCGGGGCGGGGGGGTCACGCCAAATATCACCCAATCTCACGAAGGTCTCGGCAAATATCACTGGGTTTAATTAAGTTTCTCTACAAATTATTTTTGTTTAGTGAATTCACCGCAATCAAGCACAGATTACCGTATTTATACTAAACTACGCATTTTGATAAATCTCACGTGAGATTAGGAGGGAGATGAGGGGGTCAAGCCAAATCTCACGACATCCCACCAAAGGGGGTCGAAAAATCGCCTCACGTAATTAATGGACGCCCCCTAACATAAGCATCTCCTTGCTTAAAAGGTGATCTCCAAATCATGTGTGTGACAACTTTATATAATTGAAATAACATCTTTTTTTTTACACTTTGCCCGACCCGGGACACGATCCCCACGCTTTGTAGTCGCACTTGCGACCACTAGACCAACGAGGCAGTCTCACACATGCACACCTCCACGCAAACGAAGTCGCGGGCAACAGCTAGTTTCTAATAAAACCAATGACAATAATATTTATATAGAAACTTTGTAGTCACGTTTAATTCTATGGTTCAATGGTACCTATCTGTCTGTCAGACAATCTATCCGACTGTCTGTTACTACACACCTTAACAGCAGGATAACATTTGGCACACCGATATACCGTAAGTTGGGTTACGACGTAGAAATCACTTTATCCTCCTGATCCAGTGAGAATTTCCGACCTCTAACTAAGTTGCGGAGCCGTGGGCAAATAAGAATGATATGAATCTAATTTACATTATGTAGGTCATTTAAAACAGCTTCAATACCCGCTCATAGTAGCACCAAGTCCGCGACTTAACCTATTTATAAGAAAGCGATTCATCCATCTTAGTAATGACTGGCCGTACCGCGTTTGATGTATGGTCAGCAACAACGGGTCCGGTAATTACTCGCGAATCACTATTACTAACAACTATAGTGTAATGTATGTATGTGTGTCGGACACACTTCTAGCAGGAGATGAATCGACGAGATTTTGATAAGTAGGAAAGTAACAAAGGCTCTTCTGATATTCTTGTAACAAATCAGACAGAAAGGTTTCGCGCCACTTCGTCTTCCTAGCTGAAACACTCGGGCCCTAGTAATTAGGAGTTCATGTGGACCTGAGCAGTGTTAAAAGGAGCCAAAAGGAAAAGGTTATTGAATCTGTCCTATGTTACATTTGACCTTTAGAAAGTCGTTCTCAGCCTTATAGCTTCTAATCAAGGTTATTATTACCTACCGATATCTGTATTGAGACATTGAAGTTCAGAACATGGCAAAACCTACAAAAGCTTCAAATTTTGATTTTCGAGTGCTACATTACATTACATTCACAGTGAGTAGACTTTGACTAGTCGTAGTAGTTAGAATCATTTAAATCTAAATGGGTCTTTCTTTAGATGGGCGTGTGAACGTTTCATAATATAAATAAAATAGTAAACCACAAATAAAATCTATTAGTGACATCTAAACTGCGAACATTTCACTTTGGCTCACAGTTGGGGCAAAATGAAATTATTCAAGAAACCACTTTTAATATTAATTTCATAGGTACTCATAGACAAGTCAGTTTTTTAGTCAGCAATACTCACAAAAGTCTCTCATTATGAAACATAATCCACTTAGTGAATAGTTTCAAATGAAAAGATTTAATTAATGCTAATTGTGCAACAGATCATTTATACGGCGTACACAACAATAAGACTTTATCCATTGAACAGTTCATTAGTTCGATTTTATTAATAGCTATCGAGAATTAATTAAGGTTAACAATGGACAGTACTTTGTTATCTTCGTATGTGGCATACCATAGGAGATCAACTTTATAATATTAGAGTCTAAACAAGCGCGCTTAACACCCTCCTCTTATTTTTGAAGTCTGTTAATAAGACTTTAGTCTTAACATAGTTTCGGGTCAGGGATATCGGTGCTCTTGGGTTACTAACGATGTAGGTATGTAAAAATGTGCTCCAGAATACTGAGTCGACGCGACAATTTGAAGCCCGGACATATCACATATGAAAGCAAAATTAAAAAGTATCAGATATCTTTTGTCATACCCCTTAAAAAAAACGAAATCCCTGGAGCCTGGAAAGTCCTGGACTTAATGGGGATAGATCCAAATCTTTCTAGAATTTTCATAACACGGAGCAATAGAGCAAAATTAAAGATTTATCGCCTGGCTTCCATGTTTCAGCGTGATGAATGGCGTGATGACAATTTCAGACCAATAAGGTGTATCCAGGTTTCTTCATGTTGTCTTACGATCACACTACCTACTGCGGAAATTGGCAAAAAAATCTTGTCCATCAATCAGTCAAGCGCTTCTATTTCGGCCACAATTAACACTGACAGTAATTAAGAACGAAATTATCATAACAAGAATGATTGTAGCCGTCAAGGCGAAGACAGGTAGATGCTCGAATGGTGGACGGATGAAAAAACCAAGTGCAAGGATACCGGGCGATGACTCATAAATTCATAGAGATATTGTGAACTTCATGTTTTATTCAGGTTTAATGATGTATTCGTATGTTATTAATTTTGTCCTTCTCAAAAATTCTTTATGCAGTGTTATTGGACGACGGGTGTTCTGGCTGTGCTACTGGGTATTTTTGCTGTTTGGGTTCAGTTCAGGCAAACTTGATGACAAGAAAAGGGTATCTTTCATAAACAAATTCAGCGTACATAAACGCAGGGTGGTTAATTTACTAGTTTAGTCAGAAATTCACAACTAAAACAATTTAAATATTTAACAACGTTCTCATAGAACAAAAAGTATGGCGTCCGGGTTCCTGTAACAATGCCCAAGTAACAATCACAGGGCTATCGGTACCTCCAGTTTTTTGCGCCCGAACACCTGCAAAGATATTACATCGCAACATTGCGAGGCGTCAAAAAAAGATTGTCTTAACTTTACTGTTACTCATTGACCCCCTTCTCATTTGCCGCCGCGATGATATATTTTGATTGGAAAACTACTAACAACGTATTTCGTTTTCATTATATTTGACTGTTGTTGAAAGATCGATAAAGATTTAAATAACTAACTTTTGTAATTCTGAAGTAGGAACTTGGATGACAATGAATAAAAATGGTTGTATTATTACTGCCAGTGATTGTGTATCGCTATAAGTTTAGGTGTGAAACTCACCCTAATCACAGTTATCTATATTAAAATTAAAAGTAAAATAGAGACATATATTATATCACTTCACCTTGCTTTACTGATTATATTGACATCATGTTGTAATATTTAACGTCATTCTATTTCACCAAATATCTAGATTTTTCAGAAATTGCGGGAATCTCGGTAATGTGTCTATAGTGCAGAACCACTAAACGGCTAAACTTTAGCCTCATCTCTAAACACAACGGTATACCACCGCTCACCTTCACCCATGTCATCAATAACCAGCAGTCAACGAAGTCGCAGCAGTCGGCTCACCACACCACTCACCATCAGTCACCAGGCATCATTCTTGCCGCTAAGTGGTGATTCGAGTAAAAGTGACACTAACTCAAAATTTTTTTCACCCCGCCGCCGCGCCGTTTATATCGTGCCACAAAATTTTAGATTTATGACCCGAAAGAAATGTGGCCAGTGTGAAGATAATTTTTAAATGCAAAATTGAGTATTTTTACTTTGTGTTCGGAGACAATTTGAATTAGGTCATCAGTTTTTAAATTACTGTGGATGTATAAGTAATTACTTTTAGCTTAGACCAAGCACATACTTTGTGTAAAATGTCGCTGTCGCATAACTGGCAACCCACGAGTGCAAGATTGAGACGAGAACATTGTCTCAGTAAAAGCACTAGCTAAGTAAATTACAGATCTCGGCGTTAGCATGTGGTTTCTTCCATGTGGTTTCACAGCAGTCCGCCTACCAAACATGCTTATCATTTGCTGTAATATCTCTTTCCAAATTCATCATCATTTGTCTTTACCCACTATGTTGGGGTAGACTTCCAGTCCAACCGGATACAGCTGGACACCACTATATCTCAAGGAGCGAATCCAAAAACCAGTTACTAAATACAATTTTCAGAAAAATAAACAGATAAATCAAACTCGCTCAGTTGTTCCATAAACAGATTTAGGTCACTCAGATATTCGTAGCAAACAAGCTCTACGCAGCTACGTAGTTCGCGATTTCGTAGACGATCACAAGAAAACGTAGGTCCATCTTACAGTTTGCTACGAATCGTAGCCGTTTCTTCATTATTTTATTTATGTTGGTCATGAGTTCGATTTACAGATTGGGCAGTTTTATTGTGTTGTCTATGTACAACCTTACAAGAGGACCACTGTACGTGGGCCATGGTGGCCGTCGTTGGTCATGCCAACCATCCCGTATTATTAAATTTTTTTCATCAGGAATATCTCAGTAGCCAGGAGTACGGTTTAGTGTCTGGTAGATAGCAATAGGCTCGCACCTTATAACATGGGACTTAATATAACTGGCGACATGTGGGTGTACTGTAGCGATTCCTCAGCCCACCTTTCATTTAGAAGCTGCTACCTGCTTGTTTAGAAGCGTTCGTGGGTGTCTATAAGGAATTCCACTATGTATTATACGGTCATCTCATAGGCTGTGGATGTTACAGCATTTTACGGTCTCGGACTACCAGTTAACACGTTAATCTCATATACCGTTATTGTGCTAGACCAGTTTTCCGTAACATTCAAGTGTCTTTGAAAATTGTATGGCATTGATAACAACTACTCATTGTTCAATGAAGCCATTGTCATTACTTATTAGTTAATATTAGAAGATAGATTAAAAGCTATTTACTTATCATCGAAGTCATTTCAAAACCATTCGTAGATGTATGCCATTTTAGTGATCAGTATGAATTGAAAACGGTATGAATCAGAGCATTAAGAAACATTTTTTCGGTTTGTTAACATAGTATGATACTCTTTAGGGCATTTTCTATTTTCTCCAAATTTTATCTAGCCCAAATGAGACAAGGTTGATGATTCCAAAACATTACTAATACAAAATAGTCATCTACCTATCCCATGTCATTAAAAATAAAGTGACACCCATCTATTAGATGAGTCATCCTTTCGTCAGTGCCCTTCACACGAGCATGACCTTAACATTACCTTCTATCACACGAGGAGGACCTTGTGAGGGCCGCAGCAGGGACCGTAAAGAAAACCATCGGTGGCCTACTTACCAGCTGACTGACAAACATACTTCTACTCAAACGACAAACTAAAACCATCCTTATTACAATAACAGTAAGAGTGTAGAAAGGTGAAAGTAAAGTTTGTAGGTCTGTAGGCCTGGCAGCGTGCGCGTGTGTGCGTAAGTGGTGTATCTGTGTGTTAGTGTGCGTGTACGCAATGGAGATAGCAGCCGCCAGGTGCGGTCAACTTCAAGTGAAATGCGCCGCTGTTAGTTTGACGCCATTCGTATGAAGTATTTTTAATTTTTTGCCTTCATGTTTAGAAAACATTAATTTGAATTGTCTTTATTGTTGTATACTTGTGTAGTAACAAGAAAGTTAAAAAATAAGCGGATTTTTACTATTTAGGTACAATTACTTAATTTTAGAATTAGGCTAAACTACCGTTAATCGTAGTTAACATCAAACGTCCTGAGTTGGTCAGGTTTTGGCGGCTGCTAACCATCTGATTAGTGTTCATAACATAATTACTGTACGAATGTTTCCTCCAGAGTGCTGAAAAACGAAATAAATTACAATCGCGCTGTTGTTGCGTGCTTCCGATGCAATATCCTCCGAGTTAGTTACTGGCACGAGACCTAGTTCCATATGATAGCTGTACCTACTTGATTGTGTTTTGTTTTATGTAAGAAAACCACTCGTATTTTGATTAACTTAATTACTTTAAAAATATGAATGTTTGCTAATATTTTTAGTGATTCGTTGATGTTATTTGTTGAAAATAATAATTTGAAAGTTATTGAGTATTTATTTCCAATGTTTTTTACTTAAAGCCTCATAATAAGATCGCTTATGAGTCAGCTGTTGGGAACATTTTGTTTAAAAGCAGCATCTTTCGTACATTCGTTGCAAACTGCAGAAACAGAACTGTCTTAGAAACAGTTGAAAACCCCCGAAACAACACATCATTATTTCGGCCACACATCACGAATCTTACGGTAATAATAACACAACATCAATTAACATAATTAATCACAAAATCATAACTAGTTAGCGAATGTAATAACCCGCGACTACGTGCTACGCGGCGTAGCGGGCCTGTGCTCTGCGGGCCGCGGTTCGCCCGCCCTGCGCGTGCGCGGTGGTAGAAAATATTTGGTGGGAAGTGAGTGGGGTGCGCTTGCGCCGCCAGTCTGACGACAGCACGCGCGCGCAGCGCCCGTCCGGAGTGAGTGAAGTGTAGTGCGGACCAACCACAATAACCACAGTGACGCTAAACAACGGGGAGAAAAAACATAAAAATTCAGTGTACGTTAACAAAAAAAAGGAAAAAATTCAAACACGCCGACCGAAAGCGAAGCGTTTTGGGAATTGTTTGTAATTGGCATTTTGTTAGTGACGTGACAGTGCCGCCGATTTGTGGATCACACAGTGGATGCCTTATACTTCGGACGCCAGTTTTTTTATTTTTTTTTAATCAATAATTTTGTTATTCTCAACAATTAATAATAATAATCTTTCTGATTTCTACCCTCCTTGTAAATATTCGAGAGATTATTTTTATTTTGTATAACTATGCCAATCACATATTTTCCTATTTTTTTCTTTTTTTTCTTGTTTCTATTTTGACTAACGACCGAGCTATTACTAACTGCATGAATCCTGAAGAGTAGAGAAGAAACTTAGATTGTTGAGAGAGCTATACGTAAATTGTTTTTGTATGGGATATGTTTAGTAGACCTTAATCGGAAAATGTGTATTTTCCGGTGCGGGGCATGATGTGTATTTATCGGAACGGGTTCGGTTTTCGGCTGATAGCTCGAAGGTCGCTCGACTGGTTCTTTTTACAGTTTTAACGGCGCGGCCGGCCCGTAGCGACACAAATTATTTACCACCATTCCTTTGTTTTCATTTTAATTTTAACAGTTTTTTTAATTGGTAATATTTTTTTAAAGCCCTTTTCCTGGCCTGAAAGTCCCAGATTAATTTAAACTATAATAACTTTAGTTTCTAAATCATTGTTAGGTTAATTATTTTTATCATATAAATGCATCGCATATGAATTAGGTTACAATACAAAAAATAAATGTCATAATTTGATTCAAAACTAAAGTAATTCATAGAATGAGGTCATTACCCTTTCTGCATAAAAAAACAATTAAAACTACAACTATCACAATCAATTAAGAAATAACTGTAAAGTACAATTAGGCTAAATCTATTAAGCTGTAGGTAATTCATTAACCTATAAAGAATTTGTAAATCAATCTTATAGACTGGGAGTTATTTTCTTAACCTTTTAGGCTGGAAATTAGGTTGTAGGGGTTAGAGATTAATTCTTAAGGCAAAATTTATTCTGTAGGCAATCTTTAACGCCCCACCCTATGCAATAGTTATCCCTCTTTGTAGCTAGCTTACTAGCCCCTAGCTTGCCTCCCTAGGCCCTAGGCGTCTGTAGTAAACTTCTAATCTTGTTCTAGTCCTTCTTTGTCCCCCACTGTCTGACCCCCGGGTAGTCCTCTGAACATTGACGAAGGCGCAAGACACTCCGATTTATAACGGATTAATTGATTGATTAATAAACAAAGTGGATATGATAATGTTAAGGATTTGACATCAACTGCGCAGCAACGATTTTGCTTCAGTACATACATGTAAGTATCTAATATACTTATATTTTATGTAATTATAAATGTCGGGCATATAATGTCACATGTATTGTTATAAGTGTATGATTAGCGAGGATGTCTGAATGAGGCTGAAATGCTGTAAACTGATGACGTTTCTTCCGATCAATAAAGATAATATCAATGACCTTGTTATGTCTAGGTAAACGAACTGTATTTCAATATATTAGCGCCGACGTTCATAGAACATTCCACGTCAGACCTTCAGATAAGTATCATTTTAGGATCCTGTTCCTAGTCAAAACCAACGTTAGGGAAAATTTCTATAATCCTGTAGTTGTTATTTCTTCCTTTCAATCTGAGTGATTAAATTAATACACTAACTTTCCATTAATACATTTCAATGGATTCATTTAAACAAAACAAACAGAAACTTATTCCGTGAGCTATTTCTCTTGGATCCAGGCAGGTTCTAGAACGGTATAATACCTAGCCTACATAATGATTGTAACCCCTTACGTAAACATAGAATGGTGTCATTCCGTTCAAGTATTCATCCATTCAATGTATTGCGGTCAATTTTATAAGAATTCAGATTTTGTTTACTCTGTGTGTCACTTGCACTTTTTAGATCCTTGTGAGTTGTGTGGATTTAGCATTGATAGTACTGTTTGCTATTATGTCTCAGCCTTCTGTGTTTTGAATCTTAGGTCAGTTATGGAAGACAGTTCTTTTCCTTTCGACAGGAAAATTAGATTATTTTTGTGTTGCCACTTGGGTTATAGTTCTCTTACACATTTGTGCTGCTTTTCCCATGTCCAAAAGTTTCAATAATTATTATAGTACAAAAAAGGACACAGAACTAAACAAGAGTCAGCTTAGTTGATCAATTTTTTTCTTAGATAAAACAATTAACAAACGCGTCATTCTTCAATTATGTTAATCAGTTCTTCGTAACAATTCGGCCACCTTCGTAAAAACCTGACCTACATTCGATACAACGTTGTTCCGTATGCCGCCCACAGCGTTGGCTCAGAGCGCGCCAGTACATTGAGTCACCGCAAGGATGAGACGATACGACTTGCTTATGTTTCATGCGAGCCTGGTACTTTGAGTGCGAATATGTAGGAGCTTTTAATCAAGTTGCTTGAAAGCTTTTGAAGCTATTATGATGAATACTAAAAATTTTACAATGGAAGAACATTTCTTCAGCTACCTAACTTCGAAACGTGTATGTTCTAACGAACGAGCTACAAGCTCATTTCTGAGCTTTTCCTTTACCTGCTTCAACCTATGCGTAAGCTTTTTTGCAATGATAGGTACGTAACACCCTTTCTTAAAACTGATCTTGTTATTGTTACTTCTGTTTATAATGTGGATGTTTTATTAAGTAAGCAAGAATACAATCAGCTTGCAACACCAATTTAATTAAAGCCATGAATCTAAACATGAACCAACAATTATATTGACACCAATGTTCAATCCAATATAATGGCAAATCTAACATAAACTATATCGACAACGAGGTCTAACAGTGACACATATACGGCGGCATAACGGGGGGGTCTAAGCAAGGGAGGGGGGACGCGCAACTTTCACTCGCGCGCCGGAGATGCGCGGATCAGCGGCAAGCGGCAATGACCATGCAGACTTAATGTCAAGTGCAAGATAATGATGCCAGTTGAATGGCTGCTGACGTTTGGAAAGTGGCTGCTTAGAGGAAAATGTTCAGGAGGATTCCATGTGGTTTTAGGATACGTTAAGACAAAATTAGATGAAAGAGTTAAACGGTTCCTGACTTTTGTCATCTCATCTAAGCTAATCTAAATTTTTCAATGATCATACCTCTTTATCACCCATTACTCCAATTTATTTAGTGCCTGCGCCATATGTCTTTTTCGTCCATTCTTCACTATCAGTAGTCATCTCGTGAATTTGACACCCTTTCTAGTGTTCCATATCATCATTCACGATGTTCGCTCCTCTCGTCGGAAGATGATTTTGACGTACCAAAAGGTTTTCTAAAATCTTTCTTAACTCAGCGTTGATGAATCTTACCTCTATAATGAGAAAGAAAATGACAAAAAACATACAGATAGAGCGTACTGACCTAATTCATGATTACGATAATATGTGGCTGAAATACGTTGGGTATTTCAGCCACATATTATATTACAAACATCCAAATAGAAGTCCTAATAGAGTGACACACATTACTGATTATTCCCCGAAAGTTTCAGGATGTTGCAAAACGTCGAAGTTTCAATGACCACTTGTTGGGCTTCCCAAAAAGCAAGATCATTGCAGTTGCAATATTACAACAGTAATAGTCAGAAGTGTGAGTCACTCTGTGAAGTGCCGAAATGATTAGCTGACTGTGTTCCGATGAACGATGAGCTAGGATGAGGTCTTAGGCTGGCCTCTGAATTATGAAACGATATCTAACATTACTAACTTCTTAAGGGGAGGTATTAGATTAAGGACCAAGTTTATTTTAGCGTTTTTTTCGATAGCTTATATTGTGTAGTGTAAAATTAGAGGTTATATCTACGGTTATGATTCTGAAACTAGTACTTGCCTGACAGAAAAAGAGCAGGTATCATCACAATTCTGATAACAGAAAAACAATTTGAGAATATTTTTTTATTTCAGTATTATTAGCAACACACCAACCACTAACTAGACAAAAACACAGACCTCCTACCACACATTATGCCCGCGTGCTAGATTATAGATCAACCATTCCCTCTCATAGAGTGCCTAGGTCCCATGTTTCCCAGAATTGGGAACTTATTGGCTGATTGATGGGAATGTGTGTACTTGATAATATCGATCAAGTTTAAATCGTTTGTCGAAATATTCGATTCGAATCAAATCATCATCATTGATGATTTTATTTCATCATTGATGATCGATTACTCATGAACATCCTACATATTCATAAGCAATCGTTTATTTCGTGTTTGTTTACGTGACCGTTTTGTTAGTTTTTCAATAATTGTAGTGTGAGAGTTACGACTACCTAATCCGTGACAATTTAAGTGTGTAATATGTCTTGTCTTGTCTTGTCACAGTGCGTGCTCTGCTTGCGGTAATTTAGTATTGATCATGTTTGGTTGAGCCGTTTATGAACTTTTCTTGTAATGAGAATATGTCTCGACTTGAAGTAACAGAGGATTATTAATGCTCTTTCTTTGTAAACATATCTATATGATATAAGGTTTTTATCCCCATTGAGGAGGGCTATACACTTGGGCAGCAAAATAATATGAATCGAATAATATGTTCGTGAAATGCCAAATAGTGCCGAGTTCACCTGGCCATGATTCAGCGAGAGTGGATACCGGTCGGCACAAACCGAATGAAATCCGAAAACGTAGTTGCTTCAGGACGTCTCTTTTGTACGAAAACCCAGAAAAATTGATCTTGACGAAGATTTAGCAACCTAGCAACAAATTGATATAGATAAAATAGACAAATTGCTATTCCTATCTACAACAAAGTGCATCAAAATAATCCCATACGTGCTTGTGTGTAGTACTCGTAGTTGAACGCAAACCTGCGCACGCGACGCTTGCCGCATCGATAACGACGCGCGGACATTGGCCAGCGCGGTGAAAGCGAAACAGCTGATCCTGGTACCTAGAACAAAGGGGTAGGCAGGGGTATAGGTCCTGGTTGCATTTGCTAGACTGGTGAAATGATTTAGTGGTTGTATATCACTTTTAGGCTGGAGCCTTGAGTGAAGTTAAAGATCACTTTAGGGCTTTTGTTTAGGATATGAACAGAAGGGTCCTTAATTTGGGATTTTTAATACTTCAGACTGTAGTATAGTTGTCTATTCCTGAGATTTGTATGTTTGTGATATGTTGTGACATTGTCTAGTAAAGTGAAAGTGATGAGTATATTCTTTGATAATGTCATTGAACTGTTAGAATTTGCCCCTTACGATAAACAATATACTAGCTTTATATTATCAACGGCATATCCATGGATAGAATTTGACATTAACAGCTTTATTTCGTAGTATTAAGGACGTTTGTTGTAGTTTACGTGTTGTGTGGTAGACTGTACAAAGCTGTGCCCGCATAATGCATTTGTAGTTGTTATTTTTTCGAGTAGAAATCTACTTCATGTCCTTGAACAGATAATAGTTTTCAAGCTACCTTTGGGCAGGAATTTACCACTGTTCTAAACAAACTCATAACCGGAGTTCCAATCACTTTTCAGTAGAGTCAGTGCACTTTGAACAAGTTTATGATTTTTCTTACGAATAAAACACGTTTACGCAGATAACACAAATCAGCTTGTAATACCTAAAGGATGAAGCACAGGTGTACCTATGTATAATAGTACACCTGATATTAATGTACGTTAACCTCCCGATAACACCTTTTTAAAGAAGACCACTCTAGCTCGAACTTTATCAAACTTTTCTAACTTGGTCTTATTGACAAAGCTTTCCTTTTATCAATGCCACTACCACCCTTTAACTTCAACACATTCATATCAATCACCCCATAACTCTGCCGCCTCGTGTGCGAACAAGCGCGATGTTAGCAGGCACAGTCAAGTGCGTAGTAGTGAAGAGAAAGCCGCGCATCAGGCGGACCGGTCGGCGTCCATATCTATGTTCTAGACTGGAACATGGTATTGTGACCCACATAGATCCTATCCCAGGCTTTAGGCACACATTATTATTACTGAGATCGAGATTTGTAGGGATAAATGTTCCTAGTTTTTTCTGCTTTAAGTAAAGGAGTTCCATGAAGTATCACTGATGGAGTAAAATCATAATAGTGCAAAATTTGATACGGAAGAAATAGTCCATCAGTCATTTTAGATCTTATAATGACTACATACCTCAACCGTTGACTATGTTATATATTTTAATACTGTTAAATATGACATTTTTATTTCAAAATAACAATATATTTTTAAGGAAACGAATTATAATTCTTTGAAATGTGTCTCGCTCGTTGATGTCTAATACAGGCGCAAACATCTTCTGAGACAATCTTTTAAATCTTGAAAAGAAAAATGAATATTCCGATTTACATCAAAATGAAAGTGTTTCATACCACAATTGTCAAATAATAATTGTTAAAAACAACCCCAACTTATAAACATTGAATATAATAACTACATACAAAGGCCCGAAATTTTAAAAATTTTGGCCATTTCAAAAGACCACATGTTATCGAACAATAAGGTCCTTTATGTGCATATGTTAAGGCTTTCTCGCGTGTTGCTTTCACCTATAGAGCCTGCGACAGATGTCCTCCGAACCCTTCAATCAGTCAATATTTGAATTGGGCCGAACTTCGGCAGGTAGGAGAAAAAAACTGAACATGTGCGCACTGTGGGAATTTTGGAAGATGTGCCGATATCTGTGATCGACGTACGTCGGTACATCACATGCATCCTTTGTTCGAGGATGTTTACTATCGAGCAAAACTATTATTTTAACTAAATAGTTTTGAATCAGGATCCTGAACCGATAAACGCTTCGGATTCCCGCTAAAGTCCTGGTCCTCCAATAAGACAAATGTAATAATTAGAGGCACATGTCTATTGCTAATTTAATCAGATTCGTTTGCTTTTACAGCGAAGTGGTGAAAATATTTAGCCATCATCAATTACAGCCACCAATTGCACATCACTGTGGCTACCAATGTCACTTATTTTTCTATTACCAGTAGCCATACTATGATACCTGTCCAAGACAAAGTTAACCAAAAGTAAATTAATTTTAACATAAACTGAACCTTCGCTCGCATTATGGTCGGCAAGAATTCCATGGGAACGTCCTCTATATAGCCTACGACACTTGGAGATAAGGCTACTTCCCATTAGTAAAAGAATTCTCGGAATCAGATCAGTACTTCCGAAGAATACCCCTTACATCCAAACTAACAATCTGGATTGACCTCTTTATAATATTAGTGTAGAATAGATAACAAAGGTATCAAAATAGGGTAGATGAACAAAAAAATCTAAATAGTCCGTCACATAGATTTCCAAAAAATATTGAACACGTGTTTTTTTTTAATATGAAACTGCGTCGAAAACTTGTGTGACGTCACATTTCGGTGCACTTTTTACCGGAAAGTGACGTGATCTTTGATGTGTTTTGTCTTCGTCAATTTTTATTGATTTCATAAAACAAAAAATACGTAACGAATATTTTTCGATAATTGAATTGACAGACTAAGTAGATTCATAGTTTTTTACTCAGGAATCATCCCTATTACGGATAGTTAAACGGCCTGACCGACTACGGATACAGACTAGCACATGTGACATCAATATATAATTTTGATCAGGTATCAATAAACCCTAAAGGCCCTTGTTTACCCCTTCACGGAAACTTCTATTGATACACGCCTATTAATCTAAGAAACTACTGCCACCTTATTTTTATCCCATCACAGACGCCTTTAAATTTGGCAAAAAAAGGTCGCTCTTAATAGTAGGGACTATTAAACTACCCCAAACAAAGTGAAGGCAAACAACCCTTTATTTACATCGCCCTTAAATCCGGAACGAACCGGATATCGTTTCAATAAACGGCGGAAGTGACGTCACGTAACATGACGCCGCACATCCTTCACTAGGTTAATGGGTGTTGGGAGGCTTTTCATGGTTTTTTGCTGATCTGCTGATTCTTCTATTGTGTGACATATAATTATGATATTGTTGAGAAATATTGAGTATATTTAAACAGATCTTAAAAATTTTGGCAATGATCTCTGAGAATTTGGAAGCATGATGACTTGGATATTAAATGTTTAACATTTCTATTGATCATAATATTGGTATCAAATCTAGTTTAGAAAACTGGTGCTAGTTTTTTTAAATTTCTGAATCAAGAGCCACTCAAATAAATGGAAGTGAGCTACATAATGGGACCCAATGCCCTAAACAGCTAAGTGACTAACTACTACTAC
This sequence comes from Noctua comes, assembly GCA_963082995.1. NCBI lineage: Eukaryota > Metazoa > Arthropoda > Insecta > Lepidoptera > Noctuidae > Noctua > Noctua comes. The sequence continues at coordinate 801,939 of OY720268.1, forward strand.
TAACTAGCTTCAAAATAAGTCAGGTCCTATAAACCACTGTTGCAGTGCATATGCGCACTTAACATTTTTATTAAACTCTGAAATCATTACCAAAAGCACTATAGTACTGTTATTTATACTCCTCCGAACACGATTCCTATTGGAGGCCCCATCATCCTAAAAGAGAAGTACCGCAGCCTGCGTGCGAAAGGGACACAACTATGGGAGCGAGGGAGACGTCGCACGGGCAACGTCCTGATTTGTCAATAAACTTGACCCACATTTCATTGAGAGCGAGTCTGGAAGGCTCTGGAGGTAAAGCCGCGGTTACAAGGAGGTTGGAAACATTGTAGAAACTGAAGAGGTTAAAAAACATGTAAAATTCTTGTTTAGATAGATACATTGAAAAGAATACTGCATAAGACAGTATTTACTTAAAAACTGACTTCAGCAAAATAGAGAGTTACACTGCGATATCGTCATCGTTCTCCTGGTCTTATCCCAATTTATTAGGGGTCGGCGCAGCATGCTTTCTTCTTCCACACATTCTTGCAATGTACATATTTTAAGAAAATCATCACTCATCGGCCTCCAGAAGTCCACTTGAAATATTAAAGCACATAATTTACACCATTATTTGCTATTAATTTAATAACCAAAGCAATTAATAATATCTCCGCTGCCGTTAGAACTTTCGATTTATAGATCAAGTTTTCTCTTTATCTAAAATCCCTAAAACAAAAAGCATTTAAAGTTGTCACAAATCTCTATCAAACGCATGTTTAGATAGCACAATAATAATAACCATGGGAAGTTTGTGCGCGCGGTTTTACTCGAGGTCCTTGTCCCTTGTAACGGTGCGTCGCGCGTCGGTTTCGGGCGACGAGCCCGGTCGTGGGCCCCAAACAAACTTGTGGTCACTGCCACCACGCAACAATGGTGACTTTTATGTACCTAGGTTCAAAAATATATGATGAAATGGACTAGGGCCAGATCAGCTTGAGCTTTAAGAGGATTTTCTTTTGGTATTAGTTAAATACGTGATCGTTTAATAATTCACTACTACAAAGATTTCTATCTAAATCTTTCATTGACTGATGTCAATTAAGGAGAAACTTAATCAAAAAATGATTTAGTTCCATTTGTACTAGGTGTCTACAGCCAATAAGTCCTACAAGTAACCAGTTAACAATAAAAATATCCTTTGCGAGTACCGCCCAGTCCATTCAGTAGGAGTCAGTTGACTTGAATCGGCGTTTATGAATACGGGGTGTATTCATAAAATACTCTAAAAACATATCCTAAATCCTATCTACATAAATAAATGTACAGTCATCAAAAGCCATCGTCCATCTAATTAGTAGCAGTAAATCTATCGTCCCTACACTATGGTAATGCGGTGGCCACGTGGCGCGGGCGTCGAACGGCCTTGTTCGCGGGCGGCCAGGCGTGCGCGGGCGCAGTTACTCGCTACGTCACCGACTCACCGCGGCGCGCGCGCACCGGCCCGTACGCTAACTGTAACACACGTGCTTGCCAATACACTGATAAGCTTTGTTTGGTCGCCCATTATTAGTTCGTGCAATGTGATCGTATTTTGTTTTGTGCCTGCGTTTGTGAAATTTGGTCTGGTTTTTTTTATTTGTCCACTTTTGGTACATAGTGATCATTTTTGACCGGTATATGACATTGTTACAATCCATTTAAATTAATGTATCTTAACTACTTGAGTTATAGAGCCGTAAAGCATAATCAGTTTATAATGTGCCTATTCCACCTATTATTATACCTACCTTACAATGTGTGATCTAGTGCCCCAGACATGCTAAGGTACCAGTAGCGAAGGGTCAATTTTTGGAAGAGGTAAGCCGGAGTACATATCTTTACTCTATGGAATATTATTGGCTATAGAATACTGACCGTGCCATTTTTCAAAGGGAAGCCGGCAGGAATCGGGTTGTATGGAACCTTCACCACTGTAAGGTACATAAAAATACAATAATGACTATTAGAACAGCTATTAGAGTAAATAAAAACCCAGTAAGAACGATGTTGTTTCATGACACTTGTGACTACCTTTTCAATTTAAAAGTCATGTAACAAAATAGTGATAACCTGAACCTAAACATTTAAGATAGCTGTAAAAACTACATCTTAATTAAAACTCCAAACAGGCCACAGGAACAAGTAGATGAATTAAAAATTATTATTTACAAAATTAACATAGAAATGTTTGTGGCGTCTGTGCCCCGTTATAATAATATAATAAAATCTACGACGATTGCATTCATGAATAATTATAATTAACATCCTAATGTAAGCTTAGAAAATGAAGGAAAAAATGTTTACGACCCCTGACAGGTCAGGTTGTGTTTTTTATTCACTTATTAATTGACTCGAAATGGGGTACACGATTCATATTATTTTTAAACCCATTAAAAATGACCTTTAAAAGTTCAAAACCGGCAACTCTCAACTCTGAAAACGTTTTCAGATTCGAGAATTTGAAATAGAAAACTTTTTTAAACTCAACTTTAGCACTTCGCCAATGTGGCCCGCGTTTGAATCTCAATGGAATCACCGTTAGTAATAGTAAAGCAGAGTTTGATCAGTTCTCAACTTCAAATTCTCATTTCAGAGACCAGGGGGCCTCTTATGGCCGCCTTAAGCAGAATCATAATAAGAAAATAATAGGAATCACTTTAAAATTATTAAAAAAGACGCATTTAATATTATGAATTGTCACTCTGTGACCATTTACAGAATCAAAATAGGATTTTCATTCTGCTAAAGCGGTCATCTTAGGCCCCAGGTATATGATAAATTGATAATGTTTAAACATGTTTTTTACTACTTTATAAAACAACAGTATTTTAAATGAAGCAGATAATTTAAACACTGTTTTAAGCTTTCACGGTTTAGAACTAAAATTACACTGTCACTTACGGGATATCTTCCGTGATTGTTCATTATTTTGAGCTTCTGATATGTCGACGCTGTTGCAAGCGCACTGATCGCGGGTTGACTGTAGAATGGAGGGATCGAGTTCCAGAAGTGCGCGTAGCAAAAGACAAAGAAAGAGGGTAGTTCTATTTGTCTGCTCTTAACAATTTATTTTCCATCCACCTGCATTCTCCGGTCAACCTGCGATCATGGCGCTTGCAACAGCGTTGAAATATCGGGAGCTTAAAATAATGAACAATCACGGAAGATATCCCGTAAGTGACAGTATATGTGCAGATAATTTAGTTTGTTTTTCTCTTTCATTTCTAGATCAGCAGCGATACATAGAAGAAAGGAATGAGCAGAAAGCACAGCCTAATTGCTTTACATGATCAAAACACCTTTTATTTTGCCCAGTAAGTGTCATTTTTATTAACATTTTAGCTATAACATATTTAACCACGGATTTAACACCGTTTTTTCTTTGATATCCATGTTTAACTGTTTATTTGTTCAACCAGTACCTGTTTATACCTTGGTACTTGCTAGGTACTTTACTATTTCCCTGATTTTTGGCACAAACCAAAGAAGTTCTACCTGATTTTTGTCATAAATTCAACACGTGCCCGGTTTTCGGCACAAATTCAGTACAGTCACGTGATCAGTACTTGACTTAGAATCGAGGTTTCGAGGCCACTGCGGGGAAGTGCGGTGAAATGGAGACGGGGAGGAGGGGGGGAAGGCTTTCGTCTCAAAAAGTGAAACGGGTCTAACTGTAAAGCCCGGTTAATTGTCGGATTTGTTTTGCGAGTGTTATTAAACTTGTGTTACTATCTTAGAGACCATACCACCAAAGTCGTGAGATTTTAATTTACACATTTTGTTCAAAATTCTGCTCTTTGTCGTGTGATCTTCAGGTTGATTGGTTATGATGTTTTGGTTCTTACTTACAGTGGCTGTGGCTTTCCGAAAACATTTTTAATCTTACTATTATCTCTATATTTATGAGACGCAATTTTTTGATCTTTCTTAGTAACAGAAAGAAAACTTTCCAAATCAAACATCAGCCGTTTTACGTCTTGTAAAGGCTACAATCCGAAAAACATTACGATAGCAAAATCTAATTATTTTTCTTATAAAATACTGTTAGAGATAACTTTCATACATGTATAGTTTAATTACTCAGTTTGCAAAATCATTTGTAACAAATAAAAAACGTTAAAGTCAAATAATTATAATCTCGGTTTAGCTGTCAAATTACAGTTTCGCGTTTGACAAGCTAAATTACTTACTATGGTAGTACATCTTTAAAAGTATTGTTAGATTTAAATTGCTTGTATTGTTTATTTGTTGGATAAAAAACTGCTGTCAAATAGCAATCGAGTCAGCGATGGGTTACCGCTTGAAGCTAACCGATGATTAACAACTGGTATAAAACACAGAACAATCAGCTCAATAATTATTGTTTATAAGACTATAAAATTCACAATTCACGATTTCTTATCATAGAAGTTAATTGTTGGTTTTATTAAATTTGGAAAGTATTTTGTTTCTACAAGTTTATAAAGCGGCTTTATAAGGCAATTTCCCTTAAATACGTAACAATTTTCTATAATAACAAGCCACATGCCGAAAGAGATTTCCTTTCGGTATAAATAACGAACTCCTGCGCACACTTTTTCTCCTATTTAACCCTTTTAAGGGATGACTTATCAAAAACCCTCCCTGAGTTTACATCGTCGTTAAAACATGGAAATTTTGTGCAAAATTCATACATCCGGGTAGGATCTGGGGGTGTAGGCTGAGTGGTCAGTCAGATACATCGTGCGTAAAATACGCGCTGTGGACGTGCAGTTGCGGACACCAGCCAGTTATACTCGTACAATACAAGTACTTGAACACATGTATGTAAAGGTCACTGACGGTGTCATAGCTATCTCAGACATTTATATCAAATTTGGATACCCACATTATTAATTACATTGCATTCGTAAATCTATTTTTCTTTGAAAAAGATTTCTATAAGGAAAATCAACTACTTTCTTTTATCAGAATATGCATTATAAATTCGTGAGAAGATTCTTACCAAGAAAGAATAGCACTTTCAGGTCAAGGACAAACAATGATTAATGATTTATTTAAACAAAACATGACTCACATAAACCGAAGCTTTCTATTTGTTTAAAAAAGTCTTCAAAGTAAATTGCTAGAACCCGTTAAATTCTTAAAATGATTCTCATACTTATCTCAATTTAATAATAAAGCGCAAGTATTGGAATTTCTGTACTAAGAAAAGCAGCATCTAAAATTAACCACATTTTTACCTGTTTTTATTATAAGGAAAAACACAACAACTTTCTTTAGGCGCATTGCGTCACGAAATCCTTTTCACTTCCGTGCGATAGCTCTTATTTAGCACAAAAATTGGGTCAGACGATAAAAAAAGGGCCGAAACTGGCTTTTTTGGAATTTACATACAAACTCGCTGGCAGCTATAAAGTAGGATTTTTTATTTTACTTACAACAATATGCAATGTTGCATTTTTGTCTCGCTTCCTTAAAAGGGTTAATTTATGGGATTGAGCAAGTTACGTAAGATTAAATTATTTTTAACATCATCTGTTTTTTTTTCGAAATTAATTGTGAAGTTTCTCTGAAATTAATTTTTGTCTTGGGAGCGACAGCAAAAAAAAATGCATTTTAGCAAGCTAAAGCTGTTTTGAAATATTTCAGATAAATTGTGTACAAGTACACGGCAAATAGATAGTCCAGTAAGTTTCCACTCAAAAAAAAGTATTTTTCTATAAAAATATGATACCTGGCAAAACATAGTAAAAAATAGACTTGGGCATATCTAATTATCCGTCAATGACAAAACTGAGCCAGCCAACACTTGCAACGCATGTTTTCCTCTACATAAAACTCAAAATGATTGTCATAACCACTACAAGGTTTCTTTTTTATGAAAAGTTCTAGTGTCTTTCATTGAACGTGTTAACTTTCAAATTCCTCTTTCAAATCGTTACAATAATTTTCATCCTCCTTTTTGAACTTGTTCAAGACGAACACAGAATCAACGCATCTCATGTCCTTCATCGAAGGCACCGGCCAAAGGTTCCGAAAACCGTATTGGGGTCATTCAGATCCCGTTACCTCAAGGAACCTGTTCCCTAGCGACTACCCGGTACATGCTGACTGACAACTGCTTATTAGCTGCCCAAATTATGTACTTACTTCAGTTACTTTCAAGTGCTTTTAGTACGAAAATGTTAAAATTGCGTGAAAGAGCTTTGGTGTTGCGTTTATGCGCTAAATAAACTGCCCAGTAGATTTTCTTGATTTTAATTTCGTTGCCGTGGTTTATTATTTGCGAATGACTTACTTTTTGTTCTGTATTATTATCAACAATTCTTAGATACCTTTCGTTCTTTCACATAAACAGAAAAACTTTACTCATAATAATATGCCGTAGGTAGTACAGTCATAAACAAAAGCACGGAGATTATCCTCGTAAGTACACTTGCGTACACGAATCTGTCTCGAACAGTTCTAAATACTAAACGTACGCGTTCCACATACGAACGAGGTTTCGCTCGTAAACCCACATCGTGGTCACATACACACATTTTTGTGGCCAAAATACAGTTTGTTTTTTAATTCGGTGCTCAACTGGTCTTCTGTTTAACGCCTTTTTGTGGAAACGAGCGGTGGTTACGCCGATTAGAATGATGCGCGATTTATTTTGGAATATTGATACAAAATTAAGAACAGAAATATAAGAGTACATAGAAGTACGGAATGTATGTACTGACTTCTTTTCAAAATTGAAACCTTATAATACAATGCAAAAACATAGACGATAGATAGATGATCAAAAAATGTTATGAAATCGCCTCTTATATTCTATAGTTTTCCGTAGACCAAAGAATAACTTCCATCTATGATAGGCCCTCTACAACAAATAAATGACCCAAAAAGCTCCGCAAATGACATGAGTCCAATACCATTTGCTACGAATGACATGCGAATCTAACCCGTTCATTACCGCGGCTTCATCCGATGCCGGTAATGACATACCGTGTGAGGTCTCAGCCTCAGCGGTCGGTTGGTGATCACGGTTATTGACAATAGCAAGTAATAAGTCTTAGGTTGAACTGGGTTTCGGAGCCAAATGCTGGGTCAGTGAGGTGATATGTTTGACAATCGTTGGTTTAGTGATGTATTTGTATATCAAATGAATTTTATGCGACAAATATTATGAGCTCAAAAATGATTATAAATTAGTCCTGCCCCGCGTGAAATTACTTTAAAATATTACTTCCTTATTTTAATTTTTTGACGGAACCTTAATCCTTTTTCTAAAATAAAAGTAGCCTAAGTCTACTCCCTATAACATCACCTATGTGCCAGTTAAAGTTCCATCAAAATCGGTCTAGCCATTTCGGAGATTAGCCGGAATAAGACAACAATGAAATAATACGTTTTTTCTTATAAGTTTATGATTTCATATGCAGTCAGTAAAAAGCTGTTATTTTAAATTACAAACAGACACTTCAAACACAAATGAAATATTCTAAAATGTAACTTTGAATACGTAGCTACAGTATTTTCTCCCATATTTAAATTCTCACTTAGCAGAAATACTAGCTAGCTTAAGATTTTACCACATGATATAAATTCTTAATTTTCCACCAAAACTCAGCATCTCACTGTAACTGGAATGTAATTAATACCTTTAAAATAAATAAATGTTTTACGTCAGTATAAGCGGTAAGATATGAGCGGTTCCTGTAAAAAATCACGATCGTGATTTTTTACCCATGCGATCGTGATATTTTTTTGGCCGGTTTCTGGATCGAAAATCAACAACTTTTTGTTAAAATTAAAGTAATGTCAAGTGACACACACTCATATCCATTAATATTGCAGTAGTTTGAATATTTTAAAGTTAATTTTGGTTTAGATATTCGTTCATGAAATTCTCTCTCTATCACATAGGCAAATATTCTTCATAATCATTATCATTAAATCTCGCCATTCTCTCATCCCTTGGGCACTAACAGTATCCCTAGTGTTGATTCAGTCCGCGAACACCCAATTACATGAGATTTAGCCGAGCTCCGTTACGCCATATTAAATTTATTCACTGTGTGTTTATAAATGTATGTACAAAAACAGGCGGTCAGTACTTAATTATATTACGTTGATGATACGTGATGTGATGAATGTTGGACCACTTAGAGAATTAGTACGGTAGGTTCGGTTTAAATAAAGGGTGAAAATAAGTGAATACAAATAAGTGACCACCGGTGATTCGCATTGTTTAGAGCAAAATAAGCTACATCCATATTCTAACTACAAGCACAGGCTCAGTTCAAACCTGTCATAATATCCTAATAGTAGTTCAGTCTGAAGAAATATGAGACACTGAGGTATCCAAGGCATCATTTCATGCTACTAATCGTCTCTTTAAACGTAATTCTAACAAGTCCTCAAAAATTATAATTATAATCTTACAACTATCACTTTACGCATACCTATAATTAAACCCCTGAACACTAATTAATTTCACAAAAATATTCACACCTCAAAGAATTGTGTGAAACTTAATAAAATTATAAATTAATTGTTACTCAAATGCTCCAATTAACATCTTAACAATGTGCTATACCATTGTGACGTCGCTAGCGGTAAACGAATCTAGTTCGTTTTTCAAAAATTTAAACTAGTACTACAGAACTGGCAGACACCGTTAAATTGTGAGCTCTATGAGTTTTTGCGTGTGTTTTTAATTTTTGGGTGGCTTAGTAACAATATTACTAACAAAGGCTTCCGAATCGAGAATTTGAAGTTGAGTACCGGTCATACCCTACATCTGTACAGGTATAACAGTGATTCCTTCGAAACTCAACGTTCTCAATTCCAAATTTTTAAAGCAGGTACCGGATCTATGTCATGACAATTTATGCATGGTTTTAGATTATTCCTTTAAGACATTCTATTCTTTAACTTCGAATAGCTTAAAAGGGAAAAATATAAAGGGTGTAAATAGACCCCTAACATATCCGAAAGTCACTTGTTCTCCCCGTCTTTGCGAACATTTTTTTGTTCTAGACCATACCAACCAACCAAACTACCAACCTTCTAGTTACGGAGATATTGGGGGTCAAACTTCCAACTTTTTCACAAGTACTTTTTTAAATACATGTTTTGAATGTAAGATTTTTACTTTACACACCTCCACGACCCCCGTACTATTCCATCAATACATCAGCACAATGCTTTGAGTGCTTTCCATCGAGTCCTACCGTAAAACGTGGTTTTTTCACCCCCATAAAAAAAAGTCGATTCCTAGCAATAACTTTTGCGTAAAGTGACTTAGTTTGATGTACAGAATGCTTGGTTGACGGTTATGTGAAGGGTCTGTATACACCCTGTATAGTACAATAGATTCAGGATTTAGGTTTACTTCAACGATCTCAATCATATCAGACAACTAAATCACGTAATATTGATATTATTCTTATTACTTGTGAACAAAATCTAATCTATTCGTTTGCTTCTTCTTCTTAGCGTGTCGATGGCAATCTAGATTGTGTCAGCCCAGAACTGAGCTACTAGTTTGGCGCTTTCGTTTCTATTCGTTTGCTTTGTATGTTAATCAATAATCATTACAATAAATCTATTCTTGATAATATTATAAACTGACTGATGAGATGAAGAGTATTAGAGAAGTATGGAAGAAAAAGACATGCTGCGCCGGCCCCAAAAAAAATTGGGATAAGGGCAAGAGCATGATGATGATTATAAACTCAAGAGTTACAGGTAGATGATGCCCTTGGATAGTAGATAGGATACTTTATATCACGTTGCTACGGTTGATTCTGTAGAACAATTCCCTATCTTCACGCTAGCAAAGCCGCGGGCTTACTCACAAATGAAGTCATTAAGTCTATTGCAAAACTTTCCAATCAGTCAGACAGAGTGTGTCAAAGCAATCGAGTGATTCTCACTCGTTTTGTTCGGTGACGTGACGTCAGGACGAGGGTGTTCCCAATAAAGTCGCAGTGATCGACTGATCGCCATTCGTGAGAGATTAATTGCGAAAGGGACGCGCAGCGCACAGTGCAGGGAACTGGCAGAAGGTTAATGCCCACTAGCTCCACAAATCACTAAATACATACGAGTATATCATTGTGTGTAAAAGTATGACATTTTATATGTTTACGAAATAAATATGAAAATATGTTAACGTGGTGCAAGTTGGCTGAAGTCACTGTGTTTTCTAATCAAAGTAGAATTCCCTGAAGTGCGTTTGTTGGTAGCCGCTTGATAAGTTAAATAAGTATACTTTTTTTATGAAACGAGTACAACAGTGTAATAATTTAAGTGCACACTGGCGAACGCTCGCGGGTGTGCATACATAAACTTAAAAATAGTGTAATAAATTTAGGCAAATACATTTTTATAGTTAAGCTAGTTTAATGTAATCTAGCTAAAGGAGTTCGGCTTCTCCTGGCACAGGTGTTTTCACACTTAAAAGGAAAAGTCAACCTCAATATTGTTAAAACTAATTCTGTTATTGAATAAAACATTTTTTCATTTTTTTTTTTCCAAAAAAAGAGGTCAAGTTAAAAGTTATCTTGAATTTTATATTAATTCAAAACTTTTTTGACACATTTTGAATGAATTATCTACAAACACACTCATTAAAACTGCCAAAATGAATAAAAAATATTTACTTGTAGAAGTTGTTTCACAATATTTAAAGGTACTTATAAAACTTCTTGACATGAAAAATTACTTAAAATAATCTAACAGGCCATTCACACATTATCTAAATACCAAACACTCGTATATTAAGTTTCTCGGCTACCGTATACTTTTGCGCATAATATAACAGTCTCGATGTCGATGACTATCGGATCTATAGATCTAAGAGATCATTATTGTGTTAGATCCACAATAAAGATATTCTTGGGCCAGATCAAGGAGCGAAGCTGGACGTAAATTAAGTAGTATAACTTTAAGTAGCAGTAACTGTAAGTGGCAGAAAGTGGCAGCAGTAGCAGTAAGTGGCAGGAAGTGATTGATGATGTGTGATGTGATAGCGTTTGATGGTTTTTGGATACTGATAATAACTGTCTTTTAAATTAATGCGATGATTTTTTTTTACTGAAGCCAAAAATAAGAGTAACATTTCACTCCTAAATAGCGACCGCATAGATCAATCAATTTATCTATAGGGTTCGCTGAAAACTGCATTTGTGCGACCAATGAAGATCTTTTTTTATTTCCTTGTAATAGAAACACCTACAGTCGGAACATTAAGTAACTGAATATTTTCCAGGATGGGAACCGAACCTCCGACCCGTAGTACCATGTTGAATCCATCAGTCACATATTACCATTTTTTTTAGATATGATGCACCTTTCATCAAAATCTAAGTTCCTCAACATAATCAAAACAAACTGAGCGCACAAGTCCAAATCAGTCAAGTGAATAATTCAAAGTGTTCAAGTTCTTGCGAAGTTTCACGGACCTGTTCGAGTAGTTACAATGTCACGGTTGCAAGAAACGAGGTGCGCCCGCGCCGACTGCGAAAGAAAGTTGATGACGCACACAAACACACACACAGTGGGCTTGTGGGTGTGTGCGATGGGGGCGGGGCGCGACTCTGTGTGCGAGTGTTAGATGAATTGATTGGACGGTTTTGTGTCACTGTGGTATATAGGACAGTAGTTAAGAGTATTTCTATCATTCTTGATGAAAATGCTGTGATAATACATTTTTGTCGTAAAATTCTGAAAATTTATAGCCAAGATTTTAATGTATGTTTGTCGTACAAAGTATATCGGACAAAAACTACGAAAATTAAATCGTCAAGACAATCATCATCATCATCATCTTTCTCCCCTTGTCCCATTCTACTTGGGGTCGGCGCAATACGTTTTCTTTTTTTACTCCAAACCGTCAAGACAGTCATCGTTAATATCGGTATCGTTTGTATTCCTGTTAATTGTTCATGTACCTCATAAGCCCATAATAAACTATATCGACCCTTTAAACTATTACACATAAACTATCGCTGAAAAAGCCACTAGTTACCATCAGTCTTACATTATAATAAAAACATCCAGTACTTCGCTTCACTTTCACTCGCAAAATTGCTTAGTCATAACTTATTTTTCAAATCATTAACGAGTACTTGCATGGTATGCATGTGTGTGTGTAATTACAACTATTCGCAGATACACATTCACGCAGTGAAGCACACAAGCTACTTTGTGTGAACGTTCACACACACATAAACGCTGTCAGTGGGTCACCGTACCGCAGCGCGCGTTGATGTCTTTTCTATGGACATTAGCGCTTAGGCGCGGTAGCTCATCTTTATGATGAATTTTAATAATAAATTAGTATAGGAACGATTATGTCGGAATTGTGATATGAAAGAGAAAATTGTTATGATTTTTTTCTTATTACCATTCGAATATTGCAAGGTTATTAGAAAATTGATGGAAATGAAAAGCTCTAAAAAAATCTAATTTATTTTAATTATAAAACCTTTTATATTACAATAATTTGTGTTGGAAATCAAAACTTGCATTACTGTGTTTGCATTTCTTTTTCTATGAATAGTATATCACTTTTATTTGCATACCTTATTACTTTAACACATGTTCATCGATAAGGAAAAAAATTAAAGTAAATATTCCTCATCCTTGCATAACTTTGCAAAGTCATAATATTACGCATAAGAAGAGGCTATATTTACAGTAAAATATAACAAAAAGAAATGCCCAGATCACAGAAAACCGTATTAGCGGGGCGCTGCGAAATGTAAAAGTCGTCAAGTCATGATGGTAAACAATGAAACATCATGCGACTGTCAACCTTACTACTTAAACCATTAGAGGGTGAAGAAAGAATACGCGTTTTCTATTTGCCAAGTAAAAGTTTTGTTATACTTGTCGTATTGGGGAAATTGTTAAAAACCTGCGTTTTTGCGTTTAAGTAAAGTTGAGTGACGGTGTCACGGGTTCATTAAACACATTGTCATGGCATTTAACTTCGCAAATATTTTGTCTATCAAAGCTATTAGCGGGCTAACAGTGATTCAACATCATCTGTGCTAACTTACGAAGCTTCATAGGATACTGTTTCTGATCAAGATCATTAAGGTGTCTCCAAGGAGACGCATTGGTATATTTCTTATTAACTAGTAAAGGCCTTGTTACCGCTTTGTAAATGCCTCAGGATAAAATAAGTACGCAAATGCTGTATTCGTTTTTACCATTAAATGGATCTGTGTGTACCATCAGAAGTATCATGGTTTGCAATGCTTAGAAATTAAATTTATATTGTTTATAATTATTGCCTTCTATGATTGAAATTAAATAAAGAAAGAACTAAAGCGGGAAATTATCATCATCTTAATATAACTTGGACCTTTAACTAACGGTCATACAGTAGGCAAAGTCCTGAAAATTGGAATTAATATATACGTAATGATTTCCATAAACTGACTGATGTATGGTTCCTTCAGAATATTTTTTTAACGATTGGATATTTTGATATTGGATATTGAAAGGGTGTAAATAGACCCGTAACATAACCGAAAGGCACTTATTCTCCCCGTCTTTGCGATCATTTTTTTGTTCTAGACCATACCTGGGAACCTTTTAGTTACGGAGATATTGGGGGTCAAACTTCCAACTTTTTCACAAGTTTTTTTTAAATACGTGTTTTTTGTAAGATTTTTACTTTACACCTCCACGACCCCCATACTATTCAATCCATCCATCAGCACAATGCTTTGAGTGCTTTCCATCGAGTCCTACCTTAAAAAGTGACTTTTCACCCCCACGTATCTTAAATAATCTTCCACCTTTTCTCAGAACTATGAGCGATATAATTACCTTAAAAAAAAACTGCACGATTTATTGATAAGTAAATGTTATTACTCTATAAGAGAATTTCTAGATGACAATACATTGAAGCTAATCCATTGAATGAATAATTTGTAACTGGACATATTTTTTTTACTATTTTAATAATTTAATCATAATGTAATGCATGACAATTAAGTAAGTATAGTAGTAAGTGTAGTGTAGTGTAGTATTTAGTATATTAAGTTTGTAACTACACATTTATTGTTAGTTGTGACATGAATTTTGTATGCCTCAATGGCGGGACATAGCAGACTTACCTGTATTTAACGCAACATCTTATGAACCTATGATCCACAATAAATTATTAGAATTTGAAATTGAAAAAAAAGTCGATTCCCAGCAATAATTTTTGCGTAAAGTTACTTAGTTTGATGTACAGAATGCTTGGTTGACAGCTATGTGAAGGGTCTGTTTACACCCTATATATAGAATAGCCCAAAGAGACCGACAAAACTCGACATAACAAATAACAAAACACTTGAATACTGAAGAAATAAAATACAAACATGTAAATTAAAATGTCGAAATAAATATTTCGACATTAAAACATTTTGCTCGCTTATCTTTTATTGTTTATCGTAAAAAAATGATAAAATAAAAATAAGATGTTATCACTTTGACTAATTCGCACGGGGACTGTTACGCTCAGTGTTCTGTTAAAAGTGGAAAGGTACATACTATTATTGTTTGTTATTTAATTAATTTTTCTGATCGTACGGCAGTTAACGTAGTTTTGTTTAAGTTACAAGCTATTCGCGCTTTTGGTAGGAATTTTAAGTTTACTCAAATATCAAAACAATAGGTCAATTAAACATTGAGAAGAACGTTTAACTAGGTGAATATTTCTTAAATGATTGAGTTATACATCCCCGATAGATTCGAATAATTAAAATAACCATCATTGAATTATTATCTATATAAATAAAAAGAGAAGTCCTGACTGACTGACTGACTCATCAACGCCCAGCCCAAACCCTTGGACCTAGAAAGCTGAAATTTTGCACAGAGGTTTGATTTATAATAGTATAATAGACAAGGAATAACGAAGGATATTTCGAAATTCAACCCCTAAGGGAGTTAAATAGGGGATGAAAGTTTGTATGGAAAATCGTCATTTTTGTAGTTTAAACCATGAAAACTGCTGAATACAATTCTGGTTAAGAAATTAAAAACGATGTGTCAGTGTTTTCGAAATTCCACCCCTAAGGGAGTTAAATAGGGGATGAAAGTTTGTATAGAAAATTGACATTTTTGTAGTTTAAACCATGAAAATTGGTGTTTATCATTCTGGGGAAAAATTAAAAACCACGTGTTTCAGTGCTTTTCGAAATTCAACCTCTAAAGGAGTTAAATAAGGGATGAAAGTTTGTATAGAAAATCGTCATTTTTGGAGTTTAAACCATAAAAATTGGTGGTTACCATTCTGGTTAAAAATTAAAAACTACATGTTTCAGTGTTTTTCGAAATTCAACCCCTAAGGGAGTTAAATAGCGGATGAAAGTATAAATGGCATCACGAAATATCGAAAACCGCTTGACGTATAAACTTGAAATTTGGCAGGAAGGTAGTTAATAGTTAGTAGACTTCCGCTAAGAACGAATTTTGCGACAGGGCCGGATTAAGGAGATCTAAGGGCTCTCGCAAGTTTGTATGGAAGTCCTTCATTTTTTGTGCTACAAATTTGTAATTTGGCAGGAAGGTAGTTTATAGTTAGTAGACGTTTGTTTAGAACGGATTTTGCGATAGGGTCGGATTAATGACGCCTAAGGGTTCTCGCAAGTTTGGATGAAAGTCCTTAACTTTTTGTGCTACAAACTTAATATTTGGCAGTGAAGTAGTTTATAGTTAGTAAACGTTCGCTAAGAACGGATTTTGCGACAGGGCCGATTTATAGAGGTCTAAGGGCTCTCGCAAAAAGTCATTTAATGTTGTATACAGAATGGTATTAGAATAAAAGTGTCCAATAAGGTTCACTTTGAAAAAAAGTTGCATAGCGCCAAAATACACCGATTTTAAAGCCATATCGTTGCCTCAACGCCATTTAATTTTGTTTCGGACCTCTGCCGCCCAGAATTACAGCACCCAAAAGGACGCCGTTTGTAGTCATATCACCTTTTGATCTGGCAGTCAGTTCTCACACAAAACATAACATCACGCCTTAAAGCCCCGAAGGGTTGGGCAGACGTGTACTAATCGTACACACACATTTCGCCAGTTTTATTGAAGTCCCATGTAATAGGGGGTGAGCCTATTGCCATCAACTGGGCACAACTCCAGATTCCGTGGCTGCTACTGAGAAATTCCTGATGGGATAACCCAATAACACTGTTATTCATAGTATTTTTTCATTTGCACATTTTAATGTTAAGTGGAAGAGCGGAGTCACCTAAGGGGGCGTCCATTAATTACTTGAGACGTTTAAGGGGGAGGGGGGGGGGTCGCGCCCATTATCACCCAATCTCACGAGGGAGAGAGGGGGGTTTCGGCAGATATAACCGGGTTTAATTGAGGTTTAATTGAGTCTCACGTGAGATTAGGAGGGGGATGAGGGGGTCAACCCAAACCTCACGACATCCCACCAAGGGGGAGGGGGTCGAAAAACTCGCCTCACGTAATTAATGGATGCCCCCTAACAAAAGCATCTTCTTGCTTAAAAGGTGATCTCCAAATCATGTGTGTGACAACTTTATGTAATTGAAATAAACAAATTTTTTTTTAACACTTTGCCCGACTCCCGGGGTATCAATCCCACGCTTAGTAGTCGCGCTTGCTACCACTAGACCAACGAGCCAATCTCACACATGCACACCAAAATTTTCACGCGACAAAGTCACGGGCAACAGCTAGTGACTTTACAATTGCAAAATACAGCTTCAGTGAGCAGTTTAAATAATACAACATTTCATTTTACTAATATTTATGCAATAGATCAGTCATTTATTTGGACGAAATAAAAACTACAATCAGGCTTTTGTAGCAAACATTCAAACCTGTACCAATTTTGCCCGACTGCAGAGAAGGGTAATGTTTTTTTATGAAGTCTCTTTCCGCCTATTACTTGTGCCACCATCCACCACCTGCAACTGAGTACCTATAACAATGTAGTACCGAACAGAAAATAATGGCAGCCTCATATCTCGGTGAACGACCTGTGACGTAGCCTTTAATAATAATAGTATCGCGGCCAATATAATCATACTGATAATTCTGTTCATAACTTTTTGCTTATTGTAAGTGATGTGTAGGAGAATGGAAGAAGAAAATTACTGCGACTAACGTTTATGTCATTGCTTAACTTAGACGTGTGGTGTGTGTAGTCATATACATAATTAGGGTCGTACATTTTTACAAGTCATGGTAGGTATATATTAATCAAACCGAACTCCTCTTCCAAGACAATATTAATAAAAAAAGAGTGAACGAAAAACCCATTCTTTCTCTTATCAAAGGGGAGTAAACTACAGTTCTCACAGCACCTGTCAAGTCTTGTTAGCAAACATCGCGCTTCATATGTCAATGGGAGCCGGCACAGTGGCAGGTTTATGGTGTTTCCCCATTAGGAGGTGCCATCAATTGATTCGCGCACGCGACGCCATCCATAGCAGCTGTCAGTGTATGAGTGTGTCTACTTGTTAGGTCATTGTTTTTATGGCTATTGTTGAATAATAAAACATTATTATTATGAAGACGTTAGTTTTCTAGTGCGGTCAAAAACTGGATAAATAAACCCTTAAACTACAACAACAGATAACAGCTAAACAACATTATTTCAGTCATAATAATATTGAATGCCTGATTACAAATAAAACACTAGTAAAACAGTAATTAATTGTTAATGTTTAATCAAACACTTCTAAACTGCAATGTCAGTAAAGACGAACCCTAGTTCCAATCCAGCGACGAAATACTACAGTGAACACATTCATTATATCAACATGGAATCTGCTTCAACCGGCAAAAATACATTGAACTCCAGAAATTAATAGCGGGGAAATTTCTGAAGACGTCCGCGTCGTTCATCCGTTTCAGTTCGGACTACGCGACTCTGTACCGCGTCGGACTATCACTTCATGATCACCACGCTAGACGAAGGTATTAATTTAATGGAATATTCTAAAGGTTGATCACGTATTGGTTCAATTAGTATCGTAATACCTACATGGATTATGGTTATTTTAAAGCAAATAACCTGTGGGATATTGTTAGGCCTTTGTGTACGCTTAATGTGCCTCTGGTGGGGCAAGGTGGAGGAATCATTAAAGCGGTCGGTGTAAAGATAAGTGGGTTGGTGCCCCTTTAATGATAACTTAACTATTACTTTCCTAGATTTCGCAACGATAACCGTTGGTTTTCCGGGTCTATTTCCAACCTTAGACACCTCAATATATTTTGACTACAGTATCAATGCTGAGGTTCAAACCGCCCGTTTCACTTAACACTAAGTTACACCTAAATCAATGTCCAAATATTATGACACTCAGAATTTCAACTCACATCTCTAAGCAGAGGGTTGAAAATCCTACTTTTTATTTAGGCACTTACTTAGATGACTGTTAGTGAAAACGGGCAGTAGGCCTGATGAACGGCTAATAGCTAACCCGTAAAGCTGTTAACATTAGCATAAACAAAGACTAGTACTCAGTGCATGTACTATAACGATGCATGGTACAGTCGAGCACCGTCAGTAGTACCAATGCAGCTACAAAAACCGCTCTTATTCGTAAAAAGTAAAGTTGCTGTCGATAGCAGTTTGTTGGCATGTGCGTGCGTCTGAGGGTCGGAGCGAGCGCGTATGTAAACAATGGTTAACTGTACCGCCACCTTGACTCGGACAACGAGTCGGCCGCCGTGTAAATATTCTCGTGTGGGGAATATACAGGCTGATTCGAGAGGGAGGCACGGATTTGGAATAAAAGAATGGGTAGTATTTAAACGAGCGAAAATAAATTCAAATGAAAGGTGTCAAAAATATTTAAAATGGGCTATTGAAATACTAAGTGAGCGACAAACAGTGGGCGAATATAAATGTTTAAAACAGCGACTTGAAAATACAAATTTTGAGTTACTAGTTGTTCAATACGATCAGTGTGATTCAAGGACTCTGAAAAAAACCTAAAACAAGGTTATTAACCACTAGATTGTAGATAAGGCGTAGCCGATGTAGCCCCGCTGCGCGGGGCTCCTATTTCTGTTTGGAGGGTTTAAAGGAACCCAAAATTTTCGAATTTAACCTGTCCCAGTCGGGGTGCCACAAGTCTCTCTCAGCCTTCGCTAGCTCTTGCTTCCTATATTCTCCTTGCCGCAATGACCGGATAAATAGTTACTTACTTGGTACAATAGTCACCCATTCAGTATATTGGTCGCCAATTAAATGTTTAATTCGCCAGATTAATAATTTCCTTATAAGAATAATGACATTGTTTACGTGTTTTAGGTTTGCGTAGCATTTAGGGATTTATCCATATATGCTTATTAAAATTAAATGATTCTGCCCACCACACCGTACGTGACGTATCAAGCAAAAATACGTTACGTTCATAGCACGACCATGGTATGGTACGGTGTAGTGGGTAGACACCTTAAGAGATAAAAGTTAAAAGAAAAATGTATTGTTAAACAGTCGCTTGTCACTAATAAAATTTATTTATAGACTCTATGCCTACTTTTTTAGTAAATGTTTCAATCAGATTCTGCCAAATAACTTCAGCTTTTAATCATTATAATTATCATAAAGTCACATTTCTCTAAATAACGATACGTTTTATTTGAATAACAAACAAATCAGAACAAGTGTACACAAAATTAAATTATGTGGTCTATCTATTTAGTAGAACAACTATTGACTTTACAACACATATTATTACGCATTTAACTATACGAACTCGCAGAAAACTAATAACAAACAAACCTGTATTAAACATTACCAATATCAAAAATTATTATTACGATACCGCAAAATGTTTTATAACAAACAACTGACTGATTGGCCAACCGTCTAGTTGCACTAGATGTGCAAACTAGCAACTATTCAAATTAGCTCGTAACCCATTGTAGTAACTATGCGGTCTACCGCTAATAATATTACGATAAAAACAGCAAAAAGGTTATTTAACTTCCAGAGACGTTAACAAGAAAGCAAACAAATAAAGGAAATTAAAGGAAACAATCAAATCAAATCATTTATTTTGCTTGAATATGGGACACATAAGGATGAAACATAACAAATATAGCTCAGGACCATATCCTACCCTAACAGGTGTGCAAAACTAGTATAATTTAAATTTTCGGACCCGTACAAATTATACTTTTCTTTAATTTTCTTTTTATTTTTCTTTTCTTTAATCTATTTTATCCATTTAAATTTCATTATTTCATATGAAGAGACACATTCCACACTCACGCACTTTTAATATTGATGAATTATCCTAAAAAACTGTCTATTCCGTGAAACTACTGAATTAATGCCGAGGGAGGGAATCTGACTACGGATACAGAGACCCGGAATTCCAATAATTTTCATTTTGACAATTCAATTGCTTTATTTTTTTTTGATAGATTTTGTCAAATTTAATAAAAGTAAAGCCATTATCAATTTCAGTGTGTTATTAAACTGGAGGACACGTGAAACATGTTGAAGTTTCTATATCTCTCTTTTCCTTATTATTTGAAATGCTTCGCCATTGCTAACACGCAGTTATTGAACAGCCTATAGGTTGACGGGAGTGTCTCTACGTCACGAGTGGTCTAGCGGCGCGCGCATGCGTCATACGCGTCGACGCCATCGCCTACAATACACACACGGTGCGCGTACGCACGTGTGAGTGCAATGCTAGTTATTAACCTTTTTGTGTAGGAACTGGTTATTATTGAAATATATTTACATGTTTAGGTTATTTGAGTTCATATTCTAACTTTTTTGGGGTCTTTGACCGGTTGGAGGGGCTAGAAAAAAAACA
This sequence comes from Noctua comes, assembly GCA_963082995.1. Taxonomy (NCBI): domain Eukaryota; kingdom Metazoa; phylum Arthropoda; class Insecta; order Lepidoptera; family Noctuidae; genus Noctua; species Noctua comes. Next base: position 822,773 of record OY720268.1, read on the forward strand.
GTGTCATGGCCAAAAATAGTTGATATAGACAGAAAACAGAGGTAGGTTGTGATGATAAAAGTTTGGTTAGTAGTAAGACCTCTAATACGCGTTTAAGCTAACATTAGATATAAGAAACACCTATGTTTAGGCACTCATTTTAAATGTCGCTAGGTCTTAATGAAAATGGGCATTAATAAAGCCTTGAAAACACCAAAGTTGTGAGCTGCTGCTCAAGCTATTCCTATTATTGCTACAGTCCTGACAATCTTTAAGAGTAATCCATCAACACATCATCATTTTCCTGCACTCATAATAATTAATTTGGTGTCAGCGCGACCTGTCTGCTTCTTCTCTATTAGCCATCTCATCAGTCACCTCCTTTCTTGCCATATTATCTTCCACACAGTTCATCCATCGTTTCTTTGATTTTCCCACACTTATAACCATGTACATTGCATATTCATACTCAGGACTATTAAAATCCAACGAATCTCATTAAACAGTTAAAGATCTAAACAAAGTATAGAGCCCTCTTACCTGGCGGCCACTATGCAGCTAACCCATTGCCCCTGTGCCTTACATCGCTACTGGAGTACCGGCGCATGCGCACCACAGCGTCGCTAGAAGACACTCTTTATCTACATAGATAGATCTATACAATCTAATCTGTAGAATGTAGATACACTATTACCTCTAGAATGAAGACTCTCGCGATTGATCGATTTATTTTGGTGTTTTATACAACCTCTCTCTGGATAAACAGCTTGGTTTTTAAAGTCATCTATTTCATTTTCTAGGTAGTCTAGGTACCTATCTTCATTGTAGGGTACTAAGAGTCTCACTATTTGTCTTCTATGTTGGTGTCAATATTCCGAGCAATAATTTTGAAGTTTCAAACAAAATTATCTCATAGTTTTCCCATATTATACTATTATACCTCAAGAAAATACATGTACTTATGAGATTTAATTTAAAATACCTATATAATTTATCAACTGCGTGAGCTCCATAACCAAACATAGCACAAAAGGTGAACACAAATGTTACTACACGACTAAACTAGACCGAAGTCCAATGTAGGTATCCGCAATACTTACTGCACTACATAGTTACTCAAAAACCAAAAACTAGAACTGACTTAAAACTTACAATTCCACCAATTTTCCCCCCAAAACCCGGTCGGCAGTTCACCTGTCCTATTGATATTCTCGGGAGGATCCTCAAGGCCAGGCGGGCGGTGGTTGACCCGTAACTGTACCGGGCTATCCCGAGCCTCAGGACGACGACCTTACCGCGCGGGGGTTTTGTGCCCAGACCGGGATTCGGACACTTGGACTGTTACTGAGTTTGATTGTCATGCCAGGTTGAACTTGAGACTAACGGTATCTTGGTGTTTTTGAGGATATTAGGGCGGTTCTAAGATTGTTGAATAGGGTCGTGCAGTTTTAAATTGTTGCGGATAAAGTTTATTTCCGAAAGGAATTGGTTATGTTTCTTGTTACGTTTTGATATTGAATTGATGTGTCTTTCTTGTGCTATTAGAGACAAAAATACGAGTATATCAATTAAATTAATTTAATTTAACACACCAGAATCTCCACCATTGTCAAAAATATATAGTAGTTTACTCGGAATAGCACAAAGCCTTTGCTGAGCAAAAAAAAACAAATACGCCTCCGTACAAAAGCGACCCTATTTAAATTAATACACATTCTGGAAAACAAATTGAAATGCTAATCAACCCTTTTACAAATAAAATTAACATAATGACTAAAGAAACAATGTCTTTATTTGGCGTCATTAGCATTTTACTATTATAGTTCACAGAAGAAATATCTCTTTGCCTTTTGAATATTGAGTCTTAGAATATTATTTGTTGAATATTTTTTCTTAAGTAATGCCATCGTATTTGATGACTTGGGTTTCAGCTGTGAAAATTTGAGAAAACAATAACCAGTTTTTGTAAATAGATGATTCCATGGTCCCTTTAAGGATATACGTACATACTTACCAGTAACAGGTGCAACATAAGAAAAGTCTAATTCACAATTTAGTATACTCACATCAACTATCATTTAAATTAATCATTTTTCATAACTTCTGATTGGATATATTGACAAAACTGACAAATGTAAGCCGAGCTGAACGAAGCTTTCAGTTTCAGCAGCGAGCGAAAATCCTTTACAAGTGTAAAGAACTCACAATATCTAGTTCTTAAAAACTATCGATTATTCAAATAATTATCTGACTTTTGAATATTAAATAAGTAGCTAACAGCCTTCATGGCACATGTTAAATTATTGTCCGTTGCAGCAATGTCCAACCGTTGAAAGACGTATTGATATCAAACATGGGTACTTTCTATATCTTGTCAGCGCAATATTATGATATTTGTGTACCGTATAGGATATTGCGATACCATTCTCTTTATTGGGCTTTTGGACGTAATTTTATAACGTAGAATAAATGTTTTGTAAACGTGCTGTGTTGTTGCCCAACGAATCGTGGTCGATTGTCGAAATAGACACGTTTCGTGGTTGTACGATTGATTTTATAAAGTTTTTCAGTTCTGTTGTGATGCTGACACTTTATTCTTTGAAGACAATGTTAATTGAACCAATTTTAAAATGACGCCTGAGAATAAAATTACAATAAGATCTCTCTGATTTTGTGACTTAATTTCTGTTATCAAATCTTTTTGATTGAATAAAATACCCAAGTTACTTGATGATAGAAGTCATTATGGGAAAAAAATATTCCTCTCTCCCTGATCTAGAAACAAATAAAACAAATCTAATGTTCATTGTCAACAGTATGCTACTAGTGATCACGACCTACGATTACGGACGTAATCATTCAATAGTAATGACCAATAAATTAATTATTATACATCAATTTAATTACATTATTGACACACGTATTATGAACATGGTACCAATTACCGTGTCGCACTAATAAGGTCAAAACAATAGCACCTACGCGCCACACTACACCACGCTTTCCGACATTGGGCCATGCTGGGCCACGGTGGGCCACCCAAAATCCACTCAACCTCTTTGCGGTACGCATACCACGGTGCACTCCTAAAAAAAACCCGTTGGGCCTATAACGGTACCCGCTGCCTTGACAAACGACGAAACAAGTATATTAGGCAATTAGGATGTAGGGATCAAATGTGCCGACTGTACTTGTTATTTCTAGGAAACAATTGAGTAAAAGTACAGTTAAAATAATAAATGTTTAGTCTATGCAAATTGGTTGAGTTTTTTTTTGTATGGTGGTTTAACATTTTTACTTTGAGGTAGTTTTAGCGAGAATATTGTGCGGCCTGTTTTATCTTTCTCTATTTTTACAATTTATGGTGGAAAGAAATGCCGTAAAAAAATTCTTTAGAGACACATTTCATTTATCTTATCAAAATATTTGGTATTTCTAATTTAACGTATCAATTATAATTCAAATTTTATTCAAAAGAAATCAAAGAATAATTTTATTTTTTGTAACTCAATCAAAACAACATGCTTTTTCGCATTTGAATACAGGCAGTAATCTTTTCGATCCCGATATAACATATTCTAGTACCGATACAGTAATATCTGAAATAAATACAACCAGCATCGGTAGCGATATCGGTACTAAAGCGGTATCGATAATGCGCTTGTTCTTATTGTATCTGTTTGAAGGAGATCTTATCGCATCAGAATGACTTGAGTATGGAACGATAACAGTAATATACGAGTAGTGTGGACAGAGCCTTAGGTCAACTCGTGATAGTGTCCGCAGCTTATTCAATATTCGCACATATGATGTATAAAGTTGCTAAGTTTTGTATTAAAATACCACAAACAAATACTGAAAAGTAAACTATGCTAACAATGGCGAATGAAATGTACTAACAAAAAAACAGCACGGTAAAGCGTAATGTATATTTACCGATACTCATAACCAGTAGTAATAGTAACATCATGCATATCGATAAATTATTATCATAATCGGTAATGTTATCAGTGTAATAAGATTCAGTAACTTTCTACGTCAAACTGTTCGACGCGCTAGCGCCTGCCAATAGGCCATCAATAGCCCAGCCGCGAGTCTAGCCTTGAGGTAGGTTTAAAAACTGGATTCTCGTAAGTAATCATCAAACAGAAACGGACATAGCTCTATTGTCGTGAATCAGCACCGTGAAAATCGAAAACCAGACTGCTTGCTACCCAAATACCGACTTTATCAGCTGCGGTCAAGGTTGTGTTTTGAATGGCCAACTGTTGTTGGTTACGACCTGTGTATAATAAAGTAGTGTTTACGCCACTGACATACTTCCGTGTGTGTACCGTTAGGCGGCCCTGTTTCGCTTACACCCGTTTCTTTCACTCTCGTTTACAGCGTATGTTTTGTCTCTTTCTGTGCGCGACAAATTTTCGATGCGGGCGCCTCGTGTAGGTTGGCCTAAAAATTAATTTCGTGATACGTTTTTTTTTTAAGAATCCGCCTGTCGCGGTGGGGGTAGCCGTTTGTCGGTCAGTGTGTCGCGTGCTTTATGTTAAGCTGCCATGGCGAAGCTCTCGTGTTTGGGATTTGGACCGAATTAGGATTTACGCTTTTGGCTTCATGACTTCGGCTTGATATTTAACGCTCATTGATTTATTAATATATAAAGAAATTGGATGGCTATTAAGACCATGTTTCGTTCTAGACATATTAAAATGCAAACGACATACCTACATATATTATCTAAATAAAATAGTTGATTGTCAACTGTAAACAACCACCACCACCAAGAGTTCTAGTTCACATTCCATCAGTCCTAGGGTATCTAGATATCGCCAAATATTTACCAACATGTTAATCAACACTAAGGGTCGGCGCAGCATGCCTTCTTCTTCCATACTTCTCTATTACAGCAGACACCTCCTTTCTTGACATACCATCCTCCACACATTTCATCCATCGTTTCTTTGATCGTCCTCTACTCTTATCCACATTCATACTCAAAACTATTCTTATCACATTTTTCTAATTCCACCGCATCACATGCGCATACCACGACAACCGATTACAGACAACTTATCAGACTTCCTCTTATTTTGTGTAGATAAATAAATAAGTCGAAAAGAATACTGAAACTTTGAAAAGTTACTGCGCGTTTTGTCACAAGGTTTTCTCAACTTCAGTGTTCAGCTAAGTTTAACAGTTAGCATGAAACGACAACTGAGCTCAACAACACTTGCCCTCCCCAAGACAACAACATCTGAGCTTAACAAGCAGTTGATACACTCTACTTTCCTCAACAATTGATTACCCTACTTAAAGGCAGCAGAAAACGTTAGAAAATCCAAAATTTCATACTTTCTTCGCTCCCCGTTGTCAATCATAACCAATATTTTATAAAAGATCGTTTTGATTTACAAAAGCAGACGTGTTTCTACTTTCACTCGGCCGGTCCATCGGAGCGGATAATCTATGGAACTGTGACAATTTCTACGGAATTGGGCCAAAAGATGTTAAATTCTTGTATTTTTGTTCGTGTCGCAGTTGGTCACTGAGACCGGTGACACGCCGACGATGGGTGACGAATGTTTACGCTCTTTTAGATAAATGGGACTTTTGGTTATTTTGTTGAACAAAGTTAGATGGTGAAAATTGATAAACATTTCACGGATGTAAAAACAGACGCAGAATATAAAGGTAACAAGAAGAGGAAACCTTTTAAAGCAAGCGAGCTGATAATAAAGAGGCTGTCTCTGAGTTTGTTTCGGATGTTTCTTCTCAGAGTAGTCAGGTACGAAACACCAGCCCCATCTAGCTTTAAAACAAAACATGACATGTAAAAGAGTTTGGTAAACCTAATTGCAGAAATAAATATGATTTGATTTGATTTGTCATTGAAAACGCTGGTATATTTAATAAATCTAATAAATTACCCAAACCTTCTCTTGTGCAGCTAAAACAGTTTGAACGCGAAAACAATAAAAAGGATGACAATATTATAAATTTTAATAACAACGTAGCACATGTAGTGAACAGCTTATATTTTTCCGTTAATTAACTCGTTTATAAAATAACGTTAATCTTATTAAACCGCATCGGAGTTCCGACCGATACATCCAAACATCCTGAACCGTGCGTCTCGCTTGCTTGCACACAATTAACTTAAATGTTGCTATATTTACAAAATCCGCTTCAAATATGCTCGTAGCGAATAATCTGACATACGAATAAGGGTATTAACCTAGGTTTTTCTAATGTCTAGGATTGAGTTCCAATCCGGCTACGACATATCCCATAAAACGAATGATTCCTAAACCTCGTTAGCGAGGCTCTCATCCTACCAGCAAGCTTTAATATTAAGTTTATATCAGCAGCTTTACTTTGATGATCTACTCATCATCATCATCATCATTTCAGCCGAAAGACGTCCACTGCTGGACATAGGCGTCCCCCAAGTGTCACCATATTGACCGGTCCCGTGCGTCTCGCATCCAGCGGATCCCTGCAACCTTTACGAGGTCATCGGTCCACCTAGTGGGAGGCCTTCCAACGCAGCGTCTTCCGGTTCGCGGTCGCCACTCCAGAAATTTTCGGCCCCATCGGCCATCCGTTCTGCGAGCAATGTGCCCTGCCCACTGCCACTTAAGTTTGGCTATTCTTCGGGCTACGTCGGTAACCTTGGTTCTCTTGCGGATCTCCTCATTTCTGATTTGATCACGCAAGGAAACTCCGAGCATAGCCCTCTCCATTGCCCTTTGGGTGACTTAAGCCTTCTAATGAGGCCCATTGTGAGCGACCACGTTTCGGTTCCGTATGTAATCACTGGCAACACACACTGGTCATAGACTTTCGTCATGAGACACTGCGGTAAGTTGGACGAGAAGATACCACGCAACTTCCCAAACGCTGCCCAGCCGAGTCGGATTCGACGATTGACCACTTTCTCGAAGTTAGACCTACCTAACTGGACCGTTTGTCCCAGGTAGACATAATCGTCTACAACTTCGAGTGTAGAGTCTCCGATCTTGATAGGAGTAGGTGTTGCATGGGCATTCAACATGACTTTGGTTTTGTCCATGTTCATTTTAAGACCCACTCTTTCGGAAGCTCTACTGAGGTCATCGAGCATTGTACTGAGGTCCTCCATGGTCTCAGTCATGACCACTATATCGTCGGCAAACCGAAGGTGAGAGATGTACTCGCCATTGACGTTGATGCCTAGCCCTCTCCAGTCCAGAACCTTGAAGACATCCTCCAGTGCAGCGGTGAACAGTTTCGGAGATATGACGTCTCCCTGTCTCACACCTCGCTGCAGAAGGATAGGTTCCGAGGTCTGGTCCTGAAGTCGGACTGACATGGTGACGTTTTTGTACAAACTTTTCAACACCTCGATGTACCGATGATCTACTATTTGAGTTATATTTTCACTGAGTTTGTCTTGGGTATTCTTCATTTTCTTTATCACGTTTTCCTGATGAAATCCTAAGGTGTCTAGACGGGGTCTTTTTACTCCAGTCTGCCATCATCATTACCATTAGATGGGGTGTATTTATTGCACACCATATAAATAAAATAAGGAAAAGCAACCTCCTATCTCATTTTCAAGGATCTAGTCTTGAATTTTGAATGCTTAGGAGTATATTTCCACAAACAAGGATATCCAGAGCTGTATTACCTTTTTGACCTTACGTTTCGTTCAGTGCACTTATAGAATCTTACAGGAGGTACAAAATATTACGAAAAATTTAAATCTTAAACAACTATTGTTGTCTATTAAAGTCACGTTCAGTATGCAATCGGGTGTCTTGGTAATTCATTTTTTCTGCATCGGGTTACGACAGCAATCGCCACGGCCGGCGCGCGCGCAATCAGCCTTTTATCCACACTACAGTATTTTGCGAAAAACTCAATCAAGGCCGCGTACTTGGCAGCCGAGACAAATCTATACTTTAATAGTATTTTTTCTGCAGAGCTATCGCAACTCGTTGCGTGCAGACATTGGTCCACTGTGCGTGTTGTCATAGGTTCGATTTTTTGTTGGTACCGAATCGATTGTTATGAAAATGCTTGAGAATCAAAGGATAGTTTTATTTTGTTTGGAAATAGATGTTAAGAAATGACCGAAAAAATCAAAATTGTAAAATTAATCTGGCATTATTGTTATTGTGACTCAAGTAGGTATTTACTGAAAATTCGCCCGCAATGTACAAGTTTATCACAAAGGTGAATGAACCACATCTGAGACATTGAAATGCTGCAGTCATTCGTGGCGATGTAGCAACACTCTATTAGGGAAAGTTTTTATTGATGTCTATATACAAAACTGACAGATGATGATGAAGGAAGTAGGTTTTCAGTAACAGTGAAACGTGGAAAACAACTAAAGGTTTCTGGAAAGTCTCAGGTTAACGAAAACACTGTTGTTCTAAATACTGTTAATGTTCGGTTACCATATCATCTACAAATACAATAATTGTATGGTCACAGCTTTTTGATCCAGACTCCAGACTATCTGTGGCTGTTATGTGGTAGTATTTCTAAGAGTTTGTAAAACATAGGAACAAATAATAGTTTGTAAAAGCTATATTGCATCTTTACCTTATAAAAATGCCGTAAAATTACTACCTACTCCCAAACTGATCATGCTCCTGCCCTCGTCCCATGTTACTTGGGGTCGGCGCAACACGTTTTATGCTTTCATTCTCCAGTGTCAGCCGCAACAGCTTTGCTCAGCTGTGGCATGTTACAGGCTCATTTTAGTCAGTAATCCGTTTACGTCCGAACACAGTCTATAAGTCTATGTGTTTCAATACATAATTGCCGGCAACCTAAACGTGAACAATGTTAATGAGTAACTCGTTCGATTTCGTTAGCGGCTTGTATCGCTGCGAACCCGGTCAGGTATCGGGGCTCCGGTAATTGTGCCGGATCGGTGCCGGGCCGGTGCCGGGCCGGTGCCGGGCTATCTGTGCCCGCTATCAGCGTTAGCGCTTGGTGTTGCAAGTCTTTGTATGCTTGTTGTGATTTTTTGGCTGGAGATACGCGAGAATTTTGTATTTTGCGTGTCGTTTTGAGATATTTTTTTTTCAATAAACTTCATAAGGTGAAACCTCGCGTGTTCTATAATAATCTAAATTGTGAAGATTTCGTTTTTGCACCATATTATACAATTCATATAAGAAAACTCTGAAAAAGAAAATGGTAAAAAAATCCTAAACCTAAAGATAGGCTATATTAAATAATCCAATTATTCTGCTGAATAATTGAAAAGTATCTTTAAACAGACTTAAAAAAAAACACCAAAATGTGAAAAATAACTCTAACTTCAGAAGTCTGTTACTTTTGTTTGTTTGATTCAGTTTTATTGTCATGGAATTCTGAAACTAGATTTATTTTTTCCCTTTTTGGTGTTTTTTTTAAAGTCGGATTAATTTTTTGCAAAAATAAAAATGTTTTTCCATTTTTAGTTGTAATATCCTATACAATTTTTTCCTGTGTATTAATTTTACATTTTTAACAATACATGTCATAGATGTCATAGTAATAGGCTCATCTCCAATAAAATGAAACTTCAGCATAACTGGAGAAATTTGAGGACATAATAACCCTTCAAAGCATACAGGCGTAATGTTATGTAATGGAATTGTGTAAACAATACATATCCAAGCGATTACAGCAATTATATTACAGCGACAGACTTGCTGCCTATTATTGAAGTGTTCTATTGTATATCTTCAAAGAGCAGCATCAGATCTTAACCAAATTGAAACGAAATCACCACGAAATAATGCTCTTCCAAACAAAAAAAGAATCATCTAAATCGGTCCACAATTGGCGGAGAAATCGGTGGACATACATACAAAAAATACATACAGTCAAACATAGAACTTCCTCCTTTTGGAAGTCGGTCAAAAAAAGAACCGCAGGTTGACACAATTATCGGAAAAACATTGTATCAAACTGATCCTAGGACTCATACCTATCTGCCAGCATGTCTACTACCGTACGCCCCACGGAGCCTAAAAAGCCTTTTGTTTATATTAAAAACAGAACAAAAATGCCTAGAAATAAAACAGAACCGACTGTGGGCCGCAACACTGTTAGCTATTGAGGCGTATCGTTCGCGATTACCGCCTGCATCTCTGATTGCGTACTAGTTCATACTAATGCTCGGCTAAGCTGGTATTACACAGTGTTTAGACTAAATTATGTTTCTAGGGACCCTCCTTTTTGTATCATCACAAAATGTTTTCTTGTATTCAATCATCTTCATCGGTGTACTAATGATCGTTTTCCTTTGTTGCAGATAGCGCAGCAGGGTGGCGGCGTCCAAGTATGGCGGCGGAGGGCTGTCACTGGGCTCCGGCGTCGCGGTGAGGCGCGGCATGAAGTGCGCCGGCGTGGCGGGCGCCAGCGGCGACGAGCTGCTGCTCGGCAGCTGCTGGCTCGACCCCAAACTCGACAACTCGTCCCCCCCGCCCACCTGCCACGAGCTCCTCGACTCTCTCCTCGCCCCTACCCCACTCGCTGAACTCAAGCCTCTCCCCCCCTTCACCGGCTACACCGGGCACCTATCTATCAACGGCATCTCAGGACACCACTACCATGCTATCGCACAACGCCTTCCAGAAGAGAACAATAACTATCCGACGCAGAGTGGGTACGGCGCCGACCATGACGTCGTGTCATCGTCGACGTGTGCGGCCGACGCGGAGCCTCCTGACTTAGAGGACGTCAAACCGTTCTTAGACGGGCCGGACCACAAGCCCTTCGCGGACACCTCTGCCGCGGATTCGTGCGCCGCGTCCTGCTCACCGCCCGCCAAAATGTTCGAGGATGGACACAAGCAGGACATGTATGATATCAGCTCCATAGAGGACATCGCGGCCATCATCGGCTCAGCCATCGCCGACACAACTGTCCCGTCACAACCGGAGGACCCCGAGAGGAATGACTCTAGAGACAGTTGGATGGACATCGACGCCTGGATCACTGGCGCGTGTACACAACCTGGTGACAAAATCGTACAACAAGACCTTGCAGAGTTCGGTCTTCCGAATTCACCACCTTCGGGACAGAATCACCACTCCAGTCTCGACTACCCCTGCAAAAACCAGGATTTTTCCAAAAGCACTGAGTTTCTTCAGAAAAACTTAGGACAAGCGGGGTCGACGCTGCAATCTTTGTTGACGCACGGTTATATGCCACTGCTACAAAATCGGCTGCAGAATGGACCGCCGGTGAAGCAGGAGGCCCCGAGCTCCACTAGCTATGGGATGGATGTGATATCAACTTCGTCTCCGCCCGGGAATGCTGTCTCCACGACTGATGGTGTTGGTGGGTTGTTAAACGGGCGATACGCACCGCATTACGCGCTCGGTCTCAAACCTGATGGACTTTGTAGTCCAGAGAGGCTCCTCGGCTACCCGCACGCGCATACAACGACTTCCACACCAGCGAGTAAGAGTAAAAGAAGTCGAGCTAAAGCGAAACAAGTGAACAGCGGGAACATGCACGGCAGCTCGCTGGCGTTTCCGTCGGCGACGGCGGCGGAGCTGAGCGGGCTGCTCGGCAAGGAGAAGCCGGTGCACCGGTGCGGGATATGCAATAGGGGCTTCCTAAACAAGTCCAACATCAAGGTCCACCTGCGGACGCACACGGGAGAGAAGCCCTTCCGCTGCGACGTGTGCGCGAAGGCGTTCCGTCAGAAGGCGCACCTCATCAAGCACCAGCAGATCCACAAGCGGATCGGCCGCGACTAGCGGGGAGCAGGTTCTAGCTCAAAATGAAGCATTTTGTAGTTTGTAATATAGTGTGTCTGTGACTTTAGTGTCGGTGAGCGGTAACGCAGTGCGCGCTGAATCTCATGTAGGCTATTGTAAATTTATTTCGTTAGGAACGGAGACGTAGCAACGCTTTATCGTAGAACATTCATGCGAGTAGATGTCGCCAGGCGTTCCGAAGTCTCCTGTACGTCTTCTAACGCAGTACGTGGTATCACGAGTAATTAATTTAACCCTTTAGTATAACATTCCTAAGGACAAGTGCAATGTTAACTAGTTTTAAGTGATATATTCTTTGTATTATATATTAGTTTGTAAGTTCTTGAAGATTTCCGCTCCGCTCTAGATTGTTTTCTGAACTATCCGTCTCATTAGTGTAGTTGTGTCTTCTATTATTTCGGTTATGTGTTGACGTCTCATTGGCCCCTGACGTGTTACGAGTACGTCATAGGTTGTTCACAAGAAGTGCAACGCTTTAAAACGGACAAAACATGAACGAAATAAATATATTTGTAATGTAGAAACATTTTTATTTAATTTTAAATGTGAATGGTTACTCCGATTACCTATTGTTAGTCAGAATTTTTAGTTAGTTTTTTTTTCTTTTAAATGTTAAAATAAGTACTTAATTAATTTAAGGAAGAGAAATGACAAAGCTCATGAGGCTAACATGATACTGCCAATTGCAAACCTTTTGTACTTATAAACTTTGTATAAAATACTCTTTTAAACATACCTGATTAGGGATTTTTTTATTATTTGGTTGGCAACATAGTTTATGAGTAAGGTTTAGTTTTCATATCGCTATTGCTAGTAATTTATTTTTCATGCCACTTCTTGGCTCTTTGAATTAACTTTCCACTTGAAGTAACAAGTATTAATAACATGACATACCTCAGAGTAACACAACAGTCACAAAATGTAAATAAATAAAAATCTTTGCGACTTATGTACATTATAGAAACATAATAATACATTACTAATAAGTAATTTTCATCGTTTCATTATTATATTTATATGGGGACCAAAAGATTCGAATTAAAGAACAATTAACTTGCAAAGATTTTTAATGTTATTATCAAAGTAATCATTCATCATTCTCTCACTGTAACATCACAATCAAATCAAATCATAACAAGTATATGTATAAGTTTAACAGAATCATTATCATTTCATCCCTTACATTATAATGAATCAATCATCAATAATCATCGACCTTTATAACACAGTTATTTAAGTTCAAGTTCATGAGATCATACATCACAAATACTCGAAATCAATTATATCACTGCATTTACAAAACATTGACATACATTTAAATAAGATCACACACTCACAATCCACTCCATGATCACAAAATCATCAGGACTCATTTTTGAATGGAGCCACACACAGTTATACAATGATAACATTCGACCAACTGCCCCCACATTAGCTATTTTTCGTATTTCTTATTGAACTATTGCACCAACATCACGCACAGTCAACAATGTTGCAGTATTTCAATTATTATGTTTTAAGGGTGGCCTTGTTTTCGCTTTTCTCTAATAATTCAAGGCTAAGAGGGTGACCAATTGAGCGCTTTCTTTTAAAAGTTTAATAGCCCTTTATGGAACCAATCGTGAAAAATAAAATCGAAAACAAAAAAAGAACAAAATAATTCTCAGATATTTTATTGATCAAAGAAACGATGGATAGACTGTGTAAATATGGCAAGAAAGGAGGTGTCTGATGAGATGACGAGTAATAGAGAAGTATGGAAGAAGAAGACATGTATGCAGCGCCGACCCCAAATGAATTGGGATAAGGGCAAGAGAATGATGATATTTTATTGGTCAAATTGAACAGCCAATCAAAGCGCGCAAGCCAATTCTTATTATACGCGAACGCTAGATGCGCCAACGCACGCGAACGGAACTCCACGCGTCCGGGAAGCGGACGGATAAAAAATAAAATTCAAACTAATAATACCGATCCGCTGTTGCGTAAGATTGCTATTCGCTGGCAGTTTATAATTGATGTTACGGCGTTCGGTATTTGGGCCATTCACCTCTTTAAGGCTAAGGGCTGCGTGATTCGGACTGAGAAACAATAATTACAGATGATTAGTAGTTTAATGATTTATGATTTATAACTGTTTTTCATAAGACGCCAAATGTTATATGAATTTTTGTTTTTTTTTTCATGCTATAAGACTCATCTTCTGTTAAGTCTTCAACTATTACAGCCTGATCGTACGCCGTTAAAGTTTTTTTCTTATACTTATTGCGAACTTTAAAAAAAAATGTCATTTACAAATCATCATCTCATAAAATCACAACATCATTGATCACAGAAAAATTGAACTGCAAATCCTATCAGATATCAGATAAATTATTCAACATCATCACAATTATGATTGTCTATCTAACTAGATAATTATCACTATTAGCAATTTTGCAAATCATTCATCTAAATTACACCAATAAATTGCAATAAAATCATCACGAATATTCATTATATTCAATGAAACTCTCGTATCATTTAAATCATTTACCATTTATAATTAGGCATCACTGACTTAAGACTGTGAACTTTGACATAAAGTTGCATTTACACTAAACATTCCACTTCTATACATTCCTATCTCACCCATCTGCTGTATCATCTTTCATCTTCTGTGTATTCTATACACGCTACTAACATTCCAGTAGGTGCCTGCGGCTATCGTAGGATAATCTTTGACTGTTTGAGGCGTTAAAACGCTTGTCGAAGTAGACGAGCGGCGGCCCGTAAGGGAAAATACACGCTGGATAAACGCGCGGGCGAAACGCTGTAATTTTACGTGAGTTACTGTCAAGTATCGCTTTGAAACGTTCGTTTATTGGTGCTAGTATAATTGCACACAGCACACCAAATATTTTATAAAGACCGAAAAATTTCTAAATAATTCTTGTTTCAAACGTATTTCTTTTACATTGACACCGAATACGCAAAGTCAGTGCTTATATGAACAATAACACCAGTCTGTCTAGACTTAAACATAAATGAAACTGATGAATCATTAAATGAATGGTCTCTTTTAGAAATACATTGTAAAATGAAAGCAAAATTAAGCACTTACTTGCTTCTATTACATCTTATTATTTGCTTTCTCTAATAAAATAAATATCACTGGAACGCTGCTGTTTCAGCAATTTAGACGTTTTTAAACTTTCATTTAGAATTTTTGACCCAGAATGCATAAATCTGTAATGATTTAATGTTTCCACTGAATTGGCTTTGCATGAAGTCGAATGTTGTCAATAAGTTGTTGAATCATTAAAGCTAAAATAATACACTGCAGTTATAAATAAGACGTTTCGACCGCGGCGTTTCTCACAGTGTGTGTGAGTAGAACTTAATAAAAGTACCTTTTTGTTAGAATATAAATTGTTAGCGTTAAGTATTTATTTTTCAACTATAATTTTTGTAATTATTAATTAATTGTAAAGCATTACAGTTGACGAAAACAATTAAATATTATGCGTACTTTTTAAGCGGCGAATGTTATTTTTCAAGAGGTTTTTTCCAATAGTTTAAGTAAATTTGTAAATTAATGTAAAATAAATGAAGATTTTTTTTGTTAATGATAACTTTTTTGTTTGCTTTCTACATTCCTCCAACTGTTGAACTCTTATGTGGATCTTGGGACTCTGTCAATTTCTTGTCAGGTTGCTTAACGAATGATAGAAATTCTTAATAGATTTAATTACCCATAAATAAAAAGTGGTCTCAATAACATCAACAAAGAATCACACATAAAAGATAAGCAGCCATTTTCTAAAAATACACGCAGAGCCACAAGTGGGTCACATTAGACATCTACAGAGCACACAAAGGTGTGAACACACGAAGTGAAAGATCCGACTAAAAGTTTAGTTCACACAACACACGTAATGTTCCCGTGCGTCTCGGAAGAAAGTCGGATGTGAAAATTGTCATAATGCACACACAAACGACAAATTGCCTTTTTGCGTCAACAAGTGCTCTTGCGCAGGGCACACAAGAGAAAACACACACACAGTCATAAAAACTCTTGCGAATATCACTCACACGTGCGCGTGCGCGGGAAATGTCAACATGTCGCTGTTTTGCTGTCACTACACGCACACATCGGCAGAGTACGGTGAACGAAAAAACCGTTGTGAAATTAAATAAATTAGGTTTTATTATATTGCAACGTAATTAAATTGTTAGTGTCGGTTCTGTAACAAAACCAAACTTTTATAATTATAACCGACGTTTGTAAATCTGTATCGGTTTTAATTGAGTGTGAAAATATTACGTTGTTCTGTTGTTCTAAACGACACTGACCGATCAAATTTAAATTAAAAATGATGTAGCTGTAAAATGTATAGTTATCAACCAGTTGGAAATTCTCGATATACTGCAAAATCCAGTATGTACTTTATCCAAAATATTTAGATGGTTTAAAGATATTTAAATTAATTAAAATGTTTGACAAATTATTGATTTTTTGGCCAGTAAATTATGTATTATGTTTAGTTACAATTAACAATCAAAGTAGTAAGTGCATCGAGCACAAGCCTCAGCTTATAGTGTAATTTTGTCAATTGATATTGCTTACCGTTCCATTATTTTAGAAATAAAAATAGCTACAGGTAATTAAGACGCTTAATTATAAAATAATTTTTGGATAATTATTTAGTTACCTAAAATAATAAAGAGATAATTAGTAATGGTCGCAATTTACCTCGTTTTCTTTTTCGAATTAATTTTGATTACAGCGAAATAAACTCACTTTATTGCTTCAGGCAACAAAATACTGTACTACCTGTACTGTCTCACTGCTGGGCAAAAGTTTACCTCTATTCATTCCATCACGATGCGGCGCTACTTTTTTCTAAAATTCAAACAAAAATCATCAAATCAAATTCAAAACGAAATAGGTCTTTAGAAATATTTTTGGCAGAAATATTAACGATTCAAGGTCGCCTTCGCTTGCTGTCGGTACGCTGCGCGCGCGCCGGAGAGATTCTTTCACCAACCCACTTACATAGCACGGCTTGATTTCACCGCCCGCCGCCGACGCCGCGGCCGCGCCGCCCGCCGCAAACTACTAGGTACTACGTGCACACACTAAATGTGAACTTCACACATTTAATGTGCACATCATTTATTATACCGTTTATTTTTGTCCCTTATATTTGAACTTGGATTCAATTCGCGGGTCCGGCAAAGGCTCAGTTGGTTTTTCCACCTGAATATTTTAGTATGGAGCCTGGTCTGTCTAATTGTCCGTCGATTAGCAACCACGCATAAAACCTGTATTAAACAATAACTGGTATCAATATAGACGAGCATTGTATAAGACAAATCTTGCAAAGTGCCACGTTTCCAAAATATAAGCTATCAAAGTTGTACTGGCTGCGCCATCAATGAATAGATTCTAACTTTTCAGTAATATAATTAAATAAGCGGACGAGTAGGCTAAGTATTCGGAAATGCCCTTTTTCTGTCATCATGGCAATAGGCGCGCCTCCTATTTCATGAGACACAACTGAAACAAAACTGGCGGAATGTGGATGCACCTATGCTTAACTGCCTATAAAAAAATGCTTTAAACAGTAATGTAAAAAGGTTTACAGCAAAAAACCCTTTAGGACCCCTTTTTAACCCTTTAAAAGTTAATTCGTTTTTTTAAGGTTCCGTAGTCAACAAGGAAAAGAAACCTTATAGTTTCGCCATGTCCGTCTGTCTGTCCGCAGCTTAGCTCAAAGACTCTTAGTACTAGAAAGCTGTAATTTAAATTTAAATTTAATGTAAAATAAGATCTCGAAAATATTTTTTTTTTAGGTTATTTCCTGTACTTACACTTAAAGTGTGGATTTTCTTTTACATTTAGTGTGGTATGTCATTGGATAGGTCTTTAAAAAATATAGCGATAATTTTTCTATTTAGGGAAAGGGTTTTCGTTTGTGAAATATTAAGCTTTAAAGTGCAAATTTTTGTTAGACTCAAGTGTCCGCCCTTCTACCAGCTAAACGGTTGTGTTTGGGTATGCGAAAAAATTCACGGTGGGAGTATATATAACGAAATTAAAAGGAAAACGAAACGAAAATAAAACTATCACAGCTAAGTAGGCTTTACAAATTTACGAGTAATAATCGACCAACTTATAAAATGTACTTGGATAACATATTTTCCAAAACATAATGAATGGGAATAGGTTTTTCAACTGCAAATGTAAGTTTGTTTTTTATTATTACAATAAAAATCATCGTTCAGAGGCAAACCCGCATATTTTGATGGGCAAGTACGGAACCCAACATTGTGCGTGACCCGAGACGCAGTAGGCCGGTTTTTTAGCCATTAAAATGGATTGTCATGGCTGCTAGGGTTTAAGACATCTATATCTATAGCTATGACCTTTATCACATTAATAAAAATAATCAGAAAATCAGCGAAGTCCCTTCACACTGTGGTACTAATACAAATGCTGCGCAGGCATTGTTTACTCCACGCGACGAGAATGAGCATCACGCTACCGCCCGGCACGAGACCGGCAGAGTGATGACCTCAGCAGTACAGACCTGTGAGCTGCTTATTAATTAACATTGGTAAACAGAGAGGGTATTGCTACTAAGGCTATGTATTCCGGTTGCAAATTTGGTGAGGAAAATTAGAAAAGAAGGTGTGAAATTACTTCAATCTGATTTATTTTGTGCTGGTAAAGTTAGGTTTGTTCTACCCACATTTGAATGTTTTGACACAAAATATAAGAATAAATCATGCTTTGCTAGAACTACTTGAAGAGGAGCCAGTTGTCTCTTGTAGTTTTCGTTCAATTCGAGGATATTCCATTACTACTGTTTACTAAACTACTTCTTTTCCTGGTGATAATCTACCAAATAATCCATCTGGGTACTCAAAAGGTCAATACCAAGAAATAGAAAAGAAAATACCATATTGTTCCGAGTATACTCGCATTTTTTAATAAATCTTGGCATTTATTGGAATTGGCAAAAAAAATATTGCTTGTAACAAAAAAGCAGAAACAACTTTCAACGGACAAAGTCAGCCACAAAGATATTATAAACCGTTATTTATTCTGTACAAAAATCCAGAACCTCATTCACAACATAAAACTAAAATCTCCATTCCTAACATCTCCGAACGCCCACCCATCCTTTTCCAAGCCGGCCACACCCCTGAGTGAAGCAGAAGCGAGCGAAAGGTCAGCGCAACCTTTGCCTTGGAGTGAAATGCTTGCGAATGTGCGCCCGCGCCGCCGCTCCTTGCCCTTCATACTTGAACTTGTGCGCAGTGGCGACCCGGGCGCGGTACAAGTTACGAGCGACAGCAGCTGTTATTAATTACCTAAGTATTTAGAGCAGTGTTCTTAGAGAGAATAATAATCCCAGAGGTGGATACGATAGGATTCGATATTAGGATAATCGGGTCGATGGCATTATACATGACTTATTGCGATCCGAGACCTCGATACAAATGCAAGTACTCCGGTGTGGATAATATAACCGATCATTGAACTGGCGAGGGAATCGTGGCGAATCAATAGTAATTGAAATTAGAGTTTTGCTGGAGTTGAAAACTGAATCTGATTAACATGGCTTTGACTGATATCTAACTGGCATCGTCTCGGTTTTCTGTCATTCATGAAAATAAACATGCAGTAGTTAGCTACAATGTAACTGTAAATCTGTGTTATTATTCCACTGGATTATGACATGAGTTGATGTCTTAAACATGATACATGGACGCACGCTCTTTTCCAATGCAAGTTAGGCAGAAACTATGAACGCTACACACTGTAATCTTTAAGGTGTAGTTGTTGTGCTTTTCAATTGTACCATAACGAGCTCCGCATCTCTCAAAAATCACTTTTCACCGATACATCTATAAATTCAATCGAAATACGCTCCGCTTATATCTTAGACTGTGTGACCTTTACCCGACGCCACAGAATTTGGGCTGAAATGATTAATGACAGTGATTTGAGCGGCGCACGCGTCTCACTGCACGATCAACTAGTTAATTTGTGCACTCTTGTTTGCTTTATAATAGCTATAATAATAGCTTTATAATATCGATTGGAAAATAATTATAATTTTATTCTTATAGTTAGTTTTTTTGTGTCAAGATTACTTTGCTATGGAAAATAATCACACATGATCTTTCTTAAAGAAAAAAACACGTGTCACTATGTTTGTACACGCTAATCTCCAAAACCACCAAACCGATTTTAATGATTTTTTGTGGTAGGTTCCAGCTTGAAAGATAGCATAGTTTCGGACCCGACAGGTTGTGTTGTGCGAAGCAGGTGCGTATCACTAGAGAAGTATAACTTAAATGAGAGCTATAGGCTTATTCAGGACAGGTTGATTAATAAAATAAATAAATAATTAAGGTAATGCTAGCAATTAAAATTATAGTGCATTTCCGTGGTCTAGCTCAAGATTTTGCAAAATAAAACGAAACATTTATTTCCTTGTACATTCAAATATTTGCAAAGAAGAATGTGAAGTGCTAACTGACACCGATAAATTAAAAGTGAATAAGCATTTCGGTCTTATATTACTTGAAAACGATACTTAGGTAAACTACCAGCCAAAACTGTAACCATGATTAGTTCAAAACGTGTAGCATTCAGTAACGGTACCAACGTGTATCCTCCCATAAGGAAGAACAACCAAAAATCTCAACCGTTAAGAGTGAAATTAAAATCACAACAAAACGGTAAGATTCAAAACAACCTATTTCCCTCAATTGCCAACTGAATTTATTTTGGAGCGTATAATAAATGCGTCACGCTCTAAAAGTGATGACTTACTTAGGCACATGATATTTCGTGACAAGCTCTTTTATTTACTAACCAAACTTGCTAAGAAAGAATCACTGTTCGAACTCAAAGAGCATGAGATTTGAGGACACCATATAAAGACATTCCCCAACCTTAACTGTAGCACATTTAATTTCCTGACAGGAAGACCGAAAAACTGATGATGAGGGTGACTCCTGGGATGACGGATAATGGACTGTGGAAGAAGCAGACATCATCGACCACAAAGAATGATTTAACTTTCTGCCAGTAATCACCATTGGACGTGGACTAACGATGTAGTTGGTAGTCCATGTCCATAAAACAAAATTTAATGTCCACCAAAAAATCCCCACGACCTAAACGCGAACCATAACCTTGACCAGGCGACCTTAAACATGGTGTCCGGAAGCTGTGCGGGGGACGGGGACACGGGCCGGCTGCGGCCTGGCTGCGGCCCGGCCCGTGAAAGTGTGCCTGTGACCCCGATCCCGCGCCGCTGCATCCGCGACGCAGCTGAACTATGACGGGCTTTAATTCGCCTTTAGTGGGGTGCTGAGCCAAGCTACATGAGATGAACATTCAGAATTCGGGCAAATATTAAAGGTTAAAAAGGAAATGGATAAGGAAAGGGCTTGAAAGGTTTCATGCAATATAGAAAAAACCCTTTACATAAAACTATTTCATCTAAAAAACAACATAACGTAACATCAAGTCTGTAATTCCCAAAAGGTAAGGGAACGGTTTCCCTATCCCAACCTCATTTCGCCAGTTATGTTCAAGTCCCATGCAAGTATGAGGTGAGCCTATTGTCATCAGCTGGACACAAAAGAAATCAGAATCAAAATAGTCGTTAACTATGTATTTGTGCCTCCCAAAATACGAAGTTATTCCTAAGTCAAGAATATTGGTCAAATGAGATCAATAGCGGAAGAAACATGACCTCTGACTTTGATTCGTAATTTGGGCTTGTCTAAAAAACGCATACGTCATCTTTTTAAAAATATTAACAAAGATAAGACACGTAATATATTGAATCAGTACAGTACAGTACAGTTGTTATGAGCAAGCTACCAGTATTACTAATACCTATTACTTAAAGTAGTCATAGACCGAACTTGCTGCCTAGTTGGTCTAGTGGTCACTAGCGCTTTAATGTTGAGCTTGAGGCCCTGGGTTTGATTCCCAGATAGGGCAAAATGTCAATGTGTCTTACCATTGTAAAGTTCTTAGTAGCCTCAGCAACACATCTGTCTGTTACGTCACACTGGTGTTTGACCCCAGAACATCAGGCAGAGTTTTATTGGGTTGCCCACATGGAACCACTGAGTCGCAGCTTGGACTCACCAGGACTTGTGACCGGTTGATGGCATGTTACATGGATTTTAACTTATAGGTCATATTGAAACACATTTGCTTATCCATTCGGGGACAATGGGCGTGGTGATGCTTCGAGTATTGAGGTCAGAGGCTATCATAAGTATAACCTGAAATTCTTCAGTGTATCCTAATGAGGAAAAAAGGATAACTATTTAAAGGTAATTGCCACACGTTTCTAGAAATGAGTACTTACCTGTAATATAAATCTATCCGACGGCTAATCAACGGAAATTAGTAACTTAATTAAAAATCTTTCTTCATGTTTTAAAAAACTGGAGACACCGAACTAGATGAAGAATAAACAAGCGAAGTTCTTTACAAGACTTAATAAATTATCGCTGCAAGAACGATGATCGTTTCATTAGATGTTTCTAGATCAGCTCGATGCATTGACAAAGGGTCTACCCAAGAGCCTACTGCGCTGGAATATAATAGGTGTGCCGCAGAAGATTCATCGTATAACTGAAAAAAATGCATTTAAGATTACGCATTCAAGAAGTGTCAAAAATATGGCCATGAGACATAAACACAGATTCAACTATCAATGCCACCATTTTTCAAAGTCAAAGTCAAACTATGTTTACATGCAGCATGCCTAAAGCATTTTCTTGTATCTCCCACACGGAGAGGGGGGGACGGGGGGGGGGCGACAAAAGTAAAAGTCGGGCCGTCGAATAACAGTACTAGCGTTCACTCTCGACGCGGCACACTTTGCAGTTGGCATGTTGAGGCTAATCACGTCCGAATAACTCCTTAACTGCCTCGCTGGTTCAGTGGTTGTGGGTTCGATTCCTGGGTTCTGCCTGATTTTCTCAGTAGCAGCCCGAAGTCAGGACTTGTGCCCGGTTGATGGCAATAGGCTCGCCCCCTATTACCTGAGACTTAAACATATTAAGCGGAAGGTGGGCGTGCAATAAAGTACACCAGACACCTCTGACTAACCCTTCGGGAATGATCATCCGTATCCACTTGCACTATATAACTATTATTGTCTACATTCGATCGATTCGATTTAATTTATACAAACTTTTACAATATAGAAGCCATGCGCCCGATGGATGTTCGAACATACATGATGCAAACTTTCATCCTTTAATGATTTTTTTTTGTGTTTGGGTTAATTTTAACTCAAAAAGTCTTTTTTGTATTGTAAAGGCGACAAAAATAGTTTAAAAAAGAATCCAAACTCCATAGTGAAGGAACACTCGATACTCCGCGTTTAAAAGCAACGCGTTAATATCGATAAAAAGTTAAAGAATGCAAGTTCCCACAAAACACTCTAGCTTTGCTTAGTAACCAACATTGAATAACAATACAATCACAAGTTTATAACTGATGAACCGTTTTGTTTTTCTTATCTCTTTTAACAAGGTAAGGAATAAATCTTGACTGGAATAAAACTATTCCATGTCAAAATAGGGATCTTCTTTTCCACTCTTATGGAAGAACTTTTTGTGGAACTCTCTGCCAGAATCTACTTCTTTAAACAACTATAAAGTTGGATGTTTCCACGTATTCAGTCAGTTGGCTTCGACAGCATCATATTCATAACTGACCAATAAATAAAATCATCGTGAAACAATAAAACGTAAAAACATTTCAAAATGATCTAGATTTGGTACATAAATCCAAATTGACCCAGAAAACGCATTGCGAATAACAATAGTTTAACAAAAAAAACCGTTATTTTTACATCAGAACTTGCTGATATCACCGGTGACGATACTGCCCAAAATTATCACCTACATGGTGGCACCCGGCACAACGGTACCTGCAACGGTGATCAACCTTCGCCAACACTAAATACAGTCTCATCACTTTTAAGATTTCGTATAAAACTAGTTTTAGAACATTTTATTGATGATAAGACCCACTCAGTTGTTTTCTTTTATATTGAATGCCTCACACTACACGACAAAAAAAACTGAATATTGATCTTGGGTTCAATTCCCAGGAAGATCTTAGTGTGATCAGGTTTTCCAGTTAAGAATTTTTCAGTAGTAACCTGGAGTCAGGATATGTGCCGGTTGATGGCAATAGGTTCGGACCCTCTGGCAAAATGTGGGCGTACAATAGGTATAGGTACCAGAGCCCTGACGTAATGGTTGCCTGGAGACGGCAGACCAGCAGCCAGATGGGTGGACGACCTATAGAAGATTACGGATAGGATCTGGTTGAAACTCGCAGAGACCTGGGGAGCATGCCACAAAAGGTAGGAGGCCCAATACTCAGTAGTGTGTGGATCAAGACTGTCAATGATGATGATGGTGTCGATAGATACATCTCTGTCTTACCCTTCGAGAAATATAAGCTTGGGGTGATGTTATGTTTGAGAATATTAGCAAACAATTTACGTAAAACTCTCCATGAGTTCAATTGGCAGAAAGGGTCTGCTTCCATTAGAATAATGATGAAAGGCTGTTACTTCTCTGGGACTATATAACAAGCATTTACAGGTCAGTATCATTATTACCCCAAGAGCAGAAAACTAATATAATCTTCATCATGATAAATCATACAACCTATCTTCAGTTACAAATAAATTAGCCACGGGTACAATGTATACTATCTCGCAATAGAGATAGCAACGATTGTTCCAACACGGTTGCTATGCCTGGGCCTGCCGCCTGATGGAGCCTACACAGTAATGAGACTGCCGGGGCTGCTATGCCATGATATGCTATACTTAACTTTCCTTTCCACAGAGTATGAAAATAATGAGACTAGGTCTTATCTTTCGATGTAATTATAATTAGGTATAATCTGGGAAATATATAGCGAGCAATGAATGGAATTTTTTGAAAAGCAATAGACTAGAGCTATAGACAAATAATATCTTATTATGATAAAGACATGTGTCCTTTTTGACTCGATGAAATACTGCACTACTTTTTTGTGAATACATAGTCTTAGAGACCAGAAGCGAAATAGAAAGTTATGTTTCTTACAATTTGTCTTTAATCAACAACTAGCACATAAGTAAATAATAAATACATCAGAATTATATAACACGACCCGAACCAAAATTATTATCTCCTCTTGGCACCTGTCAGTTACTTACCTAAAAGCCAAAGAGAACCAAAAAGCATAGAGCATCATCCAAAGAGGCCGTGTACAACACGCCATGCCTTTTATACCCTTCTACTCGAACCGGGTAGGTTGGAAAGGGAATTATCTAAGAATAGTATAAAAACAAAAAAAACAGTTATCATGACGTACCGAAACCCAAAACCCTTTTCATGTGTATTATAGGCCATTCAAATATACCAAGCCATTGTAAGAAGAAGTAGATTAAATAAATGACTAAACAGCCACCACTCACAAGTCAAAAATAGGAAAATATAACGAGGAATTTGTCCAGCAGAGGGCAGCATTGCTCACCTATGTTATAAAAAGATGCACTTTTCTATATTCAATTTAGACTATTTATAATAACTGCCTCGTTGGTCTAGTGGCAGTGGCAGTCTCAACTGCAAAGTATGCACAATGAGTTCGATTCCTGGGATGGACGTCTTTTAAAAAATAAAAACCAATGGGTAGGTCCCAGATCAGGTCCAGAGTCTGGATTTTTGCTATTAACGGTAGTGGGTTCGCTGCCATCTCTTTGAGTAAAATTGGATGAATTGGTTGAGGAATGATAATTATGAAAGAAAAGGAAGTAAATGATCGCGTGATCGATGGCAGGGGAGAATGGAATAAAAACACGGGTTGCTCCGACACCAAGTATTCATACTTCATAAGTAGCAGAAATCTTGAGACACGGGCACAATGTCATAATATTATATCTTTATGCAAGATATGAATTAATAAGTATCAGATACTAAGATTAACTGTAATACCCGTTATGGGTAACACTCATTTTATTGCTATGTTCATTACATGTTATATTATAATTGAACAAAAACAGCAAATTATATAGCATACAAACTGTCAGCCCCCGTTCGTCTACTTGTAGCTGATCTGTTATTAAGCTGTAATACCTCAGTCATTCACAGGCAGCTTACCTGACGCACACAAACAAACACGCGAATATACATTCACACACATGCGAAGGACACGTGCGCATGAGTACCTAGATCAGGGGTGACGGATATTTTTCAATAGCACTGTCAATTCTTTTTGTTTGTTTCGGGCTCTGCTTGAAAATGTAGTCAAACCATGGATCTGGTGTGATGTACTGGGTGTGTTCAACGCCAGAACTAGTACACACTCAGCAGTCAGCAGTCATTAGAGAATACTTCTAAAACTATGGTTTTTTGTGGTCAAATTTTGGAGTAAATGATAGCGTGACGGCTGACAGGATGATGAAGATATGGTCAGAATCGATCATCATTAATCATTAAAGAAACCAATGTCAGTGTAAGGATCGATTGATGACACCTGTGTTCACCAACCCTGCTGTGTCTAGTTAACGGTACTCCCTTTCTTCTCCTAAAATTGTTTGTCCGAAAATCATTATCCATAACACGTTTGCTATAAACTTCAGTAACCATAATGTTCAAAATCCCGAAATTTTGTTTAACATAATTATCTTTAGTTCTAATAGTATTCTGTCATAATATCGAGTACTATAATAATTGAATCTCCTAATTTTACATGACCTAAAGTTATATGTCCTAAGTATTGTGTTATATAATGTGTATTATTCCGAATGTTAATTTATAATAATTTTTTTAGTCTTAAAACATTTGCTAAAAATTAGGTTTTAGTGACAGAAACGAATCGCTGTAAATCCGACTCTACGCAGTCTTGTCTGCTCTACCCCTAGAGTGTAATTTAAAATCGCGTAGGCGCGGAGGGGCGAGGCGGCCCGCGAGTTGAGGAGCAGGTGGTTGTAACACTCGCCGCCGCGGCTGAGGCTGGCCGGCAAAGCCGGCCAGCAAGCCGAAGCTGCGGTGGTGATCGTTAAACCCATCTGCGACGATAAACTCGCGTGGGACCGCCGGAGCCTCGCAGCGCCGGAGCCGTGACAGAAACCATGCCTGCTGCATGTTGCATGCTTGCTTGCTGCATGCTGCGTGCTTGCTTGCTTGCATGCTGCATGCTGCGTGCTTGCTTGCTTGCATGCTGCATGCTGCGTGCTTGCTTGCATACTGCATGCTTGCTTGCATGCTGCATGCTTGCTTGCATGCTGCATGCTTGCTTGCATGCTGCATGCTTGCTTGCTTACAAAAACCACATGTTCACAATCAACTACATAACAAGTGAACTATCTCAAAACAAGTCGGTAGAAGAAAAAATATTGCCCGCTCGTATCTACGTAACGCCTGAGAGAAGTTCATAGCAAAAGCTTTGTTGTACAAATTTGTTCTAAGTATATTATTATTATAAATAAACATTATGTAATTTGAATTTAGAACTTATAACTTTTATTGAAAACGGTTTTATGTCTTTTGGATATTATTGATTGTAATATTTATGACAAACGGATTTGGGACATATTATATTTAGGGATTTCAATTATATGGCATTTAATATTATGTGATATTAAGTTCGGGTAAGTTATCATTCGGACAAATGATGATTAGGACAAAAAAAGTTATGGCACTTTCAATTATGAATAAAAAAGTTAGGTGACACAATAGAGAACCCTAGTTAACACGTCAAACTACGTCGACCGCTAATCCCAATGTAGCGCTGAATGGCGCACAGTCCGCACAGATGGCCAAGTCATTGGTATTGCAGTGCGCTCGTCCTTTGTCGGCACGGGGTGGCACAGGCTGTGCGTTAATGACTCTAGGAATTGGGCTCGAATGTACCTTATGTCCGGGAGGCACAAATGCTCGACGTAGCATCAGCATAATCAGCTTAATGTTCCCACTGCTGGGACACAGGCCTCCTCTCTATTAGAGGATCGTAAGTTGGGGCTGTTCCCCCTGTGCCACCACCGCTCATGGTTGATGTGATTTTGTTCAACTTTGAAGTTTATCGATGTAAGACAGGGCAGGGATGTTCTCGTTCTAGGCTGATTATGTTTGTGTTATGCTAAAAATCACCTGCAAAAAGAATAGTAAGTAACAAAAACATAAGGTATTACAACATTACGCCTCTTTCTGCGTCGAGGTAGTCATAGGTGTCATCAATTTTTGGCCAGTTATGATGAAGTCCCATGTAATAGGGCTAGCCTGATGCCATCAACCGGGTACACCTCCGGACTTCTGGCTGCCAGTGAGAAATCCTGATGGAAACACCAAATATCACTTTGCCAGACCTGGGAATCGACACCAGAACCACAAATGTTCATCAACAGATATAGCGACCACTACAGCCCTGCCATTTCGTCGGTTATATTTTCAGAAATCGAAAAGTTCAATTATATCGACCTGGGCTTCGAAATAAGGATCCAAGGATGTAAGAAAAAAACAATAGATAAAAAATTCATGAGGTATAATCTTATGCCCTTTTGCCCGTGAGTACCTATGCAGGACAAACTGGTGGCTGGCTAGTCACATACAAAGTCGCTTTATATTCAATTTCAACCGACTGCACGTAATTAGCCGCAGGCCCATTGAATGAGTGTACGCTATAGAAGCCAGAAGGTGTACTGTTTCGCTTCGGAAGGAAAGCAATAATAATACCAAATCTGTTTAATACCTACATCCTAGATAGACTGACAGACTTATAGCAGCGGTTGTTATAAGCCTAGCCGTAAAGCGGAATGAAATGTCACTAGGAACTAGTTTTTAATTTATAAATCAAAATTTGGTTTCCCGTAAAACAGCTTCAAGTAACCTTTCCTTTCCTGCGTATAAGCTCTAAAGCGCACCACGTGCTCTTGTTAAAAAGCCAAAACCTCCACATAAGGTAACCTATTTTCTAATTCCCAAAATCATTATTTTTTAAGGTCACATAACTCACAAAATAGCCCAATAACCAAACCCCATTGAGTTTTTGCTTCGGCCAAAGTTTGTGCATGTGTGAGAGAGTGCGCAGGCGCCTGTGTGCGTCGGTGCTCGGCGGCGACGTCGGCAGTGGGTCAAGAAACAAGGTCACGCCATTTCTCTCCGCGGGGAGCGGAGGGGGAAGGGCTATGCGTAGGCGCAGATAGACGACGCTCGCAGAATTCGAGCTGGATTAGTAGCTAGCAGTTGAGGGGATTGTGGACGATGAGGTAAACGTGAACCTATTGAGTTGTACATTATCTGGGGAAGGTGGAAGGTAATGTACAAAGAGAAATTCAATAATATTGTTGACGTTAAGAAATAATAAAAAATAAAAAATTGGGAACTTTGTACTCGTCTTTTCGTTAGAAGAAACTTCCAAAACTGAATTAGGGAATCCTGTTACTACCGAAATGGCTACGACGAAAAAATATCCACCACTGAGAAAATGCCGCGGTGGCCCGAATGCTCAGCGATCAACTTCTTACCTAGGTGCTCGGTTCGAAACTGTTCCATGTCACTTTTTTAATTGGGTAATACAATTTCATTAATGTGGACCAAATTCAAATTCAAATGTTTATTTCTAACCAGGTAAATGGGATTAAATGTATAATGAAAAAACTTAAACATTCTTGTTTCATATACTACATTACTGTCTGGATAAACAATGATGTGGTAAACGAAGGTGCTCACTGGCAACTCGCGAATTTTCTCATAGACCACTCCATAGCATAATCCGCCCACTGTTGGGACTCAAGGGACTTCGCACTCTTCACTGTGAGAAGTAATGTTCCGTAATCCAGAACACGAGCCCATTGAGCACCAGTGCACCAGTGGGCGTTAGTGGGAGACACAGGTCTCCGAATGTATGGTTATACTTATAAGACATGACGGTATGATCCACAATAAGATTGTAATATTCAGTCCAATCTGAATACCGCAACTGGATCTCCTTAAGAGCAACAGTGCTAAGTCAGTCTCTGAATGAATATCGCCCACATCTGAGCAGCGTCTGGGCATCTCCAAACAAATATAGTGTAACAATGAATATAATATCGGGGTCAATAGTTTAATTAGGCACACCCACAGATACAGAACTGTTAGAACATTTACATTTCATTATGAATGATAAATATGTATGCGCTGTAATTAGCATCGAGCTTAGTGTTATGTTTCACAATTTTATTCGCTGTCTGTTTCTGATTTATCTTTAGGACTTCTGTTGCTGTTGTGGGATTCGTTGGTGTCAGCTTTCTTCTGATGGTTAATAGGGTCTCTCCATTATGAGTATTGACTGATAGTATGGTTAGAATTCCAAGACCTCTCCTCTCCTACTCCTACTGACTCTGCCAGGAGACAGGGAACTAGTCGGTTCGGAAGGTTACATACATATATAATAGTCAATCGAACAATGACCATGATACAAATAGGTGTATATAACCATCAGTACATACACAATGTACAAAGTAGGACAATTGAAAAACTGATCTACATAAACTCAAACTCACGCCTTTTCCCCATGGGGGTAGGCAGAAACCACAGGACGCCACCTGCTACGATCCTTACGTACTCCTTTTGCCGCGTCCACGTTCATTATATCTGGTCATCTCATCAAAAACTCATCTCTTTGCAAAAAAAACCCTGGAAAATGATTTTACGAAGGACTGGAGACTAAACTAAGAAGGATTTAGTAATCATTTGAGATATTTCTAGGATTATTCAAACTAATTAGAAATTATACCGAACACCAGTTAAACGCAACATTACGGACATATCGATATTATCTTTAAAAATAAACTGACATCACTGCAACCAGCTAATACACTCTTATCTACAACTGAACAGCACTATAATACGCGATGGAGTCGAACTTGAACTGAGATAATAACACAAACCTGCTCCATAGCTTTACATTTGGACCACTTCCGGATTATAACAGATCTGTAATCTTAATGTATTCGATATTAATCAACGATTCTTCCTGTGGACCTAGGAGTCGAACAGCGAGACCTGGTTTCCACCAAAGCGGAGCGTTGCGGAGTGGTGCATGATGCGACCAATGAGAGACGGGAGTCCACCATTGTGACTGGTAGGTTCCGGCACGTCACCTCTCCGTCTCCGCTGTGGTGCAAACCGGGCCTAAAGCTGGTGTTAGGCCTTCCCACGATGATGCAGAATGAGGCTACTATAAGCCGCGAGCTGTAGGTTGGCGGCCAACAGAAGTGAGTTCTTGCTATATAATTATTGACAAAGTAAGGCAAGATGTTTCGTAGCGTAGTAAGTAAGAGATCCGTAGTTTGTTTCACAGATGCGTCAGATAGGTTCTTTATAAACGCAGAGTGAGTTAAACCCTCTTTAACTCAAACATGAATGAAATTGTTACTGCAACCTGAAACTTAATAGTTCAATAAAGCTCACAAAGCTCTGGTGGGTAGTGCTAGTGCCTATCTGTAGTTTGTTTAATTTGCTGGATGCAAAGTAAGTCAATGAAATAAATATTTTATGGCCGTCACAAAAAGTCGTTTGTCAACTGCACAACCACACATAATGGACTACGAGACGGTTTCTAAAACAAAATGCATTTATTGATAAAATGGAGCTTGCAGCTAATGCAAAATCAATTAAACTTGAACAACACAATAACCTAGAATCCTGTCCATCCCATACATATAGGTAGTCTTCAATCCCAGATCTTCCAATTGAATAAACATTCCATATAGCCTAGAAAAGGCTCACGCTCAGTGGTCAAAGTGTGCCAATTTTAAAAGCCAGCGACCATTATACAGATGTGCATAATCTCAGCCCCCCCCCCCTCCGCCCCCTTTCACCTGCCCTCTACTCTTCGCGGCCCACTTCCGCGACACACATTCCCAAATCAACCGGATTGGAACCTAGATATTTTGGACACTGCTTTTCGAAGAAATTGGTACCTTCATGCGACGAGTTAAAGTTTCGTTTTCCACGACGTTTTTAGTTTAAAGGAAAGTATGACTTGTTATTTTGATTTTAAGGTCGATTAAAGCGTTGAAGACGAATGATCAATGAATTCAAAACGGTACGCGGCGTTTCGGCGCGTGAGTTCAAATTCGTTTGATTATTAAACGGCTTTATTTGATCATGGTTACTTTAAATGTTACTTTGGTTACTATCACATAAGGTTGTGAATGGTGTGTCATATTTTATAGGTTTTGGAGTACGCTCAGCAAGCACAACCGAAGTAACGTGCGACTTTTTTGAATAGTGTTTATTTTTCGCCGGTCAGCAAACGCAAGCGCGATGTTTGACACACTTTGCACAACTTTTACTATCTTTTCGAGTGTTACTTAGATATTTATTGTTTACAACCTGTACCTACTATAGAAATACTACAAAACTCTTGAGACAGTAGGAACTTCCCGCGGTACATAATACCGCAACACAGCAGCTAGCCGCAGCTGGTAAACCATAGTTTACTAGCTTATGTCAGCGGCGTCACCCGCGTGGACTTCGATAATTGTCCCACGGGATCATACTACCGGGATAAAAAGTATCCTAAGTGTTAATCCAGGTCATCAAATATCTGTGCTAATATTAGCAAGATTGGTGGGAAAGCAGCTGAAAAGCACGATTGCTTTAAAAATGCACCGCCTCTCGTGTCCTCAGTCGAAACTAATTAAAATGTTACAAGTCCTGTGTTACCCTAGCATCCATAGATAGACAGGCACGGCAGAATGCTCCGTGCTCGTTTCGGAAAATCATTTAAAACGTAAGTATTTCCGCAACTCCGTTTGTGTGGAAGTCAACAAAGAACTAGGTGAGCAGGTTATAGGTAAATTTATAATTATAAGAGAGGAGTTCATGGGAATATGGGCTACGTATAAAATTGGTACTTGTGTGAGCTATCTACTATTAAAACACTAGTTACCGGCTTAAAGTAAACATATAAAAAAATTACGGTTAGTCACTAGACAACACTTGCGCAGGCGGCCCTGTTTAATCACTTGTGAACTACAATTAAGAGTAGATTGTAGTGCTACAATAGACGCTACCAGTCCTACCAGTTGACTTCCTATTGCTTTGAGCAAAGGACAATTCCTAGAATGAAAAAAAATCGGTTGTCTGTAAAGTCGGTTTACTGACGATAATTGAACGTGACAACGTCATAAGAAAATACTGATGGAATGGAAAAATCTTTTTCAAAAGAAAGTTTTAATTTTATTTGTTTGATAGTTATTTTGTATGGATATAGAGAAGGAGGTAAATGGAAATCACAATTGAATTGATCAAGTTACATTTATTTGTACGCATAAATCATTTTTTTTTTTTTTTTTTTACAATGTACTTAGTTTTTACAAGTATGAATGTGCGTTGAGCAATTGTTTTATGGAACGCCTCAGAGCGAGGTAACGCGCTTTTTTCGTGCGTGCAGCCGGCTCCATCGAAATATAAGACGTTGTCACGTCAAAAAAAACCGCAGAAAATTACAAATATACAAAGCATTTAAGAAATTGTGCAGTACAATTTTTTTTGGATTTATTCATTTGGCTTAAAATGGCCACTTCAATCTTTATTTTGTCTCTTTTAATTGGCCATTTTAGGCCCCCAGATAATAATATGTATAATGTTCCAAAACCAAGTAGTTATTAAACCATTTTAAAATCGTTCGAATTTTACGTTTACTCCTCGCGTTTGGTCTATGTCTACAGGTATGTTATCGTATCCATGGCGGAGTTAGTAACTAGCCTGTAACTGCCCTGCAGCAGGGTAAGGCCCCATAGAGACGCAACGAGCAATCAGTACGATGCTCCATACAAATAGGTTATTTCAGAAAATATTGAAGGCAAAAACGTGTGCGTTACCCTGGCAAAATGTTGTGCTTTAGAGAGGTGAGACTATAACAAATAATTTGTGTATCATCTCAGTATCATATCAGGAGCAATATTTATTTACTAATAGAAAAATTTGTTTGAATTGTAGTTTTAAACTTATTTGAGAAAAACAGATTTAGCTGGAGTAACGTTTGAAACGTTATCCTGGCAAAATCGTTTTTTTTAAAGAACTCATAGTGCCAACTAGATGAGTTCTTAAAAAAAAAACATTTTTGCAATGATAGTAGATAATAGTCGATCTCGATAGCAATAGCAAAGAGTTGAATACAATATATAAAATACCAAATCAATTGCTTATTTATTGATGGATCGTATTTGGACCATAGATTATATCGGTATCGGTATCAAATATTTACCAGCGAGTTACGAGAGACAATTTTGAATTTCGCGCCATCTTGTGGCTCGCGACTACAATAATGCAGCAACCTGCTGTCAAGTCTTGCCTCTCCAATATCATGGATGGCGTGTCGCCTGACCCTATCAACAGGAAATATAAAGATAGGTGACAGGAATAATAAAGACGAGATTTTTTTTTTTTTTGTTATGAGAGTTAATAAAATAATGTTTTGTCTGATTTATTCTGTTTATTATATCCCCAAAAGACACCTCCACCAATAAGTCTTTAACAATAATATCATCTTATAAAATTAATCAACAAAATAAAATTCTAGATTATCTAGTGAAAATATATTATCATAGGATTCTATGACAAATTAGGGTCAACTCAATTGACAAGTCAAAATGAATACGTAGCTTTTTTTTTTGATTGGACATGCGGATACAAATTTAATAATATTTTTTTATTTAGACCAAATAACCAAAACGAAGCGTCGATAAATTAGCTAGTTAATACGTTGAATAATTTATTCAAAAATTATTAACAACTTATTTGTATCGGTAAGATCTTTCATAATTACGAATTGGATTAATGTGAAAGAAAAAAATGTTTTTGAATGGTATTTACGATTTGGCAATCTAATAGTAATTAACTGGTATTTTGCAAAAAATATCTTCACCGCTTACTGGCTTTTTGAACAGAGCAGTCAAATACTTATGATCTACTTTTGTCATAACGGTAAATAAATTTTAATTGCTACTAAAACTGGTAATTTATACGAAGTTTATTAAGCGAAATCTAGAACGATTCAGGTTTCAAAAACTCAAAATAACGGCCTAGCAGTTTCGAATCAGTACAGTGCTATAAATTATTAAAATACTCATTTAACATTTTATTATCAATACATTAGCATTGATTAAGGAAAATGTATTTCAAGTAATTTATTTCAATGTTAAGAACATTTCAGTTCATTTTAATTACACATTTCTCTTAAAATATCCGCATGTAGGTATGACAAGATTTTCATTCAGTTGTGAACACCATTACAAATAAAATTGTAGTTCTGCTGATAAAAAATAAGTTGTACAATTTATGAGTAGTTTTTGCGTGTAAAACAGTTTTGTCACACTTTAAAAGTTTGATTCGTATTAGTAATTAGTTTTCACAATAATCAACAATACCTACATTATTTTACTCAGTTGTTGGCACACTGGTACGTTAATGTATCATTGAATAAACATTAAGGATACTAACATCAACATTATTTTTATATCCTTAACACTAAAACATGTTGATTGATATACGTATTAAACATCACGATTTTAATATCAGTCAACTTATTATAAACACTTATAATGTATCAGTCAACATTCATAATACTATTAGATTTTATAACGATAAACAAAAAATAAATCTTCATAATTTCCCGCTTGATTGAGAACAGCGCCATCTATAAGCAAATTAATCAACATCTATGCACCTAAAGTGTAACGTTTTGATAACATTTGTGAAATAAAATTTAATTTATTTTTGCTATCAAAGCGTCTAAAAATTATTCAATTATAGCATTAATTTTTTTTCAAGAGCCGCCCATAATGGGTCAAGCGGAGATGTGAGGGCGTAAGTATTGTACACATTTTTGTCAGAGATGACAGATGGCGTTGTTTCTCCAAATACCATGTATTGTTCGCTCGAGTTCACAGAGGGCGCTAGCGAGTTAGGGCGGCGACGTCCGGATGCCATGCGGACACTGCGCATCATGGCTGTGGACTTCATGCGTTCTGAAAAGACGAACAAATAGACATAGACATAGAAATAGAAAAAAGGGAAAGACGGTAGGGAGACGTTTGCCCTACAGTGATGACAGAACCGGATCTCATTAGATAATACACTGGTCATCAAAAAAATTGACCCACCCACTTTGTGTTTAATATCGATTGTTTCACAGATAAGCTGTAAGGGTCGGATTTGAGGTTTGACATCTTGTTTGTCGTAATCTTATTGCACTTGAAGGTACTTAACTAATTTGATGGTTTTACGTCGGAATAAATTCGAACCGTTCTTTTAGTCCAAAACAGACTTTTGTAGCGATTTCTTGTTAATACGATTATTTACAGAGGCGGTAGTTTTGATTACTTTGTCTAAAAATAATGAACACTACTGAAGCTGCGGCGGCCCAAGTTGTGGCTTTACTCCAACAAGGTTTAAGTCAACATGTCGTGGCAACAGGAGGTAAAAACTGAGCCGTTTTGCAGTGCGGCGAGTTTATTAAAGGTTTCTGGAGACTGTGCAGAATCGAAAAACATCTAGATCTGGAAAACATAGGGTGACCGCTCAAAGGAATGACCGCTTTATAGTGGTACCAATCAGGTCTACGAAATCGACACCTATCTGGTGTTGATCTCCACCGACGCATATCTTGCTTAGTCATTAGCTTTCAGTGATAGTACTGGAAAAAGAAGACTTGAGCAAAATTTAAGATCACACAAGCCTGCAACAGGACCACAATTGACCACAGCTCATCGACGAGCCAGACTTCAATTTGCCCATAATAATAAAACAAAAGGTTAGAGCTCGTAACCCAGTCCCTTCATCATTACGGGACCTGGAAACCGCCCTTAGGGAAGAATAGACCCGAATCCCTCAAGAGACCATCAAAATCTTGATAAGGTCATTAAAACGGCGAATGCAGGCGTCATTCGAGCAAGAAGAGGGAATACGCAATATTAATTTGCAACAATTGTGTACATAACATTTAAAACAACAAAAAAACTAGAGCGTTTTTTAAATTAATAAAAAAACATTTTGGTGCAATTTGTGTTGTTTTTGATGTAAATAAACAAGTTCAAAACATTTCAGTACTAAAATATTATGTTTGGTTTTGCCTAAGAAAAACGTGATTTACGGTAAAAACGCAGGTGGGCCGATTTTTTTGATGACCATTATAGAGTATTGAGTAGAAATCGAAATCCGACCAGATAATAATGTCCAATAGGTGAATAGGTGGTGATTCTATTTATATCGGTCATCCTGCTGAGTCTACGCTAGGCGAGCCGAACACGATCGGAGCACTAATTCACTTAGCGTAGAGGTGTAGACCGCCAAGGGAACTTGGGAACAGCGCACGCATGACGTACCGTCAGCCGTGCTGAGCGGGCAGTACTTGGTGGTGTGCGCGGCGTCCCCGCTGGCGCCGCAGCGCTTGCACACGAAGGCGCGCAGCACGGGGCACGCCACGCGCCCCGCGCCGTCCTTCAGCGAGTGCGCGCGGTAGTACGACTCGCGCTCGCCATTGTTCTTGCAGAAGCGGCACTCCTGGGAACATACAGGAATAAGTCTGAGAACCACACACGCCAAAGGTCATCAATAACTTTGATAGCTTATATCTCGGAAACGTGACGCTTTAGAAGATTTTTTCTCATACATAACTTGATAAGTATCAGTTTTTGATTAAAATACGACTTAAAAAGTTAGTCATCTTAAATTAAAAGCGTTAGACGACTTATCGACATCAAGATAAAACTTACCGCCATCAGAAAGCAACCCTCCAACAATCTGCGGAACTGATTGGTGACCAAAAAAAAAACTGTAGTATTATTTGTCATTTTTTTATTATATCACGCGTGCTATTCCCGTGGTAGTGGTACGGTACACGACAAAATCTACTAGAGAGCAAGCCGGGCATAAAACCAGACTCCAAAATCAAAATCAAAGCGTTTATTTCAAATAGGCCAGTTACAAGCACTTTTGAATTTTATTGTCGAAACAAAGACAACAATGAAAAGTAGCTACAGTCCCAGTCACAAGGCATAAAAACTGTGAAAGTACTATAGTTGCCCATTCCCTAACGTAGATTTCTATGAAGAAGAACGGGCAAGAAACTCCATGGAGACTCTTTTAAATCAGAATACTTTTACAAAACCTTGGTTACGTCATTCATGTTGAGATGGTACATTATGTGAGAACGATGTAGCAAGATGTGTACGTTAAAAGTGTCCATAGTAAAAACAATTCAAAAATAAAATAATTAATTCAAATAAGCCGTGGCAACCATGAGATGACCATCAGTCACAACTGACAGCGCCCGTTCACGAACATGACGCATGTATCAGCACCATTCAACTCAACCATTTTGAAGGAAACTAAATGATCCGACACACGCGCCACCATCAGCGAGACATTTGAATGAGCATGACAAACTCTTAACGCCAGGGCACATTCAAGTCAAGAAAAGACCTAGGCTTCCAGCGAATAACAGCTTTCTAGTTCATAGTACTCACACAATATGGGCTATGCGGTTATAAAGGGTGTAAATAGACCCTTAAGACATCCGAAAGGCACTTGTTCTCCCCGTCTTTGCGATCATTTTTTTGCTCTAGACCATACCTAGGAACCTTCTAGTTACGGAGATATTGGGGGTCAAAGTTCCAACTTTTTCAAGTTTTTTTTTAAAATACATGTTTTTAATGTAAGATTTTTACTTTACACACCTCCACGACCCCCTCTCTATTCAATCCATCCATCAGCACAATGCTTTGAGTGCTTTCCATCGAGTCCTACCGTAAAACGTAATTTATTACCCCAAAAAAAAAGTCGTGTCCCAGCAATAATTTTTGCGTAAAGTTACTTAATTTGATACACCGTTAAGTGAAGGGTCTATTTACACCCTTTATAATACTAAAGAGATTGAATTTATACAATGCAAAGTCAGTTGTACAATCTCCAGGCTACGAAACTGTTAACGGAAAAACCCAATAACACCTTGTCCTACCTAAAAACCCTATACCTCAGGCTCAGCAGTAAGACTAGACTAAGGAAGAAGTCAAAAATACTCACTGTGGGTACTTTCTTGATACGCTTGTGCAGGTCCCCCCGGGCCTGCTCCAGCTCGTGCAGCAGCGAGAACAGCACGGAGTTGGGCAGCGAGGCCAGCACGCGCGCCTGCTCCGCCGACAGCGCCGCCGCCGCCTCGGCGCCCGCGCTCAGCTCTACCCACATGATATACCACACCATTATGAAGGTAAGGGCTCCAGGCAGAGCACCCGCTAGATTGTTTTTAATTCATGTTTTAATTTTTATTTGAATCAGTGTTATATTCATGATTACAGTAAACCCGTGGTAATCCCACCCTTGTCTGATCCAGCAGCCCTTTTAGTCTGACATGCCTATTACAGTACGTTCGATATTGACGTTTATTGTACAATAAACCCACAAGACATATAAATAGTTACATGTCTGTGAATAAACCCTATGCTACCTACTGCGTCGTTTAATTAAAGTGCCATATATTATGTACTAAATATAGATTTGATGTTCTGTTTACCTTTTCTGTTGTTATAAAAGAATTATTTTGTATACTGAGTCGAGTCGCCATTGTTTATTGTTTGTTTTGTTTTGGATGTGAGCTGTGCTAGCTATGATATGGCTATGTTAAGATTTTAACAAAAACTTTATTGCCGAAAATATTACAAAAAGATTTTACTAGGCCAGGCCTGAATCTTGGGCACCAATGGAGATCGAAGGTTTACTAATAAAAAAAAAATGACTTTGAAAGTTGTTCGGTTTGTATTTAGAGAAAATAAAAAATATCCGGTTTAAGGCGCTACCTCGAAAATAAATCGTAGCTCGATGGGCGTGGCTTAGCCCCCCGCGAGGGGAGCGGCGAATGCAGTGTACGCGGTGGCATTCGGGAAAACAGAGTACGCACTTCTTGGATTATTTGAAATATTAGAACATAGGAGGGATGGAGTAGAAAAATAATACAAATATTTAATTTTCAACATTTTTTTTTATTAAGTACACCATGTAATAAAAATTCATTAGGTAATGAAGGCATATAACAAATGTTTATTTACTATGAATATTTTTTATTAAATAATAAATATATTGTTTAAATTTTTCTATATTTAACCTACTTTAAAAAACTCGTCTATTTATATGTATTACTAGCTTCTGCCCGCAGCTTCGAACGCGTGGAGTTCGGGAATTGGTCACGGAATCTTACTTCTGGGATAATAAGTAATCTATGTATGTATAGTACATACATATATTTACATGTACTTGCTTATAACTTGCAAATATTTGTTTAAAGTTATATCAATTAAATTAGATACGTGAAATATTGATACCTTGGTTCGAGATTGGACATCGGATTTACTGGATTTTATCTAAAGAGTATGTACACAAATTTTCAAGTCAATTGACCCCGAGAGTAAAAAGTTTCACAGATAATTCAACACCCCATTTCACCCTCTAAGGGATAGGAATTTAGAAAAACCCTTTCTTAGTATATACCTACTCTTCACAAAGAGTACACTGTCCAAATTTCATGTCTCTAGGACCAGTGGTTTGGGCTGTGCGTTGATGTATCAGTCAGCCAGTCAGGACAGTGAATTTTAAATTGGAGGATGATTTTGGAAAAACTGTGATACACATATCTCATCATTTTAACTGAAGTATTAGACACATTTTCAAGTCAATCGATTCAGAGAATAAAAAGTTTCATAGATAGTTCAACCCCCCATTTCACCCTATTAGGGGTGGAATTAAAAAAAAAACCGTTTCTTAGTGGATACCTACTCTTCACAAAGAGTACACTGTCCAAATTTCATGTCTCTAGGACCAGTGGTTTGGGCTGTGCGTTGATATATAAGTCAGTCAGTCAGTCAGTCAGGACTTTGAATTTTATATGTATAGATAGATATAGATAAAATATGTTAGCAATTTTCTCGTAAACTACTGAACCGATTTTGATGATTCTTTCACTGGTATAATCTAATCCCCAAGTATGGTTTTAGTGCACAACATATAAAGATGCCAATCTTATTAACAAACTTACACGTCTCTGGCATCAGATGAAATATTTAATCTGCAATGTTGCATCACATTCACGGAGCTTAATTGAAAATGTAGACAGCAACATTGTAGAGAATTTTAATGGAGTAGTTGCCAAATTAGTTGGCGGCAAAAGAGTTAACTACGCTCTTAAACGGTCTTATCAGGCAAGATGAACAGGGGCAGTAGTATCATTTAACTCCGGGAAAATATTGACTACCGTCCACAAAACTATTCACAATACGAGCCCTTTAGAAAAGTCAAGAAATATGAAGAACAAGTAGAAAATACAAGAACGTACAACCAAACGTTAAAAAAGAAAAAAAAAACGTAAATTGGTTTCTAAGAAAATAGATTTTAATAATGGCGAAAATGCCGACAGACCCGATGTGGATTCTGATACATATAACCTCACAAAATTAACGTTTTTGAAAAATTTAGAAAAATCCGATGAAGAACGCTAAGAGATGCAGGAGTGGACAATACTACAGAGTGAAAGTGGAGAGTGGCTAGAATTACAGTAGAAATCTTTTAACAGCGTCTAATTACGGGACGGTGGTAAAAAGGATAAAAACGAATAGTTGTGCTAATATGGTGAAAAACATGTTGTATAAGGCAAATATCGACGATGTGGCAACTATAAGCCAAGGGGCGAAATATGAAAAAGCTGCTATTGAGCAACTGTCTAATTTAGTACAGGTAAATATACAAAAATGTGGTCTTTTCATTGACGATAAGTACCCGTTTTTAGGGGCAACGCCGGAAAGGATTGCTGATGACATGCTTGTTGAAATCAAATGTCCTGAATTGTGACTTTGTTGCACCAGGAATGATTTAGTTTTATGTCTTAAAAAATAGATACGTTTTTGTCGCTCCAATAAGTGAGAATAAAAATGGCCATAAATACATTTGTTTGGCTGTAGCTCCAACGCACGTCAAACTCTCGTGGGCACGGGGGCATTGTCAAATGTAACTCTGTCGGCCCAAAACCCGAGTAAAAACCGCCAATAATCACAAAGGCACCTGCGTCATCAAGTAGAATTTTGAGATACTTTCGGGGATATCTTTGTGCCCCAAATGTAGGCATGGTTCAGAGACAATTTGGCAAACATAACTCGATTTTGCAGTTTAGGCTATTTGTGACTTTGTTGCATCGAAGGTGCGAATTTGTGATTTTTGCAACCAATCTTTTCGACCGTGATTTAGGTATATGGTCGAGTGTCAAGTGTCAAGTATTTTTGCATAAGAGATACTGTCTCCATCAGCTATGTATCTTCCAAAGATAACGCCATGCATTTCTATGGACTGTTTACTGTCGGCGCTAATAGTGGATTCCATAGCTGTTGAAGATCCGCTAAGATTTTTAAAACACTCATGGTGTTTTACTTCCTCATTTCGTTTTACCGCTCTAGCACAAATACAACAATATTTGTTTTTGACTGCCATGAAAAGAACTTGACGAAATCGTCTACCTATAAAATTGTCGCAGCGCCAGATAGTGCAGAATAATTAGTTCTGTATGAATGTTTAGCCCAGCAACCATCTAAGATTACATCTATTATTGGTATGCCATCTTTAGTAGCTTTCCTTCTTTCACTGCCGCTTCTTTCCCCCGTTCCCCCACTTTCCTCATTTCTTCCCATGCCGTCACTTCCCATTCGTCACATATTTCATCTTGCAAGATTTTGTATTTGTATTCCGACACGGATGGTAAATCGACAGCAGCCGAAAACTGTTTCAGTTGAGCGTTACCACAACCGGCTGCCACCATCCCGGCCACCACCATTTTATTTTGAGTTCCGTACTTTAAACTTTGTTTTACAAAATGTACAAGAAAATGTGTGTAAGGCCAGAAACTTCTGCCCTGGGATCTGGAGGCGACTGCCCTCCAGCGCGTCTATGAGGGGCGCGCGGAGGCGCAGCGCCGGGGCGAATCCCTGCTGCCTCGACAAGTCGAGGCGCGGCGGGAAGAGCTCCGGCGCGATCTCAGGGCAGTATGGAGGAGACGACTGTCGCAACCGAGGTCCGGGCACGCCGCAATCGCGGCGGTAAGACCCCTCTTTGAGGAGTGGCTGGATAGGCGTCACGGCGTCCTGACCTACCGCGTGACGCAGGTCCTCACCGGACACGGAAGTTTCGGGAGGTACCTGTGTCATATGGGGAAGGAGGAAACGCCTGGGTGTCACCACTGCGAGGACCGCCCGGAGGACACGGTGGAGCATACGGTGCAGGACTGCTCCGCTTGGGCAGAGCACCGCCGTGTCCTCACGGCGGCGATAGGCGGAGCCCTCTCGCGCCCGGCATTGGTCGAGGCCATGCTGCGGGGCGAGACGGAGTGGGAAGCGGTCGCCTCCTTCTGCGAAGCAGTCATGCTCGCGAAGGAGGAGGCGGGCCGCGTGAGGGAGAGGACAGCGTCCTCCCTCCACCCCAGCCGCAGTGGTAGACGCCCACGGCGCCGGACGTTGGCAGACGATCTCCGGCCACCGTAGGCGCGGGCATGCGGGCGGCGAGTAATGGGCGACTCGCTGTCCGACCATGGACTATGCCCGGGTCGACGGCGCGTTGTGTTCCACGCGCGCCTCAAAGAGTGTCAGCATAATGACGGGGACCCTCTAGAGGGCCAAAGCCTGCCGAGGTCGCGGGACTCATACAATTACCGTGACCCTGGAACATAAAGGGCTACTGAAGGACACCGTGGATTTTAGTCAGTACAAGTCTGACAGTCCCTCCCGCTCTGCCCTGAGTGGGAGGACTCATTTGATGACAGTTAAAAAAAAAAAAAAAAGGCCAGAAACTTTTTCTGATTCTAATTTAATGGTTGTAAGGCCGCATTGAAACAGTGATTGGTGACTCGATAATTTAAGCAATTCAGTAAAAAAGTAATTTACATCAACAACTCTGTGGCCACTAATGTCGGCAGTTTTGGACTCCTGAAACAAAAAGTATAAGTCAACTTGGAAAAATGCTATTTATGCCTAGCTCCATACTGGAAAGTTCATAGTACATAGTAAATAAAATAAGAGGACTCACATTTCCTTCAAGTTTACCTCAATAAAGATCAAAAAAAAAAATCGATTAAAAACTCAC
Organism: Noctua comes; assembly: GCA_963082995.1. Classification (NCBI taxonomy): domain Eukaryota; kingdom Metazoa; phylum Arthropoda; class Insecta; order Lepidoptera; family Noctuidae; genus Noctua; species Noctua comes. Next base: position 866,734 of record OY720268.1, read on the forward strand.
CTCTTTTCGCAATTCAAATGCGACTCCATTCCTTTTGTGATCATTGTCTGTCACACGCTGTAATCTTGACGTATTATATACATCAATGTATTGTTGACATATTTCTAACCTAAAATGAAATATAAGTACATTTTAGCCTTTTTCATAATATAAACAATTATATAAATAGAAACTAATAATTATTGTACATAACTATATACTTACTTTTTAATCTTTCTCATTTTCTGAGCCCTCACCCTCAGTCGCTCTGTGCTCTAAACGTTGTACTTTATTTAGTTTTGGTTTCATATTTTTTCCCATTAAAAACTAGTCACAAATAGAAAAACGATACGTTATAGGTACTGTTCAATCACAAGAATAGTCTTTATATACCTATTTAACACTAATTAACACAATCTACTAACTTTTAATGTATAAACAATTATTAAAATCACGAAAATTCGATAGCACCGATCTGCAAAAAAATGTCATAGGTTTGACGTCAATGAAGCCCACCGGGCGACTGATCTTGTAAGCGAGCGAAAGTGATGCAATTACTTTTGAAACGCAAAAAAAGAGATGGCTATATTGTGCGTGCGCTCGGAATAAAACGACGTACGTGCCAAAACGAATTTACTCCTTTTTTAACATAAAAAATGAATTAAATTTAAAACTACAATGAGTAAACTTTGATATAATAATTCTCTATGTTTTAAAGTAAATCCCATTGAATAATTCTTAAGCGTTACGCCGTGATGTCGAAAAAAGTAAAAAAATAGATATAACTTTGCATTTTTTTTGTATCGAGAAAAGTTTATTGAATCGTGTATTCCTTATTTAAGTATACTAGACCAAAGAGTCAAAAAACAAATACCAAAATGTTGAATCCCTATTCCACATACTTAACAAGTTATACGAAATAGAAAAACCACATTTTTTTCAATATATCACCTTAAAAACTATCTTTCGGTGACAAAAAACAAGTGATCGTAAAAGATCGACGTACACCGGATTTGCCGAATCATCATCTGCCTAATCTTTTCCCAACTATGTTGGGCTCGACTTCCAATCTAACCGGTTGCATCTGAATACCAGTATTTTACATGGAGCGATCTATCTGACTTCCACAACCCAGTTAGTAAGTACTGGGTAATGATACCTTTTGGTAAGACTGGTTGTCAAACTTGCGGGCCACTGACTACCTGTAACTACTGTTAAAGATCTACAAATGACAACCGGGACCAACGGCTTAACGTGCTTTCCGAGGCACGGAGGAAACTCGGTATGTAATGGGTGGTCACCACGTGGTCACCCATCCACGGACCAACCTAGGCAAGCTATTTGCAATTAATACAAACTAAAATTTTTTGCTCACCATGCCTAAAAACTCTGTGCAACTGAAGACAGAACGGTACCGAAGCATGCCCAAACACCGCTGGCGTGCCGAGTTCGACTCGTTCCTAAAGGATTAGATGGAAGGCAACACACAAGGAAGATTGGAAAGGGATGGGGGAGGGCTTTACCCAGGAATGGGACAAAAAAGGTTTTGTTAAAAAATATATATTACCTTCAACCGGAGTGGAAGTGGTGAACTCCTGCGGGTTGAAGTCGTGCGCGGGGGGTGAGGGGAGCCATTCGGGCGCCGGCGGCGAGGGGAGCCTCTCGGAGCGCGGGCGCGGCAGGCGCGTCGCGGGCGCCGGCGCCGGCCACGAGCCCTGGCGGCAGTACGCGCCCGCCGGGCCCAGGCCTGACAGCCCATCTGACGGTATTCAAATAACAGAACATCACGCCAGTATTCCTCGAAAGGTCAGGCAGAGGCGTGTCTATAGTAATTCCACTTTCACCAGTTATGGTTAAGCCCCATGTTATGGAGGGCGAGCCTACTGCCATCAACAGGGCACGACTCCCGAGCTGCTACTGACAAATGAAAAACCTCAATGACACTTAGCCCGACCTGGGAACCTAACCTAGGACCCATGCTCAGCAGTACCTTGCGACCACTAGACCAACAAGCCAGTAAAATGATAGTAATACTAATGTTAATATTATTTGACCAACATAACTAGAAAAACGGTAGAATTTGGAACTACGATTGTAATTTATTGAATTTGAGACCAGTTGGTGACGATTTTCTAAGCAAGCAGCTCTACCCTGATGTCACAAGTGATGTTGGTCTTGTTATAAAGATTGTTCAATCGCTACTCACTAACCTGCGTGGTTGCTCCAGGCCCTGTCCTCGACGGGGGTGTACGGCGAGTCCATACCGTTCATCTGAAACTCCTTCATGATGTCCTCAAGAGTACACTTCCCCGTGACCACTGTGGGGACACATGAACACATACAGTATGAATAAAAAGTTCAAGCTTTTATCTCAAAGCAATGGAAACATGCTTACTACCTTTCTTCGTCCTAATGAAGGAATAAACGAAGGAGCCTTCCATCCATCCAAGCACTTTTATTGATTTTTATTGTTATTTATGTACGAGTACCTACTACTACCCGTGCGCGATAACTTGAAACCTGAGCGCGGTTAAGTCAGTTAAAATGTTAACTTATAACTTATATATATATATATTTTGAACCTATTCAACAGAGTAAAAAAAAATTAACTTGAATTTTAATTCAGAGCAGCGGTGGCCCAGTGCCCCGACTTACGAGCAGTAAGTTGTGGGTTCGAATCCAGGCAGGCCCATTACTTTGTGTAATTTATTTCATCACCATCGCTGTCAAAACGGTGAAGGAAAACATCGTGAGGAAACCGGCATGTCCTAGAACCAAATCGAAGACATGTGACGTCTACCAACCCGCACTGGGTCCGCGTGGTGGATTATAGCCCATTCCCTCTCCCAGAGAAGAGGCAGTGGGAACATTATAGGCTGCTTATAAATGCTATACTACTGAATCTATTAATAATGACAATCTAATAATTGTATGTAATAATATTCTTATAACCTATCATTTATCAAATGTTCTGTCTCTATAATCAAATGTCTGTTCGGGTCTGAACTTATCGCGCACTTATTACGGTCAGAAATCATGAATTCCATCAATCATCAACCTAGTGTTGCCAACTTTTTTCAGAAGAAATAGTGTATTATCTGATTTTAAAGAGGGTGACAACGAGCACCTACGATAAAAATAAGAGTTTTAACTATTGTTACTATTAAAACTGTATTTTTTGTAGATATTTTTGGTTTAACATAAAAAGATAGTAAGTATATTTAGCGATCAGCTTAATCTATTGCTTTTGCATATTAGGTACCTACGTAGGGTAGGTACATCTACGTAAAATAGAGCAGGTACCATATAACCATAGTCTGAATTAGATTAGAGCATTGTTGGGAACCTTATACAGTTATAACCTACAACCTGATAACACACAAAACGTAAGAAAAAATGTTTTTCAGAGGCAACGCTTTCGCCTTAAAACGAACTGCTGACCTGACACGAAGAATATTAGTATCCTAGGCCAACTGACAATATTTAAGTAGGTACTTACGATCTTGATAGCTGGCAGACTTTCTTGCGACGGGTTTGTCCAGACTGGGCTGTTTCTGGTGGGAGGACCAAATATCCTGAGACGGCCAAGATGAAGACTGCAACAGAATTGATTTTATTTAGGGAACGACCACAGTTATCGACGTGGAATCGGCTTGATCCGATCGCGTGTTCTTCATTGTCGCGTCAAGCCGCGGATATGAGTTGCGTCGTCCGAACCGATGGAGGCCAATATAGTACATTTTTATACAAGTGGGGAAACTTTGTCATAGCAGCCGAGGCGGAATTCATCAATTCACACAGCTATAGAGCCAAGAACTATATTGACAAATGCGCACGTGAATCAAACGACGTTTGTCAATTCATCAACATCTGCCTAGCCTTTTCCCAACCATGTTAGGGTTGGCGTTCAGTCTAACCGGATGCTGCTGAATACCAGTATTTTACATGGAGCGGCTACTTATCTGACTTCCACAACCCAGTTAGTAGGTACTGCGTAATGATACCCTTTGGTAAGACTGGTTGTCAGACTTTCGGGCCACTGACTACCTTTAACGACTTTCAAAGTCCTCTAACGTCCTTTCCGAGGCACGGGGGAAACTCGGTATGTAAGGAGCGGTCATATCCACGGGCCAACCTAGGCAAGCGCGTCTTAGCCTTAAGATCGACCCGAGCGGCTGTTATTAGTTATTACTTAGCCACAAGCTCCTTTTCGAGCGACATTTTTCAATACACTTACCGAAGAAACAAAACAACAGAACGAAAAGTATTTTTGACGTCAATCATTATTAAAGAAATTAATTCGTAGGTATCATAGTTAACATAAAACAAACCGATAGTTGTAAACCCTTTTTCATATAACATAAAATCCTAGTTTTATGTCTTGTCCATCTATATTCTGGAAATATGCAAATTTGTTAGAAAATACGAACAAACAAACAACAAACAAAACAAAACATAGCGACCGATCTGTCAGATATAGAAACATGTTAATGTTACCCTCTTCGCGCATGAGCCTATATTCAAATAGCCCCTACGTAATATTCATAAAAATATTTAATTAACTACCAGATGCAATAATAAATGAAACTAGCGATACAACTTTTCTGAATAAACTCAAACAATTATTATTAATTAAAAAAGCATACAACACAATAAACGAGTAGGTACATACATGACAAACAAATATATTTTGCACAGCAAACAGACACCATACCTACATTGTTAGTCATTTAGAATTCACACTCTTACATACATAGAGAAATATTATTTTATTATTATAAAATAATTATGTTTTAATGGATTCTTGCCAAATAAATATTATGTTATAAGTTTATATGTTACTTTTAAATTAATGTTATTATTTAGTTTATTAATATTAAGCTCATGTTTTAATATTTTACAATATTAAATTGACTCAGTATTAATTTAATTATTTTATTTCACACATCAATTTTATACTTTTTCCATTGTAAGATCTTCATAAGTTATCGAATACAAATAAAGATATGAATATGAAATTAAGATTTGTACAAAGCCGCAAAGCAGCCTAATATTAAAAGTAAAAAAATCAAATATTTTTGAATTTAGGACACAATTACAATACATAATATAAATAATTTGTTGATAGAAGCAAGTCTTTTTATAAATTTTAATATTATGATAATGAGCTATTATGATGGTAAATTTTAATATCATTTTTTTTTATGATACTCTGTTTAAAAGCATAACTTCAATATTCATAAAATATTACGGCCTTAAAATAACCGTGCCTCTTTGCTGATATTAAAAAAAACATCGCCGATTATTGAAATAATTGAGCAATTGTTTATTATCTATGGAAAAAACACTACTTAGTAGAAATAAGTCCAAGAGTGTGAAATACATTACATTTTGAACCCAATGGTAGTGCGTTAAGAGCCAGTATTGGAGGAAGTGTATTGAAAACTGATTTACCAGTGATTTCAACCTATTAGTGCTTGGTAACAAAAAAGTAGTAGGTAGGTACATACATGAGTGTTATGATAAAAAAATAGTGACTAATATCATATTGGCTGTCGTCGCCGCAACAAAATAATATTGCGTGTAGTTCAATGTAAGTAAGATAGCCTATCCTAGCCTACTAAGGAATCGAGTGGTAGTCATTGCAGGTACCTTTGCACTAATGTCAATATCTGTGTTTATACTGGAATTACAGCTTAAATGGCTAACTAACTGTGCAATATTACTGGCTACTGAATGTTTTTATCCTGTTGATTTTAAGCTCAGACCAAATAAAAAACCAAGACAGCGCTGTCAACAGTGACTTAGGCCGGTTTCGTAAACATGACATGTTGCACTTGAGCGTAGATTAGTAATTGTAGTATGATGCAAATGTGTGCGTGTGAGCGTGTATGCACAGAGCGAGGCGTAGTTTTGAGCATGTTTCACTATAATAATATTGTTCGCAGTGCTGTCTTGGTTGTTTATTTGGTCTGAGATTTTAAGTACTTTTATTAATTTGGTAAAGAACCCTTATTTCGATAAGTCCAGACAGAAAATCCGGATGTATGGTCTGTACCTACCTAACACAAAGCTCAGTTTACCCACAATTAAATTAGGTGATTGTAGGGGTTTACAACACTTATCCAGCCTGGAAATGACCTTCGGTTCACTAGTAAATAAGTCATAGACCTAGGTCTAGAAATTTTGAAAATCGAATTTATAACACCCTTCGCCAATTTAACTAAAAATAAGCTGCGAAAACAATTCACGAACAAAAATATTCCTTCCTACCCTCGAATTATAATAATTATAGTCAACTACGCATTTAATTTACATCACACGATGTTGTCATAAAAACAAATGAATAACTCACTATTTCACAATCAGAGAACATCCAGAATATTTTAGAAGAAAAATCAAGTTCGTACTTGATCCTGATGTTACGCAAACTTAAGACGCAAATCAAATTTTTGTTGTTCTGCAAAATCGCACAATAATTTACAAAGTAAAGCATAAAAAAACTTACTGAATTCGATGAGCTGCCGCTGCCATAATCACTGTAATAATTCTGACCAGCACTCATTGTTCCAACTTTAATTTTTCGTAATTTTAAAATCAGAGTAACGTGTTACTTTCGAGACTACTAGAGCGGGAATGCGGGTGGGGGTCTCATTGGTTGGTCGCATGTCGCATCGGATGATTGGGCGGCGGCGGCAAACCTCAAAGTTACAAGTGTAATTCGATTTTTGTAAACAAACTTAATTACTAATATAGGTAGGCTACGTCTTTGTGCTAGGTAGGTTGGTCAATGATTTCGTAGAAATAGCCTTGGGATAAGTTCGATTCAATTCTCAACCCTTAAATTAAATAGCTAATCAATAAAATAGGTTACCTGTATCTAAATGCTTTTCATTCTAATTCTTACAATACTTGCAGCTTTAATCCAAATATTTTAGTTTACATTTAGCCCATTGCTTTGCTTTACCATTGTATTTTCAAATATTAGTACTGTGGCAAAATAATGTAATGTTTCTATAAACATAATTTTCAAGTCAATTATTCTTATTTTACACTAGCTGGCCCGTGCAACTTCGTCTGCGTCACATAAGAAAGAGAGAGAGGGTTAGAGAGAGTGTGAGTAGACCTTAAAATATAGACATAAATATGCAATTCCGTCATACATGATTGTTGCGTAACTTTATCCGTTTACGCAGTTCACGCAACGGAAGCTCTCAAAAGGAATAAATTTTTTTCGCAACATTTTTCATTGATGCTGTTCCTACTGGTTGTAGCGTGATGTTATATAACCTATAGCCTTCCTTGGTAAATGGGCTATCCAACACGAAGAATTTTTCAATTCGAACCAGTGTTTTTAAAATTTGCGCGTTCAACCAACAAAACAAACAAACTCTTCAGCTTTATAATGTTAGCATAGATTCAAGTAGGTAACAATTTAATTTCTCGGAAATATTTGCATTAATCGCTAAAATATTCTACTTATGTTTTTCCAAATAAGGGCTTCCCTCGACAGCCTTATCGTCATCCTTATACACTCGATGACAGTCATATTACAGGCAGGTCTAAAGTTCTCACTAAGGTGCATGAAATGAACCCAAAAACAATATAGCTGCTGTAAAATCTTGAGGACCTCTTGCAACTGCCTTGCGTATCTATCTCCAGACCTTCGATGACAGTCATACCATAGCTAGGTCTAAAGTTCTCATCAAAGAGTGTGAAATGCCCAATAACAATATAGCTGCTGTAAACTGTACAGGACCTCTTGCAACTGCCTTCCGTCTCCATCGTTAGACCGTCGATGACAGTCATACTCTAGCTAGGTCTAAAGTTCTCATCAAGGTGTATGAACTGAGCCCAAACACGCTATAGATGCTGTTAACTCTTGAGGACCGCTTGCAACTGCCTTCCGTGTCCATCGTCAGACCTTCGATGAAAGTCATACTTCAGCTAGGTCTAAAGTTCTCATCAAGGTGCAGGAAATGAGCCGAGACACGATATAGCTGCTGTAAACTGTTGCGGACCTCTTGCGACTGCCTTCCATCTCCTTCCTCACAGTCAGACCTTTGATGACAGTCAATTTTAAATGTGACCAACTTTGAGATAATATACGCTTTTCACAAAAAAAATAAACATCATACGCGTCGAATTGAGAACCTCCTCCTTTTTTTTTGTCGGTTAAAACGTAATTTGTGACAACTAACACGGGCGGGGGTCATTCTTTCACCTCGATTCGGAAAATGACACAGACAAAAAATCTGAAAATGGTATAAATAGGTTCTATTAGTAATCCTTTAACACCTCTATTTTTTTTTCTAAATATTTTCAATGTACAGAAACGCCATGTCTACAGATTTATTAAATGTATATAAAGGATGTTAATAGACCCTTAACATAGCCGAAAGGTACTTGTTCTCCCCGTCTTTGCGATCATTTTTTTGTTCTAGACCATACCTGGGAACCTGCGATTCTAGTTACGGAGATATTGGGGGTCAAAGTTCCAACTTTTTCAAAAGTTTATTTTTAAATACATGTTTTAATGTAAGATTTTTACTTTACACACCTCCACGACCACCGTACTATTCAATCCATCCATCAGCACAATGCTTTGCGTGCTTTCCATCGAGTCCTACCGTAAAACGTGATTTTTCACCCCAAAAAAAAATTCCATTCCCAGCAATAATTTTTGCGTAAAGATACTTAGTTTGGTGTAATGCTTGGTTGACGGCTATGTGAAGGGTCTGTTTACACCCTGTATATAATCTATATGTATAATAAAAATGAATCCCTATTTCCCTTGGTCACGCCATCACGCGTGAACGGCTGGACCGATTTCACAATTTTTTTTTTTGTTGTGTTTGTTATTGTCAGAAGGTTCTTAGGTAGGTAGGTAGTAGGAAAAGGTGCATTGCAACGCATGCCGGGTACAGCTAGTTATATATAGATATAGATAGGTGATATAAAAATAAGCAATTTTGAAAAAGCCGTTTCGTCTAGTGACACCTCTTGATTTTATTAATAACTAGCAGGAACAAAGTTCAAAATCGTATTAAAACCATTCTATCAACATAGATGGCGCTTTTTTAATCACTGAAGAATTTCAACTCGATTCGGATAACATTTGCCCGACATTGTGACAACCTCTCCGCTAGGACGAGCCGCTCTGCAGTTATGAAACGGAAGAATATTTTGTTGAATACGTCAACCGATACTGAAGAGCGTGCCCGTCTGGTGGCCGTGAATCCATGGCACCGTGATGGAAGACGTTTCATTTCGGTTCGCGACAAACCTTTGTTTAGGCACTCCTTGCTGTCGACAACCTCGTGTATCATGGCCTGTCTTTTACTGCTACAGGAGCACAGGTCGCATAGCTCTTGCCTGCAACTACCAGCGTGTCAGCGGTTTCAGAACCTAACGGCTTGGTAGGTGACGATGGGAAGAGACCAGATCGGCATGACGCTGATGCCTTGGAAGGTGGGTAGGCTTTTGGTGTGGGACGCAACCTGCGTCGACACCCTTGCGCCATCTCATGTTGTAAGCACGGCAAGCTGCGCTGGCGCTGCTGAGCCTTGAACGGCGCCAGTACTATATCCTAATTGGTAGTTAGTTTGGGTCGAAACGCTCGGGTCATGGGGCCCATGAGCAAGACTTCTTTCTTCTCGCAAACTTCGCGTGACCAGAGGGCTCTTTCTTAATTAACATTGCCATTCAACGCGACAATGCTGCCAGTCTTCTGGGCACGTTTCCGGGAGACAGCGATGTGGAGGTGTTCTTTAGACGCCCAAGCATCAAGTTGTTTATTTAGTTAATTTTTTGTAAATATTTAGTTTTAATTATTCTATAAAGAACGGTGTAATTTTAGATTTCGTTGGAAAGATAGAACTATGTGTGTGCAACCCACTCGGTCTTGCAGCTTTGTTCATGAGCTCTGTTTCTCAACATTTAAATATACTGAAAAAACAGACTACTAGCTTACTTAGCTTGGAGTAACATTATAACTTTGTAAATAAATGATCTTAGTGTCATACTTTGGCTAAGGGTTATTCCTGCCACTATGTGCGTTACGATTGCTCCGTCAAGTTATCAAAACAGAAAAAAACTTCGCCAAAAAATTTGTCAAAATCGAAGTGTGCAAACCAAAAATTTGTCAAAGAAGAAATAAAGAAGTTATAAGGATTTTAAGTTGGCCGCGCGAACGTAACGTGGAGGATTGCGCGGCCATGGAGATTTCAGCAACTACTTGGGTTAGAGATCTAATTCTTTTTGTCAATTGAAGACTGAATATGTCAAAAATTTACGAAAACGAATTATAAGCTCTGGATCAATATTTTACGAAATATTCACCTCGGAAGTTCTGGCCGCGCAATCCTCCACTTGTGGTTTCTTTATTGTTGATTATTTCTTTAAAACTAAGACTTCATACAGTAGTAAAACTATTATAATACAAGAAAGGTCTTAATTTGTCACAACTAACGAAAGCATTAAATACTACTAAAGTTTATTTAAACTGACGAAATAAGTCCAAAACAAAAAGTACGTGGGCGCGCGATCGAAACGTTACTTTGTACGCTGATATCTCATTGTCTATAATTTCTAGGATTTCGGTGTGAACATCAATTTATTAGGCATATTAACCTCATTAGAATGACATATCGTTTTACCCTCAGAACGGTTTTCAAAGCGTGTAATCTTAAAAATTGTTATCTCATACAATGTTCGAGCAGGGTAACCATAATTTCGATTTGACAAAGGAATTTCCAAAGGAGAGGTATTTCTTTGGAAATTCCTTTGTAAGCAATCATAACAGACACAACTATGTTTATAGTTATCTGTGGAAATAAAACCTTTGCACCTTTTCTCGACGTTTTATAAGTGCCCATATAGGGCTATGTGACAAAATATTTTGTTTTTGAAACACTAGTAGACCCTAAATTTAATTTTTGCGTGGTTTTGGCGACGGCGAAGCCAAAGGTTTTTCATTATACAGGAATTACCCAAATCTTCGTACATAGTTATGCAGAGTGCAAATAAAACCAATCGATTTTGCACATAGCTTTTATTACAGCCTCGATTAGTACAATTACATAGGATCTCCATAGAATACTGATTGCGTGTGAGGTACTAAGCACCTTAGTTACCTACATTATATTATTGTCCAACTGTTTAGGAAAATCGGAGTTTGTGCCTGCTTCTACCCGTCCAACATGATAATAAGATATTTCAAAATGGAATAACATTATCGGAATTTTGTTAGTAGGACTGGCATCGACAGGCCTATCGCTTGAGATTCAGACATTTGCTTCTCAACTCCCAATTTTCGACATTCAAAGTGTTAAAAGTGCGAAAATTGAACTCATGATAGTTATTATTGCTTTTAAAAGTTCCATGACAGCTGTTTTAATAATATTCGTAAAGCGTAACTGGGACTACTAAAATATTCATGAGTGCAATTTCCGTTGACAAGGGAACTAATTTGCCGCAATAAGTTGACATTACGTATGTTCGACGAGAAATGTGAACGATTTTTATAAAAGCGTTGTTTTCGTCGAGGTAGTAGGTAAGGTCAAGTTTGAGCAGCGGGTGACAAGTGCGGGACGATTAGTTGGTATCGATGAAGTATTCTTGAGCGGCTTTGATGTCGGGCTTGATGGTCTTGGAGCCAGGCTTCCAGTTGGCGGGGCAAACCTCTCCGTGCTTGTCGGTGTACTGGAAGGCTTGCACCAGGCGGAGCGTCTCCTCCACCGATCTAGGAAGCAATATGATTAATATTAAATAATATTGGTTATTACTGTATACAGTAAAAATAACACAGATTATTTAACAATATTAGTACGAAATACCGAGTGTGAAGTTGGAGAGAATTGAACAACACATACTATTTATTATGTAGCAGTAAGAGCTGCTTCAGAATTCAAGTGCAACTAGTAATGAAATGAGGTTGACCGCACAGTTCAAAACAATGTTTTTGATATAGGTTTCAATTGATAAAGCAATTATTTGATAGGAATTTAAATTAATTCAGTATGTTTCCTCAATAACATTCCTACCCTGTTAATTGTCAAGCTACAATGCCACCAAACGAAGGTCGCTTGATAACCACTTACATGAGAACTTGCAGCTGTCACGCATATGGAAGCGCTACACGACATTATCATAGTTAAGCTTTTTACCATTAGCAAGTTTCTCTGGGGAGTTATTCGCATAATGATGAAGAATGCGCACAATCTAGATTTTGGTTTGTGTTTTAATTGTGAGTAGTCAATAAACGTCCGTCGAATGCGTAGAATAAGATGTTTTAGCAACAATGGGCCAGATCAAAAGATTTATTTAGAAAATATTCAGGGGCTAACAGGGAAATTCCAACAATAGAATTGCGTTAATAACTTAAACCAATAAAAAATACTTCACAATGGCATTCTTCACGGTTTTATTCAATATCTTCGAGTGGCGATAAGCTATCATTCAATGAACAATATTTAATGTGCACATTTATCACTGTACGTCTAAAGGTCACCAGTTACGTAAATAGCTGTTTTAATACTTTATAGCTGTGCATCTTATACACGTGGTTCAATGTATAAGTGACTAGCCTATGCCCGAAAATTCGCAGATTTTTGGTGCTGCACATTTATTGTTGCTACTTTGATGTTTTGTGCCATTCGGCAAGATGGCCTTGGCCATAGGAATACTATCTAGAATAGTCTACAAAGAAACTTGTTTTTGAGTTTTCAAGTGTGTAGACTAGAATTCTGCTTTTGCTTTGACTATTGCAAATATAAGCTTTGCGACTTGTGGCAAAATCATGCACTAAATTGCACTAGCGATAGAAAAGGCAACGGAAGATAATTATATAGCAGCCGACGAATGCTGAAATGGTGCCTGGTTGATAGAAAGACGTTCGCCCCCTGTAAAAGGGACTTAACATAACTGGAGGTGCACGTCTGCCTAACCCTTCTAGGTATTGCAGTTGTGATGTATTACAATGAAGAGATGGTCTCACCGTCCCACGGGCAGGTCGTTGACGGTGATCTGGCGCAGGTTCTGCTTCTCGTCGACGATGAACAGGCCGCGGAAGGGGATGCCGGTCTCTTCGTTGAGCACGCCGTAGTCGCGCGCGATGCGGTGCGACTTGTCGCTGATGAGCGGGATGTTCATCGGGCCCAGACCACCTGCGGAATACCGACAAACGATGTTATTTTGTGTCATTGTGCATCATCATCATGTGACCATTTGTTACATATCGAGACGTTGGTCCCGGCTGTCGTTTGTACATCAGGTAGTCAAGAACACTTCGATAAGCCAGATGGATTTTTTAGAAACTACGCTAGACAAAGCTCAACTTTTCTAACACTCCACGCGTCTGCCAACAGCTGAGTACAGTACACACTTATCTCATTTTAATGTCCTCAATTGAAAGCAACTATATTAAATTTTGTAAAATTCGTTAGCTACAAGTGGTTCACCAATTTTATGTAAGACACAATTGTATTGTTTCTGTTGATTAATAATAAACTTAATTGCCTGATTATCTACAGCATACTAAATAATAATTTACTAATGCTTTACACACATTTCAAGTTCAAAACCTAGTAATTTTAGGTGTCACATGCGGAATTGGTGACACCTACTTGATAGTGTATCAGTATTAATTGGTTTGATCGCCAGGTGCGTGCAAAAGGCGTGATCATTTAAATATTGTTTGTGATGCCATCATGATTTGACATTTTTATGAGCAAATTGTGTCAAGTGATATTTGTGTTGTAAATCTAATCATGGATTAGACTTTATTTGCTCACTAATTCTTAGCTGCAAGTACTTTGTTCACATTCCATACATACTACTTATACCGATACAAATTGGTATAACTTCTTCTACTTTTTGAGGGTCATTAAGTCGGGCGCCAGGGGCGTTCCCAGATTACCCTCTTAACTATAGGCCAACTTTTTTGAGAAAAACTCAGGGAAAATGAGGCTATATGGATCTTAATGAACGTGGATAGCGCCGTTGCTCATAAATGAATATATTAAATTTTTTTATAAATTCTCTATTTCGCTACGTTTATTTAGATCCATGTCTCACTATAATATAATTCTCGGTTAACCCCCCTTGGTACATAAGCTGCAATATTACAGCACAACAGTGTATACTAACCCTGTTTGCGTGGCGTGTTGATCCAGGCGAGATGCGTGAAGTGCGAGTCGGTGGAGGCGCCGATGACCTCGCAGTTGATCTTGCGGAAGTCGTCCGCGCGCTCCGAGAACGCGATGATCTCGGTGGGGCACACGAACGTGCTGCGAACAATACACACGCTTGAGAACATTGGGACTAACTGGTATGTTAGATGGTTGTGTCGATATGGGAGCGAAAGTTGTACTCAACTATCCAACTGTATAACTTTGTCTTGGTTTTATGTTTTGTTGTTTTTTGCACTGGTCCGGACAACATTCATGGCTAACGCTGATAGCAATAGTATTTTTTCCATGACACATTTATAACAAAGATACTTATTTATGTATATGAATCATGGTATTTTCTTTTTCAAAACCGAAAACTCTACAGACTCCTGACCGATTCCGATCCGTCAAGAGATTGCTTACAATCCGCCCCCGCCCTCAGTAACTTAAACTTTCCGTCGATTATAATAATTATAAATTGGCAATTTACAAAAGGGTCACTTTTAATATTAACTATGAGTGACTTTTAATATAATTTATAAATTGCCAACCACACTCCATATTTTATTTAATTGAAACGCGCTATCTAATCGGTTTTAAGTTATTTTAATACAGGGTCAGCGATCCCGAAAATTTATTTATAAGCGAACAAATAGATAAAAATATTTTTCAATTTGCTGCGTTAAAAAGTTACTGGTTATAGATAGCGTTTACGACCAGCGATTGAAATGTAGTTTATTTATTTCAATCGCTGGTTGGTGGTAAATAAATAGAATATATTTTTAAATGCGTTTTTTTCGTGACCGTCCGTCTTTAATTTCCTTTTCTGTCTGTTCTTTTCAACAACTTTTTGATGATGGATGATATGATGCTAAATGATTATTTTGAAAATACTTCAATGGATAACTACAGTAATGGATGACTTGCGAATGAAGCTTATGTCCCAATCTCAGAATGAGGAAGCAATTAATTGTCCTAAAATAATATTACCTCATTAAAAATAGTATTTCAAACTATCGCGCCGCATTGCGCAGGAGACTGACTCAGCGCTATGGAACAATTTTATTAAGAAGGTGGGTGCGCGAAGAGTGACGTGTCGTTCAAAGATCACACATCATCATGCGAAGAATAATACACAGTTTACACTGAGTTTGTTTACCAATTTACTCGATCAATCAATATAAAATTAAACGATACAATCCGTCTGCGAATCATATTACAAAAAAAAACCTAAGTCAATTTTTTAAGCCTTCGTTCGTTCCAGTCTCATCTGACGTACCTAGTAATGATGCGGTCGATGATGGCGCCCTTCTTATAGACCTAACCTTTGGGCAAATAATAACTTTACCAAAGCGGAGAAGTATAATGAACATGTTTAGCAACAACACAAACCGTCCCTCCGGTACGAACACAAGTGCTGCAACCAATCCTTCCCGTTTTACCCAGTTCCTCTCTCTTGGCTAGTCTCAGTCGTCCCCTGGCCTGTCTTAGGACCTTCCTGGGTAGTCCTCTGACACGAACATACTGCCTTCTGTATAATGTGCAGTAGAGATGGAGACGGAGAGGACACCGCTTTCGAGATCTCTGCTTTCACTTCTTCTTTGATGTGGGCCTCCCTGAACATATTCCTTGTCCTTACATAATAATATAACGCTAACCGTGTTTTCGTACAGTTACAAAAGCAATACATGACATTAATTGACAGTAGATTTTGCAAAGTCTTGGCGTACGGTCGTAAGTTTTAAGATCAAAACAGAATACATTTAGAATCATTACCCAATGAAACGATACTGCGTGCTAATGTACAATTGTACAGTGGCGACTGGTGTTTAAGAAGAGACCTAAGAAGCAATGGACTTAAGACTGCGCGGCATACCCATGAAAACCAGTACTTACCTACAATCAAGTTGAAATGAAAAAAAAAAAAACATATAAATAGAACAGTGTAACGCATATCCGTAAATAGAGCGACGTTTAATATTAATTGGATTCGATTTAAATTAGGGTTGTCAGTTTAGTCACATAACGCTTGGATAACCTTACTTGTGTGACGAATACGATGTGATCATGTGAGGTTGAACGATTAATTAAGAAAAGATTTAGAATGAAAAAAAAAACTAAAAACATTCAATCATCTGATAGAATTTTTTTACAAGCAGAGCGACTATCAACACTAAATAGCCAACTTGATTATGTGTCAAACTTAGAGCAAAATGTTGTCAACTTTGCCAAGTTAGTGAGATTATTTTGCGGTGTTTGTTTCCTTCTGCAAGAGGCTAGTCGAACCGTCCATCCCCAGAAGTTGACAACCCTCACCTCAATGGGTTAATTACATATTGGGTCACATCATTGTGTGGTGATGAACGCGACCGGTTTTAGACGGATGTATTGCGTGCGGTTCAAAGAACTGAATATTTTTAATAGTAATCAAGCTTTACATAATTGTCGGAACGTTGAGAAGGTTGTAGGACATTTTTGTATCATCGTGCCGCCAAATAGACTGACTTTTATCGTATGAGAGCGAAGGTCGGCCGCAAACATTACTCCGTCTTAAATGTATATGAGCCTACTTCTTTCGGTAGTGTTCCTAATAGCATTGATTAGCACTGTTTGTCACTATGATACAACATATTTTAACGTTCCGACACAATTTTATGGAAACATGTTTCGATCAGTGTTTTATGTCCTAAGAGCCTCTAAATCTAAATAGAACGCCTCGTAAAGGATTACCGATGCTGCTGGCTGCTACAATGCAATGGTTGCGTTGACACGGTACATAAAGCATTAAGATTACCAAAGATAAAGATTGCCAAGATCATAAAGCAGGACACAGGTACTATAATGGTAGATAATTCGTTTTCTTTATTGATTTGACGATGACTAAGGCGAAAGGTCGTATACATTTAACTAGAACATTCCGTATCAAAACGGTTCGCGCCTTTTTTCTGTTAGCGACATTTGTTTTGTTCTCACAAGTCTTTGCCGAAGGAATTCTTTTATCCGATATAATCGGGGCTCCGTAATAAAATAAAATCAATTATACATGTTGAAACCCAGCGCGCACTAATCAGGCAATCAATATGGAGCTAATATTGGAGAATTAAGCGATAGTACCGAACTTTTAGCCGACTAGTTCGCTGGCCCAAGACTTAGACAACAGTATATAAAAATAGCTACGAAAAATAACGTTTGTACTCACAAGTCAAGAGGATAGAAGAACAGCACCACGTATTTGCCCTTGTAGTCAGAGAGTGCGATGTCCTTGAACTCGCCGTTGACGACAGCGGTGGTCTTCCACTGGGGAGCGGGCTTAGTCAGCTGGAGAGGCATCTTGTTGAAGCTGGAATTGAGATTACAACCTTTTACTTTAACGATATGGCCGTTTTCCAATTATAGATGTCAAAAAAAAAACCTAGATTTTATTAGAACTGGTGGATAAATTCGAATTTCGAACTCGACGTGTATGAGCTAGACATGGTGATGATTTTATTAGAACTGGTGGATAAATTCGAATTTCGAACTCGACGTGTATGAGCTAGACATGGTGATGATTTTATTAGAACTGGTGGATAAATTCGAATTTCGAACTCGACGTGTATGAGCTAGACATGGTGATGATTAATGTTCTAATAAATTATGGTCATAACTACACCAACAAATTACCTAGTAAGAAAACAATAAATATTACGTTCTTAAAGGATGTAGGTAGGGAGTGGGGGGGGGGGAGTGATTCGTTATTGTTTAACTTACCAAAGCATTGTAGATTCTGACAAACGAATTATGTCACTTATCTTGAGAAATACCTAGTAACATTACACGTACGAGATTACAGTCGTTATCATATCCGTGCCGACTCCCTATTTATTTCAAAGAAGTGATTATTATAGGTACAGGTACCTACTTCTATTTTTTTGATACCGGGTAAATATTCCAACGATGCCTTAAATATTCTACAGGCGTTTACATGGGAGTCATAGAGACTATCTAGCCCAAGGACAGAAAAATTAAGAAATTGCAGATCAGTTAAGTGTAAAAGCACGTGTTTCTTATGCAATAATTAGTAAGTGGTCTATCACGACACGATACATGCAGGTACCGTTATTCATGTAACTGGATGGAGCGCGGCTGATGTGCGCGCGCGCAGTTAAGTATTACAGTAGGAAATTTATAATAAAAAGTCATCGGTGCTACAAGTTTGCGATTCTACAATTTAAATTCTTTACTTCAAAATATTGACAAGGTTGCACTGTGCGGTTGCCTGAAAGTCCTAGTTTCAGTCAACCGCACAGTGCAAGTGTAACCACTGAGGTAACTTTGCACTACGATCGCTCTTACTGTGACGATATTATAAAGTCAATGTCAAATTGTTACTACTGATGTGTGGTTGGCGTGGTTGCCCAAGAATCCTAAGATACATGCATAAATAAATATTAATTCGTTAATTTTAAATATTGACGTACCCTTTTGTTAACTTTGAGAGACGTAGAAGAAATCAAATATAAACTCAAGGTAAATAAACAGCTCCCGAAATAAAAAAAAATTGAAATTCTATGTTACTTACTAAAATAAATAATGTAAAAATTATCACACTAACAAAGCTTAAATATTCACGGTACAATATCTCAGAATGAAATTTAAATAAATAAGTAATTCGGGGACTCACTTCCGAGAAGTCTTATCACGAGGAGCACTGACGGTCAACTGAATTATGTAGTTCTGTCTGAACAAAACTCACGCGCACGTAGATCGATAAGATGCAGTGAAATCAAGAGGTGCTTGACAATGTCAATAGAAACATTTATGAAGCTTAATTTCAAGTACAGAGCGGCACTTTTCTTGATAGATCTGTCAATTTTCTGTCCAGGAGATAAGTATGACAGAGATCTACAAAGTTTGTATTGAAAGCATTAACTATGCTTAAAAGGCGGCGCGCGGCGGCTCGGTTAATGAGAATATTACAACCTTTGCCAATATCGTACTTTATCATTTTACTTCGCAGATTGAGCAGTGGCGTCGAAATTTAAATAAAGGAGTTTATTATAAGCTTCATTCGATATCCATGGGAAACTAAAACTTTCTTCTCATTCTTCTTCAAGGCGACTGCTGGAACTAACTAACGCTCCGACGCTTCTACAAGCGCCAGGACTGTTGCGCTAACCGTATCCACACCAATCTGCTCGCCGCACAGTGGGTCGAAACGATGATTTTAGTGACTTAGGGACCAACTTCGTTTTTTTAATTTTTTCTTTATGCGGATGGATAGAACTCATTAATCTAAAAATAATATTGCCTTGACGTTTTTTCCTAAACTTTATACTTTGGGTAGAAAAATGTGTTTTGTTATTTTTTTGTATGGAGCGGATCAAATTAAATTAAATTCCTGCTAAGTAGCGTGTGATCCCGCTTTGACACTTTATTTTTCTTATACCTTGTCTAGTCTACTATCATTTGATACCATGAACATGTGCATAAGTTTGCAACTCTGCCAAATAAATGGATCATAAAAATTGAAAAAATACATAGAATAAAAAGCTTCAAATTTTATTTTCGTAAGTTCTTTTAAGTTAAATTTGATATGGATTAGTAAGTAAAAGCACATAGTAATACACATATTTACTTAACAGCTAACAACAATACATTTAAAAGGTCTCTAATGGAATTAGTTTAGTACATTATTTAAAAATATGGATCTATGAATTTCAGTTTGTTTGTTTAATGACTTTAATTAGTGTATAAAATGTTCTTTTAAGTTAAATTTATTATAGGTCTTAGACTTGTGATCTTTGGATCAGAAGACAAAAGAAGTTTGTTTAAAATATCCTCATTTGTCGCCGTTCTACTTACCTTTCTAGAATGATTCTCTCTATATTTCCGGATAATTTTATTGCGAGCTTCCCCTGCCTCTTCCGACAGTTTACCTATAGGTATGGCACCAAAGTACTTAATTATATCCCTCCCATGTACCAACAATTTATGTATACTGGAAGGCACATAATACCAGGGATATAAGCAAACATACAATTCTGCAGTATCTCTACAAAATTCGGAAAACTTAGAAAGGTCCACGCGCTCTCCAGATGCAGCAGTCTGAAGAATCATGTGAAACCTTTCCCTGTTATGCGGGCTGTTGTTTCTGCATCCCTGAAAAATGTTCTGGCAGTATTGCCATCATTGGTTGTGCCTACTCCTTGCTTGACTATGTCGATAAGTAAACTGCATTCCTTCTTAAACGCTTGCTGTATAGCGCTCTTTCTCAGTGACATTTTTTCTTTATCATCGCCCGCCCTGAAACTCCATTTTTTGAAGTCCAAACGATAAGCTAGAAACAAAAAAAATGTCACTTAAAAATAATCTCACAGGAAACTACTTAACATGAAAAAAATTATGAAGTAATAAAATTATAATTACCGAAATGAAGTATGCACTCCATGCATCTTATCCAGGCATGTAAAGATGACATTCCATACTGGAATATTTCTTCGTTATTTTCTTTTTGAGCAAGTGACTCTAAATTGTTCATCTCTGACGGTTTTGCTTGCAAATATCACAGACAGCTGAAGATGTGTCTGACAGATATGACGTTATTTTGCCTTCTATCATCATCATGTGCAATTGATGGCTGAAGTCTTTCCATTTCTTGCGTTATGCTAGCTTTTATAGTTGCCACTGTTGACTGCGTTTCTTTAGTAAATTTGAACATTATCGGACGGCAGTAGAAAGTTGATGAGGGTCGGTCGTTTTCCCAAACAATTGTTCCATCACATCGTTGAAGCCTTATAGGAACTAGACTGGCCATGAAAATAGTTGAATCATCAAACTCTGTTTCAGTCTTTTGTTTATAATTACTTTGACTTGAGGCTCCATCAAAGCCCCATTTGCTTATAAGCAGTAACTCTGTTGCCGAGTCCATATCCAAAGCAATCACATCCAAAAGCCCAGATACCGTCAAGTTGAGTAATGCTTGCAGTTTAATAGCAGCTCCATCTTCAGTTATAATTATGTCTTCTTTCCCTGGATAACATTTTGACTTCATTTTCACTTGCTGTTTCTCTTAGACTTATATACTGCCACTTGTTAATTTAAGTGAAACTAATAAAGACAGTGCCTCATCGGGTGAACTACTCTTCGTTTTACTTGCACTTAAATACTCCTTAAGTTTTTCTAGATCTTCGGGGTGATTTAGCAAATAGTTCATTATTTTTCCCACATCCTCATTTCCAGTGTTTCTTAAACTAGCAATTGTAGTAGCTTTCAGTTCATCCGGGGATAACGAAAGCGATTGGTTAATGTGTTCAACGCGTCTTCGTTTTTGCCTGGAGCCCAATTCTTCGAAAGGTTTTCGAGGTGTAAATTTAGATGTTGAAGCTTCTGTAGTAGATGATGGTGGTGGTAGATTTTCAACATCTTCAGTATTACAAATCTCGAGCCTTTCCTGTTCAGTATTCACAGCTTCAGTAGTATTGTTGTTAGTTGTTAAGTAATTATTTGTATTACTACGTGCTTTTACTTACTAATCCATATCAAATTTAACTTAAAAGAACTTACGAAAATAAAATTTGAAGCTTTTTATTCTATGTATTTTTTCAATTTTTACGATCCATTTATTTGGCAGAGTTGCAAACTTATGCACATGTTCATGGTATCAAATGATAGTAGACTAGACAAGGTATAAGAAAAATAAAGTGTCAAAGCGGGATCACACGCTACTTAGCAGGAATTTAATTTAATTTGATCCGCTCCATACAAAAAAATAACAAAACACATTTTTCTACCCAAAGTATAAAGTTTAGGAAAAAACGTCAAGGCAATATTATTTTTAGATTAATGAGCTCTATCCATCCGCATAAAGAAAAAAATAAAAAAACAAAGTTGGTCCCTAAGTCACTAAAATCATTGTTTCGACCCACTGTGCGCCGTGACGGAGCCACGGCGAGTGTTGCGAGGTCAACAAACCAACTGCGCAGACACCAATATGCAGTCCTGGGGGCAAGTGGCCGCTACCGTCCACTGTCCGCACCACTACCTTGCGCCTGAGACTGCGTGCAAAATCTACGGTGTTCGTTAACGGACAAAGCCCAGGGCCGTACCTACCTTCCAACCTACGACCAGTGAAAGACCTATAAAAACTAAGAACCTAGACCCAGATGGCTGTACACTGTCACCGAGACAGGTCGAATACGAGTGTACAGCCAAGGTAGGAACTCCGAGGCTAGATGAGCGCTACTGTATACACTCTCGCACTCGCCCTGCCTCGGAGTGTTTCGGGAAGAGTGTACAGCCGCCAGATTCTGTGTTCAGTGCTCTCTTATAAGTGGGTTGCTATGGGTAAATGTGTTTGTAAGTGGGATCGAATATCAATCCAATTACCTACCTAAATTATAAAATTACCCAAATGCCACTACCAAAAGCACTACGCCACAGTAGCTTATAATTAATTATTTTTGTCACAGGTCTGCTACAACAAGTACCTACCTACAATCACAGAGAACGAGGAAAGCTATTCCACCGAAACATGTACAGTTTGTACTAGTACGAGGAACAGAATGAATCAGATCCGTACTGACAGCCATAATAAGTATCGATACTGCTAAGAACCGTTACAGTCATTTGTATTCAGAGTGTGGGGCAAAGTTTAAAAAAAAGAAACAACTGTGCAAGGTTGTTATTTTCATATGGCAATTATAGCAATAACTATAAAAGTACGCACCAGTAGGTACAGCTAGGTGGAAAAACATAAGAAGGTGCATAATTCATGTGCCACTAAAAAAACACTTGGAAAAAGGTTAATCACTTAGGTATAAATAATGACACATTTTTAAACCGACAATGTTTGTTTTTATTCAAATTGGGGTAATTTACCATGACTATAATAACTTTTGTTTAAATATAACCGTAGTTAAAAAACAAGCCGAGAATCTTCCATGGTAAATTACGCAACCAACGAGTTTATCTACTGAATGTCAAAAGGTTGAGGTTAGATAGTTCTGTGAGAAAATAATTAACTCTGTGAGTTATCGTAAGAATTTTATACTAGTGCGAATGCATATTTTATATCAGAAAAAATACCTAACAAAAATACAAAATTAAAATGTTAAATCGCAGAAGACTGACCGAACTTCGTAATCTACACTAATATTAAAGAGGAAAGATTTGTATTTTTGTATGTTCAAAAACAAAAACTACTGGACCGATTTCAAAAGTTCTTTCGCCTTTAGAATGCTACATTATCCCTGAGTAACATAGGCAATATTTAAAAAAAAACTCCACCCGTGCGAAGCCGGGACGAGCCGCTAGTTAAGAATTAACGCTAATAAGATTTGGGAATACGTAATTACGATTAAGGAATATTCTAGTTGATACGGAGGCAAATTTAATCTGCTAGCGAAACTCCGCAGTCGTGTCAGAAATCGATATCTAGCCACGATTACACAATCCGCTAACTAAAACTATTAACTTCAGAACTATGGGGTAACTAATGCACAGCAGGTTACTGCCACTGATAACATTTAGATTTTGTGCTCATAGCATGAAACAAATAATACATAAAACAGCCAAGGCACCGAGGATTATTATTTATTAGGGTAGGTAGGTACCTACCTACAATTTAAATATTCAACTGTCCATCGTTTAGATATGCAAGAAACTATGTTTATGAACCATGCGACAGTAGGTGTTGTGACCACTGTGTCAGTCAAGGATCAATAAAATGTTTTTCTGTTTCAGAATTCACCGCGCTACTACATGAATTTAAAACAGACTCGAAAAAACTAGCGAATAATTTCACGGAATAACAACCTTATAAATCCTTCATGTTTAACGAAATAGTTATAAATAGCTAGAATCTTGAATTAAAGTCTAGTAAAAAATCAAGGCTGTTTAATGTCCAATGTTGCAAATTCGCATAATAGTTTTCCTTGTCAAAGCATAATCAATCGCGTCAGCAACGCTTAAGTCGCTTCTAAGTTCGAGGTTCATTGAAGGAAGGATGATCAGTCTGATACTGTTAGCAAAATTCAACTCCAGACATAAAGTAGGTACCTACCTACAAAATTAAATAGTGACTGCAAATATCTGCATCATCACACAATTTCTACGGAGCTTCAAACCTAACTACTCGAATCTCTTGACCTCCGATATGGAGGAACCTACAAACTGAACTACAATTCCTGGACAAGCAAAACTAACCCGTAACTTTGAGCGACATATCGCTGCAAATGCCGTGGCACCCACTCGTGGACAATGTCGTGAATGTCCTTAGTCTGCCTCCATAGTCCAACGAGCAGGCGTCCGTTTCCGTTTTGCAAGCATGCACCGAGTATTCCAGATGTGAACATGTTTTTAAGAATGGTTTCCAAGTTGCTGAGCCTGGGAAGGAGGGCAACTGTCCGTTATGACTGTTTCTCATGAGAGAAAGTTTAGATATGGTGGGAAGATGGAAGCTTAGTAACTACGTGTTTTGTTCAAAGGTTCGGGTTAATACACGAGTAGCTTTGTTTTACGAACAAAGTTTTTTTTTTTAAGTCAACTACAGAAGACAATTGAATACAGGTAAATTTCTTTTTTGGATTCAGTAATTTTACTGCGAGGATCAGATCAGATTTCAGACATCGCCCGAATTAGCGGTAAAAATAAATAGTGCGAAACTGCACTCAGAAAAGATAATGCCTAAGCTGTTTGTGAACGTTTATCTTGAAGATGATAAGACAACAGTGGAAGATACAGATGAAGTAACCTCTAAGTGTTTACTTCACGCTAATGTTCATCATCTTTACCCATTTGAATAAGTAGCTAGAAAGTAAGAGCATCCGTTTTGTTAGAATTTACTGACTTGCACATGATTGAAACTAGCAAATTGAATAGGTAGGTAGATAATTACTTTCATTGTTACCTGTACCTAATAAAGATTTTATTTCTCATTTTAAAATTATCTTTATTACCTGTAATAAAAAAATATTTTTCATTTTTTTTTTACAATAGTTTCTAAAACCTTATTGCCACTCTTTCAGTAAAGATAAAGCTAATAAGATATGACGTCACTGAGATTCGATTGGAATTGGATGGAATGTTCTAAAGTTTTCATTATCTTTAAAATCAATTTGTGTAGACAATTATTGACAAGGAAGTTTAACGATAGAAATGATTCAATCGCCTTATGCACTTATCGGATAGCCTTGACTTCGATTCGTAGTGGCAGATAAGAGCAGGAAGGATAATTTACAATACCTATTAAATTCAATTCCTAAAGTAGTAAACAAAATTTTAAAATGACACGGAAACAAGCGATGATGGCGAATCACAGCAAGTTTCAGAAAAACCCAGCAACAGTCGAAACCCACCACAAGATTGACTTTAGTCGATTCAGATTCCTATTAATATAAAGATTTCATTTGTACCTTTTTATTGTTCCGTTCGATATGTCCAATTTCAGTCAAAAACAAACATTATCACAATGACCACTATAAATGACAACTTATCACCTCAATGTGAAAAAATCATAATAATCATATCTAATTCATGCCAATGCCACGGCGACGCACGTCATGAGTAAAGAGACAGGTCTGTACAAGAAAACCGTAGACATCGAAATAAGGATGACGAAATTATCAGAAATATCTAGTGCACAACACTGTGTAAATAAAATATCTTCTACTTGTACAGATGCAGTATGCATACATTTTTATAGAATAATTACGTATGGAAATGCCAGTTATAGTCAAATTGAGAACCCTCCTCAGATGAAATCATTTGCCTAGCCTTACCTAACTAAATTGGGGTCAGCTTCCAGTCTAACCGAATACAGCTGAATCAGTATTTTAAATAAAGTGACTGCCCATATGACCTCCATAACCCAGTAAGTACTGGGAAATACGATACCCCTTGGTAAGACTGGTTGTCAGACTTTCGAGCCACTGACTACCTGTTGAAGATCTACAAATGACAGCCAGGCCCAACGGCTTAACATGCTTTTTTTACACAACATCACGCCAGTTTCCTAAGGTTACTTAGGCAGAAAAATGAGGTAGATTATACTTGTTTCCAACATTGATTAGAAAAGTGTGAGCTAGACAAATTAATTAAAACACTTTAAATTAATTGAGGGGGCAATAATATTGTAATCTGGTGATAGATTATGATGTTTTCCTATTTATTACATATTATTCTTAAAATTACAAGAAAGCATTTTTTTAAGTTACCTACTTTTCTTACATTTTTCCAAGTATTTTTTTTCTAGGCAATCTTCTTAAGGCTATGGCTATATGGCTAGCCTTTTCCGAACTATGTTGGGGTTGGCTTCCAGTCTAGCTGGATGCAGCTGATTACCAGTATATATTTAATGTGGAATAGCAAGACCCGCTTTATTTTTTTTTTTGACATTACTACTTTAAATATGAAAATGTTAAAGCAATTATTTTCATTTGAAGAGCGATTCATCATGTCATCATCAGAAATGTCAGATTTTGGGGTCATCATCTGCCTAGCCTTTTCCCAACTATGTTAGGGTCAGCTTCCAGTCTAACGGGATAGCCGGTTGCAGCTTTTTAATTATTTAACTGTGAATTCATTTTTCCACAAAAATATTGTTATTCACAAAATTATTAAGAATTCTTGACAGTTTTTTTGTATAAAAATGTTTGTATATAAAATGCACTGATATTTATTTGAGCCCCTTAGGGACCATGGATTGTCCACTTAAGAATATGTAATTTCAATTCAAGTCTGCAGACAATGTTTGACTTTTATAACTCAGTAGGCTTACTTTGGTGAACATTGGTATAATAAAAAAGACTTAATAAAGCCATGGACTGCAAGTGACATTTTCCAGATTCTGCATTACCATAATATGTATAAAAAATAATCTCAAGTCTCAAACTAAAAAGCATTCAAATACAACTAATTCAAAACTACTAAATACCAATTCAAACTCCTTTTATTATGAATAAAGGAACTTCATGGACTACTTTTTTTACTATTAGGATAGACAAGCACCTCATTGAGAATGGCCTCATCATGGGCAGTAGGTGTTCAGGCTTTTCTAGGTCGATGCTATTGCCCTCATCACCTCTGCAGTAACATTTGTGTTCCATTGCCATGTTGCAGCTGACACTTGTCAATTTCCAAGTTAACTAGATGGATTATACAAAGTTAGTTATAAATTTAGAATCTTCTACTTTTTTATACTAAAGGGGTTTTGTTTTGTTGACACATTCACGTTGTGTTTATTCAAACACAACGTGAATGTGTCAACATCAATGTGTTGTAGTAGTTTTACAATCCCTGTAGAATTGGGGCCCAATATTAATGTCTATGGCTACAATGAAACATAGAAGTTCATGAAGGCCATAAAGATTAAAATTTAATTAAGTGACAAGTTTGAAACTTGTCACTTAATCACGTCATATGGAACCATCGAGTTGTATGGAACCTTCGCTGATTCATACAACTCGATTCCTACCAGCTTCCCTTTGAAAACTGGCCCAGTCAGTATTTTATAGACAAACAATAAAATCACATTAAAGATATCTAGATTATTTTACTCCGGCTTACCTCTTACAAAAATTTACCCTTCGCTTCTGGTATGAATCATGCATCATCATTGTTCAGACATGAAGTTTCATTTCTACCTATATTACACAATATTTGTAAAATATTTCGTAATGCAATTTAAAATGGAAATGAACAGATGGTTGTATTGATAGCATGCATAATATTTCCATGCAATAAGACAACTAATTACACACACCAACACCTTTCAAAAATAAATACCTTGCATTAACCACTTGAATAAACTTACCACCTACACCATAGATGATAGTTATATCGTTTTTTAAATTGGACTGAAGAAGTAGCTAGAATAGAAGCTATATCAGGCGAGTCAAGCAACATGCCAGACCTGTCACCTTGTAAAATCCCCAAGTTTCACGAAACGTTAAGATTCCAAAAAAATAACTGTACATACATTCATTTATATATCCTGCGACAATAGGAAGATTTTAAAGCATGGTTAGAATTGTTGTAACTTTCTATTTCGTGGACAAATTACCTCTCTCCTATAATCTTTTTCGCTACATTCCCCTTGACTTCGTCCTCAGACTCACAGCGAAGCCTTTTCCTAACATTGCTCCCGTTTTGCATAACCTTTGATGAAAAATATATCATTAGAATAAACAATCATACCTAATTCGTCTTCACCTTCCATGCGTACCTACATGTTATTGTTTTTCCAATCCTTTTGTTAGGTACTTGCTATGTAAGTGCTACCCCCATAAAACTAATTATTTAATAATTGGTGATTCGTGCAGTTGGTATCATCAGCTTTGTGCAAGAGTGTCATGACCACCACGAGATATTACGTTTTTTTTACTTCCCAGACGAATCTTTCCATTCACAACTTGACATTATATGCCTAACCAACATTTATTAGTACCTAGAGTTTTTATCTAATTGAGAACAGAACAATTAACATACGCTACGTGCTGGTTTGAAATTGAATGTTTATAAGTAAAATAAATCTTAGTCCACTTACTTGATAAAATGTGACGAATGAAACAGGCCAACGAACAACACACTCGCTCAGCGATCTTCGGGGAAAATAAATGACAACCGGCGACTGGAAAAAGTGGCGCGCGCCGGTTGGTCTTAAGTTGCCAGTATTTTGTATTTTACTAATATCTTGTTTCAAACTATGAACACAATATTATAAAATTTAGTAGTAGCTAAAATATTAGTTATTCTCGGAAATTAATAAAAAAATAAATTATGAAAAATGTTAAAAGCACAGACAACGGGTTATCTGTGGTTAGAAGTATCATTCAATATCGCCATCTCGTGCTCGCGCACCACTACTTCACGTTTATAACTTTGAAATAAGACTGAGAGATGGCGCTGATCTTAGTAAATGACAAACAAAATCTACACAATATACCATGACGATATTCCATTAATTAGGTACTGGTTTTGAAGTCCATCGGGCTCATAATAGCCGTAGTCCAGGTGAGGAGGGAATCACCACAAAATCACTTCGAGTTGGAGAACCAACCTTACTACCTTACATTTGAAACCCTTAATTAAAGTATTCTCAAAACAGTCATCTTCTCTAGTCACTTCTGTCATTCGAACATAATTCTATTTCGTACACAAAAAAGGTGATAAATCCGATATTTTTTACCGCCCCATCAGTTTAGTCTTGCATCTGTACAAAGTTTTCACCAAAACCCTCGAAGGAACATTAGAGAGAAAAAGGAACATAGACCATCAACCTCCAGAACTGGCTGAATTCTGCCATGGCCTTTCGACTGCTGACCATCTACAGTCTTTAAACCATATCATCGAAAAACAGTAGGAATTCAATCTACCGCTATACTTCGCGTTCCTGGATTACTCAAAAACTTTCATAGCGCAATATTTTCTGCACTCAGAAAACAATACATAGAACCTACATAATTATACGGGGCGTCCCAGGGTTATGCCACGCGGAAGGAAAGTACCTAAAATCTATACTTCTATAACTATACCTATATATAAAATGATAAACTGACTGACTGACTGACTGACTGACTGACTGGGTGATATATCAACACACAGCCCAAACCGCTGCTCCTAGAGGCATGAAACTTGGAGGGTGAGTTCTTTGTGAAGAGTAAGTATCCACTAAGAAAGGATTTCCACCCCTAAGGGGGTAAAACAGGGGATGGAAGTTTGTAACAAACTCCGTCAGTTTTGAAATTAGGATATTCAAATTTTGTGATTAGGCTGACGACCTTGTAAACAGAACTTGTAAGGACCTAAGTATGCTATACAACATTAGTTTTAGTATAATATGCGAAAGCTGAAACACGTGTCGAGTATTTTATGTAAAGAATCTATGTACAAAATTTCAAAACTGTATAAATTATTGTGATAGGTACTTAATGTCGCTCGGTGTCCAACTTGTAACATTTAAAAAATATTTTTGGGATAAAATATAACATGGTTTGAAAATGATTGGAATCGATTCAGTTACTTATTCTGAACAAATTATATTCAAGTTTCGAATATAATAAATATAATGTAGTATGAGTACATATAATAATAATTAATGCTGTACTAAGTCTTTGGGGGGGGACACAAGGGACCATAGCCAGGAATTTGTTTGAGAATCGATGGGGGGGGGGGGGGGGCAGGGTTAAACCATTATCAACAACTTTTGAAAAACGAAATTATATCAATCATCTCTGGATTTAAAAAAACAAAACAATCAAGGGCGTCTGAGGATTATTTCCGGGGGTGCATTTTTAGCTTTCAGAAATTGTGTTAGTTTATAAAGATATACTGAAAAGAAAGCAGAATGTCAGAGCGAGCAAAGCGAGCTCGAAAATTTTAGCACTACATCGGATAAGTTACATTTTGTTTTGACCAACAGGAGTTGTGAAGGTACTCAGACGCAAGAGCGAGCGAAGCGAGCTCGAAAATTTTTCACCCTTCCTCGGATAAATAAAGTTCTTTTTGTTCATTCATACAGGAATGAGTAGGTATAGGAGGAACTCTGTCAACTTGTGGAGAATTCAAAAGCACAGGATGTATTAGCGAGTGAAGCGACCTGGAAAATTTTAGCACCACTTTTATAATTTACTAGCTTATGCCCGCGGCTTGGCCCGCGTGGAGTTAGGGAATTGCCCACGGGATCTTACTTCTGGAATAATAAGTAATCTATGTATCTATCTATAATATATACATAGATTTACAGTACTTGCTTATAACTTGCAATTATTATTATAAAGTTATATCAATTAAATTAGATACGTGAAATATTGATACCTTGGTTTGAGATTGGACATCGGATTTACTGGATTTTATCTGAAGAGTATGTAAACAAGTTTTCAAGTCAATCGACCCCGAGAGTAAAAAGTTTCACAGAAAATTCAACACCCCATTTCGCCCTCTAAGGGGTAGGAATTTCGAAAAACTGATACTAACTCTTCACAAAGAATACACCCTCCAATTTTCATATCTCTGGGACCCGCGGTTTGGGCTGTGCGGTGGTATATCAGTCAGCCAGTCAGGACATGGAATTTTAAATTGGGGGATGATTTTGTGATACACGTATCTCATCATTTTAACTGAAGTATAAGTAGACATATTTTCAAGTCAATCGACTCCGAGAATAAAAAGTTTCACATAAAATTCAAAACCCCATTTCACCCTATTAGGGGTGGAATTTCAAAAAATCCTTTCTTAGTGGATACCTACTCTCCACAAAGAGTACATTCTCCAAATTTCATGTCTCTAGAACCAGCGGTTTGGGCTGGGCGTTGATGTATCAGTCAGCCAGTCAGGACATTGAATTTTAAATTGGGGGATGATTTTGGAAAAACTGTGATACACTTAACTCATCATTTTAACTGAAGTATATGTAGACACAATTTCAAGTCAATCGACTCAGAGAATAAAAAGTTTCATAGAAAATTCAACACCCCATTACACCCTCTTAGGGGTGAAATTTCGAAAAACCCTTTCTTAGTGGATACCTACTCTTCACAAAGAGTACACTGTCCAAATTTCATGTCTCTAGGACCAGTGGTTTGGGCTGTGCGTTGATATATAAGTCAGTCAGTCAGTCAGTCAGGACTTTGAATTTTATATGTATGGATATAGAAATGAGAATAGGAGCACTCTGCAACTTTTGCGGAGTTGAAAAAGTATAGGATGTATAGGCGAGCGAACTAGCGAGAAAATTTTTGCATTCCGCCTGGGATAGGTTGATTTCTTTTAGTTGTCGGAGATTTCGGGAGGTTGAACCATCACCCATCCCCTGCCTACGGCCCTGCCCCTGAGATAGTTAGATTTTTCAAGTTTTAAAATGAAGAGAACGCAAGAGCGAGCGAAGCGAGCCGGACCTCTTTTTCTATAATATAGATCAATGAGTTCAGAAACATGATTACGGTCGGCCTAGGCCCAACCCAAGGTCATGACGCACGGCCATGACCCCACCTCCCGGATCCGCTCTGGATACTAATAGAATGCAAGAGCGAGAGATGAGAGCTCAAAATTGAAGCAGCCCGCCTCCGTGTATTAGGTTCTATTTGTTCATTCATACAGAGATGAGAATAAAAGTAACTCATTAGCGAGCGAAGTGAGATCGAAAATTTTAGAATTCTGCCTCGAAAAAGGTTAGTTTCTCTTGTTGAACAATAAAGCAGGAAATTAGGAAATAATTTATATCCGAAAAAAGCTATTTTAAGGTTTATCAATTTGGTGTGTATGATTTTGGGGGGGTCATGACCCCTGTGACCCCCCCCCCCCCCCTGGGACCGCGCCTGGACACGGCTCGTATAAATTGTTAGGAAGTTCCTTTCTCTGGAGTCCTGGCCGCTAGTAGCTTGGACCCTGTTCCTGATACCGGTGGGCTCTTTTTTATACGTCCATGGGTGGGCTAAATATTTTTTAAGGAATATTTAATAATGTACTTATTAAATTTTTATTTTTACTCGCAAATAAATAATAATAAATATTCTAACTACGTAATTACGGGTGATATAAATAAAAACAACAAATGTGACCAATGTACTCTGTCGTGTGAATTGGTCCAATACCGACGCGTCGACCGTGCCGCCTACTTGAAGCTTCAAACCTAAAAAGCGGAGTGCGACTGGCCTGGATTGGTAGATTCCAAGCCAAATATTTCGAGCATAAGTCTAGTATTACTCTTACCGACGCCGTTTTGCCAAAAATATTTCGCACGCTGCCGTCAAAAGGTTCGCAATCCCTATTATAGACTGAAGGCCATTGTGCTTGTGAGAAAATGAAAAGTATAGTAGGGCATGTATTTCGGGTCCCGTCGGGAAGAGGCTATAAATCTGCACCTAATGTGACCACTTGACCGCTAACTGATTTGGAGCAGAACGCTTTATTACCCTGCCCTATATTATTTTGAACTCCATTGTTCCCTGTGAAAAAAATAACGTAAAGAAACAAAAAAAGGAAGAAAACTTGTCTTCATATACGGGGTGGAAGAGACACCGACGCGAAAACGGTTACCACGTATTCAGTACATCATTATGTTCCATACATTTTGACCGTGTAGGTAATGCACTTTTGTAGGAAACAGATGTTTGTTTTTTTAATAACCAATGAAAATGTTCTATGTGGGGGGCTCAGAATGATGTATTGAATACGTGGTAACCGTTTTCGTGTCGGTGTCCCTTCCACCCCGTATTATTAGTAAGTTTCGAAAACAGAACGCGGTAAAGCCGCGTTCAGGTAGTAGGTATAAGGAGTACACAAGAGGAAGTCTGAAAGTGGCGCCGTGACTGAGAAGTTGTGTGGTTATCGGTTGTCGTCTATGGTTGTCGTGGTATGGGCATGTGATGCGGAGAAATGAGGAAAATGTCGTGAGGAAAGTTTTTAGTATGAATGTGGATGGCAACAAAAGTGGAGGAAGACCAAATAAAGGATGGATGGACTGTGTGAAGAATGATAATATGGCTAGAAAGGAGGTGATTGCTGAGATGACGAGTAATACAGAAGTAAGTATGGAAGAAGACATTCTGCGCCGAGTGCCGACCCCAAATAAATTGGTGATAGCGTAATGAGTTCGTAAGCGGGAGTGTGTTGACGGTTCGGTGCGAATAAAAACTTCAATAATACGAATGCCTAGGTATTTCAAAACAAAGCTATACACACATAGGTACATACCTACCTATGTTTGGAAACGCAAATGTGCATTGCTCAACATTCACATAAAGTTTTAAGTTTTCTGATATCGTATAATCTCAATCAGCCAATATGTTTTTAGGGAGGGACACAAAGTCTCGCGTATAGTGTGAGCACCTCCGAACAGGCATGTTCTTCAATAAGCATTATAAAAAAAATTATACTTCTGTTATCCTCCGCGGGCAAAAGTTGTCGGAAAACCCGATTTTTTCCATTTTTTAACCGACCGATAAATGCATGCATAGTCGTTCACAGGCAATTAATTAGTCGTTATAAGGCAATTATTAGTCGTTTTACTAAAGCCATTAATAATACCCTGATCTTCAAGGTTAAACAACATTTTCAGAGTTCGGTCGGTGGATGGGTGACCATCCATTACATAGGCACTCGGGTTCCTTTCTTGCCTCGGAGAGCACATCGAGCCTTTGGTCCCGGCTGTCACCTGTAGACAGTGGTTGGGCAGCCGTTACGCGTAGTTTGAAGCCTGAAAGTCTGACAACCAGTCTTACCCAGGGGTATAGTTGTAGTACTCAGTAAATGGGCTGTGGAGGTCAGATAGCTAGTCGCTCCTTGATAAATACTGGTAATTGGTATACAACCGCATCCTTTAAGCCTTACAGCTGACGACAGGCCTACAACACGATTGTGGTTCAAAGCTGGGTAGGTACTCAAATATTGAAGTAAAATTCTATTTCACGACAAGCCATTCAACTCTGAATGTTCCGGCATTTTTTTCTTTTGAAACTGAGCCAAAACGTTCGCGTTACTTAGCTCTTATTACTGAAGGCAATAAGCTTGGACAATTTATAGTGTAAAGGTGGGTTCCTTGGCAAGCGGAGGGAGTCTGTTCCACTGGTTCACATACCGTGACAAGTGTGTTTGTTCCGGATGTTTGTATTTATGGCTGTTGCCTCCATTGTTTCAGATATGGCAAGGAGAAATTCCTGGCTTTAGGAGCCAGTTATGTTTATTTTGTTATGTTGTAATATTAAGACATTATTGCCATTGCTTGGTTCTCTGCGTCTATGTAATAATTAAAAAACAGGAATTGACTTGATTTGGTTAAGTACCTACATTAGAAACTGGAATAAAACATTGTTTGGTTACTTATAAAATGCTGTCCGTTTCTACATAGTTTGCATGAGAAAAATGTGGAGCCTTAAAAATATACAGGGTGTAAGGGACAGCCCTCCTCAAACTGATGGTGTGAATTCAGTATAATTATCATACTAAGATGACCGGTACAAAAATTTTTTTTAGGAATATTATGGGAATTAAATAAATTTGATTTGTTTTATTTCCTCATACGCAATGTATCGTTACGCTGGCAAAACGCACGTAGCGAACGGCAAGCGTGACGACGAGTTCGATGAACTCTGTAGCTAGGCAGGAAGTGAACAGCTGATTTCACGTGTCGTTCGTTAGAGTATTTCAACATCCATTGTTAGATTTTTTATTTTAGCCGTATTATTTACAAAAATGGAGTGCTGCAAATGCGAAATTAATTACATTGAAATAAAGTAAAATTACTGAAAAATATTAAAAAATATGAAATAAAGACAATTAAATTTTAATTTTAATTATCATTAATGGCAAGTAGAGTTGTGACTTAATACTCATCAACAATTGAATTAAATGATGCTTTAAGGGTAAACATTTAATCAGAACACAAGTAATTTTTCACTCGTTAAACTTGCTATAAAACTTTTTTAACAAAAAATAATTGTATCGTTGTATCGTACCTTTTCACATCACAAGTAAGAAGCAAATGACGCAATAACTTTCTTTGACAATTAACCACGTGCGACGGTAAATCCCCGTGCCGTGGGAGAATCCCTAGTCATAGAGTATTTGAACTGACATTGATTATGTTCCGTTCCGAAAAAGGATTCACACAACATAAAATTAAAATTCGTTTTTTTTTAGTTGTAAGTTAAAAACTGAAAACAAAAGTATTTTCCATACAAATACTATAGAAGTCACGCACGCGTTCCATGGGAAAGTTGTTAAATAACTTATTAAAGAGGCTGTGCTGGGTCTTAAAAATAATCAGAACGACGTCTGAGCTCATATTTATTTTTTTCAATCCCGCAAACGTGCGGGATCCTGCATGAGTAATCCCGTATTTCAGATCCCGCAAAAAAGGTGCAGGATCCCGCGTTTGCGGGATTGGATTCCCTTCCCTTACACCCTGTATTATTCCCGATTTAGTGGTTTTGATTGTTTATTTATTTATTTATTTATTTACACTTCAAGCACAAAAGCACATAGGCGGACGGCTGCTGGATTGTTCAATGCTATAAACTTTTATAAAACTACTAAAAGGTTCTGTTTACGCGATAATAATAACAAAGTAAAAGGTTCCTCTCGCTGGAGCCCTGACCACCAGCCGCCTGGACCTTGTTCTGATGGGCTACTATTTTTACCCGACTGAGGAGGTTGATTTGTTAATCAGTCTATATAGGTATACCGGGTGGAGGGAACACTTTCGACATGCAGTAGGTACACGATTCTGAACCGGGGGGGGTTTACACATAGAGGAAGGACCTAGTTTGCACAAAGCGTCAAACTAGACATGCGTTTGGTAATCGATTTTATGTTTTTAGGACCTTTTCTGTTTAATAGGCTGTAGGCTACTTGGGGATAACTTCCCAATAGCTGACGAATTTCGGAATCAGTGGTTCCGAAGATTAGGTATCTACTCTAGATAGTTTTTACAATGCCGTCAAACTGTCAATTGTTTCATTTTGACAGAAACAGTTCTATAGTGATTATCCGTGGTGCAAACGGGAACGAGCTTTAAACCAGCAGTAGTTGTACATAATCACAAGCTTTGCCAAAATCCTGTTAAAAAAAAATAGCAATGGTCCTCGGAACGTGGCCTAATCCAATATTGAAATTCCAAGTATCTACTCATTTTTTTCTTCAAAATGTGTAGGTATGTAGTCATAATATATTGCACATCTTCCATCATAGCCTGAATGCTCGCAGGTCCTGAGGGTCGGCGGTTCCTGCGAGAGGCGCTCGATCTTGTTAACAGCGACACGCAATTATGTCCAATCTAACTGTCTTGTTCACCTGCACTAGCACTTAACGTCTCGGGTGTAGCAGCCGCAGCAGGTAGCTAACCTATGTTTATTGGAGGATTAGCTGCTTGCCCGATTTCTATACGTAGAACTGGTTGGACTTAGGTGTCTTTGAACTTTTACTTAGTTTGTGTTGGTAAGTTTTAAGTAGGATTCGATTTTTCGAAAGGTGCTTACATGCCTGGTTGAGTAAAATGTTACCAATGCTAAGGGGCATTTTGAGTATCTTCGAATACTCGAGATGAGAAGATGCCCGCCCTATGGAGATGCGAAACGGTAGGAATAGCTAGGTTGCATGTTAATTATCACACCACCTAGATCAATCGATTTTTACGGAATAAAAATAAAATATCTTGCATAAGATTTTATAATTGTAACGTGTGTAACGCCTAATTCCTATACTTACCTAATACCTGCTTAGGTGCCTAATCTTTAGCGAAATCGCGCTGTCTGGACATTCTGGAAAACCTATCAGGATTGTACCTAATACAAGTGATGCCACAAAAGGAAGGAGGTGTATACTCAGCAGTGGGTGGAATAAGGCTGCCAGTGATGATGATCATCATGATCTGATGAATTACAAGTAAGTACCTAATACCTAGGTACCTACTGTTTTAAGCTTTCACGGTTTACAACTAAACTTATACTGTCATTTACGGGATATCTTCCGTGATTGTTAATGTAAATGTTGTAATTGTTGTTGTTAGTCAACCCGCGATCATGGCGCTTGCAACAGCGCCGAAATAACGGGAGCTCAAAATAATGAACAATCACGGAAGATATCCCGTAAGTGACAGTATAAGTTTAGGTACCTACTTACATACATGACAATGACAGAGGACGTAAAGCATATAATTATATCTATAAGTTATAATTACAAGCTATAATTTACAAGCTGTCATTATGAGACTAGCTCCAATTCACTAGAGTTGTCCATTAATCACGTGATGTTTTTTTGCAACTTTAGGTTTTAGACTACCCCCAACCCGAACCTAAAATCACGTGTATTTTTTTGGTACAAAGTATCTTAAAAAATCAGAATATTATCTTCGGTTTAGAAATTGCGCGTTCTAAGAAAAAATAAATACACGTGATATCTCACTACACCCCGCCTCCCCCCTAGTGATATTTCACGTGATTAATGGACGATCCCTTATTAAAATGACAAAAACATAACATTGCACCTGTAATCCCTGAAGCACCTAATAGTACACCATATTTCACCAGTTATGTACAGTTGGGTACAGTAGGTATCGCGCCCATTTCATCTGCCTAGCCTCCTCACAACTATGTTGGGATCGGGAAGGGTGAAAAGTGGTCGACCGTCAGTGAGCGCGGTAGTACCTACCTACGGCGATCGAATGCACAGTCGCGTGAACTCGTGGCACATAATAATGAATCGCTCAGTTAATACTTACTTAATATTGAACAAATTCTTAAAAAAAAAACAAAGTGTAAAAATAAATAAAATACAGGCACAATCAAAGTAGGTACCACTTTTGTTCCCCGCCCAATAAATCTTTTAAGAGCTCACTTCTTATCCATAATACATTGCGCTGGCGGTATCAGACTCTGAATTTATCCAATGTATCGCTTACTTGCCTCATCCGGTCAGCAGTGTTGATAGATAACTGGTTTAATGTATTATTTATTATAGTTTTCATTTGAAATTGGTTCGGTGTTGCAGTTTCAGTGATAGCGATCAAGTTCTGTATTCAGAATTACTCAGAACTGTTTAGAATCATTAAACAAAACATCATTACAATGTATCATTAGCATGCATGAATGCATACATTTTAAAGATGTTTATTCTTCATTTTTTTAAACAAAAGCCTATATAAGGTCGGTGTTTCTTATCCATGTACTCTGAGAAGAAACACCGAAACCAACTCTTCAGAGTTATTTCGATGTTTTGGCTAAATACAGTATCTTTTAAAGTCCAAACATTAACGTGGTCAGAGCATGATCGATTCAGTTTGTTTTGGGGAACGAGCCCCTCAGATTTGGGTGGACCTGCCAGTCAGTCAGTTCAAACATTTTTGTCAGTAATTGTGTTGCTCAACTCAACTAAACCAAGATGCTGAAACTGCGCTGCAACCTCCACTCCAGTTGAAAACGATCACGGAACAGGATTACAATAACTACGAATATAGTACCTACCTACCTACATCAAAAAACATTTAAATATACCTTCATCCGCGTCAAACTATTATAACAATATTACTTCCCTATTTGAATCGGATTTTGTGAACAACGTCAACAACAATTTCGAGGAATTTAATTCTTTTTAAACTATCATGGTCACTAACATTACTATTAATACTAACGGGATATTTACCATGTTTACTGTTTGTTATGAGTTCCCGATATTTCGATATTTTGTGTTTATCCGTGATCATGGTGCTTGCAACAGCGCCGAAATATCGGGAACTCATAACAAACAGTAAACATGGTAAATATCCCGTTAGTATTAATAGTAATTTAATTCTTTTTTCAAGGAACCGTAATTCTTTTTCTAAAATAAAAGTAGCCTAAGTCACTCCTTCTAACATCAGCTCTGCCAGGAAGATAGACCAACCGACGATTATACCTGTACTGTACGCAAGTGAAGGTGAACACAAGGACAACCCCAGGTTGATGCAGGACTACAACTATAACGCATATAAACGTGGAAACAAAAGATATTGGGCCTTGGGGTATGTATGGGTTTGGTTGGATGTCTATTATAAGGTATATTATTTCTTCTCCCCGCATTTGTGACGCTGCACAGTGTTTTATGAAGCCCTTTTTTCGGACATCGCATTTTTATTAAAGAGCCTAATAGATAAAATCATTTTAAAGCAAAATTTCGAATCCCCATTAAGCTATCAAGCCTAGTTTCTGAGATATAAATTTTTGAAAATCATCATATTTTAAGCCGGATACTTAGAAAAAAAAATATTTCTCATAAACCAAGTATGATAAGCAATAATGATGTTAATAGCATCGATAGCGCCTCTTATGCTGCCTATTTTAAAACACAAATGAACATCGTAACTTGGCTAGATCCAAATTTATATGAGATTTTTGGTTTTTAGTTTTTCTTAATATTCGCGAGGATTGTGCCGTATTGGGAAAAGTTATTTATACCAAAATTATTCTTATTACTTCCCCAATACACCACTTAAATTTCACATCCCAATTCCATGGAATCTAGAAGTTATTCAATATTTTCTTATTTTGTTAGGGTTGTCACAGTTATTACCCGGATATTAATAACTCAATTTATATTCGAGATCGATTATTAAAACCTATTTTTATAGCCCGAAGGCATCTAAGCGTACGGAAGAACGCAAATCGAGTTAGTGGGAGTTTTAGCCAGAAAACTGTTACCGCCTTCACCGCGTGGTGGTTATTACTATTGCGAGCGTGTCTTTTGCGTATCATCAATCATGAAGTACGTAGCTACTTCAAACCAGGGTTTAAATCAAAATAGTTTAGCTGGATTCAGAATCCTACGTCAAAAGTCAAAATCTTTGCCAATTCAATTAACTTGGAATGCAAATAATATTTTTATCATTACCAGATAAGCCAAACTACTTTATTTATATATCAACGAAAATGCTACCAGATTAGTTTTTTTTTTTTTTGACAAAACAAATCAGATCCGGATATAATTTTCTTTTCTGAGAGCATGACAACCCTGACGACATAAAATCCGGACCAAACTTGAAAAGGTTGTAGTTTCTAGATTCCACGGAATTGGGATGTGAAATTTAAGTGGTGTATTGGGGAAGTAAAGAGAACAATGTTGGCGTAAATAACTTTTCCCAATACGGCAGAATCCTCGCGCAAATTAAGAAAAACTAAAAACTAAAAATCGCGTATAAATTTGGATCTAGCCAGGTTATGATGTTCAATTGTGTTTTGAAATATGCAGCATAAGAGGCGCTATTGATGCTTCTAACATCATTATTGCATATTATACTTGGTTTATGAGAAATGATTTTTTTTCTAAATATCCGACTTAAAATATGATGATTTTCAAAAAAATATATCTCAGAAACTAGACTTGATAGCTTAATGGGGATTCGAAAGTTTGCTTTAAAGTGATTATATCTATTAACCACTTTAATAAAAATGCGATGTCCGAAAAAAGAGGTTCATAAAACACTGTGCTGGGTAATTTTATTTGACCCTATCCTATCTATGTATATAGGTACCTATATAGGCTAGGTACCCACTTAAAAAAAAAAATTGTTATTAACCTTGAACGACGGTGTATTCAAGTAGGTACATATACCCCACGCCAAGTTAAATCAACAAGAGACTAGAGAGCGCTAAAGCCGGTCTCTTTAGCTACATGAACGACTAGCTTGCCGCTACTCCGGCCGGCTAGACTAAATACTGCAGCCCGGAGCTCGGAGGCTCCCATAATTTGCAGGCATTAGTCAGCCTTGACAAATTCAGTGGCACAATATAACGCATGAAGCTGAAACGCTACGTGCACTAACATAAATTCATTTCGATGACACTGCTCTGCGGCGATTCGAATTGAGAATTGCAGAAAGGACTATTTTTTGACTTTGTATGACGACTCGCCCGGTGACGGATTTTCATACAAACTTTCAACCTCTATTTCACCCGCTGAGCGGTTAAATTTGCCAAAATCCGTTCTTAGCGGCTGTCTACGTCAAAATAGCTATCTGTATGCCACATTTTAGCCCGATTACTCTAGTTTAAACAGTGCGTTGGTATCTAGTCAGTCAGGATAAACGATTTCCTAAGTAAATAGATAGATATTAAAATGTAACACAATCGGCCTATGCTTAGCCGTTCCCACTGCTAGGGCACAGCGACACAGGCATCTTCTCTGCGGGGGGTAGGCGGCCGTAATCCACCACGCACGCCAATGAACCGACGCACGTAATCTGACGAAATCCTGGAAACGTAGAACTAAAAAATGACGGCAGAGAACTTGCAGCGGACTGTGGACGTAACGCACACGTCACGCGATCGTTTTTGCCCACCACGGCGCCACCTCATCATTTATAGGACGTTTTCACTCTCTAAAACCCCCTCTGTGCATAGCCGTTGATGCACAACACGTACCTAAATTCCCGGAATCCCCCGTACTTTTGTGCGGGGTCTATGGATGACCTACGATGAAACAGCATCCGACAAAAGTCCATCGTTGGCGCAGGCATTAAAAAGGTAGGTATTTTTTAAATAGGTATTCTGCGCTTGTTCAAAGATCAATAAATAATATTATTAATTAATAATGATAATAAAATTACTCAGCCCTGACCGCCGCCGCGCCGGTTGTTTGGACCCCTGTTCCTGTCCTGATACCGGTGGGCTACTTCTTATATTTTTATATCCAAACTAGCTGTTGCTCGTGACCATTCACGTGAAATTATTGTAAAAAATATCAGGTACTTCCCTTTTTTAATCGGATTTTGTTAACAATTTCAAGGGCTTTATTTTTTTGGTGGAACCCTAATTTTTCTAAAATAAAAGTAGCATAAACTAGACCTTATTACGTTTGCTATCTGCCAGTAAAAGTGCCGTCAAAATCAGTCCAGCCGTTTTGGAGATATTTTTTTATTATGTGGAATAAACAGACAGACAGGAAAAATAAGAATCAGAATCATTTATTCATAAACATAGGTAGTAATTACAAACAAGATCTTAAAAATTTGGTTGTGCGCTATGTTTTGCCAAGTGACATACGATATAATTAAACAAAGAAAAAAAAAACGATTTAACAAATGGGTACCTAAAAACACAGCCAGTAAACATGTTAAATACCCCGTTTCTAGTGATAAGTGGGACATACAATTAAATTAAAATATGAATTTATTACAATTTAATTATTAACTTATTTGGGTACCATAATTATGATTGTATTAAATACATAAAACAATTTAAATTTTATTATTCATAAAGAGGTTTTGTTATCTTCTATGTGCTGTATATGTTTTGTTTATTTGTATAGATAGGTATTTAAAAATACACCAAATATAGTATACCTGGATACCAATGGTACCAATCAAGGAGAATCATCAAATTAGTCAAGTTTATACTTTACTTCCATAGTGCCAAAATGGGTCGACACTCCATACCATCCGGGTTCCGTACCATCGTAGTAGAGGACCCCCTTTCTAATTTATTTTTATTATTTGTTGTTTTATAGCGGCGATAGAAAAACATATTTTGTGAAAATTTCAACTGTCTGCCTATTACGGATCATGAGATACAGCCCGCTGACAGACAGACACGGACGGACAGCTGAGTAACAGGGTCCGTTGGTTACCCTTCGAGTACGGAACACTAAAAAGATGTTTGTTAAACCAAAAAAAAAATTATAGGTCAACGACCGCAGTTAGTGACGTAGTTAAAGAAACTCGATTTTTTGTTTTGTCGTACAGACCTACCTATTTAGATATTAATACTCATAACAATGTTGAATTTCGCCAGGTTACTTATTTAGACCCTCTGGGTACCACAGATATACATTCTTCATAGGAGAGGGCCTTTAGCTCAGCTGTAGGCCAGTTATAAGGTGCTATTAATTTTAACAATATACAGAGTGTAAATGAACCCTTCACGAAGCCGACAACCAAGCATTATGTCCATGAAACTAAGTAACTGTACACAAAAGTTATTGCTGGGAAACCAGTTTTTGTTCTGGGCTGAAAAATCACGTTTTACGGTAGGACTCAATGTTACGCATTCAAAACATTGTGCTGATACATGAATTAAAAAGTAGGTACGGGGGTCGTGGAGGTGTTTAAAGTAAAAATCTTATATTTAAAGCATGTATTTAAAAAAAAAAAAACGTGAAAAGTAGGAACTTTGACCCCCAATATCTCCGTAACTAGGTTCCCAGGTATGGTCTGGAACAACAAAATGATCGCAATGACGACGGGGAGAACAAGTGCCTTTTGGCTTCGTTAAGGGTCTTGTTAAACCCTTTATTTCAAATAGCAAACTACATTGGTTACCCCTGCCCCTTGCCTACTCTATGGCTGCACCTAACTAGTACAAACGACAGAAGTGAACAACATATAAATTATGTGCGAGGAACTATTAAACTCTCCCGCCGTACTCCATTACCGGGAGAGGTCAGTTCATGACCTGCTCTGCTGCGGATGCTGTTTATTTCTACATAGAGGGTGGAAGGGACACCGACCCATTTTTTAGGGTTCCGTAGCCAAATGGTTAAAACAGAACCCTTATAGTTTCGCCCTGTCAGTCTGTCTGTCGATCCGTCCGTATGTCATAGCTATTTTACTCCGAGACTGATGCCACCGTATAGAGCAGCCGCAGGTGTCTTCTATAAACCGCTACACAAAAGGACGAAATCAAGAAAAAATAAATTTTAGTGACTCTCCATACATGAACTACTGAGGGTTGAATAAAAACATTTTTAAGGTAGGTATACTTATTGTTTGGTGCTACGGAACCCTTTGTGTGCGAGTCCGTTTCACACTTGGCCTTTTTTTTCTAGGAATTACTAAGTAGCAGCTAGCAGCCACAGATCTGGGATTTGTACCCGGTTGATGGCAATAGGGTCGCCCCCTATTACATGGGACTTAAACGTAACTGGTGAAATGTGGGTAGGTATACTATAGGCACACCTCTGCCTAACGCTTCGGGGATTACAGGCGTGATGTTATGTTTATGAAACTAAAAAATAACAGTCGAAATATTTATAGTTTGGAACATAATGAATTTGAATAGGTTCATCTACTTCACCTGCATAATGGTGTAGGTAGGTACCCACCTTCCTATTTATTTTTTGTTGCTCATCGCACAAAAGCCCCGCATTGCTATCACACAAGTGAACTTTATGATACTTTGCCTTGAATCCTAGATGTTCGCAAATGAAGTGTCACACGGGATCTGCCACGAGGCCACGCCGCGCGCCATGATACTGATAAGTCCAATTTAGCGACGTCACGTACGCCACGGCCGCGGCGGCGCGGCGGCTCGGCGCGGCAGCGTGCGCCTAGATACCTACTCAGGTACCGCGGAGTAGCGAGGTA
The DNA here is from genome assembly GCA_963082995.1 of Noctua comes. Taxonomy (NCBI): domain Eukaryota; kingdom Metazoa; phylum Arthropoda; class Insecta; order Lepidoptera; family Noctuidae; genus Noctua; species Noctua comes. The sequence continues at coordinate 911,689 of OY720268.1, forward strand.
GCGAGCAAACGAAGCGGCAATGTACGGCCGCGGCCACATTTACACATCGAAGAATAAAGAAAGAAACAGTTTATCGATTCAAATAGATACCTTTGCTATCCAAGATTTGCACTGGACAGCTGAATGTCCCGTGAAGATGGCGTCATTGACACACTGAAGTACTTAACTCTCCATTGGTATTCAGGAACTATCGAAAAATGTAGTATGACTATTCCAAATAGGTGGACTGTTCTGGCTCAACTCCAGAACATCACTTCCTGAAGGACTTCACTTTCACATAGGTACTTGATACCTAACCACTATACCCAGACCAAGTTTTTTTTTCATGCCGGATTGTGGTTTGAATTGTCATTTCTAGATCTTTGACAGTCGTTACAGGTAGTCTGAGGAAGCGTTCAAGTATTACGTAAAGCAATTTTTGAAGATTTTTGACCCGCCCTCTCTCCCATGTAAAGTGCCGTAACGTTTTTCACTTCAATTTTAATTTACCTTGTTATTTTGTTTATTTTTTAATGTGCTAAAAAATTGTCTCTTTTATTTTTTAAATTTATGGGTAACATGAATCATAGTGGCAGAACAGAAAGCAAGTTAAGTTATAAAGATAACATTCTACTGTTATTGATCGAAATTATTAATTAATGAAAGAATAAATTATTATTAATTACGGACATCCACCAGCGTTTGACCAATTCATGATATATCGCGTTTGTCTTCCTCAATTTATTATCAGATCGGTCTAATAATTATTATTATTATTATTACTGCCCGCCAGTCCGATTATTGTTTTACTTTCTGTAAAAAGTTTATAGGATTATTCCAAAAAATTATGGCCGTGGTCTATGGGCCGATTCCGTAAGATGGCGTCTCCTACTTCGCGCACTGTAGTTCGTCGATCGTAAAGAATTTTGTAACAATTTCTTCGGTAACCACATCTGCCGGTCACCCAGGCCGCTCCTCATCATAAATAGATGTACGATCATGTTAAACCCCCTTTGATTAAACCATTATTCAACGGTCGTGACAGATGGTGAACAGTCCGAGTAGACAGCATCTAACTTGGATTTTATTTCTCCGCATGCTTTTCCATCTAAAAATAAAAAGCGAAGCGGCCTTATGTGTGCTGCATCGGGTTGCGAGGTAAGTACATTTGCAGAAATCGCTATTATTTCAAACACTGTATTTTATTATAACAAGTTACGAATACAATAAAAAGCAAGTTGAGCTTGTGCCATTTTGTATGCACTATAAGCAAGCCATCAGGTCTATCCTAAGTTTGGCGTTGGTTCCGCCGCTGTTCTAACTCGATCTAACTTAGGTCATCATGATCGTAAGTTACCTGTGCAAGTTATTACTTGTGCACTTTCGTGAAGCCCTGTTGGAGTGATAGAGAACCGGTTTAACCTTATTTTTTTCAGTAAATTCGACATGCATTCACAGATTTTGCAAAAATTTTACAGACACCAAGTCAACAACAAAATGGGCAATTTCTACGAAAATCTTTTTTTTGATGCAAATAGATAAATGATTTCTTACAAGGATCGACACACTTTGTAGGACCAACTGACGTTTGAGTATCTAGATAAGAAAAATCAGAAATCGCAAAAATACTTTTCCCGCTTATGGCCTCATCTCAAAATTCCACGCTGTATAACAAAGTCGGGAATTTACTTCTTGGGGTTAGTTCTAGTGTTGATACTAAACACTAAAGGCAATTAAGAAAAACATTGATTATCTCACTTTTTTTAGGGTTCCATACTTTCACACAGATGTTTATAACCTGGATTAACACATAGGATACTTTTCATCCCGGTAGTATGATCCCGTGGGACAATTATCGAACTTCACGCGGGCGAAGCCGCGAGCATAAGCTAGTCTAATACATAATTATAATAAATCTGTAGACGAGGCGTTTCTGTAAATTGAAAATATTTAGAAAAAACATAGTAGGGGTGTTGGAGGATAACTAACAGAACCCATTTCTACCATTTCAAGAATTTTTGTCTGTTTGTCTGTGAGTCTGATTTTGCGGGGTCTTTTGTTATAGCATCACGTGTAAATTATTAAACCAATGTGATTAGATTCCATACACAAATATTGTGCATAACTTGGAGAAGGTTATAGTTTTTGTTTCATTGTAATCGGTGCTCTCTATCAAATGATATACGAAGTTAAAGTGGTCACGAAGAACTTATCATCAATATATTTGATACATGCAGCGTCATCTATTGAACCAAAATGGTACTAATGAATAAAAATATGCTCACAAAATAACTTTAAAATCGACTGACCGGCTTTTAAAAAAGTTATGATAGTGGTGAAGTAGTCGTTTCATGGTGATGCGATCGGCAGCGCACTCAGTTTCTCGCTTTAGCAAATGACGGTTCTGAGCGGCAGACGATGATGCTCAACCCTTAGTAGGTAGCAGCGTTGCCAGATTTTTTTTTTGCCACATCGGGATTTTGGAACTTTTTGATTAAAAAAAAGCGGGATTCTTTCGTCGAAAGCGGGACATAGTAAAAAAACGTATATAATTGAAGTTTTTAAATATTTATCTTTTTATTTGAATTCAAATTACGTTTACGTGACAATAGATAGCAAAAATAGCCATAGAGAATAATAATGTAATATTTTAAATCTGAAGGTTCTTAGGTAGGTAGTAGGTAGGTGGTAGGTGGGTAGTCGGTTGGTAGTAGGTGGGTAGTAGGTGGGTAGTAGGTGGGTAGTAGGTGGGTAGTAGGTGGGTAGTAGGTAGGTAGAAACAAAAAAGGAGGTAGGAGGAAACGGTGCATTGCAACGCATACCGGGTACAGCTAGTTTACTATAAAAAACCAACATCAAAATAATAATGTTCTATTGGTGACCTTGACAGAGTAACTTCAGGCCTGTTTTCTCCCAAAGAAGATATCTGCAGAATTTCTTGAGACAAGTTGTCACACCGACACCTAACAGCGGCCAATGAAACTCATTGAAGCCCCTTACTTTGAAGTTTTTCTAATAAAGCGCGAAGGATCGCCGACGTAGTTTTTGCCTCGAAACGAGTTGTGGTAAAGTTTTCAAGAATACTTGGCTGGTTTTTATTGCGGGCACTTGGGTGCTGGCTGTGGAGAACAATTTATTGTTGTTTGGGAGCGGGGCCTGGAGCCGTGTCATGTTTGTATTTGATCGAAACTTCTGCTCCTCTGTCGTTTTTTTGTAGAATCTTTACTCAGTTATAACCAGTAAAATTCAATACGTACTGTATTGTATCCCGTATTCATAATTTAAAAGAAGTAATAATCTCCTTAGAAAAAGTTATAATAATTAATTATAAATGTCTTTTTAAAGCAAATAAATGCTATAGGTACTTTGTTCTTTCTAGAAACGCTTTCAGTTAGGACGTTTGATTTACGACACATGGATGAGCGAGCACTCAAGGATCTCCTATTACATAAAGGAAATGGACAAAACGTGCCCCAAAGTGTACAAAAATAAATTACAAATAATTATAAAATAAAAAGTAAAAAAAAAAAAAAAAAAAAAAAAAAAAAAAAAAAAAAAAAATTGAAAAGATCTCATAATAAAAGGATTTTTATTTTTGATTTCACTCAAAATGTCGAAAGGACCCACAACGTTGCCATGCCATACAATAAACAAAGAACAGAACCGGGAAAAATAATCTCATACCGGGCCTAAAATGTAAAATATTCGTAACTAACCGTAACTTCAAATGACGATTTCTTTAATGTACCGGCCGATTACATAACCTCCGTTTTTAGAAGTTGGTTAAAAATGCGCTAAAAGATGCGTTCCGACGCATCCCGTCGTCGCGTCGGTGTAAATCAAGCATTAGAGAGGTCGTTTTTAAGAACACTTCTAAAATATATTATGCGAAGATCGCGCGCCGTGGTGGCCGTGTTGTGTTGTGAGCATACGACGCGTGACGTGACGTGACGTGACGGGGCGACGTCATTTGTGTTGATTATTATTAATGTCGTGACGTGTGACGTCAAACGCCTCCCAGCAACAACGCAGTACGCACACGTCTTAGGGTGAACATAGACGCTGGGGCTTATTAAGCGATTTCTTTCATTTATTTTCTCCGCTGTTGTCGCCGCCGCAGTCTAACAACGTGCGTGTCGCTTTAGCATCATGATTGTAGCTGCGAGTACGTTAGTGTCTAGGTACTCACTAGGTACTAACTTTTGATCACCTACAGATACCTAGTTGTTCCGAGTCTGGCTGTATGTGTATGTGACTTTAAATGTTTGTAAATGCACCCACGATACTGGAGAAATTTTTAGGATGTGACATCGTTTTGTTTAGGAGAAAAAAAAATTTTCGTGATTATCTAATCTTTTCAGAATCATGCGGTACGTAATACTCCCGGGAAAACGTCTGAAAGCTCTTAGTTACATTTACTAAAATTGCGCAGCTCATAGTTGGCACATGTTAGAAGGGTTTATAATATTTAACGGAATGTCTTATTGAACACGACGCCGCCGACGCGACGTCCTGAATTCAGCCGCTTTTATACTTTAGTTCGTGTTGGGTACATCATGTGAAATTTTAATGTTTTAGTGATTTAAACTTTTTCGGATCGATAACATAAACACTGAGGTGCATTTAACCTTTTGAACGCAAAAGCATAAACGCACGCGCGTGCCCTCCACATCAAGCCACAATTTCACCTACCATTTTGTCACATATTTTTGTCGTTAGGCGTACAGTGCACGCGCTTGCTTGTCACGTATACATTTATGTGACAATAGCGTTCAAAAGGTTAAAAACTGATATAGGCGACAGATAACAGGCATCCACCTCACCATTCGACTGTTCTAAAATGTTACATAGTATTTATTGTGAAAATATGACAAAAATATGTATTTTTTCATATGTATCTGCCACTGTAAAGTTTCATCACCATCCGTTCAGTTTTTATTGCGTGAAAGAGTAAGAAAAATACATCGTCTAAGGGTCGAGGTACCTTTCTACACTAATATTATAAAGAGGAAAAATTTTATAAGTTTGTATGTAGGTAATCTCCGGAGTTAATGATTCAATTCTAAATATTTTTTCACTGGTAGAAAGCTACATTATTCGTGGGTGCTATAAGCTCTAAATTATATTTATATCATGCATATTAGCCGAGCAATCACATTTTTTGCGGACAAAGTCGCAGGCGAAGTGCTAGTATAATATAATAAATTAAGAGAAATAAGTTCAACACGCCGGAAGATTAAGCGGTAACATTACATCTCCACAAAATGATAAAATGGGAAAGTTAAATAATGTAGTAAAACATTAGGAGGTAAACCTACAAATAAAAAGAAGTTCCAATCTACCAATGTTTGTACAACTAGTGTGAATGAAACGAAAATAGTCTAAAAAATATTATAAACAGCCTCTGAGAACTACAGGTAACTTTGTTCCCGTCACCTAAGAAGCGAAGTTTCAATGAAATCTATCAGTCGGAACGCGTAATTAAGTCCTTTAATTGAATGTCATTGTGTAGCACGACAGGGTTGGTTCGGAACAATGTACGAGCTTGGGATCCAATTTCCCAAGTGTGTACTTACGTGCAGACGAGAACAGTGCCAGGTGAAAAATATTTCTACCTTTTTTTTGTTGAAAACATTGAGTTTACATTTCCTACACGCTTTAGCAGATCAACTAGATCAATAAGTATATTACGGGAGGAAGCGCGCAATTTTACACCGAATGAAAATCATTTATATTCAGTGAAATTCAGTACTTGTTTAATATGCACAGACATCCAACAGATCATCCAATTTCTTTCTTACTTTCTTTTCTTTAATTTCATAGCGCGTCGAAACCTTATGGGATAATTTCTTGGATCACCTTGCTGTGCTAGAAAGTGATAATTTTACCGAATACCCCTGTTATTGCCTCACTACGAAGTGTTATGATTTCAGCCCTTAGACCGTATGTATACAAGGTGGAAGAGACACCGACGCTAAAACGGTTACCACGTAACCAGTACATCTGAATATGTGATAACCGTTTTAGGTCGACGCCGTTCTGTCTCATTACTATCGTACCGTGCAACAGTGGGTAGGCAGAGTCACGCGGCTAACAGCTGATAGGTCGCTGCCGCGCTCGCGCGAATTTCATACGGCTGTTGTGTTATTGTGATAACATTGAATTAGAATTAAAAAAATGTTTCTTTGGGAAAGTAGTTTGTTGTCATAAGTACAATCACGTGTTTAAGTATCGGTCACTAATTACCAGTCACCCTATGTGCGTCTTATCAAGGCGTATTGTATTACCCAGTACTAAGTGGGTTGTGGAGGTCAGGTATGCAGTCGCAATAGCTACCGTTTCAAGTTGCATTGTCTCTGAGATTGGTACGAATCCAAATTACTTGCCAGCATCGATTTCCATTGTTTGTTAACTAATTTTGAAATTGAACTCATGAGCTATTTGTTTGTTTGTTACTGACAATGGTGGGCCTGATTGGAGCTCTATGAGTGGTAAGACTTGCATCCTAAATGCGGTAAATCGAATTCAGTAATCATTAAATCCTGTAATCCCCGAAGGGTTAGACAGAAGTATACCTACGTTTCGCCAGTTATGTTTAAGTCATATGTAATATGGGGCAAGCCTATTGCCATCAATCGGACACAAGTCCAAACAACGTGGCTACTAATGAGAAATGTCTGAAGGAAAAACCCAATAACACTTTGCCCGACCTGGGAGTCGAACCCAGAACCTCGTGCACAGCAGTCGCTGGCGACCACTAGACCATCAAGAAGTAGCTATTTTAATAATTATTGGTAATTTGCTTCAGATCTACCTAATAATCTATTAGGATTTAAAAATCAATGTTTTCGATGCTCCCTTATCCAACAGAGAACAATCATACTATAATTATTATCAGTACATAATATATCAGTTCTTACAATTATTTGCATAACAAAAAATCACTAATTGCTCGCCTAATCATCATCATAATAAACCAATCAATAGCAATTAAAGATTCCTAACCGTGGATGAAACACTTCAAAGGCATTTGGGTTTTAACTTGTCCTTTCAGAACTCGAAGTACGTCCCTTATCCTGACTATAATATATGTATTATAGTCAGGAAAAGGGAAGGACTTTAATTTAGAGAAGGTAAATGCGATATTTGTTTGGTAGTTTTATCGTGTATGTTTGCTGTGCTACCGTGACCCGTTGGGATACATACAGCAGGCTTGCGGCGGATCTGTGCGGATTACTGGCGACTGCTTTAGCTGTTCACTTAGGAAGGCTCAATCAATGTAACCACTAGGACTCTTAAGACTGTGATGCATGGGTGGGCTTGATGGGGATTTCTATTGGTCGAGGAGGTTATAAAATTTAATTAAGTCAGTTACGTTAATGGTTATGGTATCGCTTACCACTTCATGCAATAATCAAGGCTTAGCTGGTACGATATTGGAAGTGACGAATATACAATTTTTGTTTATGCATTTACACGGAAACACACCATTGCTGCTTATCCAGAGAACGTTTTCACAGGTGCTCGGCTACTGCTGACTGGTATCTCAACAGTTTGCCACTAATACGTATAATTTCTGGTAAAATTATAACATGTATATAAATAAACAAAAAGAAAAAAAAAAAGTCGTGGATTTAATCAGTTTCGTTATGATTGCATTTAGAAATTCTTATACCTACTGGCAAATGCAAAAACTTTCAGAAAAAGAATTCTAGTTATGTCAAAATGTTTCAATGAATCGAATAAAACCGATTTAGACGGGATTTAAATGTATCTAACAATATTTTGATTAAACAAAAAAAAAAAACACTATTAGTTTAGTCGATCATTTGCACAGTTGTCTACATTCCACTGTGCTCCCTTTCCTGGTTAAACAATACTCCTGGAGTCGTTCCAAGAAGTGGAGTAATACAAACATTCATCACAACATACGTACATGCCTCCACATATTCCTATCAGCTGCCAAACTCAAAATAACAAAGGCAACAAATCGCTTAGCAAAGCGGCTCGTTCAATGTTAAGCCGGCAGCAGACCAGCGTGCAGCGCCTCGCTGTCGCGTCGCGCGCAGACACCGCGTTTGTTTCGTTGACATAATTAACAATTAGGTAATTCCAGCTCAAAGTGGGCTGTAGTGTAGTTGTCCCGAGCATGCCTTTGCCTAGCTCGGCCGACGACACATTGTTCTACGTGATTTCCCACGGGGAACTTATGCTTCTGCTTATGCATATAGTTTTAAAGTTACGTGATGACATGAAGTATATCCTGATAAGCTAGTCTATTGGAAAAAGACCTACATTATTTTAAAATATACTAATGTGTTATAAAGGGTGTAAATATACCCTTAACGAAGCCCTCTTTACTATTTTTTAAAGGTTTTAAGTTTTTTTAAAGAATAACAAAAAATATGTGTTGAGAATTTCGTTGTGATGTATTTTGAATTCTGTATACTCCATCCTGGCAGTCTGGATCCTAAATTTCTGCTCAGATACTAGCAATAGGTTCGCTGTTCTGGAGCTTGACAATAACTGAAAATATTCTCTTGTTAAGGACAAGTTCCAAGTCAGTCGGTCGGCGCAGCATGTTTTCTTGTTATACTTCGAAAAATTACATCCATGTCTTGTTTATACATTTTTAATTGCCGTTTTTGACATAGTTTTAGGCCCGGACTCAACCAAAAGCGCAGACGAGCGGTGATGTGCGAAGCGGAGAGGAGAGGAAATGCGTAAAAGCTAGGGTGTATCCACGGAAGCTGTGCGGAGAGGTGCAAAGCGGAGAGAAGAGTAGATTTGCAAAACGGCACACCCACAGCACACCGCACGCCACATAATATAGCACACCGCTCACCGCACGCCGCTCTTCTCCGTCTCTTCTCGTCACAGCTGGCCCAAACAATTCCGAGGCTTCTCCTCTCCTCTCAGCTCAACAGTTGCCACTAAAGCTAAGCGGAAACGAGAAGTGTAAATAAAGAAATTCTATTGGTGGTTTACTTACAACACGTCTCCTCTCGTCTCGTCTTCGCTTCGAGGACTGTGGAAGTCTGGCCTTTAGTGTTCAACTGTATTTTATTTAGAATATTTCGTTTCTTTTTAGGGTTCCGTAGTGGAATGACAAAAAACGGAACCCTTATAGATTCGTCATTTCTGTCTGTCCGTATGTCACAGCCACTTTATTCCGAAACTATTAGGACTACATAGTTGAAACTTGGTAGGTAGATGTATTCTGTGTATCGCCTTAAAACAAATTTTAAAAAAATGAAAGATTGAGGGGGGCTCCCCATACATGGAAGTGAAACTAAAAAATATTTTTTTCATCATACCTATACGTGCGGTGTGTCTATGTATAGATAGGTCTTTAATAAAAATGACATTGAGGTTCCTAAAAGCATTTTTTATCTAAGTCAATCGTTTGAAAGACAGACACTTCCAAAGTGGTAAAATGTGTGCCCCCCCGCTCTAATTTCTAAAGTAAGAGGAGGAAAGCTCTGAAAAAATGTGGGATTATAGAAAGTAAAAAAAAACGAAAATTGGTCTGAATAAGATTTGATGTTTTGTTGACTTATTCATCAAATTACAGCAGTAACTTTGTTTTTCATTAAGTTACTATGAAAAAATAATTAGTTTTGTTGTTGAATGTAATACAATACAACATAATGAATGAGCCTTAAAAATATTTTTATTATATTGTTTGGTGCTACGGAACCCTTTGTGCGTGTGAGTACGACTCGCACTTGGCCGGTTTTTTCCGCTATTTTGATTTTCACAAATACAGTCCGCTGTAATAAATCGAATCGATTGACACCTCATTCAAAATCAGTTCTGTAGTTGAGGCACTACTACGGTAGAACATAAAAATGTTACAAACGTACATACATACATAGACTGCTAAAATAAGGAATGAAAGACAATAGAATTATGGTTTTTATTTACCCACCTATCAGCAGGCTGAACAAGAATTAGGGTTAATTTGATCAGCTAACCCTTAACCGCGGGCGGGTACGTAATTAACGAAAACTTGGCTTTCCTTCGATTATCCTGAAGATTGTTTTGGATTACGTACTGAAGGATTTGGCACAAATAATTTGGACGAATAGGGTTGGGATAGATATAAGCTTTATTTTGTGAAATTCTGTTAATAAGTATGGTAAGTTTTTTCCATTGCAATAAACTGATATTCGAGCGCTATTTGGATGTGACGGCCAATCACAATTGGAAAACAACAGGCTATCTTACCTATTTAGCTATGCTATTAGCTATTTCTTTTTTTAAATCTTTATTTGAATCTTTTTTTTTTTTTTTTTTGGATCGATGAACTTGGAAGTCGTGGAGAGAGGCCTTTGCCCAGCAGTGGGATGACGCAGGCTAACAGTATCAGTTATTTATTTTATAGATGGTTTGATCAGACATGATGGCATGACTCTCATAGTCCTCAAAAAAAAACTGCTTATCTACGCTTAATGGATAATTTAACAAATTTATAAATATTTTTTTCCTTATCTGACGGAGGACAGGCCAGAATCAAATTACACATGCCCATTTCCCGCAGATTCATATCATATTGCAGCATAAAGCTGACCCTCTCAACCTCGCTCCGGACACACTCGGCCAACACATGGTAAACATCCTCAACCACTCACTCTATTTAGCTATGTCTTGATTGACTCGCTTAGTCACAACCGCTGGGATCGATAGATCTACGAGGATAAGCTGAGCTCGCTACTAACGGTCCATGGATGGGTGACCATTTTCATATCATATCAAATATCTTCGCTTAACAGTCGTTGGTCCTGTGTCTGATCTCTGTTCAGTCTGCGTACATCTTCCATGTAGCCCAGACGCTTACCAGGAAGCTGCCAAAGCCGTTGAAGCAGTCCAGGGCCATACCCTGCTGACCGCGGCCTTCTGTCAGAGCGAATAAATGGAAATTAATGGTCGCACCCTGACCTCGCGCTCCCGACACCCTCGTCAGTGTTACATAGGGCAATTGACTAATAAGCCTGTATTGTGGGTGTTGCATATGTTTGTATATATTGTATATGTGTGGCTGACGTTGGCCGGTGAAAGATTAAAAAATATCCTTTCGAAAAGCTTGTTTTATGTCCACGGTATTGTTCGTCGATTCGTTGAGCTCCTTAGGTTACTCGATTGCTGACACACGCACATCGACTAGACAGGTCGACTAAAATCTGTGTGGTTCTGTCCCCTTAAGATAATAATTAATAATATCAGCCACTCCACAGGCACAGAGGATCGTTCGTTTGGCCGATAGGAACTGCCATCGGTCTTACGACTTGTAGCAAATAAAACACTTCTACTAACTTCCCTCTATTCCTTTCCATCGAATTCACATTAAGAACGCTCCTACACACTGATTACGTGTCTCCGTCTACATCAAGCGATTATCAACCTTATTACTTCACCCACTCCGACAAGGAGTAAGCAGATTTACCGGAGACAGCGCTAAAAGTGCAGCGCCGAAGCATCTTATTTTCTGCACTGGTAACTTTTAATCACACGGTAAGTTGGGTAAATCCAGCTATTGCCAGGCTTAGTGCGTTCTGCCGACAGTTTGAGAAATATTCCTTATTTTATTGTTTAAAAATAGCACTTCTTAAGTTGTTCTATGTCTAAATTTTAATGGGAATAAATCTCTTATATTACATCCAACTAATATTATTAATACGAAAGTTTGTGAGGATGTATGGATGTTTGTTACTTTTTCACGCAAAAACTACTGACCGGATTTGGATGAAATTTGGCATTAACACATAGGATACCTTTGACAATTTACGTGGGTAAATTACCGTTCTCCACGCTGGCGAAGTCGCGGGCAGAAGCTTGTTCGTAAAAAAGTTCATTACGAATCCTAGTGCTTAGGCGGTCAGACCTACTATCAACTGTCACTGCTGTATTTTAAATGTGTTCTTATTTACTGGTATATGTTTTTAAACTACGAAAACTACCCTGACTAACAGTCAACCATTCACCATTGTTTTGTAACACAAAACAATGGTACTATCTAAATGATACTTTACCATAGACAAACATAGACTGTTCGCAAAAACTGCATTATCCAGCAATTTTTTCGTCTCCTTAATTATGCCGCATACTCCCAGTTCGATGCCAGCAATCAACATGCAATTACTCAAAAATACACTCAAAATCAAAGAATATTACCGAACAAAAGTTAAACAATAACTACTTCTGAGCACCGAGTGCACTCTATTATTACAGTGAATTGAAGTCGTATGATTACGGCGTAAGGCTCCAATTGTGGTGCAAGCAGAACTCGTAGTCCACAATAAACAGCGGGGCTACTTCCGGCGGCCGATTACCGTTTCCGGCCGAACGTCGACCTCGCCGGATGTTGGTATGAAATACTTTTTACGTGAGTTTACAGTTGAATTGGACACAAAGTCGAAGTTACAATGAGAACGAGGAATTTTTGCCTGTTATTTATTTTCTTCTTCTTCTCTCTTTGTTCTTTTCTTTTTTTAGATGTTACGTTGGAAGGCCTTTCACTAGGTGGACCGATGACCTGGTAAAGGTTGCGTGGATCAGCTGGCTGCCTATGTCGGTCTGTGGACGTCTTTTGGCTGAAATGATGGTGATGACTCTCTTTAAAGGGGAACCTAAAAACACCGAATTTTCATGCTGTCACGATGATTGGACAATTACTTCTTATTTTGATCTTTAGATTAATATAGAGTAGATTAGACCTTTCCAAAGAGGGTTTCCGTTTCGTTGGCATTTGAGTCACCCGCTCTTTTCAGTGTTGACGAATGACATTTTAGCGAGGTAGGACGAGAGTATATTGCCAATTTAAATCTTTGTATTTGATCGTAATATAGCCTTGCTTTAAAGTGAGCATTTGTTTAGTCAGCGATTAAGCTCTTTGCCATCATAATCTTACTTCTTACTTAAAATCATAAATGCGAAAGTTTGTGGGGATGTATGGATGTTTGTTCCTTCACGCAAAAACGGTTGAACATATTTGGGTGAAATTTGGCATACAGATAGATACTTTATAACCTAGATTAATATATAGGATACTTTTTATCCCGATAATACGTTCCCGTGGGATAATTACCGAAATCAGCGCGGGCGAAGCCGCGGGCATAAGCTAGTTGCCCATAAAGCTTCTCGGTCGAAATGGTTTACGAATAAAGTGTATTTGTGTTCGTCAGGTTCCCGAGTAATATCTAGCTCATGTCGCGATGTCCAACTAGTACAATTCTAGATCGGTGACGTAGATAGGGTTCTACTAATTACAGTTTACTGTTCTTATGATAAGCTTAGCCTTAATTGGCCGCTACATATCGCCCCAAATATTAATGTTACCGGTAAAAACAACTGTTATGATGTACTTACGTAAGGCAAGGTAAACTCGTTTGGGATCTAGATAGGGCGTTTCTTTAGGTAAACGGGGTAAAACGAAAAGGTTAATAATTAGTTATTAACAAAACATAACACCACGCATGTAATCCTCGAGGGGTTAGGCAGAGGTGACCCGCATTTTGCCAGTTATATGCGAGTCCCATATTAAAATAGGCCCCGAAACAGTTCTTAGTTCGGTTAAAAGAGTGGGTACGATAGTGTATATTAAGTACTAGCGGCCCGTCTCGGCTTCGCACGGATGCCTATGTTACTCAGGGATAATGTAGCATGAATGAATTTTTGAAATCGGTCCAGTAGTTTTTGTGTTTATTCGTTTCAAACATACAAATCTTTCCTCTATAACAGTATAGATAGTAAATTCAGTACTTAATGTAAACTGTTACCTTGGTCTAGTGGTTTAAAAGCAACGCAACATTTTAACACTTTTGGGATCAATTAAGTGTTATTGGGTTTTCCGTCAGATTTTTTTTATTTTAATGACAAAAAAAGTAATGAAAAATCTTCATCAATGTTGTTGCGATATATTCAAAACACAACATAAAAAAACAAACAATAAACTATATTCAAACGTTTTGTTGACATTTCATTAGACAATGTATTAAACTTTGTGGACGTAACCCAATAAAAACGGTTTCAAGAACACTCGACAAGACATTTCTATCGCGGATCCAATAAAGTCAGATAGCTGCCACAGAGGAGTTTACAATGGAGTGCTAATGTATGAACAACGCGCGAACAACGGAAATACAGCGAATGTTTTGTGTATAGGTACACACAAGTTGTTTGTCATCTCATGATAATCTTAAGATACCATTAAGACCTAGTTTGGTGACCTCCGAAAAACTAAACCGATTGTCACAATTACAGGTAAATGATTATAGTTTAGCTTAAAAGTCGTCAATGTCACAATGAAAATTTATTTATTTTTATGAACCATGTAAATATATGTAATAAGCGCCCGATAAGATTCTCATACTACTATTCAGTACTTGTCTGCATCGATCCAACACGGACTAGGATAATATAATTTATTCTGTTGTCGTATTAGATCTTTGACAGTCGTTATAGGTAGTCAGTGGCTCAAAAAGTCTGACAACCAGTCTTACCAAGGGGTATCGTATTACCCAGTACTAACTGGGTTGTGGGGGTCAGATAGGCAGTCGCTCCATCTAAAATACTGGTATTCAGCTGCATCCGGTTAGACTGGAAGCCGACTCCAAAATAGTTGGGAAAAGGCTAGGCAGATGATGATTCTGTTGTCGAATTGAGATTGATTTGTTTGGTCACCCATCAAATAAATTATTCACTATTAGACATTTCATTGTGATCCAACTTTAGCAGACTTTCAGAAACCAAGAAGAAGTTTAGAACGTTAAGCAGTAGTTAAACGTCTACAGAACAATAAGGTGACTAGAGTCGGGATACAGGAGCTTATGACCACACCAACAGCAGGGACTAAATAAAAGCAGGCGACCATCACATTGCACACCGAGTTTTCTCCGTGTCTGGGAAAGTACGTAAGCCGGTGGTCTCGACTCCCGGCTGTCATTTTGTAGATCTTTGACAGTAGTTACAGGACGGTAGTCAGGGCCCGAAAGTCTGACAAATAGACTTGCTAAGGGTATAACCGAGTACTAACTGGATTGTTAAGACCAGATAGACCGCTACTTCATATAAATATGCTCTTAAGAGCATCCTGTTAGTCTGGCAGCCGTACCCCACGTGGTTGGGGCAAGGCTAGGCAGAGATGATCACTCCAGTAGCTAACTTATCCGTGACAGATACTTAGGTAAAACAAATTGAGGCACAAGGGGGCAACAATTGGCGCAAACAAAACGCTCAGGTGGAAAGGGAAAAAATTCAATTCCAATACAACAGCAGAGCTAAATAGGAAACTCATAAACCGCTTACGTTGTGTACAGAAATTTTATTACGAACCTTATTTTGTTGGGAAACGGTCTGTGACGTGGTAAAACAGCGATGATAGAAGAAAACCTTTGAAACGTACGAGTAGGTAGTTGGATTGAAAGTATCTGTAATGACACTTATTAATACTCGTAACGGTACTCAAAATTAAATTATCAACGGAAAAAGAAACCTCTCTTTAGAGGACATTGGACTGGGATCTTTTTGGATCTGGGATGGGTTTTGTTTCGTCTTGAAATTATTATGAACGGTGTGAATATTTTTATTTCTTTTACAGTAATGACTTTTTTTTTTGTGTCGTGTTTTGTCTAATGAGATATGCCCTCGATACGATATCACTTCTGCGAATTTTTGCTATCTGCTTCGTTGGTCTAGTGGTCGCAAGCACGACTGCTGAGCATGAGGTCCTGTTTCGGTTCCCGGGTCGCGCAAAGTGTCATTGGGTTTTTCCATCACCAACTTCTCAGTAGCAGCCACGGAGTCTTAATTTGCACCCGGTTGATGACAATAGGTTCGCCTCCTATTTTTCTTTTACGTGAGACAAGGGAAAAGTACTATTATAACATCGGTAATATTCAAACGATGAAAAAAGGTTTCAACGGTAATACAGTATTTAAGTAATCAAGTACTACTCCGTTTACCTAGTGCATCTAATCGAATAATTGAAACATTCATCATTGACTGCCTCGTTGCGCTAGTGATCGCAGACGCGACTGTAGAACATGATGTCCTGGGTTCGATTCCCAGTTCGGGCAACGTGTTATTGGGTTATGCCATCCAGATTCTCTCATTAGCAGCCAAAGAGTCTGGATTTACACTTAGTTGATGACAACAGGCTCGCCGCCTATTACATAGGACTAATAACAACTGTCAAAATGTGGGTACACCTATGAGGTTCATCTCTGCCTAAACCTTCGGGGGTTACAGGCGTGATGTTATGTTATTTTAATGTGAAATTGTTCAATAACGAGAGATGATGTCTCCAGCGGGTGAACTGTCAGTGATAACTGATGGTGATGTCTGAATAAATCTAATCTTTTCAGATTAGTTTTAGTCACAAGTGTAATTTTAGACCTTTCCACTGATATTTGTGCACCGTCAACGGCAAAACATTTTCATCAAATAGTACATAGATCTTTATACAAATTGTACTTAGAACATGTTTGGAAACGCAGAGACAATTTCCGCTTTCATCTTAGCCTTTGGACCGCCTCAGTCCAATCGTCGGCGTCGTCTGATAGAAGGCTACTATTTTTGTTTAAAATTTCATTTAGCGTTAACCTCCGGTTCGCAAAAAGCCCAATTGAAACATTAAATATTCGCTAAATCTTTTACCTGAATTACAATTCGTTAACATTAACGATTTTTTTCTAAAATGGCTTATTTAGAAATATTTTCGAACGTTCCTCAATTGAAATTGGGCAACGTTAGTAGGCATATAATCTGTTACGAATTTTGACCGTTTTATTGAATCAATCGGGTGTTCCCTTTGTTACGACATTTTAGTTATAGGAAATTATTTATTTATTTCTTGAGGGATTGAGAAAAATATCTTCTGATAGCTGGTTTTGATCTACCTAACTGGACTTGAAAATGGATGACTTATTTTATCGGCCGCGCACTGTGTAGTATTTCGTATATCTCTTAGTTTATTTTTGTCGATTTTCCGGGTACATTACGTACAGCTGACACGAGAGAGGGATAAGCCTTGAAACATGAAAAATAAGCCCACTCCCCGAAACGTCAACATAATCGTACACATTAGTTCACATTAACTGGACATATAAAAACGACCAACCACGTACACTGGAGTGCAGATGAAATCGCCAAAAGCGTTGTAAAAGCCACAATAAAGTTGGTGCTTTACGTGCGTGACTGTAAACTTGATAGTCCATTAAATTTGCATCGGACAGCTTCATACATTTTTGTGGAATGCACTGTAAAAAAATACGTGTGAGTAAGTGCAATAAAATGATACCAGTTTAATAGGGGGTGTAATTGTACGTAAACTGTTGCTGAGGACAGTGTATATGTAGAAAAGCAAACGAAAAGTATTATCATTTGTTGATAAAATTATATAGAACTCTACAATTTAAAACCTAAATGTGTTTTTTCTCACCGTTGATAGTGATTTTACTTGGTCAAGCTATAGGAAGATCACAACGGAAGCGAAGCCGCCGACAAAGGCTAGTCATCAAAACGTGCCTGAAGCGTTCATATTACAATACTTTTGTTCACAAACTGCACAGATTGCGTAAAACTAACAACTTTTTATCTTCCTCACATTTCTTAAACTGGGACACTAATAAGCGCTTACATCACATTGTTACCTCCAAACTTTATACAAATTGATCTGAACCAACTCCGTAATTGACTTCACCGGTAGCTAATTTAGTTAATCAGCCTTTTAGAGGAAACTTTTACAGAATGCACCACTTGTGGGCTTGTGCGGGAGGAGACAAGTGGGACGTTGAGGGGGAGAGGGGGGGGGGAAGGGTAAGGGTAAGGGTAATTGTTCCTTTGCCCCGCAGACACTCATTGACTTATGCGGAATAGTTCGGAGATTGTTTGAAAACATCTGTTCCTCATTTGGTGAATATGACTTCGAGAGGAAAAACGGCTGCAATTTGGAACTGAGCTGCCAGTTTTTTTAGTTTGAATGAACCGATTTAAATTGAAGTACCTTTGGCTTAGACAGAGATGGCGAAACATCGTCAGGGAAAAGATGATTTCAAGGGAGGATCACGACCCTCAGTAATGAGGAATGCCACTTGAGGAGGAGGACCTTTGGCTTCCTGGACTGTATTTTTCGAATGAAGTCAACTCTTCGTTTCGACTTTCGTCTTTTTATCGTGTGGTTAATAGGTACCTAATCTGGTGTAAGAGTTTTATGCCGCCCCGTGGGCCTCTGACTTGGCTTTACATGCCGTCGAGAAATATCTCAGGCATGCTGGTTTGCTCAGGATGTTTTCCTTCACCGAATCTAGTGATAATTATACAGTACGCGCATGAATCCGAAAAATCAGAGGTGCGTGCCCTGGGTTCGAATTGAGACCTACGAATCGGCTGTTCGACGGTCACACCACTAGGCTACCACTGCTGAAGTCAACTTTGAAATGATTATTTTAACATTAACAGTGCTGAAGTCATTTCATGAATAGTTTTCTAGTAAAGATCAGGTCGAAAATCAGTAGGTGTTGTGTTGTAATTATAACGGGCTAGTGTGTGGAACCCCACGTCCAAAACGCGTATTTTGCGTAAGGAATGACATCAGAAAATTTTAAGAAGATGGTAAGAATACACAACACAATCAGTATTAGGTTTTTAGAAGTAACACCTGTCTCCGGACACTGACAGGTTGATGTACATTGATTTATGTGTCCTCTAGCTATCCCCAAAAATAGAGCAAACTGTTTTGCATATTTTTTTTGGGTCCTTTTGACAATCATACTAAAAAAGTATTAGATATTGGCTTATGCCCGCGGCATCGCTCGCGTTATGGTTGAAAATTATCCCACGGGAAAGTTTTGAATATAATATAGCTTCCTATTAGTGAATTAATTAATATTCTAATCGAAGCCTATCCCCTACTTACAAACTTTAAATCTTTATTTTTATAGATTTGAGTGAAATATTTTGTTGCGTTGTTCGTAAGTCTTGGCCGATTAAACGTAACCACATTTTTATCACACACAAAATCTTCTCAAGAACTTACGACGTCTAACAAAACACTTGACTCGTATACCTCTTACCTTATTACCCTAATTCAGACTCACCAATAAAATGGCTTCTCTGAATGCCTCGACAAATAACATCGCGTATCAAAAGGAATATCGTCCAAATATAGTGGCGAATGGTCGTAAACTAAGTTTTATCTTCGTGTGTCTTCGGCTAATGTCGGAGATAAATCTGGAACGACAAAAGACCAGCTTCGGGATGAGTATGTCACGTAATTTACTTTTATGGTGTCGTCAGGGTTGCGATATGATGGGCATTTAGGGGATTTTCGGGTAGTTTGCGTCGGTATGGAGAGACTTAGCGTCAATGGTCGGGTGAGCGGCAGTAAGCTCGCGACTGTGTGGGCTTGCTTAAGCTTGAGCTGATGGTCTGGATCGACTTCCTTACTGGCAGATTTTGGAGGAACTTATGGTAATTAAGACTGTCGTATTTTTATTCACTTAATTTACCCCTCATTAGGAATCGACAAGGCGAGAGATATACCTAATATGAAAACAAGTAGTAAGAATGAGAAGATAATCATTGTACATAATCGCCATAAGTTATCTTCAACGCACAAGGTTAGCGTCATAAGCCTTTTACTGAACTGACTATGTCACTGTTTGTGAGCCTACTAGTACCTTTGCGCAGCAGTGATTTCATTTTATTTTAATCGTGTTGTTTAGCAGTGGAGCATTACCATGAAAAGCAAACAGTTTCATTCCAGACATTTCATTCCAGAAGGAGCCCATCATTGAAAATAAGCCAATCAAAATTCTGGAAACGCTAAGCAAATAAGCGAATCAACAGTTTCATCAGATTACATGACATTCAACCAGAATTACCAGTTTCGAACCCTAAAATGCACGTTTCTATGCATCGCCCGTACCCATAGACGGTTAACAATATAACTCCATGAGCTATAACATTTTAGGGCGAATATTAACCAAATTGGATGAGCCGGCGACGATCCGCGACTTCCAACGTAAACGGGGAAAAGATTTTAAATTCAACGTTTACTTTTTTAATAACATCTGCTAAAGGAAATCAAAGAGCATTATTAGTTGTTTTTCGCTCATTTAATCAACAATCTGAGCGGATACTTTTATTGGTGAGAATCAGTTGAATCTAAAGTGTGAACTTAAATGATTTTGATTGCTCTCATTGTGAAAAATCAATCATCAGGTTTATAGATACTGTGATCTCATACTGGAGCACTGCTAAAGGGAAACTATTAGTTACTGGCGATGTACAGGAAGTAGTTCTACACTTTTGTTTACCCCCTTTGCGATAACAGCGTGACGACCGTTAGGGAACCATATTATAGTTAGGTAAGGTCGTTCCGATGGTAAGACAATGTTTTCTCCATTTGGACCGGCTCCAATATTGAGAAAGACGTGAGATAGAGGTTGCAAGCGTGACGGTGACTTGATAAAAGGAAATTATGGGGAATTTGGGTGTCGAGTACATATGTGTGAGTGGATATTGATGTTCTACTGTGTGAACATTTAGAAGTGACGAGTATTAACGAGTTCTACCTCGGTTGCGGAGGTCAAATAGGCGGCCACTCCATGTATAATACTTCTAATTATAGCGTCCGGTAAGATGGAAGCCGACCTTAACATAGTCGGGAAAAGGCTGGATTAATAAGCATTATTTCAAATGTATGGTGGGTTGAGGGTTTCTGACCGTAACGTCATCCGGACAACTGAAGACAACCACTATTCACCAGATTGTATTCTGCTGTAAAACAGAGTAATTTTCCAATTCCAAAAGATACTGTGGGTGAAGCGAAAGGCGACTTATTATTAAATATAAGTCACAATACAATAGGTCAGTCTTGAGGACGGCCTCAATTCAGCGGTGGACGTTTTGTCCCGTAGAAAGGTGATGATTTGATAAATCGTAACTTCTTCTTAGCGTAACGATGGCAAAAAGTTGAAATATTGTTGAACCAAAAATCAACTATACGAGAGCTACGCTCACTAATGCAGTCATAAGATCATCAAGTGCACACGACGCAAAAGGGAAGGTGAACAATCTTCACTGATGGTGAATTTTCATGACATAACATCACGCCTGTAATCCCTAAAGGCTTAGGTAGGGGTGTACCTAATAGGTGTACCCACATTTTGCCAGTTGTTATTAGTCCCATGTAATAGGCGGCGAGCCTATTGTCATCAACTAAGCGTAAATCCAGACTCTTTGGCTGCTAATGAAAAATTCTGGATAGCATAACCCAATAACACGTTGCCCGACCTGGGAATCGAACCCAGGACATCATGTTCTACAGTCGCGTCTGCGATCACTAGCGCAACGAGGCAGTCAGTGATGATTGTTTCAATTATTCGATTAGATACACTAGGTAAACGGAGTAGTAATTGATTACTTAAATACTGTATTACCGTTGAAACCTTTTTTCATCGTTTGAATATTACCGATATTATAATAGTAGTTTTCCCTTGTCTCACGTAAAAGAAAAATACTGAATGAAAAGGTTATGCTCGTATAAGTTACAAGGCTGTACAAAGGGAACGTGATCAGTGACCCCGGTCGTTTGATCGGCAAGTTCCTAATGTAACATAACTTGTGCATTATTTCCGATACCAATTGTTTCGAAAATACGTTTCCTTTGATGTTATGTAGGTACTTGTGTTCTTTTACTCTTTCGATGCTTCATATAAACGAGATGAAAAGTAGGTTTTGTGTTTTACTTAGGTAACCATGAAATAAACTTGTCCAGTAAATAGTTCATATTATAAAACAGTAGCGTATGCCCGTGGCTTCGCCTGCGTGGAGTTCGATAATTGTCCCACGGAATCCTACTACCGGGATAAAAAGTATTCTATGTATTAATCATGTTTATAAACTATTTGGATGAAATTTATTTCATCCAATGTTACGATATTTAAGATGGATAATCGTATTTTCAAGCCGCTATGAATATTCTTAATTTTTAATCAAGGTTGTGTTGGGAGTGGGATTTGTCACCCATGTTTAGTAACACCACTTAGAATTTTTTTAAATAAGATCCATTTCATTATAGGTTTCAAAATACTACGAATTTAAAAAAAAAATATGCTGCCACAAAGACAGCATAAAATTACAATCTCGCATTAGGAGACGATAATGTGATTTTAATTTTTAAATGGACTATGTCTGAAATAAATGATTTTATTAATAATAATAATTTTTTAAAGTTGCTACCGTACATAATGTGTACTGTATACACATATATTGTAAAAAATCACATTTTCTTTCAGCCTTTTACAGCACCAATCTTCACCGAGCCCAGAGTGGTGGCAAATGCAACATCTAAATCATGTCGCATGGGTTCGGTTGGTAATATTTTGCCCTGGTTAATGGCCCGAGTTATTTTTCCCTGGCTACTGGCAAGTTTCACTAACCAGTTGCGACGACATGAGTAAACATGTCCCTATCCTCTTGTTTATTCAATTATTTTGATTTAAATACGTAATATTGACTTTGAAAAGCTCTATTTAACACAATATTGTGATTTATGTTATTGTTACTACATAGTAAAGTCTCTCAGATACAAAGCCATTATATTTTGAATATATGAATTCGAAGATGTATGATTTTTTTTTACCATCGGGGATGAAAATACAAATGAAAAGACTCTTCTTAAATGTTTTTTTTACAGTATGCTATCCAAGTCATGCCATTATTTATACAAGAGGTAATCATTAATGGATATGTATACAAAATTAGAATAAAAAAGAAAACCGTTGAGGAGTTTTCTTAGCTGGATCCAGTCCTGGGTGGAGAGAAACAGGTCATGCTTTTAGAATGCATTGTCATCTAAACTGAACCCACTTGTTTTCAATTTCACAGGATAAGAGGAAGTGGTCCTAGTTCAGTTTTGACATAAAAAACTAACATTGCATGAAAAAAAAAACCTTTTAAAAACCTCTTTTTTCATTATTCCCCACTGAAATAAAAATAGCCATACATTCTAACTACATTCTCTGTACAACATAACGGCTGTTATTCCCGTAGGGTTTGGCAGAGATCTACCTATAGATCACATTGGTACATTTCGCCAATTATGTTTGAGTCTCGTGTTATAAATGCAAGCTATTTGTCATTATCATGAAGTATGTTCATGATGTACAGTTAGTGACAAAATTTCAATGTAATCCCTATCTACACATAAAATTACTCTTGTTATCTCCCAAGGGTTAATCAGAGGTGTATCAAATAGCACACGTCGTATCTAATGGCGGCAAGCCTGTTACACAAATCCAGGCTCCTTCGCTGTTACTAAAAAAATCATAACTTCACCTTAGGGAACCAAAGTTGAACTTGCGACCACTACACCAACAAGGCACTAAATCTATCTACTATTATTTTTAATACATATCTACCTACAACCTAAGGGAACTCCGACCCTTGGACAACATAATCATATTAGGAGCACCTGTACTAATACAAATACGGCCTGGAGGCTTTTTATCGTGCTCTCTCAATTAATCTTCCCTAGCTTACCGCGCCAGATCATTACTCTTCCTAAGTAATTGTCTTATGTACGATTAAAACTGCGTAAACGTTGCAAGGGTTAAAAAAAAAACGTGTTTGTAACCAGTTATTGGTAGCTGTTTATGGGGTACTATCAGCAGAGCCGGACGATAGTATCAAATATTATATACGACCGAGAAAAAGCCGCTCAGCTTAGCTCAAATTGTGATCGGCACAAACCGAATGAAACACGAATTTGTGTATTAGTTGCCTTAGTTGGGCTTTGTTGTTAAACTAATACTCTCGCATCGAATTTTCCGACCCGCATCTAACTATCTATATCATTAACACTAAAATCGGGATATTTACCATGTGTTTTGAGTTCCCGATATTTCGGCACTGTTCCAAGCACCATGATCACGGATATATATCAGGAACTCAAAACACATAGTAAACATGGTAAATATTCCGTTTTCAGTGTTAATCGTAATGTTAGTGACCATGTCAGTTTAAAAACTTATATCTATCTATAGTTATAAAATAGTTTGTCCTGGCTAACAGCGCACAGCTCAAACCTCTGGACGGATCTGGCTTGAATTTGGCATACAGAAAGATATTATGACGCTGGCAACCGCTAAAAAGGATTCTGGAAAATTCAACCGCTATTAAGCGGATGAAATATATATATATATTTTAATGCAACGTTCAGACACAATGTAATTGTTATTGAATAAATGAAATAAAAAAATATAGGGGTTGATGTTCGTATGAAAATCAGTCACCTGGCTTGCTGGTGCGGTTCGGTAGTGAATTAATTATTAGGCGGTATTTTTAAAGTTATATGCGTTTTGACAATATATGGGTCTGATTGTCTGTAATTAGATAGTAATAGATGAAAGCTTATTCGTGTCTGCTGAAGACATCAACTGGGAATTATGTTAAAATAATCTAAAAATAATATTGAAAATCATGTTTAAAAATAATTGGAGGCTCAAGTTGGCCACAAAATATTCATTGATAACTTTTTAGAGCTATGTATCCCGCTTATGTGTATGAAGTTTCATTAAAATCGGTTCAGGCATTTCGAAAAAAAAGGACTTGAAAGTTTATATGAAATGCCGTAAGTTGTTAACGATCTTAACCATTAACCTTATTTTTATTAAGTAATTATCATTCTCAATCTTGTTCATTTATTTTGTTATTTTCTCTGTCCAAAAGGTAAATAAACAAAATACGGTTTGACATAACATCGCGCCTGTAAATCTTCGAGGGCTTAGGCAGACGTGTATCTAATAGTATAACTACATTTCAGCAGTTACGTTTAACATAGTACGTACATGAACTCACGTCTTTTTCTCATGGGGGTAGGCAGAAATCACAGAACGCCACCTGCTACGATCCTTACATACTACTTTTGCCGCGTCCACGTTCATACATCTGGTCATACACGCACGTCGGTTAAGAGTACTACGCACCTGACTTTTCTGAAGAATCTCAGCGATAAGGTCAGCTAATTACGTTTATGTCCCATGTAATATGGAACCAGCCTAATGCTATCAACCGGGCACAAATCCGAACTCCTTGGCTGCTTCTAAGAAAAACTCAATAACATTTTACCCGACCTGGGAATCGAACTCAGGGCCCCATGTTCACCAGTCTAGCTTGCGACCACTGGACCAACTACGCAGTCAAAATACGGTTAAAATCTTTAATATTTTGCTGTCAAAACGTAAGCATTAATTCACAAATGAATTCAAACGCAATAACCTAACATATCATCAAATTAATTAACGGAATGGAACATTTAATTCAATATAGCATGTACAGGGGATCCCTGCGGATGTTCATAGGTAAAGGGTGTTACATTAATTCAGTATAACAATTACTGGAGCAGCCGTATGGCTCTGAATTTATAACACCGTTATATTTTACTGCATGATTCGGATTTTACTTTTATTAAAACCCCAGAGCGTGTGCAGGTTGTGAGGCCTATCGAGTTGTACCTCGTGGGTTCGAATCCAGCCGGGCATCATTCTATAAATTGAGTGTAATTTTCAGACACTTAATTAATATTTGACATGAGTTTCTGGATTTGTGTCTGGTTAATGACAATAGGCTCGCCCCTTATTACACGGGACCTAAACATAATTATCTGTCAAAAGTGGGTGCCTATGATCGCATTTGATCTTTATCCCGCCGTTGTAAGGGTTTATGTAGTTTCCGCCGGCATCGGGTCACTTATTTGACTTTTTTATTGTTCACTTTGGCTATTGACAGTCAATTTCAACAGAGGAGATCAAAAAAAAAAAGTTTTACTGACAGTTGACCGAGCCAACCCTCATTTACACGCTAGCTACGCTGTAATCAAAATACCGACAAATATTATGTTATAACCCGACTATATTAAGAGTGCGGTCTGCCTGCGTCCTTGGTGTATGTTCAGACGCGCCACTTGTTAGCAACTAAAAAGTTGACGAGCACTTTAATTTACTCGTCTGTTATTGCATTGCTGCAAGGCTTTTTACACAGCATGTAAAATAAAGGTATGGTCATATTTAAAAGTGTGATACAGATTATTAAACTGAACAACTTTTTCCATGGGACCAACATGCTCACCCCACGCTGTAAAATAATAATAAGTATTTACACGTCTAGTTTCGCTCTCGATGTTTTTCTAGCGCGATAGATTAGTAATACATTGCATCTACGAGGTTAGCGTATGAATGACACAAGGATACCAGTTAACTAACATCTGCCTGGTACTTGTAATATCTTAGTCATCTCAGTAAACCTATAGCGGATGCTTTTTATGTAAATAATTCACCATTCATATTTTAGTGTTAATGTGTGGGTCATGTTGAGGGGTGTCATACGTCACAACTCATGAAGAGTGGCAATTAATAGCGATATACGTCACGCTATAAGAACAATTTTGCCACTGTTTTGTCGTGATGTAAGTGTAGGTACTTTTGTTGATAGTTGTCACTGTTTTGGAAATACAGCGTCCAAAGTTCCAAACCACTCTATCAAACAAAATAACCAAACAAATCGATAAAGTCCATTTTTACTTACACCTTACAACTTAATACATGCTGTTGGATTTTCAATGTGCAAAACCATTTAGGTATTCATTTAGATATCTCTTAGTGTTTATGACAACCGATATTTAAGTAGGAAGAGATAAAATTCGCATGTGGTTCCTGGTTCGATTCCCAGATTGGGTAAAGTGTTGTTGGGTTTTCCATCAAGACTTACCTACTCAGTACCATTTGGGTTTTACAGGCGAGATGTTACTACTTAGTATACCTTCACCAGCCATCATCACACGGCCTATAAAAACATGTGGCTGACCAAACGCAGTTAGTGGCCCGTCTACACCACACCACCCGTCTCGAACGCTAACGCTTCAAAATAGTTCGCGTATTATTTTCTCCATACATTTGGCTTCACTCAGACGGCAGTACGGCAGCCAGAAGTAAATGAGGCGAGAATTCTTGCAGGTTTTAACGAGATCGCATAACTATGGCTGAGAGACGTCGGTTATCGGGAAATTCGTTTTTAATACGGATTATAAAGTTATCGGGACAGTTTTTCAGTATGGATAATTATTTTCTTATACCGTGTTTTATTATTGTTTGTGCGTTGCCTTGACCCGTTATAATTTACATTTGATCTTGACTGCGTCGTTGGTCTGCTCGCAAACGCTTCTGTTGAGCCTTGGATTTTTTGTCAGGAATTTCTTTAAATCAGATTTTTTTAATTACCTGTGTAATAATTCTGGGTTCGGAATTATATAATTTATTTTTGATATTTCCGTCATCGATATTGCTGAAAAAAATGCACTTTTTTGTTTTAACATTTTTGGAAACCTTCAACATTATATCAAAAGATTGCAACTCGCAGACAACTCAGGGATCTTACATTAATAGCGTATTACTAAGGATAAAACTGCCATTAAGAACTTCGGTAATAAAGTGAAAACTTGAAAAAATATCTCTTGTAAACTCGACGGTAGTCGTAAGGAGTCATTTCATTGCTCGGTTGGAGCCTAATTGTAGGGAAATTGCAAGTCACTTGGATCTTAAGTGTAGTTTAACTGTTAATGTACTCGGAACATTGCATTAGAGTCAATAGGAAGAGGAAAACAATAAAATAGTTGCGAAGAAGTACTGGGTTGCAAAAGTAAGTAGGTTTGTAGGTATTGTGTGGTATAAGGCATGCGCTTATATTATTTAGTATATACCAAGGGGTATTTAGTGCCAAGTCAAAAATATGAGAATATCAAGTTCAGATGTTCAATGCAGATTTTTTGGCAACTTTATTACAGAAACAATGTACATACATATACATGTGTAACATGGCTCATGTAGAGTTACAGAATAAGTTTGGTTTTGTCGTCTTTTACAGCTGTGACCAACTTGTTCAAAAAATCAATGTGAAACGAAGTTATCTATATATCTATATCTATCTATACTTATAATAAATCTGTAGAGAGGTCAATTCTGTACATGAAATATATTTCCAAAATAACTATCAGGGGGTGATGAGGAATCGATACTGATGCCAAAAATGCAATCAGTAGAATTTTTGTCTGTCTGTCTGTCTGTCTGTCTGTATAACCGTTATAGAAACAAAAACTACTCGACGGATTTTAACGAAACTTGGTACAATTATTTCTCATACTCCTGAGTTGGTTATAGTATACTTTTCATCACGCTACAATCAATAGGAGCAGAGCAGTGAAGGGAAATGTTGGGAAAACGGGAGAAGTTACTCCATTTTTTAAGCTTCCGTTGCGTGTGCAACCTTAATGGTTAAAGCTACACAGAAATCATGTCTGACAGAAATGTTCTCCTTAAAATTATATAAAAAATATCCCACGACAGCATATGTCTATCTTTTATGGTTGACTCACAATATCATGTGTAACTTCCGATAGCTTAGCAGTTCGAAGCTTTCTGATTATATTTGTCTACTCTTACGTTTATAACACTCTCAGTCATCCCTAATTAAAAAAGTTAACATTATTAACTATTCCATAAAAAAGAATCATAGAAATCGGTATAGAAACACCAAAGTTATACATGAAATACGCTAATAATAAGCCATCGCGCGTGAATACTGAATCATGCTTTAAGGATTATCTATTCTTTTTTCTATCTTCCATATATAAAATAAAATAGTAAACCGACTGACTGACTGACTGACTGGGTGATATATCAACACACAGCCCAAACCGCTGTTCCTAGACATATGAAACTTGGAGGGTGTGTTCTTTGTGAAGAGAAGGTTTCCACTAAGAAAGGATTTTTGGGAATTCCACCCCTAAAGGGGTAAAATAGGGGATGGAATTTTGTATGAAAGTCTGTCAGTTTTGAAGTTAGGATCTTCAAATTTTGTGTTTAGGCTGACGATTGAAAATTAATTTATACGTGTCTCGGCGTTTTTGATAATTCTACTCCCGAAGGGTTAAAAAGGGGGGTGAAGGTAAGTAATCGAATATTTACGACATCCACGCGGGCGAAGCCGTGGGCAAAAGCTAGTTTATAATTATAATTCTTTTCCCGCGTATTCATCCTTATCGGTAGGACGAGCTACACGGAAATACCAAACCGTGTCCTGTGTGTAAAATGATTAGCTAGTGAGTGATCTTGCTCACTCACTGGCTAATTTAAAAAAAATGACAGTCGTATGATCCACTTTATGCCCAAAAAATACGATGGGCATCAAAACTGAAATCTCAAATGAAGTGTCATTACGTCAAGGGTTCATTAAAAATTATCTTTGGCGATCTCGGTGTTACCAGATTTCATATTCAAAAAAATATCTAAAAAGAAATCCTTTACAATAAGTAACCCGTACGTTCCTCCGCGCGTCCATAAAGCACCGATGACATTGACTTGAATGTTCACATAGTAATGAGCGCACTCAAGCTCGCGGCGAAGTGGCGGTGCGATAAGCGCCGGATGACGCATCATCAGCGCATCATCGTGTTTAGTGATGTCGATTATTGTTGTGATGTCATAATTTAACTGCAGATGGATGGGACGAAAAAACAATTATCCCGTAAATGCCGAACGGATAGGCAGACATGTAAGGAGTAAATAGTTATATTAAAATATAAATTTTTATCAGAGTGCCTCACGTTCACGCTCACGTCAGCGCACCAATAAGGTGCGCTTGCTGTTAATATCCCGCCAGGCGTCAATATTTTCGGTCGGGGGCAACCCCGACCGACGACTGTTAACGTTCACCATCAGCTGGTGGGTGCACTCGGTGCATAATTCGTACAGTTCGACCGGTAGTCTTCAACGAAATAGGCTTTCGGGTCAAGCGCTGAGTCTGAGCGATCGCATGGAAACATTCTACAAGCGACTCGATTCAACCACGTAAACAATGCTCTGGTCATGTTACAGATAAAATTCATTCTTCCTTTACTATACTTACATCTCCTGTAACTACCAATAGCTTATTCAATTTTGAAAGTGGTTATAAAATTCATCGCACCTTCACATTTCCCAGACACATCGTGTTGTTTGTCCAAAACATTGCTATGAAAATCTGATCAGGCGCCAATCATCGGTCGGGGCAACCCGACCGAAAACTTTGGAAGCGTCCAGATTTCTCACAGGGAGGGTACGATGGACGGTTCAACATAATCAGGTGCTATGTGAATCCAACACATAGTTTATACAAATCGACCGGTAGGCCTCAACGAAGTGGGCGTTCGGATCCAGCTCTGAGTCCGTGTGATCGCACAGAGACGTACTACAGGCGATTCGACACATCCACCCGTAGAGTGATCTGGTCATGTTGCATATTGTAAAAATCATTCTTCCTTTACTATACTTACTTATCCTTTAACTACCGATCGTGAATTCAATTTTTCGGTTTTACTTGGAGAGACGCGGCGCGGCGGTCCGCATGATAACGGCCAGAGGCATTCGTCATCGGTCGGAACGCTCCCGACTGACTAGTGGTCGTGCTCAATGGTGATCCGGTTCAGAACAACAAGGTGGTTATAACGAAGAAGCTCCGTGTATTTGGCACGCATGGTTAGGACAAATCGACCGATAGGTTTCAACGAAGTAAGCGTTCGCATCAAGCTCCGAGTCTGTGAGACCGAAGGGGAACATTCTTCGTGCGAGTCCATAATATCCACCCAGAAAGTGCTCTGATCATGTTGCGGATAAAATTCATCATTCCTTTACTATACTTACATATCCTTTAACTCATTATAACACATTGCTAATACCCTGTCAGGCGCCATTCATCGGTCGGGGCAACCCGACTGAATACTGTTTCAGAGCGTTCAGAATTCTCACAGGGCGGGTACGATGGACGGTTCAATAAAACCCCAAAGTATTTGCATCGAGTTCTCAGTCAATTGACAAAGCGGTTCTATAATTTCCTTTTGTAGGCCGACGGCTTAGTATAAAAACTGTTGTGGTTATGTTGCGAATATTCCAAATAACTAGCCATTTCAATTTAAGAAGTTGCAATTTCCCTTAAAATTGGCTTTTACAATGACGGTCAACAAATTCCAAAGGAAAACCTTAAAAGTGGCAGGCATACTTTTGGGTGCTTCATGCTTCTCACACGGTCATTAAACAATTCTTTTAATGCTGTATACAAAACGGTATTAGAATAAATAAAGAAATAGCGCCCAACGAGGCGTTTGATTGTTCACTTTGAAAAAAAAGTCGTATGGCACCATAATGTTCCAGTTTTTAAGCCATATCGTCGCCTCGACACCGTTCAGACCTCTGCCGCCCAGAATTACAGCGCCTAAAACACACCTTTTATAGTCATCACCCACATTATCACATTTTGATCAGGCCTTCAGTTCTCACACACATCCCGCCTGTAATCCCCGAAGGGGTTAGGCACAGATCTGTACCTAATCATACACCCAGTTATGTTGAAGTCCCATGTAATAGGGGGCGAGCCTATTGCCATCAATCGGGCACAAATCCAGACTCCGTAACTGCTACTGATAATTCCTGATGGAATAACCAAACAACACTTTACCCAACCCGGGAATCGCATACATAACAAAAATTCCACGCGAACGAAGTCGCGGGCAACAGCTAGTATTAAATAAAAGAGTCCAAATCAAATACAAACAACATTCCTGGAAATGCAAAAGTTTTCCATTAAAGAGCATGCATACTTGGAACTACAATCACAGCATTAGCCCAATAAAATCCATACGCGATACTTTCGCCCACCGCCAAAGTTGGCGTTAATGTGTTGGCGTTCTCAAATTGCTAAATCTCGTGTTTGGTCGCAGTTAGCAAGTTGGCTGTTGGCCAATGGAAGGATTCCTTGCGGCTGTATAAATCATAGCACGTTAAATGTACATTGAGACACTCGATTCTTCTTCGTTTTTGAAGCATCACGAATGTCGTAATGCAGCGGAAGTGGTGTGATATTAGTACGGCTTTATGACTAATGGTTGGGACGCTTCTGGTTCAATATTGGCCGTATAAATTGCACTGGCGTCTGGGTCTTTTGTTATCTTTTGTAATTTTCGTTCTTTGGTTGTTTTGAAAGTAGTATTATCAATATTACATAAACTAACACTGCCACTTACCGGGATATCTTCTGTGATTTTCAATTATTCTGAGCTCCCGACATTAAGAATATTTGAAAATCACGGATGGTATCCCGTAAAGACCCTATAGTCCGCCTAGCCGTAACTTATACACATAGCTAACAAATGCAATGAAGCGCATCGGTAGCGGCCCACTGAGTGAATGAGGCTGCAATCTCTTGGAGGTTGCCTATAAATATGCAAACTGGGGGCCCTAAGATGGCGCTTTTAGACGAACGCGTGATAGATATAAATGAAAGCAACTAATTAAGATTTTTCAGTTAAACAAATTTCTGGGGAATTTTTTTTTTATTTAAGCCTGAATTTGATGGAACATAAGGAGTTATAGGATAATTAATTTGCACTGACAAAAAGAAGAAAAAAATTCTTTATAGCCATAAAAACATGTTACAGAAAAATGTGAGACCCTGGCTCCAGAGCTAGGTTAGACTGGTTAGAGTACCTGTATTTCAGGAGCCTGTGACTTCTTCCATTTAGGTTAATTAAGCCAAATAATAGCCGCACGGGTCAATGTTCAAGGTTAAGCTGTGCTCGCCGGGGTCTGTTCGCTGATGGGTACCACATACAGAGTTTTCTTCTTGCAAAGCACAAAGTACGCCATTTGCCATTTGTAGATCTTTGACGACAGAGATTGATTTGATCAGTGGCCTAAAAGTGTGACAACCAGTTCGAGAGGTATCGCCGTATCGTATTACCCACTAACTCGGTTGTAGAGCTCAGATAGACGGTCGCTCCATGTTAAATACTGGCATTCAGCTGAATCCGGTTGGACTGGAAGCCGACCCAACATAGTTGGGAAAATGCGACAACTGCAATAAACTAACGAGTAACGGAGCTTTAAAAGTTATTGACATCTAGCAGCAGAAAGCGCGATCTTACAGCCCCTCACCTTCAATAGGCAGCCTGTTCTCGCTTATTTAAATATATTCTTACTATCTCCGGGGCCAGGCTCGTTTTCAATACACTGTCTTCGCGTTACATATGAAATGGCCTGCGCCCATTGGCTGGACGCTGTATGAATGAGTTTGGTCACAGCATTGTCTGTTTTGTTCGATTGAAACGTACGGAGCGTAATGGAATAATGGATGTGGGATATTGTAAAGCTTTTTTGTGTTTTATTTATTTATTCTTTATTCTTTATTGCACACAAAAACAAAATATACATACAAATGCAACAATATAGCTTATGTGCATTTATAAGGATTCAAATGTTATGGATGCAACTGGACCTGGGAGCCTGCCACGACATATTTTAGATAAACGTTGCCCCAACACTAAGAATTTCTCCTGTGTCGTGGTTGCATTTACAAAATCAAAAAATCAAAATCAAAATATTTTATTTCACATAGGCCTCGATGGGCACTTATAAAACGTCGACAAAAAGGTGCACGGTTCGGGTTGGTCGTTTCCTATGGAGAAAAACCGGCAAGAAACTCCAAGAAACTCCAAGAAACTACAAACACTTAAACTCACATACACAAACAGCCAGAGCCGCAACATATTGGTTGCGTGCGGGAATCGAACCCGCGACACGCAGCGCAGCAGCCGATCGCTCAGCCACTGCGCCATCCGTATCGTGTACATTGAAGTAATACTGCTATAAGAGATGGTGGTACAGTCGTGTTTGAAATAATGTTTTGGGAAGTTTAAAACCTTATTATCTATTCAATTATTGAGTACCCTTTTTATTTAGACAATTTATTCGTCAAGTAGAAAGAGGTGTAATATTTACTTACGTCTAATTAGGTTAAGAACCAATTTGACCTCCGAGAAAATCTAGACTAAACAAAACGGCTTAATTATGTAAATGACGAGGCATTTTGTTAATGACTGTAATACAATTAGTCTGTAAAGTAGTCAGTGCTTTACGCTTACATTGCTTGGTGAAATGATATTAAACAATGGTTTACTTGGTAAAGATAATCATTACAATTGTAGTTCGAGATTAAAAATTTAAAAACTTAATTAAATCGTGCCAGATTTACAAACCCTGTATAAATCAAATAATGTTCCCCAAAAATTGTTAACCCAAAACCGTGCAGTACAGCGTAACCACTAATTAACTATCGTCAGTGGCACCGGGCCGAAATAAATCAAGTGACACTTGTCACAGACGTCCCATAACTTGTAAGTTATGCGGCGATCGCGTGCGTCGGACCCCGAACACTGCCGAACAGTCGCGGAGATGTGTGACACGCTGTGAACGGTGCGCTCGGTTAACACTATCGATGATTAGGTTTGATTCATAAAGAACTGTTTCTGGGCACATTTGTGGTCTAAAAAACAGTACAGATAAAAGCAAAAAAAATTGTTAACCCTGATGACAAAAACAAAAAAATCCTTTTATTTTGTTGTAGTTCTTTTATTGCATTCAGTTTTAATGCCACTAAATTATTTTAAAGTCTTTAGGGTGAACTAAAAACAGCTTATTGAAAAATTACTCTATTGATGACCATGTAAAGTGATATTGTAAAGTAGATCTAGATATGTTCTCCAACAGGACTTACAATATTGATGATAAAAATGCCATATCATCTAGGTAAACAAAGTAACAACACAGCAACATATTGTCAGTCCGCTGTCGGCCAGCGAAACTAATAAACGAAGTCCGCGGTCGGCCAGTCGGTGGAGTTGCGTCGAGTTGTGCTAAGTTCACCACTTAACACCGTTGTGTTGATGGCCACTAGTCTCTGGTATATGCCGGCGACTGAGGCGAGACAGAGCAAATTGTTTACTTAATTTTTTCGTTTAAGAACTGTTCTGGGAACAATTATTTTGGAAGGATTCAAACTATAGTGCTATTAATGTGCTATATCTTAACTTTTGACAATCTACTACCTTTCCGTAGTTGTGTATGAAACTTACTTCTTAAATAACATCATGCCTGCTAATCACATTTCGCGAGTTTTATTTAAGTCCATTTAATTAGGGGGCTAGCCTACATCAACGGGTACAGATCAAGACACCGAGGCTACTACTAACAAACTGAAGGAAAACCAATAACCCTTTGCGTGGAACCCAGTCGAAGGACCAAGGAGGTCTCCCTACGTTGAATTAACAGATAAATTAAATAATTAATGCTACTGGTGCAGTTACAAAATGATCATGAGCAGCAACTAACCCCGTAACTAATTTAGTTAAATCCGATAAAACTAAATTCGTTTTACTTTTATCCGTACAGACCACCAAGCCCGAGCTCCATTCATATTCAAAGTGTGAAACTTTCCAAAAACTGCTTTCAAACTGTGCAACCAGAAGAAATTAGAAACACATTAGCATCTCAGCCAAACCTGCTTTAGTTACTAGGTGCACAGACGGAAGTTTCAAGTAGAGACTAGCCTCAGTTAGAACCAGACTGATCTAATTTTCCGGCTAAATTGCCGCTACATCAGACTGACGTCCTGGTAGTTTGCCATTTTAGTCTTGTAGTCTTTTTAGTAATATAACTAAAATAATGAGGAGATGACACTGTATTTAGGTTCACTGGAGAGATGAGTTAAGTAGTTGATGTATCCTTTCCTATTTTTTTACCAAAATACACAACTTCATTATTTTCATATTTCTAGTCATAATGTTCATTAATATTTGTGGAAGAAATAACACTCAAAATTACAGTCACATTTAATCAACTCGTAAATGCACAAAATCGCCGCTGCGTTGGAATTATTTGATGGAAATTATGAGCAGAAGGCAGAAACCACTATTTCTTTAACAAACTACCAAGTAACAAATATCAAAAGTCTGCGGAATATTGCGTAGTATTAAACCGAACATTTATGAGAATAATTTGTATGCGAAGCATATACGTGACTTCTGTGTCATGAAATAAATCAAACAAATTGCATTGCAGCTCGTAATGAGTTCAAAAGGTGCACAATTAATGAGGTTGTATTGGTAGCGTAGAAAGAACTTAAATGGGTCAAATTATTATTCTCAGCTGTATATGTACATTGCTTAAAGTAAAAATTACTTTAGCTCCGAAACCCGGTTGTGACACATTCCTCTAACTAGAATAAGCCTAAGTCATTTAATGACGCACAAGGATATTTACCCCTGTCTACCCCGACTTTCGGTATCTCGGTTCACTCGTGCAAAGCGATGGCGAAATAGATCGTAGTGTAAAGCACATCATTTACACTGGATGGATGAAATGGCGGCAGGTCATGGGAACATTCTGCGACTCCCGCATTCCCCTTGAATTTAAGGGGAAGATTTATAAAGCAATGGTTAGACCTGCTGTCTTGTGTAGATCAGAATGTTGGGCCACAAAAGAGATGAATGAAAGGCGTTTGCATGTGGCTGAGATGAGAATGCTTAGGGGGATGTGTGGTGTTACGAGTATGGATAAAATAAGAAATGAGTACATAAGAGGGTGTCTGAAAGTGGCGACGGTGACTGAAAAATTGTGTGGTAATCGGTTATCGTGGTATGGGCATGTGATGCGGAGGAATGAGGAAAATGTCGTGAGGAAAGTTTTGAGTATGAATGTGGATGGGTTTAAGAGTAGAGGATGACCAAAGAAACGATGGATGGATTGTGTAAAGGATGATATGGCAAGAAAGGAGGCGTCTGATAAGATGACGAATAATAGAGAAAGTATTGAAGAAGAAGACATGATGCGCCGACCCCAAATGAATTGGGATGAGGGCAGAAGTATGATGAAGGGTATTTACCGCGTGGCCAAAACCGCGAAAAAACCGCGAAGTAATGTCGCAAAATGTTTGAAGTCAACGCCTGTCAATGTCATTTAAGGGCCAAAAATCCTAATAACACTGTAGTTAGCTCCTAGTGACCTCAAAAGGAAAAGAGTAAATAAATGTACATTATATAAATGACATAATCGCACGTTCAATACAGGCGCCTTTCTTACCGGACGTAACATTCGTATTGTTAGAAGATATAAAAATTCACTGAGCAGAAGACTTCGCAAACATATCCTTTAAAATATCGGAAGCGAGACTCTTTGCTGAGGGAGCATGGTTATTGAATTTTGTATTGCCCGACAATTTTACTGAGGAGAAACGTTGGGGAACGTATATATGTGTGCCCATTAGGATATGACAGGATGCCGTGTTGCTGTTTGTTTTTACCTGATTACGTAGAAGCCAAAAGGGAGGGTTATGATTTTAGCAGTCTATGTATGTATGCATGTTTGTATTTACGTATGTTCCTCCGTAACGCCTAAACTATTCATCCGATTTTGATGAATAAGGTGTAAATCGATTCGTTATTATGGCCCGGGTAACATTTTACCCGACTTCAACAAAAGTAGGAGTCGATTTTACCTTGTAAACCCTGAATTTAATTAGAGCGTGATTTCCAGTAGTCGGGTTTTTTAGTTGTAGTATACCACACAAATTCTTGTTAGTTGTAGTATGTACCACTCAATTTCATGTTATATTTTGAGGTCAATTAGACTGAATACAAATAGTGATAAAGTCATCGTGTTTCAAAACGGTTTTTTGAGTTGAAGAAGAGTATAGAGTAATCAGTTTTTTTATCCACTTAGAAGCGAAGCACTTGACTGTGAAGTATGGCAGCAAGGTAATGAGATATCTAGCAGTAGATGATTTTAGGCTGATATGATGACGAAAATTATATATTTTTCGATTTGTGGAATATTAAATGCAAAAGCTTAACATAATGTTTGGAGACTGCTATAAATTTTGAGAAATTATAAAGAAAAGTATTTTGATCAAAAATAAAAATGTTTTCTTGACATCAATTTCATCATCATTTTCTACTGTCTTACTTATAGTTCAGTATTATAATGTATGTTGATCAAAATGTGAGTCGAAACTAAGAAATAACACAAAAAAATAACATAACGCTTGTAATCCCCGCAGGATAAGGTAGAGGGTACACCTCTGCCTTATCCTACGTATGTACCTAACAGTACACCCAAACACTAGTTATGTTTTTTTAAAGTCCAATGTCATTGGAGGCGAGCCTATGGCCATCAACCAGGCGTAAGTCCAGACTCCGTGGCTGCTACAGAGATATTCCTAATGAAAAAACCCAATAGCACCTTGCCCGACCCGGGTATCGAACCCAGGCCCTCATACTCAGCAGGCGCGCTTGCGATCATAAGACCAACGAGACAATCAGAACTGTCAGAAATGTATATAGAAAATCATTAGATTCATCAATACAACTCTCGAAGTTGTGATTCGCCTCAAATGTCACTAATTCATGAAATAGTAATATATTATGGTAATTTGAACTTACAGAGTTATGTTGATGATTTTAATTAGTTTAATTCTGTTAATACAATAATATATTTGTTATGGTCACAAATTATATTTGATCAAAATACAATCTAAAACAGGTGGCATGCCAAATTGGAGATCGCGGGCTACCTTGGTGCTTTCATCTTAAGGCCATCTATTTTCAACGTCCATGATTTATAATGTTCCTAATTTGGTTCAATGTTCTAGAATGGGATCCACAGAAAGTCCCTTCACTTTTCCATCTACTGGCCATTAACATGTCCCGAAAGGTCTACCTATCGCTTGTACGGACGTCGCTCGGTCAGGTAACGTTAATACCTAGCCATTAAATAAACGACTCGGATATTTCTGCGGCCTAAAATGGACAAGTCTGATCATTACAGTCGTAAAGACCTATTTAAACGCAAACTTTGGATACTGAACTGTTATTGCGGTTTGTTCTTTGTTCCGTCCGGTGTCTAATTTATTTGTATTTCTCATGTAAAGGTAAATAATATTGGGCTCCCTATTGTTTCTCATGACTCCTAATCGTTTGGCCACGAGCCACGCGTGTTTTGACAGCGGCAGCGTCGAAAACAAATGAAGGAAATTACTTAGAGCGTACCACGAGTCCACGACTCACCACGATGCTACTTGCGACGAGACAGTGCTCACGAGAAGGAAACAAATGATACACACGCGTGTCGCTAGACGTAACTCTCCTCGCCTAAGTTAGAGAACCGGGCGTAGGAAAAGGCGAATTTGCATTATCTTTTGAAACAAAACTTCAAGAAACCGGCCAAGTGTGAGTCGGACTCGCACACAAAGGTTTACGTAGCACCAAACGATATTTTTAAAGCAAAACAGAATTTGTTTTTCATAGTATGTTAATGAAAAACAAAGTTATTGCTTCAGTTTCACGAAAAAGTCCCATTTCTCAAAAACTGAATACTTATCAAATATTATCCAAACTATTATTCAAAAAACCCACATTTTTTCAAAATTCTCCTCTTACTTTAAAAGTTAGACACCCTGTGACATACACAATTTCTACATTTTAGAAGCGAATATCTGATCAACAAAAAAGTATTAGAGCAACCCCGATATCATTTTTTAAGAGCTGTAGATAGATACCCCACCACACACATAGAATTTTTATTCAACCTTCAGTTACATGAAGCTATGTATGGAGGGCCACCACTGGAAATGTGATGCGGAGGAATGAGGAAAATGTAGTGAGGAAAATGTTGTGTCGATGTCTATAAGAGCAGAGGAAGTTCAAAGAAACGATGGATGGACTGTATGAAGGATGATATGGCTAGAAAAGAGGTGTGTGCTGAGATGAGAATAGAGAAGTATGGAAGAAGAAGACATGCTGCGCTGATCCCAAATAAATTGGAATAAGGGCAGGAGAATGATGATGGAGGGCCATCAATATTTATTTTCATAATTTCACATCACTTTTGTGAAGCGGTTTACAGAAGAAACCTGCTCTCCAAATGTCAACTGTGTGGTGCCAACGGTCTCGGAGTAAAATGGCTGTGACATACGGACGGACAGACAGGAAGAATCTAAAAGAGTTTTTGGCATTTGGCAACGGAACCCTAAAAAGGAATATTTCACTATCGAATCCTTTTCAGTCGCTTTCATCTATGCTTTTATCTTTTCGTGCATATTTCAAGCTGTTTTAATTGACTACCATATTTTGAAGACGCTTCAAAGTTTTCATTTAAATATAAATGAAACAAAAGAAAAGATTTTTAAGTTTTTACAAGTAAAAGTCTTTTAGAGAACAGATTTGAATATTCATGGTATACATAATAGTCTAGAACGAAAACTCTTCACAATTTAAACAGGGTATATTAATATGGTGGCCTCGTTGGTTTAGTACTATTGCTAGGGACGAGTGTTATTGAGTATTCGGATTTCTGAGTCCGGATTTGTTGAGTGGACTTAAACATAACTGTTGAAAAATGGGTGTGCTATTATTATACCCTACTTAGGTATCATCATCTGCCTAGCCTTTTCCCAATTATGTTGGGGTCGGCTTCCAGTCTAACCGGATGCAGCACAACCCAGTGGATACTGATGGGACTGTGTTTCAGATTTTCGGACCACTGACTGTGACTACCTGTAACGACTGTCAAATGACTAAAAATGACAGCTGGGACCAACGGCTTAACATGCTTTCCGAGGCACGGAGGGAATTCGGTATGTAGTGGGTGGTCACCCATCCACAGACCAAACTAGGCAAGCGCGGCTTAACCTGAAGATTGCTCCGAGCGGCTGTTATTATTTAGCCACGAGCTCCCTCAAACCACATTTAGGTATATAAATGTTAATTCTACCCAACCTTTCGAGGTAAATAGGCGTGAAGTAGAGTTATATTGTATTAAAATTGAATTAAAATACAGAAAGCTATAGCTCATTAAACCAGGTTCATACGTACAGAAATTATAATTAATTTATTTGCACACAAGGCAAGCGAAGCGTTGTGCTTTTAAAATAATATCGAGCTAATCGTCGGCGAGCCGTATCAAATATATGCATGAAAATATATAATTATGTTGGCTTTCATGTTACAGATTTAATTATAACTGGAATATTGTGGGGTGGAGTTGCTCGTTTGTAATATTATGAGTAGCTTTTGCTTACAGTTTCGCCTTTGTTTATGGGGTCGGCCCAGCATTGTTTCTTCTTCCATACTTCTCTATAATTCGTCATCTCATGAGTCAACTTGATTCTAGCTATATCACTGTTGAGATTGGAAATTATCCCACGGATACGTAGCAGCGGGATAAAACATATCCTAGTCTAGGTCAAGGTCTACCTTTTTGCCAAACATTAAAATCTGTTTAGCCGTTAAAGCGTGAAGAGGAGACAGACAGACAGGCTACCTTTGCTACAATATTCATAGCTTCTGATGATATGGGAGGGTATTTTAATGTATTTGGGTTGATAAAAAAAAAATTAAAGTTAGTAATATTCTACTTTATTGAGTTACCTACATAATTTAATGTTTATGTTTATTAATATTTGCATGCTATTTTATGGCGAAATGTTTCAGTGCACTTTATGATATTTTTAAATAAATAACTTTGACTTTGATAAAATGACGCCGATAAGTTTGTCTTGTCTGATATTAAACAAAAGTTATGGATTTCAGTTTTTTTTGTCTTGGTTCATAAAAATAAATAAAATAAGTGTGTTTATATTTCTATCGATACAAGTTTTTTTGAAAGAAAGTGTACTAGGTCTACGTGTGCAGGTTGACAAGTGGACTAGTTCGTTTTCATTGTTTGAATTTTAAACGTTCCGCTCAGCACTAATAGTTCAAAATTGAATACCGCACTTTGATATAAAGTAAGTGTTGAATAGTGTTCGCGAAAACGATCTACCCAATAATAAACTCTAACTACAGTGTGGTAGCTAACACAAAACCAATTAAGTTTCCTATTTTCTTGACTTAAACTCTAAACTTCGGTTCGTCGTAACCGACGTTAGCAAAATTACTAACTCGGTTATTGTAAAGTGTAAATTTCTGTTAGTTTCAGGTCTCAGTCTAGACTACATCTATCCTAGTTATTCAACTAATTTAATAATCCTGAAGTCTAAATGTTTTGATTGATGTTTGTGACTTAATTATGAGGATCAAGTTTTAAGTGAGAGGTGGAATGTATTTTAAATTAGTTTTCTTGGAAAGTCGGATAAGAATGAGTTATTTGTGATCCTCTGGTCTGCTGTGACACAGGGCTTTTCTTTGTGAGTGAGAGGTAGTGGGCCATAATCCACCGCGCGGGCCCGTGCGGGTAGGTAAATGTCACATGTCTATGAATGTTTAGTTCGAAAGCTTGACGATTTCCTTTACCGTTTTTGTGGTGTTTGAGTAAATTACACAAAGTAGTGCTCCTGACTGGATTCGAACCCATGACGTACACGTAAGTTGGGGTCGTTGTCGATAAGCCACCACTGCTCTGCGACACGCAGAAGATTTATATCTGTGTTCGGTTCTATTATTTTTTTCGATTTAGTTTAGTTAGTTTAACGATTGATTGGCAGTTTGAGTACTTTATGCGACCGACCCAAATGCCCTTTTTATGGTATTGCTCATCGTGTCGTTCTCCTTGGATCTCTTTGGCCTCCTTGGATTATGAGTCGAGCTACACGATCACTGACAAATGCTTGTACTGACTGGACAGGTCCACTCAAATTTGTGTAGTTCTTTCTTCAAAAGACCATCTCAGACACTAGTCTGCGTGGTCCTCATGTGACTTGACCAATGTCTGAAGTTTAAAAGGGACAGTTCCTCTGAGTTTGTTTCGGCTGTTTCAACCCACAGTAGTCACGTAAGTAACACCGGTCCCCACCTAGTTTTAAAACATAACATGATGTGACGTGGAAAAGTGCTTTTTTTAAAACAATTTACAGAAATAAATATGACTTATGATTTAGTATGAATTTCTCAGATTTTCAGCAAGCAGCAGAATTGTATCAAATTCGTGGCGCGATGTCATATAATGGTATCGTTGAAACACATAAAAAATCTCGTTAAACAGTCTGATGCGTTTACAACACAATCGTTAACAACAATTTTATGTTTTCCAATACTTCTTGTGAATCAAAAGTATTGTCTATACTTTGTACAATGTAAATATTCGGATATTAAACTGTTCTACAACCTTGTAACAGAAATAAGAAAGTTTCAACTTCGAATAACAATTTTTACAACTTACAGCTTGACTTTGTTTTGTTTTTGTAGCAACCATGACTGGGTGTTTTCTTACATTGTTTGTAGGCAGCTAAAGAAAAGGGTTTGGTTTCCTCTGTACCTTCGCTTGGAGCGGTGCAAAGTACAGTCACACGAGAACCAGTGTTGACACATCAGGTAACTTTTAAAATATATTTATTTTCTAAGAATATAAGTACAGTTAGCAGGAACCTATATTAATATGAAATAGT
Organism: Noctua comes; assembly: GCA_963082995.1. Classification (NCBI taxonomy): domain Eukaryota; kingdom Metazoa; phylum Arthropoda; class Insecta; order Lepidoptera; family Noctuidae; genus Noctua; species Noctua comes. Next base: position 954,970 of record OY720268.1, read on the forward strand.
CTTAACTCAAAATTGTAAAAGTCATTATTACGAAAAAATCAGTATGCTTTTTTTGTTGCTATCATCATCTGCCTAGCCTTTGCCCAACTATATTGGGGTCGGCTTCCATCAGTCTAACCGGATGCAGCTAAATACCAGTATTTTACATGGTGCGACTGCCTATCTGACCTCCACAATCCAGTTAATACTGAGTAATACGATAACCCTTGGTAAGACTGGTTGTCAGATTTCCGGGGCACTGAGTAGGTCCTCGCCTTTTTCCTGGTTACCTGGTATACTAAAAGGGTATTCGACATTTTTTCAATTAATCTAATCCATCTCGTAAACTATTTCACCAGACATACAGAAAACCCAAAGAAACCCTTGAAACGCCTCCGCGTAAATAACGAATGCAAATCACAAGTTTTAAAGAGTCAATTTAGGAAGCGGCGGCTACCGCTCTCTTTTTAATTAAGAGAAGGAAAAACCGCCAAAGTGCGAGTTGGATTGGCGCATGGAGGGTTCCGTACTTCTAAAACTTTTAAAGTTATCTAAATTTTATTGTTTGCTCTTAATTTTTTAAAATTGTTTATACTGCACAACTATGACGCACGCTTATTAAAGTCAAAGTCAAGCGATTTAATTAAATTAGGTCATTTAAAGGCACTTTTGCCCGTCAAACTTTAGAACAATGGAACAAACTAATATAATTGATTTTAATTGTTTACTATAAGTGTCTGCCTTCGTCGTACCAACCTATTATAGTTTAAAATATACAGGATAGCAAGCGGCCCCGGGTTACGAAAAGGCGCACTCAGCGTACGGAACGCTAAAAACTCCAAATGAAATAGCCGCACATTACAAACGGAAATATTAAGGATTGGCATCCCTGGTGTCGGTAATGGTTGCAAAGTTCACTATTTATGAGGATATGGGTTCGGTAATGGAACCATGTAATTGTGGACGAAAAATATTGGAGATGGTCTTCATAATTTTTGTCGGTTCGATGGAAATACCACGGGAGCTCCATGGATATTGGATGTGATTAAAAAGTTTATTTTTTTTGTTATAGCTAGGTAAAACAACTGATTTCTATCTATATATTTTTTAGACTGACATATCAAGACCTACGTTACGACATACTAGTATTTAGTTCCCGTTGCATGTGTGTTGACCGGCATCCATTCGATCAAATCGCTAATACATAGATCAAACTTCTAACTTTTTTGAATCCCAACCAATCATTCGCGGATGTACAAAGCGAAACCCTAATGACTCGAACAGAGACAAAATCATTAGTAATTATCTAAACACATTGCACTGTCGACTTGCCACGCAACGCATTAGGCTCGTCGCACACACTGCGACATTAATCTTTGTCAGCCAACAGCCGCTAATTAGTTGGGAATTTATAACGCATAATGAGTCGTTGGGTGTGACGCCGCCTAAACAGCCGGTCGCAATCCCTATGCTACTCATTTTGACAATTCAACATTTCCGCAAAATTTAAAGTATAAGTTTACCAGCCTTCCTCTCCTCGGTCTACGGTACCGAAAAAATAGCGCTTAGGCGCACCTTGTGTTGCCCCGCATCGGTGTCACTGCGGTGAAGCTGTCGACAGCCTCGGACACCATGGCCTGTCCTGCTATAGGAGCGCAGGTCGCATTGCACGGCATGCCAGCATTAACGACATTATTCGTCGACCCTTGTCAGCGCCGGCGTACCGGAACGGGCGGTATTAGAACCAAACGGCTTGGTACGTGACGATGGCAAGAGACCAGACGGCATGACGTTGGTGCCTTGGAAGGTGCGTAGGCCTTTGGTGTGGGACGCAACTTGTGTCGACACCCTTGCGCCATCTCACCTTGCAAGCACGGCGGGCTGTGCAGGCGCTGCTGCTGCGGCTGCTGAGATCCTCAAGCGGCGCAAATACTGTAACCTTATTGGTAATTACAGTTTTGAGCCGTTTGGGATTGAAACGCTCGGGTCATGGGGCCCGAGTGCGCGTCTCCTTTTTAAGGAAATCTCTCGCGGACTGGTCGACATTTCGCGTGACCCGAGGGCTGGCTCTTTCTTTGGCCAAAGAATTAGCATTGCCATTCAGCGTGGCAATGCTGCCAGTCTTCTGGGCACGTTTCCAGATGACAGCGATGCGGAGGAGTACTTTGACGCCTAAGTGTCTTATTGTCGTCGTTTTTTAGTTGTTTATATTTTCTTACTTTTAGCCTTATTTTTATCATTAGTTTAGTTCTATTTGTAGTCTGTATATAATGTAAATAATTTGAAAATTAAATTTATAAATAAAACAAATAAATAAATACATTTCTACCACTTGAATAGAAAAACATATTATGTGAAGAAATAGATTAGGCATTTCCTTCAAAATCATAGTGAAAGATAAGTGTGTCAAGCAATTAGGGTGTAAGTTTCTCGCCACACTTAAGACATTACCCACTCCATAGCCACAATTATATCAGAGACTTGATTCGCAGAGGTTGGTTAAACCAAGAGCTGCTATTATGTTAAGCGTCGCTTTGGAGCGGTCCCTAATTGGATGGGTCACTGCTTAGACCGGTAATAATATGGAAATTAAACGGAATACTAAGTTAATTCCGAAGAGAAACGCATGATGTGAATAAAAGTAAAGTAAGCAATACGAGCAGATAGAGGTAATGTATTTCTGTGAAGTTAGTTACGCTGCTTCTTCCTTATTTAAATTGACGTCCAAAAAGATGTTTGTACCGTATACAAAATCTTATGCAAATAAAAGAGCGAAGTTCGTAAAGTGTATCGTTGCATTTCTGTCTCTTTTCTTTCCGTTTTTTCAATATTACTTCACTCTACGAAATTTTTTTATTAAATTAATATTTTTTTGGTAAAACGGCTAATACTTAAAAGTTGTAGTTTTTAGGTTGAACGCAGGCAGACACTTGACTTTGTAAAAATTATTTTGTCAGCACTAGTGACTGTTCTCAAAACCATGAAGGTATATATTGTGAGGAAACCGGCATGGCCTAGAACCTAAAAACCTATATCCACTCACACATACTGGGCCCGGTGGGCCTGCTTGGTAGATAACGGCCCATTGCTGCTCACAGAGAGGAGGCCTGTGTTTCGGCAGTGGGAACATCATACGTTGATTATACTAAGTAGGTACCAAAATCCAAAGTTATCGTTTGTCAAATGATTGGTAAACAGATCAAATTTTAAGACCCTTTAAAACCCAATCGTGCTCCATTGATTCGGTAGTACATTGAGGTGATTCGGGGAGACCTTTTATAATATTGATTTGTTAATTAAAGAAAATGTAATGTCAGGTGTTTGTGATTTTAAAGTAAAACGAAATAAGTAAGTGTTTGTTTGTTTAGTAGTTTAGACGCTCATTTTGATAAAAAAGCCTGACTTAGAGACAGGCCTTCAGATACAGCTGGAATTCCTTCAAGAACAAAATATAATTATAGTCTACAATAAAAATAACAGATTTAAATGTTGTCGGATAAATGTTGACACAATGGGCTAATAGTGCTTTCAACACAACCTTTGGATGGATAAAAACGACAATGAGAGACAGTACACTCAAATGCAGGTAGTCTGTGGAGTACTACATAGCATCACCTGTCTGGCATGAATGCTGAAATGGACCTTTTTGGCGCAGCCGTGAGGCACACAGCACACGTATTTTCTCTTTTTTCTAATTTTTAAAAAATTGTTATTTAATTTTTTATTTTGTATCTTTTTTATTATGTGTGCTTGATGAACTGACGTCAAATAAACTTTATTCTTTCTTTTTTTTTTACTATAATAATTCGCAAAGTCATACCATTTATAGTTAGGCTACTAAAAGTCACTTTTAAAAGTCAGACTTCAAAAGGAAATGGAATTAGTAGAATCTAGTTGCCCATGTAAAGATAGTTTCGTATGGGAAAGAATGGGTAAGGACATCCCTCGTGCCTATTTATCGATATTCTAGCCGCCGATACAAACAACAACATAGAATACTATTGTTTCAAATAAAATCTCTTATATATTACCCATCGACGTACGGAACAGGGATAATAGGCGGCCCTACAAAACGGCCCTCGAACTTTTCATGTAGGCATTATTGCATGATCAATCATCGTGTCGGTACAGTCGATCAATTGCTGTCGCCTCCCCTGCGTCAAGCGTGAAGGTTGCCAGTGTTGCCACACACATTAATTAAAAAAAGCCGATTCCTTTTGTGAACCAACAATTGGGTAACATAATAGAACGCTTTGTTAGCGTGGACGCATTTTTATGAGGTTTTTAGTCAGGGAAGGCGTGTATTGGCTATTTTGCAAAATTGGTTGGACTGGAGCGAATTTTCGGCAATTGCTACTTCCGTAGTCTAACCCACATTTATTTTACGAATGATGGTTTGAACCAACAACGTTTTAAGCTTTCACGGTTTAAAACTAAACTGATACTGTTACTTACGGGATATCTTGCGTGATTGATCATGTCGCTTGCAACAGCCTCGAAATATCGGGAGCTCAAAATAACGTACAATCACGGAAGATATCCCGTAAGTGGGAGTATCAGTTTTACCAGTTATTCTGAAAGCACAAGATATAACAGTGTCTAGGAATGTTTTGAAGAATTCCTGATTATTCCTTATTATACTTCTGGTTCTTTCCAGGTCAATCTAGAATGTAATTTGGCTAACAGATTCTGAGAAATTTACAACATTTGGAAATTGCAAACAGAAAGAAGCATTTCCTTTGTCGGGCAAAATAGTACTTTTATATTTACAGAATAATGAAACACATAAAAGAATGTATATCACTTGCACCCCATCAGACTCGTCCCTAGTTAATGGGGATGCGTACAAATTAACGGCCCCCTGCCCAGAATACCGAACATTCAATATTTGTATTCACGACCCATCCATAGACTTACCTGTTACTTGTTTGCCAAGAATTGGGCTTTGGCTTGTAAAACTTTCCCATTTTCTGATATTTATGTTATTACTTTGTTACCTCTTTGAGTGCTCTAAGCGTTCAATTTTTATGGTTTTTATTCCATATTTTAACCTCAGTTGGGTCTCGGGGTTCGTTAATGATCATAAGAACATTATACTTTATTATAGGTACAGGAGGCACCCACATGTATAGACGTTTCAACTTTTAAAAGTGATTTTCACCTACTATATTCATTGTAATTTTATGCTGCAAAAACAGCATTTTGGAACCAACGATTTTACGAAATGGGTCTAATATAGTTTAAATCTATATTTTACAAGAAATCACTTTAGAATTTTGGTAAGTGCGCGATATATTCACGCATGCATGCGTGTTCGTGACTTTTACTAAGTTAACACTTTTATTTAAGAAGTATGCTACTTTTTGTGCGGTCTACCACATAATAAGTAGTTACCACTGAACTGCAGCAGGCGGTAGGCAGATTTACCATTGGAACTGGAATCAAAAGTATGTGTATAAATATTGAATTGACAGCCTCGTTTTTCAAGTGGTTGCAAGCGCTAATTCTAAGCATGAAGTCCCGGGTTTGATTTCCAGGTCTGGTAAAGTGATATTGGGATTTTCATCAGGATTGTTTCAGTAGCAGAGGAGTTCGTGGCTAAATAATAACAGCCACTCGGGTCGACCTTCAGATTAAGGCATGTTTGCCTAAATTGGCCCGTGGATGGGTGGCCACTACATTATACTACATACCGAGTTTCCTCCGTACCTCGGAAAGCACGCTAAGTCTGGTCCTGGCTGTCAGTTATAGATATTTGACAGTCGTTACAGGTAGTCAGTCAAGTGGCCCGAAAGTTTGACAACCATTCTTACCAACGGATATCGTATTAACCAGTACTAACTGAGTAGTGGAGGTCAGATAAGCAGTCGCTCCATGTAAAGTACTGGTATTTAGACTGGAAGCTGACCCAAACATGGTTGTAAAAAAGCAGGCCGATTATTAAGAGAAGAGGAATTTGGAGTCGTGGCCGTTTGATTATAATAGGCTCGCCCCCTTTAATATGGGACTTAAGCATAACTGGGAAAATGTGGGTGTGCTTTGTACACTTCCATCTAACCCTTCAGAGATAGCGAGCGTGATGTTATGTTATGGGGGGAAAATGTGGCAATATGCCCACAGTTACCCAACCCTATTCAACCCTACCATTCATCGCCACTTACACCCATAAACCACCGCAGACGTAAAACAATAAAAATCATCCTAACCCGCTCCGAATCCCCATATGTCTGTGCGGAACCTAATGGCGCCTATAAATAAAACATGCGTCCACTCACGATGAGTGATGGCTTTTATTGGCTTTCGGTGTCATGCACGGCCTATGCGTTTGTGGACCCCATCTTATGGGAGAGAATAGTTTTGTTCGTTGATTATTCACATAAACTCACGCCTTTTTCCCATGGGGGTCTGCAGAGACTACAGAACACAACCTGCTACGCACACACCGGCGTACACACACATGCACAACACGCGCGCGCGCATTACGTGCTCCTTTCTCCCCGTCCACGTTCATACACGCATGCCGGTTGCAAGTATTACGCATCTGACCTTTCTGAGGAATATTTCCAATAATGTCAGTAAATGTCCTTCTAGGGCATTCTCACACATTTCCCTTGTAAATAATTTTTGTTCCTTAAGAAAAAAGTTACTGTTGCCTGTGTCAGTCCCATGGCAGGGAAAAGTCAAACAGACAATGGAGAGGATTCGACCATTGATCTCCATAATATCTTTGGTCAGAAATGTGTTGCTACATTGTGAGTAAATTGTGAATTTCCTTACGATGTCCATGACCATATTTCACCATCGCTCGTATTTTTTAGATATTCCAGACGTCAAAATTAACTTAGAAAATTTAAACTCCAAAATATGAAACATGTTTCATCTTTTCTAACTCTTAATTTTTGGGTAACAAGACACTGTATTGTCGTAGGAGGCTGTCTTTAGAATGATTGTGTAGCGGCACTACAAGGAGTACTACAATAACATAGAACAAAAAGTACTACAGCGCCATCTATGACACAGACGATGAACTAAACATCAAAATACATCGAAATCCTACATCACGCAAGTTATCCGCGACTTAAGACTATACAACATTAGTTTTAGTATATGCGAAACCTGAAGCACGTGTCTAGTATTTTTATGTAAAACATCTATGTACAAAGTTTCAAAACTGTATCATGACAAATCAAAAAGTTATAAGCTTGTTCTGTTACCTAGTTGTCCGCACAAAAACGTCGTCACCACGCGGCGCCACCGCGCGCGTGCCTCCAGCATCGTCTTTAGCTGATTGATATTTTGTAATAATTTGGCAGGTAGATATCTAAATGATTGCGACAGGTACTAAGTGTCGCTCGGTGTCCAACTTGTAACTTTTTTAAATATTTTTGGGACAAAATATAACATGGTTTAAAAATTATGGGAATCGATTCAGTTACTTATTCTGAACAAACTATATTCAGGTTTCGCATATACTAAAAATAATGTTGTATAGAGAAGAACCCGACAACAACTGTCGGGCTGTAGCTCACCAGACATAACACCCGTCTGGTCCGAGGATCCTCCCTTTTCTATGGGGGATGAAGAACTTTACACACTGTTCTCCATACTTTCAAAATTGTAAAGATTTTTGTCAAACACCTACCCCATTTGGGAATACAGACGTGATACGATGTAAGTTTAGATGCAGATTGCGTTAACATCACGAATTAACCGAGTTTGAATATAGGTAGACTTTTTGCAACAAACAAACTACAGAACTCGGAAACTTTCCAACTGCAATCCGAAGTTTGTTTCAGACTTGGAAGCCAATCCGAGTTGCTCCTGGTAGTGGAAAGTTCAGTGATTACTTGCACGTGGGGTTCACATTCATGTACCTGTTTGTAAGGTATATAGGCACAGAAATTCTATAAGTAGACTCCGGATCTAAATTGGTCAAAGCAAGGAAATCTGTTCAGGTGGAGATTTACCGATGACTCTGCCCTGGAGTGTCTGGAGTGTAAGTGTGGTGTTGTTCCGCGAACCATGCAACGCTTAATTTCGTGTCCTGCCGACCCTTTTGCGCTCCTTGCGATCGTTTTTAAGCCAAATTTTGGGCAATCCAATTTAGTTTGCTATCGACACACTAAGCCATAGATAGATAGATACAGTAGGAGGCATAATAAAGCATCACACTTGTAGCCGTTTCCAAATTTATAATAAAAGGTACAGGCTGCAAAATTGTAGAAGTACACGCGTAATTAGAAAGATAAAAGGAAAGGAAATGAAATACATTTATTAGCGCTAAACACGCCGCTTAGTAATAAATAAACACAAAAAGAATAAGAAGGGGGAAAACATGCGTCACATCCACGAAACGGCCATCGCTCAGCATATTGTTGTGACACCTTGCGAGACCGAGGCACAGCGTTGATTCACTCGTTACGTTTCAGTCAGAGCAATGCAAATAGGCAGCACATCACTAAATTCAGAACTAAGCTATATTCTTGCATCACCCAAAAATAAAGAAATAATCAGTTGACAATTATTTTGCCACCCAGTCCGGTTTCTCGCAGAGCTTTGTGAAAAACCGAAAGATCCAAGCAGTGTCTTGTCCTTGGCAAGGATTAATGTGCGGCGAGATCAAGTTCCACTGAATGACACTAAAGTAGAGAAAGCAACAGTAGTCCTAATACGGACAGGGCCCGTACGTATCTCTTATCTCAGTAGGTATTACTTTTATGTCACTTCGGCTTAGGAAATAGATGTAGATATATACAGGACGTGTCACTCCATCGTTTTTCACACAGAAGTACGATGAAATCAATTCTGCTTTAAGATATTATGGTAGGTCACCTGTAACCGAAAAGTTACCTTAAGCACACAAAACAGTCTAATCCTACAATTTCAGAAACAATATTTAAGCTGTGTTTGCCTACACTTGTACACTATAATATTCTAACCAGTCTTCATTGAGGAATTGCCAATTGCGGATTTCTCGCCCTTATCCCAATTTATAAATGTTTTCCACACAGTCCTTTCATTCAGCCACACACATATATTCGTACTCAAAACTTTCCTCACTACATTTTCCTCATTCCTCCACATCACATGTTCATAATCATGACAGCCAAATTCCATTAAATTTTTACTCTAGCTCACTCTCGCAAAGTAAACCAACGTTGCATTTTTTTTTGTTGTTTTAGCCCTTCTGTAGATGTTTGTATTGTCCACCCTCCCAGGCAGTGCTAGTTCCGCCGCCCAGTGTTCCCGCGACAGAACACGACTTGCTTAATGACTCTGCATTAAGAATGCCGATGCAGATCTTTTCCTTAACCCGGAGTCTGCAACTAAGGTTCTTTGTTCTGTCGGTAACTTGTAAAAATATGCATTAAAATTTGTTTCCAAGCGTGTAATGTTGCGAATAATATCAATGAAGTGATTATGTTTACATAATATTACAAGTTTAAATTTGTTGCAGGAAAAGGCTTTATTAGAATATTGTAAGTGAACTGTCGTGAGAGGCATCATCATTCATCATCATCATTTCAGCCGAAAGACGTCCACTGCTGGACATAGGCCTCCCCCAATAGGGGGGTTTTGCCATAATCGCCACGCTTGGCAGGCTGGTTGGCGATTGTAGTACGGTTGTTTTAGAAAAGCACAGAGAACGCTGCTGCCCATTCTCTGGTGTCTCTTAGTCGCCTCTTCGACACCCGCGGGAAGAAATGGGAGAGGCATATGTGCATTTAAAAAAAAAATAAGACGGCAGCATTAGTTCCGATAGTGGCCATGCGCCGAAAGATCAGTAACACCCAGCAACTATATATATTAAAATAATAATAAACAATGTTTATTATTATTTTTTCCTTTTTTTTATATATATTGTCAGTGGTGCAAAGTAACTTTTATTTAATGAGAATTGGAACCATTCCAATGTGCAAGCAAAAGCAGAATAGTAAGTTTGTATTAGAATATGGTTCAATCCATCGAACTTCGTTACGCAATAAACGTTACAAATATCTAGCGAATAAAGTTGCTATTTCATTTTATTCCGTGATGAATATTTGACGGGCACTACCAGTATACATCTAAATCCGCGGCATTATTAGTCAGTTACCGCGGACGCTAATACGGATGGCGATGAGATTGAGATCGAGATTGAATGCTGAATGAGAGACGTCTCGGCTATTCACAGATAAGCCGCGAATCAGCCGCCGGAGGAAAGTATTCTGGAAATGTGACTTTAAAGAAACGAATAATTGTAGAACGAGATTTGTGTTTTTTACTTTTACTTATGAGAGTGAGCCCCGGTTTCTGATTTGAAAATTTACCTAGATATAGTGACATTACCATGATGTCATTTACGATGATGGTCAAATCAAAAAAATACTAGATTGACATAAAGTACCGAAAATATCATTTATTAATTCTCTTGAAAATTGTTGTAGAGATTTAAAACACTGTGAAAGGGATTGTCACATGTTAAAGGTTGCAAAAGATTTCCTTAAAACCAAAGGATAGATATTGGTTTAGAAAAAGAAATAAATAACTCTTTTACTCTTCGTTGGTTGTTGGTTCTTCGAGTTGTACGAGTATTAGAAAAAGATTAAACAACTTATACAGTTGTGCAACATTGTCAGTGGTATAAGTGTTATCGAGTTTTTCCATTAGGAATTTCCCAGAAGCACGGAGTCTGGATTTGTTGCCGGTTGATGGCAATTGGCTCGCCCTCTATTACATGGGACTTAAACGTAACTGGCGAAATGTGGGTCTCTGCCTAACCCTTCGGGGATTACAGGCGTGATGTTTGGATGTGTTATTAACGTTGCAGTGTGTTGTGGTGGGGTGTTGATACTTTTTACTTCACAACATGGCGACATTTTCATAAATTTTCTTATTATTACCCGAGATAAAAATAACAATACTGTAATATTTCGTAGTCGCGGTTTCAGCGAGCTCCCTACGGCAACAAACCGACTGTGCTTAGGATAGCTAATGTACAGATTTAAGCCGACTCAGTTTATTTTTAAACCAACAATAGTTTCCACTCCATTTAACTCTTTGTTGTACTCGTATAAATGACTGGAACATTTAAGTCTGCGGTACAGTTTTTGTTAAATTAAAACCTGGAATATACAGGCCGAAAGTTTAAATTGAACCTGGATAATTACGTTTAAATTGTGTTTTTTGGAGTTTATGCCAGGAAGACTTCAGACGTTTTATTTTTATAATTTTCTTTTTGAACCCAAATACGTGACGACATAAAACATGCTTATATTGTTGGTTTTTTTGCCTTTAATGGTTTAAAAATCCTTTATTCTCTGACTATAGACGAGAGTCGCAAAAATGACTATCAAACTGGTTAGGACTTTGAAAACGCTTTGTGGGATGTTCGGCATGCTACGTGTGGGTCAGCCTGGCTCGGTACGATTTGGCACAGCAGCCGGGTGACCAAACACCAGAATACCTGTGCCAAATCAGGCTGACCCGAACATATTCATAGGCGGACTTAAATGCCACAAGGCATATCAATTAATTAATTAAATTATTTATTCAAGTAACAGAACTCATAGTGTTAGTAACAATTTGACTTATATCTATGTTAGTTAACTAATAGCAACTAATATAATGGCTGTAAAAAGACATTAACGAAACCGAAAGGCATTTGTTTTCCCCGTCATTGCGACAGTTTTTTTGTTCTGGACCATACCTGGGAACTTTCTAGTTTCAGAGATATTGGAGGGCAAAATTCCAACCGTTTTACAGGTTTTTTATTACATTTCTTTAAATACCTACATGATCCCCATACTATTCAATGCATTCATCAGCACAATGTTTTGAGTGCGTTACGTTGAGTCCTACCGTGAAAAGTGATTTATCAACAACAAAAAACGTCGTTTCCCAGCAAATTTTTTATAGATAAAGTTACTTAGTTTGATATACAGACAGATTCCTTGATTGACGGCGTCGTGAAGGGTTCTTTTACACTTTGTATATTATGTGTAATACCCTTTATATTAACCGACTTCAAAAAGGAGGAGGTTATCATAGGGTGACTAATTACTAATCTGCTACATGATACGTTATGCCGCAGCTACGCAGAACTACGCCGTAGCTCCGTAGCGCTACGCCGTAGCCACAACTTCACTTTGTACTGATAGTTTCACGACACCAGTTTCGGTAAAGAAACTTGATATAATTACTAAACTACCCACCGAGTTGAAGACTTAACAGTTTAGCTCGCTTCATAACAAAGAAAACTATTTACGTTAATTACGAAACTTTATTAGCGCTTATACGACACAATTACTTTAGTGTTTTATTATGCGGAACCATTAACCGACCTCATTTTACGCCCATTTTCATTTTTATAGTTTAATAACGCCTCTATCCATAAATTGTGAGGGATTTACTTGTAATATGCAGATTTTTATGGACAATTGTTTTATTGCGTACGTACCTAACTTTGTGGAGAACCTAGGTTTGTGATAATTTCTTTCTCCCTTTTATTATATTTTTCAAGTCCTTTGAAGTATCCCTTTCATTTAATAAAGAAAGTATTTCAATCTAGATGATTTGATGAGACTGTACTGATTCGATCCTCGTTGATTCGTTTACTTGTTACAAAGTCTTGATCCGCTACTACACTCAATTACTTTCGTCCCATGCCTTGAGTAGTAATAGTCTATATTTTTTATAATCCTCCATTACTGTTTTCAATTTAATGCTTAACAGCAAAACCCATTCAAAACCTACCAATCCAAAAGCGACATATTTCTAACTCTAACATAATAAACTTACATCTCCGCTTATACATAGACGTCTAGAGTTTTATGTCCCATAAAAACGGCATTGAACATTAAATTTGATGTCCCATGGAGTAAACGAATACCCTTAAGATTGCCCCCCGTCATAACTGAGATGATTTGTGGATGATATAAATCGTACACGTTATGGCAATGAACACTGAATTCTAACAGTCGTATTGAACCTATTGAATTTAGTCGATATGTTTTGCGAACTTTACGTGGCTATATTCCGTCTATTATTGAACATTCCTTTATAGGTAGATACTCATATCTTTGTTTCCGTTCCGTAATGACAAGATCTTACTACAATAGCTCAAAGTTAATTACGGCCCCTGTTGGGCACAGCATAATGTTACAAATAGATCCTAAAAAATCGAAAGCATGTTGCCCGAGTGGAGGATTACGGTTAGGGCCCACTTCCTCTTGGCCCCACTGTCCCAGCAGTGGTAACGCTGTTGCATGATTATGCTGGATAAAAAGCACCACGTAAAGAATGGGTAGTTTCTTCTCTGCTTATGACATAGATTTCTGCTGAGAGGCGATTAACAAAAGGTTTACAAGGCAGATGTGAGTAGCAACGTAGGGAGTGCTCAATCTAGAAGAAATACACCGACTTCATTGGTGATGTTCATCAGAAAGCTTAGGTGCGTGGTGCTCGATTAGTTGCGATTTAATCAAACTTATCTTAAAGTTAAGTGTCTTTTGAGAACTATGGAGTAAGAAAATTAGAACAAAGTCATAATGATACCCTTAAAGAACTAGGGACGAAATTATAAATGAGAATCTATCAAACTACTAATTTCATAATAGATGTCATAACTTTTGAAAGTCATCCCCGACACAAAGATGGGAGACAATGAAAAAGTTCCCTAATTAATAGTTTCTACAGTAATTGGAATAAGTTTTTCATAAAAGCTACTTTAATATCGGTACTTGTAGTTTTGCGAAAAGGTCTTAAATTGTGTAATTGCTTTTTGTGAAGTAGAGCGGTAAATACAAAGGTTGCCAGTTGATATCTCTAGGAAATATCAGACAGTATTGTACCAACTAAGGGTTACCAAGTATGAGTCTTGAAAACGGGTAAAGCAAGTACCAGGAAATAATCATGGGAACGGAATTTGGCAGTATTCTTGAAGAAATCACCCAATAACACTTTGTCCGACTTCTGGAGTGGCGCTTGCGACTACCAGACTAACACTATGAATAAATTCCCTAAAACAATCCCATGACCTGAAAAGTTCAAAGTGTTCATTTAAAAATCAGATTCTTTACAACAGCTACAATTTTAAAACTCAATTTGTAAGTTCGTCGACCTGTCTCGCCATTGTCTAGGAAAATTTATCTAACGCAATATTTTAACTAAGCTAATGTATAATTGGAAGACATTTAGAATTTTGAAAATAAGTTTTAAAGTACCTAATTTTATGCTAAGTTTTCGCGAAACTACCACGCATATTTTTATTCTACAAAAGAGCACATAATATATCATAATATATCTTTTGCATAAGAGTACATACATAAACTCACGTTTTTTCCGTGACACACTGTTTCCTATGGGGTTTTTTTTAATTTAAAAAGAACCCTATACCTCTATGGGGTTGACATATACTGCAGTACGCCACCCGCTACGATCTCTACATACTCCTTTCGCTTCGTCTACGTTGTTACATTGTTCTAACATTTTTAATAAGCTGTAGAAAATAGTTCATATAAAAAAAAAAAAACTAGCGATCCGCCCCTGTAACTTAAGCAAGTCAATAAGGTAGAACCTGCCTAGCATTCTTCAAACAAAATATTTAAAAAAAAGCTAGACTAGAGCTGTCCAAGTACAATAGGTACTGTACGGTCTGAAAAATAGAGAATTAAAGTTTCTGCATAGCTTATCTTTACAAAGAGGTTAGCTGACAATCTGCAGCTCCGTTTCACTACTAAATCATCTAAGTAAAATAATTAAAAACTATAATGAGGGAAGTGGTGGAAGGCTTCCGCGTTTGATATTTAATTACAGGACGGAGGGGAGCAGGGGGGGTGTGTAGGGGGGATTTGGAGCAGGCATAATGGAAATGCGCCGCGCGTACGTAGTGCTAGATGGTAGGGCACGTTGGGCTTCGACGTGGAGTGCTGTGTAACGAGTAGCTAGGATATTAGTGAGAAATGAGAATGTAAACTCGAGACTAGCTTTGCGATTTTTTATTCATAAACTCTGTGGGATTTTTGAGTCCTAGCCATTGAATATGTGAAGCTAGCTTCTACCCTCGGCTGCACCCGCTTGGAGGTCGGGTACTATCCCAGGGGAACGTACTACAGGAAGTAGGGACATGAGGTTATTTTGCTAATGTTGTTGTTGTCGTCCGAAAATCAACCATAGCATAAGCACAATAGTGTTCCCAATATTGAGACACAGGCTTCCTATCTTCGAGAGAGAGTGGGCTGTAATATACAACGCGGGCTCAGTGCGGTTTTTAGAATAAATATTAACCCATTAATAGAAATCTACCTAGAAAGACGGGTATAAGTCTTGCATTGAATATCTTACTCTGCGCCTAAGATTACCGCAGACAATACAGATGTTAGTATGTAGCACAATGACCTAATTCAGAACAGCGAAGTTTGAAATAGTAATCATTAATCATCTGAAGGTTCCACGGAGCTCAACGACCGCTCGAAACAATAGGCAGCTACGATAACTATCCCAAATCGCTCTATTGTTCCCTCGGCGTTACTAAAGCTCAGCTTAACGTGTATAATTAACTTTTTAAACTAAGTTCAAGAACTTCGAACGATCGATTTATAAATTTTTAATTGAGAGTTCGTCTGAAAAGTTGGAGAAAGTTCTGCTAAAGTATTGTTCTCGTGATTGCGTTGTAAATAGTATATTTAGTCCTCTTCTTAGATAGTATGGATATAATTATGTTCAAAAAACTTTGGTAGTAGCAACGCCAGGCTAACAGAGACTTAGACTGGAAGCCGACCTCAATATAGTTAAGCAAAGGCTAGGCAGATGATGAGTAGCAACGCCAGGCTATTCTAGCATTAAATCAAATAAAGGGGTAGCAATGAGGAAAATGTCGTGAGTTTTGAGTATGAATGTGGATGCCTATAAGAGAAGGAGTAGACCGAAGAAACGATTGATGGAATATGGGTAAGATGATTTACCTAGGAACGGGGATTTACCTGGAAACAACCTACGGCCAGTGGCAGTCGCTTTCCAACCGTATTTCTATTGCGACTATAAACTTTTAGGTGGTTTGTGCCAGTCCCATGCTCTATTGACTTTTCATCCTACTAATATTATAAATGCGAAAGTTTGTGAGGATGCATGTCTTGATGTTTGTTACTCTTTTACGCAAAAACTACGGACCGGATTTGGATGAAATTTGGCACACAGACAGTTAATAACCTGGATTAACAAATATAATACTTTTTATGCCGGTAGTACGGTCCCGTGAGACATTTACCGAACTCCATGCGGGCGAAGCCGCTGGCATAAGCTAATATCGAATATTTTTATCTTTAAATGTGAACACAAATAAACCACTCGTCGAGCCTTTGAAGTATTCACCAGCGATTTACCGCAGCTACTTGATTATGTACGATCTTTTGTAATTCTCCACGATAGACATGTTACGAGTATTTGTTAGACGACGGCTCAAAGGATGGAGTTACAAGACTGTTTGTCAATTATATTGGTTAAATTGTGTTCTTTGATGCGACGGAATGAGGAAAATGTCGTGAGGAAAGTTTTGAGTTTGATTGTGTATGGCTATAAGAGTAGTAGAAGACTATCGAAACGATTGATGGACTGTGGGAAGGATGATATGGCTAGAAACGGGATGACTTTGAGACGACGTCTAATACAGAAGTATGGAAGAAGAAGACATACTGCGCTGGCCTCAAATAAGATAGGATAAGGGCTGGAGAAATTAAAATAATGAAATTATGTTCTTTGAGACCATTGTTTGTCAATAGTTGTAGTCAACTGTTGATAAAAGTAAGGGGGTAAGTAAATGAGTTTGTGATGTGGTGCAGTGCCAGTCACTGAAGACACAAAGTGGTAACATAAGTCTACTATAAAAGTAAACGCGTGATGTTTTCCGTAAGATGTACTTTTTTAAAGTTATAAGCCAAAACCTGGAGAACGTCCGAAAGGTTTCCGAGCACATCGCTGTTAGCACAGGTCTTTCGAAGCTGCAAACTTGGGTTTACACTATTGAAATGTATCCTAACTACGCCTCAAAAGTGAAATTGCAATTATCTATGACCCATGATGTTTTGAATCTTTCCCTCTATGTCGATTTGCGAAACAAATGACACATGTTTTTAAAATTTTACGCTACCTACTAAAATCAAAAAGTGAAACGTTAGATGATCATTTGGCTTTCCGAGGTAGAATTCATTAGTTTTGTCTAAAATACATAATACACTACATTTTAAACTGCGACGAAAAGACAAACTAAATCTCTAACACAATATATTGCAACAGAAACTCACTATTTGTCTCCGAAACAATTTTACCGGTGACCTGTCAGGAAACAAAACACATTCTGTCGCAACTCTGCGCCACCGTTTACATGAAATTTTACTATGTAGTTTAAAATAGCAAGTAGATTTATGACCACTACGAAATACAACTTGCAAGTGAGTGAGGTATTTCGCATGGTTTTATTCCGATTTCATGAATTGAGAGATTTTAGTATGGCATAGCCTTACTTTTTCTCCGAAGTGTTAGACAGACCGTTATTTATGGTGCTGGTTGCCAGTTCAAGGGTGAACCTATAGCTAGATGGGCAAAAATCATGACTCCATGGCTCAAAATACCTAGTAATTAGATTTTGCCACTAGTCGACAAACATAAATTTGACAGATGATCACAAGAAGCCGTTAAATAGTCAGATAAATTACTGCACAAAAAAATGTCGTTCCTTTTAAAATACATTATTTATTTAATTACAACGGCTGTGTTTACAGCCAATTACAGTAACTAAAATTATAAATATAAAACAGAAAATTATAACATAAGAAAGTAAAACAAAATTTGAAGTGAAAACATAAATAAAAGATGGTAACGACACTTTTATAAATTCCTCTCACAGTACTTCTGACATAACAATACAATTTTCGTCCATACATCCGCAAACAGATCGCCTGTTGGATTAGAATCCAAGATCATTAAGCGCGACTAGAGTGCGAGGAATTAGCGACTTAGCACGTGCAACAGTACGACATGGAGCACATTATTTATTTATTTATGCTTTTAAGCTGCTCTCCTTTATGTCCCATACAAAGGAATTGAAATTTCCTTGAATACTATTTCCCTTAACCGTGGTCAAGAAACGTCAGTAGTCCATTTTTATTAGAAACTACTAGATCGAAAGTGGTCAAATTTAGCTGGAGCGAGTTATTGACTGAAGAGGAATTGCTGGAGCCGACGACACTCACAATACAGTCTAAACGAGACGGTTACACTCGGCGAAATGGCTGATTTTCTAGGGTTCCGCATTGCCATTGAGCAATCCGCTGAACTGAATTATATTGAACTGCGTCTCGTCTGTTAGACCATTGAATGAATATTGTAGTAGAAATCTTTGTTGAGGCTCGTTCAGAAGGCCTAGGCCAGTAGCAATAGCTTTCAAAGCATTACGTACTTTCATAACGACTTTGTGTTGTAAGTTGATATCAATCCTGCGGGATTGACGGCACGGTTGGCGCAGTGGCTGAGCGATTGGCTGCTGCGTTGCGTGTCACGAGTTCCATTTCCGCACGGAACAAATATTTGTATGGCCTATGGTAGTTGTTCCGGGTCTGGATTTTACCTGATTATGAATGTTTGTCGCACTCACAATACAGGAGACATTCCTAGGTGGAAGAACGTTTATATTTTTTTTTTATGTCATTCCTTCTGGATTGAGTTACTTATAGCCACGGAGTTTACAATTTAACCTGATGATGGCAATAGGCTTGCCTCCTTTAACATGGGACTTAAACATAACTGGCGAAATGTGGGTGTACTATTAGGTGCACCTCTGCCTAACACTTGGGTGTTTACAGGCGTGATGTTTATGTTTTATGTGTAGGTAGTCACTTTGTGAAGTTCCTCTGAAGTCTATTACTACCATACCTATTTATGTTACCAAATAGCGTTACTTTGAATTCACAGAAACGCTGTTTACCTGCAAAAATGGAATTTCTCGGAAAACTTGAATCCAAGCCTTTTCCCGTGGGGGTAGGCGGAAACCACAGAACGCCACCTGCTACGATCCTTACATACTCCTTTTGCCGCGTCCACGTTCATACATCTGGTCACACACGCACGCAGGTTGCTAGTACTACGGACCTGACCTTATTTTGACGTCAGTGTATGTCCTTCTAGGGCGTCCCCTCCCGGCGTTCTCTCACATCTAACTAGTTACCTTTTGTTAGTCGCCTTTCACTCATCCGCTCCACATAACCTAACCATCTAAGCATACTGTTTCCAATTTTTTCAATGGTATATCATTCCTTACATAAGGCAAGAAATTAAGATAGCTAGAAGGCTTCATGTTTATTTAAGAATTAAATACTTTAACCTGTTTTCACGTGACGTTTTCTTTAGGCATTCATTTAGGTGCCGTGTGCTGTTGGTGAAAACCGAGATTGTACTCACAGACAAGCAGCTTTTACAGATAAGCAAGTCAACAAGGTAAGTAGCACCGAAGGTAAATCAGGGTACCACTAGAATCCTCCGACATTTGCAAAAACTTCTTTGTAAAGAAGAATAAGTTTCTTTTATCTACAGAACCTTTAATTTCAACAGCGGTCTCATTTTTTCCTCGTCCATTCTCGCGGCGCGGCTGAGACGTGTCCATTGTTGGTTTTCTTGTTATCTTCGAGTTATAACGCTTTTATTGCCGCGCAATCTCCCAGCAACTCTTCATTGCTCGCTGCAACTGTTCGCTGGTGTATTTTTATGAACACCGCTGTTAAGTTGTAAAGTTTCTCAAAGTGAGGATGAACTGGTTTTTGTTTTGGTTGTGAATGTAAAGAATTAATTAGATTACAAAAGTGTCAATTCAAAGTTTTGAATCGGATTTTTTTTATTACAACTGCATAATATGTTAAGCGCTTATCAATTAACAGGTCATTAAGACTATGTTCAGTTATTGGTTCTTTATAAAAGACTAGTCGGTCGGCGCGTGAACAATTCAAAAGTATCTATAAATTGTTTAATTGAAATAAAAACTATTAAATAACCTAAAATAACTATTAAATT
Source organism: Noctua comes (assembly GCA_963082995.1). Lineage (NCBI taxonomy): Eukaryota > Metazoa > Arthropoda > Insecta > Lepidoptera > Noctuidae > Noctua > Noctua comes. The sequence continues at coordinate 974,986 of OY720268.1, forward strand.
AACAAACTATAAAAGGGCATAAAAAACTGCCAGCTGCTGTCAGCTGGTAATGTGCCCAAGAGACTGGCGGCGTTGCCACGTTGTATGGCAACTCTTAGCCTCTGGCCAAAGTAAAAGCCAGCCCTTGGGTCACGGGAAACATCAACTAGGCGTTTCGAAATTTCCTTAAATAGGTGTTTTCGATTTTTAATCTTCTAACCCTCAGACTTCCATAAAAAAAACGAAAAACTGAATTTCATCTTACCTCCACCGTGCCTTCAACCGAAATCTTTTATTACTACTACTTACTATAAACAGCCACTAGCGCCTTATAGCCCTGGAGCACACTACACCCTTCCCTACACTTAAGAGCGCTCATCCTACCCACTTCTAAATACATTTCGCCTTGTATAAAATGTTCCCTGGCGTACTAACTTCCCGAGTTTCTTACCTGTTTCTTAAGGCAAATATTTTTCTTTCATTTCTTGTTGGTGTGCAATGTTGCGGTATGGAGGAGAAATTTTTATTTACAAGTTTGACTTTTTACGGTCTTCGTTTAGAAATATGTTGTGGCTGGCAAAGGGATTCGTTTCTAAAGCATGAAAAGTTTCTTAATTAGATAAATTTTATGTCCTTTTCATCTGAAGGAAAACATCGTGAGGCAACATGGAATTGAGATTTATTTAAATCTAGCTTTTGCCCGCGACCTCATTAACCTGGATCCTGCAGGATCCAAGTTTAAAAGTAGCCTGTCATTCGACAGGCTATTTCCTAAAATATAACGATCGACATAGTGGTAAAGGAAAACAATGACAGTAGAAGATACTTATTTTCATCTGCCTAGCCTTTTCCCAACTATGTTAGGGTTGATTTCCAGTCTAACCGGAGACAGCTGAATACCAGTATTTTACATGGAGCGACTACCTATCTGACCTCTACAACCCAGTTAGTACTAGGTAATACGATACCCCTTGATAAGACTGGTTGTCAGAATTTTTGGGCCACTGACAAATATCTACAAATGACAGCCGGGACCAACGCCTTAACGTGCTTTCCGAGGCAAGGAGGAAACTCGGCATGTAATGGGTGGTCTGTGGATGGATATCCACAGACCAACCTAGGTAAGCCTAACCTAAATATCGATCCGAGCGGCTGTTATTATTTAGCCACGAACTCCTCAAGGTAGAAAACACTTATTAATGATTGTTTAAAATCACTTTTTTGTTAGTAAAAATCATAGCAGTGACTGTGAGCCAGAACGGTAACTAATAAAAACAATCAACGGTCATCAACCAAATACTCTGCATTGTCATTACTTCTGTGATGCAATATCATAATCATAACGAGCCTATAGCAGTCCACTGCTATACATAGGTGTCTGCAATCTTAAGGCCATTTACCCATTCGCCACTCTCATCCAGCTGCCACAAGCGAAGTTATGGACAAAAATCCCGAATGAAGTTTGCAAAAGTACACAATTTCTCTCTTCAAAAACATATCATCCTGGTACCGATGATATACAATGCAGGTGTCGATAGATTAACTGGCAGGCATCTCTTTGACGCGGCGTCGAAACGTCTCATGCGAAGTGGTTACAAGAGTGAATGACAGACGATTAAGGATCGTGAGAGGGAACACTAACAGAGGTGCATTGACAAACTTTTAACTTTGTATTTCTTTCTCTTTTGAGGTATTACGTGGGGTGAACTATACGCTTCTGCCCTAACCCTTTCAGGAAGACACTCGTTTGTTTCTATTCGGCTTCATGCCACTTTATAAATGTATGAATCCATGTATGAATCATTGTATAGATTACAGGCAGTTGCCTGTAATCTGTACAATGATAGAATCATCCCATAAAATCCAACATTCGATAAAACTAAAAAACCCCAAAATAAAACTAAATCACCGCTATTTCCGCTCACACCTTAAATCCGATTGTGTCGCAAACCGGGTGTTAAACTAGTTACAAAGAAGTTGTCGAGAAAATAACTACGTTTTAAATGACAGGTCTCCGGTTGAGCGCAAACTCGTTCCATTGCGGGTCTTATTATAACTTACAGAGGTTTTACTGTTCCCTGCTCTTCATTTTACTTACTTTTTTCTACATTGTTGGTCTAGTGGTGTGCTATCCTGGGTTAAACTTGACTTGGGGAAAGTGTTATTGAGTTTTTCATTAGGAATTTCTCAGTAATACAGCTTAGTGTTTGGAGTAAGAAGGCTTGCTGGCGAAATGTTGATATAACAAACACACTGGCTACCCTTGGAATGTTGATAAATCGTGTTAAGTAATATGTTCACTAAGAAATTTAACTGTAAACCGACATTGTACTTTGCAGTGCCCTAACACTGCTCATGTACCAAAACCGACACTTACCATTAATTGATAAATGTGTGATGAGTATGAGAGCAGATTAATGATCTAATTTTAAGTACCTAGAATTATTTAAATGACGGTCTGACACACCTAACTCTCTCCAGACTACATACTGGCTAGGTGACATGTACATAAGCCTGATTTAAGAGGTTAAATAGTACTATTTTATTGTATCCTATTTTTAAACGTCCCGGCACCGCGGCCAGCCCAATCGACAGTCATGTATGGCACACTGGAGGCTTACTCACGACCCCGCCCGGAGCTCGCCCCGATCCATATTCGCGCCTTGCCCGGTTGGCAGTGGCTAGACCTGCCTCATAGTCAATTTTGTCAATCTATGAGAGCTTGTTCTCGAGGTAGGAAGTACGCAAGGCGCATGCAAAAAAAAATCACATCTCTTACCGGGACGATACCGGGTAAGTGTACATTGCACAAGGCTAACCCGATGCCGGGTAAAAACCGGTCGTGAACGCGCCCCTACAGTTATAATAGCATTGTTTAATTTCCCAGAGATCTCGCTGAAAATATTTCAAGCTGAATGCAAATTCCAGCTTTCCTTATTATAACTTACGACGTTTTTACAGTACATAATCTGTGTAAGTCTTCGTTACGAGACTTGCGACTTTGTTCCCTGTAATATATTTTTGTGTCGGGAACTGAGAACATTATGTTTTTGTTAGCTGTGACGTATGGGGTTATGATGTTTGTTTGTTTTGCTGTAACAGTTTTAGGGCGTTGTGAAACCTGTCTAAAATAGCTTAAAGTCGTAAGCTATAAATATAACTGTATACGACCCAGAAAATATGACTAGGATAGACGGAATATGGAAGACAGAGGATAGGGTACTGTGATGCAGCTTGGGATAGGCCTATATCCAGCAGTAGACTGTTATACGCTGAATTGATTGAGATGACTGCCTCGTTAGTCTAGTGTTCGCAAGCACAACTGCTGAGCATTCTGGGTTTTTCCATCAGGAATTTCTCAGTAGCAGCCACGGAGTCGGGATTTGTGCACGGTTAATGGCAATAGGCTCGCTCCTCATTACGTGGAACTGGCTCATGTAATAATGTTTCTGAAATTTGAATTCGCCGCTGACTTAACTGCTGAATGATGTTCAAGTTCAAGAATTAAAAAAAGCCCCCTTTAATTTTTAATTTATTTTTATTTATATTATAGCGACAGAAGAAAAATTAAAAAAAAATTTAACTGTCTACCTATTATGAGTCAAGAGATACATCTCGCTGACAGACAGAGGGACGGACAGCGGGGGCTTAGTAATAGGGTCTCGTTGGTTACCCTTCGGGTACGGAACTCTGTAAAGCCACAATTTAAACCTTCTGTTTTCCCTTTCCATTCACTTCAAATTTAACGAAAATGTCTTTGTTCAAAGATGAACCCTTCAAGATACAGTAACATAATTTTCTTTAAAGCATCATTTAGCCATTGATCTGCTCCTGACATAACTAATAACATCTACTACAGATTAAACGTCAGTCTGTCAAAGTCAACGCGGAATCTTCAATTAAATGGCGGAGAAATAATGGAAAGCCTCATCTGCTTTTAACATGACTGTATAATAAGATCGGATTTTGTCTCTGGGAATTCTTTTTGAGGTCATTGTTTCAAATTCTTGTGAAGCTATAAGAGTAACTGACATTCTATTAAGCAGTGGGTTATTTATACCAGCCAAGAGGATATTACGAATAGGATTTTCGAACATCAAGTCAAGCTAAACAATACATACAATAGGGATTTCGAATATTAAATAAAAACTGATTTGTTTCATGCGTTGTTGTTGTTGTGAGATTCTTATCCGTCAGTAGCAACAAAGCTACATGTATGTTGGAGAGGGGCGTGATGAGATAAAGAGTTTTTTCTTAATTTTTTCGTTTATTTGGCTCGTAAACTCAAAAAAAAAATTTTCTTTCTAATGTCGTCGCTACTTTTAACACTCATTCGCACACTGTCTCACGTCATTCATTCTCTCGGCTTATGTTCCAATCTACCAATGAATTAGATGTTTCATTTCACGGTAAACTTTAATTAAAATAACTTGTATTTCCACGAAAAATGATCCCACATGTATTTAGCGTCCATCAAAACTGTGTGGTCATACTTAAACCACACTGACCATCAAACGGAACAACTGTCTCCATTGGATCAACATCATAATCGCGAAACAATATTCACCTGTCCCTTACACATGAATAAACCACCCTTAAATATGACCACGCATTTCTGGAACAACCTGTATAAGCTGGCCTCTTATTGTATTGAAACTTCTTACTAAAGTCAGGACAGCTCAAGGACAAAGTGTTACTATCACCTGGACTGAATCTACTTTTAGTCCAGTTCTAAAAAATAATTATCTTTTCTTTATCCAAAATCACGATCCATTCTGTTACCTCATTTGGCGTAAGTTTTGGACATCTTCGACCCAAAGGGAAGGGTCAGAAGGCCGGCTCTATGTTACAAGCGTAAACAGGCGCACATATAATATGTACAAAATTCACATACCGCACTTTGACTTACCAAGTACGGTAGGTGTCATACGAATATCTCTATTACTCTTTTTTTAATACTAAATAGGATTGCATTTGGCCGCAACTCGCCTGATGAGAAGCGATGATGCGGTGATTGCGATGATTGCATGCCAGTATGAATAATAATATTATTAATACTGGCATGCAATCCATATTCATATTTGCCTGTCAAAATAAAATTTATTCGTGTAACAGTTCGGTTCAAATCACGTGTTCAGGTTCAGTTTAGATTCAGATTTTACACATGGAAACGCGTCTACCTACAGCGAGTGCAGGCACACTCGCTAGACTGAAAGTCCGTTTGATAGACTACGCACACTGGTTGCATTCCTTTCTGCCAATCTGATCTCGATGGAATGGTGCACTTTTGGATGATAGGGTCGCATTTCGTGTGATTTCTACTGAAATAGTTGGCGCTGCCGTATGTATGTTGAGCAGTGAGTGATCCAGTGTCGCGACTTTCAAGCAGGCAATTTATTTTGATTAATTATTGCAAGACCAATACTCCTTAAACGGCAAAGGAAATCAAGAATTCACAGACATGGTGACACTCGCAGGACCCGCGTGGTTGATTATAGCCCACGACCTCTCACACATAGAAGGCCTTTATTCCCAGTAGGTACTGGAAACATAATAAGCTGACTAAGCTAAGTTAATGCCTCACATAGAGAGAAGGCTTGTGTCCCAGCAGTGGGAACGTTAAATGCTGATGTATGTGTGTGATGTGTGTATAGGTGCGTACTTTTTCGCTTGTTGCATGAAACTGATCTTCTGTGTTAACTATTCTGTGTCTCCGATCAATTATTGACATTCGCGTCATTGAGATAGCGGCTGTCAGGGAGTATGACTATGACAGCCAGATAGATGTAGCTGTTAATTAATTCCCGAGCTAGCCCGAGCATGTGTTGCTTGAGATTGACTGCTACCGGTAAGACGATGGGCTGCACGGATTATTGGCGTTTGATCTTAGTGGCAGTACAAAATCAGTGTACACTCACGCTTTCTTCTTAGGAGGACGTAGGCTGAAACTTTATAACATAACGCCACCCGCTACGATTTTCGCACACTGTTTCTGATCAGAAGGTAATTTTCCAGTAATTAAAAACAAGTTAAAATGTAGACAATCTCATCTTAGCGATACAATCAATGTCAAAAATTTATATATTTTTACATAAATTGAGATTATGGGAATGCTTCCGTTCTAAAAAATAAATACATGAATTGCCTCGCTAAAAGTACAGATAATTGTTAGTTAGGGTTTGGGCTAAAACGCTACCTCGAAAATAAATCGTAGCTCGACTGATCTACTAAGCGAGCGAAAGTGATGCAATTACATTTGAAACGCAAAAGAAGAGATGGCTATAATGTGCGTGAGCTCGGAATAAAACGATGAATGTGCCGAAACGAATTAACTCCTTTTTTATTAACGAAATAAATGAATTTAATTTGAACTACTTTGAGTAAACTTTGATAAGATAATTCTCTATGTTTAAAGTAAATTCCATTGAATAATTCTTAGGCGTTACGACGTGATGTCGAAAAAAGTCAAAAAATGGATATAACTTTCGAATTTTTTTGTCTCAAGAAATATTCATTGAATCGTGTATTCCTTTTACACGATACTAGACCAATGAGTCAAAAAACTATTTCACATACTTAAACGTAGTGTTTAAGTATGTGAAATAGTTTTTTAGGAATTTCTCCTGTCTCGTGGGTGCCTTTACAAACATGTAAGCTCACATACACAAACAGCCAGACCCGAAACAACTACCTGCTGTAGGCCATACAAAAATATGTTCCGTGTGGGAATCGTACCCGCGACACGCAGCGCAGGAGCCAATCGATCAGCTACTGTGCCAACCGTGCCGACACCTTCTTACCTATTAATAAACGACGTATAGCCTGTTGAAGAAATAACAACACATTCGTGTAAACGTTTGTGGTCGTAACGTTCGTGTACAAATAATTTACGTTTTACCTGGTCTCGATCATCTCTGTTTCTATGTTGAAACTATACGTACCTAGGTATCGAAACCATCTTTAATAAATAAAAGCTGAGTTGCCCTATTCTTAATGTTTCTTTGACATAATCTCCAGATGATCACCAAAATTACCTATGCCATTTTGAAATAATATAAAAGAAAAATTCAGTATAGTTGATGAAACTGCTCAATCAAAAATATTTTAATGAATCATGTCTATAAAACCTATAAAACCTTTTACTCAATTTCAATTTGTAAGTAGAGGATTAATTTTTGAGTGTTTGATGAAGTTGTTGACTAACTGATTTATTTTAAATGCAAATAATTAAAGTTTGTTTTAAATGTTATCTTTTTGATTGATTTTTCATCTCTTTCATTTAGAAGATGAATAAGGTAAATTATTACTTTTTAATTAATTAAATTGTACGTGGACGAGGCAAAAGAGTATGAGGATCGTAGCGGGTGGCATTCTGTGGTTTTTGCCTACAACCATTGGAAAACTTTTTTTTTTTTTTTTTTTTTTTCTTTTGAACTTTTGCACTTTTGTAACATCTTTTTTACAATATGGAATGCAAAATAAATGAATATGAATATGAAAAAGGCGTGAGTTTATGTACGTATAACAATTAAATTGCCTCGTAGGTCTAGCGGTCGCAGCGCTACTGCTGAGCTTGACAGATCGTGGGTTCGATTCCCGGATCGGGAAGATTGTTATTGGGTATTTCCGTTAGGAAATTTTCAGAAGCGGCCCGGAATCTGGATTTTTACCAGGTTGACGGTAATATACTTGACCTCTATTACACGGGGTTTAAACATAACTGGCGAAGTGTGGGTGTACTAAATGCCACTTTTGCGTGGAAAACAGGCGTGATGATATGTTATGTTAATTTCGTCAGTTAGTTCAGTTTACACAGTATCCGTATCTCTATTAACTATTAATTACAATTAGTATGCTTGCTGCTTACATATTTAATTGACAGAAGCAAGTACTATCCCTACATGTATGTATACATGTTAATTTGATTTAATCTAAATATAAACCTCATTATAGCATTCATTCTTCACAACTTGAATTAAATACTATAAAATTAACGAAACCAAAAAATCGCAAAATATACAAATACTTCCATCCCATTAATATACCTCCCTACCTATACAAAATGCCTCCCAGTCAATTTACCTCGCTTGCTTCGGGGCTCCACAACAAACTGCATGTCTGTGGCCAGTGACAGCCACTTAGCAAGCCGCCGCCTGCTGGATAATCTCCGATAGCTAAGTAATACGTGACAACCGTAATGCTCTCACCTTTATATGACTTCCTGGTACATTTTGCTGCTGAATTCTTTATTTTCTATACGATTTATTCTGAGTTTTATTTTTTCCTGGAAGCAGTAAGGAAGAATTATTAACGCTATTCCCAATAGTTTAGGACCTAGATAATATTTGCATTACTATCTTCATTAACATGTCAACCAAAATACATTCACAGGTAAACGTTGAACCCAACTGAATTAAATAAAGAGGTAGAATACCTTTTTGCAAAAACTATAAGCGATTTCTTTGTTTTTTTTTTTTTTTTTTTGGAAATCGGTTATTGTGTTTGTAAAAAGTTTTTTTATTTCACCCTTTTTAGTTGTGGTATCTCACACAAATCCTTATCAAATATCAATTTTACATTGGAACTAGAAGTTAGCACATCATCCAAATAGACGAAGAAGAAAGAATGCATATAATTATAAGATGTCAATAAATTAACCCTAAACCTCTTAGCTGGTAACTCGGACCATGAAACTGAACAACTTTCATTATGGGACCAACTCTGGAATCGCGAAAAAAAAATCCGCTGTTTCATACATTTCGGGTCAGTCATTGCACTTTTGTCCTCTATATAAGGTGTTAATAAATTAACCCCTTATATAGAGGATAACTCATAAAGTGCCGAAGTAAAGTTATAAAAAAAACAATTAAATCGAAACAGAAATAGAACACATTATATAAAAACAAAAGATGCTGGTGGAATACATGACCTACTGCTTTTTAGAAGTCGGTTAAAAAGTTAATTCAATGTGTTTGAAACGAGTATGTATAATGTATCTAATATTGTAGTTTTGTTTCAGGTATTCATTTTGAAACATTCTACAACAGTCTACAAATTAGATTTTTGCAAGCCATTATGATTTCTTAATTTTGTATATAAGATTTTAAACTAAACATAACAACAACAACAACAACAACATGGTAAATATCCCGTTAGTATTAATAGAAATGTTAATTTTGTATGTTTGTCAACAAGATCAAGTCTCCAAGAATTTGGGTGCCTAACGAAAAATTCAAGTACAAAATAACGACGTATGATCTAACACACAACTGAAAATCTCAATTTAAACAAAGCAACGTTTACGATATTATACCTTCAGCGGTTAGGAATTCATTTGGCCAAGTTCTTAGCATAAAATTATTCAATGTTTCCGTGCGAAATGCCCCCGCATCCTGTCCTGCAGTGAAATGTATGCAAACGTGGAGTATTATGTGCAGGATGCGACTCGCCAACTGTATGACTGTGTGATTTTTACAGCTTTCCTCTTTTATGAAAGAAATCGGAATTTTATAAAGTCTCCTCCATAAAGGTTCCATTTAAAAAAAATAATTTTAACAGAAAGATAATTTTGTATGGTTGTAATGGGGATGGCAACTATGAAACTATTGGCTTTAGCATAGCTGTTTCCAAACATCGTCATTGGTTGAAAATCTGGTATTGTCATTTTATATTTCAAAATACGAGTAGCTTGACGTCATTGGTCAGATTGAGGACTAACTGTGATGGTGACACTAAGATTAGGTCTTAACAGTCTTCCCCATTGTTTGGTTAAGATAGTGAAATAATGATTAATGATCATAATTTCACTATCTTGGCTGCCAAATCACCATAACGTCATTTACTGCCCTGCAGGGTCTGTAGAACCCCATAATCAAAGAAGATGATATGCAGAAGACCTACACACCATCGTTAAGGTAACAGTTAACAGTTGCACCGTCCATGGTACTAAATCGTATGATACTTTGCTTTTTATGAAAGATTGACAAAACCTTTCGGGAGCTTTTGTCAGAGCCCATACAACTTTTAGTTTGTACATCAACGTTTTCTCCACATTTCGCCAGTTATATTGAAGTCAAAAACCCATAAACGGTTTGCCTGATCTGGAAATCAAACCCAGTACCCCATTCTCAGTCACAGCGCTGGCGACCACACTACCGCCATTAGCAAAAAGGGTACAACTGCGTAAATAATGTTTAGGAAAACCAGCCCCACTAAACTAAAAACGTGAATACAGTAAAGATGATTTTGTATTACATTTTCTCAGATGCACCCTTCATCTTATGACGGTAGACTACACCAACGAGCCAGTCAGACCAACGAGGCAGGACAACTCTGCATAACCCGTAAAGGATGTAAAGGATTACAGACGTGATGTTATATTTTATGTTCATCATTCTTGCCGCTGACAGAATTTTACTGTGACTACGCCTTCTGTCTGTTGGACTTGAAAGCAAATATCCTACCTCAAAAACTGTAATTTCCTCAAAGAAACCACTTTAAAACTCTTCCCCCTCAACTATAATGCATCAGCACATTACCTGGGTAACTGTGTATTAATGTAGCACTTAGCACGATGCTGGGGGATAACTTGGTAATCACCGCCGAACAGAATACAGGGATTGCAAGCAGTTTAATATAAAGCGACTTGTTAGCTGTTTAGTATACTTGGGTTTCAATTTTACGAAGCTATGATCTGAGACTGTAGCACGAGTGCGCGGTATAAACGTTACGTAAATACGTTGATTTTTGAATTTTAGTTTAATAGTTTGCACAACCACAAACAATGTACTCCATAGATATGACTAAATTCTAAGAATTTATTTGTTTATTATAAATTCCTAAAAATTATGAGTTGCGAAGATATTGGGGGTCACAGTTCCAAATTTTTCACAAGTTTTTTTTTAAATACATGTTTTTAATGTCAGATTTTTACTTTAAACACCTCTATGAACCCCGTACTATTCAATCCATCCATCAGCGCAATGTTTTGAGTCCAGCCGTAAAACTTGATATTTCATCCCAAAAAAAAGTCGTCTCCCAGCAATAATTTTTGCGTAAAGTTACTTAGTTTGATCATAATGCTTAGTTGGCGGCTTCGTGAAGGGTCCGTTTACACCCTGTATGTGAATAAAGAATTTTTAATTTTAAAATCGACGTATTTACGTTACGTGTACACCGCGCGCTCGTGCTAGTGCCTCTGTTATAAAATAATCTGAAGGAAGTTTAGGAACAAACCCTGATCAATTCAAATGTATACTTCTTTCATTATGTGTGGTTTTATGGCCCATGGGGCTCTGACTTGGCTAATGTATACTAATATTGTATCTAAAGAGAAGAAGCTACACTATTGCCGAGTGAAACATAAGTGTTTTTCAGACAATTTTCACCACTTTATTACAATTGAAAATCACTGAAAATCGAAGTTGTAAAATTAAAGTTAATCATCAAACATTATTATGTATGAAAACTACGACGCACCTGGGCTGTCGCACGCTATAGCTGAGCTGGTCAGAAGACCTAACAGCTGCTTTATTGCTAACTTATTTACTAATATTAAGAAAAAACTTACCAAGTCACTAAAAATTGGGTCCAGTTGCCAATAATAACCATTTAAAACAAAAATATGTTTACTTTTTGTGAGATACTTTTATTTTGGAACTAATGGTCTGCTGGATACAATGACTTATAGAAATATAAGATATTTCCTTGTAATTTGTATGTGTTTTGTGCTACAATATCGCATTGGGTCTAACCTGTAAGGATATTTGTATGTTTGGAGTAAATAAATATAATTTATAATTTAATAATTATTTTTAAAATATTTTTTTGCAAAAATTCATTTTTGATTTGATTTCATTTATAAAACATATCATCATCATCAGCCTAGCCTTTTCCCAACTATATTGGGGTCAGCTTCCAGTCTAACCGGATGCAGCTGAATACCAGTATTTAACATGGAGCGACTGCCTATCTGACCTCCACAGCCCAGTTAGTACTGGGTAATACGATACCCTTTGGTAAGACTGGTTGTCAGACCTTTTTGGGCCACTGACTGCCTAACGACTGTCAAAGATCTACAAATGACAGCCGGGACCAACAGCTTAACGTGCTTTCCGAAGCACGGAGGAAACTCGGTATGTAATGGGCGGTCACATAAAAAACATAATTATAAAACATATATTATGTTTATTTTAAAACTATTAAAGTAAAATAAACGTTGCATAGGTACTTTATATCATACACATCTACTAAAATTTACAACTATTTTCTTCATAAAATCATGGCCCAAGTTGCGTTTCCATTCTCTGTATATCGCTAAGGTGAGTGTTGGGACGATATTCATGGCTTCTTAGCACGAGCCAGCGCGGCTTGCCAGCGTCTCTCGCTAGAGCGGACTTTGAATTATTTTCCGAACATGCATTCCTCACTGCATATATATGTATATACGAGTAAGTGTTTAGTATATGTTTGGTATGCGGGTTTTAGAGAGGAGATTGTTGTGATTTTTCAGTTTGATTTTTGCTGTAGTTGTATCTCCCATTGTGTGACTTTTTATGAAAAAGTCATTCAATGAATTTAGAGAGTTGTATTGATAATTTTAATGATTATAACTCTGTTAAGACATACGTTACGGTCGCAAATCCACATACAACCTGACACTGACATACAAATTGAAAAAAAATGAATTTCGCAGGCTACCTTGGCGCGTCTTCCTTAAGCAATATTAATATTTTGTATATTAATATTGTTCGTTGTATTTTGGCTCGTATAATGGCTGGAAATTGTTTCGACTACTAGCCAAAACACTCAGGTTAATGCATTGAGCTCAGTTAATCCCTAGCGGCTCACTAAGAGAAGTACTAATTAACGTGCGAATAACCAGATCCTGCGTCTCTAATAAATTAATTATTTAACTAAGTTTAACCCCGCACGTGCCTTGTTATTTCTAACTGAAATATTAATTGACTGCCGCGTTGGTTTAGTGGTCGCAAGCGCTACTGCTGAGCATGAGGTCCTTCTTTTGATTCCCAGATCGGGAAGTATTGGGTTTCCCAATCAGGAATTTTGTCAGTAGCAGCCACGGGGTCTGAATTTGTGCCCAGGAATGTGTGCTAAACGAGACCAGTAAAAACAAAACGTAAAAGGTGGATACTGGTTATTCACCAACATGATTATGAGTAACCATATAAAGTTTTCAGTAACCAAATGTGTGTGGATACCACCGTCATCATCATAACTCTACACTTCTATAGTAGTCCACAGCTGGACGTATGCCTATCATATCGCGCGCCGTTCATCAGGGTTCTTAGCTGCCAGCTGCCACAGAAAAGACGATTACTCAGCTGGTGCCACCGACAATGCGAAGATCGTCGTTCCTCTACACTGAGTCTTAGTCATACACGATACCTACACAACTACATTATCCGACCGCTTTCCTAAATACAGACAAGATTCATACAATAATTCAACTACCAAGGCACCGAACCCCCGGTCGTTCAATCGCCATATCCGTCAGACTCGCATCCTCCACGTCTCTGACAAAGTTATGGCTTGGCGCGAATTTCACTTGCAAATTCAGTTTTGGGCCGCGGGCTAGTCTAGCCGTGCTCAGTGTTACATCTAGACACAATATAGATAGGAACAGAAGGTTCACTACATGCAGTGACAGTAAACGCACGCACACATAGACATGCTTCACGTACAGCGAGTGCAAGAGCAATTGTAAGTCGACTGGCATTTCTTAGACATTGTCGTATATATTTTACAGCGAGTCTCAAAAAGGTGTGGTCATATAAGGGTGTGGAACAGACCACCGAACTGAACAACTTTCTATATGGGACCAAAATCGTACAAAACTTCAATATCTACTGGACCCAAATGTATGGGACAGCAGATTTTTTTCCAATCTCTATTATCTCGCTGATTATTATACCGAAATCAAGGTGCTCAGTTTTTAAGTGGCACTAAAAATAAGCATTCACAGATATTATTTCGGACCCGTTTGTTCCTATTTTCAACAAATACTGTAGGAAAAAAGTTTAAGTAGGTACGTTAACATCAATGTATGTGGGCGTGCACATTGTATGTAGTTGACCTTCTGCAGGTACGTACATATCTACCTAGTCTAGGTAGGAAGGTACAAAACTGGATTCGTGTGCGAAAAACGGTTTCATACAGTTTTGTTCGTCATTTTAAGGCTTTCCCTGGAATATAAGGCTTCGTTTTGCTTAAAATTTAAGGTGTGACAAGTTTCGAGATGAGAAGAGCAGAGATAAAAGTAACCGTGTGTGCCAAATTGGTCCTGGTGCTAGGACACGGAATACTGATTCTGTTTGTTGAAAACCAGGTTTTTGTGATATCATTTCAGCCAAAAGACGTCCACTGCTGGACATAGGCCTCCCCCAAGTGTCGCCACATTGACCGGTCCCGTGCGTCTCGCATCCAGCGGATCCCTGCAACCTTCACCAGGTCATCGGTCCACCTAGTGGGAGACCTTCCAACGCAACGTCTTCCGGTTCGCGGTCGCCACTCCAGAACTTTTCGACCCCATTTTGTGATAAATTAAATCAAAATCATTATCTATTTTCAGGTAAAACAAAAAGGAAGCTGGTCTTATTAATTAGTTAATCTTACTTGAATTAACCATCTACTTTCACCAACAGGTACACCGTTATGATCCCGTTGAACAATTGCAGCTATGTATGATCGCCGTAACTTAACCAACAATATTTAGTTCTTCCTTTACGTTAAAATTAAAGAACAGAATAACAAAGGAGACTGAAAATTTACAAACTCAGTTAAACAAACACGTAAATCAAACCAACTCACGAAGAAAATTCAATGAAATAATTATAAAATTCATCCTTTATTAAAATTCCTATTTTCGATTCATTATACGAACTGATTTTTTTTAAATTTATTTAGGAGTAATTTGGACAACAAAACTTAAATATTTGAGCTTTACTGCTAAAGCAAAAGCGACGGTGAAACAAACGTAAAAATCAGTAACACCCGTATCTATAAATAAGTCAAAGTGATAACTTGAGTAAAAGTAATAACTTAAGATACGATTTTTATTCTATAGTTTAGTAATTGGTTGAAGTTAGAACTGTCAAAAATCAGAATTCTTATCTTTGCTTTCTTTGACGGTTCTTACTTCGTTCAAATTCTTATCTATTGCATAGATAATTACCTTAAATCAGGTAATTATTTAACTTGGCAATAGATATAAGGGTTAGTGTGTTAGAAAACATCAAGTAAAGTAAAGGAGGATTCTAGAAAAGAGAAATGTTTTATTTAATAAAAAACAATTATTTTGAAGCATTTCAGTAGTCAAAGCGTCAATACAGGCAGGCAACAGGCGATAGTAGGAAATATTGAAATTCATGATGGCGGCGTAACGAAAAGTTTCGATCCGAAGAGCTTATTGGATGAGGATACAATATAAAGCAAAGAGATATCTTTAGAAGGCTCACTGAAGTAAACTGAAGTGGGTGGTAGCAAATGATTGGATTGCAAAACAGTCTTTAACGTTCCTGCCTTTCTATGAGAGAAAGTGTTATACAAGGTGTAAACAGACCCACCCTTCACGAAGCCGACAACCACGCATTCTGTACATCAAACTAAGAAACTCTACGCAGAAATGATTGCTGGGAATCGATATTCTTTTTGGGGTGAAAAATCACGTTTTACGGTAGGACACAATGTAACGCACTCAAAACACTGTGTTGATGGAAGCATTGAATAGTAAGAGGGTCGTGGAGATATTTAAACTTAAAATATAGCATTGAAAATGAAACTTTTCGGCTTTGTTAAGGTTATTTTTACACCCGTTATAATCATCAACCACGCTAGTTCAGTGCGAATTTAGATGTAACATGTCTTCGAAGTTTTGCTTCTATACAGGGTGGTTTTTTAAACGTGGGCAATACTTTAGGGGCGTGTAGTACTCATGAAAATAAGCAACTTTTACTATGGGACCGACCATGAAATCGTGAAAAAAATATCAGTTGCTCCACGCATTATTGAACGCGTAACTCGAAAAAATTAAGGCAACAGTAGATTTTTTAAATCATTATTTATTTATTTATTTATTATATTTAGTACAGCATTAGCCATTTAAACTAAATTAAGTAATCCTTTTACTCGGTCTTCTCACAGAACCACAAACATTCTAACACTAGCTTTTGCCCGCGGCTTCGCCCGCGTGGATGTCGTAAATATCCGATTACTTACCTTCACCCCCCTTTTTAACCCTTCGGGGAAGAATTACCAAAAACGCCGAGACACGTATAAATAAATTTTCAATCTTCAGCCTAAACACAAAATTTGAAGATCCTAACTTCAAAACTGACAGACTTTCATACAAACTTCCATCCCCTATTTTACCCCTTTAGGGGTGGAATTCCCACGATCAGCTGTGAGACGTAATTCCCTCTTAGTGTAGGTTTCGGACTCGCGAGATAATGTATGCCGTTCGCGGTCAGCTGTGAGTCGCAATTCTCGTTGTGAAGCAGTTTCAGCTTCTCGGGATAACACATGTTGTTCTCGGTCAATGGTATGCCTTAGCTCTCGTTGAGAAGAGCTTTGAGACGCCCGTGATGCAGCTCGTCTCACTCTGTCAGCTGCTAATCGCATCTCTCTCTCGGGAGAGCTTTCATTGGCTCGAGAAGTTGAGGCACTAACTCTCATAGAGTTTAACCGATGTGCTCTTTCCTCTGCCGATTCTGGAGAACGTCTATTTCTCATTCTCTTAGCTTCTCTCGAATTTCGAGATAAAGATAATCGTTTTTAGGTGTCGTTTTTTAGGTGCAGGCAAATAAAAATAAAGCTAAAACGTAAATGAAAATAAAACTAATAGGTATAAAAAAGTGAACGTAAATTAGCCAAAACTTACCTATCAGTATCTAAAAATCTATGCGTACCTACTACTACTTCACCTAAAAAGGAATAAAATGTAAACTATTAATAATTGTACTATTTTATAAAATAACAACAAAAGGAATCTAAAAATAAATTATCAAAGTCGCGCTGATAAGCACGGTTTGTTAATATCAATTAAGTATTGTCTGTCAATAAGGTCGAACGCTCTGAACGTCTATTCGCATCAACAGGCAAAAATTGTATGAAGCTCGCTTTTTTTTTTTTTCGATAGGGCATTCTCGCAGTCATCATAGAAGATGGTACTGCTCAACCGGCCTATCCTGTGGTTGCCTTGAGTGTAAGGCCTCCAGCCAGGGTGAAGCTCGCGCTCGGACGCCTCGCCTTTTTATACCTTCGGCCGCGAGACGCGTCGAGCGCGGCGACCGATTCTCGGACCTTATACAAAAATAATCCTTTTAGCATGATTCAGTATTCACGCGCGATGGCTGTTTCTATACCTTTGGTGTTTCTATACCGATTTCTATGATTCTTTTTTATGGAATAGTTAATAATGTTAACTTTTTTAATTAGGGATGACTGAGAGTGTTATAAACGTAAGAGTAGACAAATATAATCAGAAAGCTTCGAACTGCTAAGCTATCGGGAGTTACACGTGATATTGTGAGTCAACCATAAAAGATAGACATATGCTGTCGTGGGATATTTTTTATATAATTTTAAGGAAAACATTTCCGTCATACATGATTTCTGTGTAGCTTTAACCATTACGGTTGCACACGCGACGGAAGCTTAAAAAATGGAGTAACTTCTCCCGTTTTCCCAACATTTCCCTTCACTGCTCTGCTCCTATTGATTATAGCGTGATGAAAAGTATACTATAACCAACTCAGGAGTATGAAAAATAATTGTACCAAGTTTCGTTAAAATCCGTCGAGTAGTTTTTGTTTCTATAACGGTTATACAGACAGACAGACAGACAGACAGACAGACAGACAGACAGACAGACAGACAAAAATTTTACTGATTGCATTTTTGGCATCAGTATCGATCCTTAATCACCCCCTGATAGTTATTTTGGAAATATATTTCATGTACAGAATTGACCTCTCTACAGATTTATTATAAGTAGTATAGATATAGATTATCGTCTTCCATTCATCAGCAAACAAATCCAATCCAGGGTTGGTCTCCACGAGCGCGTTGAGCATCGTAAGCATACGCGGAATAGGAGAGGTGGATCGAGCTACAGTGCGACAAAATGGGACATTAAACAATTTATGCTTTCTAGAGCGATTATAATTATTCGGAACAAAGAATTGACACAGCTCCGCATGTAAATCCGAGGCGTCGTCGGTATGACCATGTATAATTTTATACGCTGTTATTATTTGGTCAACAGCACGCCTAACTTTAAGGGAATTAAAATTCAAACATCCTAAAATATACTTAGTAGGATACATATATGGATAATATCCAAACACATGTTTGTACAGGTATCTGAGAAAAGCTTTTTGCACTTTTTCCAGCATGAGTGTATAGGTAACCTCGTGAGGATTCCATACACAAGCGCTGGTTTCGAGCTTGCACCGAACTAAAGCGTTGAACAAGAGCCTGATAACTGCCTGGTTTTTAAAACCTTGACAGTTACGTAAAACAAAACCTAAGCGTCTGAAAGATTCTTTAGCCAAGCTTATAACGTGTGTATGAAAGGTCAGTTTGCTATCAAATAGTACACCGAGGTCTTTTACTGTCGATACTCTGGCTATAGACTCGCTGCTCACACTGTAGTCGTACTGTATAGGACTCCGCATGCGGCCAAAGCTCATAATTTGGCATTTAGAGATGTTAAATTCCATTTTGTTTGTGGCGGCCCATTCACTCAAGGCATCGATATCACGCTGGAGAGCTATACAGTCCGACACAGAGTTTACAGTTGCATATATTTTCAGGTCGTCGGCATAAAGTAGACATTTCGCTTGTTTTGTTATTTGTGGCAGATCGTTTACCATAATCAAGAAGAGCAAGGGACCTAGAATGGAACCCTGACTCACGCCTGATCGTGTATGATATGCATGTGAGTTGTATGAGCCAAGGCGAACAAATTGCTGACGATCCCGGAGATAGTTAGAAATCAGAAGAAGGAGACTGGGTGTAAATCCAATGGTACTTAACTTGCGTAACAGAATGTCGTTATTAATTCTATCAAAGGCCTTACGGAAATCGAAATGCAGTACATCCACTTGCTGTCCGCGGTCCATTTCAGAAGAAACAAAATCAACTAATGTTAGCAAATTGGTGTTAACTGATTTTTTGTTGCGAAAACCATGTTGTTCATTGCACATATACATATCGACTTGTCTTTGAATTTCCTTATATAAAATGTGTTCGAATACTTTAGCAGGGGCCGACAATATAGCAATAGGCCTGTAGTCTTCAACTGATGATTTCACCCCTGTCTTCGGTATAGGCGTAACCCTAGAGAGCTTCCATTGAGACGGATATTTTCCGGTGCTTAGTGACAAGTTAAATATATGACACTAAGCACCGGAAAATATCATATTTCATAGTTAGCCCCGTAATAAGAATTGCTCATATTTATGAGTACTTTACTCCCTTAAAGTATTGCCCACGTTTAACCAAACACCTTGTAGGTGGCTGTAGACTCTAGTCGAGACACTCCGAGGCAGGGCAAGCGTAAGAGTGTACAACCAAGCGAGGAACACCGA
Organism: Noctua comes; assembly: GCA_963082995.1. Taxonomy (NCBI): domain Eukaryota; kingdom Metazoa; phylum Arthropoda; class Insecta; order Lepidoptera; family Noctuidae; genus Noctua; species Noctua comes. Next base: position 994,575 of record OY720268.1, read on the forward strand.
GACTTGACGAATGCTACTATAAACTCTTGCACTCGCTCTGTCTCGACCCACCATCATAGTTCAAGTTCTAAAAATATTTAATTTCTGTAAGTGTATCATTTCAGTCTTCTTTTTTTGTGTTTATTTTCAGAGAAACTAAAACTAGAGCAAACAATCGTCATAAAGCAATCATGTGTGTGTAACAGAAAAAGAGATTAAAACTTTCAGATTTATTCAAACGTAATTTTCTTTGACTTTCTTTTCTAAGGGCGATTTCAATAATTTTTTGGACTTCAATACGAGGATCGAAAGAAAATAAAAACAACAACATATTGTTTTTCCTCATAAGGAACTTTGAAGCATTTATCTCTGTTGGATTGAACTTCTTATCAATTATTGTATTTAAAATTATTTGGGATTGTGTCGCTTTAAATTATAATATGTTTTGTATTTGTATATCTAAACAAATATGCAAGAACTTGATGATAACTAATAGAAAAGGTGGCTATTTCAATAACCGTCAAAAATGCTACGTCGAACTATTACTACCTTATATCAAACATTTTAAAACTTATCTTTACTTTTCCAGGTTCTTAGGTATAGAACCAGCTTTCATCCTAATAGTTAACGGTACTCGTGCTTAAATTATATATAGTTACTTTTTATAAAGAAGAAAGTTTAGGTAACGCTGCTAGCGTTGAAGTGGATGTTTACGAGTATATGAAACACTAGCTTATGCCCGCGGCTTCGCCCGCGTGGAGTTAGGGAATTGCCCACGGGATCTTACTTCTGGAATAATAAGTAATCTATGTATCTATCTATAATACATACATAGATTTACATGTACTTGCTTATAACTTGCAATTATTATTATAAAGTTATATCAATTAAATTAGATACGTGAAATATTGATACCTTGGTTTGAGATGGGACATCGGATTTACTGGATTTTATCTGAAAAGTATGTAAACAAATTTTCAAGTCAATCGACCCCGAGAGTAAAAAGTTTCACAGAAAATTCAACACATGGGGTGTTGAATTTTCTGTGAAACCTCACCCTCTAAGGGGTAGGAATTTCGAAAAACTGACACTAACTCTTCACAAAGAATACACCCTCCAATTTTCATATCTCTGGGACCCGCGGTTTGGGCTGTGCGTTGGTATATCAGTCAGCCAGTCAGGACATGGAATTTTAAATTGGGGGATGATTTTGTGATACACGTATCTCATCATTTTAACTTTTTTCAAGTTTAACATTTTCAAGTCAATCGACCCCGAGAGAGTTTCACAGAAAATTCAACACCCCATTTCACCCTCTTAGGGGTGGAATTTCAAAAACCCTTTCTTAGTGGATACCTACTCTCCACAAAGAGTACATTCTCCAAATTTCATGTCTCTAGAACCAGCGGTTTGGGCTGTGCGTTGATATATCAGTCAGCCAGTCAGGACATTGAATTTTAAATTGGGGGATGATTTTGGAAAAAGTGTGATACACGTATCTCATCATTTTAACTGAAGTATAATTATGTAGACACAATTTCAAGTCATCGACTCAGAGAATAAAAAGTTTCATAGAAAATTCAACACCCCAATTCACCCTCTTAGGGGTGAAATTTCGAAAAAGCCTTTCTTAGTAGATACCTACTCTTCACAAAGAGTACACTGTCCAAATTTCATGTCTCTAGGACCAGTGGTTTGGGCTGTGCGTTGATATTTCAGTCAGCCAGTCAGGACATAAATTGAATTTTAAATTGGGGGATGATTTTGGAAAAACTGTGATACACATATCTCATCATTTTAACTGAAGTATATGTAGACACAATTTCAAGTCAATCGACTCAGAGAATAAAAAGTTTCATAGAAAATTCAACACCTCATTTCACCCTCTTAGGGGTGAAATTTCGAAAAAGCCTTTCTTAGTGGATACTTACTCTTCACAAAGAGTACACTGTCCAAATTTCATGTCTCTAGGACCACTGGTTTGGGCTGTGCGTTGATGTATCAGTCAGCCAGTCAGGACATTGAATTTTAAATTGGGGGATGATTTTGGAAAAAGTGTGATACACGTATCTCATCATTTTAACTGAAGTATATGTAGACACAATTTCAAGTCAATCGACTCAGAGAATAAAAAGTTTCATAGAAAATTCAACACCCCATTTCACCCTCTTAGGGGTGGAATTTCGAAAAACCCTTTCTTAGTGGATACCTACTCTTCACAAAGAGTACACTGTCCAAATTTCATGTCTCTAGGACCAGTGGTTTGGGCTGTGCGTTGATATATAAGTCAGTCAGTCAGTCAGTCAGTCAGTCAGTCAGTCAGTCAGGACTTTGAATTTTATATGTATAGATGAGATCCAACACAAAACACCAATTTTCCCCTATTTGAGCAATCCCTATACGAGAATCGCAAAAGAGCTCGCAAAATTCTAAACAAAGGCTTTCCGCAGCAGCCTAGCGGATAATTCACCGGGGTATGTCCGGGACTCCCCGAATTGATTCGTTGGGGGCCCTCCCCTTCCCTGTAAGCAGGTATTGGTCGGGAACTCGGGATTAAGCGCCACTATGCAAGGAGCGCTTAAATAATATCTACACTACCGCGTTAGTAAAGTGGGGCTAGTAAAGACAGCCTTTAATCTTGTGCTTACATGATAGGAGCAAAGGGGAGTTTGGAGGATTGTGAGTGATTAAAATGTTTTGCCTAGGTAGAAGAGCGGAGTTTAAATGGTTAGTTTGTTGGGAACTGAGCGATGAGAATTCTTGTCTTTGATTGATGTCATGACACGTTTTAGAGTGGGGTAACGTATTACTGATTAAGTTTCGGCCCCAAATATGCTGAAGTGGCCACTGAAGTCCCTTTCAGTGTCCGCAACCGATCCAGAATTGGTCCATGCCAGTTTGAATGGCCTATAAGTATTTGTATGGTCAGTGTTCGAAGCCGCATCCGCAATAATTCATCATTAAATTTTAATAGTTTAAATAGAAATAATAAAAATAACCACTATTTACAAAAGTGCCAAAAGAATCGGTAAAACTTTTCAACCTGTATGTTTTTTCTTCTTACTTAACAAGTTCAAGTCGTTAAATTAAACTAAAACCACAATTAGTACAAAAGAGTTGTCTGAATTCAACAGGAGGTACTCGGAAACTTCTTGTTGCAAAATGTATTTAATAAAAGAAGTAGACTGCGCCTAATTACTTCCTAGCCGGCGCCAATTAACTCCATATGCTTGCTATTATGCACTTACTTTGCAAATGTGAATACTTTACTAGAAGAGGGAAACTACTGAGGTATTTACACAAAAGGTTTCACGAGGTTATGTTTACTTTTGCTATGAACTCGGCGGAAGATTTTTTTGTCTTTTTGAATTGATGAGTACAAATGTTGTCATCGAAATGCCGGGATGGTTTTCAAGGGTTTTCTTTGATCCGGTTCGGTTTAAGCATTTGTTGGTTCGAAAATGAGGAAAATGTGGTGAGGAAGGTATTGAGTATGAATGTGGATGGACTGTGTAAAGAATGATATGGCAAGGAAGGAGGTGTCTGATAAGATGACGAGTAATAGAGAAGTATGGAAGAAGATGTGCTGCGCCGACCTCAAATGAATTGGGATAAGGGCAAGATAATGACGATGGTTCGAAAATGTTTACGCTAGCATGATGCAGTGTTCCGTTTGATCAAAAAAAAATCCCTCTGCTGTTTATTGTATTTATCGATCAATGCACGAGTAAAACACCCACGTGTCAATTTCAAATACTTTTTTTTTTTTAAATGATGAACTTTAGGTGATTTTTTTCATGAAAACAATTAAAATAAATTCTGAAAACGTAACTGTCCAAAATATTAATTTTATATAAATATAGTCTGATAAAGCATCTTTGGGCGCATTCAAATATCCACAAATATGCAAGGAGGTTGCACGCGATTACAGATTTTTTAATGCTTTTACGCGGGATTTTTTTTTGATCAAATGGAACACTGTGTGATGGGAGCAGCGAATTGTGCGAGGACTATTAGGTACACCTCTGCCTAACCCTTCGGGAATTACAGGAGTGATGTTATGTTAATGTCATTACGTAATTATTTATATTCTGAGACTTTTTCATTGAATAAAGTACCTTAAGTACTGCTAGGCTATAATGGGATTTGGTGGGTCACGTCAGCCACATGCACAATGACCGCTGGGTAAAAGTCTCCACATAATGGGTGCCAAGAGCTGGACAGCGCTGCCGAGGCTTGCCCAGACAGCCGGAAGGCACGAGGCACGGGAAAAGAGCTCATGGAAGTAATTGGGGGAGCCCCTTGCCCAGCAGTGGGACAGAAAAGGCTAACAAAAAAAAAACACTGTAAGTAACCAAAGTCTTACATCTCCGAACCACAATATAGTTTCGCTTTGTAAATTAAATAAGCAATTCCTACTTTCCACTCCACAAACTACATTCACAAGTACTAAAGTACGTAAATCACAGTAACATACTACGCAAACACAAACAGACGAACTTTAACTAACAATTTATTTTAATGTGGAGCGCCGGTGACATACAATAAAGCTAAAGCCGAGGTGCAGGTGTCAACAATGGTTTATTACGAATTAGCACAGGGCCGGACTGCGGGACTGTGGTTTTGGCTGCAATTTGTACGTGCTGGATTTTGGATAAGGTAATTGAATGGCTGGGATGTGAATCGCACAGGCATTGCACAAATGGGAGGAGTCCTACACTCAGCGCTAGGTGGCCATTTGAATTTGTGTTTCTATAATAAGAAAAATATCTCCTCTCTAAACTGCCACTCGTAACGGCACGATGAAGTCACATTAAAAAAAACTTTTAATCCTACAAAATCCTAATGCGTACCTCATAGGTGTCACCAAATATACGCAGAAACAGAATTTCCCATTCCACGTAACCTTTTTCAAAGTCTCTCGCCGCGAAGTCACAAGCGCTGCATACATAAGTTTCAACTGAAAGGTTTACACTCTTGCTACTCGTAATGGGGGAAACAAAGTACCAATTAGCTCCACCAGCGTGCAATGAACACTTTCAGAGTAGGTACAGTTTATTGTACATCAGTGGAAACATTTGCCCTACCTTAGACTCGAAATCATTGTTGGTATATTTGTGTGGATATCTTAACCTTGTTGTAAGTACTGATGCCAACTGCTGAGAGGCCCTGGTTTTGATTTTTCGATTAATTTGCCAATTTATGCCCTATTTGATTGGACTTGTACTGGAAAAATGTGGGTGTTCAATTATATTATATATTCGTACACGTCTGCCCTCTGAAGGGAGAAATTCTGGCGTGATATTTCTGCCTTTCGTCTGCTTCCAATAGTAGGCAATTTTTTTTTACCATCAGCTACCGAAAGATTGCACCTCTCACTACTCCTTATTACTATGTAAAGCGCCAGTTTAACACTCCACCCTTGATATTCTCAGCACTTTCATAAATGTGCATAAGGACCTATATATATCTTTGCCTATACCAATGCAAAGTAGCTCCTCAGGGAGACGAGATGACTTGCCGCAATCGTATTTAGTATACTTTGTGTTTTACAGGTCTGTATTTGGCTATATTGATTGAATTTGTCCTTTGGAAACTTAGCTACATGATAGTGTTTCCAAGGTCTATAAAAAGATATTCTGTGCTCTTGAGTCGAATGTTGTCAATACATTCAATAATCCGCGGAACACAGGTGGCCTGAGAGAGGAGTCTCTATGAGAGAGAGTCGGCCATAATCCATCACGCAGGCCCAGTGCGAGTTGGTGGCAGTCACTTGTGTTGATTTTTTTTTTGTTCGAAGTCTCGCTTGTTTCCTCACGATCTTGTGTGCTCACTTCACCGTTTGAAGAGCAGTGGTGATGAAACTTATTACCGTACCTTTCTAGATTCAAACCCACGTCGACCTGATGTAAGTTAGGGGTACTTAAACTGAGCCGCCAATGCTTTTCTGTAAATCCATCCAAGTCGAATTACTCAAGTCCTTGTAACTAACTTCAAACTAGAAACAATATTGGTCCTAGGAGCCGGCCTCGCCAATCCATCCCTGTCACTCGTCCACCGCTGATTCTAAAAGTCAATTACACGGGTTGGTAATAAAGGGCGTAGTTGTGACGTCAGCAAAGTTCTCAGTGAGCCTCCGATCGGCACGGACCCACTCTAATTGATTTCGGGCTACGTGGCCCAAACGTCTGGACTGGATGTTCCACAGTGACGTGGTTCATTTTGGTCTTGATTGCTCACCGAATTTGTGGTGTTTATAGTAGATTTTGTAGGAGAGGAATTGTTGACGGAAGGGATAAAGAACAGGCTATTAATTCCTGAATGGAACTGTTGTACTTCACTTACATAATGTTTAACGTTCTCGCTGTCGAAACGCAGTCTTGTACCAGTGAGCAGTCGCTGTGAAAAAGATTAGGCCGTAATACACACAGCTCGGACCAAGTGCGTGTTGGTTGATGTCATCGTATATTTGTTTCTGGAATATGGCGGATATGGCGGATGTTTTCGAGTACTGAGGGTAATGACGATAAAATAAATAAAATAATGTAAACAAGGTAACACTGGGTCACCGGTGCTCTCTACAGAACTTGACTCACAGAGAGTCCTGAGTATTATAAACGTTCAGCTTTGTAGCATCTCTGTTATTATTAATCTTTTTATAAAGCTCTTAGGGTCACATTAATGGCCAGACTCAGTAGGTACTAGACTAGCTACAATATTAAAATTTAGGCAAGTATTCGCCTATTTTTTACAGCTACAAAAATGTTCAAGCATCCCTAAGACATGAAACGTAAACCATAGTCATCAGAAAAAAGTTTAAAAAGGATCAATGCAGCTATGTTAATTACCAAAATAAAAGATGATGAAACATGACATGGCAGGCCATCTAAAACAGTTATAATGAACACTGAGGGGCAGCCGCGTTGTCCATAGAGGAACATTTCCGGGACACTGACTTACTGCAGTCGAGCTCTCCAAACTTTGCTTGTACGTTTGTTAACTAATAATTTTGAGTGTGTCCTAACGAATGTTGGCTAATTTTAAGTGCTGTTCTGTACCTTTGTGTTCTGTGGTTTCTGATTGTTAACATTGTTTGTGGAGGAAACTATGGATAGCAGAGCAAATAGTGTTTTTTTGTGAGTATGCCCAATGAGTTTGATTGCAAGGCAAGAAGAAAACATTTTTGTACGGTTTACGTACATTCCGTCAGGCTGCAAACGCAGCAACCTACTTTTCTCTTTGGTATTTAAAACAATGTTTAATATGATTTTGAGTTAGTTGACGAATTACATACTTACGCGAACACCGCGGATTAGCATCCAACCCACTTTTACTTTGTTGTGATCGGTACTCTAATAAACCTTTAGTGTTACCAAATCTGTGTGTGTTTACATCAACTCGCCTTACTCCAAGTACTGACTTACCACTTCTCACTTAAAGCTACAAGTGTAAGGTACCAACTACTACGGGACCTTCGGGCAGTTGACATTGGGAAAAAACAAGAACGCGTTCTTAGAGCGGATTATACAAAAGAAAGCATTTAAACGGGGTTCAAGAGCTGTTAGAGTAAATATTCCATATCAATTGTGACACTGAAACCTTTTGAATATCATAGCGTTCGGTTTCGTAGGTGATGTTCGCCATTATTCAGGTACAAAGCATATTTTCTTCGAAAGTTCGTGCAAATGATCCAGCCGAACGTGAATTACTTTAATATCTACATAAATGTAAATTTATCTTCAGTTACACCCATTTTCCGTAATAACGCACATTTTGACCCGAACCGGGCAACTAAAGCTGTCGTAATTAACGTAGACAACTAACCGTGTCCGATCGCCATGACGGACGTTTCCGTCGGCCAGAGATTATACGATGTTACCCCAAACTTCGGACGGACGGGCTTACCCAGCGCAGGCGTCGCGTAATTTTGAATAATGGACACAATTTCTCGTTCATTTAGAAAAATAAAACGGTTTTGTGAAAATTAGGGTGATAAGGAAAATTTTGATTCGGAATTGGCAGAAAAAATGATAAGAAGATTAGCGGTTGTGGAAACATCAAGTCTGGCGAATTAAATATAAAACTTTCACTGGTGAATATTTTATACGTAACATCACGCCTGTAATCCCCGATGGGTTAAGCAGAGGTGTACCTATTAGTACACCCACATTTCGCCAGTTAAGTTTAAGTCCCATGTAAAAGGGGGCGAGCCTATTGCCATAACCGGGAACAAATCCAGACTCCGTGGCTGCTACTTAGAAATTCCTGAAGGAAAAACCCAATATCACTGCTCGATCTGGGACCTCATGCTGAGCAGTCCCGTTTGCGACCACTAAACCAACGAGGTACTCATTTAAAAGTGAATATTTAATTTGATTTATAATTTTGACCGATGATTGATTAAAAATATTGATGATGGCAAATAGGTTCGTCTACTATTACGTGGGACATTACCATTGTACCAGTATTATTAATCATTAAAGTCGTGCGGTCTCACTGACCGATACGCAAAATGTCTTTGCATTATGTGCAAAAGATAAAGTAGATACACACACTCAGATTACGAAACTATGAATACTCAAACTACAACAACATACACAAACAAACAAACACAACAACACATACACACACACACACACACACACTACATTATTGCAAATAAACCAGTTACAAGCACTTTTGAATTGTTACAATATCGGTCTGTCAAAAAAAAGAAAAAACCTACAGTCTACACTCAACTGCAACCTTAGTGCAATGACAATAACCATGGCTTTTTCCTTGCTTCAAATTTGTGACTCAAGCTTCAATATTTCTACACCATGAAATCGCGCTGAAGCCTCAAGCACGTCTAATTACGTAACTGTCTTGTTAGCACAATTAATATCTCGTCCCGAAGCAGACGGCCGCGGTCACGTCTTAGGAACCGATTGCGTGTCGTCACTTTATTAGTAGAGGGAATTTGGTTTGAAGGCAGCCATGTTGTTTTTGGTGGAGTTTATGTACCCGTTGATGTATACTACAGATACTACTGTCCTAACTGTACTTCCACAGTTTTGTTTATAAGATATATATGTTTGCTAAACATATTTTTAACCATTTAAACTTCAGGGAAATCATAGAAACTTGAAGTTAGCTACTTCTCGCCTAGCCTTAAGAAGCCGTGAAAGAATTATAAATAATTATGTTTCAATTTGAATATTTTCGTGCAAAGCATTATTTAGGTGCAAAGGGGTTAAATACCGTGAAGATGTAAAGAATTAAAAGATGTAAATAAAAAAGGATTCTCATTTTATCTTTTGGATGATTTACATTTGCATTAGTCAAGTAGCAAGTTTAGTTCCAGTAGCGAATGATGGCCAAACGTAAGGACTAAAGGGACGTCAAGTGACTTAACTCGCTACTTGTGTATCGAAATAAAATTAGAAGTCGTGATCTTTTTCAAAGTTCAGACATAATGGACTGGGTTGTACAAACTGTTTTACTAACTAAATGAAAATACCACGATGACAATAGAGCACAGAGTTGCAGCAGTGCAAAGTTTTCGTAGAAAATTGTATGGCACTAGAACCAAAAATGTATTCCATCTATTGAAATGGAATCGTTTATAGTTTTACACTATTAGCAATAAATTAATGACAAAAATTTTAAAGAGTATGCTTAGATAGTTTGATCCTGTCGAGAGGATGAGTTAAATGCGACTATCAAAAGGCTGTACGCCCTAGAAGGACATAATTATGTATACAGGTCAGTGGTCTGGTCTGGTCATAATAATACGTAATTGGTGAGGTTCTTTAGAAAGTTTTGATGCGTAGTACTCGCGTGCGTGTATGACCAGATGTATGAAACGTGGACGAGGCGGAAGGAGTATGTAAGGATCGTAGCAGGTGGCGTTTTATTTATTTATTTATTAAAACTTTATGCACAAATTATATGACTGCACAACGGCGGACTTAATGCCATAGGCATTTTCTACCAGTCTACCTTAGGGTGATGCAGAGACAATAAACAGTAGGTGCAATAACAGAAAAAAGACTAGAAAATATTTTAATTTAAAACATATAGGAATATACAATACACAATATATGCGTTTTGTAGTTTCTGCCCACCCCCATGGGAAAAAGGCGTGAGTTTATGTATGTATTGTTGGCGTTTGTTAATTATTCCCAGAAAATCGATCCACAAACAACAAAACACTCAATCCAACTTCAACATTATCATACAAAATATATTTTCTCAAAATATTCAACCCTTTATTCGCCGACCAGGTATAACGAGTCTGGCAGGTGTGTCGAGATTGACGCAATATTTAATTAGAGCACTTCACGCTCCGAAGGGATTCAAAGGGCTCGAAATTCGCGTTCGCCGAGAATTATTGTAATGTTGCGCACTTACGCGTAAGTGCGAGTACAGTATGTTACGCGACGCCTCGTTGGTCGCCCAGACCGGGCGTCGCGTTGCTGGGATGGAAGCGCATGCTTCTTTTTTATCAATGTTTGGATCAAAGCTTTTATGACCCGCTGAGTGCATGGTTTAATTGCCGAAAGAGTAACTTGCCTGTCGTTTTCCATAAGTGGAAACTATTATCCAAGACTCAATGGTTTTTCCACTGGGCAAAGACATCTAATAGAGGTAAATATGTAGTGCGTATTTGCTCAATCCAGAACAATTAAATACTTTATGGCTGTCGCAATCTAGGTAAAACATTCGTATACAACTGTGTAAAAATGAAGCTCTACTGCTGAATAATAAAGAAGGTCTTTCTCCAGTCCCTGAAATAAGAAAACTGTATCATTTTTTGACAAACAACTAGTCTTGCGTTAGCTAGCAATGCACAATGGTTTCTTTGGGCAAAGCGGGGCTGAGCTCACAATGGGACGGGAAAAAAGCGAGGCCACCGAGAAGATTAATTTCAGACCCTATTATTATAATAAGTATACCGTTAAAATAATATATTATGCTTTAAATTAAATGGGTATGGAAGGAGTTGAACATTATATTGCTCGCTAGAATTAACTTTAATTTTCAGAATAATGACGTGAATTTAGTCTAAAACAGACAAGTCAGCCAGATGGCTGACTTGCTTGTTACGAAAAGGCTTTATCTTAGTGACATTATTTTATGCTTGACACTAAGATTCTCTTCCTCGTTAGTAAAAAATATAATCCTAAGAAGCGACCCCAGTAATAAGCCACAGCAAAGAAAATGAAACTACAAAAGTTTGGTGTACCATTATCTGTTCTGCAAGAATCTCAATATTTTTTTACTCTGTGTCCCTTTTTTTAACAAGGTAAGAACAAATCCTGGGAGGATCTGGGACGAAAAAAAGGAAAATCTTTTTGAATAATGTCTCCACGTGTTAGGATCCAGGCGGGACATTTTGACGCGATGTCAGCTTTGAAAAGAAATATTAGCGTAAAATGTATTTATATGTGAAATATCTGAGACCTCACCTTTTGCATAGCAAAGTGTGTCACCATTTGTTCTTACATTTTTATACTGATTTGGGTACGCGAGGGAAAATTGAGCCTTTTGTCATCTCGTAAGATGTAAAGGTCAATTGGGAGAGGTCAGCTCTTTGTAGGGAATGGACAATATGGACATGTGAGTAATTTGTAGGTATTTGTGAACTGATAACCCGTTAGGGCAAGGTGAAAAAATCGTAGAAAAAGTCTGTGAGCGAAGATAGATTAAAACATTAAGTAGTTAGCGTGCGTTTAGGCTTTTGGGCTACAGATCCCAGGTTCATTCCACGTGCAGTTAAATAATATATTTAAGAGTTTTTATCAGAATTTTAATTCGAATCCAGTATGTGAACGTTCAAGACACGAAAATGTCAGTATATCTTTTACACAATAAAAGGAGCTTTGGTGTCCCTTTCAGGAACAAAATAGTGTCACCCAACACTATCTTACATATTTGACACGTCATGTTTGTTCCTTGTATCTTTTCCTAACATTTTCTACTAGAAGACAGGGTGAAATCCTTCGGACTGAAGAGTAAATCCGTAAGAAGCGCAACCATTACTCACGTGAGTACTGGATGTAAGTTCTTCTAGCGTCGAGCGTCGGTACTGCTGCATGGAGATTTGTCATTGTAACACGCTTTTATATTACGCGGAGGGTTTTTACTAGACTTTGGGGGAACCCTAAGTACATTATGTGTCTGGGAGTTTTGTTATATCTATTTTCAAATCGCGAGGGAGAACAATCTTATTCTTTATCTTTGTTTATTGCACACAAAATTAAGGGATCATCATCGGCCTACCTTTTCCCAACATGTTGGGGTCGGCTTCCAGTCTAACGGGTTGTAGTTTGGATACATGGAGCGACAACCCATCTGACCTCCACAGGCCATTTAGTACTGGGTAATAAGATACCCCTTGGTAAGACTGGTTGTCAGACTTTTGGGCTACTGACTACGAGTGTGACTAACGACAGTCTAAGATCTACAAATGACAGCTGGGACCAACGGCTTAACGTGCTTTCCGAGGCAAGGAGGAAACTTGGTAGGTACACAATGGGTTTGCATCCATCCACAGACCAACCTAGGCAAGCGCAGCTTAACCTTCAATCGACCCGTGGTGCAGTTATTATCCAACCACGTGCTCCTCAAAGAACGATCTGAGTTAACAATCTAAAAACACTCTTAATCAATCAGTGTTTCCTGAAAAAACTTGAACAGCTAAACTCAACAGGCCTGTTCACAATCCCTTAGGAATTATAATATCGTTTGACGAGGTTCAGCGCAGCATCAGAGGAGCAAATAATACCGCCGCGGAGGGATTATATCGGGAATTCTCTAATGCTGGCCGGTTAGGGGGATTTAGCAGCTGCGCCCGAGCGGCCGGGGCGCCGTGAAGAATTATTAGAGATTCTCTCTCTCTGCCTATTAATGTGGTGCATTTGTTTATTGAGGTGCTGTTGATACTTGTAGGATCGGCAGGTCTAGTGTTAATTGGTTTTGGTTTTTACTATGTTATGTCGTAGATATTATCAGAGCAGACTCGGAAATATTCATCCTCACCAACAGCAGCCGGTGTCCCAGCAGCAACACATTATAGGCCGATTATGCAGACTCCTAAAATAAGATGAATGTAGTAGTATGTATGATGTATAACTTTTTTATGCTGTAAGAAAAATGGAAAGCTGTTTGTCAAGTGGTTTTTCACGTCTAAAATGAGATTTTTCCTTCAGTATGAAAAATGTGCTTTGACGTGGAGTAGCGGACACCAGTCTGATTTACAATACTTACATTATTTACAGCCAGTACAAGTCTTTATGATCATTGGATCCAGTCAAAGATCGAACGATAGGCTAAATCAGCAAAAAATTACCTAAAAACAAAACAAACATCCATAATCACTAACAAAAAATCAAAACACAATCCGCCATCGCATCGTCTAAATTGAAAATTTAACTTTCATTATAATAAAACCGGGACATTCACGACGTGATCGTTTCACCCATAAAATGTGAGTCCAAATAAAATAATGGCCCGTTCAGTTTCCATTATTGGACCAACGTAACAATAACATATAAAAAAGTGTCATAAAAATCTAGCGAAATTACTGCTTTTATAGCTCCGTTGATCTGTAGGAGAGATGTGGAGTTGTGGACCAATGGGATGCTGACAGCTGTTTCGCTTTTTTGCGTTAATTGTTTCTGTGGGAGATGTTGTTTTACGTCAGGGTCGTGTCCCTCATGGGACGATGAGCTACACCCGCAGTTTGCAAATTCAATTATGTTTAAGGGAGATGCTAAAAGGTAGCCGAACGATTCCGATTCCATTTTTCTTCCGTTTTTTTACGATTGCAGTTTAGCATTGCCATTCAACGTGAAATGCTGCCAATTTCCGGATGATAGCGATATGGAGGAGTACTTTGACGCCTAAGGTCCTATTGTTTATTAGGTTAGCTTATGTTTAGGCGCTTGGTTTATTTTTACATTGCAATGACGACGCTGGCGAGCAGCGGTGGCCCAGTGGTGGCGGCCCCGACTTACGAGCTGTAAGTCTTGGGTTCGAACTTGGGTAGGCGCATTACTTTGTGTAATTTATTTCATCACCAATTCTCTCAAAACGGTGAAGGAAAACATCGTGCGGAAACCGGCATGTCCTACAACCAAACATTCGAAGACATGTGAAATCTACTAACCAGCACTGGGTCCGCGTGGTGGATTTATAGCCCATTCCCTCTCTCAGAGAGGACGCTTGTGTCCCAGCAGTGGGAGCATTATAGACTGATTATGCAGTTTAGTTTTATAATATTATAGTTTTTTTTGTAAATAGCGGCTTTCTCTTTGATCGTGATGACTCCGTCATTTAATTTAGAAAGTAAGGTGTCTCATATCGGACAATGTATCAAACACTGGGACGTTTACAATCGGAAAGCCAAAATATCACTCACTAGTTGGGGATTGAAACTCAGGATTTCAGACGCGTCAACGTTGCGCTTTCAACCACCTAATGCATTACTTACTTTTTGAAACTGGATAAAATTGCTGTTGCTGTCGACTTAAAACTCCTCCGTCACTTCAGCACAGAACTATAAAATTCCTTTCTTTTTATCTCCTCAAGTTCGCAGCACTGTCACCTCCGTTAGTAGCGTAAACAATTTTCATAGTTTCATGGGCAGATGTCAAAGTTTTTCCTCTCAATGGCGGCTGCTCGACGGAAAATTTTCCAACTTGCTCCTTGAATTTTAACGCGGTACGAACTCTGATGTCGCTGCCATACTTTGTCGGCGCGATATTATTAAAAATATCAAACATGTTTGTGATTTATAAACAGCTACATATGTGGCTGAGACCATGGAGGACCTCAGTACAATGCTTGATGACCTCAGTAGAGCTTCCGAAAGAGTGGGTCTTAAAATGAACATGGACAAAACCAAAGTCATGTTGAATGCCCATGTAACACCCACTCCTATCAAGATCGGAGACTCTACACTCGAAGTTGTAGAAGATTATGTCTACCTGGGACAAACGGTCCAGTTAGGTAGGTCTAACTTCGAGAAAGAGGTCAATCGTCGAATCCGACTCGGCTGGGCGGCGTTCGGGAAGTTGCGTGGTATCTTCTCGTCCAACTTACCGCAGTGTCTCAAGACGAAAGTCTATGACCAGTGAGTGTTGCCAGTGATTACATACGGGACCGAAACGTGGTCGCTTACAATGGGCCTCATCAGAAGGCTTAAAGTCACCCAAAGGGCAATGGAGAGGGCTATGCTCGGTGTTTCTTTGCGTGATTAAATCAGAAATGAGGAGATCCGCAAGAGAACCAAGGTTACCGACGTAGCCCGAAGAATAGCCAAACTTAAGTGGCAGTGGGCAGGGCACATTGCTCGCAGAACTGATGGCCGATGGGGCCGAAAAGTTCTGGAGTGGCGACCGCGAACCGGAAGACGCTGCGTTGGAAGGCCTCCCACTAGGTGGACCGATGACCTCGTAAAGGTTGCAGGGATCCGCTGGATGCGAGACGCACGGGACCGGTCAATGTGGCGACACTTGGGGGAGGCCTATGTCCAGCAGTGGACGTCTTTCGGCTGAAATGATGATGATGATGATGACATATGTGGATAGTGCTAAGTGGTTCGTTATTTGCGAATGTTTGTTGAGTTATGTCAACCCGTTCTTGTGAGTGTCGAATGAATGGCTCCTACACAAGTTTTATATCTAAAGACTGAGTTACCCAAGGAATATACCTTTAGAAGAGACCTCTCAAGTTGCCACTAAGTAAATATAATGAGTGTCTCAACATGCAACGAAAAAACAAAGTGAGCCCTAACGAGAAGCAGTTTATTAGCTAAAAAACTTCCCCAACATTCTTTATCGTAAAATCTAGGTCGGTCTTATAAAACAGTGTTTAATCTTTTACGATCTCACACAATGGGTGTAGCTAACAAACTCCCAAGAAAGAGACTTCGCGTGTTAGAGCACAAAACGGCCCAATTACTGCCGAGGTTACGTGCGATGTTTAGAATAGTGACATCTAGCGGCGAGTGGGTGAACACGTTGGTACTACATAATGAGTATGAGTGAGCGGAGCCTGAATCGGGCTCATGATATTTTTCGTAGAAGTTGGTAATAGTTTTCGGTTTGTTTTTGAACTGAAGGACTTTTGATTTCATATTCTTTGTGTGGATTATTGTGTGGGAATTAACTGATCAACTCTTACAACCATCCGTAAATATATTTTTTTTTAATATTCACTGGGAACATTAAAAAAAAAAAAATATGCCTTCTCAATGCATATTTTCTTAGTCACTCAACTTTACCAAGAATACTAAGGCATTGCATCTTTTATAACTTAATTAGGAATCATTAGGAATTAGGACCCTTTTTTTTTTTTTTTTTTTATCGTGGTAAAATCATCAAATGAGTCCTCCCACCCAGGGCAGAGTGGGAGGAACTGTCAGACTTGTACTGACTAAAATCCACGGTGTCCTTCAATAGCCCTTTATGATCCAGGGTCACGGTAATTCTATAAGTCCCGCGACCCCGAATTAGGACCCTTGAACCATCTCCTAGTAGGCAATTTTCACAGGATTCAGTTGCCTTAGTATCCTTTTTCTATGTTATCCCGTTTGTGATATAGCATTGAAATTTAATGTAAGAATGGAATTGGATTTTATGATTTCGAAAAGTTTCGTCATCTATTCATGGCTGGGCTTAAAAAACTGTTTTAATCTTAATCGACTGTTACTTTAATGTGTATCTTGATTTCGGCCAGAAGTCATTATTCAGTTACCTACTTCGCGAACCGAACTATCCACGTTTAAGCTGTTTGAAAAAACCGGTCTTGCCCCGCGTTTACATCCATATATAAGTTGTGATACTTGTTTTCGGCACAAATCTTGTAAAAGCCTTATTAAAAACAAGTCCCGTATCAAACATTTATGTCGTCATGTACTTTGTATCAGACATGGTAATAATTACGGTTTTTTCTACATTTACGACCTTTTTGACAAGTTTTGTTACTAACCTACTTTGGTTATTAACGAAACACAAAACAAGGCGACAAAACTTGTAGAAAACATGTTCGATACAATGTTGTAAACGCGGGGAGACTCGTGTAGCGCTATGTCAGTAATTTTCTAAAACAACAAACAAATGAAAGCCGTGATGTGTGAAACAGAGGCGGCGTGCGCGGCGTACGCACCCAGGCGTGACTGAGTGTGTGAAACACCACGCTCTATAATTTGTGACACTATATGTTTACTGGTGCCATGACGTAGGTTATGTTTGTGGTTTTAACTAGTCAATTTGTTTTGTTGATAGCGATTCTGTTATGATTGTGGATACTGGAGGTACAAGACACTATTTGTGTGTAGTTAAGTGCAATTCGCACTTTCCCACGTTATAACCCACCAGAGATTATTTTTTTCGACAGTTCCAACCTCAGATGTGAGTGTGTATGTGGCACACAGTGCATTCATTTTAAGCATTCATTTCACTGAAGTAACAAGTAACAAAATAACAACGTCACAGAACCGTTCGTCACGGAACTGATCCACTCGTGCATGATCATGTGTTCTCTCTCATTTATTGTCAAAGCATTTCGGTATGGTTCTATGTTTCAAAGACTAGTTCAACAAAGAATATTTTGTATTGTTTCTTGTCTAACTTGAAAGTACTGTTATTTATGTTATTAAGTACTGTTTTTTGTATCATTCTTGTTTATTTTGGTCCTGAGTTCAGTCTCCAAGTTGGAAAAAGCGATGTTGTTGGCCTAAACTACCAAGTTTTTTGTTCAGAGTGTCTCAATCGTGCTCAGATAATGGCTATAGGCCTGCCTTACATAACACATACGTCACGAAATCAGTGTGGCTCTACTACTTGCCTCTGTCTGCTTTGCCCTTTGTTCAATAAAAGCGTGATGTGCAGTCAAGGCCTGTGTACAGCAGTGTGAGTCAAAACCATCATTCAACTCGATTCTCGATTACCCTCATGCACCCAGGAGAACGTCACTCCACCTGATCGGAGGCCACCTTGCCTTAAGCTGACTGACACCCGGTCTCCACTGGTTTTACAGCTAAAGCACTATTCAGACAATCACATCTCCTTCATCACTGTCACAAGCGAAGGACACATCTTCTATACCAATACTCTTTGATACCAGTTCATGTGTACTACAGGTTCTATCTGCTTTGAGTTAGCATCGAACGAGTAGCGAAGCCTTTGACATAATATACTTCATCTGAGCTATCGATGTCAGACGCAATGAAAATAACTGAAATAACGACTTGATGAGTGTTAGCTGAAACATGAATTGGGATGTGTCAAGCCTTTTGTTAGATTTTGCGAATAAAACTACTAATATACTGCCTTGTTTGTATGGTGGTTGCAAACGTGACTGCTGAGTATGCAGTCCTGGGTTCGATTCTTACGTCGGGTAAAGTGTTAGTGGTTTTTCCATCATGTATTTCTCAAGAGCAGCCACAAAGCCTGGATTTGTGCCAGTTGATGGCATTAGGCTCACCCTCTATTACATGGGTACTTAAACATAACTGGCAAAGTGTGGGTGTACTAATAGGTATCCCTCTTCTTAACCCTTCGGCTATTGCAGTCGTGATGCTACATTATGTAACTAATACTGTACTCGTGCTGGATGCTAGGTACGTAACTCTCATACTTTAGTAACACTACTACCTACTGCTCTATGACTTGTGGACTACCTACCTACTGACTATATTTTTACACACACACACACGGTTCTCGTACCCGGTGTTTATAGTCCCACTGTAGTGTAAAGATCCTTCTTATACAAAGAAAAAATCAAAGGCTTGACGATATCCGATATCAGGCTACTTAATACTAAACGCGGTGTGCCGTTTCTTTATTCAAAGAGTTATCTATGTACGAGTAGGTATGAAGTAATCTTGTTATTTCAATATACACATTTCGAAAAGCACTATTGCTTTTCAATCATGAAATAACTAGGGCATACGGAACCGGTTTTCGGTCCCATAGTAAAATCCGGTAACAACCGGTCTTACTAGGAGACCGAAACCCGGTTCCGCATGCCTTAGAAATAAACGTAAAGTCTGCGGTATGGGTGTGATCCGGCCGATTTTAAATTAAATGCTGTGGGATTCGAAGGGAGCTCCAACAGAATTTCTAATGTATAAATTATTTCAAATACATACTGTTGAAAAACGACAACATGAATTGTTCACAGCATACTAGCCTTTTTTTGCTTGTGGATATCTTCATGGATGTCTTCTGACCTGTGGCGGGTGAAGAGTTCATGTCAGAGACTAAAACCACACGGTATTGCGATGTTCTTCAACTATCTTTTGGGCTGGAAGGCTGTTGCAATTTATCGCGCTCCCGGTTGCCGGAATAAATAGATAATTTTATGAAAGCAACGTTCAATTTTGCATCTGTTTCTGAACGTTCTATTTTGAACGTTGGTTGCTGCTCGTGTGCTTTAAAGTGGGGGTTGTGCTGGGGAGTATTTTTTCCAAAACAAAGCCATCCAGGTGGTCACCATCAACAAATACACCTTTACCTCTAATGAGTCTAGAGGTAAAGAGAGTTGGGAAAAGGCTAGGCAGATGATGCATCTGCCTAGCCTTTTCCCGACTACGTTGGCGTCGGCTTTCAGTCTAACCGGATGCAGCTGAATATCAGTATCTTACATGGAGCGACTGTCTGTCTGACCTCCACAACCCAGATAGTACTGGGTAATACGATACCCCTGGTAAGACTGATTGTCAGACTTTTTGGGCAACTGACTACATAACGACTGTCAAAGATCTACAAATGACACCCGGGGCCAACGGCTTAAAGTGCTTTTCGAGGCACGGAGGCAACTCGGTGGGTAATGGGTGTTCACCCATCCACAGAACAACCTAGGCAACCACAGCTTAACCTAAAGATCGACCCGAGCGGCTGTTACTATTTAGCCACGAGCTCCTCTTAACCTTTACCTCTAGGCTACATTCCTGTATTTGGTTTGTAATAAAGTGATTCGATCAATCTACAAACAAACCCAAACTAATTCAATAAAAGTATGAGCACAATCCACGCCCAGCTAATGGCCGCCGACCGTCCGGAACTGCGAGCAGCTTCACGTATTTACTTAACAAATACATTCTAAACAGTGTGTTTGGCAAACCCTGCGTTTGACTTGCCTTCGGTCCGAGGTATTTATAATTATTAAAGATAATATTTTCGTATGCACGCGACGTGTTGAAAGTTTCAAGCTTTTCTCACGTACGCAGAGAAGTTATGGAGTGAAAGCTTTCAGGTAATTAAATTGAGTTGTTGGTGAGTTTAGATATATTTTTGAAACAGGATCGACAATTTTAAGGCTCGATGTCAAGTCGTGTGGTTAAAAGTGAATCAAAATCACACAGAGACTGCAAACAGCCAGGGTTACTTCTAATGGAGCAAAATGCGCACACTGACGTTTTCATTTAAGGATGGAATGATGGATTTGAGGATAGTGGAGCCAAGCAGATGTCTTTGTATCAAAAAGGCCTCTATCTTGGATATCGATTCCGCATACTGACTTCCACTTTACCCCATTTTCATCTGTAATTAAATGCTTTGAACTCTCTACTTCGTTTTACAGAATAGTGTTGCCAATTCTGTTCTATCCAAGTTTAGGCTTCCGTACGTTGTGGGAATAGTCATAAAGAACTTCGAAACGGTTTAAAACAGTGTTTATTACTACTAAGCCACTAAAGACAATTAGTAGTAATTAGCTTATTTCTCTTACGACTCCCGCGGGAAGAATTGGAGTAACCTCCACTTAGGCTAAATGGACAGGAAAGCAACAATTTCTTACTGGCGTGACTGCCCACTTGCCCAGGATGCGCTGGACGGATATGTAATTCTTCAATCACAACTTTAGCGCCGCTATTTTAAAGTGCAACATTGCGTTTGCGTTTTTTTTTGCATTCGAAGACGTGCTCACTTGAATTCTCATTTCTTGGTTCAACGCCGAAAGTTGACAATCCAGTGCACGTTAAAAACGTTGCGTTAAAAAGCGCCCATGTTTGTTATTGGGCTAAGCATTGCCACTTTTGTCTGCCTTGCATGAATATTTTCTAATAGACAACAATACAAATAAAAACGCATCTTTAACCTAAGAAAGTCTAATTTTGGTTGGCAAAAATTACGTCTGATATAAATTGAGTATGTTGCCATAGCCATATGTAGGTATATCTAAGCATATGATCACAGCAAAACGGATTAGGAGAAACTGAACACGACGGGCACAAGTACCTACTAATAACTTGAGTGCAGGTCTCGGCTGCTGCCTGCAAGTAGCCATGGCGACAACAGACGATCTGTTTGCAACCCTCGCGTACAGTCTGGAGTGGCGCATAGTAAACGCGTGGCCATAGTCGGAACGAATGCCGCCATGACCACTGACGAATTCACAAATGTTTACCAACAGCGTATTCCTGACACTGTCACTTACCGGCCGAAGAACCATGACTCACTCTACTGATACAGAAGAAAACTTGTGTTCAAAGAATACGAACAATTTAAGTACCTTAACAACTTGCTGAACAGAACAGTGCGTTTGATTGAACATTTTGTCTTGGAACAGGGTGCAGAATCAAATTACTTTTTCCTAGTACTTTTTTATTCACTTAAACACCAACAGACGTTTCTTCGTTCTTTGCTGACATCAATTCATTTTTTTTGTTTACTAGTCTTGTTGTGGGGATTGCGTGCAATTGGACGAAAAGAGAAAAAAATGTGTTTGAATTAAATGACAAATGACTTTAGAAAGGCCCAGGCCATTACGTGATAAGCTTCTTATGATTTCAGCTCATATTCATCATCATCATCATTCTCCGGTCTTATCCCAATATATTTGAGGTTGGCGCAGCATGTCTTCTTCTTTCATATTTCTCTATTAATGCTCATCTCAGGAGACAAGCCATATCAGCTTTCACACAGTTCATGCATCGTTAAGTTTCTAATATAATTGTATTTGTCGCTGCGTTTATGAGTACAAGGGGCGTTCCGTCTGGCGAGCATTTTAAGCGAGGTCGGAACGGTTTTGATTAGTACGTATAGTAGTGAAATCTAATCTAATATCGGATGCACTGAAGTGCACTAATTCTATGTAAATGTTGTATCAGTAATACTAAATTATAAAGGACATATTTATTGATCATTGACATTCACATATGATTAAGTTTGTGAAAAAAATGGGTGAAGATTGAATTAACAATTAAATACTACATATTTTGCGATTTGTCAAAACATGATAAATAAAACTTCTTTCAAAAATAACTAGTAACGTTGTCCGCCTACAGGACTTACACTAGTGACAGTTGCTTTCAAAGCGTTTCATTTTAATTATGTAGGTCTAATACAATATTTACCTTTGTCATCATCGTCATCGACTGTCAGTTTATCTAGACGCCCTAAGGGCGATTAATATTGTTGATGCAACCCCCAACTCACACTTTACCTGTTTTTCCTCGTGCCGACTCGACTGCTCGATTATTGCAATGGTATATATTGCAATACTCGAGCAGTCGAGTATTGCAAACTCGACTCAACTTTCCACATCGCTCTATAAATGTCAAGCCGTTGAGGTTCGTATTTCAATCTGGTACACTTGTCACGGATGGCTGGCTGACTCCTGAGCCCCTAGTGGCACGGATTCTTTCCACCTACGTCTTTCTGTGAAGCACTCGTTCAGTTTTATGAGTAAGTTGTTATTGAGTGTTTTTAATAGGTTACCGAAAGTTTTTTCAATGCCCAAGGTATTTTTGGATGTAAATACACGCGACATTTTTTTCACGTTTACATTTTTAACGGTTATGTTGTGTGTTGATTCTTTAAAAATAATAGTTGTCTGAGAGCCTAACTCCATTGTATATATGTGTCCTCCCTATGTATACCCCATGACTTTTTAGTCGTCTTACAACGGCAGCCCACGTCATGTATTCAAAGACCACTAAATATTCATTAAAAAAAAATGGTATTTATAAGACTTTAATAATTTAAAAATAAAAATATTATTCAGTATTATAACTCATGACGAACTACGTCATGAGTTATAACACATAACACCCTGTTGCGAGCGATGATCTACTGGACTCGAGCGCTGGGTAGCATTATGTTCTCCCGTTTGACACGTAAACATCATTAACAGGATGTTTCATAACTTTATTCTAATGTATTATTTATTTTTCTTTGTACCAATTATGGTAGGGAAAAAAAATATCGCGCCTCGAGCTATTGTATATCGGGTACATTGAGTGGACCACCTTTGTAAGACGATTAAAAAGTCACGGTGTATAGCCAGGGGCATGCTCATTTAGTTACTGCACATACGTTTAGTATAATCAGCTCGTTAATGGTTCCACTCCTGGGACATACAGGCTTCATCTCCTGGAAGACAGTGTGTCCCAGGAGTAGACGCTGTTGGTGGATGTCCCAAGTTTTTGAAGTTTAGGTTCTAGAACATGTCGGTTTTGTCACGATTCTTCCTTCACCGTTTTGATAGTAGTGGTAATGATAAGTACCTTGTTGGTCTAATGGCCGCAAGCGCGACTGCTGCGTACGAGGTCATGGGTTCGGTTCCCAGGGCGGGTAAGGTGTCATTGGGTTTAGCCATTAGGAATATCTCAGTAGCAGCGACTGAGTCTGGATTTTTGGCCTATTGCTGGCAATAGGCTTGCCCTCTATTACAAGGGACTTAAACATATGGCGGAATGTGGGTGGGTTATTAGGTATACCTTTGCCTAAACCTTCGGGGATTACAGGCGTGATGTCATAATATAATGATGTTATGTTACACAAAGTAAAGTGCCTGGCTTCGATCCTACGATATACGAAACGTAAGCCGGGGCCATTATCACCGCGCCACCACTTCTCATTTAATTATCCTCCCCACAATTACTAACTTTTCACACGAGACCCTCATGGCATGTTTCCGGGTTCACGCGAACATTTCTCATCTAAACTGCACGACTGGGAAAACAAGATTTTCACCGAACTTATGACAATTGCTCTTACATGTGGTTATGTGTATTTAAACAGCTGTGTTATCCCTAATGTTTATGGTGCAGCAAAACATCTTGAAGATATACCGGCAATGAATTGAACTGATGGCCAAGTAAAAGTGTAAAAAATTGTATCAGCGGCAATAATTGTGGAAAAAGCTAAAATGCTTCTGTTCAAAGTCTTTGTGTGGAGGTGTACACAAAGCGGTTTGAAAGCGATTGCCATGTGCCTATGCTCTCTAGTAGAAAGCCATGAGCCTGCTAGGCAAACGAATTTATGATTGATTCTCGTCCGTATGTAAAAAGGTCTTTGCTCTACAGTGAAATAGTTAGAGGTAGGTAGGAGGCATAATTTTGTAGTAGTGTCTCACTCTAGGGTTAAATACCTTCCCTTTTGTTGTTAGGGTTTGTTCTGTGCGCTGAGGGACTTATCCAAAGCCACTCTTTCTTTCCAGCTTAAATACTAAGTGGCAAATCGGTTGTCGTGGTATGGCCATGTGATGCGGTGGATTGAAGAAAATGTACTGATGAAAATGTTGTGTATAAATGTGAGATGGCTGGATGGATGGATGGACTGTGTGAAAGATGATATGGCTAGAAAGGAGGTGACTGCTGAGATGACGAGTAATAGAGGAATATGGAAGAGCAAGACATGCTGTGTCGACCCCAAATAAATTGGGATAAGAGTAGGAGAATGATGATGAGCTAACGCAGTCGATATTGCAAAGTTTAATTACCGACAGGTTGTCATGCGCCGACAAACTCTTCGTTTTTACTGAAACATCGACGGATAATTTTTCTATAACACGTGGTATTCGTTTGTAATTTTTGACGTGTAAAATGTCACATAGGTACTGTATGTGTAGAATGTGACAAAAATGCCAGCAAAGCGAAGCCGAGCCGAACATTGTTGCAGTTCGAGCGTAATTGTGGACGTACGGCTATTTTATTCTATCAATCTTTATCTTTTCATATTTATTCTATGACAAACTGAGAGGCACAGGTTCAGCTCGGCATGATTTCACACCACAACCAGGCGGCAAAATTGAATATAAGTAGATATCCGCGCGGCAAAAAGCCGATCGCTCGACTTGTGTTGAAATGTGCCGAGCCGAACAAGCTGTGCGATGGTAGATGCTTTAACACAGTAGAAGATCGGCACGAGCTGAATGTAGCCCAAATATGTGCAGTAGCAGACAGATCAATGCAGAGCAATACAAATTAATATCGAAACATTGACTGACGCAGATTTAACATGACATTTAATATTCCTGATTGCCTCGTTGGTCGAGTGGTCCCAAGCAAGACTGCTGAGCATGAGGTCCCTGGGTTCGATTCCGGGGTCGGGCAAAGTGTTCTTGGGTTTTTCCATCAGGAATTTCTCAGTAGCAGCCATGGAGTCTGGATTAGTGCCCGATTCATGGCAAAAGGCTCGCTCCCTATTACATAGGACTTAATTGGACTTAAAATCATAACTGGCGAAATGTGGGTGTACTATTTGGTACACCTCTGCCTAACCCTTCGGGGATAACAGGCGTGATGTTACTTTACGTTATGTTTAATATTCCTTTGTTACTGGTATTCAGCTGTATCTAGTTAGACTGGAAGCCAGGACCCTCATGGTAGGGAAAAGGCAAGGCAAATGATGAGAGTAGCATCAAAAAGAATTCTTCGAAAGTCTTGAGCGCAGGCCACATCGTGAGCTTATTCGCTTTATTCGTTAACGATTTTGAAGCTTAATGAGTTTGTTTAAAACAACAACTCGACCAACAGGTAAGGTGTGTAAGCTCTTAGTTGAATTGGCCGGATGAATCTGTACTTTGTACAAAACTAGCTTTTACCGCGGCTTTGCTCCTGTTTTGAACGGAAGTTATTAATTTGAACAGTTAAATATAGCCTGTGATATTCGGAGATAATGTAGCTTCCCGTTAGTTAAAGAATTTTCGGAATTGGATCAATTGTTTCGAAGATTACCCCCTACATCCAAACATAGAAACTTGGTATAGATTGATTCGATTTTTGTTACAAACAAATCGTATCGTAGAACCACTAGTTTCGATTTGTGGAAACTTGTCAGTGGCAGTGTTCGGGACGCGTGCGAATCATGCGAACTGGAGTGCAGTCGTGCGACACATCTCGTTCAACCGCGACATATGTCCCACTTCTCTGTATCATTCTAAAAATGTTGTTGGGAAATATTGTTGTCTGTTACCAACGTAATGTCTGTGATTGTCCTGAACATGGAGTACATATAACTATCGAGTCAGGAGTTATTTATATTCGAACCTTAAACTGTTATGTACCTGACAATGCGACTTTGTAGGATACAACTATTAAGGCTCTAACATAACAACCTAACTTTCCTTGTGTCGTGTGAGCAGTATCAATTTTTTGCCATCGATACCCTAAGGCGATTTGGAGGTCGTGGTATCGCGCGTCGCATTGGCTTGTATGAAATCAGTTGATGCTTAAGGCGATTCTCCCACTGCACCGTGCGGTGTAGTGTGACAATCGCCTAAGAATGTCATATATTTTTCATAAACGGTGACAAAACATGGTAATGTTAGCAGAACCCTCTACACAATCGGTCATTGCTTTCAAAGCATCGTGTTTTATAACAACTATCATCAGAATAAATTGTCATGTCATTGTCAAGTGTTTCGGTTACTTTACGTTACTGCACCTGAGGATGCTTCCTGTCTTGCAAAAAGGTAGAAGGTATAGTCAGACAACAGTATCAGTATAATATCATCATCATCATCTGCCTAGCCTTTATATAGGGAAAGAACTCGTATTCTGGCATCTGGTTAGCCTAGGAGCCCCTAGGCTAACCAGATGCCAGAATACGAGTTCTTTCCACGGAGCGGCTGCCATCTGACCTCTATGACCCAGTTTCTTCGTAATACGATACCCCTTGGTAAGACTAGTTGTCAGTTAATATCAGTTTAATAACGTGAAATGTCAAAATAATTAATGCAATGATGACTTTGGTAGTTAACCTTTGGCTCAGTTGTAAAGACATAGCGTGCGCCACAGAGTGCGTGCGGGTCAAGCGTGACGTCACTATGTCATAGTTACTAGTTAGGAAATAAAGCAGGGTTCGATGACATTGGTTTTGGATAGAATGTAAATTTCTGTTATTTGAGTATTAAAATTAGCCCAAAAAGTAAGAAAACCAGTGTATCCAAGGTATATCGTTTTAGTGAAGGTGTGATAGGCAGCTCCATGTAAAATAGTTACTGGTTTTCAGGCGATCCCTAACATAGTTTCCCAATTCTGGGTTAAGCTCGCCATTGTATATAAGCTATATTATTGCAATTTGTAAGTATTTTATATTTTTTTATTTTGTGTGCAAATAAAGAATAAGTATAGTTTGCGAAAAGGTACAGCAGAAAATTACAAGATGGTAGATATTAGAAGATAAGACTGCACTAATTCGTGATGATGCAATCAGGACTAAATAAATAATTACACTAGATGCCGCTGTAGGTTCCGCATAAGGGGCCACATTAGGGGTGTCTGTAATCGTCACAAATGGCCGCCCGAATGACAATTACGCACTTACGAAGGACGGTTTGAAATAACCCCCCACTCCTAATGATTCTACTTAAATCGTTACAGAAGTGCAATGTAACATTCATGTAAAGTTTTCTTTGCGATCGCACTGGCGACAAACATGTTGAGATCTCTATATCTCTCCCTCTGTCGTCTTTCCAAGTAATAACTTTATCTCTATCAGACGTTTTAATGCAAATCTTTAAATATATTGGTGGATTTATTAGCTTATAAACAATAAACAGAAATTATACTTAGGTTTATAAAATCAGAAAAGACAGATATTTTTCTTAGGCGAATAAAATGGTCATAACCCTAGCTTTCAAATCTAATCAAATCTACACAGATTTCGTAACGTACAGTCAACTGTACGTTACGAAATCTGTGTAGATTTACGTAAACATACAATAATCTTTTTCCCCTGGGTAGGCAGGAATTGAGAACGCGACCTGCTTACAACACACTCCTTTCGCCTCATCCACGTTCATACATCTGGTCATACACGCACGTCGGTTGCGAGTACTACGCACCTGACCTGTCTGAAGAACCTCATCAATAAGGTCGGTGTATTTCCTTCTACAGAGTAAAATATAAAAAGTCAGTTAAGTATTATTCGTCACATAAACCTTTATATTTATCGGCTACAAACCTCGGCATTGTCGCCCCATTGACGTTGTAAGCGACAATAGCTCAGGGTGCGGATATCCGCCCGGAGGGGCGCGGGTACGAGTCCCGACTCCATTGAACTATTGAACCCTTTCATCACAATCACGCTAATGCAAAACTAATGGATATTTATTAGTTTATATTTTTTGGCTTTAGTGATAGTAAATTTTACGTAATAAACACGGAAACTAGATTTTACGCTCTAAATCTACCTGGGGATAGACCAACTGTCGTGCTATTAGCGTTAACGTTGATTAGTTAGTTGCAGATGTATTAGAATTTGGACTGAAGTAAGCTCCCAAAGATCTTATGTAGTCAGATTGCCACTTGACTAGGCATTTAAAACCAAAATTAAAATTCATACGTTGCAATCCCTAGAAAAATCTCTTTGTCAGACGAACATAACGTGATCGTTCTTCTTAAATCCCCAAAAACCAAGTACGTAATCCTTAACCAGCCTCTAAAGAACATTCAAAGAGTGGTACCGATCATTGTTTTATTCTTGATCTTATTTTCGGAAATTATATTTGGATGAATCAATGCATCGATTCTTTGTAACAGATTGATGAAATATTTTTGGGCCATTTTTGTAAGGCAAATGAACTTAGAATCAGAAATATTATGGTCAATTAACCGGATGTTTCCGTTTGCAAACGAATTTAGTTATAACATAAAACACAGAAAACAATTTTACAAGATTCTAAGGATAAAAAAGGCGCGGACATTGTCCTTTAAACATATAACTATGCTCCCAAGTTAATTTCCCTTGAAATACCCCGGGCTGTGGGAGCCGGTCCTACGCTACGCATTCTGGCCATGCCAACCGGTGACAAAGTGCAGTCACTCGTAATTTATGTGCTCCTTTGGACATGAGGCTTGCCATGCTCCTAACTGAGGCCATTAATTTAGGACCAATTCTAATGTTGATGTATTTTATGGGGTCTAAGAGCGGGGTAGGAGAATGACCCTGGTTTTGATTGAAAAATCAAAATACTACAAAGAAGGAAAGACGATTTCTGTTTAGATGATTTCTAATATACGAAAGATATTCTTGGTAGTTTATAAATCCAACTATTCAAGTATTGTTCTTCGATCTTGTGGCAATAATATCAGTTCTATTCGAGTATCTTATCATAATTTGAAATAACAGTTTTTATCTTATCATTAATTTATGTACCTATTAATTTATGTGTTACTATTAAGTTGGCTAAGATAAAAAAAGCTGAGATTTTGTTACACACCTACCATTTCCAAGTTTTTCTAAAAAACAAGACACATACTCCATTACACCGTGTGATAATAAATTGTTAACTTTGCCAACGAACGGACAATAATTCATAAATGCTTTTCAGAATCTTGCCAAGAGAGCTTTTTCTTTTTCAATACTGAAGACTTGGCTGCGTTCGTACCTGCGTAGTGCCAGACTCCAGGATCATTAATTTATTGGTAGACCTTAAATTATAAAATATTTAATCCGTTTTATTACCCAGCTTGATCTAACTTTAAAGGTGCGGGTTCGTCGATGTCGCATGTCATTGAATGTTGGTTCTAGCTATGGTTTCCTCGCGATGTTTTCCTCCACCATTTTGAGAGCAGTGGTGATGAAATAAATTACAAAAAAGTGCTTGCTACCAACCCACGACCTGCAGAAATTAAATTGGGGCCGTTACCACTGGGGCATAATTGCTTTTGTACAACAACAACATATGGCAGATTTAAACGTGCAAGCAGGATCTGAATAAATCCCGTTTATCATAAAAGATTGTATCAAGCGTTTTGGAAACGACAAAAATTACAAAAAAACGCATTCCAAAAAAAAAAAAGTAAGTAACCTTATTTTCGGAAGACAGCGATTTACATATAAACTTATATTATCACTTACGGGATAAATCTTCCGTGATTGATTATTATTTTGAGCTCCTGATAAGTCCCCCGTAAGTGACAGTATAGGCTTATTGTTTGAGCGATTTACATATTCTTTTCTTTCCAATGACTTAAAATTATAAAACCAAACATATTTTCCATATTTACAATATTCCTGTCATATTCACAACCCCACTCAAGTGAAGGTTGATCAACAATTCTGGTGCACACACCAACGACTCAACTTAACTGTCGTTTTGCCGACAGTTGTCCCAAATTAACTCGATGAATCAGTTTAGAACGCGGCCCGAATACCAATACTCGAATAAAGCGCTGTAAAGCAATGAACGCTAGTGCGGTCGGACGCTTTAATGCTGCAAAGTTTAGTTAACACTATGGCTGAATATTAAGATCTTATGATTATGTGACTATTGATGGAAATAATTTGTAACAGAATAGCAAGTAGATATCAATATTGATCGTAAGACAATTACAGTTCTTACATATGCTAGTGTTTTGGCCAAAGACTTTTAAAATAGTATGAGAGATAATAAGTGGTAGACGTAAACGCTAGGTTTTGCATGACAGTTTTAAATGTGCAAAAAAAACCTTCATGCAAACAGATTTCCATTCCGAGGATAACTGTACAGTTTTCTCCTACACACGTCAGTTTTGCCTGCAGTCCTACAGTCAAACTGTACAAGCAAAACTGCACATGCATCAGATAAGATAAGATAGCTTTTATTTGTCCTTATCATGAGGATATACACATGGCATGGGAGATGTTACATCAAATCATTTAACAGTCATGCGTTGCCTGAACGGAGTACAAATATAAGGTAGGATGTTATACAGCATCAAGTAATTTTAAATACATCCGTTACACATAGCAATTATATCGTCTATGGCCAGCTTGAAATTATATAGCAAAATTACATAATTTTAAGTCTGACACGACACACTTGTCCCGACAGCAACTGGATTTCGCTAGTAGATTTTTTAGCGTTGTCGTGCCTTTACGACTTTGGTTTTATTATCATTTTTACCAATTTTATTGTCATTTTACTTTAAGGTGTTGTTCTTCTGATAGAGCTATCTTTAATATCGACAATTTCTTTGTTTCGAAATAACGTATTCGTAATTCTTTAAAAATCTCCATAGGCAAGGTAAGGTTGTTGGTAACAAGAATTAAAAGCCAAAGGTGGAAATTAGACACATCGTCTACCTGTGCACAATAGGCTTATCGGTCTCGCAACACATGGAGTTAAACGAACCTACCGAGCAGAACAGTATCGGTTCTCTTGCCAATCATCCATAGGACGCTATTCTGTGATGCTTTAAAAAACAATAACAAAAAATCGCACTACCCTGCAACTGTATAACTGGAACAAATAAAGCCAGAAACAGCGTCGAAAATCGCACTAAAACCGAATAGTAAGCGTTTCACTTGACGTAAAGTTCGTTACTTAAGCACTCGCAGTGCGGCGGGGAATCGCGTCGAGTTGTCAACTATTTGTTAACACACTACACGATGCTAACTGCTAGTACCAGTGCTTTCACTTTAGAGCTAAGAGATGGGTAAATTTTTGCAGACACTGTTATGGAACAGGGTTCAGAATTAATCTGAATACCACAGTTTCACAGGCTATCTCAAAAACGAATTGACATGGTGTAGAGCTAATTTTGTGGTGATCAAATAGGTATTATGAATGCTTTTAATACGGTTATAGGTAGGTACTGTTTTACAGCGCGTGAACAAAAAATATTTTGAATGAAAATGTAGTCATTACCCGTTTATATTAGCTTTACTTGTTTCACACAATGTAATCAAGCCTTGGAAGTAAATTTTAACCTACTTTTATTTTTACAATATGATCAATAAGTTAAGCAGTTTTTTTTGTAATAACCAACGAATCAGCACTGTAAGATCTACACCATGTTAACAGTTTTGACAATAATCAACAATATTAGTCTGTAGCAGTCTATTCCAAGCAAAAGGCTTTTATAACATAACATCACGCCTGTAATCGACGATGGGTTAGGCAGAGGTGTACCTAATAGTACATCCACATTTCGCCAATTATGTTTAAGTCAGTGTTATTACACGGGACGGGCGAGCCTATTACCATCAACCGGGCACAAATCCAGACTCCGTGGCTGCTACGGAGAAATTCCTGATGGAAAAACCGATTAAAAATTGCCCGACCCGGGGATGGAACCGAGGGCCTCATGCTCAGCAGTCGCGATTGCTTCTTGTCACATGTCGTATCCTCTTCAAATCATATCGAGCTGCTTTCAGTCACCACCTTGCAAATATCGTCGCTTCACAAAACAACAAAAGCCTGAACGTTCCGGTATTTTTACAGTACGATTTTTAAAATAATATTTCCAGGCGAACAAACAAACGTTTCGTTTGACTTGAGCGATAGCGAATAGGTACATAAACTTCTCAATGCACCAAACACGAATACCTCTTGAGAATTAACAGTTCTCTCTCCAATGCCTGTTAATTCTCAAAGCTAGC
Organism: Noctua comes; assembly: GCA_963082995.1. Classification (NCBI taxonomy): domain Eukaryota; kingdom Metazoa; phylum Arthropoda; class Insecta; order Lepidoptera; family Noctuidae; genus Noctua; species Noctua comes. The sequence continues at coordinate 1,027,142 of OY720268.1, forward strand.
ATGCACTCTAAGCTATCAATTAATACAGGAACGTTTTCAACAAAACCATGTCCGGTTCAACAGAAGTGATTCTGATATCTGCTGGAATTCCAATATTTGCTCAGATATTACCGGACTCGCGTCGGACGGTTCCGTATACTCGGCAAACGTCTGCAGCTATTAGTACTTCAGCTTACAATAGTTTTAACACTGGGTTAGGTTGCAGTGATGTGTGTCTAGAGAGTCGTGATACTACGTTTTCGCAGACTTACACCATGTTCACATCTTTAAACAAGTTGTGATACATGTTTTCAACATGAAGCCTTACTAGTCAAAAATATAATTGATGTTTATAGACATGTATTTAATTGTTAACAATTTCGTTCACCTTTTTGACTTGTTCGGTTACTTTTCTACAAGTTTGATATACATTTTCTAAATATTTTGTTCACACACACTGAAATACTTACAAGATGTGTGTATTCAAGAAACACTGGTGAAAACATTTTTTTTCAAAAACTTGTCAAATATTCGTTTACATTTTGTATTCCTTTTCTAATGTAAAGAACTGCTTTGACAAATAGCCTTCAGGTGTATACCTGAAGGCTATTTGTCAAAGCAGTTGTTATGAAACATGGTTTTTATGGCCACGATGGGTTGGGATTGTTTGTGATTAGAAGATTCTTATGGTTGGCCTCTGATGTCTCCTTGCCTCTAAGTCAGTTCGTCTTTTATGCTGGTAACTAATACATTAAAGTAAAGTATAAGTAAAGAGCGGTAGTGGCACAGTGGTACTTTACTTTGCGTAAATTACTTCATAACCTCTGCTTTCAAAACAGGGAACAAAAAGTTCATAGTCGTGCTACATGCACCCGCACTGGGCCCGCAGGGATAAGGCCCACTCTTTCTCATTGAAAGGAGGCTTGTGTCCCATCAGTGGGAACATTATAGGCTGTTCAATATGTATTGTTATTTCTACTATTTTTAGTAATAAAACTCAATCTAGAACATCTAAGTTATTCATTGAATGACTTCAGAACAAACTGACTTGAACAATTAACCTCCATTTTTCATTTACGACATCTGCTATTAGATTATTATATTTCGCGACCTCAATTACAATTCTTAGTTTGCATTTTGTATTTACTCAATTCTTTTCCGAGTTATTTTTAGTTTTTATTTTATTTTTTTTTTATTTTTTATTTATTTAACAGTTTATGTACACACTAAAATACAGAAAAGAAGAAAAGAACAGAAAATAGTACAAAGGTGATGCTTATTTCTAAAGAAATCTCTTCCAGCATACCTGCGAAAGGAGATACTAAAAAAAAAGAGATGTAGACAGTGTGTAAAAGAAGAAGAGAAAATAGGATACATAAAACGTAAAACAGAACTATTAAAACATAATAATATAAGAATATACATACATACTTATAAATACAAACACAAAACATAACAATACTGTAGATACAATAAAATAAGTAACTATGACGAAATGGATAGATAATGTTCTTTCACTCTTCTTTTGAAAACTGCAACAGTTTGGCAGTCCCTAATGTCAGGCGGAAGTGAATTCCACAGCCGCACGGCGTGTACAGTGAAGGAATAGGAGTAGAAGTCGGTAGAGTGTGGAGGGGATTTAAGGAGGTTCCTAAGATGCGACCTGCAAGGTGCATCAGAAGAACGGGAGTAGGAAAAGCGTTCCCGCAGGTAGGACGGCGTTTTAGGGTTATGAAGGATGTTAAATAGCAGACACAATATCCGAGAGTTCCTGCGAAGTCGAATTGGGAGCCACTTGAGTATTTTGCGAAAGTTAGAAACGTGATCATACTTTTTAAGGTTAAATACAAAACGAATACAAATATTTTGCAAGCGCTCAAGTTTATTTAAAAGCTCCTCGGTGGCATCCAAATAACAGGCATCGGCGTAGTCTATGATAGGCTGAATGAGAGTTTGCGCAAGGGAGATTTTGGTGTTCAATGGCAGGAAGCTCTGGAGGCATTTCAACGAGTGGAACGTATAGTGCACTTTGCGACTAACTTCAGCAACATGGGCAGTCCAAGATAAATAGGAATCCATAGTCACCCCCAGGTTTTTAGCCTTGATTGCGTAATCAATCTGAACTCCATTCAGCCTGAGTGGAGACAGCGACGCAACATCGAGCCTATTCCGCATATACCTGCCGCCGATGATCAAGGCCTGAGATTTCTTAGGATTGATATGCAGTCCAAAGGACCGCGACCACTCACTAATCAAATCCAGATCCTTGTTCATGACAGACACGGCGGCTTCCGCATCCTCCCTTAAGAAATGATGGTAGAGCTGCAAGTCGTCGGCATAGAGATGGAAGAAGGAAGAGATGACTCTGGTGACAGAGTTAATGAAAATAGAGAAAATAAGAGGAGAGAGAACGCCACCCTGAGGCACACCCGCGCTAAGAGAGCACCAGTCAGAGAAAGACTCATCAAGACGAACACGCTGCGAGCGGCCTTTAAGGTAGGAGTCAAACCAACCAATAGAGGAGGAGGAGAAATTGAGAGATTTAAGGATCCCCACAAGGATGTCGAAATCAACCGAGTTAAAGGCGCTGCTAAAGTCTAGAAGTACAAGTAAGGTAAGAGACTTGTGGTCCATAGCCCAGCGAATATCGTCAGTAACCTTTAAAAGAGCCGTTACAGTGCTATGGCCAGGACGAAAACCAGATTGAAAAGTACTAAGAAGATCATTCCTAGAAAGAAAGGCCGAGAGTTGCTGATGGACAATGTGCTCAAGAACTTTAGAAAGATAAGGGAGGATGGAAATGGGTCTAAAATCAGTAGGTGCGGCTGGATTGGAGATTTTGGGTAAAGGGATGATATGGGCTTGTTTCCAGACCTCAGGAAAAGTACCAGAAAACAGAGAGTAATTAAAGATGTGAGTCAAAACGGGAAGTAATGTGGGAAGGATAGGAGAAATCATTCTTAAGCAAAGGTTGTCATTACCAACAGCAGAGGAGGAGATAGCAGAAATAGATTTGTTGACCTCAATCTCACTCACAGGACTTAATTCAAAGGAAGAACATTGCGGCAAAGGCAAACAGGAAAGTTTATTTAAAGTAGCAGACTTGACGTGTGGATCCAACGTAACAGGAGGGAGTGAGAAATGTTTATTAAGAGCACACACGTCAGTGTCGCCACCAGAAACAACTTGAGACTTGCCAATGCCGACAGATTTTAAAAACCTCCAGACTTCAGAAGAGTTGCGGTTGTCGAGCGATTTGTGGAAGTAGCGTTTCTTAGCATCTCTACACATACGACTGCAGCGATTACGCAACATTTTGTACGCAGTTAGATTACGCTCAGAAGGACAGCGTTTTAACCTTCTCTTGGCTCTGTCTCTACTAGCCATCGCATCTTTAATGGCAGGAGTAAGCCAGGGAGCCGGAACATATTTAACCTTCACTCGACGGATAGGGGCGTGACAATCATATAAGTTAAGAATTTCGCTGTTTAAAATACGAACCATTTCGTTGATACAAGAACTCTCCTTGATGCCCGTCCAGTCGATGCCAGCGGCATCATGCAATAATGCTTCTAGGTCTATGCCCTTGTAGTTCCGGAGGAGAATATATTGCGGCTTGCGCTTCGGAGGGCGTAACTTATATGACAAGAAGACGAGATCATGGTAAGAGAAACAAGCAGTAAGCTGTCCGTGGATAGAAACATTATTAGAATTAGATACAATTATCAGGTCAAGGAGAGAAGGGGTGCAATTAGGGAAGTGATGCGTAGCAGAAAGAGGCAAAATACTGAGATTAAAAGACGAAAGGATAGATTGAAGTTTGTTAGTGCGAGTGTCATTTTTAAGAAGGCAGGTATTAAAATCACCCATCAAGACTACGTGGTCATAAGTTGGACAGAAATCATTTAAAAGCGAATCAAAAGAGTCAAAGTAGTCAATGCTGAGGTTAGGGCTATACATAACCCCCAGAAGCATTTTAACATGGTGAAGTGTAATTTCCAGAAATAGATGCTCCGCTGACCCCGAGTACGGGGAAGGTGATGCGCTAACAAGCTTATAAGGGATATCAGCACGCAAGTAAATGGCTACACCACCGCCACCCTTTCCAGTTCTATCATTACGGATAAGAACAAAACCTGGAAGGGCATAGTGTACTGATAAAAGAGAGGGTTTAAGGAAGGACTCGGAGATCAGCAATGCATCTATATGTGCACTGTTGAAGGAAGCCAGAAGATCAGAGTAATGGCCAGGAACACTCTGGGCATTAATGTGGGCTATGTTGAGATTGTTAGGAAGGTGGGTAAGCAAAGAGGAAATCTGATCACTAAGAGTCAAAGGGGAGGAAGAACCACTTGCCACACTGAGGAAACTGCTGGAAGAGGAAGAACAGGAGAAAAAATCATCATCAAGGTCGACATTGATCATAGTTTACATAAACAATATAAAAATACTAATAAAAATATATATAAGTATGGATGGTACTAAAATTATTAAACTAAATTACTAAATTTAACTTAACTATTATTGTTTCGCTTAAAACAACAATAGTCAAATACACATAACTAATAAAATCACCTAGTCGCTGTAGCTGGTAGAGATATAACAATAGTTAACATGGTTGGTGCGTAAAAATGTGAAGGAAATCAAGAAATCAAGGTAACAGAAACATTAAGAGAAAAAGAAAATACCAACTAGAAGATCAGTCACTACAACAGCAAAAACAATGAAAATAAAAATAAAATTGTATTGTAACGGAACGTTATATTACGGACTTATTAAGTTCCATGCAAAAACTAAAAATGCAAGCCAACACTAATAAAAAAAAGTAGGGACTTATTTAGTTCCATGCAAAAATAAAAATGACAGTGAAACTTTGACAGACGTCACGTCAATACAAGTTACAACGAAAACATAAACTTCTACCGGCTACCAAAAATAAAGTGAGGAAAAAGTAGTAATAAACCGAATTGTAAAAGCTAGGGGTAGATCAACAAAAAATTCAAACATGTACCGACAATACCCCGGGGCGTAGCGATCAAAGAAAAACGTGGTTGGTAACTTAGCGACGAGCCTTCCTGACCAGCTTTCCTTTGGGGGTTGCGGTTGCAGGCGATGTAGTTGCTGCTGCTGGCGAGGTAGAAGCAGCAGGCACGAGGTTACTGGGAGTGGCAGCACGGGCGAGAGAGGGATAAAGCGCGATTAAAGTTTCAAGCTCACCCATAGTTGAAATTGTCCGGCGTGACTTGTCAGGCGTCAAGACAACAATCTTTCCCTCCGCAGACCAGCAGTTATTGATAGTGAAATGCTTGCGGGCAGTCATAAATACCTGGTGTCGTGTTTTGGTCAGGAACTCGGAAATAGTGATACCGCTGCCCTTGAGTGTAGTTTTACCGTCCCAAACTAACCGACGATACTCCATGCCACTGAAACGCACCAGTACCGGTCTAGTTTTACCCTGGGAGGCTCCCAGCCTGTGGCAAACTTCCAGATAATCCATTCTGAAATCATCTATCTTCAGCTGCTTGGAGATGATATGGAGAATCAAGTCGCTTAATTTTTCATTAGGTTTCTCAGGAATACCGTGGAACAGCAAGATCTTTCTTCGCATCGCGGTCTCGTGCCTGTCCAGACTCATAGAAAGGAGTTCTATCTGAGTCTTGAAGTGATGAAATGTTTGACAGACAAAGGACTTGAACTCCGAGAAATCCAGTGAAAGTGCAGCAAGATCTGAGTGCGCAGGGATAGTTCCAGCTGTAGCTCTCTGCAGCTTATCTTCGTAATCACTCATGCGAGTGCTAAACAGCTTCTCCATTTGCTCCATACTGTGCACAAGTTGGTTGTCCATGCTGAGTTGTAAATTTTGTGTTGTAGTTGGTGTAGAGATAAAGTGATGGGATAGTTCAGAGCGAAGGTGGGTTTATCAATTACTTAGCACATTAATATAGAAGAAAATAACAATTAACTATTTTAAAATAAATATTAAATAAGGAAGCCACGAAAATACGTATGTATGTCAAGTCTACCCACATGGGAATTTGGAATGGGAGTTGCCTGTGCTGTCAGAAACAATTGCTAGCGGTTCTAGTCACCTCGTTATTGAAAAGACTGGGTTTTGAACCACAGTCGGTAATTATTTTCATACTAGCTACTACAATTATTAAGATACAGTTCTGTGGTAGACAGACAGAAAACGTAGGCATAGTTAACTTCATAGCACACATGTAAATACTGCACCCGATCGACATCAACTCACCTAATTTTTACCAGCTGATATCTATCCAAGGCGATGCCATTACGAAGCCTACATCATTCTCCTGCCCTTATCCCAATTTATTTGGAGTCGGCGCAGCATGTCTTCTTCTTTCAAATTTCTTTATTATTCGCCATCTCTGCAGTCACCTCCTTTCTAACCATACCATCCGTCACACAGTCCATCCATCGTTTCTTTGGTCTTCCTCTAATCTTATAGCCATCCAAATTCATACACGAACACGACTCATTCCTCGGCGTCATGTGCATGCTTGTAATACATGTGACAAGCTTAATATGATTAAAGCGTGAAAACTGAAAATACTGTAACTCTAAAATAACGAACTTACATGAACTTATCGCGTATAACAAACGAAAACAAACAGTAGCAAGCACTAACTCACTATAAAGGCGACGAGTTCAACAATAAATTCAACATGTGCAATTTACCTGCTCCTGTTTACTTTAGATTTATAAGAGCATTTCTCATGCAAATGCATTGGGAGTCCCCAAATGAATGTACGTTTCATTAAAACTTTGTCCGGGTGACCGCGAACAAGGCACTAATTTGTGACTTGTTTTACTTGCATTAGACGAATAAGTATTTAATCCTGGGATTTGGATGACTTTGTTCTGTACTTTGAGGAGCTGCACCAATGTTTTGTCTGGAATATTCATTTGGTTTATTGAATGCTCTAGAGATCTATGTAATCATGAATATTGTCTATAAGATAAATCCAATATGTGCAATTATTGCAGAGGTGACAAAAAGATTTCCACACGCAAACAATAAGGATTGGTCAGATTATCTGGATCAAGACCGACTGTCAGGTGTAGTCGCAGTGTAGTAGTGGCTACATATAGTCTGTCAGTTGTTTTTTTGAAAAATCAAGCTTGGATGACGTCTAGATCTAGCTACACATTTTGGGTAACATTTAATGTCCAGATCCCGCTAACTAACGCCTGATTTCACAACTTAGAATACTTTAGATATAAACTGGGTAAAATATGAGATCTCCGTTTGCTCTAAATTTAGGTAAAACGTAATAGGGACTAGTTTTAGTTGATTTGCTCTGTTGTACCAAATGTAAGCGTACGCAGTGTGGAGCCACAATAATTGCCAGATCGAGTATCCGGCAAATTGTTGGCGTATTAGTAACACGAGTCTCATTTGCTTGTTAACGGATATTAGCTTCTATGTCTAAGCAATTACGTTTTATCGCTTAATATCATAGTTTCAGCAGAATTAGCCCATAATGTTCCTACTACTGACAAACAGGCATCACGCAGGCCCAGGGCGGTTTTGTTAGGTTTCATGTCTTCCATTTTTTGAGTCTAGGGCATGCTGGTTTCCTTTATGATGTTTTTTCATCCTTTAGAGAGCAAAAGTGATGAAATAAAATACTCGAAGCCTGCTAGGGTTCGAACTTATAACCTATAACACGGATTGCGCTTGAACTGAGTACTGGATATCATACCTGATGCGAATTTAGGTGTAGCTTTATCTAGCTTTTTTTCAAGTTTTTAAAAAGTCATCTTCTTTCTACACATACGTAGGGACTTCAAGCCAGCGCAGCGCCACTTCTGCAGATGAACCAACAACCAAAAGAGGATACAATCGGGTTTACGTATTGGTCGCCATCCATGACGATATTTATCTCAAGTCCTCGTAAAGCCTTCACCAGAAAGACAAGCCTAACCTGTCCTCGCTATGCCACTTGCGAACTGTCTCACTCTGCGAGTCACTTCGCAGTAACCCGTGTCGCGTTTACACGCAGATAAAACAAGAATGGCAAACGAGTGTCGCTGTCGTGTCACTTGTAGTATCGCCGGTCGCTATTGACTGGGGCCATGAACGGGGCCTAACTCCGACTAAACCCCCTGCAAAAACAAATAACATCAGCGCTAATAACACCGCACAGCACAGAGTTCATAGCAATTTGTAAGGATATTATCTAGGACAGAAAGCCTCTAATAAATTAGTACACGGTGTGCTTAATGAATGAACTAACCCGACCCGTGAGTTATGCTCTACGTTTATAATTGCCGTCGCTGGATGCAGCGGCTAATATATCAGGTGGAGGTAGCATGTGTTTTAAAGGTGCTGTTTTTTCAAGGTTAGAGATTTCGTTGAAAGAACACAACATTAACAGAACATCCCGCTTCTAATCCTCGACGTGTTAGGCAGAGGTGTACCTAATAGTACACCCTCATATCTCCAGTTAGACTACCTCGTTGAGTCTAGTGGTCGCAAGTAGGTCATGTGGTCGCTGGGTTTGATTCCTTGGTCGAGAAAAGTGGTACTGGGTTTTTCCATCAGGAATTTATCAGTAGCAGTTATACTTAGTCTGGATTTATGCCCGGTTAATGGCTATAGGCTAGCCCCTATTACATGGGGTTCAAAATGTTGACCAATTTCTAATAACGCGTTTACAAATGGATGAATTATGATTTATTCGATTGTGCATGACTTTTTACAAATTTCATCTTTTATTATTGTTTCGTGGTCGTCTTTTAAAATACTAAAATATTTGTGTTTGATGACCAAATACAATAAATAACTACCACATATTGCTTTGTTGATACGTCTAAATGTTTGTCAAATTCCTAAGAAAAATAATATTTGAGAAGCATCCTATTTCTCAGCACTTGACACATGGAATAATTGCATGCACCCGTCACCCACGTTCGGGGGCAAATATGGCGTGAAATGCACCACGCGTTCGCGACCTCAGCAACTTTTCCAATATAACTGAGGTACCGTCAATGTCGCAGATCCTAGAACGAACACTGGGAAGCATCAGGGAGTGATATATTGTTGGATGAATATGCGCGAAGTGTACATAAAAAGACATACCCTATGTGTGTAGCAGTCAACTTGTCTACTTGTGTCGTTGTTTCCCCTCAATTTCACTGTGGAATTGCCCACTAGTATCGGCTGCGAGGAACACATATGGGAACCGCTATACTAGTTTTAGTTTGATTTTGTTTTTTATTTCTCCAAAAAATACACAGTGTAACAGTACTCAGTATTTGATAAACTGAAAATAAGTTTATTTTAGGTGGACCTACTGCTTAAAAATAAACTTATTTGCAGTTTATCAAAATATACTTTATAATACACTAAAATATTTATAAACTCTTTGCGTTAAGCTCTATGGCATTAAGTCCGCCTCTTTACTTGAAGTGTTAAATAAATAAATAAAATCAATAGTACGAGCGCAACCGCATGGGAGGGAATAATACATAATACCTTGTGTATTATTGGCACAACAATAAATAATTGTGAGGCTTCGCCCACGAGTGCGTCGGTCCTCGGACATTATCCCACGGGAATTTACGTAAATACATAAGTACGGATTTGTTTCTTATGCGTGACGACGAGATTTTAATAACGTATCCATAATTTCTACAATCCTTGTTCTGAATGTAATGCAATATTGCGGCCGCCAAACTATTACAGGCCCCGCGGGAGCCTGAATATTTTCAGCAGCGAATTGACTGGATGGCTGTCGGATTGTGTACTGAATTGTTACAAAGCTGTTCAATGAGAGTTATTGGTTTTGAAATGATTGAAAACTGATGGGAACGTTGAAAAAAAAACGCTCTAAATGAAGCCCGAACTTCATATTTTTTAAAGGATGATTTTTATAATAACTATCAACATAATAACGGTCCTACAGGCCGAAGGTGTGGGACGTAATCCACCACGCTGGCACAGTGCGGGTTAATGGGTGTCATTTTGTTCTAAGACATGAAGTTGTCTCAAGTGGATTTTAATCACCGTTCTTAGTCTATTTGGATTCTCTACTAGTGGTCAGTCGCGGCTCGTTAGTTAGGCATAACTTGTCTTGTATGTCCAAGTGAGCAATATTGTGAGTGGACTCTGCACACTCATAATTCCATAAAATCAAGGTTTTTCCGTGGAGACGGCCAAAAATCCTTCGGATTATCGAGTAAAAAGTCCTTTGGTTTCAGAACTTATGAAATGCAACTTATATAAACTTAAAAATGTTTTAACTATTTTAGTGATCCCGATCGTAAATATAAGACACTAGAACACATTTTCGCCGAATCATTACAAATTCTATATCAGCTTTGTATTCAACTTTCAAATGAATAAATAATGGTGTTTTTAAAAGAAAACAAAAAGATAAAACAAAGATTTTCGTTCAGTTTAAATCCAAGCGAATTTTAAGATAAACTTGAATAATTTAAATTGTAATGGAAAATGTGTCTAAATGCAAAATTATGTAAAGTTTGTGTGAAACGTGTGTTTAAGTAAGATCTGAAAATAAAAGCTTATTTCAATTTATAAACTGTTATTTTAAGTGGATATTTTTTAGGCAGAATCGTCTGTTTAGCGGTCGAAGAAGAGAAGCGTGGGCTGGGTTCGTCACTTAAAAGTACATTAGTGTATTTTATGAAAAACTGATTCAGGTACCAACCTGTTAGCTTTGAGATTCAGCAAATTGACCTTTAATTGTTTTAAAATCATCTCGTATTGCTACTTTTGAGTTCGTTTTTCGTCCAATTTCTATCACAGTTTTGAGCAGACGAAAGAACTATTACTGTAAAAATTAAAAGAGCAAATTACTACATCGTATAAAACAAACTCCCCCTGTCTGTCAGTATGTATGCTCAGATCTTTAAAACTACGCAACGGATTTTGATGCGGTTTTTTTAATAGATAGAGTGATTCAAGAGGAAGGTTTATATTGTATATATTGCACCCGTGCGAAACCGTGGCGGGTCACTAGTTTCGAATAAATCCCTAACAGGAATGACAACCTTTTAAACTTTCCACAACAGGATCATGCATTCATCTGATTTTTAGATTTTCATAGAAAGTTCCATCCATTGCTTCATAATTATGTTTGAAAAATCGGGTAGATTAACCACGTAAATAACGCAATGAATGAACTGTCAAAATAAAAGGCATTGCTATTGTAAGTAGGTATGTAACGCAATTAACTCGCAGGTTTTCATAAAATAACTGAGAGCAATATAAATCACCCTCACATTAAAATAAATGAAAGGGACAGGCTCCGTATTGAGCCCATTAAAATTTAAAAGCAAATAAATTAAATATTTTTTCCATACTATTAACGTTCACATTGGTATGACCGCGTTATTTCAAAGGTAAATTACTCGTGACCGCAAACCAATTGAAACAATTAACGCAATGATCCATTAAATTAGTAAATAATCAATGACTGTAAGTAAATATTGGACAAAGGTTTTAATTTACATCAATAATTTATATTTTTGATTGGAAGATAAACATTGACATGTCGTAGGTAATGATTTGTTATCCTATTTACACTATGGCCCATGCTGGACCATTCAAACTTCATAAACAAGACGATAATAATGGGTTTGATACTATTTTCAGGTACTCATTTATTACCAAGAATCTTTAAGTAATATAAAACGTTTCTTCAATCGACATAAAAAAACAGGAGATTGACAGGATTATCTACGTATTTTAATTTTTATGAGTATTATCTATACTCATGAAGAGTTAGTGGCCATATAATAACAGCCGCTCAGGTCGATCCTTGGGTTAAGGCACGCTTGCCTAGGTTGGTCCGTAGATGGCTGACCACCCATTACACACCGAGTTGCCTCCGCGCCTCGGAAAGCACGTTAAGCCGTTGGTCCCAGCTACATCTTTGACAGTTGTTAAGTGTCAATGGGCCGAAAGTCACAAGCATTACTGCTGTGCATGAGGCCTTGGGTATGATTCCCAGGTCGAGCAAGTTTTATTGAATTTATCATAACAGCCCGGAGTCTGAACTTGAGCCCACCTCCTATTATATGGGACATAAACATAATTAGCGAAATCTGAGTGTAATTTAGGACTTAAGGTATCTACAACTTAGCCTAATCCATCGGAGATTCCAGGCGTGACCGCGTGACGTCACGTTACTAAAATATAACCCAGGACATTAAAAGTCCCACAAACGAGGACTCTGCTTGCCCAACAAACGTCACCAATAAACCCAGTTCCAACGCATCAACTAGATTCCAAGAGAATGGACGCCGATAACTCGATTCCGCTATCCGAGTAAATATCGATACAGACTAAACGATGAATCGTGTTCCTACAACCAGCTCACGATTCAATTTAAGATTCTACTTTATCCGACGGATAGAAAAATCGGATTTTGTAATTGCGGAATGATGTTTTAAATTCGTTGGGTAGATTATGTGTTAAGGGGCTTATTCAGTTTTTTTAAGGGCGTTGGATACCTAGGATTGCGAGTAGTCTCTCTTTTTCTTCATTTCTACACTTTTATAAATTAATTTCGTTTCGTGTATCCAAGACAGTTGAATCATTTTTGCCGTTCTCGTCGAGCTTCATTGTTTCGGCGGTTTTTTGGTGTTCGCCACTGATTCTGGCTTTTGGGAGTTGCAGTAGTTGGAACAATTCTGGTGGGTTTGTCGAAAATAAAGACTGTTATTTCAGTCTTGTTATTTCGATTACAGCCAGCAAGGGTTATCGGTAGTGGAGGTCAGATAGGCAATCGGGAAAGTTACCAAACGGGATGTAGCCGAAGGGCTACACTCAATGTATGCAGATCAAAATTATTACGAAACGATACTTTTGTGTTGGTATTTTGTTTAGTTGGCGAATGGGGAAAGTTACCAAAAGGGATGTAGCCAGTCACTCCATGTAAAATAGTGGTATTGAGCTGCACCCGGTTAGACTGATGCCGACCTCAAAATAGTTGGGAAAAGAACAGGCATCATTCCTAACTATTTCGGGGTGATGAACTAGTCAAGACTTAGTTCATCACCCCGAAATAGTTAATAAGACCGGGTGGTAGCGAAAACTAGAAAAATATACTAGCTGTACCCGCTGCGCTTTTGTACCAGCCCTAATTCTTGGGTATGTTTAATTGAACACCACTAAATTCCCATGTGTGACCAAACACTACAAGTTGGTCTGTAAGCCACTCTAACATTCTAACTCGAGTATCGGGCGGTCACTCGCTACAGAAACTGCAACACCAAAGAGAAACAATTGCGAAGATTTTGTACTAGCTGTCACAGAATAGGTAGTACATGGAGTAGTATTATGGAAATTTCTAGCTAAAAGATGTTATTGCAAAAGTGTTACAGGCGTAGTACAGACGCAAATCAGTGGTCATTTACATAACTCCACTTCAGGTACAATATTCCTGCACTGCAGAGGATGTTGACATGCATGCGGCAAATGCTCAAACAAGCGATAGTTAAAAAACTTGCCACAGCATTTTTTTTTTTTTTTTCGGATGAGCAATCATCAAATAACCCCCCCACTCTGGGCGGAGCGGAAGGGAGTGTCAGACTTGTACTGACTAAAACCCATCCATGTTTCTTCTTTGCCCTTTGTGTTCCAGGGCCACGGTATCTCTTTCGAACAGTCCCGCAGCCCTGGCAGGCATCGGCCCTTGCAGACCCCTACATCGTTGCTGACATCTCTTTGAGGCGCGCGTGGAACGCGAACGCGCCGTCGACACGTCCTGTCGTCAAAAGACGGCCGGACGGCGAGCTAGCCCATAGTTTGCCGTCCACAGGCCCGCGCCTACGGTGGCCGGGAGCCACCACGTGACCCCCGACGCCCAGGGCGTCTCCCGCGGCGGCTGGAACGTGAGGATCTTTCCCTCTCACGTCCCGCCACCTCCTTCACTAGCATGACTGCTTCGCAGAAGGAGGTGACGGCTTCCCATTCCCTCTCGCTCCGGACCATGGCTTGAACCAGGGCCGGACGCGAGAGATCGCCGCCGCCGATCACCGCTACGAGGACAAGACGGTGCTCCGCCCAAGCGGGGCAGACCTTCACGGTATGTTCCACCGTGTCCTCCGGACGATCCTCACAATGTAAACACCCGGGCGTTTCCTCCCGCCCGATCCGGTGCAGGAACCTTCCGAAACAACCGTGTCCGGTGAGGACCTGCGTCAGGCGGTAGGTGAGGGCGCCGTGGCGCCTCTCTAGCCACTCCTCAGAGAGGGGACTTATCGCCACTATGGTGGCGTGCCTTGCACGGGGTTGCGACAGTCGCTCTCTCCATGTCGCCATGAGATCACGCCGGAGGTCTGTCCGCTGAGCGGCAATTTGCCGCGGCAGCGGAGTTTCCAACCGACTTAGTGCCTCCGCGCGCCATTCGTGCAGGCGCGCGAGGAATATCGCCTCCAGATACCTTGCCACAGCATTGGGTCAAGAAATGTTACGCAAGATCGACTTTCTACACTTATAAATTATTTAGCAGTTTCTCTAACATTATGTAATGCCATTTTGCTATTAATTTGAAAGAAGTTGTGCAATTATCTTTTATAAAAAATATGGGCCTTCCATTTACTATGTCCTCTTATAAATCAATGAGCTCGCAATGCAAACTCGATGCAGAACGCTAACTTTGCCGATACTGCATTATGTAAGCTGAGATTTAGCTGCAGGATATGATTCACAAACAACACTGCAAGATGTAGCTACAAAGGTTTGATAGTATGGAAGTTTCTTAATAAATTCCGCAGTTCAAATATTTTCTTGAAATATTAATAATTATTTTCAAAAGGTTTGATCAAACCGGTACGGACAAATTGTAGACGCGGCTCTGGACAACGGACACTGACAATTACTGTACTGATGCAGTGTCCGGTGTCCTAAGCCATCCGCAATTTGTCGTAATCAGTTCAACTGGTCCTTCAAAAGGTTCGCATGACTCTTTCGTCTCATCAATTATTTCTTTGTAAGTTTTAAGAAAAACCCCGGTTTTTAACTTAAACATCATGAGATAACCCGAAATTCCTGATGTTTACTTTTTGGATAAAAAATAGCTAAAAGTGTCCTCTTTCAGCTCAGATTCTAGCACCCTAAAATAAACATTTGTACAAAGTGTATAAATATTTGTGGCGAGTCTAGACAGTTTGGTGTGTTACGATTTTACGATACTATACTTTGAGAATTCTGTTCTAGACATACCTAACCGTTACCAGTTTATTTATTTTTATTCTTCGCAGTTTTTCTACGACTTTTGTATTCTGCCTTTCTGGCAAAAATAGCCGGTTCAGTTGGCCGATGGCAGTTTTTGTTAAAGGAAAGAAATACTCTCGAGCTTTACGAAAGAAGTATTTTTCAATGTAATTGTCTGAAAATATCTAATCATCATACACTATAAGCAATATTAACTTTAGTTGACCTACATTATTACTAAACTGACTAAGCTATTGTTAGAAAGGAGGTTACTGCTGGGATGACGAGTAATAGAGAAGTATGGAAGAAGAAGACATGCTGTGACGACCCCAAATAAATTAGGATAAGATCAGGTGAATGATGATGAGTACCTATATTATATTCGGCATTATTACCATAAGGCAATTTTATCATTACGTGTCCAAAATGGAATAATACAAGCCCATTTTTTTAAACTTTTTTCAACCTAAACAAAAAAAAATAAAATAATGTCGGTTGGACCTCTTGAAACTACTCAATGAGACAGAACGTTATTTAGCCGTTCTTGGTAGCAATAATTTAAACTCCGTAACTTTTCGTTTTTGTTAATGAAATATTTCCCGGTTGAGACGTGCGTTTTATTTAAGGAAATCTATTCGTTTTCTGTTTGTTTAAGTGGAAACGGTAAGGAATGTCGGTGATTGATTAGTTCTGGTTGGGTTCCGCGCTTCAAAGGAATTTGCGCTTACATTAGTGATGGAATACTAATTATTATTGACCTGCCCTACAATCTTTTGTTTGTTTTCGTTTTTATAAATAGAATTTTCTAGAGATTTCCTATTGAAGCTACGTGATTTTTCTTTATCATACAATAATTTTAATATTAAGATCTTTTCATCTCAAATCTATCTTTACAAGTTGCGATTGTTAGGTTCACAAATTCAATTTTTATGTTTTTTTTTACGGTATTGTTACATGTCGGCGAAGGTGACTATCGTATGCGCTCAGTTACCACATTTGTTTTTACATATCAGCAACATGATGTTCGCTTCCTTGTATAGAAAGTCCTATACAATCACCGATGCGGTGCCAACCATGGAGGCACACTTAAAATACATAATATAAATTCAAGTAACACATCTATAATCCAATAAAAATATTGAAATACATTGTATTCCAACAAAAGAAAAAGATCTCAAACTTGACGCGTGCATTCACGAAAGGCTTATTAAGGGACAGCCGTTTGACCGGCTCCATTGAGGAACACCCGCCGGCGCCGGCCGGGTTAGCATAACTCCTAACTCAAAGGAATAGAAGCTATATAAAGTTTTCAAGGTCCCTTATAAAAAAGTAATAGAGAACATTCCTTTGACGATACGCCCAAAGGAACCGTGGAAAAAATCTACGAGATATTAAGCTGAAAAGGTTAGCCTTGAAGGGAAAGGAGGCTAACTTTTCGGACGTGTTAGGGAAGTGGGTCTATAAAAGTGTAACTACTGTTTTTTTTATAGTTGAGGTGGATGTAGGTTGGCAGGTTGCTAGAATTGGTTAATGATGATTTGTTTCTGCTTCTAGGAAAAGGTAAAGGTAAGTATTTACTTAAGCAGGTATATAAGGATATATACAAGGTACTGTTATTTATTGACGTTTGTTTTGTTGATGTAGAAATAGTAGAGTGACGTGTGAGCGGCCATACTGAAAATTTTAGTTATTAACATCATGGAGGCTAATTAAATCTCCATATTTAATTTCTTGTGACAACATTTCAATTAGTAGACACCGGTACTCTCGTTAGGAGCTCGTGGCTAATAACAGCCGCACGGGTCCATCTTCATGGTTTAGCAGTGATTGCCAACGTTGGCCTGTGGATGGGTGACCATGCATTACATACAAAGTTTCCTCCGTTACTCGGAAAGTACGGTCCCGGCTGTCATTTATTGATCTTTGACAGTCATTACAGGTAGTCAGGGGCCGCAGAGCCTGACAAACAGTCTTGCAAAGGGGTACCGTATTACCTAGAACTAATTGGGTTGTAGAGGTCAGGTAAGCAGTCGCTCCATGTAAAATACTTGTATTTAGCTGCAGTAAGACTGGAAGATAACCCCAACATAGTTAGGAAAAGGCTTGGCAGATGATGATGATGGCGATACCGGTATCAAACTATTTGATGTCCCTCGCCTGACATTAACACTTCCTTTTCCGTGATCGAGAAATGAACATAACACTATTTCGCTACCATATTATCATAGCTCCTAACATATAAGTAGTAAGAATAGCTCTCATGGCAATAAAAAGTAATGTCAAACTAATCAATGGGGCAATACGGAGCAATATGGACGTCTTATAAGCAATACTGTCTTCCGAATAGCAGCTACTGATCAAGTTGAACGAGCAAGGGGCCTATACAGGATGTTGTTTGAACCGAGGCAAGTTGGAAGCATTCCAGCAGCGGCTGTGATTGGCCATTTCTGTGTTTGTTTACAACTCCTATATATGATCACGCGTTGCACTCATCATGATGTGTGTAGTGTTTTTTTGTGAGGATCGGACTAGGTGATTACGATTTATTCGGGGTTGCCATTCTATCAATTACAGTCTAAATACAATTTAAATTTAGAGAGTGCCTGCAAGTTGTTTGATACCTACTTTTAGATTCAAACATTTAAATGACAGACCCTGGACTATAACTTTTACCACGGCACGACCAATTCTCAAGTCGTTCATAAAAACCAATTTTCGATATCATCTTCCATTTTCTTACACCATTATCCAATCTGTCCTATTATGTTAATACGAGTATCACAGAGTCACTAATAACAGTGAGTTCGGTATAAACAACAAAATAAACATCAAAGTGATGAATACTATAGATTCCGGGTCGGATTGTTTCCGCCTCGCCACTCCGCTGTCCCCTGTTTGCGCTAGAGGGCGTCTTTGTCGCATTCTGTTTCATCCTCTCTTCAGAATGAGAAGCTGAGGATTTTTTTTTTCTTTATTTTCGTTGATCGAATTTCGTAAATAGTTTTAGATTAGGGCGTGATTGAGTTCGTTGGGTCGGTTTTAAAGTTGGACCTCTTTGGATTTTGGTATGGATTTAAAAGGATTATGAACTGTCGGTGACGTTTCTATAGTCATATTACCTTTTTTCTAGTGTCTCCGGTAAATGTATGAAGTGTACTGGCTGGATGCGAGACGCACGGGACCGGTCACTTGGGGGAGGCCTATGTCCAGCAGTGGACGTCTTTCGGCTGAAATGATGATGATGATGTACTGGCTGCTTCGCTAAATATTGTAAAGTATGCCGGAAGATAGATGGATTGTGAGAGAAATGATATGCAAGAAAAAAACTAAATGATGCCGTGACATCTGACAGGGGAGAATGGAAGAAGAAAACGTATTGCGCCGACCCCAAATAACATGACGCAAGTGCAGGAAGATAATGTCGGGCTAATGTCCGTAATTCCACATCCAAAGAGCAGGTTGGGGTATCTACGGCTTAGCTAAACTGTTTGGGCTTTTTAGACGACTGTTAGGTTAGGTTATTAAAAATGTAAAAAATACTGCTTTCGGTTTGTTGGATCAGTATAACCATTAAATTTAAAATTTAAAAAGCCCCCGTCGCAACAAAGAAAAGCGAACAAACATTTGAAAAGTCAGCGGTTCAGCCGGTTTTGATGAAACATGTCTAATTGTAGTATACACATCATTCGCTTTCATTTGATACCACACTTTTTTTTTTTTTTTTTTCCTTGTAAAATCTTCAAATGAGTCCTCCCACCCAGGGCAGAGCGGGAGGGACTGTCAGACTTGTACTGACTAAAATCCACGGTGTCCTTCAATAGCCCTTTATGATCCAGGGTTACGGTAATTCTATAAGTCCCGCGACCCCGGCAGGCTTTAGCCCTCTAGAGGGGGGCCCCGTCATTATGCTAACACTCTATGAGGCGCGCGTGGAACACAACGCATCAGCATGACTGCTTCGCAGAAGGAGGCGACCGCTTCCCACTCCGTATCGCCCCGCAGCATGGCCTCGACCAATGCCGGGCGCGAGAGGTCTCCGCCTATCGCCGCTGTGAGGACACGGCGGTCCTCTGCTCTGCCCAAGCGGGGCAGTCCTGCATCGTATGCTCCACCGTGTCCTCCGGGCGGTCCTCGCAGTGGTAACACCCAGGCGTTTCCTCCTTCCCCATCTGACACAGGTACCTCCCGAAACTTCCGTGTCCGGTGAGGACCTGCGTCATGCGGTAGGTTAGGACGCCGTGACGCTTGTCCAGCCACTCCTCAAAGAGGGGTCTTACCGCCGCGATTGCGGCGTGCCAGTTGTTACCCCACTTGGGAATATTTGAAAATATTCGATTTTTCATCCCCCAAATCTATTAAATGGCTATACCGATTTTCATAAAACATGTCTAATTGTAATATACACATCATGCACTTTCATTTGATACCCCACCTTTTCTTTTTTTTTTTTGGGTATGTTTGAAAATATTCGATTTTTCATTCCCAATTTCATTGATTTTGATAAAACGTATTTAAGAACTATCGCCAAGAAACTAGCTTTCAAATAAAAAAAACTGCATCCAAATTGGTTCACTCACCAATTTTTATTTCTCGTGGCTAAACGATAACAGCCGCTCGGATCAATCTTCAGGTTTAGCCGCGATTGCCTAGGTTGGTCTGTGGATGGGTGACCATCCATTACATACCCAGTTTTCTCCGTGCCTCGGAAAGCATGTTAAGCCGTTGGCCCGGCTGTCATTTTTAGATCTTTGACAGTCGTTGCAAGTATTGATATTATATTACCTAGTGGGTACTAACTGGGTTGTGGAGGTCAGATAGGCAGTAAAATAACAAATAACCATGTAAAATACTGGTATTCAGCTGCATCTTGTTAGAATGGAAGCCGACCCCAACATAGTCATATAAAGGTGAGGCAGATGTTGATGATTCTGGAACTTTTTATTCAAAATACTCTGTAGCAAGCACAACGCTTCTGCTATAAACACATTCAGTGACAAACTTTAAGCGAAAAAATCTCTTGATTTGGAACATTTTCAAAGTGCAGGCTCCTAACTTCTTAAGTCTTAATGAGACGACTATTTTTTCTCGGCGCATCTCTCAGGGCAATTTGGCCTGTTTGTTCGTGAAATCATAAGTTTATGAGGAAATTTTTGCTCTCTCTCACACAAACTTTTGCTAATGAGGGACAGTGGGGTTTGCGAGCGAACGGAGTTTTTTTTTGGTGGGTTTAATATGAGGAACTGTTTACGAAGTAGTTTTTAGTTAAAAAAAATCGATCTTGTAGTTGAGAGATTATGTAGTTGAGTAATTATAACACTGTCACAATAGGGTAGATGACCAAAAAAATCTTATTACTCCGTGAGATAGATTTCCAAAAAATATTGGACAAACTTATTTTTTCTTTTTGCACGTAAACAAAAAATGAAGACAATACAGTCCATCAGAAACTCGTGTGACGTTACATTTCGGTAATTACACTTTTTACCGGAAAGTGAGGTTATAAGCCCCAATTCTTTGATGCATTTTATCTTTGTACATTTTTACTGATTTGATAAAACAAAAAATACATATCGAATTTTTTAGATAATCTAACTGACGGACTAAATAGAATCATTTTTTTTACCTATGGACAATGGACATCCCTCGTTGAGAGTTAAATAACACCAAAATTATGACAACAAAACAGAATGAGCTAAACTCGTAATAACATTACCAGCTTACACTTGAATGACACCTGCTCATCATGAAACGCCCAGAAGGCTACGCGCATAAAACGCTTTCAAAACGATTCAACAGCGTTCAACAGCATTGATATAATCTTTTCAATAGTATAATATGTACAACCGATTTCACTGTCGGCCGACCAATTTTCACCCTATACCCTGAGTTATAAGGTTGAAAAGTGGTCGACCGTCAATGAGCGCGGTGGTACAGACACCGTCAGTAAGTGCTGACCCCTCAAGCTTTAACATTTTAAAGCTGACGGTTTCAATCTTAGTGAGGTTTAAACTAATAACGAGGTTGAGTCAGGAAATAGCTAAAACTTTCAAAGTAAAGCAACAAAAAAAAAATCCTCAGTAAACGTCGGTTTTAACTGTTGTTTATTTAACAACATTCCTACGACATGTCATGTACGAAACGTAAACAGTATTCATGAACAAAGTTGTTGAACAAAACTAGTTTACTCCAAAAAGTGTAAGTACGCCATAAAATGTTGTTACTGTGAGTTTGTATTACAATTTTATTTTTCAGATTGTTCTTTATTTTTGTATTTGAAAAGTTTTGAATGCATTCTGGAGTTAAGTAACTGGGTCGTTAAATCTTGTTTTTAACTTTTAAATTGTCAAGAACAGACGTTGGGGAAGAGGTTTTTTTTTCTGAAAGAGTTTGTCAAGGAATTGGCAGCATAAAATCTCTATAGGTACTGTCAGCCGTAAGCCAGTGGCAACAAAACTAGTGTAAGCTGGCCTCCTATGAAAACTCTGAGCTACGCTAGGTCACGTCAAAGTGTTAATAGTGTCGTGTGGCCTACTGTATTTATTTATTTGTATGCCACAATAAATATCTAGAATCCAAGCTTGAAAGGTCTAGTTATTAATAAAGATAAAAGGATATTACATCGTTCACCTTATTGCCATTGCTGCTGCAAATGTTGTATTAGTAATCACTGCCGACCAGTAGGGTCAAAATTATTTATAAGAAAAAAAAAAATAATATACCTATTTAGCTACCTACTGCTGCAAAAAATCTTAGCCATTTCCCCTGATTGGAATAGTGCCCAACACACATATTGCATGGGAAGAGGTGCCAACATTGGCAACTGCTCAGTGAGCCAATAAATGCCTACCCCAAAGTATCTCCAAGTTAAATTCACGTCGAAAACATTAATCAAAATAGGCATTATATTTATTCAAATTAATTCACGTCTAAATCTGTTTGAATATTGAATTGAATTTAACTCTTTAATCCTTCTGTATTCATAACTGAAAATTTAAACACAAATTAGACATTTATTTGATATCTCATACATACGTGGACCGTTTTAACTTGTTATAACGAGTACTTTGAATAATTATATGTAAGCGATTCCCTTCCATTACGTTTAGGGTTCAATGTAAATATACGGGAAAATAAAACTTGCGTATACGCTGGGAAACCTGAGAGAATACTTCCCTCCGCCTCTGGTAGTCAGAAGGTTAGCAAAAAAGGTTTTAGGTAACATTTTTGTTCTATTATACCACAATAACATTGGTAAACTTGCATTTAGAGTTAGAAATTCTTAAGGAATCTACACGTGAAAGAAGTTCATCTTTTCAAAATGGTAACGCTGTTTTTGAAGAAGAGAACAAAATAAACAGTACCTAAAATGTGCCTTCAAAAAAAGCTAATATCGAAACTTGTAATTGTGGTTTATCTTTCTCCTTTTCTAGATTTCAACAGACCCGTTCAAAACACCACCCTGTAGATCTACAAAAAAGTCCTTTAACAAATTCAGTGCGCGAGTCGAATTAATACATACCACCTTAATCGAAGGAATTGAATAATTCAAACGCCGTCTCTGTAGGATTTGTCTTTCACAAAGCGGGTTTCTTTAATTTTTCATCCCTCAGTTTCGACGTTCTCATAATAAATAATCTATTGTTTACTTTTAGTATTTAAAAGGTCCTGCTTTGAGTTTCCAATGAGTTTCTTGATTGGTGTTTTGGTTTAAGAGTGCTACTGTGAATTGTCGTATGTTTTATAACACGATCGACTTTGTTTTCTTTGATGTCCTACGACAGAGGAGATGTCATTTCTGTCCTGTCAAATGTCCTGACCTTTTCGTTCTTCAAGTTCACTAAATGCTACTAAAAGTGGAAGATTTAATCTTGAAAATTAGCTCCTTACATCCTCTACATAAGTTTATATCTACCTACATGGCAGACAATTTTGTAAAAACTCTGTTCCATTAGTTTACTGATACGCCACTTAGGTTCAACGTAGCCCGTCGCTATGCCTGCGTGTAGGTCGGAAATTATACCAGGAAAACGTACTTTCGGAATAAAAAGTATTCCATGTCCCTACCGAGGTCATGGTCTACTCATGTATTTTTAATCGAAATCCCTACAGCTACACTATTGAGACATGTTATTTTTGCATCTAAAATATTAATGCTTTTGGATGTTCCGACGTTTAGTGTAAATAAAACAGGCTCTTATTCCACAAAAAAACGACAATTACAGAACAGCCTGGCTTCGAAATAAAAACAATTAAAACCTATCTCTTAAAGAGCATGCCTCTACACTTGGGAACGCGTTAAAGAATTTCATCCATTGCCTGAGGCTTCGGGCGAGTCCAGTAAACGTCCCAGTATCGATTGTGGAATTTACACGAACGAGTACAAATGTGAGCTAGAACAATCGCATAGAAGCGATATGAGGGTTGTGAGAGCTTTAGTTGGCTCGTGTTTGCTTAGAGAGATCGTTGCAAGGAGGTGTGAGAAGTGCTTATCCTGCAGTGCTAACACTGGTAAGTATGGACAAGTAAGAAAGAAAAAAAAAGTAAAAATTGTACATAACATCATACACGTAATACCCGAGAGGTTAGGCATAGGTGTACCTAATAAAACACTTGCATTTCGCCAGTTATGTTTAAATCTCACGTAATAGGGGCAAGCCTATTGCCATTAACCGAGCACGAATCCTGACACCGTGGCTGCTACTGACAAATTCCTGGTGGAAAAACCCAATAACACTTTGCACGACCCGGGAATCGAACCCAGGATCTCATGATCAGCAGTCAGGCTTACGACACCTCGACCAACGATTGATTGATGATTATTATAAAGAATGTATTCATTTGATAAGTGTGCAACGTTCTTGTATCGAAACCATGGCCTCTCTACGAAATCAGTGGAGTCGTAGCTCTATTTCCATTGGACTACCGACAAGGATTCTACTGGCAAGATCATTAAGTAACACAATGTAATGTTAATGCACTTAAGTGTATCCTTTTCTGCAATCTCGCAGTCATTTGGTTTGCTGTAAGAAAACCCAATTCTGGGTTAAGCTCGCCATTGTACATAAGCTATATTGTTGTAATTTGTATGTATATTTGTTTTTTGTGTGCAATAAAGAATAAGAATAAGAATCATTATTACCAGGCTCACTATGAGTACTTTCTTATAAAACAAAAATCAAGATAATAAATAATTATCTTTCTACTTCAAGAAACCGGCTAAGTGCGAGTTGGACTCGCGCGCCGAGGGTTCTGTATAAACATGTAGGTATTTTGTTATAAAAACTAAATATTTATGGTTTTCAGACTTTTTCCTTTACATGTGCTGTAAGACATAGCTTCTTGCAAAATTTCATGATTGGTGGTCAACGGGATGTACCCTATAGTTTTTGATTCTCTTGTGAAATCGCAAAGTATGCGACATAAACGGTTATAATTATCTTATGATCGCGTTGACTTACAAGTTTGATTTTCAGCTCCAAGGGGTAGCAGACCTGAGTATTTGATATTAATTGCAGATTGATACCTCCACGCGTTCCTGAGAAAAATGATCTTGACAGACGGACAAGGACAAGGGTACCGTTTTTGCCGACTGAGGAACGAAGCCCTAAAAATGAGAGAATAAGGTAAGTACGTAACTCACAATTTCCACATCTGACTCAGTACTCAAAGACACACAGTACCTTTTAAACTCTCTGAAAACATCGTTTAAAGCGACAGAAAACTTTTAAATCTCACTAAAACTTGATTCGGAGCGTTCCGGCAGCTTGTAGCGTTAGTTAAAAATTCCGCACAACTTCCACCCAGTTTTACAATTTGATTGAGAAGTTACCCAAGCAAGATATGGTAGACGTCGCGTTTGCTTCAAAATGTATGTAGGTTTAAGTTTAGGAGTTCGTTATTAAGATATATTATTATTATGTCTCCTGGTAGCAACAAGGCTCAGTGATAATGAGAAAGACTTACGTGGTTGTGAGTGTGCTCAATTTTATCACTACTGCTCTCAAAATGGTAAAATGTCGGAGGAAAAATATCGTGGGATACTGGCACGGCTTGGAATGAAAACTCGAAGATATGTGATGTTCTTCAACCCGCTGTGGGCCCGCGTGGTGGAGTAAGACCAACTCCTTCTTACAGGGAGGAATCCTGTGTCCCGTTAAAGGGAACCAATAGAGTGATTTTTTGTAGATTATACTATGATATATTTTATCTCCTTGGTGATACGTATTGACTTTCACACTTTGTGTATAGGTAGGTTAAGGCGAGGTTGCACTACTTTTTAAGATTTTTGAACGTCTGAAAATCTTATTAAATATGAGTTAGTTAATAAATAAAAATCATTATATAAAATTTTAACATACCCTCAAGTAAATCGCGAAGATAGAATAGCGATTTAGAATGATTGGTTCGATAATTTTTTTTATCGAACATGACACTAAATCACAATTTTAAACGTGTACTGCTAAGAGATTTCATCATGAATTTATATGAAAGTTATATCAATAGATAGAACTTTTTATTTTGAAGTAAATATCGAAAACATATTTTATAATTTGTTTATTATTTTTATCCAAGAAGAAAAAACAATCAAAATTTAGGCATTAAATCGTTTGCTGGGCAGTCGCTGCCATTCGTCAGTGCCCGCCTAGACGTGATTGAGGTTGGACGTACGTCGTTTGCTCTGCAAATATTCTTCCTACGTTCACGCTTTAGTAATAACGTAACCCTGTGCGGTGGGCGTTTGGTATGCCACAGCGTAGCATAAAGTACCCCATTGTACGCACTATGTAGAATCATATTTTTTTTTTCATTTCCCTCACGCTACACTGTGGCATGTCTAACGCCGGACCGCGCGGTGCTCCGCTCGTCTCGCTGCCGACACTCGCCGCGTTTTTACGTTCATAGCTTCTGCAACCTCGCCTTAAAAAAATAAGTTAGTATTTTGTCAGAGAACCATGCTTGTTCAAACATTCTGTCATCAGATATCAGCTAAAGAAAACATCACGAGAAATCCATACATCCATATGTTGGTATCAAGATCAACATATTCTTGTTTAATAAAATTTACAGCCTATCATATAGGGAATTTACTATCTCCGTGATTCGAATACCAAAGATTTGAGATGCTTGTTTTTATTTTTGTTTCTCCGATTTTTGGTTGAATTGCTAAAATTCAGAATAATATTAATGTAGAAAAATATTGTTGTATGTTGTAAAACAGCCTCATCAAAGATATAACAATAATAAATGGTCATACTTGTACTTACTAGAAGTGAGTTGATGATTCTAGACAGTTATAAAGTAAAATTTCCCTAAGAATGCCAGAAAAGAACTTGTAAAATTAACAATAGGAAATTGTAACTACACTTGCCAAAAACCTAGCAACTTTATGTTAGAGATTAATTGGATCTTTCAACTTTCGAGCGACGAGATACAGTGATGTATGTTGTAAAAAAGCTATTGGATTTTGTGCCAATGGTTGTTCTAGAAACCCTTTGCTGCAATCGTTTGGCAATTCCGGGTAACGTGTCGGCCACATAGCTTGAATTCCAAAACTGTGGCTTTGAAAAATTGTGCAGAAAAAAAATCAACGCATATTATTATTGATCATCTCGCTGAAACCTATGGGAAATGGCTCTGATAGATAGAAGAGGAAGGTACATATATTGCAGAAAAAGTATGTGCTCCAGCAGTCATCTTCAATATTCGGAAATACGAACACGCGGTGAGGAGATCTAACTTAGACCTGTTACTTCCATGGAGGTACATTTACTGGAGTACTTTTTCTGAATCACAAAATTAATGATCAGCAACTATAAATGCATTTCCTATAAACTTTTGAATAAGATATGACGAGGTACAACCAGAAGACGTAATACAACAGAGAGAGAACTTCATGCAAACGTGCAATAATAGGTGTGCTATGATAAAACGCGCCAAAGCAGTGCTGACTGGAGCAAGTTACTCTGTGGCGCAAGTGCGTGACCTTCATACTAATTAGGAAACATGGATTTACCGAAGAGCACACGTTATCTGTTTAGGCTGTAGATACGGTACAATCTACTTCTCCGTCTTTATGTTTGTCTGAAAATTGCATCTGTGACCTCCAAATGCGCTTCCAAAAAAAGTTACACAATATAAATCTGTACCACGCTTTGGCGTATCAATTGTACTTCTACCAGTAGGTTTAACATTTCGTTTTTTGTCCAAAAAGGATTGTTAAATTGTCGCAGTGTGACCGTGGTGTGACGTTGATGTTCGCAATGCTATCATTCGCGTCAGTTGCTGTTACTTTGACAATTGTAACTCGGTGAGCATGCGAATTGGACTGGGCGGTGATTTGTTTCATTTTCAAAGGGATTTTAGGTTTAGAATGTACCAGCCTTTGTAGTGGTGCAGAGCAAACGTTTCTCGTATACGAAGTATGGGTATAGATCGTGATGCTTGCTTAGTGCGGGTTGGCAATTTTAGTCTTCTTACAGAAGGTAAGTTTTCTTAAAATATTTTCCTTCGTCATCGGTCGTTGATTTCTACGATAAGCTATTTCTGAGTTAATCAAGATTGTGTATTTATCAGTTCTTGTTAATTGACAATGTGGTAAACTTTGCGAACTAAGTACTGAATCAGCGTTGCCACCGCCGACGCCGTGGATGTGTTAAAGTTTCAAGTTTGTAGCACAAAAAATGAAGGATTTTCATACAAACTTGCGAGAGCCCTTAGACCGCCTTAATCCAGCCCTGTCGCAAAATCCGTTCTTAGCGAACGTCTACTAACTATTAACTACCTCACTGGAAAATTTCAAGTTTGTAGCACAAAAAATGAAGAACTTTCATACAAACTTGCGAGAGCCCTTAGACCTCCTTAATCCGGCCCTGTTGCAAAATCCGTTCTTAGCGGACGTCTACTGACTACAAACTACCTCCCTGCCAAATTTCATCTTTATACGTCAAGCAGTTTTCGATATTTCGTGATGAGTGTGTGAGTGACCTTTCGCTTTTATATATTTAGATTTCTCATATTTGAACCTCTTTTTCAGTGCCATATTTTTAGTGCAAAGAGTAAAGACAAAAGGAAAAATATTTCGATTTTGAATACAATGAGGGGTTTTAACGTGATGCGCGCACAAACGAACAGACAAACCGACAAACAGACAAAAATTTAAAAAAGGTTTTTTTTACTTTCTACATATTACATAGTTCTCGCACCTTCCAGTGATTTTTTGTAAAAATCTGTAATGTACAGACACGGAAAGTCTATGATTTTATTATATGTATAGAAGATATAGATTGCGTCATATTAGTTGATCTACGGATAAATTATAAATTAACTGCATTCAAGGTGTGTTTGAACATACTCAATTAAAATTTGGTAAAAATATAAAATTATTAATTGTTATTTAAATTTGGTATACAAAAATAATTTAATTTGTCATTTTTGGTTATGGGTCTTTTTGGCAAAAGCGAGCGAATAGAGCTCGGGACTTGGGGCACCCCTACTCCGGACAGGTTAGGTTCGAAGGGGATGGCGGGGTCTAGAGAACGACTGAAACGAGTGAACTAAGGTCCCGTCATCCCCTTCGTGTAAAGCTATTTTAAACCCTGTAGACAGAAATAGGAGCCCCGCGTAGCGGGGCTACGTCGACTACGCCTTATTACAACATTTTGATATTAACCTTGACGTTGATATTATTCCTAATTTGTCCTTCCAAAACTTTTACTAATTGTGTTCGACCTTGACTTCTGGGTGTAACTAGTAGACTTTTTTGTCTATTTAAATTTCGAAATTTAAAAAGACAAAAAGTAATTTAGATATATCGAATTATATAAAAACGTATCAAACTATTAGATACGTAATGCTTATTTCCTCAAATACATGCTTTTAATGTAAGATTTTTACTTGAAACACCTCCACGACCCCTGTACTATTCAATCCATCCATCATCACAATGCTTTGAGTGCGTTCCATCGAGTCCTACCGTAAAACGTGATTTTTCACATCAAAGAAAAAAAGTCATTTCCCAGCAATAATTTTTGCGTAAAGATAGTTTGATATACAGAATGCCTGGATGAAGGCTTCGTGAAGGGTCTGTTTACACCCTGTATAATTATGTAAAATTTTTTTTTTTTTTTTTTTCTTCGCATGGGAAATCATCAAATGACCCCACCCACTCTGGGCGGAGCGGAAGGGAGTGTCAGACTTGTACTGACTAAAACCCATCCATGTTCCTTCTTTGCCCTTTGTGTTCCAGGGCCACGGTATCTCTTTCGAACAGTCCCGCAGCCCTGGCAGGCATCGGCCCTTGCAGGCCCCTACATCATTGCTGACATCTCTTTGAGGCACGCGTGGAACACGAACGCGCCGTCGACACGGCCTGTCGTCATAAGACGGCCGGACGGCGAGCTAGCCCATAGCTCGCCGTCCACAGGCCCGCGCCTACGGTGGCCGGGAGCCACCACGTGACCCCCGACGCCCAGGGCGTCTCCCGCGGCGGCTGGGACGTCAGGTTCTTTCCCTCTCACGTCCCGCCAATTATGTTACCTTTATACTTTCATTTTGCACAATCTTTCTAATAGTCATTATTATACTAATTTTAATTAAGTAATTGGTACATAACATGTACTGCTACAAGGTTCCTAGCGATTAGCTCATTTCTTTTAAACTTCTGTGTCTACTAGTGGACTGCGTCGTGGGATACTTTATAACCAAATTTCTATTTTGTTAAACTAGTTGTAAGTTCTTATAATGTAACTATTTGCTGTTACTTTAATAAAAAAATAAAATAAAATAGCTAATAACATAATAATAACACTCGACACAAATACAAAATCCTTTGAAAAGAAAAAAAAATAATGTGTTGTGGCCCTTGGCTGAAATTTAATAAAAGTACCTAGTAATATTAAAATCCAAGCGCCGTCGGGAGACGCTCATTTTTTTAATTAATTTTGTTAATCACAGGCGCTGCTGCTGTGCGAAGATACTGGGTTCGATTCCCGGGTTGGGCAAAGTTCTAGTGGGCTTCTCCATTAGGAATCCTCGGAGTCTGGATTTGTACTCGCTCGTTGGCATAGGCTCGCCTTTTTTACATAGGATTTAAATATAACTGGCAAAATGAGGGAGTAATATTATTATACACCTCTTTCTAATCTTTCAAGGATTACAGGCGTGACGTACTTACTTTCTTTTTTTAAATGTGTGGTATGTTCTTGCTCTCAGCTGTCCATGTTCTAAACAGTTATCTGGGAAGGTATCTACAGGAATGTTTAAAACATGCATTTTATTTTATCACTTAAGTTTGTAGTTACGACTTGCCGAAGTCGTTTGAAGTGCCCCACGAACTTTCCAATAGATGTATCTAGAAATTTATAAAACTCCAATGGCTTCCAGTTGAATAGATAGGACCTGGGGGCAGCTGCAAATAATTAAAGACTCTGGGACGTTGTTGTAAAGTCGAATTTTGAATGAAATTAGAGATAACGTCGCGAAGTTTTCTTTTATTTTTTTGTAGAAGTTATTAGATTGCCTCGCTAAATATCCTGTGAACGTGAAGAAGTTGGCCACCCATCCTCGAGCTTAACGCGGCTAAGCCAATTCATAGATCACTTTCCTAATTAACTTTTTACAAGAAAATGGTCACTCATGTCTGGGCTAACCGCGTTAGGCGTTGCGCGTTAGGTTAACCGTGCAGTACCGTCATTTCTATTAATTTAGCTTTAAATTATTTTTTTAAAGACTCCGTAGTTTAAGTCGTGGATTGAACTTAAGTCGGACTAGACACGCCTACTTTTCACCCCATAAGTCATATTGACAGCTACAGTTTGTTTATAATTTGACATAAACGCCCACTTTTCAAGGGTTTTGTAGTACAAGAATGTTTTGGCGCTCGAATGAAGCTGACAGGGGGGCGCTGTTGGTAAACCTTTTGTTAATTGTTTTGTAAAAAATATTGAGAAAAGAAAGAGATAGCTGCGTTAGTTCCGATGTTTGCCCGCGCCATCAGATCCTTGAAACCTACCTTGTGGGTGACATATGTACCTACTGAAATCCATGTGAATCGACGTGTGTAAAATTGTTTTCTTGTTATAGCCAAAGCAAGATGAATTTTGAGGAGTCGGTCGATTATGTAGGATACGATATGCCATACAATTATTTATCGCGACCCGATGCCGACAACCCGCTAGAATGTGACATCAATATACAGTTCCAAAGACACTTTCGATTTTAGAAGGAAACCGTACAAAAATTGGAAAGCCATGCGAGAGGTCTTTGCCCAGCAGTAGGACATAGAGGGCTGATATAAAATAAAATAGGGAAGCTACTGTAAAAGAAAACGCGGTTCGTTTTTAGTTCCAACGTTTTCGTTCTGGAAATTTTGACCTACAGCCCGTGGACGGCCCTTGTTGATAAAAACTATTTTCCGTCGCCTTTAATTTCCAAGCCAGCTAGTATGTAGTCGGGATTATTAATCAATGATTATTAATATTGCGAGCACTTGCAAATATCCGTGGTAAATATATATAAAGCACGGTTTCTTTTTCAAATCGGTAGGTATTGGTATCGGTAGGTGTTCATTATCGTGGGATTGTATGAATTAGCAATCAAGATCGCGTAAATAATTATATTAGTGACAAATAGTCGTAATATGGAGTACCGTACACATAAAAGATGAATACAAGCTTAATTCACGTGATATTTCTAAAGCATGAGAAAACTAACGAACCATTTTGAATCTCAGACAAAATGGTGCGAATGGTGCTTATGAGCGAGCTTGCCCATACTCGTGTTGTTTTGTTTATACCTACGATACCACAAAGTCGCTCTCATCATCTGTCTATACTTAAAAACATCATCAAGAGTCAAATAGGCCTTCGAAACTCACGTAGACGGGCCATGGCGCGCAGTGTTACGCAGGACGTGCAGGGCGCATTTACCTATTAGTAAGTAGGTAGAATATTTCTGAGGTAGTCGTGTCTGTAAATATATGTGAAAACCCGATTTTCGCGTTGGCTCGTGATACAACATCATCATCATCATCATTTCAGCCGAAAGAAGTCCACTGCTGGACATAGGCCTCCCCCAACTGTCGCCATATTGACTCGTGATACGCGGACACTGATATTAAATATTATGTAAAAGTATTATGTCTAAATAGATTCCTAATGAATCATTTGATTGTCGCCACCGGTGTCCAATCTCGAACCAAGTTATCAATATTTCACATAAATGTAATGTAATTGATATGAAAATGAACAAGTTATAAGTAAGTACATGTAAGAAAAACGCGAGTGTGTCTGTATTGCTCAAATAAAATGAAATACTTACACTAACTATTATTTATTACCTATTCAACTTAAAAAGTAAAAGCTTACACATAAATCTTACATAACTATTATAAATGCGAAAGTTTGGATGAATAGATGTTTGTTACTCAATCGCCAGAACGGCTGAACAGATCTGGATGAAACTTGGTACAGAGATATATTATAGTCTGGTATAGCACATAGATCTTTCTACCTGTAGTAATACGGGTAATCCCATTGCCTTTGCGGTACTATCGCAGTAGTATATAGATTGTAAATAGAAGGAGAAAGAAAAAAATACAAATTTGATGCAACCAACTTGGATGTAGCGCTCGTCAGCCGCTGTTGTGGCCAGTTTCTGTTATATTGCAATAATAAAACAATCAAATCGAATTCTTATTCGCCGTTGCGTTTAGTGGTTTAGCCGGCTTATCTTAGGTTCGTTTTCATATGATACGGGAAAGGACAGGTGTAAGCTAAACATGAGTAGCAGGCGGCTTGCTACTGCTAAACGGAGGAAGAGAAGGGCCGATATGAAACCCACCATTATGTTGGGTGACCACAACCATGTCATGCGCACAAACTCATTCTGCAGAGTAATGATGAGAGAATAAGCGATAACGAATCCAAAGAAATTCAAGGCTACTCGGTCCATCGTCCAACTGAATTCTTCCCTCAACTCTGGACGACCGGAACCTTCTAACCTCAGGAATTTCTGGTTCCAATTGAAAAAATCTTTTAGTGTTTTATAACCCTTTTGTTGAGGAATAGGAGCGGAGCATTAAAAAATGTTGCGAAAACGGGTTTTTTTTAAATATAAAAATCGCGGACGAAGGTCGCGGGCAACAGCTAGTATGTTTATAATTGTGTGATGATCATATTTGTATTTTTGTTCTCTCGTTGGTCAAATAGTCATAAGCGCAATTGCACGGTGTGAGGTTATGGGTTCGATCCCCATGCATGCAGTGTTGTTGGGTTTTACTAACCTAGAGATTGGATCCAGTCTTACGTAGTCCTACGTGAATGAAAATGAAAAATTTCCTTTGTTTTTCTATGTCTATAAATGTGTAATTTAGATATTTTTTATACGTGATACTACTTTTAAATAAAATAAAAACCAGTTGGCTTGTACAATAATAATTTAATTTATTTTTTCGGCCTCGTCCCTTGTAACGTCACTGAATCGAAGTAGCTGGGCGGCACTCAAACGTTCGAGTTTTGACGCTTCTTCTGCTGCCTTCACCACCACTTCTGCTTCTCCATTTTCAGCAGATGTTACTCCTCCTCTCGTTCCTCATTCCGTTTTAAATTTTTCGCCCGTACCTCCTTTATTATAACTTGGGCGCGAACATATATTAGTATTAATTTGCTAACCACAAGCACCTTCAAAAAACACTAATGAGAATATAAAAAATAAAATGCTTCGAATGAATACAAATAGATTGATGTTATTTCAAATTCTGTATTGGTGCCATACACAGATAATTTAACTTTCTGATGTACGGTAACGTGTAGAGATGAACTGAAAATCATTTGATCAACCCTACCAATAAACTGCGAGTTTGCTGACGCCAAGTCAGTCGAGTTATTTTCAGGTGGCCCTTGAGCCACCGGTACCGGTACCTCGTCTACCGGACGAAATTCCAGAACTGAAAAAAGAAAGTAAATATTTTTAATAATCTAATCATATATTCGTTAACACAAAGAATAGAATCAATAAAATTACTAGACTATAGGTGTATCGTCAGCAGGAGTTTCACTTGGCATAGTGTCACAGTCCATTGCGAACCTCAATTACAAATCGGTGGAGGCCGGCAGCGCATCTTTCACTCCTTCGAGATCTGAGGACGCGGGGCCAGGATAGGGGCCACCCCCAGTCCTCATTCTTTCTTTTTTTTCTAAATTAAGGGTGGCCTTAATATTGGACCAGCACCTGTTTAACTGAGATTCGGTTCTCTATAAAAAGAAAAGATTGCCGTTCATTACGATCATCAAACATAGACCAGGTATTAATTAAACAGCATACATGTTATTTGGTACTTACGCGCGAGTTAAATACTGAGTTATACTCTTGGGTTAGGCGAGCCCACAGCACATTTTGTCGCTCATGAGCTGCCCGGCAACGTCGTATTTTGAAGAAGCTTGTACTTGCAGACAAGTTCCTGTCCTGACTTTTCACCATCCGAAAAGAAAATTCTTGATGCCATTATTTTAAGTGAAAATCTTATAAATGAACCAAGTTTTTTACTTTTCAAGTAATTCCGTTTAAGTTCTTTGACAAATGATGTCAACCAAGAGCATTCGGTAGAACATCAATTGAAGACATCTCTAGCATTGGGACGTATTTTAATATAACATTTTTAGCATACAAAGCAGCTTGCAACCTTCATGCAACATACTTATTTTGGGTTTGAAATGGACAGCATGTTTTGGAGGTAGATTAAGGTGAGTACTCATCTGAGCAATTAAACGTATTGTAACATTGGTTGATAAATTGAGGAATGATATAATACTGCAAGGTTGCGGTTGAAAAGGAGATGTAGAGACAAAAAATTAAAAGAATATGTTTGGATGATGGTCTTGTTGAGAGGACGAGTAAAAGGCGACTAACAAAACCCGAAAGAGAACACCTTAGAAGGACAAAAATTATTGGTATTGTTCTTAAAAAAGGTCAGATGGCAGTGCTCGCGACCTGCGTGCGTGTATGACCAGATGTATGAACGTGAACGAAGCAAAAGGAGTAAGCCGGTGGGGTTCTTTAGTGACTGTTCTTACTGTGTGGCATTTAGGTACTCTTCGTTGATATGTTGGATTTGCAAGTCGCGTGTGCTGCAATTTAATTTAATATTAAAAAAAAAACACTGAGCGAATTAGGAGAAGTAACGACCAGCAAAGTCCACGCACTTCTTTCCATGTTGCACGATTTGCCCGCGCTCGTGTTTTTGCTCGATGAAATGTTACACAAGTTGCTTGTTTCTTAGCAAAATCAAGTTTTAACAAAGTGTCAAGCGGCTCGATGTCTTGTTGCAAGTGCAAGCTCTAGCTAGTCTGTCCTCACCTTTTGAACATCATTGAGTGGGTGTTGCTGATACCGTGGTGGGCGTTCCTCACCTGTTGCCATGACAACAAATGTCGACTTAAGTTCAAAAATGGACTAAGTCGGCGTTCTGGAATATGGGTGTCAGACTGGACAATTAATTTATATTTATTTATTTATTTTATTTACACTTCAAGCACAAAAGTACAATGGCGGACTTAATGCCATAGGCATTAATCATAGTTTTTCAGTTAAAACAATTTTTTTTTAGTTTTATTCACATACTGTTTGTTTTGGAATTGTTAATGGACTCAAGTGAAACATAAAACAAGCTTATCCTGCAGCAAGGTACACAAACCTTTTTACTTGAGAATATTATGGTTAAACAATATTCAAGAATAAGTTTTCTTTTTATTATTTTTACCGATTATCTGTAGAGTGCTGGTACCGAGGCGAGCAAAAGATTAAAACGCCGGGAACACTTTTAATTTATATTTAATAAACTACGAATCGGTGTGATAAAGTCGGGTTCAGAGATAAACAGTTTACTTGAGTGGTCAAGTGTTGCATATTATTGCTTTTGTTCACACCTATTAAAATTAGTTAGAGAAAGGTTTGCAAGTTTTTTTAATCGAAACAGCTTTGGATTTTACGAATATTTAAATGTTTTGTAAGATTAATTAATTCGTAACCTGCTAATTTATTACTATTAATACTAACGGGATATTTACCATGTTTACTGTTTTTTATGAGTTCCCGATATTTCGGCGCTGTTGCAAGCACCATGATCACGGATAAACTGAAGTTATTGTACAACACCCACCGGTGTTGGTGTTGTTGTGGGATGGTGCTTGCAACAGCGCCGAAATATCGGGAACTCATAAAAAACAGTAAACATGGTAAATATCCCGTTAGTATTAATAGTAATGTTAGTGACCATGATAGTTTAAAATCTTATATTGCTAATTTATTATTTAGAAAAAAACACAGTTTGTAATATAAGATTTTAAACTATCATGGTCACTAACTTTATAATTAATACTCGAAACGGAACTCGTTTATCCGTGATCATGGTGCTTGCAACAGCGCCGAAATATCGGGAACTCATAAAAAACAGTAAACATGGTAAATATCCCGTTTCGAGTATTAATAATAAACACAGTTTGTGTTCTTTATGTAACAATTTTGTAGGAAAAGTTTTGTAAACAATTCAAACACAGATTCTATATTTGCCTTCCAATAATTAATAAAATATAATAATTAATACACATAAATAAAATTATTTAATAATCGAATGATATTATTAATTATTATAATTAATATGATTAATTGAAATAACTACATAACGTAATGCTAGTAATATTGTCGAAAATAGTTATATTTGTTTATCAAACTTGCAATCCAATCTTGTTTTGTCCAATCTATTATGTTGCCGCGCCCTAACCGGGTTTCGTGTTGGAACTTACTTACTTATACTTAACAACTAAATGTACACATGAATGCAATAAAGAGTTTTGAGTTTGAATTTGTTAAGGCAAATGACGGTAGGATAATTAAAACTATTAATTTTATAATTGATCGACCCTATTTCTCTTTTTAACTTTCATTGTAGGGAATATAAAGTTCAAAAGAGAATAGTATCCGGTAAGGGTAATAAAGCAAATTTTTCAATCAAAATTTAATACGCATCTCACAAATTCTCTCTCTGAGCAAGGCTTTACTCTAAATATAAGCCCGTAACAGCCGCAGCCCGCACTTATCTATCGCAGTAGATAAGGGAAATGCTAAAATTTCCAAGACCCTCGTTATCAGAGCCAAGTTTGCTACAATTTTATCTTGTTAAATTCGTTTGTAGTCTGCGGTGGAAGATC
Organism: Noctua comes; assembly: GCA_963082995.1. NCBI lineage: Eukaryota > Metazoa > Arthropoda > Insecta > Lepidoptera > Noctuidae > Noctua > Noctua comes. The sequence goes on from OY720268.1 coordinate 1,064,534, forward strand.
GGTGATGTTTTTTCGGTTAAATTCAAATAGATTGTGAAGTTGCAACTTTGAAATGAATTCGATAATTTATGATTTAACTGTAGAAAATTCACACACGTACATAATTATAATGAGCTTTTAACTCAATATTATTTATTACTATATTTTTTTTACTTATTTTACTTTTTACTTTTTTTGAGTGCAGATTTTCCAATACAAACAGGGTGGATAGACATAATATAATTTCTTGTGCACTGGCTTTTGCTCGCGGCTTGGCTCCCGTTATGTACGGTAGTAAAACCACGGGGACGTTTTAAATGTAGCACTCGGGGATAATGTAGCTTCCCGTTAGTGAACGAATTTTCGGAATCGGATCAGTAGTTCCGAAGATTACCCCCTACATATAAACTTAACAACAATTTGTATCTCTTTACAATAGTAATATAGATAAAAATGTTATTAGCTCTTTTACAATACTGCTCATGCTGTGGAAATAGCAGCGCGTGTGGATTCAGACACTTTAGATGACTCAACGAACTTAAAATTAAAGAGGGTAGGCAGTGGGTTACTACTAATCAAACTACACATAATTTAAACAAAGCTATTTAGGTATTTAGTATAATTTTAAGTTCTAATAATGTTCTTTTCCAGATAAATACTAAGACGGTAGTTGAGCTGTAATAAAACCCACTGAACACAGACAAAGAGTTTTTTTCACTGTCGCGTTTATATAAAACTTATTACTAAAAAAGTCGCTCGACGACAAAATATATGGGCAATTTAATATGTCTTGTAGTAGGTTAATAAATTCATATGAAAGTATTATTCACTTTAATATTACCAAATGTTATGAAATTACGTATTATTTCTTATTATTAGAGTAGCGATCTTATATTACCAGTTTATGTAAATACAGCCATCAAATAGATTTTAAACAACCTAAGACTGGATTAAATGTTATTTAATCCCGGTTTTCTAGAAGTAAAGTAGATATAATTCTATTTTCATCTTAGAATATTTAAGTACTTACTAAAATAAAGTTCATTGACATTAGAAAACTGAACCGAAATAATGAATTTATGATTTGAAACTATAAATCTACAACAACTTGAAAAACGTTTTTATGAATATACAAAGTAAGAACTATTCTATTCGGTTTCCATATTTTATGTTAGTTTACCCGCTTGTCTGAAGACATTTTGAAGTTCAAAAATTTAGTTATAACTTTGTAACTTCTTTGGAATTAGAAAGTTGTTGAATGTTTTCGAAGAAAACCATTTAGTTTCTCATATATGTCAGTGCGTATAAAATATGCCATGTGTATGAAGCTTTATTGGACAAATAAGTCAGTGAAATTAGATTACAGACTGGTTTGTGCTGGGGACAAACTTTGAAGAATGTTGGTGGCATTACCCAGACTTTGTGGTCATTGAACATTCACCCTTGTGGTATTAGAGAGTGTCACATAATTTATTTGAAGTGCATTTGTGTGTTTAGCTCGTCTTCTTCTTCTTTACGTGTCGATGAACTCAAATTGTGTTAGACCAGTCTGTAGCCTGCACAGCTCTACATTTGCTTCGATTAAATCTTGATAGGTGTAAGTGGTTGTGCAGGAGGGGCAGGACAGGTGGAACATATCCTGCAGAGGGGCTCCACACTGGCAATCTGTTTTTTAAGCCCGTGATTCAATGTAGTTCTTATGTCCGTTGTCACTAACAATAGGCGACTAATCCTAACTAATGTTATAAATGCGAAAGTAAGTTTGTTTGTTTGTTACGTTTTCACGCCTAAATCACTGAACCGATCATACTGAAATTTTGCATATACGTTGTCAGGTGCACAGAAACGGACATAGGGTACCTTTCATCCCGAAAAAGAGACTATTCCCGAGGAAAGCAACAATAACGTTCTTATGATAATAGATGGCGCCACGAGGCTTTCGAATCATGATTGAATTATATTATTACAAGCAAAGTACAACCCGAATTGATTGTCAAATTCTAAATTAACGCGAGTGAAGCCGCGGGCGAACGCTAGTAGATGGTAAATATCTTTTCGGTCAAAGCCATGTTAATGATGAAAGATACACTATATGTATAACAGTACTATTATAAAAAAAAAACTATTCAAGGTGTAACATAATAAACGCACGACACCAAGAGGGTTCTCGTGAAAAAAAAAAAAAGACAAATCATTCTATAGGAATTGACGCGATCAGCTGATCATCATGTATGGTGAGACTAAAACATTGTTATGAATATCCAAAAGCCCCACCACAAAGTTGTTTAGTATCACGATCTGAGCCACAAAAGAGAGGTTGTGCGTTTATTATGTGTGTGTGTGTAGTGCTAGCAAATAAAATTGAATTTATTAATAACGGTCATTCTGTTTTCCTATCAAAACTAAACGGTCCGAAATATTTCGGAAGAGAATTTCCATAACTGCCGAAATATTATTTCAGTTTCCTTAATTGGATCGGGAAACGACAAAAGTCCTTAGCCCGGAATGTTCTAGAACAAACTGGAATTATTAAAGTAAGGGGGCTTAACACAATTGTTGAATGGGCACGAATAATTAAATCTGCTGAGCCTATTGGGACCGCCATCTTGAAATCGAAGTTTTATAAGATGGTGCTATTTTTTTATTTTATGATAAAAAATACGGATCTCTATTTCACGACGGCATCGTTCTTGAGAGCTCATCTGATTTAATTTTGAACTCATCAATTGCTGTAGTTTACAGATCAGCCCAAAGACTCACCTGAGAACTCAATCAAACTTAACTTAAAAGAGGAAGACACTTAAAAGTCTTTCTGCCACATAATTGCACCTTAAAAAGAAAGGGACGACATGATACACAGCAGCGAGTTAAAGTGAATTTCATTTGTGTATTCGGTCGTAGAATCATTATAGTTTTTAAGAGAATCGCCTTAGTTTGGTCCAGAAGCATAATCAGCCTATTATATTCTTTCTTTGAAAGGTAGTGGCCATATCAACCACGCGGGCGAATGAGGTTTGATTAATATCACATGTTTTCGAATTGCCGATTCTTAGACATGTTTCCTCACTAAATTTTCCTAGATTGAGCCACCATAGGTAGGACTAACTGTGTTAAATCTGCAATGTCTCATCCTATCGTCGTTCGTCCAGCCAAACTGTCGCCTGCTTTGATAGAACGAGCACCTGACAAAGTATTTTCCTTTACGCGATAGAGAGTACCAACAAAATACCCACTATTAAACTAAGAAATTACATGTACACACAATCAATCACCGAGACGAAGCCGAACTTTCTTTGCCACTATGATCGATCTACTGTACTAAATTGCTAAATTTGATTCCGCTTCGGGTGCGGGAAATACTTAGGAAAGTAGAAAGGAGTTAGGAACTTAGAATGTGGTTAGAATGTCTTGCTGGAGTTGGTGCCACCTGATGATACGAGTTAGAACTTTGAACTTTATACGCTTCTTCCAACTGAGAATCTAAGAGAAAAAAAAAATGATAGCTTCGCAGCCAGGCACCGCAAAATCACGCGTGCAGAAAACCGGACTGAAATATGTACGAGTAGTTGCGGTTTAACGAACAATAATAATGGATCTTTACTAATTCTGTGCTCGTTCATTCATTATTATTATCATCGTCGTCCACAGCCTGACTACCTGCCTGACTTCTCTCATGTACTGTTGTGCTTTTCTCCAAGTATCTGCAGTCTATGTTCGATCCAGCATGAAATCGTTGTTTTTACTGCTGTGGCTCAAGCCTGCTGTCAAATTGAGGGTTATAATCTACCACGCTAGCCCATTGCAAGATGGTGTGGGTTGTTTCCTACTCGTGTCTACTGCTAATCATGCTAAGGCCACAAATTCGAAGAGGCGTTACTTGCAGCGTGCAGCAGTAATGGCAGTTCCGTCAGACACCCCGCTGCATGTTGCGAGAAATGCCTCTATGAATTTGCTGCCTTTCCTTATTTGGTTGCAAAAAAATAAAACAAATTCTATATTTGTGTCACAATATAGTCGTGGTAGCCTTCATTGGGCAAATTGTTTACTGACCCAAAACGTGGCGTGTAAACTAATTTCGATAAAATGGCACTTCAGTACTGAAATTTGAATATTTCTTTGACGTTCCTACAATGTTTTGTCATTCATGTATTCCCTTATCTTTTTGGCTTTTAATTTCCTTTATCTACCTAGCCTTTTCCCAACTAAGTATGTTGGGGTCGGCTTATGATCTAACCAGATGCAGCTGAATATCAGTCTTTTACATGGTGCGACTGCCTATCTGACCTTCACAACTCAGTTACTGTGTAATACGATACTTTATTTCCCAATGAGTTTTCATATCACGAATTTCGCCCATAGGTACCTAGAACTACTCGTACCAAAGCTTTTGTTCTAGATTCAATAAAAACTATTGAAGCACTAGTGTTCAATAAATTGAAGGTAGTTTTTGTGCAGTAAAGTTTGCTAAAACCTTGTTAGGTCGCTCGTTTTTAGTACGAGCAAAATAAATTAAGAAAAATGTTTAATGGTGGTACTGGGTTATAGATGGGCTGGTGCAGTTGTTTATGTTTTTATCATTTTGTTTATCATATTCTAGAGTGTACTGTTTTTTACATATCAACGATGTATTACATAATATTTCACTGTTAGGAAAGTACAGTCGAATTAAGCTCTGAAGAACAAAACAGCGCGATTTGATTTGTGTTGTGTTGCTGAAAACAAACCAACTAAATAACACAAAACTTATTGGTTCATTAACCTTAGTTATAATTCGCACCTGGATATACAATTTAAGGAACGAATTTTGCAATGGTTTTGAAGTAGCGAGTTGGCAACATGTTTTTAGTATACCGATGCGGGAGTCGTTAACCTGTCGGTGCTAGCCTATTAATCTACATCATGTAGAAGATGCTGACAATGAAAAAGTAATGTTCGGTGACTAAACTACTGGATATATTCGATTAAAATTTTGTACGTAGACTGGGAAAGACTGGGAAAGAAATTAGACTGCGTATACACGCAGTCTAATTTATTATTGTATTGTTGGCGCCACCCTGTAGAAGTGTGAAAGAAGATGTCATGCTGCGTTGTCCCGACAAATTGGGATGAGGGCAGGAGAATGATGATGAGTATCAAGATGCTATTCCGATTGTAACCGCAACCACTAATATAGTTTCTGTAACTCGATGAAATCACTGCGTTTTGCAGTTTGCGGTGCCCTTCAGATGTGCAAAAAACAAAACAAAAACAAAAAACAAATATAAATATTAGCAAGAAGAAGTCACCATCTGCCTAGCCTTTGCCCAACTATGTTGGGATCGTCTTCCCATCTAACTGGATGCAACTGAATACCAGTTTTTTTGCATATCGGATCTTCATAACCCAGTTAGTATTGTGTAGTACGATACCCTTTGGTAAGATTAGTTGGCAGACTTTCGGGTCAGTGACTACCTGTAATGACTGGCAAAGATGTGCTAATGACAACGGTTTGACGAGACCAACGGTTTAACGTGCTTTTCGGAACACGGGGGAAAGTCGGTATGTGATGTGTGGTCACCAATCTATGGACCAACCTAGGCAAGTGCGGATTCAAAATCAAAATCAAAAACAAAATATTTTATTTCACATACGCCTCGATGGGCACTTATAAAACGTCGACAAAAAGGTGCACGGTTCGGGTTGGTCGTTTCCTATGGAGAATAACCGGCAAGAAACTCCATGGTTACTCTTTTCAAATCATTTGCTGTTACAATTTTATTATGGATACAGCATTTGTACTTAAGTATGGGTGGACAGCGTAGGCCCGACAATAAGTCGTTGCTTACTACACAAAAAATGTAGAACAAAATAAAAAGTTAACAGAAGTTAACAAGCAGCTGGGAATCTACAAAGCCTACAATGTCCACACATTCACAAACAATCGATAAAAAGAATCTATACAAAGGTAAGAAAATATTGTAAAATACTAAATTAAACAAGTGACACAAATACTGTTATCAGTGCTGTAACTATTTTGAGCAAAAGATATAAATGATTTGAAAATTACTGTAAAATCTGATTCGAAAGAAGAGAAAAAATGAGATTGAGAATATTTAGAGACATCCACATATTTGTGCCGTTTATGAGCTACCAGGGAAGCCGCAAGCGCAGAAGGAACTAAGGCCAAACTTCTTTATCTTCAACGTAGTCCTTGATTTTGTAATATACTTTTTTAGTAAGGACACGTTTGATGTGGTTTTTGAACTTTCCATCGGTTAGTTCTTTAACTGACTTAACTGAACTGACTTGACTGATTACCCTTGCAGATCAATTCGTGCGCCTGTTATCATTTAGCCACGAGCTCTTTATTCGCAAGAAGAAGTAGAAAGCATGTCCTTATCCATCTTCTAACTAAAGTAACTACAATTTAACCAAAGCTCTGTAAAATGCAATCAAGCAAAAAACGTATCACATTCCGTCACAACTTACTGAATAGAAGACTTCCCATTCAGCGCATATTACAGTAATTACTATGTAGTCTCAACTCGCCGAGCTCTTGTCTACAAAATGTATGGCAGCCTTTATTCTCCCTCCAAACGTTGGCCCAACACGACCACATGCACGCTAATGCTGATTGTAAAGATATTTAATGTTGGCTTGTAGACGCCAATGTTGTCAAATGTGGTGTGGGACATCGGACAAAGTGCTCGAAATTAAGGTTCACCACTGCAAATTGTAGAAGATTTTAATCGTAATTTTAATTTTCCACTTCAGAGTTCACAAATAATTGGAAACACCGACATTATAGATTAGACGTTATATTATGATGAATTAAAATCAAACAGCTTTGTAGATTAATAAATTAATTTTAAAAATCTTAACATGGTTTTTCTCGTCGCATTTAACTTTCACCATCAACCAACTTCACCCAATGCTGAGTTCATTTCCTCTACTTTGCCAGTGCCAAGCTCCACGTGCACAAAACTAAACTTACCCTATTAATTTATTTCATGTCTGCTTTAAATAAAAACTACGTAAATTAATACCTTCTCCATTTGCGTAGCATACTAGGGCCTAGATTATAAAAATACATAAATGAGCAAATAAACATTTGACAAATACATGAACCAATTTTTTATTGGAGCCAACGTTTGCCCAAGTATCAGAGACAGCATTAACGATAAGCATGGAGGCCTGCTGCGAACATTTTCTTTCAGTCGTCGCCCCCAAAGTGGCATATTCATTAAAACCACGTGGATGGTAATTAAAAATACTGAAGTATTGTGAAGCTTATTTCCCTTGCGGTGAGGGGAGAATTAATCGAGTGTGAAAAATTGTGCTTAGCAGATAGGATGGGGACTCTTCAGGGCATTTACTTTATGATACTTGATGGTTTTTGCTTGATACTTTTTCTAATTTATTATTTTTGGTCGATATTGCTAAAACGTGGTGCATTGAAAGTAGTGAAAGCAGTGAGATCGATGCTTTCGAGATGTTGTGTTGATGAAGACTGCTACGTACGCCATGGACTGCAATGAGAACACATGATTACATTACTGGAGGAGTTTGGTGATGACCAAACGCCTTTAAACAGTCTGCCTGGAGCCTGCTCTTGGGTTTTTCAGACATAATATGCGGCATTGTATGGAAAGCCTAATGAGACTGGGTCGGGTAGAAGGAAACGCGTGCAAATCAGAGCACCGGCAAGATGATCAGACGCGTTCAAGAAGGCTGTCGAAGGCAGCCTGTAGCGAGTGGTCCATACTGCAGGAGTCCGCATGGCTTGTAGTCGTTTCATATGTGGTTGCGATTCTCAGTACTGAGGGAACGACGAACAAGAAGTCCAGATTGGCAGGATATTGATATAAGGTAAAATCAAATATATTTATATGCATTTAAGTTAGTTTGAGGGAATGGTGAAGGGTTTTGGGGACTTTTAAGTAATTTTGACGTTCAGAAAACGCTGAATTCAATAATAATTGACTTTCGAAAAATAGCTTATTAGTCAACTAATTTCATGACCACAACTATTGGAAGTAACTTTTTTCGTAACCCCTGAATTTCCATTAAAAAGAATGACATCGATTCGATTTGCGTTGCATAGCACGAATGACTGAATTTTCCATTTCATGACAGTTCTTTTCATCTCAAAAGGTCCGATGATCGAAAAAGTCCTAACTTTTAAACACAACGAAATAAACCACGATTCGCTCTGCAAACTCGAAATTCACGCAATAACAAACAACACTACATCGACAACGAACATTCACGAATCACACAATATCGAATCACCGACTATCGAGTATTGAATCGACGCGGCATTTTCGAGATCGAGTTACTTTACTCGGAATTTATATTGCTAACCATAAAATATTGGCGTTTGGCGTAATTTAAAAAAAATATTATTATGGGTTGCTTTAAAGCAATTTAACTGAAGGACCGTGTTCACCAATCTTACTTATCACAAAATATCCTGGTAAAAGTTCTGAGTATGAATGTGTGTGTTTGGGAATAACAAAAGGGGAAGACCAAACAAATAATGGGTAGGCTCTGTTAAGGATGATATGGCCAGAAAGCAGGTGACAGCTGCACCGACCCTAATTAAATGGGGATAAAGAGAATGATGATGTTCATCAATCTTACTCACCAGAAGTATTCGTTTCTGCTTTATTTTCCAAGTTCACATTTATTGTGCGAGAAAATTATGCAAAAAACATTAATTCACAAAAAAAAGCTATTTAGTGAGTACGTCAATCCAAACATTATCAACAAAGTCTTATAGATGTGTTCGCGACCGAATGTCTGTTTAATGAAAGAATATTCGTTGCGGAATGAACGTTCGCGCAGCAATTTTTCTTGATTTTCCTGCTAACCTGTTGTCTGCTTCGATACTCTCTAGTCAACCGTCACTTTACTATTCCCTCCCTTTTCTTTTTTCTCCACACAAACTATGTATCTTTTGTTTGGCCTCCCTCTCCCCCATCTTCCATCTACAGTTATTTTCATCAATCTCATGGACCGATGAAAATAAATGTCAAGTTAAGGAAATTCCCTCGTCATTAAAGAATTGTTGCCTGATCACTTCTTCATCTGCTCGTGTTTAACTACCAACAACTGTAATTTTTCAGTAAAGTCTGACCCAGCGACGCAAACAGCGATAAAACTGAAGCAAAAATAAAATATCAGGTAAATTGAACCTGATATTTTTCAGTTCTGACTCCTGAACTTCGAACAAGCAAGTTAAGCTTTAAAACCAACCAGTAATTCACGGAACGGATCATTTGCGTTTCGATTCATGAGCGTGGCCAGTTAACTGTTATCTGCGAGAATTAACGACTGCTGTAAGTGGTGATTCACACTGTATCAATGTATCGGTACTACTCCTTTGTTGCGTTCTCGCGCTGGTAAGCACTGCTGTTTCCTATTGGTCGCGGGCTCCACGCACAAGCGAGGCGCGTCTAACGACACCGACAGCTTGTAAAAGTTATTTGGAGTATATCACAAGTCATTGCGACACGCGGCCAGCGGAGAAGCGATACTCATGCGATGGACAAGTAACGCGCGAGCGTGTCGCTTGACGCAAATCGCGAGCCTGTGTACGGGGCCTTATTAACACCTCTCTTGCACTTATTTTGGGATAAGGAGAAGAATATGCAGACGAATGTCTCGTTGGCCTAGTATTATAGCTGCTTAGTACACAGGAGCTTAGCTGGAGTGCGTGTTCTTTTTAGTTATGTAATAAACAGTATTTTCTATAGAATAGTTGGGCACGCAAAGTTTGTTATCTATCTATTAAAACCAGAAGTTGATCAAAAGTAAAAATCAACGTAAACATTTAACTAATCTTTTAAGCTTAAGCTACATTACGCTTCACCCCTGAAACACGTGCTGAGCATAAATAGCAAAGGACAGAGTTACAGAAAGTCGTCAGACGGACGATTTGGAACGGCACACAGTGTTGAATGAAATATTGGAGCACTCTCTTCGACTGTGACCGTGGGGCCTTTGATGAATTGAAAACAAGTTTCGCTGAGGGCTCAAGTTATGAGAAAGGCCGTATATGTTGAGTCTGCTCAATTCATAGCAGCCTATAGATTTCTAATTTTGACGGCATTTTGTTTTTTATTTTTGCGCTTCTTGATTTTTTACTCCCGAAACGACGTAGAGCGCATCGTCACTTACCTATCATTAGAGGTGAGGCGTATTTTAAGATTTATTAGATTAGGTACTTTAATACAGTATATGCCGAAGTCCAGTCAGCAATCTGTCTGTATTGGTTACACTGCACCATTAAAAATAGTAAGTAATATATTGCTGCTAAAAACTTAGCCACTTACTGTGGTACAACGGTACCTGTTCACATACCTAATTTTAATCAAACCAAACATCCTTTGTGTTTTTATAAGAACTCAAGACAGAATCCGTGGTATGGAAACCATGAAAGATATTGTGTGATTGATTCATTTTTCTCTAAAGTCTAATTATGGTTTCTTATCCATAAACGTTGCGGCTAAGTTAGCCCGGAACTTGAAACTTACCTGTCTAATCTCAGGGTGTAAAATAATCTTGTCACTTGCACCGAATAAAATGGTATCGCATCGTTTTAAATTCCGGAGTTTTGGAGTGGTCCCGCCTCTTAACTTTCTTTCAGATGTATAAATTAAAGATACATTTGAACTTCTTCCGTGATTTGATTGTTCCTGTATCTGTGATGTCGCTGTGTCCCTGCGAAGACGTTTTTGTTATTGTTTTATTTACTTTAACTTGAATTAGGAAACTTTTCTTTTCGTTTTTAGGAAGTTAAGTGTTTTATAAATAACGCATAAATTAATTTGTTGGCTTTGTGCGGTTTTTATTAATCGAAGATATAATTAATTTAAAACTGAAACAATGAACCTCTCCATAGTCTCTTTGAAGACTTCTGAGTGAGAACGCTTTGTTTAGATAAGGGCAAGTATATTTTAGTTTTTTATCGAAACTCTAATAACTATAACCACCAATTTATCTACGCCACAAAATTCCTAAAAACCCCTACAACCTAAACACAAAACATTATTCAAGCTCACGCGCCATCGTTACACCAAAAATATATAATAAATATATTTTATAAAAATAAACATTCGCTAGGTACGAGCAATATTCGATAAAAGCAATCTTGATACCATCGGACCGACCACTGGAGTTTATGGCCGCTACAACTTAGGCCCGAAGATTTATAAGTCCTGACCCTACCTGAAATAAAAAGGATTTTTTTGGGGTTCGAACAAAATAGGCCACACGATATTTTTAGTGGGTGTTGGGCCGATAGTTTGCAATGAAAAGTTTTGCGGTTATGTTAGTATGTGGTGAGATGTTTTATCGGTACCTTAGCCGTCCGAGGGAACGATATAGTTTCCGATGTAAGTACATAGGAAAAGTATTTCGAAAATCCATGCGTACTCTTACCTTGATACGAAACATGGGTGAGCAGAACCTTTAGTACTAGGATAGGATCTATTCAAATAAATAAAATTGAAGTGTCTGTTTATAATATCAAAGGAATAGGTTTTTACTGAATGCATATGAAATTATTACGGCATATATAACAATAACATTTTTTTCTCAATTTTTGTCTATCTGAGGTGCCTGATGAGATGACGATTAATAGAGAAGTAAGGAAGAAGAAGACATGCTGCGCCGACCCCTAGTGAATTGGGACAAGGGCAAGAGAATGATGATGATGTCTATCTGTCTGTTTGTACCGGCTAATTTCCGAAACGGCCGGACCGATTTTGACGGCAGATATCTGATGTTATAAGGTTTAACTTAGACTTTTATTTACGAGCTACAAATTAAATATTACTTTTATTTTAGAAAAATAATTAAGGGTCCGTGCAACGGGCACGCCGCAATCGCGGCGGTAAGACCCCTCTTTGAGGAGTGGCTGGATAGGCGTCACGGCGTCCTGACCTACCGCATGACGCAGGTCCTCACCGGACACGGAAGCTTCGGGAGGTACCTGTGTCTGATGGGGAAGGAGGAAACGCCTGGGTGTCACCACTGCGAGGACCGCCCGGAGGACACGGTGGAGCATACGGTGCAGGACTGCCCCGCTTGGGCAGGGCACCGCCGTGTCCTCACGGCGGCGATAGGCGGAGACCTCTCGCGCCCGGCATTGGTCGAGGCCATGCTGCGGGGCGAGACGGAGTGGGAAGCGGTCGCCTCCTTCTGCGAAGCAGTCATGCTCGCGAAGGAGGAGGCGGGCCGCGTGAGGGAGAGGACAGCGTCCTCCCTCCACCCCAGCCGCAGTGGTAGACGCCCACGGCGCCGGACGTCGACAGACGATCTCCGGCCACCGTAGGCGCGGGCTTGCGGGCGGCGAGTAATGGGCGACTCGCTGTCCGACCATGGACCATGCCCGGGTCGACGGCGCGTTGTGTTCCACGCGCGCCTCAAAGAGTGTCAGCATTATGACGGGGCCCCCCTCTAGAGGGCGAAAGCCTGCCGGGGTCGCGGGACTTATAGAATTACCGTGACCCTGGATCATAAAGGGCTATTGAAGGACACCGTGGATTTTAGTCAGTACAAGTCTGACAGTTCCTCCCACTCTGCCCTGGGTGGGAGGACTCATTTGATGATTTTACCACGATAAAAAAAAAAAAAAAAAGGGTCCGTGCAAAAAAATGAAAACCCTTCAAATTGTTAACAAAGTCTAATCCAAAAAGTTAAGTAAGTAATAATTTTTTATGATAATTTCACGGGAACGAAAGTCGCCGGAAACAGACAGTTTGTTAATATCACTGATGGTTACTTCATCTATGAATTTTTACTAGGTTTTACATTAAATATTTTGTCAAGGATTGCCGCAAAGTAACGCCTGATTCCTTGACCTTGGGCTCTCTTGGCCTATACAGGGTGTAAACGGACCCTTCACGAAGCATTCTGGACATCAAACTAAGTAATTTTATGCAAAAATTATTGCTGGGAGATGACTTTTTTTGGGGTTTTACGGTAGGACTCAATGCAACGCACTCAAAACATTGTGCTGCTGAATGTATTAAATAGAACGGGGGTCGTCGAGGTGTTTAAAGTAAAAATCTTACATAAAAAACATGTATTTAAAAAAAAAACTTGGAATTTCACCCCCAATATCTCCGTAACTAGAAGTTTACCAGGTAATGTCTGGAACAAACAAATGATCGCAATGACGGGGAGCACAAGTGACTTTCGGCTTCATTAAGGGCTGTTTACTCCTTGTATATCAAAAATAAAATGAACAGAAACCTAGTTAAACTGCCCACATAAGATCTTCTTAATTACTAATACCGCATAAACTGAATCACTTAACCTTTTGTCATCCTCTGTTTCTCTTGCTAAAATGTTTATGAACCCTGACGGTACTTTAGATAGTAATTCTCGATACGGGATGGGAAACCTACCGTTTTACCGCAGGAGATAAAATCTAGTTAATGGGAAACAGGAGCTGACGGGGCCCATGGGCTTTCTATGGGGTTATGAATCAGCTGACGGTAACTGGATGCTATTTGGGTCATGATCAGTCTGCAGATATGGGAACAATATGGTGTGGGAGCTGGTCGAATTTTCTTGGAGAATATTTGGGAGATAAGTGTTGGTTTTTAGTACTTATGTGTGCAGTGTATAATTAAAGAGTAGATTGTTCTATTTTCATTACTGTTTTTAATTAAAGGCTTTTCTCATTTATACTTGCCATTTTCTACTCTAATCGGCATCTAAATATATTTCTATCTTAAAATGATTGGCCAAAAATATGATTAACTAGCTGTGCCCCGCGACCTAGGTCCGCGTAAAAATATTACTTTTCTATTTGGATCCGATTTTATTAACAATTTCAAGGGTTTAAATTTTTTTGCACGGCCCTAATCTTTTTTTCTAAAATAAAAGTAGCCTAAGTTATTCCTTATAACAGCTATCTTCCAGTAAAAGTCCCGTCAAAATCGGTTAAACCGTTTCGGGGATTAGCCGGAAAAACAGACAGACAGACAGATTTACCGTAGGTATATACTTTCAAATGCATTCAGTAAAAATGTGAAATTACAAACAGACACTTCAATTTTATTTTTTGAACTAAACTACTAAGAAACCCACTAACAAGAATAATCGTACACATGCAAAGCAAAATCCCCCTCCATCCCCTTTACATCCCTTGATTTCCCAACATTTCCTTATCATTTCGTTTCCTTAAAAAATCTTGGAGTACCAGGATATAATGAGTGAGAAGCATGGCTTCATTACAACGGGCCCTCTCCGCTCCGATTACCATAGCAAAGGAGGTTTTTAGACACGAAAAGAAAAAAATCTAAACAATCCAAAACCTTTGGGACAAAAGGAAACGCAATCATTTTATTCTCAGGAGTGAACAAAAATTAAAAAAGAATCTCAGCATGAGGAAAAAATGCTAATTCTTTGCAAGATTCATATTAAGAGGAAGTGTGTAAGAAAGAGATTTTTTTATTTAATTTTTTGGACTTGTTTCATTTGCCGTAAATGCCTCGTTGGTTTAGTGATCGTAAGTGCTACTGTGCAGCTTGAGCTTCTGGGCTCCATACAAATTGTTTTTATTTTTCCATTAGGCATTTCCCAGTGGCGGAATGGTGGACTCGTGCCCGCTTGATAGCAATAAGCTCGTCCCTTTTTCATTAGACTTGACATTACAGGTGTAATGTGGGTGTGATAACACCCAATACAATCACTTTGGTGAAAAAACTGGCGTGATGAAAATGTTCTATGCTTGTTTGTGTAAAAAAAGATATCTTCTTACGATGCCAAGATCACCATTGCTGGCTTCTTGAGCGAAATTGAAGTTTCGAGAACATTTAAAGACCTAAGCAAATACTGAAAATAATTATTTATTTAACTAAGGTTAAAGCTTCAAATTAATTACCGTCAAAATATTTTACTAGGATAGACTACGAAATAATTATTGTGGAAGAAAATTTAGATTTTATGTTGTTATTTCTATGAATTGAGGTTGTTTAAAAACAAATTAATTTATTACTAAGGAATCTAGTTGAGTAATTTATGTTTACTACACTAAATTAGAGAAGTTCTAACCGCAAAGCTCGTCGAGAATTAAACTTTTAGTTATTTTGAGCGCATCGTGTTTCGAAAAATAGGTAAAAAAAAAAAAAAAAAACTCATGCACGTCGTGACTGCGACAAGCAGGTTACTACTCAGCATGATGCTGTGCTATGGGGGGCTCACAGCACAACGCTGGTTTTCAGAGGTCACCCATGAAAAAACGTACGGAAGCCAAGACAGCACAAATATTTTTTACATCAATATAAAAATAAAATAAACAGTACTACACAGGTACAGGTACTTATTGTAATATCTCCTGTTCGTATATACCAATGTTTTTATTTTATAACACGACATAACACGCCATTTTCCCAGAAGAATAAGGCATTGGTGTACTTATATCCTCATTTCGCTAGTTATGTTTAACCCTCATGTAATAGAGGGCAAGCCTATTGTCATCAACAGGGCACAAATCCATAAATGTAGTTTAATAGACTTAGCAGTGGCGCGGGCGTAGTTACAACACTACGATTATTTCAATGTTTCTTTTGGCAATTTTCAATAAGGTTTTTTTAAGTATCTTATGTTTGTCGTAAATGTTATATTAAAGTAATGTGGGCTCGTAAAAAAGTATGCGTATTTAGATTTAATTTAACATTGACTTCTGAGCCTCTTAGCTCACTTTTTAATCTATATTACACGATCTTCGTGAAAAACATTATTTTGTCTACCAACCATGACGCTTGCGGACGCCGCTAGCATACAAATTAGACGCCAAAATCTTAAATTATACCTTCAAGGTAATTTGAACTTTGTAGCATTAAAATTAAGGTTTGATTTTGTTGTGGTGGTGTTTTTCTATCTGAACGGAGTCATCATCGTTAAAAGCTAATCGTGTACAAGTTCTCATTATGCTAAACAGTCGACGTCTTCATTAGGAAGTCGCCGCTTCGTAACCGAAAGAATTACGCACTTTTTAGGGTTCCGTGCTCAAAGGGTAATAATGGTGCTCTAGTATTAAGCCCTCGATATCTGTCTGTTTGTCATAAAATCCTGTCTCTGTTAAAGTAGGAAGTCAGTGTAGATATTCAAGAATTTGTGTGTTTTTGTAGCGTGTATCTTATACTTATGTAGAATTTTGTAAAAGGATACCATTTTTTATTATTAAAAAACTTAGGACTAATTCAATAGCTATTGCACGCTTAATCAAATAAACTAAGTGATTTATTTGATTAATTATAATATAATATAAAATAATAAATCTATGGAATTAGATTAGTATCTAATTATATTATTCAATGAAAAGACAATCCATTACTTTACGATATAAATGAGAACAGGCATTTTTTTTTTTATACAGAACCATTGAAACAAAGCACTTGTCCCTTTTTTCATAATATATTTTTCTAATATATTCCCTGCTGGACCCGATCGGGCGCCCTAACGGCCAATTACCAAAGATTTTATAAATCTTATTTTTTTGGGCAAGGAAAGAAAATGGACGATTTTAACATTGTTAACGAGGGTGATTTTGGTCCCCGATTTTGGTTATTAGTCAACAGTTAGGAGTATTACGAGGTTGTTTTACGTAATAAGGTTGAAAGTCTTGCAAATAAGCACAGAATATAAAATACAACCACAGTTTATAGGCACAATAATAAGGCATTTGGTAGGTAAAAGTAACAAGTAAAGAATAAACTTGGCGCAATTTGGGTCTACAATACATATTTATCTGCCTAATCCGCCTAATACAGGCCTGATATTATGTTAATAAGCTATGACATTCATATTGATGTAAATAGGAAATACATAATTTACCGTTACAAACTGATGGCCTCGCAGCACAGTTTAATCGGAGTAATCTGATTTACAAATTGAACTATCACTGTAGAATATTAATACGAAATAATTCATTCATAGCGAATTAATAAAGCGCCAAGAGACTGAATTATACACGAGTGACCGAATGATTCAATTTATTTGTTTACTTTACAAAAAGTCGGGGTAATATTGGGATGTTCTCAGTCACGAGCACTGATATGTTTATACGTAGCAACTTTTAACAGTGATTTTCTCTTACTCAGCTGATTGTAAACAAAATACTGTTAAGAGCATAGTATTTTCGAAGTCATACTTATACAGGGTGTAAGGGACAGCCTTCCGCAGACTGACGGGGTGAATTCAGTTTAGTATAATAATATTAAGATGACCGGTACAAAAAAATATTTCAGAAACGTCATGGGAATCCAATAAATTTGATTTGTTTTATTTCGTCATACGCAATGTATCGTTATCGTGACAAAACGCAAGTAGCGAACGGCAAGCGCAACGACGAGTTCGATAAACTCTGTAGCTATGCAGGAAGTGAACAGTTGATGTCACGCGTCGTTCGTTAGAGTATTTCAACATCCTTTTTTGGTTTTTTAATTTTGGCCGTATTATATTTACATAAAAGGAGTGCTGCGTGCAGAGAATGTAATTTTACATTGAAATAAAGGAATAGTAACCGTAAATACGATTAAAAAAAATCCTGACAAAACTCCGGTGGAATATGATTCAAAATAAGGGTGTGCGTCAAAGTTCACCTAAATTTTCAACTCCGATAATTGGAAATCCGAAAATTTTCTTCTTAACATTTTTCATCCTAATAATCTCAATTCCTAACTACTCTGTCTCTAATGTTCATAATTCCGAAGCATTCAACTTCATAATGTCAGTAGCAATAAACATCTATTATACTTTTATTTGTTTTCCTATATTTTCTCAACATAACCATCTTTTACACTATTATTCAAAGTCATATTTTTTTTGTTCAGATAAATATAAGGCTAAAAGTGTCTTGGTGTTTTTTGTCTCTGACTAACCGTTTGTCGTAAAAACGATGTGGAAGGGATCCATAGGTTAGGTTAAGTTAGAACTGAACGCGCGAGCCGAGCGAGCGTAGCGAGCGGTGCCGCGGCAGCGGCCGGCGAGCACTACCTCGAAATTGGTCGCGAAATTTTTCTAAGTATTTTTTTCATAGTGGTAAATGTTTCATTCTGAGTATGAGTGAAAATATTATGGTAATTATGTTTAGGGATAAAAGCGTTATGGTAAAAAACAGTAGGAGTTTAAATATATTTACATTAATGATATTATTAATTACAATTTACGGAAACATGAGTGTTAGGAACATCGCCGGTAGCACTACAAATAGTATGAATGAAAACTTTGAGATGAAAAATTTTAGGAAGAGTGATCATTCGGATTACAAATCATTAAGAAGAACAATTTCGGGTAAAGAACTTTAGGTGAGCCAATATGGACCCAAAATAAGGAGCTGAATGTCAGTTTGCGAAGGGCTGTCCCTTACACCCTGTATAAAACTGACCTTATTGAAACATTAAAATCGATATTTCACGAGAAAATAGCGTAGGATTTAAGTAACTAAGTGTATACATATTAGTGCTCCTGACTGTGCATATCATTCGTGTATTCCTTGGTTACTTTACAGTGAGGTTAAGTGGTTCTAAGAATTGCGGCGCAGTCGCCAGAAGATTGCTATTACCTTCTCATGGTAAATAAGGAAAGCGCGTTCCAATCGTTATAATTATGCAGTATTAATATTGGTGCACTTTCAAGTCATTTATTCTGAAAAATGGCCGCGTTGGTCTAGTGGTCGCAAGTACAACTGTTGAGCATGAGGTCCTGGGTTCGATTCCTATATCGGGCAAAGTGGTATGGCTTTTGAATCAGAAATTCCTCAGTGGCTGCCACGGACTGTCTGTCTGCATTTAATATGCTCGCCCCTGATTACATGGGAATTCAAATAAAACTGGTAAAATGTGGGTGTACAATGTATTAGGTACACCTCTGCCTAACCCTTCGGGGATTATAGGCGTGATGTTATTTTATTCTGATTAAAATCAAAGGTTCAAATAAAGTTGAGAATCAGCATGTCAAAATTTAACTTCCTATTGTTCTAGCAGGGAAGAATTTGGCGGCGAAGAATTATACAAATTAAAATAAAAAAAAATACAAAAAGTCACATAAGCCGACATGGGTACTTATAAAACGTCGAGAAAAGATGGTTCGGGTTAGTCGTTTCCTATGGAGAAGAACCGGCAAGAAACTCCATGGTTACAAATCCCCAAAATCTGGCTGTTAAGACTTTTTTTTTTTATGTGTTTTTTTTATTAGCAGGTATTTAAAGCTAGCTATTAACTTAACTTCACTCAATTCCCATTACCTTTACTCTTACTTACATTTTATCACCAAAACATTACAATAACAGTGTACAGAACAAAATTTAATTTAATGGCGGGACATTTTCTTACTGTGATTGCAAATAGCGCGCACGTGACCAGGACATAGACTTGAGAGTTTAGTTACTATGAGCTACAGCAGTGACTTCATTTGCATGCTTTATGCTAGCTTTGTCAGGAACTGCTAAAAGAATTGAGATAGTTTTGTTGTAATTAAGTTTGATTTAAGTCGTAGCAGAAAGCTTTTTCTCATTACTTTTGAATTTTTTGGTTACTCCGTTTATTATTTTTGAAAAAATTTCAACGGACTTCATCGGCAACTTGACATTTAAAGTAAAAGCTCACGTGTTTATGCTCAAAAAGTAACAAATTAATTTCGAAACTAATCTGCCAGTCTCAAAATTAATTTGTTGTAGTGGTTTTACCCTGTCTATGTATTCTTAATTCTTTTCACTTTGTATGTGTGCGTGTGCGTGTGTGTATTTATTCTTGTATTTTATTTATAAACTAGCTGTTGCCCGCAACCGTGGACGAACCACGTGAAATTATTATAAAAATATCCCTATTTAAATCGGATTTCGTTAAAAAAAAAAAAAATTTTTTTTTTTGCACGGTATCTTAGTCTTTTTTCTAAAATAAAAAGAAAGAAGCTCGTGGCTAAATAATAACAGCTGTTCGGGTCGGTATTTAGGTTAAGCCGTTGGTCCCGGCTGGCATTTGTAGATCTTTGACAGTCGTTATGCAGTCAGTGGCCCAAAAAGTCTGACAACCAGTCTTACCAAGGGGTATCGTATTACCCAGTACTAACTGGGTTGTGGAGGTCCGATAGGCAGTCGCTCCATGTAAAATACTGGTATTCAGCTGCATCCGGTTAGACTGGAAGCAGACCCCAATATAGTTGGGAAAAGGCTAGGCAGATGATGAGCTATCTGCCGTAAAAGTGCCGTCAAAATCGGGCCAGCAGTTTCGGAGACTAGCCGAACAAACAGGCACACAGAAAAAAATGTGTTTTAGTTATAAGTTCCGTATATACTTTAAAAAACTGTGATTTTGAAATTACAAACAGCCACTACCATTTTATTTTTTTGAATAGATATTTTCTTGTCCTGTTGTGTTACACCTACTACTTATTGTTTCTGCATCGTCCTAAGGAAGCCATTATGTCCGCCTTTGTTCAGTGTTCTTTTACGTGACCACGTACTATTAATTAAAGTCGCATCTGCACATTTTCATGTGCACTATGTACAGGTGAGAGGACTGCCAGATAAACCAATTTATTAGTAGAGGCAGCAACAATTTTATATAGCCCCGCTACTTCTCAGGAAATGATATAAATTGAATATTTTCTCCGGGAACCTTCTAAGGGTGCGTCCACATCTGGCGAATGTGCCTCAAATGTGCAGCTCGCGAGCCGTTTGCGAACTGCGCGCGTGCATTTTATGTTCGTACGCAGCCCCTGCGCCGTCCGCGCGCCGCTCGCGTGCTTTCTACGCGCCGTACTCGAGCGGTGCAGGAGGTGCGCGCGTGCCGGCCGCGATGCACCTCACAAATTCAAGCAAATTCACTACTGAAGCTCAAGTTCACGCGTATGTACGCACGAGCAGCGCGTGCGCTGCACGCGCGCCCCACTCGAGCCTTGCTAGGGTTGCACTAGAGCGGCGCACCAAATATAGGCTGTAAACGCACGCGCGCAGCTCGCGGGCGGCTCGCGAGCTGCACATTCGCGGCACATTCGCCAGATGTGGACGCACCCTACGATTATAGCATTACGCGTTCTTTAAAAAAAAAACGATTCATAAGCTGTTCTAATTATATGAGGTCACCGACAATTCGAAACAACATGCAACTAATGCGATTAGACCCGCGTGGTGGGCCTCTGTCCCGGCAATGGGAACATTTAAGGCTGCTTATGTTCATTAAGACAACCAAGCCCTTGTCACAGTTACTTACTACTACCTTCAGTTTCTCTCTACGGACTACCACCGTAGAGAGAAATTGAATGTAAGTAACCACCACCACCAGAGTGACAGCTGATATTGGTGATAGCTGATATTAGTGACAGCCATCTACTCTGTGTGATACGGTGTGTACATAATAATTATCTGATGAAGTGGATACACTACAGTTACCTTCCTTTTTAATTTATGTTTCGGAGAGAATAATGTGTTATCCTAAGTACATGTAGCTACTCATATGGAAATCATAGTTTGGAATTGTTTGTTTTTTAATTGTTGGCAATTTAAAAAGTGGTTTGGCACCGTAGAACGTCGTGTCTGACTCATTCCTGTGCTGTCAACACCTTATGCCTACCCTAGTACACTACACTAAAGTCATCATCATCCTCTGCCGAGTTTTTTCCCACCTACGTTGGGGTCGGCTTCCAGTCTAGCCGGATGCAGCTGAATACCAGTATTTTACATGGAGCGACTGCCTATCCGACCTCCACACACAACTACTGACTACAGTCTTAACTGGTTGTCAGACTTTCGGGCCACTGACTACCTGTAACGACTGTCAAAGATACACACACACATTGTTCACTACACTAAAGTTTTATTGTGAAAATCACCATAACATTCAGAGATAAATGATAATATATGATGAAGGTTTGAACTTTGACATTTCATTATTTCTAAATAAAACATTCTAGCGCTGGCCGTAGTTATATTTTTGTCATAGTAGTAATTTCTTGAAGCGTTTTTATCAAGAAATTGCTATTATGACGAAAATATAACCTAAGTGCCTATTACTTAGTACTTCTATAGAAATATTTACGTAAATAAACGCTAGTGGTCTGGTGGAAACGATGTTATAAATGGACACTGTTAACTTTGTGATATTTTTGTCTAGAATGTGACATCAACAATAAATTCATGGCCTTTTATTGCGCACAATTGTAGGAGTATTTATTTTCATAAAAGTACTGCTTCTGTGTTTTTGGATAATGGAAGAAGATGACGATGAAAATGAATTTAGTGAATGTTTTGTTTATAAAAACATATCAATTGAATGTACAACCTATATGTAGATAATGTTTAGTTGTAATTGAGAAGGAGAATATTTTTTTTGTAAATGTAAGCATTACTTCACGCAAAATTACATACACACCCTAGCACATGAATGTGAATAGAAATATGATTGTTCACATGGAAAATAATTAAAACAATGCAAAGATCCCGATGGGGTCTTCAACACGCGTAATAAGTACAACTGACACAAGTAATTTAGAAGTGAAATGAATGAATGAATTTTCGCTGTCGAAGCTAACAAAAGAGCTTAGCAGGTGGCTATTATACTGGCCGGGTATTATTTGAGTCCATTGACACGCAAACAAGAAGAAGCAATTAATCAAAATACTATTAGCTGTTTAACTTATTATTATTTTATATAAAGCTCTTCTGCAGGAAACAATTCTGAGAGAATAGAACTACGCATAGGGGACAACTTAGACACACGACTTTACCTAGACACAGGAGCAGTTTACATCCTATCGCAGCAATACGAGGAAAACAAACACTTGTTTCCAAAAAAACCGTTTAAATTCACGGGAAAAGCCGTTCCTAGAAACAGAAGTCTAATGTACCGTGAAATAGATAGGTACAGAAGGTCCGCTCAATGCAATGAGAGGCCACGCATACATAGACACACTTCACGTACACTGTGTGAAAGTGTACTGGCGACTGGGTTCAAGATTATCGTACGAACACGTCTATGTCAGTGTGCGCCGTTTTCTCCGTTTTATAGAACCGAGCTCCTGTAGTCAGCTTGGTTTAGAAAAGTATTGTTATATACTTTCTTTATGATGTCCGTGTGGTTAGGTGCTTAATCTGGTGTCAGAGTTTTGTGTGCCACCCATGGGCCTCTGACTTAGATTTACATGCCGTCGAGAAATATCTCTCAGGCGCGCTGGTTTCCTCACGTTGTGTTCGTACACAAGCAAGAGATAATTATACAATACGCACATGAATCCAAATAATCAGAGGTACATTGAGTTTGAACTTGAGACCTATGACTTGGCAGTCCGAGGGCCATAACACTAGGCTATCACTGCTAGTAATATATTTTAAGGGCGTGGTGAAGATCTGGACAATTTTTCCATGGGACCAACATCGTAATCATGCAAACGTAATCAGCTTGCCCATACAAAACTGAATGCCTACTAGACCCAAATGTGTAGTTCCCACGGATAATTTAGTCCAGATTTATGGTATGTACCACACCCTTAAAAATACCACACCTTTGTAATACATGCTGTTTTTTTGTGAAAATACCCAACAGAAAAATGAAGCATTTGTAATATCAAAGTAATTTAAAACATTCAGTGACAATAACTGATTCCCAAAAATCGTGGAGCACACCTCAGGAATAGTGAATATAGGATATATTCAGTTGTAATGTCACACGGGCCGGATTCGGCCTCATAAAATACGTTTTACGACAAATTACCGTGGTAACGCGATTTGGAAACGCGACAGACGTTTTTCGCGACAATAATCCTGCGTATGTGACTTCGATGTGTTTTGGGAAAATTTCTCGTATTTTTGTCTGTTTATTTTATTTTCTTAGATTGCTTTTTGATTTGCTTTCTTCGATACGATTATCTGCGTAACGGTAACTTTTTGATAAGATGATTTTGGGTATACATTATTGCATGCCGAAGGTATGTAATTGTATATGGTTGGGTAAAATATATGAGAAGTGGGATATGCTATTTTATTTACCAAAATAAGCCTATAATGCTTGGACAGGCTTCTACTCTGGGAGAGAGCGTGGACCGTTAACAACCACGCGCGCCCAGTGCGGATTGGTGGTCACCCAAACAAAGTATTCGATCACTGTTTTAAGCTTTCACGGTTTACAAATAAACTTATACTGTCACTTACGAAGAAGATATCCCGTAAGTGACAGTATAAGTAAAGTATTCGATTTCTTGGTTTTTGCTAGGAGACATCGGTTCTCGCACGATGTTTTCATTAGTCGTAACCCTTACAGTGAAAGTCTGGTCTTGATCATGGGATGTCGTGCATAGACCCCATAAAGATAAAAATGTTGATGGATAAGGGCAGGTTAAATGATGCTTGTTGATTAATACTGACAGCCCTGCCCATTGGTTAATGGGGCATGTACATAATGGGCCAGGCTGGCGGGTTTTTGAGTTACTTTTTACTAGTTTATGGTAGGAATTTAGTTCCTTGTTTTTGGCGCGTGGTTAAAATGGATTTTTCATACATCAGTATCATCAGCAGCTTCAATTCATATTCTGCTCCAGTATAGGTCTATTTTTTTTTGTGTTAATCTGATTGTTCCTGTGCCAGCCTCATCCAGATTTTTCTGCCGATGGCAACGATGTCGTCCGCCGCCAGACGATCCACATTTTTCCCATTCCTTAGACGCCACTGGCTATTTTATGACATTTCATCAATGTTTACCATACAACGTCACTCGAGCACCATAAAATCTGTGTAGCTCCTCCTTAATGAAGGAAGGTGACAAAACAGGAGACAATTAAGTACTTGTAAGACAAGATGTCAAACGTCTTGTTTCGTTTATATACTCGTCGAGGAGGTACATCACAAATAGACACGAATGAGAACATTATACGACATGTTTAACGACTGTTTTGGATCGACGAATTACTGTGACAATGAAAGAATATAAGTCATGTTTGGGAAACAAGAAGTCTTTGTTACGGTAACTGTAAAACAACAAAGGTTTTGATATTGGAAATCACGTTACGTAACTCAAATGGAGTTGGGTAGGACACCTAGCAAGGCGCAGTGATAACAGGTGGACTAAGGCTGTCACCGAATGGCGTCCAAGAACTGGCAAAAGGAACGTGGGTCCTCCGGCGGCGGTGAGATGAGCAGACGACATAGTTGCCATAGGGGGATAAACCTGGATGAGGCTGGCACAGGACCGTGGAGATTGGTACAAGAAAAGGGAGGCCTATCTATACCCAGCACTGGGTGAGTTCGGGTTGTGGATGATGAAATATTCACAATGTAAAAAAATATTATTAATGTAATTATCTAAGACACACAGGATAAAAGGGAAATTGACGCACAAATGGCACGCCTTGAATTCAGCTGTTTTTTTTTGTTTTTAATAAGGGGAAAAAAAGTCGTTTCTGGGGGTCTAGAATCAATTGCTGAGCTCATGGCATCAGTTTGTGCCTCGCTGCCCTTTGACTTTGTCATCATCAGCATTATTTTAATCAGAAATCACACACTACTGGGTACACATTAATATAAATTAACTTAATATGAAACTAAATTCTCAACAGCTATAAAACAATGTTCAGTCAGGTATTTGCAAAAGCACTAAAAATAAATTAACAGTGACGTTAAATAGTAGTTTGCACATTATTTATTCATTGGACATTTTAAACTGTGGCTTTTTCTATTTGTCCGTCATTCATGTTATCAGTGACAAGTTTAAATGAAACATTGTGGCTATTAAAGCCTCGTTCGACGATACAGGTCTGCAGTATAAAAAAATCACAGAGAATAATACTTGTTACAAAGATTACCTTTATCTACTTGACGTTATGCGTCTACGAGTGCGGAAAACAAAATAATGATTTTTTTTAATTGGTTAAGGCGTGCCACGACTCATCATGATGCTACTTGCGACGCGACGGCACTCACACAAAGGGAACAAGTGACGCGCGCGCCACTTGTCTGAAATATGCCATGTCGATTAACAAGCATTATAGTTCAAGCGTAAACAACAACAACAAACGTATCATAAAAGTTTATTCACCTAAACTGCAAAATAGAAACTAAACGCAGAGCAAATTCCACGAACCCACATCAAAACGCTTATAAAGCAAACTGAACTAAAATAAATACACACATTACACCTAGAAGCGCTTAATTAACATATCAATATACAGCAAAATGCACATAAGAGAATAATCAAAACATGAAACTGGCAAATACACGTCAACAAATTCAAATTGCAGAATTGCTTTTACTAAAATGTCAGTAAAACCTAAGCGCTTGGCCACGATTTACACTTTGAAGCGACATAAATATGCGCGTTGCGACTACTGAGAAAACGAATGAAAAAATTTGTTTGGAGTTTCTTGTTCATTCTTCTCCATTCAATATATGGTATAAATATTGAATTCTCCATTCAATATATATACCTTCGCGAACGGCAACTAGAAGTTGTCGTTCTTAAGTGCCTTTCAATGCTTTTGTACCTTTTTTATGAGCGAAAAGTTAAAATAAATGGTTTGACTTATAAACGCGGGTATCGCTTGATGCAAAGCGCATCGTCTGTAACCGCAAAAGGGGCGTACGTCAATTACCGTGAACTCTGTAGTCTGCAGAGTGCAGACCGTGAGACGTCACCTTAACAGCCCGCAAACGTTTAGTTATTAAAATGGTAATTACAAGCACACGTTGTTTGAGACCTAATGCGAGCCCCGCCGTCACGTCTACAGGTTAATGTGCTCGGTTTGCAAACGCGATCATTTACGTAGTTCTCGTCAAGTAATCTTGGAAGTTTGTTAATAGTTGACGCTTTAATTAGGTGGTGGGGATGGCTTCTTGGAAAATGGTGTGAATAAGACGCGTTGTTTAGTGAGATGCTTACGGGTTATGCTCTAGATTATGAATATTAAAACCATCAGGATTTATTCCGTTACATTCGGACATCATGTGGGCAGAAGATGGTTTTCGTGCAATGAAAACACACTGGATTTTATTAAAATTACAATTAACAGAGTAACTTCACAATAACTGGCCATAACGAAACGGATACAGTTCCGGGAAGTCTTAATTTTGATGCTATCAGACACCGAGGCCGAGAGCTTAACAAATCACAACTCTGTGGAAGTGCGCTGTAGGTGTGGGTAGATGACGTGTAGTCACAGTGCATGCAGTAGCGTGCTTGCGATTCGTTTGATATCCATACTTGCAAAATGTGTGCTTGAGTACATTACTTTGCCTCTTAGAAGAATACCAGTGCGATGTTATTTTGTATTTAGTTTAGTAGCTAGTTACTAATGCAGTGACATAAGTTTTTAAACTTTCATCGTCACTAATATTATCATTAATCGTAAAAACGGGATACAAACAGTAAATATGGTTAATATCCATCCCATTTTTACTGTTAATGATAATGCAGTGACTCTGGAAATGTGGCAACATTGAGATGTTATATCAGGGAAATTATTTTTTAAGCAAATTGACTACCAATTTAAATTACCTCAATATTCAAATCACAACTGTCAACTGTCACTACACGATAAATACGTAGTGTTTGTGGCTGTACATTTACAATAAGATTAGTTGCATACAACAAAATCAGTTAGCAACACCGTAGTTTAGCTAATACAATGACAAGCCAAACTTGCAGCTCGCAACGTCGTGGGAACTAAAACAATCTGCAAACGATGCTAAGCCACTTAGATACTCGTATCGCTGCAGCTTGAATATTAATAGTTGTTCGTAATTTAGCTTTGAGCTGATTTGGGACTGATTAACATTTTTTGGTTTGGCGATTCAGCTTGCATTCAAAAAATGCCAGTGTCATCGGCAAAATGTTGACAGCTTTTAAACGCGGTTTACAGTCCATTTACAGTTTACCCCTACATCATTGTCAATATAGTGGGCAAAGTCAAAGTGGTCATTATTTTCGATTTTATAAAGTTGCAATTGGATTGTAGCTAATCGCGTTCAATTTCCACGGTAACGTTCGCCCTTAAATTATTTAATGTTTGAATTCAATTTAGTACTTAAATTGACCTTAGTGGTAATAGGCCATCCCTTAATACCATGTGTTTCATTGATTGACAATTGGATGTTCCATTGTCATCTAATTATACTTATGTAGGTAAGTCCTGGTGTCTCTATTGTATAAAACCTACCGTTGGGTTTTTCCAATCAGAATTTCTCAGTAGCTACATAGGATCAGGATTTGTGCTTGGTTGATGGCAATAGGCTTGCTCTCTATAACATGGAGCTTAAACATAACTGGCGAAATGTGGGTTTAACATAGGTATGCTTCTGCCTCATAATTCATGGAATACAGTCGTAATGTTGTGTTAAGAGTAGAGACAAAGTTCAGTCGAGGCCACATAAAACATAAAGGCCAACAGGCCAGGCTAGATATAATAAAAAAGTAGTTAATACTTCCCAATCACATCGGAGTGAACTTTAAATTAATATTTCAGTGAAATGGAATTCACAGTTCATTTGTGGCGATAAGGCGTGTTCACATGCGGGTGGGCAAAGATGATAATAAAAACATAGTGGTTTATTTGGAAAATGTATTGAATTCCAGTGTAAAACAAGCTGAATTGACATTTCATTCATTATTTAATGATTTTAATGTTCAGGGCAAACGATGGGATTATGAACACAACAGCATAATAGTTACAGGTGCAGAAAACCTCAAAAATGTATTCAGTTTGACAAGGAACGATGCTGTCAAAGCGTTTTGTATTTCTAAAAGGACTCTTACACTTCAACAAACTTATCTGTGCAGACGGGAAAACACAAAACTAAAATAAATGCACCAAGTTTGACATATCTCTATATTTTTTCTTGACAAGCAGCGCTGCCATGAACTGCAAATTTAAAGAGCTCATGCTGTAATTGGATTGACATAAGGTTGTTAGGTAGCTGCTTCTGATAATACAACTCATTTTTTTTTTCATAGTTAGGATGTCTCTTTGTATGTAAATGAATGTAGGAACTCGTAGTGCAATAATAACAGTCGTACGAGCCGACCTTCAGCGTTAAGTCGCGGCTACCATGGCTGGTCTGTGGATGGGAGACCATTCATTACATACCGAGTTTAGACGAGAAAGCATGCTAAGCCGTTGGTCTCAGCAGACCTTTGACAGTTGTTACAGGTAGTCAGTGGACCGAAAGTCCGACAACCAGTCTAACTAAGGGGTACCATATTACCCAGTACTAACTGGGTTGTGGAGGTCAGAAAGGCAGTCGCTCATTGTAAAATACGGCAGCTGGATACGGTTAGACTGCAAGCTAACCCCAATAAAATCCAAAAGAAACCATTTTTTAAATAACGTTTTAACACAGTTTGTGTACTGTCGGATTTCCCCCAGGGGTCAGTAACTTAATAATTTGTATAAGCAGCCTATACTGCTCCCACTGTCTGGGTCATAATCCACCACGCGGGTTCAGTGCATAATTAAAAATTGTTTCTATACGGGGTGGAAGGGACACCGATATAATAAAAACTTAGCAAGAATTGAAAAGGCATTCATGAATACCGGCTAAACGCAGGTATTCACGCATGAAATAACTATGGACTGGTATCTATTCACAGTTCTGACATTGTTTGTAGCTAAAACAATAACATTTAACGGAATAGTGCTCGAAATGTATTCCATTGGAACGTCATGTATAGGCTACCTATTATATATAAGAATTAAAGCTCTGGTCAAACCGACGCGAATCACAAAATTTGCTCACGCTGCTGCCAATTCGTTTGATTGATCAATAAATCAATCGAAGTGTTTCTGCTTGAACAGTCTATAAAATTCATGAGCACACGACAGACGTGGCCAGCCCATTCCCACTTCAGCTTAGCGGATTTTTGAGCAACGTCAGAATTCTGAGTTTTGGAGGGCAGAGTGGTGATGCGTACGTGGTCACTCAGCTTGACGCCTTGAATTCTGCACTCCATTGCAATGGAGCTATGCAACCTTAATTGACAAAAACCCTTACAAAACACCACCTAAAGTAAACAAACGTGTCACCATACTCATCATATTAAAATTAATGTTCACACTTTTTAAGTTGTTCTCAAGTTGATTTCTTCGCGATATTAAATGTACGTCATTATCTCATACAGCTCTCATTTGTGAACTCGTTATATAAACGAGTTTTAGTACAAAGTTTCGTTGTTTTGTTTTTAAGGGATGCCTCATTGGATTTCGGGTCGTTTGTCTTAATTAGAGTTGATATTTTTGAGTGCTTTATTTTGGTTATGAGTGATAACCAAATGCTCAGAGTGAAAGCACTGCTTTGTCAGAGTTGTTCGCCGTTTCTCCTATACTTTGTACAGCTCCAAGTTTGAAAGAATAATAACAAAATGCTTAATTAAAATAAATTCTGAATGACTTTTTCTTTTTCGTTTGGTTAATGCTTAACCTAGAGTTTTTATACCACCGCCTCTGACTTGGCTTTACATTCCGTCGAGAAATATCTCTCAGGCATGTTGGTTTCCTCACGATGTTTTTCTTCACCGAAGCAAGTGATAATTACTAATTCAGTTCATTTATTTTGTGTATTTGTAAACAGCTTTTTCAAAACCTAACATAAAACTCGGGGCCGACGTCATTAAATAAAAGGCAGTATCTTTAGGTACACGTTCGTAACCATGCGTTTAGTCTCAATCATTGTAACGGTGACACTTACAGGTTGTGACGCACTT
This sequence comes from Noctua comes, assembly GCA_963082995.1. Taxonomy (NCBI): domain Eukaryota; kingdom Metazoa; phylum Arthropoda; class Insecta; order Lepidoptera; family Noctuidae; genus Noctua; species Noctua comes. The sequence continues at coordinate 1,095,193 of OY720268.1, forward strand.
CAGATATATTTTTAATCCTCATAGTGACATTTAAGAGTCTTGATTTCTATTTACATTTCCCTTACTACATATTTTTCAGTTTTGTCAGCTGAAATTCACAAAACCATGATCCGTTCCAAAAAAATCAATACCTAGAAATGTTAGTGCCTATTCGTCAGCACTTACAGAATTCGTCACCACGCATAACATATCCGTCACGTCGTATATGTACGTCACAATTCGTAGTGCCACTTTTTATCAAGATACGACATTTTCATTTGCATTTATAGTGGTTGTTGGCGTTGCGTATTTTTTGCGACTACCATTTCACACGTGTGTGTTGTAAAAGTTATAATTTATCGACTTTTTGCTGTCGTGAGAGAGTTATTGACTTGTGGCTCGTGTGTGGCTTGTATGTATTAACGTTTTACAGTTGTAGGAAACGTGATTCGTGTTCGACGCGCCAATTATAGGTGTCTACTTATTATTTTAAGTCATGATAAATATTAATTAACTCACTTAAGAACATTAACACAAATGACATAACATTATACGTCTGTAATCCCCGTAGGATTAGTCAGAAGTGTACCTAATAATTTTCACCAGTTTTCACCAGCTATGTAAAAGTACCATGTAATAGGTGTAATAGGGTATGTAATACCTTTGCCATCAATCGGGCACAAATCCAAACTCCGTGGCTGTTGAGAAATCCTTGTTGGAAAAACTCGATAGCACTTTGCCCGACCTAGGAATCGAACCCAGGACCTCATGCTCAGTAGTCACGCTTGCGACCACTAGACCAGAACTGCGAAGGAAAGCATCGTGAGGAAATCGGTTTGAACTGGAGTCAAAAATTCGAAGAGAAGTGATATCGGTCAATCCACAGTGGGCCGGCGCGCGGCGTGGTGTTGGCCCTCAACCTATCACAGAAAGGAGGCCTGTGGCCCAGCAGTGGGAACATCATAATTATACTGATTATGCATAATGCTGAACAGCTTATTTACCTCTCATACCTTGTTTTACCTTACTGATTATTATTATACAAAAAGACATTGGGGGTCAAAGTTTCAACTTCTTCACAATTTTTTTTTAAATACAAGTATTTAACATATAAAACTTCTATTTAAATACTCCACGATCGCCGTACTATTCAATGCATCCATCATCACGGTGTTTTAAGTGCGTACCGTAAACCGTGATTTTTCTCCCAAAAAAAATGTCGTATCCCAGCAATAATTTTAGCGTAGAGTTCTTTAGTTTGATGTACAGAATGCTTGGTTGGTACGTTTACACCTTGTATTTCGGTCAAACACCTCATAGTTTGGTTACCAACCGACCCATCTTCAAACAGGTCACGCTGAAAAAGCGGCTTCATCAAACACACCTGACACACTTCCTCTCGATACTCTAAATAATAAAAAACACGGTTCAAAATGGTTGATATTTGCTAAAACAATAGTCCGTGCTAACCTACATTTTAAGCTTCGGTAAAAGAAACAAAAGTAGGTTTGAGCGTGTTTGTTTGAATAGCGATCGAATGGTATCGCACCGGGGCAGACGACGCTAGCTAAACGCGTGTCAGGGTTGCCACTCACAAAAACAGTATTATAAAACACAAACAACACACATTTTTTTTTTGCTGAACTGATGCTATGGGGCGCAGCCGTGAAACATTTCTAAACCCACAAAGTCACACTCAGCATCACCATCATCATTCTACTGCCCTTATCCCAATTTATTTGGGGTCGGCGCAGCATTACGTCTTCCATACTTCCTTTCTAGCCATATCAGAAAGTCACACTTAGATCGCTAAATACAAGCAAGGTATTATCTTCCTATACACATATATTCCTGGTAGAATGACAGTTTTATAAATGGAAGATAAACCTTATTCTCAATTAGGCTTCTTTTTCTGGACCTGAGCCAACCACTGCGGTGGCGAAACAAGGTATTTGTGGTAGTTTGATTTTTAAACACTATGCAAAAAGGTTACATGCAGATGTTAGATCCATACTGGCCTGCTGTGGATGTAAAATATCAAGCGGTGATTGCAACCCGAGCTTATGGCTCTCTTCTCAGCCATGATCAGAAGATCTTTGACAGCAAGACACACTAACAATCCACATCCAACAATCGAGTTTTTAAATCTCTGAATATGAAACTTTCCTCATGTGTTCATGAGGATAGTAAAGCATATTAATTGAAGAACTAAAATGCAGCTGACTCGTTTGTCTAGTGGCCGCAAGCACAACTGCTGATCATTGGTCCTGGGTTCAATTCCCAGGTCGGGCAAAGTGTTATTGGTATTTTTTGTCATTTCTCAGTATTAACCACGGAGTCTGGATTTATGCCTGGTTGATGGCAATAGGCTCGCCCTCTATTACATGGGACTTAAACGTAACTGACGAAATGTGCGTGTACTAGTGGGTACACCTCTGCCTAACCCATCGGGGATTACAGGCATGATGTAATGTATGTCAACCTTAAATGATAAAGAAAGCGTTCTGTTCTTGATGCTGCGTAGCTTCAATTGACTTCAACGGTCCTGTATTTACTGGATAAGGAGCTAAACCTAACTAAAACTGCAAACACAACAGCAAGATAATGAAAGCGTAGACAAGAAAGCAGAAACGGTGTCATCGCAGTTCTAAAAACAACTAAAACAACTTCGCTAGCCAATAAACTTTAAGAACACATTTACCCACAGAGCTTGAAACAGGAAACATAAAACAGTTATATCATTCGAACGCAACAACCCGTGCAACGCCAAACATTGTTTTAAAGACCGATTTTAAATGAAAACGTTGAGGAGAATAGAGATAACCCTACGCTACAGACGGACGGACGAAACGTTGAAAAAGTTTCGATGGCACTCTGGCTCGTATTTCAAATTCTACAATAGCCCCCGCTCCGGCCGAGATTTATTTCAAAACTAAAACTCGCTGGCATTGGTAGGGTTATTATGGACGATAAATTAGAAATTTCGCAATTTCCGCGATTAAAATTAATTATATTTTGTGGCGAGGTGAGATTTCTAATTTGACTGGGTTTTGGGGTAATTTGAGGGGAGCGTAGTAATTTTTTTTTTTTAATTATTTTGTCTAATTCTTTGGATCACAGTAAAATGAAGGCAAAATTGTTGCGAGCCTTTTTAAAAGGTAACGTCATAATAACGCGGTAGTTTAATAAAGATCGCGTTTTTGGAACCATCAAGTGACACTATTAGAGTACAAAATGAAAATGCGCCTGGCCATTGAAATGACGGTAAATTCTTGAAAGCGCACAATCAACACGGGGAAGAAACCAAGTATCACTGAGTTCTATACTAATACACTTTGTTTCTTTCAAACAAAAAAAAGTATGATTCTGGCATTATTTGGAAAAATCTTTTCAATTCTTTATCAAGCAGGATCCATCAGCAAAATCACAAAACAAAATAACCGATCAGCAGTATCCACGTAAGCGGAACAGAATCGCCACTCAGTCCCGAATCACGTCCTTAAACAATTACCTCGGCTCCAATTTTACACAGCGCCAGCATTAATCAATAGAAAAACAATAAAACCCGGACATTGGATCCCGAAATATCGGTAGAAGAGCCAATTTTTATGGAGCAGTGCCACGATGATGGATTATGGCAGAAGGTTCACTAAAAACGTACAAGTAGGTATAAACCTAAGCTGTTATTGAAGAATTCTTCATAAATCGTGTTAATGTCACGTAGGTACTTGATGAGATCAGTATGATCGATATGATATGAGAAAATATCTACATTTTGTGTGAGCGGATGACATATTTTTGTAGTCGCTGTTTGGTGTGATGCGTTGCATTTCGACGCGGAAAGTCTTATCCTAACCAAAGCTAATATATGTGTCGTTTTCAAGCACAGCAATTAGTGGAACTTCTTGATATCTGATAAATTGTATCTGTTGTAGGAAAGCAATCTGTTATTCTGCGCGCAGAACCCTAAGGAACCCATCTCGTTGGTTCGGCATCAATAATTTCGAAGACACTTATATCTGTATTGTTTCTCATTGATTTTAAACATCTCGATTCTTGTTCTGCTACCTTTTGTTTTTGTCGATTCGACGATGATTGTTCGATTTTCTTGATTTTTTTAATATTGAGTATGCGGAGGAATGAGAAAAATGTTGTGAGGAAAGATTTGAGTATGAATGTGGATGGGTGTTAGAGTAGAGGAAGACCAAAAAATCGATGAATGGATTGTTTCAAGGATGATATGGCAAGACAGGCGGTGTCTGATGAGATGACATGTAATAGAGAAGTATGGAAAAAGAAGACATGCTGCGCCGACACCAAATAAATTGGGATAAGGGCAGGAGAATGACGAAATGATGTTTTAAATAAAAATAATAAAGTTGAAGATCAGGATTTAATTGGCACGCTATTCAGAAGAGTATTTTTGACTTAATGAGGAAGTGAATAAAGTAGTTATATCACTCATGGGATCTCATAGTAAACAATAAGCATAGTGGTATACATACTTCATCATCCTTTTCTGTACGAAAGAGGTTTTATTGTGCGGAATGAACCGAACCATTTTTAACCTTATTAAACCGGGTAACTATTGTCATCGAACAATTGTGTATGAACAAACACACAAAAGGCTAGTGACCCTTCAGGGATGTATTCAACAAATGTAGTACCCAGTCTTTAATTGGTTTCGTCCGATAAATAAAACCCTGCGTACAAAAGGTTTATATCTTTGTTTTGTTCGACGATTCTTCTATTTGCAGTAATTCAACGCAACAATCGAAAACCGATTGAAAGGATTCCGCCCGAGATACGCTCTGAGAGACTAATTGTTAAGGGAAGTTTCGAAAAATTGGAAAAAGAGACATTGTTCGAGTACCCCCCTTTGGGAAGGTTTTGTTTGCCATCCTTTTGTTTTGGACAGCGTTAATTATAGGGTTTCGAATCGGATGAAGTGGAATGAATGGCCACTCGGAGAGACAGAAGTAAGATGATTAAATGTACTGTAGATCTTCGTTTTAAAATACAATTGACTCGACAACGAAAGGGTCGATTGTGTCTCGGATTTTAATTGAAACAACAATAACAGTTCAGGTTAATTCTAAACTTAATTTGTTTAATGTCTGAACGTTCAAATGGAGCTTGTGAAGGCACATAAAATCTTTAGCTTAGACTTAAGTTTTAAATTGAATGAAGAAGTCATTTGAACGTTCATACCTCTTCTATTCATGACATGACATGACTCGTACTCCCCGAAAGCAGTACCTCTGCTCTCCTCTAGGTCACCCATATTTTGTCATTTATATTTAAGTCCCATAAACTAGAGGACGCTCCATTTAAAATCAACAGGCTCTGATATTCCTAAAAGATAATCCAAATAACGCATTGCCCGACCCGTTAATCGTTCCCAGGACGCAATAGTCAGCAGTCACTAGAACAAAGATACAGTTATTGTTCCAATTCTTAATTATTAATTATAGATCAGATCCATTCGTATATTTTTATTAATCTCTCATCTACAATTAGCCAAGACGTAATAAGGCCGGCCTAGCTCCTTGACTATAACACTTACGTCACGACACCATAATTATAAGCTTGTATGTCACGTTATCAGCTGGTTAGTAATTATACGGCAGATTAATAAATTGCTACTGTAATTATTATATGTTATATTGAAGAAAAAGTATATTTCTTCTTAGAGATGTAGTGTGATTGTGATTAATTTTTTGCACAGAAGGTAGTAATGATAAATCTTCCAGAACGAATCGATCACGGCAGCCAACCTCCGTAGAAATATACTACTGTTTTCTCACTCTTGGAGAAGACGACTGAGATATCGGTTAATAGAGAGACGGTTTTTGAGACAAGGACATTGAGATGATGAGGACAGGATTGCAAAGCATTTTTCTAAGGAGAGGTCTAGTTACCCGAATTTCTTTTTCAGATCTTTCTGTCTTTCTTTTCTTTAATAAGAAACGTTGCCCCACACTAGGAATTTCTCCTGTATCGTGGGTGCGTTTACAAACATTTAAACTCACATACACAAACAGCCAGACCCGGAACAACTACCTGTAGATCATACAAATAATTGTTCCGTGCGGGGATCGAACCCGCGACACGCAGCGCAGCACCCGATCGCTCAGCCACTGCGCCATCCGTGCCGTCAAGATGAACTAAATAAGAAAACAAAAAGTAAACATAGTGATGAGACCAAGTACTACTAGGGTTTTCATTTGCTCCTGAAATCACCAAATAAAAAAGAGCAAGTTTAAACATCAAAGCTCGTTCCTTCTCTGCATCAGAAGGGTCTTGCCCTAAGTATAATAACAGAATTTTACCTCCATAGTCTGTTTTTAATAACTACTTGCTCCCAAGTTTAAAGAACACAGCGATGTATAAGTAGATAACTTAAACACTATAACTTACTTGTTCCCATTACAGCGTAAAACTGAAAACTAAGCAAAAAACTTTGTCGAAATTTATTTTCCTGCTTGAAAGTACTGTAGGGAGTTGCAAAGCACATACATTACAAGTATTGCTGCTTAAATTTGCAAAGTAGCGAAGTAGGGGCCGAAAGTTTCCGACCCAGAGTTGGGGCATCATTATATCTTGGTAACTCAACTTGTTGCAGTCGTGTCCCTGGAGTTAGGGAAGGTAGCTTATGAGGTACTATTTATTTTATTTTAACGTAGGACGCATTTATCAGCCAAAACGTAATCAAGGCGTTCTATTTGTAGCAGTGGACCGCGGTAGGCTGATGATGTAGGATGACTAATTCTGCTGGTGAAAAATAGAGTACCATCTCCTTGGTACTCTATTTTTCACCAGCAGAATATTTTTTATTAAAAAAAAAACTTACTGGAAGTTCATAGCACAGATCACCGAGTTCGCAACACCTCACATCATTGCTCTTTGAGGCGAAGCCTTTACGATGCTTATTGTGCATTGCTGTATTGTCCATATGTACCGTTTACCATTATGCTTAAGAAAGCGCACACTGTATTGGGTTTCATAAATATAATGGTGAATGGCTCAAATTGAGACGACGCGACGCTAATCTGTTGTAGTACTTATTTCTTTAATTTTCGAACAAAATGAAACTTGTTAAACTTGGGAACTTGTGAACTTGTTTAATTTTTGAACAGTTATTAATTCCTGACTTTAATTTTTGTCTCCTTTATTCAGGCAAAAAATAAATGTATCACTAAAAAATAATATCTGTAAACCAGTTTAATTTTCATTCCAGACAACCAGTATTATCTATTGAATCTATGAAAACCGTCCAACTAAGCGTTTTCCGATTTAATGGGCAGTGCTCGTCATGCGCAACTAATAACGTTTCTCAAAAGAATAAGAAGAAGAATTTATATCCCCAGCTTTCATCTTCAATGAGATATCTCAATAGTAAGTCATTATTCAGTCTATGCATTAGTAATCTTATTTTTTTATACTCGCAGAAGAAAAATGCATTTTTCAGATCTAATTTTTGTTGATTTCTGTTACTTTTTTTTACAACAAAAGCGCAGTGCTATTTGGTTTTTCTATTTTCCTGGTATTTCTCATTATTAGGTTGGAATCTTTATTTGTGCCCGGTTGATGGTAATAGGCTTGCCCCTAAAACATGTGACTTACAAACACTACGAAATGCGATTCACCTCTGCATAACCAGACCTCTAACATTATATAATGTGTGTATAATTTATGTCTTGTTTAGGTAACATTGGTGACTGCGACAATACATTACTTTTTGGTACTTTTCAAAAGATTGGCCTAGTGAAATGAAGTATTTGAGAAGTTGCGTTTGACCTCTTAACCTCCATCAGTTTTGGCACAGATTCTTTAAAAGCAAAAATAGTATATAATCAGTTAAAGTATCTTTTCCAAAGAGTCTTCAGATTCATTACACCAAAACAAAACAAAGATTTCTAAACAATCTCCTCACATTCCACACCACTAACATAACACTAAGAAATAAATAAATCACGCTGTTACAAACAATGTAAATGTATTCCACTATTCGTGTACCGCCGACTGACACTCCCAAGGCCCATCCGGAACAACTTTACTCATATTTCCTGTGTTGCTATTACTAGTTCTAATGGCAACTTGTTGCTATCAGGTGATGGCGACTACATCTGTCAACGAGTGTGAAAGTTTTCAACGTTGACCACTGACAAATTTTAATGTGTGCACTGACTGGACGATGGTGTCTTGTCACGTCATTTGATTACGGATTGTGAAGGATTTGGATGGTCCTGACTTCTCAAATGCTTTTGGTAGAAAACCATCGTAAAAGACCATCTCAGACACTAATCTGCATCGTCCTCATTATGACTCTCATAATCTAGTTTTTTAACGAAAACAATTATGATGAGCAAAAGTTTACAGAAATAACTACCATTTTTTTTTTATCGTGGTAAAATCATCAAATGAGTCCTCCCACCCAGGGCAGAGCGGGAGGGACTGTCAGACTTGTACTGATTAAAATCCACGGTGTCCTTCAATAGCCCTTTATGTTTCAGGGTCGGGGTAATTCTATAAGTCCCGCGACCCCGGCAGGCTTTGCCCCTCTAGAAGGCTACAAACGCGCTGACCGGTGGCTTGCTTAGTGCCTAGAGCCTAGCGAGTTGCCTAGTGAAACGAAGGTTATAGAATCTTTGCGAACGGCCGCACTGCGCGCTTAGCGCCTTCACTAGTCACACTGCTGCCGGATGCGAAAATCCTGTCATTGCGAAGGTACCGAAAGCGAGCATGACATTCACCGTAAATGTTCACAAAAATGAATATTTCTGTTATTTTCGGCAAGATTAACCAAATTATAATTATGAAGCTAAAGTAATAAAACTAAACTTTTATAAAACTTCTGCCATCTTAATTTTATTTAGTTAAGGTTTGAATAAATAAACTAAGTTTCAATTAGTCTCGAAACTAACTTTAATTCATTTTTCGTGTACGGAATTTTAGTTGGCATAAAATTTCACTACATTAATTCTTGGTGCGATAATGACTCTGAGGCGGTTTATCAAATACTAGCAGACCCGCGCAACTTCGTCTGCGCCACATAACAGAGAGAGAGGGTTAGAGAGAGTGGGTCGTAGGCACCTATAGTACAATTCAAGCACATCACACCCATCATTCCACATTATGAAAATGCGCGCGCGGTAGTTATTTTAAAACTGTGATATCTCCTAAGATATTCATTGAAATCAAATGATAAATAGGCTATCCAGTAGTTCCTGAAATTAGCGCGTTCAACCAAACCAACAAACAAACTCTTGAGCTTTATATTATTAGTATAGATTCAAGTAGGTAACTATTTAACTTCTCGGAAGTAATTGAATTAATCGCTAAAACATTCTACTTGTGTTTTTCTCAAATAAGGGCTTCCCTCGACAGCCTCACGTTTTCATCGTTAGACTGTCGATGTAAGTCATACTCCAGGCAGGTCTAAAGTTCTCACCAAGGTGCATGAAATGAGCCCAATAACAATATAGCTGCTGTAATCCGTTGAGGACCTCTTGCGACTGCCTTCCGTCTCCATCGTCAAACCTTCTATGACAGTCATAATCCACAGCTAGGTCTAAAGTTCTCATCAAGGTGTTCGAAATGAGCCCAATAACAATATAGCTGCTGTAAACTGTTGAGGACCTCTTGCAACTGCCTTCTGTCTCCATCATTAGACCGTCGATGACAGCCATACTCCAGCTAGGTCTAAAGTTCTCATCAAGATGCATAAAGTGAGCCCAAACACGATATAGATGCTGTAAACTCTTGAGGACCACTTGCAATTACCTTTTGTCTCCTTCGTCAGACCTTCGATAGGAGTCATACTCTAGTTAAGTTTAATCTAGAGTACCTTTTGCTATCGTAACTTAAAAAAAAAAACTGGCCAGTCGATTTAAAAGTTATCTTGTGAGCACATTTTATTCATTAGTACCATTTTGGTTCAAAAGATGTCGTTGCATGTTACATATATAATTATGATAAGTTCTTCTTGAACACTTTAAATTCATACATCTTTTGATAGAGAGCACCGTGAGAGCACCGATTACAATGAAACGAAACCTTAAACCTTCTCTAAGTTATGCACAATATGTGTGCATTGAATCTAACCACATGGGTTTTATAATTTACACACGCACGATGTTTTACCAAAAAAAATACCCGGAGACACTCAGACTATCTTTTGATAGAGAGCACCGATTACAGTGAAACATCGTTTGAATGGTTAAAAAAAACTAAAAGTATGTATAACACTATTTGGTAATGATTTGGAAATCTTAAAGGTTTAAAAAAAATCAACATACCTATTTACAAAAAGTGAAAGTGAGTGAGGCTGGGGATCGAACTTGCTTACAGCATTAAAAAAATCGAAATAAATACAAAATCAAAATAAATTAGCTGAGGCTCGAACTTGCAAACCACTGTTCACAGGGCGGCCGCTGACACCTTCGGGCTACTTACTTCGGTGACAAATGGTCTAAAATAGCTGTTCTTTTCTAATACATGCCATGACAGTTGTCAATTGTCAAACCGTTGTCAAAGAACTGAAGAATATGGACATAATGCAATATTGCTCACCCACCTAAGTTATTAGCGTGATAATATAGCCTATAGCCTTCCTCGATAAATGAGCTATCTAGCACTAAAAGAATTTTTCAATTTGAAGCAGTAATTCCTGAGTTTAGCGCGTTCAACCAAACAAACAAACTCTTCAGCTTTATAATATTAGTATAGATTATTCTTACGTAGAATTAACCTGAGAAGTTTTTAAAATAAAAGTTGAGTTAATTCTTAAGTTCTCGTAAAAACTTTACTTCATTACCCTTAGCCGAACCTTCTAAAATAAAAATAACATAACATTGAGCCTGTGATCCTCGCGCTAAGCAGCAGTGAACCTGCAGTAGCCACATTGTACTTGTTATTTTAAAGTCCCATCTAGTGGAGGGTATCCTTATTATCCCAAACCGTGCGCAAATCCAAACTTCGGACTGCTACTACCTAATAACATTGTTTCATTTGTCCGACCTAGTGGCGGTACTTCCATACAAGATACTCACTTTGCTTGCCTTTATAAAAAAAAAATTATAACAGGTTCTCCCATATTACAAACACAAATTACGAAACACAAGTAAATACAAATCACAATATAAAAACAAATACAATGTCATCAACCTTTTACTATAACCTATTACTCTCACTTTCTATCCCCCAAACTCTTTAACTACACGTAATAACTATGCTAAAACACAATGTTAGCGTATTTTACGATTTAATTCCGTAAATTTCACTCAAGTATGTGCTTGAGCGGCTTAAAGTACAGTATGGTCATAGCTTTACGACGCTCAATGACGTACCCGTATAGTTGGGCCGTTTAAAAACAAAACGTTGCGGAAAATTATTAAATGGGAATTTAATATGGGTAATTTGGTTTTAATTTATTTTACTGAGTTGGGGTTTGCTGTTTACCAGTTCAATGGCTTTTTCCTGTGTTTATTTAATTTAAAAATTAAAACAGGCTTGTGACTGTCCCATTGCTTATCAAGCAGGAAAATAATGAAAACTGTTCATCACGCTTGCTCACTAGGCATATAGTGCGACTTCAGCATGTTAAAAGTCGTTTCAACGATGTTCTCATCATTACCGCTATTCAGTGAAGTTCACAAACCATGATTATCAATAGTAAAACTTCACCTTGGTACGCTGGTCTAGGCAAAGTGACAGTAACAGTAGCGAATTAAAATCAGGGTTCGAAGCGATAATATTATCATGATAATAACGTCTGATAATAACAAAAATCATTATCAACGCCACTTAACTTGAATCCGAACGTGATTTGCCGCTTCTGCACGTATCCAAACGCGTGATGAACTTGCCAAAAATTCGCTAACGTGGTGTTTGTACATTATTTTAGTTCATATGTGTTTAGTTTGGTTTGTTAGTATTACACTTTATGGGACTAGAGTGATATTACGAAAATGCCGAAAAATGAAGACTCTGTTTTACCACAATTCGAGTGCGTTGAAACAAAAAACCAGTTTAGGTAAAAAAATATCAAAAAAAATAATCTATACATATAAAATTCAAAGTCCTGACTGACTGACTGACTGACTGACTGACTGACTTATATATCAACGCACAGCCCAAACCACTGGTCCTAGAGACATGAAATTTGGACAGTGTACTCTTTGTAAAGAGTAAGTATCCACTAAGAAAGGGTTTTTCGAAATTCCACCCCTAAGAGGGTGAAATGGGGTGTTGAATTTTCTATGTAACTTTTTATTCTCTGAGTCGATTGACTTGAAATTGTGTCTATACATACTTCAGTTAAAATGATGAGATACGTGTATCACAGTTTTTCCAAAATCATCCCCCAATTTAAAATTCAATGTCCTGACTGGCTGACTGATACATCAACGCACAGCCCAAACCACTGGTCCTAGAGACATGAAATTTGGACAGTGTACTCTTTGTAAAGAGTAGGTATCCACCAAGAAAGTGTTTTTCGAAATTTCACCCCTAAGAGGGTGAAATGGGGTGTTGAATTTTCTACGAAACTTTTTATTCTCTGAGTCGATTGACTTGAAATTGTGCCTACATATACTTCAGTTAAGATGATAAGATACGTGTATCACAGTTTTTCCAAAATCATCCCCTAATTTAAAATTCAATGTCCTGACTGGCTGACTGATATATCAACGCACAGCCCAAACCACTGGTTCTAGAGACATGAAATTTGGACAGTGTACTCTTTGTGAAGAGTAGGTATCCACTAAGAAAGGGTTTTTCGAAATTTCACCCCTAAGAGGGTGAAATGGGGTGTTGAATTTTCTATGAAACTTTTTATTCTCTGAGTCGATTGACTTGAAATTGTGTCTACATATACTTCTATTAAAATGATGAGATACGTGTATCACAGTTTTTCCAAAATCATCCCCCAATTTAAAATTCAATGTCCTAACTGGCTGACTGATATATCAACGCACAGCCCAAACCGCTGGTTCTAGAGAAATGAAATTTGGACAATGTACTCTTTGTGGAGAGTGGGTATCCACTAAGAAAGGGTTTTTGAAATTCCACCCCTAAGAGGGTGAAATGGGGTGTTGAATTTTCTGTGAAACTCTCTCGGGGTCGATTGACTTGAAAATGTGTCTACATATACTTCAGTTAAAATGATGAGATACGTGTATCACAAAATCATCCCCCAATTTAAAATTCCATGTCCTGACTGGCTGACTGATATACCAACGCACAGCCCAAACCGCGGGTCCCAGAGATATGAAAATTGGAGGGTGTATTCTTTGTGAAGAGTTAGTATCAGTTTTTCGAAATTCCTAACCCTTAGAGGGTGAAATGGGGTGTTGAATTTTCTGTGAAACTTTTTACTCTCGGGGTCGATTGACTTGAAAATTTGTTTACATACTCTTCAGATAAAATCCAGTAAATCCGATGTCCAATCTCAAACCAAGGTATCAATATTTCACGTATCTAATTTAATTGATATAACTTTATAATAATAACTAGCTTCTGCCCGCGGCTTCGCCCGCGTGGAGTTCGGGAACTGCCCACGGAATCTTACTTCTGGGATAATAAGTAATCTATGTATGTATAGTACATACATAGATTTACGTGTACTTGCTATTGCAAATATTTGTTCATAGTAATATCAATTAAATTACATAATATGTGAAATATCTTGGTTTGTGATTAGATACCGGGACACCAAACAAATGATTTATTAGGAATCTATTTATAGACAATACTTTGACATAATATTTAATATCAATGTCCCGTATCGCGAGCCAACGCGAAAATCGGTGGAATAAACTATATTCACAGACACGTCTACCTCAGAAAAATCCTATCTACTTAGTAATAGGTAAATACTCCCACGCCCCGCACGCCCCATGCAACGCTGCGCGGCATGCGCCCTTCTGCGTGAGCTTCGAAGCCCTATTTAACTATATTGGGTGATGATTTTGGAAAAACTGATACACATCTATATATACAAAATGGTAAACTGACTGACTGACTGACTGACTTATATATCAACGCACAGCCCAAACCGCTGGTCCTAGAAACATGAAATTTGGTGTGTTCTTTGTGAAGAGGTTTCCACTAAGAAAGGATCTTTGGGAATTCAAATTTTCAATCGTCAGCCTAAACACAAAATTTGAAGATCCTAACTTCAAAACTGACGTACTTTCATATAAACTTCCATCCCCTATTTTACCCCTTTAGGGGTGGAACTTCCAAAAATCCTTTCTTACTCTTCACAAAGAACACACCCTCCAAGTTTCATGTCTCTAGGACCATCGGTTTGGGCTGTGCGTTGATATATCACCCAGTCAGTCAGTCAGTCAGTCAGTTTACCATTTTATATAAAGAAAAAAGAAGAAGAAAGAAAGAAGATTAAAGATTAATGATAAAATCATCTTTATCTATCAAACTTGAACGCGTAAACAAAGTTTCGTGGCCATGCTACTAACCGCTGAAGAGTTCTCTCTTGAGGAGACGATCCTGGCTGCAGGATTAAGGAATGTTTGTCATAAAATGTATTGTCACCAGAACCAAAGGTTTGTGCAAAATTTCAGCTCAATCGGTTGTACAAAATTGAGTTGCATTTCACCCGAACAAACATAGTATCTTCACCCCCCTTTTTAACCCTTCGGGGGTAGAATTATCAAAAACGCCGAGACACGTATAAATTAATTTTCAATCGTCAGCCTTATCACAAAATTTGAAGATCCTAACTTCAAAACTGACAGACTTTCATACAAACTTCCATCCCCTATTTTACCCCTTTAGGGGTGAAATTCCCAAAAATCCTTTCTTAGTGGATACCTACTCTTCACAAACAATTCACCGTCCAAATTTCATGTCTCTAGGATTAGTGGTTTGGGCTAGGGGTTGATATATCAGTCAGCCAGTCAGGACGTTTAATTTTAAATTGGGGGATGATTTAGGAAAAACTGTGATACACGTGTCTCATAATTTTAACTGAAGAGTAAATACACAAATTTTCAAGTCAATCGACTCAGGGAATAAAAAGTTTCACAGAAAATTAAACACCCCATTTCACCCTCTTAGGAGTGGAATTTCGAAAAACCCTTTCTTAGTGGATACTTACTTGTCACAAAGAGTACACTGTCCAAATTTCATGTTTCTAGGACCAGCGGTTTGGGCTGTGCGTTGATATATAAGTCAGTCAGTCAGTCAGTCAGTTTACCATTTTGTATATATAGATGTGTATCAGTTTTTCCAAAATCATCACCCAATATAGTTAAATAGGGCTTCGAAGCTCACGCAGAAGGGCGCATGCCGCGCAGCGTTGCATGGGGCGTGCGGGGCGTGGGAGTATTTACCTATTACTAAGTAGATAGGATTTTTCTGAGGTAGACGTGTCTGTGAATATAGTTTATTCCACCGATTTTCGCGTTGGCTCGCGATACGGGACATTGATATTAAATATTATGTCAAAGTATTGTCTATAAATAGATTCCTAATAAATCATTTGTTTGGTGTCCCGGTATCTAATCACAAACCAAGATATTTCACATATTATGTAATTTAATTGATATTACTATGAACAAATATTTGCAATAGCAAGTACACGTAAATCTATGTATGTACTATACATACATAGATTACTTATTATCCCAGAAGTAAGATTCCGTGGGCAGTTCCCGAACTCCACGCGGGCGAAGCCGCGGGCAGAAGCTAGTTATCTTAATAATTTCGAACCCAGATTAAAATACATTTTATCGTTACTGTTTATATTCGATTTACAAAAACTACCAAAAAGCTAATGTAAATCCTGTTAGAAATCGTTTTACGAAATGCTTTGAAAGCGATTGGCACTTCCCTTCGGATCTTCAACCAAACCATCGTGCTCAAGTTATCAAGCTAAGCAACGACCAGTTAGGTGTAGGCAGATCCCTAAGCAAAACCTCCCGGTTCAAGATCAGTTCTACCAACTCGTAAGCGGGAACGAATTTCGTGAAATAGTTCTGTAACTAATCTATTTAAAGGCCTAATACAAACAAACGTGCCCAATGTGTAGCCTGCAGGCTTTTAGTTCCGGAGATGACGAATAAGTGAGTCATTGGTATGAACTTTGCTCTAAGTTGTACGCGTGTTTTCCTCAAAGGGGTGGCTACACGTGGAGGTTATTTTAAACTCTCCTTTGTTTAGAATAGAGTCCACGTGTTGCGATGTTTAAATGTACTATGTACTATTAACCTGCTTTTATGCACTAATGCCCTGAGCTTGATTGTGTAGATTGTTGACATTGATGAAGAATATTTTAGTAGATTTTTGGCATTATTTGCAGCCTTTTCCTAGACTAAAAGGTTCATTATAACTACATTAGTAAAAAGAAAAGTTTGATTTCCCACGGCTTGTATAACGTAATCAGCCTTACATAATGTGGGTGTACTACTGATATAACTCTGCCAAAACTTTTCGGAAATACAGGTTGTTATGGTGTCTTCTTTAACCAACTATTTAATAAAACATTTAACTTAACATCACGCCTTGTAATCCCGAAGGGTTAGGCAGAGGTGTACCTAATAAGTACACTCACATTTCTATTACTATCAACCAGGCACAAATCTAGACTCCGTGGCTGCTACTGAGAAATTCCTGATCGAAAAACCCAATAACAGTTTGCCCGACCCGGGAATCGAACCTAGGACGTCATGTTAAGCAGTCACGATTGCGACCACTGGACCAACGAGACAGTAACAGAAGTACATATCAAAAGCAATAAATGTATTACTTGACAAATAAAACAATGTTGTAAGTCAGCACCCGTTTGCACATAATTATGTACGTACTTACTGATCAACCTATAACAGCGGCCCACCCCTGCTTTGTACGGGTGCAATGGCTACATGTCAAAACCTTAACAATAAATATTTAGTTATACACATACACCTACCGGAACTAATGCTCTAAATTGTGTTGAAAATCATATCAAAATCCAATGTGTAGCTTAAAACATTTATACGGTGATACATACGGGCAAGAAAAGTGGTTTTGTTTTATGGTACGTATAGAATTTAGAGATGAACATAGGGGAAACATTTTTTGCGATTTGATAAACCTCACTTGCTGAAGAAAAGTCTTTTAATTTTTATACAAAACTGAATCAATAAATCATTTGGTCAAAATCTGTTATCAATTAATCAAAGAGTTGATGACAATCTCGTTAGATCATTTTCCAGTAGCTAGTCTTGCAGTAGCTATCCTACACACATACTGCACTACACGAAGTAAATAGATAGTAGATACAATTGGTTTTGTTCGCTAGAGCTCTAAGCTTCGACATCGTTGTCGGTATTGTTAACTTAACTTCGTGTTGAATCCAAGCTATTTGAATTGTCTTTATTTAAAGATCCAGGATTGTATGTATGAAGATTTTATTTTTAGAAAGCATTGTAGCAGCGTTGTGTTTAAATTGTCACACAGTTGTTGAAGGTTAATTGTACTGAGGCGCTACAATAAACAGAAAAGGGTTTGAAAATATGAGATTTACGTCATTCAATCAAGGAAGCATATCGTAGCCAACTGCTACACATAGACCTCACAAGATGTGCTACAATGTCTGGTCATCCGTTCAGCATCCAGTCAATTCACTCACCATTTCAAAGCGCCAAGTCAAAACCACATAGTAACTGTTTCCATAGATAAAAAGTTCAAGTATCTCTCTATAGTAGGTATCATTTCAATCTATCCGGATCTAATATCCAGTGAACGAGCTGCGTTGTCCCATCGGGCTTCCAAAGAGGCAATGATACCCAATTTGGCGAAATTATTCCACCTTAAACTGAAAACCCTTCTAGTTTCCCTATTTACAAAACTTCTACATACACATATAATCAACCTATGACATGCCAGTTTCCTTACAATGTTTTCCTTCGAAATAAATTACACATACGCACTTGTCTGGTTTGAACCCATTATCTACAGTTTGTTAGTGAGGCCCTCACTGAGCCACCAGTACTCAATGCCATACAACACAAAACAAAACAGCATACCTTTCATTAATTTAAACATACATTCAAACTCAACAACTCCCAAGACGCGTAATTCCAAAACGCATTTTAAAATTCAAAATTTAAACATTCAAGAGTTGCGTAACTCCAAAACACCCTATTCCACAAACTTTGGAGCTAATTATGTGCTGTTATTATGAGTTACGAATTCATAAGCGGAAAAACAAAAGCTATTACTCGTCAACTTAAACTTTTAATTAGTTGTCTGGAATGCGTGCGCGCTGACCTTGGCAGTTTGAGTGCGGCGCTTAGTGTTCGGTAATATTCTTTAACAATATACACTTGTTTGTCGTTATCGGCCCGGACCTATTAATTGTTGAACATGGGACCTTCGTTGAACGTAAAAGTTAATGGACATTTTGAATATTTTTGCCAATAATGATGAAATGAACGATGTCATAATCTCCTTCCTTAGCCATAAATATGCCAAAGTTGCTTAAAGCAAACAAAAAAATTTATTGTGTTTGTGTAAAAGTTGTAATTACAGTAAAACTCTCACTGCAGACTGTCACAGTACGCGCCCAAACGAGGAACACAAACATTTCGAAAACTCGTATTGCATTTCACACCCGACACTACTATCACCAGCACACCGAACTTCCATTGAAACATACTTACACACTATTCGTTACAATCTGCAAGCAGGACTTTGACAAATGCTTGCCCATAATTTCTAACCATCTCTTCGGACACTGCCATTTTAACGAGACCTCCCCCTCCGCAGAACGGGATACCAAATCAAAGAGCAGAGGGGGAGAGAGGGGGACCATCGAGAGTGATGTGGGTCTGAGTAAAATGGATGTTACAGAAACATCGGTTCGAGGTATTATCAAGGCGGTAAATGTGCTAAGTCAGGGGCTACTTATCTAAGCTATTACTCTTTACTAAGTGAAAGGCATTTGCATTCAGCATGTGGGTATGAAGGTGCTCCTGGTTATGGATCGTTCGGACTGTGGGAACGCTCTCTGCGTTAAATAAATTTTCCTCAGTCTCTCTCGCAGTTAACGTACCAGAATGTTAAGTCTGAATTTATAATCGTTTAATACCGGAAAATTGCTTTAAGCCCCACTTCTGCTTCGTCTGGGCAGTCTATTTTGTTTAATGACTCCTATTATTATTGAGTTGAAGCTTAGTATTATGCCTCAGATTTTCTGTGAGCATTTTCTCGAGTCACGGATAAGATTTCAAGAGAGGAATATTTTAGTTAAATTCTCAGTTTACTACTTTTCAAGTATTAAAGATTCGTTTATAATTCCTTGTCATTAAAGTTTTTATATTTATGGCTGATCTTTGAAGAAACGCTGATAAAGACTAAAGTCTCCATAAAATGAAAACCAACGGAATTTCACTCTTTTCCTGAGTAATGAAAAAATAATAAGCCTAACTAGCATTAAATATTTATCGGTTATACTTCGCTAGATGTTGCAATAAAGAAAACAAAAATCTAATTTTAGCTGAGTATGAGTAGTTTATGATTTCTTATAGGGTAGCTTGGCATGAACAAACAGAGGCACAGCATTGAGTGAAGTCAGATCGAGGATGATAGTGAACATAGCACGGTTATAAAATTCAATCAAAAGTTTGAAATTATTTAATATGAATCGATTTCTTGACTTGATTAATTTATATATTCTCATACACTTCAAGTGATCTTGATATAGGTGTAGGACTAGCTAGAAGCAACTTCAGATTGAAAATCATATCAGTCATTGTGACACCCACCCACATCCAATAGTAAAAGTTTTCGAACTGGCATCCCTTTTATACCCCTTTTCTCGCCAGTTGCACCCCTTTTAACCCCCATTGATCCATTTCCCTACGATATCTCTCAAACACACCTCCGTCACACATTTTTATGCCATTCCATTGTTATAAATTCCCTATTTTTATTCTCATTATTTTCTCACTCAGTTTTGAACGAATAATGGGAAAAGTAAAGCTAGCAATGAAATAATGAAAACAATAACCGATTCAGTTCACAGTGAGAGTAACATTAACAACGGATTCGGAAGTGGAACAACCATCAATAATTAACATGACAATTAATTTGTAGAGGTCTCGTTAATTAATGCTACGTTATGGTGGTGTTCATTGTTCTCCTGTTACAGGACGTGTCCTAATATAAGCGATTGTCACGGCAAATACGTGATAGTCGTTTGGCAAACCCGAACGCGTCGTCGCACTAGAGAGCGCCTTCGGGTTCTCCATCGACCATGGGTTTGGACGAAACAAATGAGTGACAAATGAACACGAAGATCGCGTGACAGGTTGGTTGGTTAGAACGTGGAGAAGATCACGATGATTGCTTATACAAAAACGTATATCGTCGTGTGTGTGTGCATTTCTAAACGTATATCTCGTGTCCTAATATAAATTAGGACACGAGATATACGTTTTGTTCTCCGTCTGTTTTGACGTTTTCATTCCGAGAATTAGTCATGTTAGAAATTATTGAGATATTATATTATTAGCTACGCTGAGTTAAATGAACAAACAATGCATTGTCGGGTGCGTTTTGAGTAAACGTTGACTTATGGAAATAAATTGACACATGACGATACAATAAATATGTATTTAACCACACTCTGATAATAAAACCCAAATTCTGTTTTCAAAATGTTTTTTTACAATTAAATGCTTTTTGGGTAGTAGGTGAAATATCTGTAAGCAAATACCGCTGCAAGCTACCAACATATTATTAAAGTCATGCTTGCTACCAGCAAGCATAACTTTGCTACTTTAATCAAAATATTCCGGTTGACTCAACTGTTTTCAAACTCGGAGTCAACGCAAAACACGAAGCATATTCCTTTGTCCGTTCTATCGAGTTCATACAATTTTCATGCTGTTACGGATATGAAAGAAAATCTGAGTCAGCAACCAGCTACACCTGGTTCCGTGCATTTTGTGAAACTTAGGTGAGAACGTGAACGCAAAGGTAATGGCCGTGGCAATGGGGAATGTTGCCACAAACATCACTTTATTTATACGAGTTGTTAGGATTTCAAAAATTTATTCAAATCGTGGAAAGTGGGTTTTTTTAGCAGTTCAGGACTTTTTCGCTTTTCAGCATTCTATTGTATGTATTACGACTTGTTTTGAGTCTATAAATTATCACCAACCTACGCTGCCTAGTTACCTAAAAAGGTGAGTGAACCGCATACAAAATAGTGATACTATATTGAAATCAACACAAAAAATAATCTATGAATGCCTTCACAGCTTCCACGAGCACTTTTCAATTGTCAAAGTTGGTATCAGACAAAAATAAAAAGATGAAGCTACAGTCCACAAAACATAATAACTGTGAAAGGACATTCCAATAGATCTCTATGGAGAAGAACGGGTTTCTCACCTTTTCTATCAAAAATGTCCATCGCAACGTTTCCAAAACAATGTAGCATCGGCTTCGCCTGCCAGCATCCAAGCATCCGAGCCGTGCGTTATCCGTTCCTCCAGGGATTTCCTCTCGCCGTCGTTTGTCGTAATTGACAAATTGCCAGCACACGTCGCCAACACTGAGATTATTTTATCGCGTTACAGCAGTTCGGTAATTATATTAATTAGCTTCGGTTGAGTTTTTCGTGTTCACTGTTTGTTTGGCGGATTTTATTTGGGGTAGACAACCTGTTAGTGTTATTAGTTAAGGGGTTGAGTAAATAATATGTTGTTGGAGGTATATTTGCTTTGTCTGTGTTTTCGTATTGTTCTATAAGGGAAGCTTTCGTAAAACATAGTCAGGAGCCAAATGAGACAAACAAGAAAAATGGTGTTGATAAAACATAACGCAATCTGTAGACGAAGTTACATTCACAATTTGTGAACCTCATGCACGGCATATAAGTTTCACAATTTCAGCTCTGCCTTGCAAAGGCAAAGTCGCAGAAGTTGATTCAAAAATTCAAAAGCTCGCCGGTACCGACCGCCGCAAACAAAAAAAAAATCCCCATTCATAATTAAAAATGAAATTTCAGACAAGGCTGTACCTACAAAATAAATAAGCGAGTAACCAAACCGGGAGCCGTATTTTAAAAAATAATGTTCAAAACTTTTGACCAGCCCAAAAAGATTTGCGCACAAAAAATCTAAATTCACGTACTGCTACAGAACCAAATGCGCCAATTTGAGCGTAAAATTAACTTTGTAACGACGTAATGCCCAAGTGGGCTAAATGAAAATGGTAAATAATAAAGTAAAATCGAGAGGGCGTGCCAAGTCAATTTTGCGACTAAATGAATCGAAAGTCGTTACGGATAAAAATCGCTTGGTCCTCACGGATTGGGTGTAATGTCCCAAATTTTTGGTTTTCCTTTATCTGATTAAGGAGTCAATGGGGCTTTTATAAATTGTTAGTTTTAGGTACTTTTAACTTTGTAATGTGTCCAAGGAAGAAAATGACTTAACCACAAAGTGATTTTAATTAAAATTAGCATAATTGGCTGGGACACGGGCTTCTTTTCTATTCACGTTGCGACCCCCGTACGGTTTGATGGATATCACATGATCTACGAATTTTAGGTTTAAAAAATTTCGGTTCTTCAAGATGTGTTCCTGAGAGACATCAGACAATGTTAACACAGTAATGCCTCCCTGGGTTTGAACCCAATACCTTCAACTAGATACCATTAGGCAACCAATGCTCTTGAACTGCAATTAGAAGTGATTGTTATAAAGGTTTATTTTATTTTATTTATTTATTACAAAATGGACCTGCTCTTGACCTCGATCACGCCTGATGGAAAGCGATGAATGAAAATAGCTTTAACCTACATACATATTTAGTCATATTTATTTCTAGTCACAAAAACTGTCGTTCGATATTCCCTCAGACACACTTTCTGCCTTAGTTACATGTTATTTTCCGTGAGACTAAGTTATTACAAAGCAGGCTAAGATATTGATATTCCATAATATTAGTCTGGCCTTCAGACATTTTGTCTTGATATACTTATTGGTATAGAGTAAAATAAAAACAATCTGAATGACGAGCAATGTAATGGAAGCTAATTTATGTGTAAGGCTTAGAAAATATATTTTCTTCGTAGATTAACTGTAATACCAATACATTTTGTAAGGTACTTATAATAACGCCCTGGACACGACCTCGGGTGAGTCGACTGGTGACATGCGCAACATGCGCGTGTGTGACCTCTTCTCTTCGCGTGAGTACCGTCGCATCGCGGCGAGTCGTGGCATGTCCCACCTCCTCTTCCTTCTCTCGGACACATCCGTCCCACTGTATCTTTCTAAAGATAGTGTCAACGCCCGGTCACTGATACCTAATTGAACAAACACACGTACAAGTTTTTGATATTCATTCCGAATAACTTTTACCACTAGCTAAGATAACCAGAAGCTAATCTCCCCCACCCCTGACGCCTCCAGATAAGTTCAAAAGTAAATTTTACCAAAATATACAAAATTAAACATTTATATCGATGATAAACTTGTGCCATAATTTCTTCGCCTCCAACTTAGGCACCCACTCTCAGTAATTAATGGCATTCGGTTTTGATTAAGCAAATAAATGATTCCTTTACGATTTTAAACATTAAACTTTGTTCTTGGCTGCAATTAAAATGTTTCTGTATGACTTGAGAAATGGATCGGATGCTTGGGGCTGAGGAATTTGTGAAAAGTTTCCGTCAAACATCGGTGTGTTATAAATGAGTGTTTGCCTGATGTTTCAATGTCTCAACTTCGTTACAGATCTTTGTGGACGATTGATGGATAGACTTTCTTGGTTATTTTGAAGAAAAGAAGAAGGGAGAAAGAAAATATGTTTACTTTCAATTCGTCGACGATGGCCTACGCGAAAGTAGTTCTTGAGTAAATGCTGCAAGGAATTTGAGAATATAAAGATATATAAATAAAATACTCTTTATTACGTACACCATACAAAATACAGGCATGATTAAAAGATAAATTTTACATAGAGTGACACAATGTGTGGTCTTCAGTTGCTGAATGCGACCTTTACAAGACAACCTTTGGCTAGATTACAGGCACTTCTAGAAAAATAAGATGGATTATGCACGCTTAACTTATTTTTGTACTGTGTTTGTTTGTTGATTTTGTTCAAATGCGTTCCTTGCATGTGGTCGTGGTGCTAAATAAACGTTTTTCTTTTAAAACATGGCTAAAACTAGTTCATATTTACTAATGCAGAAGACATGCTGCACCGATTAAAAATCTTGGAAATTAAACCAAGACGAAACTTACACTTAGAAATTAAACAAGATAAGCAAGATTCATTTGATATCTCTTCACAAATAATCTCAATTATATGAAACCATTATTGGTTACCTACAATATCCCTCATAATATTCTATGAAGTACTAACAATATGAAGCGCTACTCCATGATAAGCCAATTAGCTTAGCTTTGCTGTTCCGTACTAATACCTGGAAACTCGCGAACAACTCTACTAATACTGCTCACTTACGTTCATCTTGATCCAGTTTCACCTTGTTAATGGATCAAGTGAATTTCCTGGAATTAAAATATTTAAAACAAAGTTAAGAGGAGACATAGCTCAACATCAACCACATATTATGTAGGTATAAATTATCATAAGTTTATTCTTTTTCACTTTCAATGTATCATTTAATTAAACTTAAAAATCGTTAAATCAAACCAGGTTCACAAAGACGAGAGGTCATCATCATCATCTGCCTAGACTTTTCTCAACTATGTTAGTGTTGGCTTCCAGCCTAACCGGACGCAGCTGAATACCAGTATTTTACATGGAGCGACTGCCTATCTGACCTCCTTAACCCTGTTACTGGGTAATACGATACCCCTTGGTAAGATTGTGGTCAGATTTTTAGCTTCTGACTACCCGTAATGACTGTCAAAGATCTACAAATGACAGCCATCAAAATCAAAAACACAAGCAGTGGTATTTCTATGCAATATTTTTTCTTCTTCTTCTTCTTCTTCCTAGCGCTATCTCACTTTAGTCGGTTCTCCCAATTTTCTGGGGCCGGGACAATCTTTCCTGGGTTGTCGGGTCGGGCAGTTCATCCTCCAATAGGAACTTCGTCATGTTAGTCCACCACGTAGCCGGAGCAATATGCAATATTTTCTAATGAACATTATTAATCTTTCTCCATCAATATAAAACAACTGTCCCGGGCTTCCCAATTACCACCTCACCTTCACCTCACTTCAACTCAGTCGACACCTCTTTCTGTAACGATTTTTTTTCAATCAGCTAAAACATTTCGAGGTTGTAAGGAAAGAAAGTAAGCTCTCAGTATAATTACATGTCATCAAGCAAGCCTGAGCTCCGGAAGAAAGCGATGAGCAATGATCCCAGTTTACGAGCTCCTCCAAATGTAATTTAAATGGGTAATCAGGGGAACCTAATTTTATTTTCAACTAGCTTCTGCCCGCGGCTTCGCCCGCGTGGAGTTCGGGAACTGCCCACGGAATCTTACTTCTGGGATAATAAGTAATCTATGTATGTATAGTACATACATAGATTTACGTGTACTTGCTATTGCAAATATTTGTTCATAGTAATATCAATTAAATTACATAATATGTGAAATATCTTGGTTTGTGATTAGATACCGGGACACCAAACAAATGATTTATTAGGAATCTATTTATAGACAATACTTTGACATAATATTTAATATCAATGTCCCGTATCGCGAGCCAACGCGAAAATCGGTGGAATAAACTATATTCACAGACACGTCTACCTCAGAAAAATCCTATCTACTTAGTAATAGGTAAATACTCCCACGCCCCGCACGCCCCATGCAACGCTGCGCGGCATGCGCCCTTCTGCGTGAGCTTCGAAGCCCTATTTAACTATATTGGGTGATGATTTTGGAAAAACTGATACACATCTATATATACAAAATGGTAAACTGACTGACTGACTGACTGACTTATATATCAACGCACAGCCCAAACCGCTGGTCCTAGAAACATGAAATTTGGACAGTGTACTCTTTGTGACAAGTAAGTATCCACTAAGAAAGGGTTTTTCGAAATTCCACTCCTAAGAGGGTGAAATGGGGTGTTTAATTTTCTGTGAAACTTTTTATTCCCTGAGTCGATTGACTTGAAAATTTGTGTATTTACTCTTCAGTTAAAATTATGAGACACGTGTATCACAGTTTTTCCTAAATCATCCCCCAATTTAAAATTAAACGTCCTGACTGGCTGACTGATATATCAACCCCTAGCCCAAACCACTAATCCTAGAGACATGAAATTTGGACGGTGAATTGTTTGTGAAGAGTAGGTATCCACTAAGAAAGGATTTTTGGGAATTTCACCCCTAAAGGGGTAAAATAGGGGATGGAAGTTTGTATGAAAGTCTGTCAGTTTTGAAGTTAGGATCTTCAAATTTTGTGATAAGGCTGACGATTGAAAATTAATTTATACGTGTCTCGGCGTTTTTGATAATTCTACCCCCGAAGGGTTAAAAAGGGGGGTGAAGATACTATGTTTGTTCGGGTGAAATGCAACTCAATTTTGTACAACCGATTGAGCTGAAATTTTGCACAAACCTTTGGTTCTGGTGACAATACATTTTATGACAAACATTCCTTAATCCTGCAGCCAGGATCGTCTCCTCAAGAGAGAACTCTTCAGCGGTTAGTAGCATGGCCACGAAACTTTGTTTACGCGTTCAAGTTTGATAGATAAAGATGATTTTATCATTAATCTTTAATCTTCTTTCTTTCTTCTTCTTTTTTCTTTATATAAAATGGTAAACTGACTGACTGACTGACTGACTGGGTGATATATCAACGCACAGCCCAAACCGATGGTCCTAGAGACATGAAACTTGGAGGGTGTGTTCTTTGTGAAGAGTAAGAAAGGATTTTTGGAAGTTCCACCCCTAAAGGGGTAAAATAGGGGATGGAAGTTTATATGAAAGTACGTCAGTTTTGAAGTTAGGATCTTCAAATTTTGTGTTTAGGCTGACGATTGAAAATTTGAATTCCCAAAGATCCTTTCTTAGTGGAAACCTCTTCACAAAGAACACACCAAATTTCATGTTTCTAGGACCAGCGGTTTGGGCTGTGCGTTGATATATAAGTCAGTCAGTCAGTCAGTCAGTTTACCATTTTGTATATATAGATGTGTATCAGTTTTTCCAAAATCATCACCCAATATAGTTAAATAGGGCTTCGAAGCTCACGCAGAAGGGCGCATGCCGCGCAGCGTTGCATGGGGCGTGCGGGGCGTGGGAGTATTTACCTATTACTAAGTAGATAGGATTTTTCTGAGGTAGACGTGTCTGTGAATATAGTTTATTCCACCGATTTTCGCGTTGGCTCGCGATACGGGACATTGATATTAAATATTATGTCAAAGTATTGTCTATAAATAGATTCCTAATAAATCATTTGTTTGGTGTCCCGGTATCTAATCACAAACCAAGATATTTCACATATTATGTAATTTAATTGATATTACTATGAACAAATATTTGCAATAGCAAGTACACGTAAATCTATGTATGTACTATACATACATAGATTACTTATTATCCCAGAAGTAAGATTCCGTGGGCAGTTCCCGAACTCCACGCGGGCGAAGCCGCGGGCAGAAGCTAGTTATTATTATAAAGTTATATCAATTAAATTAGATACGTGAAATATTGATACCTTGGTTTGAGATTGGACATCGGATTTACTGGATTTTATCTGAAGAGTATGTAAACAAATTTTCAAGTCAATCGACCCCGAGAGTAAAAAGTTTCACAGAAAATTCAACACCCCATTTCACCCTCTAAGGGTTAGGAATTTCGAAAAACTGATACTAACTCTTCACAAAGAATACACCCTCCAATTTTCATATCTCTGGGACCCGCGGTTTGGGCTGTGCGTTGGTATATCAGTCAGCCAGTCAGGACATGGAATTTTAAATTGGGGGATGATTTTGTGATACACGTATCTCATCATTTTAACTGAAGTATATGTAGACACATTTTCAAGTCAATCGACCCCGAGAGAGTTTCACAGAAAATTCAACACCCCATTTCACCCTCTTAGGGGTGGAATTTCAAAAACCCTTTCTTAGTGGATACCCACTCTCCACAAAGAGTACATTGTCCAAATTTCATTTCTCTAGAACCAGCGGTTTGGGCTGTGCGTTGATATATCAGTCAGCCAGTTAGGACATTGAATTTTAAATTGGGGGATGATTTTGGAAAAACTGTGATACACGTATCTCATCATTTTAATAGAAGTATATGTAGACACAATTTCAAGTCAATCGACTCAGAGAATAAAAAGTTTCATAGAAAATTCAACACCCCATTTCACCCTCTTAGGGGTGAAATTTCGAAAAACCCTTTCTTAGTGGATACCTACTCTTCACAAAGAGTACACTGTCCAAATTTCATGTCTCTAGAACCAGTGGTTTGGGCTGTGCGTTGATATATCAGTCAGCCAGTCAGGACATTGAATTTTAAATTAGGGGATGATTTTGGAAAAACTGTGATACACGTATCTTATCATCTTAACTGAAGTATATGTAGGCACAATTTCAAGTCAATCGACTCAGAGAATAAAAAGTTTCGTAGAAAATTCAACACCCCATTTCACCCTCTTAGGGGTGAAATTTCGAAAAACACTTTCTTGGTGGATACCTACTCTTTACAAAGAGTACACTGTCCAAATTTCATGTCTCTAGGACCAGTGGTTTGGGCTGTGCGTTGATGTATCAGTCAGCCAGTCAGGACATTGAATTTTAAATTGGGGGATGATTTTGGAAAAACTGTGATACACGTATCTCATCATTTTAACTGAAGTATGTATAGACACAATTTCAAGTCAATCGACTCAGAGAATAAAAAGTTACATAGAAAATTCAACACCCCATTTCACCCTCTTAGGGGTGGAATTTCGAAAAACCCTTTCTTAGTGGATACTTACTCTTTACAAAGAGTACACTGTCCAAATTTCATGTCTCTAGGACCAGTGGTTTGGGCTGTGCGTTGATATATAAGTCAGTCAGTCAGTCAGTCAGTCAGTCAGTCAGGACTTTGAATTTTATATGTATAGATGAGCAGCGCCTTTGGTTATGTGGTGGTGATCTGTGAATTTATGTTTTTTTACAACTACCGAATAATCGTGGCCAAATGGAAATCATTTTGTTAAAGTTTACTTAAGTTTTACACATATAAGGTAACTAGCTTATGCCCGCGGCTTCGCCCGCGTGGAGTTAGGGAATTGCCCACGGGATCTTACTTCTGGGATAATAAGTAATCTATGTATCTATCTATAATACATACATAGATTTACATGTACTTGCTTTTATCTTGCAATTATTAGTTTAAAGTTATATCAATTAAATTAGATACGTGAAATATTGATACCTTGATTTGAGATTGGACATCGGATTTTCTGGATTTTATCTGAAGACTATGTACACAAATTTTCAAGTCAATCGACCCCGACAGTAAAAAGTTTCACAGAAAATACAACACCCCATTTCACCCTCTAAGGGGTAGGAATTGGGCGGGAGGAAACGCCCGGGTGTTTCCATTGCAAGGATCGTCCGGAGGACACGGTGGAGCACACCGTGGAGGTCTGCCCCGCTTGGGCGGAGCACCATCGTGTCCTCGTAGCGGCGATGGTCGGAGCGAGAGGGAATGGGAAGCCGTCACCTCCTTCTGCGAAGCAGTCATGCTATTGAAGGAGGTGGCGGGACGTGAGAGGGAAAGAACCTCACATCCCAGCCGCCGCGGAAGACCTGCCCTGGGCGTCGGGGGTCACGTGGTGGCTTCCGGCCACCGTAGGCGCGGGCCTGTGGGCGGCGAGCTATAGGCTAGCTCGCCATCCGGCCGTCTTATGACGACAGGCCGTGTCGACGGCGCGTTCGTGTTCCACGCGCGCCTCAAAGAGATGTCAGCAACGATGTAGGGGTCTGCAACTTCTGCAAGGGCCGATGCCTGCCAGGGCTGCGGGACTGTTCGAAAGAGATATCGTTGTCCTGGAACACAAAGGGCAAAGAAGGAACATGGATGGGTTTTAGTCAGTACAAGTCTGACACTCCCTTCCGCTCCGCCCAGAGTGGGGTGAGTGGTCATTTGATGATTTCCGATCCGAAAAAAAAAAAAAAAAATGGGGTAGGAATTTCGAAAAACTGAAACTTACTCTTCACAAAGAATACACCCTCCATTTTTTATATCTTTGGGACCCGCGGTTTGGGCTGTGCGTTGGTATTTCAGTCAGCCAGTCAGGACATGGAATTTTAAATTGGGGGATGATTTTGGAAAAACTGTGATACACGTGTCTCATCATTTTAACTGAAGTATATGTAGACACATTTTCAAGTCAATCGACTCCGTGAATAAAAAGTCTCACATAAAATTCAAAACCCCATTCCACCCTATCAGGGGTGGAATTTCAAAAAACCCTTTCTAAATGGATACCTACTCTTCACAAAGAGTATAGTGTTCAAATTTCATGTCTCTAGGACCAGTGGTTTGGGCTGTGCGTTGACGTATCAGTCAGCCAGTCACGACATTGAATTTTAAATTGGGGGATGATTTTGGAAAAACTGTGATACACGTATCTCATCATTTTAACTGAAGTATATGTAGACACATTTCAAGTCAATCGACTCGGAGAATAAAAAGTTTCATAGAAAATTCAACACCCCATTTCACCCTCTTAGGGGTGGAATTTCGAAAAAACCCTTTCTTAGTGGATATTTACTCTCCACAAAAAATACAATCTCCAAATTTCATGTCTCTAGGACCAGCGGTTTGGGCTGTGCGTTGGTATATCAGTCAGCCAGTCAGGACATGGATTTTTAAATTGGGGGATGATTTTGGAAAAACTGTGATACACGTATCTCATCATTTTAACTGAAGTATATGTAGACACATTTTCAAGTCAATCGACTCGGAGAATAAAAAGTTTCATAGAAAATTCAACACCCCATTTCACCCTCTTAGGGGTGGAATTTCGAAAAACCCTTTCTTAGTGGATACCTACTCTTTACAAAGAATACACCCTCCAAATTTCATGTCTCTAGGACCAGTGGTTTGGGCTGTGCGTTGATATATAAGTCAGTCAGTCATTCAGTCAGTCAGTCAGTCAGGACTTTGAATTTTATATGTATAGATAAAACTATTGCATTCCTGAAAAGGTTAGGTGGAGGTGTGGCTGTGGACTCACATTTTGGCCGTAATTTTTAAGTCCCATGTAATAGGGGGCGAGCTTACTGTCAAAAAGGGGCTCCAGGCTGCTCTGCAAAAATACTGGTGGAAAAACTCAGTAAAAAATTTGACCGACCCGGGAATCAAACTCACGACCTCATGATCAGCAACTATACCAATAAGGCTGTCAACCCTATAATTAAAAATTTAAACGATAACCTGAACACGGTACATAATTCCTGACCAATAACTTGGCCAATTCCAATCAACCCGCCGACCACATAAAATCTCCTCCCCACACAAAAATAACAACATACTTCACGACTCACCTCCACATAATACTTTATCAAATCCTTATTATCAGCGGCTGAAGCAAAATCGACACTTCACCCGAGATCTCTGAAAGCTCTTCGACATCACACATGTGATATTGTAGGTAATTTAAAGACTGAACATCTTGGCTGCCAAAGAGGATTACGTACTTCCTATGGCAAATATTTGTGCCAACATTGCTTGGAGGATCAGTTACATGGATGTTGGAAGAATGGTGATGTTGGTCCTTTTTGTGTTATATATTTTTTTTCATCTATTATTTGGAAGAAGTAAGATAACTGGCGAAATTTGAGTGTGCTGAAACTTCTGCGTACCGCTTCGGGGAATAGAGACGTGATGGTAGTTTGTTGGTAATTTCATGAAAATTCAGATACTTACTAGTTACATTATATCACGTCTGGCTCCGAGCTCGTGGCTAAATATAAATATGGCGCTTGCCTAATGCCTAGGTTGGTCCGTGGATGGGTGACCGCCCATTACATTCCGAGTTTCTTCCGTGACTCGGAAAACACGTTAAGCCGCTGGTCCCGGTTGTTATTTGTAGATTCTTGACAGTCGTTACAGGTAGTCAGTGGCCCGAAAGTCTTACCCAGTACAAACTGGGTTGTGGAGGCCGGATAGGTAAACTCAAACTCAAACTCAAACTCAAAACTCTTTTGCTCTATGTACTAATACGTAATACTGGTATTCAGCTGCATCCAGTTTGCCTGGAAGTTGAACCCAACATAATTGGGAAAAGGCGCGGCAGATGATGATGAATATCACGTCTGTATTTACCGAAGGGTTATACAGAGGTGTCTATAGTGTACACCATTTAGTTTGATACAAACTACAACTCAAAACAACAGTAGATAAAGTTTTTTTGCAGTTGCATATGAGTGTCACTTATGTGGATGAAAGATTGACAATATTAAAGGCACTAAATAAATAGGATAGAAAGGAGTCTTTTTCTACCTCTGGAACAATATAATTCAAAGCTTAATTAGAATTCCAAACATAACCAAGTTTCCACCAACTTCTGTCTAAAATTGTGATTGCACCTTCAATCCAGGTGCCAGATTACAGCGAGCCTGCTAACAATGGTGCAGTAGATACCAACTAGACTAAGTTAGGCTGTACTATCACTCCACTATTATTCGTAGCTCCCCGCCAGAACAAACAATGTAAGCCGCACAGAAACTTGACGAAAACGTATCACGTTCCTAAATGTTTGGTTGTTTGAAGCTAGCGCTCCGGTTTCAGGCGATGCCGTCAAATATTCGATATTTTCCTCCAACTGTATCTGTGGTTTTGTTAGAGGCATTTAACTTTGTTTTTGTCAGTTTGAGATAGATTACGATTAAGTTCGTGTTTTCATCCCTTAAAGTGGAAGCGGCAGGGCAGCCCGCCAAATTCAATTTTTATAAGGTTTTTCTGCAATTTGCAGGTCACTTTCAGGCTATATGTTAAACAAAATATGATTCGCGACTGTAACACGTATGTAGTTACAGAATTATAATCATGAAAATCATCAATACAACCCTCTAAGTTCATTTAATCCCATTTAATGACTATTTCGTGAAAAAGTCATTCAATGGGATTCTATGAACTTAGAGGGTTGTATTGATGAGTTTAATGACTACAACTCTGGAAAGCCATATTTGTTATGGTCGCGAATCATTTTTTAATCAACATACAACCTGACACTGACCTGTAAAATGCAAAAAACGTTATTATTATTATAAGCCTATATTGTCCCACTGCAGGGCAAAGGCCTCCCTTCCCTCCTTCCACATTTCGCGGTCTAGTGCGATTGTAGGCCAATCCTTTGCGAAATAGTCCAGCTCATCCCGCCATCTTCTTCTGGGCCTGCCACGTTGTCGTTTCCTGCTATTTGGTATCCACTGAGTGGTAATTTTTGCCCATTACTCTTCCGACATGCGGCAGACGTGACCAGCCAGTTCCACTTCAACCTAGCAGCTGTAAGGCCAGCATCAGCTATTTGAGTTAAACGTTAGAAAATTTAAATTTCGCGGGCTGCCCTGGTTCTTCCACCTTAATGAGTGTAATGGTTACATTACTTTTTTTATTTTTTTTATTTATTTATTTATGCACACACAAAACACTTAACAAGACATTACATTAAGATAGAAGAGCACAAAGGTACTGCTTATTTCATGAGAAATCTCTTCCAGCAGACCTGCGAGAGGAAAGTAGAATTAGAGATGTAGACACAGTGTGTAGAAAAGACAAAACAGGAAAATTTAAATTGGAACTTAAAACAAAATTATACCTATATAAAATAAACGTACATACAAATATACACATAAAATAAATACTAGTCCTGTAAATATATACCTATAATATATATCCAGAATTACATCATGTCTAGTTAAAGTCTATTGTTCTGTGCACTTCTGTACTCGTACCATAATCGTTTATAAGGTAGCTCAAGCACAGGGTCTTGTCAAGTTGTCAATAAAATAGTTGCACAGCACAAGGTTCAAAATCGCTTGACAATTAAATGGCAGTCGAATTTTTATATTTTTATTTTATATTTTAGTGTTTTCAAATGGCCAGTTACGAGAAACAACAGTAACTCCCATCCAGTGATTAGTATTTATGCTAGAAAGTCTTTATAGCTATATTAATATACATCACACAGTATACTGATAATATATTGCAAAAATAATAGATTACCTCGTAGTTCTACCAATTTAACCTTTAGATTTATTTCTATCTTCTTGGGTCTCGAATCAGATCAAAGTTGAATAACTAGAAATAAATGAAGAGCTCTTTAGCGCTAAGTCTAGATCTATTATTGTTAGCTCTAATACATCTCACATGGCGACTGACTAACGAAGAGTGATCGTTTCTAATGCTTTTCTATCTATTCATTTTCATTTGTTAGGTACCTAGTCTCTTTGCTTTGAGTTAGAACTCGTGGCTTAATAACAACAGCTGCTCGGATCGATCTTTAGGTTAAGTCGTGCTTGCCTAGGTTGGTCTGTGGATGGGTGACCACCCATTACATACCGAGTTTCCTCCGTGCCTCGGAAAGCACGGTAAGCCGTTGGTCCCGGCTGTCATTTGTAGATCTTTGACAGTCGTTACAGGTAGTCAACGGCCCAAAAAGTCTGACAACCAGTCTTACCAAGCGGTATCGTATTACCTGGTACTAACTGGGTTGTGGAGGTCAGATAGGCAG
Source organism: Noctua comes (assembly GCA_963082995.1). Taxonomy (NCBI): domain Eukaryota; kingdom Metazoa; phylum Arthropoda; class Insecta; order Lepidoptera; family Noctuidae; genus Noctua; species Noctua comes. Next base: position 1,129,889 of record OY720268.1, read on the forward strand.
TCGCTCAATATATATTCAGCTGCATCCGGTTAGACTGGAAGCCGACTCTAAAATATTTGGGAAAAGACTAGGCAGATGATGATGAGGCACCTAGTTTCTTTCGTTGTTTATGGAAACGGTTCATATCTATGAAAATAAAATACTGAAAATGACTGACTCGACTTTCTATTAAACTGCCTATGAGTTGAGTTTCGACACAAATAATCTCTCTCAGTGCTGTGGGGTTTCCATGGCGTCTTAAAGCAGTATTGTTTTATTGTCATTCCAGTGAGGGAAAGAGACGGCTATACAGGGTGCCTAGCGCCATCTCTTTTGAACACTGGAATAAGATTAAAATAATACTGCTTGGTAGACCACTTGCATCTTTTTAAGGAATGTTTTTTGAATAATTTCCAGGAATATGACATTTTCAATCAAGAATTTCGTAGTGGCAACCCGGACTCAGGAAATGTGTATGTGGGCAATACATCTGCCTTACCTTTTGGTGATTACAGACGTGATGTTGTGCTGTTCTTCAATCTTTAACATTAATATGTGTTTCCTGTCAGTAAGTCCACAATGAATAGTTAAGAACCAACCTAGATAACATACGCGATGTTGTGTTATTCTTCAATCCTAAATATTAATCTGTGTTTTCTTTCAGTAAGTCCACAATGAATAGTTAAGAATCAACTAAAAGTTTCACACAGAATTTCAGGCTAAACGAAAATATTGCTGTTGTGACGTCACAAAAGCTTTCCAGGTAAAGGCATTTCAAAGACAATACATACCGTTAGTGAACAATTCCTTGAACCTCCTTTGATATGAGCACACAACGGGATATTGTCTGAATACAACTCTGTGTCTTTCAATAACTTTTTGATTGATTAATTGGAAAAGCAGAAGATGCTATTTGTAGTGTAACTTCATATTTGAAGACATATAATTCAATACAGAAAAAGATAGAAAAAATATTATTTAAAAAATTCTAACACACGACTTCTTTATGTGCATTTTTCGTCTTGAGGTTATTAAGTAACGGATGAGAGGAGCTCGTGGCTAAATAATATCAGCCGCTTGGATCAATCTTCAGGTAAAACCGTCAATTCCCGAAAGTCTGACAACCAGTCTTACCAAAGAGTATCGTATTACCCAGTAAAACTGGGTTGTGGAGGCCAGATAGGTAGTCACTCCGTGTAAAATACTGGTATTCAGTTGCATTTGGTTAAAGTGGAAGCCAATCCAACATAGTTTGGAAAAGGTTACGTAGTAACGGACTGGACTACCATTTTTTAATCTCTCTATGTTTTACTAGGTGATAATGACAAAGTAATCTAACTAGCATAATGAGCCGTTCTTATTGAATACAGGCCTCCTCATTGATCGTAAAAGTGGCACATAATCCTCCACGATGGAATAGTATTATGATACCTATGGTAGATGTTACATGTCTCTGATTTTTCGGTTCTTGGATATCCGGATTTTTCCCGACGTTCCAACGCCATATTTGAGAGCATTCTATCTCTCTTTTTTGCCCACCAAACATTCCCGTCACTTAGTTTAATAGTCTTCCAGTATTCTAAAGGTCTAAGTGATATTTTTCTTTACTTATCCTTGAGACCAGCCCCAATACATTAGCGAAACAAAAGCTAACACATATGCTGCAAAACACGCGTTACTAAAAAGCGAAAAGGGCAGGTTACGAATTAACTTTGATGGGCTTGGATGTGCAGAGGATGGATTAGAAATTTAAATGGTTAAAAAGTGAACCGGTAGTTATGCTTGAAATTAACGATTTTATTTTCGCTTTAAGGTGTTTCACACAAAACTCACAATTATAATTCGTAGAATTGATTGTATATAATGTAAACCATGTCTAAATTACCGACTATTCAGTACACATATTTAATGAAATTAGGCTGTGGTATACAAGCTATTTTAAGCAATGCAGGCAAACGTTGTTTGACGTACACACAGAAAGAAACGCATTTACGAACCCCAGGAAGGCAACAAAAAAAGAAAAAACACTAAATATTGCTGTAAAGTAGTTTACTACTCATGAAGATTTAGCAGTGATAGCCTAGTGGTGTGACCGTCAGACTACCAAGTCATAGGTCTCAAGTTCGAACCCAAGGCACGCACTTTTGATTTTTCGTATAATTATCACTTGCTTCGGTGAAAGAATACATCGTGAGGAAACCAGCATGCCTAAGAGATAATTCTTGACGGCATGTAAAGCCAAGTCAGAGGCCCATTGACAACATAAAAACTCTGACACCAGGTTAGGCACTGACCACACGATAAAGAAGAAAGACTCATGAAGATATAAAATTTACTCAGTTCATAAAATCTACGAACAAATAAATCCCTCACCGCATATTTCCAATATCAAACTTCACTATCACTCATCGTCCAACGAAATCAAGAGACTACCACACTGTGAGCCTCAAACCTAACAAAAATGCTTCTTTCACACTTTTCGTGTCGTTTGTGCGGCGTCACCCTTGTTTCATTACATGTGCCCACTTACTATCACGTGTTTGTCTGGCGTTTTAGGGTTCCGTACTCAAAAGGTGCCAACGGGATCCTGTGTCTATGGCTACGCTGTCTGTCCAGCTGGCACAGGATTGTGTCTTTTAAACCGATTTTTTACAGGGTGGGTATCACTTTGGCCGCTGTTACATTATTATGCCGCTATAACAAATCTTATCACACTACTATAAATGTGAGGATTTTATTTTATATTTTACTTTTTGAGAATAGATGGATGTTTGTTGCTCACATAAAGCTAACATAAAGATATTATATTGTCACGGTCGAAGCCGCAAGCGGAGCTGGTGATAAAAGTATATTACATTAAAGTTTAAAAACTACAGGGAGTCTTCATGCAAGTGTTTTATTCGGCGTTTTTGAATAAGTAGTGTAAATTATCATACGATTGTACGGAACCCTCCGCGCTCGAATCCGGATCTGATTCGCACTTGGCCGGTCTTTGTGTCCCTTTCATGGGACGCTACCTGTCCGAATGTAGTAATTGAATACATCAGATGGCTTGGTTTATTTTTGTTTGTGTGTCGAGATATTTTTGTGTGGGTTGGATTTTTTACGCTTTGCGCTGTGTTTTCTTTTAGTGAATTTTAAAGCTTTTGTTTCGCCAGTGGAAATACACAGAAAACTTGCTATGCTGCAGTAATGTTTAAGTGATATCGATTATGTTAAAATTTAAATTTGGATACGACGAAATTCTTGGAGAACACAAATACCTGTAGTAGTGACCATACATTTTCTAATCCAGCAACTGCATAATCTCAGTCCTTAGCTCGTTAATCTCTCAAACGGCGCGCTCAAATGACGTAACCGTCAAACGTGGCCGCTCATTACTTTTAATGAGAGGCGCGTTCATTAACACGAATCAATTGAACCGAACCAACTTACCAATTAAATAGTACACACCTTTTTCAATGGATTTCAATTAAACCTAATTGCGTGAGAGGCAATTTGTTGAAAACAAACTCTTGTAATCGTGAAGCTATTAAGGCTACTTTATAAGTATTTAGTAGTTCGCTGCCTTGTTGCTACGCCGTAGCACAGGCGATGGAGATCTCACTGCTACGAGCTACGTTGTCGTAGCAAATGACCGAACGCGTGAATATGTTATTTTGTTGCCTATCAGACGTTTATTTCGTAAAAGGCGGCCATTCAATTAAAACATTGGAAGTGTTTTTAATTATTATTCTTTTTATATTTTGGGATTGTTAAAGCATGGCTGTTACTAATAGCAAATCAATGTGGTTCTAACATTGTATCTACGCATTATTTAAGGGTTTAAACATGCTATTAAAGTAATCATACAATACTACCTAAATGCAGTATCAGGATTATGGCTGAATTCATCTACCAAGCTTTTCCCAACTCTGTTGGGATCGGCTTCTAGTCCAACTTGAAGCTGCTGAATACTAGTACTACACATGAAGCGACTGGCTATCGGACCTCGCCCAGAAACTGAGCAACACGATACTCCCTAAAAAGACTGGTGTAAAATTAACTATCTACCCACTATAAATGAATGATTCCCTTACACGGCCCGTACAACATGATATCCTAAAGTCTCATAAGCGAAATATATCGGAGTCCATTTGAAAGGGAAGTGTTCCCTGTAGGCCGATAACTCACGCACACTCGCTTCAAGGGCTTGTTATCTCAATAGTTTCTACTCAAATTATTTAATTTTATAGAGGATGGTAGAGAATTTGTTGTTGGGCTTTATTGTTTAGAATTTCTGTTGTTTAATTTAGTAGAAGAATAATATTAAAATAACTAATTTTATACAGTTGTATTGGGGCTAGATTTTGATAAAACTCCGGTTCGTTTTACGGTTTTGTAGCCTAGTAGCAAAACTGCAACCATTATAATTTTCTGTCAGGTCAGTCTGACCATCTATTCGGATGTCATTTTAGGATGACGATGATGATTTTGATGAAAAACGAAAAGTACTCCCATACAATATTGTTAAAAAAAACCAAGCAAAAAGAATGTTTATACTATTATTAAAAAAGGCCATGGTGTTTTTAACAATACGTCTCGAAGTTCTAAATAACATTGTTTACCATAGTTATTTCGAGAAATACTAAGAGATATATGAAATCAATATTATGCATACGTAAATATTCATCCCGACCACAAAACCCTTCACTGTACGTGGTTGGGTCGGAACGCACTTGGCCGGTATTTTTTGTTTTTGGGAGAACTGGGTTTTGCTCGCGGCTTCGACCCCGTGGAGGTCAGATATTATCCCATGGTCAGAGGTCGGACGTTTTCTTTCAGTTTGTACGAACAAGATAAAAATATCTTTTGTCCTGACCTAGCTCGTGGTTTCTCCGTGTCCAAAATTTCATACAAATCGGCTGAGGCATGAAAAGGTAACAGTTAAACACAGTTATTTTCGCATTGGATTGGCGATAAATTTTATGGTAGTAAAGTAAAAGTTATCAGCTGGGTCGTTTTATGACGTCCTCTTATTTGTCATCCCTTAGTAGCAATTGGCAGTAATAAAATGAGCAGACGTAATCAATACTGGTTACTTCTTTATATGAGAAAGAAATTACACAACCGACTGATAAAAATAAGCGAAATGGCTTTTTATAAAACACCTTATATTTAAAGGCTGGGCAGACTTTTTTGGGTTATTAGTCCTGAGTCTAGTTCGTTGATGACCATCATTACATACCGAGTGTCCTCCGTGCATCGGAAGTACGTTAAGCCGTTGGTCCCGGCTGTCATATTTTGTAGATCTTTGATAGTCGTTACGTGTAGTCAGAAGCCGAAAGTCTGACATGCAATCCCACCAAGAGGTATTACCCAGTTACTAGGTTGTGGAGGTTGGATAGGCAGTCGCTTCATGTAAAATACTGGTATTCAGCTGCATCCGGTCAGATTGGAAGTCGACCCCAACATAGTTTGGGAAAAGGATAGGCAGATGATGACTCCAAAATTTGCAGATGAAGAATGACATTTCTAATCCAAGTCACTCTTCAAATTAAATTACTTGCAATTTTTTTTTCGATTCCTGAGTTGGCTCTCCCCTTGCTGTATGGCACTAAAACATAACTGGCGAAATGCCATTATTGGTAAATCTCGCATATTCCTTCAGGGACTACAGGCATGATGTTATGTTATTTAAAATAACTATATTTTGACGACATATTTTAAAATACAAACTGATTTAAAGTACTAGATAAAAAAATCGCTTAAAGCAAAAGCAAAAAAAATACAAATTGTAATTCTTTAAAACACAAAAACTAAAATTTTCATAACCCCGAAAAACTATACCAATTAAAATGCAAATCCGAAGCCGGAGCTAAGTGTGCAAACCCAACACGATTCATTTCAGCTGTATTTCACAATACTGTACACCCTCTGAATATTTATCACGCGTTCGCGGCATTTATTATGAGACCTATGCAAATGTGGCAAAATAAAGGAATCTATTTGTCAGACAGTGTGCCGTGGGGAGGTATCTCGGAAAGTCCGGCTACCCTTGGGAACTGTAGCTTTTATAGTTGGACGCTGGAGCCGTGAGAGTATGAATGTGACGACGCTAGGCTTAAACAGGTGAAAATCGCTTTTAAAGCGTTTCATATTTCTTCAAAGATTTTCATCAGGATTGACATAAGTGGTTCGGTAGACTATGTCCATTCGATACATTTTTTACTTTGTCATCATTGTTATCGCTGATAGCTTGTCAGTTGCTCTCCCTCTGTAAGTAGCAGGTAAATAGGTACTTTCTAGGCCTGACTACCAAATTGTCATGGAAAGTTGTAGTCTGTTATTATAGCTAAATCTTCAAAAATTCAAAAAGAACGAAAAGTTTTACATATCTTTTCGTAAGTCATCCATTTTATCAAGAGCACTGAAATATCTAACTACTATGAGAAAATGTTGAATTTTCTCGGGTAGGAACCACAATTACTACTGACCACTGGTAACCGGAACGTTAATTATAAATAATAATTTCCCTGACAGACTATACATTTGAAAACTTTTATTATTAAGATAGAAAGCAATAAAAACTTGCGATAAGCTTTAATGTTTCCTCGAACACAAGCACTTTGACTCATTCATACTTCATGGTGACTCAATTTCATGTGTGTTGGTTAATTTTTACCTGTATTTTTGTAAAGATAAAATGTCTCATATGTTTCCGTGTTTACGGGGCGCCTGTCCCATGGATTTCGCTAGGGATAATAGAAAGGGTAGCAACCATTCTATGGGAGGTTTATATTCTTCTTGGCGTTTTTAGGACTATTGGAATGGTTCGATTTGCTTACGTAAATATTTGAACAACACCACTTGTTTCGTTCATGGTAAATTAAGGTTTTATGTGATGGTATGTAAACAAACTATCATTGTACTAAGGTATCATGCTTTGATATTGTTGCCATCGAAGGAAAAACCTGGTAGAGGCTGGCACAGGACCGTGGAGATAGGCCAGTTCGGGATGTAGATGATGATGATCATGCTTCGATAAACACCCATCCGTGTAGGTAGGTCACTTTATTGAGTAACCATCTGGAAAAAGAACCTATAGTTTGATGTCTCTTTTCATCAAATAAAATAGGTACCTAACTACGGTTAAAAATCAGTTGATGGGAATTCGACTTTTTGTAGGTACCTACTTATAAAAATTCCTTCCTTTTTCGTACTAGACGTCAAACTGCGCGCCATGACATTTTCACGTCGCAAGTCCATTCACCAGTATCTAGTCCCATTAGCTTAACATACACGGACCAAATACCAGCTAAACTTTTAACAAATTCAAATTTTATTCATACTCATGCGAAATTTTTACGAAAAGCAAATAAGATGTCACGTGAACGTCCAACTTTAAATGTTGAAAGACTTAATGAGAGCCGCGTGCCGTCAACGAGAACCCCACATGAAGTTGAAAAAAAAAACCAGCCAAGTGCGAGTTGGACTCGCGCATCGAGGGTACCGTATAAACTTGTCTGTGTTTTGTTATTAAACTTTCCTTTACATGTGCTATAAGACATTAAGTTGCGCCAGCTACACAAAAGTTGAAAGGGAATCGATTGATGAATATAAATGTTGATGGATGGAGAGGCCAAGGAAACTATGGAAGGATTGTGTGTGGAATTATATGAACGAAAAAGGAGCAAATGATAGCGTGACGGTTGACAGAGAAGAATGAAAAAAAAAGTGTAACGCCGACCCCAAGTAACATGGGACAAGGGCAGGAAGATGATGATGTGCTGTAAGACATTGCTTCTTGCCAAATTTCGTGTTTATAGGTCAACGGGAAGTACCATACAGGTTGTGATTCCCCTGTGAAATCGCAAAATTTGCGATATTAATTTCAGCTTGATACCTTCACGCGTTCCTGAGAAAAAAGGCAAGACAAAAAAGTGATCCCTCATTGCCGACTGGGGTAGGGAACCCAAAAAATTTGACGATTTTAAACGTCTCTTTTGCTACGATAAATGTCAGTAGAAACATTTGAGAACCGCCGTCAAAGTTGGATTTAAGATTGAAATAATGTTTTGAAAGTAAAGTTTTCGTTCGATCGGAGTCTGTGTGAATGGATTTTGTTATTTTATTCTTTTGTTCGTTTCAATCTTTATCTCTTTTGGGAGATAGAAGCTTAAATAAATCACGGATTTGGTACTGTTGAATTATTATTGCTCCAAAAGCTTGGTTGCTAAGAGAGCAGTGAAAATGACCCTCTTATACATTGGGGGTGAATTCGTCTGAGAAAATCTGAAAGTAAATATTTATACCTTTACAAAGGGGTATAATGGTGTGAAGGAGTTCGTAGAAATGGCTGATATTATTATCGAAATTTTCAAAGTAACATTTTGTAATTTAATTTAATTTTAATCTGCTACATTAAGCTTTTTAAAATATCATGTACAAAATCCATTTGTATACCCCACTCAGTAAGTAATGAATATTTAGATTTTGATGTCGCAATCACTGTAGACTTCAAAAGGCTTTATTCTCGTAAATTGATTTAAATGGAGCATTATTGATAAAAGGTTTTCAAGTGAAAATGGTTTACAAATAGTACGAAAATTGAAATTATCTCTGTTTATTTTACATAAATTAGTCCCTTTTTTGATAATATGTAGTTTTAATTATTCCTCTGTTAACATTTGTTCAATTAATTTAAATGACATTGGGACCATAAGTATGGAAAAATTACACACGGCAAACATTAACGAATTATACCATATTTTAAAGCCTGAGATATATAGATATAACAGCGTGACGCGCATTATTGTGAGTAATGGGAATATTGAGATATCCAGGAAAATATTTTATGTCATAATAGAACATATTTTTTAAGTTTTAGGATGTTAATATGCTTATTGCTTATAGTTTTTATTACTTACTATTTATTAGTCCACAAGTAGATTACGTTGCCTTTATTTATTTTATAAGAATTATTTGACCTTTAACCAAGATAGTATGATAAAAGAAAAAAAAAAATCATATAATTAGATAAATCATTATTATTAATTATCATAATCTATGACAACGCGACCGGACCACAGATAACATTTTCGTTTTGATGAAAACGATTCATCTTTAAAAAACGTGATAGCGAGTTAGCAAAAAGTGCAAACTATTTCTTGTTCGAGCGATGCTCATTTCTCAACATTCCCACTAGATATTAAAAAAAACGACACATTTAGGATGTACGTAATGATATCTAAAAACTACCATATGTTTAATTAATGTTTGTAAAGCGGGTCGGAAAGGTCCCAATGTCCTTTAAACGTATCCAGTTTGTGTTTTTAGTAACACTAAGCAGAAATTATGATTACTGTTAAAGAATAATTAGAATACATTAGTTTAGTTTTTGTTGTTCTGTGTAGTAATAATATGAAAATATGCTATAGTCTATGTTCGAAACAGTTCACTTAAGTATAGCGGTAGATCTCAGTTTTTGTTCCACAATACCTCCAAAAACCGTGGCGTGATATTCCTGGCTAAGTGTCTACATTGTGTAATTTATTTTACCACCACTGCTTTCAAATCTGTAAAGAAAAAAGCATGTCCTAGAATAAAAAATTCAAAGACGTGACATCCAGAAACGCTTATGTTACTACGTTTATTTGTTCAATGAAGATTTTTCATGAAATATAATCTATTCGGGGGTGTAAGGGGGCGCACCTACCATCTCAGTGCCCCAAGTCAACCTCACCTGCTCGTGGTGCATCCTGCTAAACAACAAACGAGGCTCTGACGACCGATAAATGGCGGTATAACCATTTCGAAAGTTCGCAACTAAATAGCGCAGACTAGTGCCGGGCAGCAGCGTCACTAGTGCGAGGAGTTGCGATCTGCGATCGCCAACCCGCATGCCCAGCGTGGCGATTATGGGCAAAACCCTTAATGGCAAGCCAGAATCAACCACGGCCCCCAGTTCCCGGCGGCCTTGCTATTCCTGATTTTGGCGGCGGTCACGGTAACGGCAAGGTAGGGGGTGCTAAGAATCCCCGGGTTACGAATGGCCGCCAAACCCAACTGACCTTGGCGACGTACAACGGACACACGTTACAGCTCGACGAACATCTAGTGCAGCTGGAGGAAGAACTCGAAAGGGTAAGGTGGCACATTCTTGGGTTGAGTGAAGTCCGAAGAGAGGGGGAGGACACAATAACCCTTGAGTCGGGCCACCTGATGTATTTTCGAGAGGGAGACCAGCTATCCCAAGGCGGAGTCGGGTTCCTGGTACACAAATCCCTTTGTGACAACGTGGTAGAAGTGTCTAGTGTCTCGAACAGGGTAGCGTACCTCATATTAAAGCTAACCGAGAGGTATAGCCTCAAGGTTGTTCAGGTCTACGCACCGACTTCGGCACACTCGGACGACGTGGTGGAGGAAATGTTTGAGGACATTTCCAAGGCCTTGCACTCCACTACTAAGGCCCATTACAGCGTTGTTATGGGGGATTTTAACGCTAAAGTGGGAGTACAAAATGGCAGTGAATCGGTAGTAGGATCCTACGGGTTTGGCAGCAGAAATCATAGGGGGCAAATGCTTGTCAACTTCCTTGAGAAGGAGGGGCTTTTCATGATGAATTCTTTCTTTAAGAAACAGCCCCAAAGGAAGTGGACGTGGCGAAGCCCCGACACTATGACGAAAAATGAGATAGACTTCATCATAGCGGATAAAAAGCATATATTCAGAGATGTCTCGGTGATCAACAGGTTCAACACCGGTAGCGATCACAGACTTGTCCGTGGCACTCTGAATATTAATTTTAAGCTGGAGCAAACCCGCTTGATGAAGTCTAAGCTCCGTCCAAATATGCTCCAAACCATGCTAGGGTCTGAAGCATTCCAGTCAGATCTGGAGAACCGATTCGTGGCCGTGGAAACCACAAATGACGTTGACCAGGCGCTCGACCAAATTGTGGAAATCCTCAGGGAGGAAGGGACGCGTTTTTGTAAAATGCGGCATACGGGCAGACTTTTGGAGGAGACTCTGGAGCTTATGACGGAACGACGTGAAAACCCACCCATCACTTCGTCAGGACTACAGGCACTCAATAATAAAATTAGGAAATTGGTGCGACGCGACCTTCGATGCTCCAGCACACGCTCAAAAGAAAAAGCGATTGAGCAAAATCGGGGGTCGAAAGTGTTCGTCCAATCACTTGGGAGGAGCCACCTGACGAAGTTGACCAAATCTAGTGGGGATATCGTCGTTTCGAGATTCTTTCGGAAGTCGAAAACTTCTACGGCCAGTTGTATGCATCGCATGCATCTCGACCTGATCCCGAAAATGAGGATTCCAGAGCCACCTTAACCCGCCATTTCACAGAAGACCTGCCAGAAGTCAGCCAAGACGAAATCGAGGCGGCTCTTAGACAACTTAAGAATGGAAAAGCCCCTGGCGAGGATGGGATAACGACTGAGCTCCTGAAAGCGGGAGGAAGTCCTGTTTTAAGAGAGCTTCGGGAGCTCTTCAACTCTGTCCTGTTCTCTGGGAGAACTCCAGAAGCGTGAAGAAGGAGCGTGGTCGTTCTTTTCTTTAAAAAGGGAAACAAGACCCTATTAAAGAATTACAGACCCATTTCGCTCCTTAGCCACGTGTATAAGCTGTTCTCAAGAGTCATCACGAATCGTCTAGCGCGAAGACTCGATGACTTCCAGCCACCGGAGCAGGCCGGGTTTCGAGGAGGATACAGCACCATAGACCACATCCACACAGTGCGGCAGATCATACAGAAGTCCGAAGAGTATAATCGCCCGCTGTGTCTTGCATTTGTGTACTATGAGAAAGCTTTTGACTCTGTCGAGACCTGGTCGGTTCTGGAGTCTCTGCAGCGATGCCAAGTCGACTGGCGATACATCCAAGTGTTGAGAAGTCTTTATGAGAACGTCACAATGACCGTCCAAAGTCAAAACCAGCAAACGGAGCATATCCCATTGCGTCGGGGGGTGAGGCAAGGAGACGTTATTTCCCCGAAATTGTTCACCAACGCACTGGAGGATGTGTTCAAGACGCTAAAATGGGAAGGACGTGGCATAAACATCAACGGCGAGTACATCTCACACTTGAGATTCGCAGATGACATCGTCATACTGGCTGAATCGCTGCACGACTTGCAGCAGATGCTGGATGGCCTAGTGGATTCTTCAATACGCATTGGTCTCAGGGTGAACTTGGACAAAACCCAGGTTATGTTCAACGAACACGTCGCCCCAGGACCTGTTGTTGTCAATGGCGGTCCTCTCGAGGTTGTTCGAGAATATGTTTACCTCGGGCAAACTCTGCAGTTTGGTAAGAACAACTTTGAGAGGGAGGCTAACAGAAGAATCCAGCTGGGCTGGGCAGCATTTGGGAAGCTTCGCCGGGTCTTCTCGTCGCGTATTCCACAGAGCCTAAAGACTAAGGTCTTCAACCAGTGCGTCCTGCCTGTTATGACTTACGGAGCCGAAACCTGGACACCTACAGTACGACTGGTCCATAAATTTAAGGTCGCTCAGCGAGCTATGGAAAGGGCTATGCTTGGAGTCTCTCTGAGGGATCGCATCCGAAACGATGTGATCCGACAGAAAACAACAGAGTTGTCGACATAGCTCACAGAATAAGTAAGCTGAAGTGGCAATGGGCCGGTCATATTAGCCGTAGAACCGATGACCGTTGGGGTAGACGTGTTCTTGAGTGGAGACCGCGAATCGGCAAACGTAAGGTGGGACGCCCTCAGGCTCGGTGGAGTGACGATCTTCGCAGGGTGGCTGGTAGCAACTGGATGAGAGTCGCTAAAAATCGAGTTGAATGGCGTGCGATTGAGGAGGCCTATGTCCAGCAGTGGACTGCTATAGGCTGATGATGATGATGATAATCTATACTTATAATAAATCTGTAGAGAGGTCAATTCTGTACATGAAATATATTTCCAAAATAATTATCAGGGGGTGATTAGGGATCGATACTGATGCCAAAAATGCAATCAGTAAAATTTTTGTCTGTCTGTCTGTCTGTATAACCGTTATAGAAACAAAAACTACTCGACAGATTTTAACGAAACTTGGTACAATTATTTTTCATACTCCTGAGTTGGTTATAGTATACTTTTCATCACGTTACAATCAATAGGAGCAGAGCAGTGAAGGGAAAATGAAATGTTGGGAAAACGGGAGAAGTTACTCCATTTTTTAAGCTTCCGTCGCGTGTGCAACCTTAATGGTTAACGCTACACAGAAATCATGTATTACGGAAATGTTTTCCTTAAAATTATATAAAAAATATCCCACGACAGCATATGTCTATCTTTTATGGTTGACTCACAATATCACGTGTAACTCCCGATAGCTTAGCAGTTCGAAGCTTTCTGATTATATTTGTCTACTCTTACGTTTATAACACTCTCAGTCATCCCTAATGAAAAAAGTTAACATTATTAACTATTCCATAAAAAAGAATCATAGAAATCGGTATAGAAACACCAAAGTTATACATGAAATACGCTAATAATAAGCCATCGCGCGTGAATACTGAATCATGCTATAAGGATTATTTTTGTATAAGGTCCGAGAATCGGTCGCCGCGCTCGGCGCGTCTCGCGGCCGAAGGTATAAAAAGGCGAGGCGTCCGAGCGCGAGCTTCTTGCCCTAGCTGGAGGCCTTAATTTCAAGGCATCCACAGGATTTGTCCGGTTAAGCAGAAGCCAGCCTCAGAGGCTGAACTGCGAGATGCCAATACCAAAAAAAAGCGCGAGCTTCATACAATTTTTGCCTGTTGATGCGAATAGACGTTCAGAGCGTTCGACCTTATTGACAGACAATACTTAATTGATATTAACAAACCGTGCTTATCAGCGCGACTTTTAGTCTTTGATAATTTATTTTTAGATTCCTTTTGTTGTCTATACGTATATATAAAATAGTAAACTGACTGACTGACTGGGTGATATATCAACACACAGCCCAAACCGCTGGTCCTAGAGACATGAAACTTGGAGGGTGTGTTCTTTGTGAAGAGAAGGTTTCCACTAAGAAAGGACTTTTGGGAATTCTACCCCTAAAGGGGTAAAATAGGGGATGGAAGTTTGTATGAAAGTCTGTCAGTTTTGAAGTTAGGATCTTCAAATTTTGTGTTTAGGCTGACGATTGACAATTAATTAATTAGTTATGAGACTTAAAGTCGTGCTTTCAATGAGGTAAAGTGACATCACTTTACCGTCTCTTTACGTTACTTACTCTTGATGTGCGGCTAACGCAACAAACCCATGAGAAGGTATATAGATAAGTAGGTACTTACTTGTAAACCAAAAAAATATGGATCTAAAGAAACGACGTTCAATACTGAGTAGGTACAATTATGACGTTGTTGATCTAGATTTTAATTCCATTTAAGTAAAGTGTATCCACATCATGAAATGATGATTTTCAAATCAAAAGCTTTAAAAAACTTAAAACTTTTTTGTTATCTAGTTATCCTCTAACAAACAAAACTGTCAATACACTTTCTTCATCAGTCTCATAGCAGTTACTGTAATATAATAAGTAAAGTACAGAATCGTGTTTGTGGACCAGCGTGTCTTGCAATGCAGTGGCTTAGCAATACCATTTGCATCGGTGTAAACGTGGATACTACTTTGCTCCACGACGGACTTGATAACTGTTTCATTGTTGTTGGGAGTACGTGCAAGATGGGTAATTCAATGTGTTTAGGTGGAGTATTTAAAGCACAAATAAAGTTTCTTAGAGTCCCAAGATAGGGTATTTTACGAGTGGATCCTTAAGTTAATGTATGTCCGACATACCCTGATCAGTTGCCTTACTATCTACTTGCCAAAAGCCTAATAGTGTGTGCCATAGCTTGAGTTCTGATAGTCTTTGCTGAGCAGAAATAAGAAGTTTTAATTAATTAAAAAGCACGGATCGTCACTCACTGGACACCTGATCCATGAGGTGTCCAGTGAGTGACGATCCGTGCCTTTTCTTTAAGTCGCCGCCGAAGTAGACCGCGGCGAAGGTGGTGTGACGATCTGATCTTGTTGCTGAGCGAACATGGCCAGAGATCGCACAAGATAGACAGGTTTGGAAAGGTTTGGAAGGACAAAGGGGAGGCCTTTTCCCAGCAGTGGGACGCTTAAAAGGCTAACAAAAAATAAAAGTTTATCAATTTGGTACATCTTATAATGGCCATAGTGAAAGTTGTGTCAAAAATAATGTAAACAACAGCTTTCTAACTTATAATACCATTCAAGTAGTCATAAATCAACATAACAATCAACCTACTGTACTGACATTGAAATTAGGACCCTATCGCATTCACGCACCTAACCATTATTTGCCAAACTCCCTTGCCCAACAATAGAGAAAAGTCAACACACCTAATATCCGACCAGGAATTGGGACGATCTCATACAATCCCATTCAAAGTTCTACAGAAACTTAATCTTGCCAGTTTACACTAGATAAAACTTACTCCCACGACCTGAATTTGTTCCGCCGAAACTTTTGCGAGTGTTAATTTCATTGTATTGTTTCGCCGTGTGTTTTGTTTCACGGGCCATTTTTTTGGCAGTTGTTGCCGGCAACACTTGCCCGTGGGTAAAGCCGATCACCGACGATCAGGTCTACGTCAACTTCTGTAAGTCATCGGTCTACCTTAATGAGGACAACGTGGACCGATGACAAAAGTCGCGGGGATTTTCTGGATTTAGAAACATAACTGGTCTGGTGGATGGAACTTATGGGGGGGGACCTTTTTAATCGTTCTACTAAAATGAGGACACTTTCTGAATAGGACCAATTAGTGGAGCAATATACTATATATTGCTTGGTGTGTAATAATACTAGCCTATGTCTGTCCCACTGTTGGGCAGAGACCTCTTATACAGAGGAGGCACGAGCATTGATCACCACGCTTGCTCAAGACATGTTGGTGATTTCAGGCTTCCATTCATTAGAAGTATAGGTTTCCTAATTTCTCACGATGTTTTCCTTCACCGATGTCAGTGATTTCCAAGATAAACTTTAGAAAGTACATAATTATGAATTGAAAAGTTACATTGGTACTTGCCGGATATGAAGCCATAACCTCGTACATGAGGGGCGAGGCCTTAATTTCTAGGTCATCACGACATACTACAATTTGTTACTTACGCCCTACTATTTTTAGATTTTGATTTTGTGATTTATGTTTGTATAGTCGTGTGTATAGAGTAACATTTAATACATTTTCTCTAATAAAAATATGTCAGATCCGGTCGTTAGTATGGACATAAATCGCAACGCCGGTGGTGACATCACGCGACCTACTTAAGAATACCCACACCACATCGTGCTTCTACAGAGCCCTATTGTTCAGCTCGAGGCGAGGGCGACATTCAATGCCTGATCGCGGCGGAGTTGAGACGTCTTGGAACTATATCCGATTCATTGTGCCCCGTGTTATTGTGTTAACTTGTGATCTCGAGTAATTCATTAGTTTTGATAGAATCAGTGTATCGCACCCAGTGTGTTTTCATAGCACGAAACCCATCGTCTGCTCACATAATGTACGAGCCTAAAGGAATAAAACCTGTCATATCTGACAAATAATTTATAATAATGAAAATAAATGACTCAATGTAACCGTGCTGGCAAAGTTCTCCACTATAGGTTAAGAGTTACGCAATGTTAGTTGCCCGTGTATGCGTACCTGTATAAGTTTGTAAAGGAACTTATATGCTGGCTATAGTTTGAGTGTTTATACGTGTGTTGGTTTGTTTTCAATGCAGGCGTTTTGTCGTCAGGTTCAGGTTATTCTTGGTCGATATTCTATTAAAGCCCGATTTAAGTAGCAGCTAAGATGAAAGTGTTCTTGGAATGGATAGCGTGTGTTGCGATAAAGGAGAAAACTTTAAGAACAGGGCCGAAGTTATTATTCATTTGGTTCCAGAAAACCCGAAGACACCACAAATATTTCTTTCACCGAAGTTTTCGGTTGAAATAATTCACTGCAGTATATCACGAGATCCTTCCTTTTGATATTCCTGTCACCTCCGCCACAGCATAGCACGGGCCCTGAATATTTGACGTCAAGTGACCGAAGCGATCTGCTACATAATCTGCACAGAGCAAACATCTCATAAATATGCGAACTCGTCTACCCGCCAGCCCGCCTGTATCGGTTCCTGTATAAAATCTCAAAGAATTTCGCACACCATCGACTTTCACTTATACGATATGCATTTTATGAGTCTCAAGCCACCGATGCATATCGTGCCGTTGAAAAAATCCACTCACACTTCTAAAAGGCCGCGAAAATTCTTGACACCGGAAAAATTTCGGAGTTTGTGAAAATTGTCATCTTTGAACGTCGCATTTGAACCCTTGTTCCACATGAAGTGAATCGTAAGATCTTTTCTGAATACTGAAGGCGAGTTGCTCGTGTTAGAATATCGGGTTCGAAACGTGTGAAAAGCTTTCTCGCGTAAGGGAGACATCTTGACCGCTTTAGCTCTTAGTTGAAGCCGAATTTGCTTCTGAAATAACATATGGGGTTGTAGTAAACTATTTGCCAATAAAAATCATATTATGGTCTGTTGACCCTAGGTTATACGTAAGGATCACAACACAAAGAGTGAAGCGAGGGACTCTATTATATCAATCCATCCATTAGCACAATGTTTTGAGTGCGTTACATTGAGTCCTAGCGTAAAACGTGTTTTATCACCACAAAAAAAAAGTCGTTTCCCAGTAATAATTTTTGTGTAAAGTTACTTAGTTTGATGTACAGAATGCTTGTTTGACGGCTTCGTAAAGTGTCCGTTTACACTCTGTATACCTGTCGCCTACATTTCATTAATTCGCGAGCATAATCCGTCATATTATTTCCTTACTTTCTTTCCTTTAGCATGACAAGAGACAACAAAAGGGCACTTAAAGGGCAGACCCTGAATGACAGTTATTTATGAACATGACCCACGATCCTTATAAATAAAAACACCAATAGGAATACCATCGAAAACATATCAATCTAAAAATCCAAAAAAAAAAAAAATATATACAACTTTGAATAAGTCAAAACAACTATTTATGTTTTTGTCAAATAAATAAAAAACAAGTGTTTGAAATCCATAAAATTCGACTGGAACATCAAAAAGAAAGAACACACACATTAAAAACATTATCGAGTTTCAGAAGTTTGAAAACATTTCAAATCAGATATTCAAATGAAATATGTCGGCGAAAGTTGGTAGGACTTAAAAAATTGAGGCTTTGTACAAAGTTTGTGTCATTTATTACTTGTATTGGACCACAGAAAGTAATTTAATGTGATTTGTTGAGTGATTTTTGTATTAATTTTATATTTAATCTGGTTACCAGCCCCTGTTTCGCACGGGTGCTTCTACTGATGTGGCGACGCACATCGAGGTTTTTGTGCTATATTTAAGTTCAATATGAATTATATTTGCACATAAACCTTCGGTGATAATTTTCTATATGATCGTAACAACCACCACAGAATTCGTTGTGTACAAACTTTAGAAAAAGTAAGCGAACAAACAGACAGATATGAAATATGACTTTGTTTTTATACTATTTTAATTAATGAAGCAGAGACACTGACGACTTGAGAAACCTAAAAAATTAAGAAGACAGATTTTTATTCTGGTTTTGATGAAGAAAGAAAGAATACCGATCACTACGGTAACGTCACTGTTGCTCATCACGACCACGACTACATACTCCAGACTCTAAGTTCAAGACATTTTTCTTAACAGTAAATTATTAACGGTGATAGTTGTCTTAAAAATGCATCAAAATTATTGTAGGAAGCATGCACCAGCCTACTAAGCATTTATTAGGTTGTCTGGAAGAATCGCTTCCAGTGATAAGGCCGCCATTGTACAGACACCAGCACAACAATCTACTACAACCTGTCAAATTTCTTTAATAGATTATCGACTTTATTGTTTTAGCATTAGGTTCAAGGTTAATTGAGAAAATTTTACAGTTTCGGGTAGCTTGTTGTGCTGGCGTCTGTACCATATCAGTAAGAATAATGTAAAAGAGCTATGTAAAAATTTTGTTGTACAGTAAATTATACTCTATGTATCCCGCAAATAATAAGGCCATTCCTACACAATTAGTCACGTGAACATCCAATTTGACTATAACAGCGAACTATAGGGTAACAAACACAATTGTCGGCCATTTACACATTACACACTAGAATAGATTGCCGTCAACATAATTGATGCGTGAACACCGTATTATTAATCGTGCGATGCACAAATACTAACCGATGTGTGTCGGTTTGAAACTATTCTATTCTGTTAATGCATACCTGTAATTTTGTGATTACTAGAAGGTTCACTTTTAGGTAAGTTTTGTTAAAATAGATGTGAAAGTAATTCTCGGTATCATAGAATAAAATATTCTTTATTATGTACATCATACAACTTCACAAAGGGTGAAACAATGTGCGGTCTTATCGCTTAAAGCGATCTGTTCAAGACAACCTTTGGATGGATTACATAGCTGATGTTATAAGACCTAATATAAGCTGCTTTTATTTTAGAAAAATAATTAGGGTTCCGTGCAAAAAAATAAAACTCTTGAAATTTTTAACAAAATTCGATTAAAAAAAGGAAGTTCCATTAATAATGGGGATTTTTTATAATAACTTCAAGCGAACAAAGGTCACGGACAACAGCTAGTTTATATATATAATAGTCATGTAGCAACAGCAGAGAACCATGTATAGTGATGTTTAAGGAGAGAGGTAGTGGTTTTAGACCATATATTTGAAAGTGGCCAAAGTTGGGCGCGCCTTACTGACAGGCAATTCATTTCATAGCCGATGCTTCATATCGATTGTTTTGTGATCGTCATTTGTTAAAACAATTTCCCTTGCCGATTGCTGTGTTAATTAGCACATTGGTCTAGCGGTCGTGTGTGTGACTTTTGAATGTCCTGAATGGTCTGGAACAAATCCTGTTAAGACATAGTTATAAATTATGCCCTAATCTATATTAGAACTTTCACAGTAGCCCCGTTAATGACATATGATCGACACCTAATTACAAAGGACGTCAGCCCCTTGTACGTGTAGGTTCCGCGACGCACCTGACAGACCTCTTCTATGTATATAATAGAACAAACACTGACACTAATACTTTTCTATGTACCAAAGTCCAACAGCCACCGACAAAGCTCATCAAAGTCACCTCCCCAAATTAGATGACATCTAAAAACCGTCTGCCCTCGGCGGCCATTCACGTCCGATTTGTCATATGATTGGGCAGACGCGCGAAATGGAGCGTATGATCCAAGGGAACGGATCTGTGACGTGTGTCCACTGTGCGGTTAGTGGAATTGCAGACCTGTTTAGACGGTGATAGTGTTTAGGATAGCAGCTGATTTGATAAAGAAACTTGTGAGGGAAGGTATGCGTTGAACAATGAAAGAGAGGAGAAAAATGAATGAAGACAAAATCAACACGCTAATTCCGTAAAACACTTTCAATCGCAATCAATAGAACTTTGAAGTAAATTCCTAATTTATTGCTACATAGGATGTAATATTCTTCTGCTCAGCAACGTTGGTAACGCATTGAATGTTGTCGATGATTGTCAAAATAAAAGGCATTGCTATTTTAAGAGGGTTAATCCTACGGTTTTATGATATTAGAGAAATCGACCAAAGAAATGTTATGAAGAAGCAGTAAGTAAACAAACATATATTTACTTAGGTCACTATAATGTATTGAATAGTATTTACTCATTATGATTAAAACAGAAAACTTGATGCTCATCTCAGCATAAATATTAAGCGCTGATAAACCTAATAACAGACTAAATAAACCTTATGTCCATACGGTTCCTTGTAGAAACGTTTCAGGGTAGAACAAAGCATTCGATCGATCGAGCTAAACAGCGCCCCACAAAACGTTAGCTCCTAAAAATCTGTGTGCCTAGTACTCTCATTATGTAGCGCAGTTAGGTAATTGCGCGGAGTGTACTTAAGCTAATTAAGTAGTTTGTCTTACGGCACAAGATGCCAGTAATTGTAACAAATAGTGCCTGAGTACGGTACGTCGCTATGTTTTTTTTTTAATTTTTTTTTGTGTCAGTTTTGGCCTCATTATGAGCGGCTAGCGGGCGGATTAAAAATGAAATAAAAATCTCGAAGAACATCGTAATTCTAGGTCGTGAGTTCGAACCCATGTAGGCTTATTATTTTCTGTAATTTATTTCATGACCACTGCTCTCAAAACGGTGAAGGAAAATATTGTGAGGAAACTATATTATCTAATTCAGAAGACAAGTGACATTTACCAACCGAACGCCCGCTTGGTAGATTATAGCCCATTCACTCTCATAGAGAGGAGGCCTGTGTCCCAGCAGTGGGAACATTACAGACTGATTATATTTGTCTCTAACAACATGTGGCCTATCAAACTGTATTTCATGAATGGGTACGCAATGTTTTGCCAAAATTTTTATTTTTATTTGTTTTTTTTTTAATGTCTATGTACGTAAACATTTTTCCATTTCAGTAAGATGGCGATATTAATGTAATAAAAGCTCAGTGTTCAAACGCCTAAAATAGACCGTGCTAGCAGGTAACCCATGAGAACTTTTTAATTTTCTAACAGCAGCTTTTCTCGGAAAACTGACTTAAGCACACATTTTCTTAGGTCCAAATTCTTTACAGACTTGCTTTATTTCAAGGTTTCAATATGTTTCAGGCCTTTTAAAGAATCCCTAACAAATATTTGGGAACATCCCTAAAATAGCGCCGCTTTATAAGATATTCTCTCTTTAAGGTGATATATTGAAAAAAATGTGGTTTTTCTATTTCGTATAACTTGTTAAGTATGTGGAATAGGGATTCAACATTTTGGTATATGTTTTTTGACTCTTTGGTCTAGTATACTTAAATAAGGAATACACGATTCAATGAACTTTTCTCGATACAAAAAAAATGCAAAGTTATATCTATTTTTTTACTTTTTTCGACATCATTGCGTACCGCTTAAGAATTATTCAATGGGATTTACTTTAAAACATAGAGAATTATTATTTCAAAGTTTACTCATTGTAGTTTTAAATTTAATTCATTTTTTATGTTAAAAAAGGAGTAAATTCGTTTTGGCACGTACGTCGTTTTATTCCGAGCGCACGCACAATATAGCCATCTCTTTTTTGAGTTTCAAAAGTAATTGCATCACTTTCGCTCGCTTACAAGATCAGTCGCCCGGTGGGCTTCATTGACGTCAAACCTATGACATTTTTTTGCAGATCGGTGCTATCGGATTTTCGTGATTTTAATAATTGTTTATATAGTAAAAGTTAGTAGATTGTGTTAATTAGTGTTAAATAGGTATATAAAGACTATTCTTGTGATTGAACAGTACCTATAACGTATCGTTTTTCTATTTGTGACTAGTTTTTAATGGAAAAAATATGAAACCAAAACTAAATAAAGTACAACGTTTAGAGCACAGAGCGACTGAGGGTGAGGGCTCAGAAAATGAGAAAGAGTAAAAAGTAAGTATATAGTTATGTACAATAATTATTAGTTTCTATTTATAAAATTGTTTATATTATGAAAAAGGCTAAAATGTACTTATATTTCATTTTAGGTTAGTAATATGTCAACAATACATTGATGTATACGTCAAGTACTGTTACCGCGTGTGACACACAAAAAGGAATGGAGTCGCATTTGAATTGCAAAAAGAGGTGAGTTTTTAATCGAATTTTTTTTTGATCTTTATTGAGGTATAAACTTGAAGGAAATGTGAGTTCTCTTATTTTATTAACTGTGTACTATGAATTTTTCAGTATAGAGCTTGGCATAAATAGTATTTTTCCAAGTTGACTTATACTTTTGGTTTCAGGAGTCCAAAACTGCCGACATTAGTGGCCACAGAGTTGTTGATGTAAATTACTTTTTTAATGCCATCTATCGACGCACCGGGACATCATATTTTTTATCTACGAATGAGGGCACGCAAACGTCGGTGACCAATCACAGCACGCGTTTGTTCTCATTCAATTCTTTGTATAGTTGAGATATTCCATAGTTGAGACTATTGCACCATACTTAGCTTTAATTTTTAATTTGTGTGTAGACCAAGGAGTTTTCCCTGATCTAATGAAATACAGTAAAGTCATACCTCTGTTCAAATCCGGAGATAGTAAAGATACTAATAATTATAGACCTGTATCCGTGTTGCCAGTTTTTAGCAAGGTTTTTGAAAAGGTAATGCTGAATCAAATGCTCAATCATTTTAACACCAACAGAATCTTACACGATCAACAGTATGGTTTCACCAAGGGACGTTGTACAACTGACGCCGGTGTAACCTTATTAAAGCACATTTTTACTGCGTGGGAAGAGTCCCAGAGAATATTTTGTGACCTCTCCAAAGCATTTGATTGCGTAAATCACGACACATTACTTTTGAAACTTGAGCATTACGGACTAGGTAAACTTGCACTTAGTTTGATGAAATCTTATTTGAAGGATAGACAACAACAAGTTCAAATAAATGGTGTTAATTCACAGGGTTTAAAAGTAAAAATGGGGGTTCCGCAAGGTTCAATATTGGGTCCTTTCCTCTTTTTAGTGTATATAAATGATCTACCCTATTTATTGAAAAACCAACCTCATAATATGGTGTTATTCGCTGATGACACTTCCCTTATTTTTAAGATAAATAGACGGGCCCAAAATCTAGATGACGTGAATAATGCCCTTCTTCAGGTCCATAACTGGTTCACAGCAAACAATTTAGTGTTAAATGGAAAAAAAACGAAATGCATAAGATTTGCTTTACCAAATGTTAAAAGTAGCGATTGTGATATAGTATTGAATAAAGAGAAGCTTGAATTTGTAGATAAAACAGTTTTCCTGGGGATTACGCTTGATTCAAGGCTACAATGGGGTTCTCATTTAACATCTCTTGCGGGGCGGCTAAGTTCAGCAGCATATGCTATTAGAAAAATCCGTCAATATACTGATGTAGATACCGCTAGACTGGTCTATTTTAGTTACTTTCATAGTATACTACTGTCTTATGTCATTTTACTATGGGGACGGGCTGCAGACATTGAGTCTATATTTATTCTGCAAAAAAGAGCCATCAGAGCCATATATAATCTTCGTAGGCGTGATTCTCTAAGGGAACTGTTTAAGGAAATTAACATCATGACGGTACATTCTCAATACATCTATGAAAACATAATGTATGTAAGAAAAAATCTACATCTTTTTAATAAAAGAGGTGACAGACACAATTACAGTACTAGAAATAGAGACCAATTAGTTCAGCCAGGCTTCAGACTCGCTAAAGTAGACTCATCTTTCATGGGGTACTGTTTGAGATGCTATAACAAAAGTCCACAAAGTATTCTTGAACTGAATGAAACGAAATTTAAAACATGCATTAAACGCACACTGTGTAGGCAAGCATATTACAAGTTGGACGATTATATCGTTGATAAAAATGCTTGGCTCAATGCCGGTCCTGCTCCACAAGGACAGGGACGCATAAATGAATAGCATTACATATCCCAATCACCTGCGCTCTTGATGATTTATTTACTGCATCAGTGAGCGGGGTACACGTGGCTGAGTTTTGGGCTAAGTATATTTAAACTTTTTGCCATCGAAACGCTAAGAAGAAGAAGCATTAAATAGTATGTTGGAGCTGCTGAAGATTGTACAACTATCTTTGCTTTGTATAAATTCAATCTCTTTAGTATTATATAGCCGCATAGCCCATATTGTGAGTACTATGTAATAGAAAGCTGTCATTCGCGGGAAACCTACGTCTTTTCTTGACTTGAATGTGCCCTGGCGGTTAGAAGTGTGTCATGCTCACTCAAATGTCTCGCTGATGGTGGCGCGTGTGTCGGATCATTTAGTTCCCTTCAAAATGGTTGAGTTGAATGGTGCTGATACATGCGTCATGTTCGTGAACGGGCGCTGTCAGTTGTGACTGGTCATCTCTTGGTTGCCACGGCTTATTTGAATTGTTTTTTTTTCTTTTTTGAATTGTTTACTATGGACACTTTTAACGTACACATCTTGCTACATCGTTCTCACATAATGTACCATCTCAACATGAATGATGTAACCAAGAGTTTGTAAAAGTATACTGATTTAAAAGAGTGTCCATGGAGTTTCTTGCCCGTTCTTCTCCATAGAGATCTACGTTAGGGAATGGGCAACTACAGTACTTTCACAGTTTTTATGCCTTGTGACTGGGACTGTAGCTATTGTTGTCTTTGTTTCGACAATTCAAAAGTGCCTGTAACTGGCCTATTTAAAATAAATGCTTTGATTTTGATTTTGATTTTGATTTTGTAAAGGTTCAATCTGTTTAAAAATTATTACCTGATACACCCTGCTTGTAAAAAGACGAATTAAAATATTACAACAAAAATTCAATAAAACGATTATTGAAAAGCAACTGCCTCACGTTCCTGCACAAATTGCTTAAAATATCGGGTCACCAATCAATGTTTCAATGCGGCCTTACAACCATTAAATTAGAATCAGAAAAAAATTCTGGCCTTACACACATTTTCTTGTACATTATGTAAAACAAAGTTTAAAGTACAGAACTCAAAATAAAATGGTGGTGGCCGGGATGGTGACAGCTGGTTGTGGTAACGCTTAACTGAAACAGTTTTCGGCTGCTGTCGATTTACCATCCATGTCGGAATACAAATACAAAATCTTGCAAGATGAAATATGTGACGAATTAAGTGACGGCATGGGAAGAAATGAGGAAAGCGGAGGAACGGGGGAAAGAAGCGGCAGTGAAAGAAGGAAAAGCTACTAAAGATGACATACCAA
This sequence comes from Noctua comes, assembly GCA_963082995.1. NCBI lineage: Eukaryota > Metazoa > Arthropoda > Insecta > Lepidoptera > Noctuidae > Noctua > Noctua comes. Next base: position 1,155,718 of record OY720268.1, read on the forward strand.
TAATAGATGTAATCTTAGATGGTTGCTGGGCTAAACGTTCATACAGAACTAATTATTCTGCACTATCGAATGTTATAGGTAGTCGATTTCGTCAAGTTCTTTTCATGGCAGTCAAAAACAAATACTAGTGTATTTGTGCTAGAGCGGTAAAACGAAATGAGGTAGTAAAACACCATGAGTGTTTTAAAAATTATAGTGGATCTTCAACAGCTATGGAATCCACTATTATCGCCGACAGTAAACAGTCCATAGAAATGCATGGCGTTATCTATGGAAGATACATAGCTGATGGAGACAGTATCTCTTATGCAAAAATACTTGACACTCGACCATATCCCTCAATCACGGTCGAAAAGATTGGTTGCAAAATCACAAATAATTAACAAATTTTTGTAACAAATTGCTAAACTTAAAAACGGATAAAAAATATGCTATAACAAAAAGGAATATATTAACTACAAATAAGATTTTAAAGATACGAAAATACATATTATGTAACGCCATAAAATATCATGGCTTACAAAATCTGCAGCAATCAGACAACATAAAAAATCTGCACCAAGATATTACGAATGCATTTATCATGCATTTGAGCACCATGATTCTTGTAATAAAAATTTATGTAGTGAAAATTCAAATGGCGAATCAAAGAATATTTGTAACACACGTCTCTAGCACCAGATGAAATATTTAATCTGCAATGTTGCATCACATTCAAAGAGCTTAAGAGGGCTCTTCCCGGTCCATCTATCGTCAACGCAAGCATGGTCGAAAAGCTTGTTGTTTCATCCAGAGTCACAGTGGCAATTTTTTTCAATTCTCCCGTCTCAGGGGGCCCCGACCCCGTACGAATCGTCTCCCGCGCACCTCATACCGCCTAACGCGATAACATTAAACGAAAATTTCATAAACTTGTTCCAGGAAATACGTGTGTGTGCCAAATTAGTTGGCGGCAAAAAAATTCTAGCCACTCTCCACTTTCACTCTGTAGTATTGTCCTCTCCTGTATCTCTTAGCTTTCTTCTTCATCGAATTTTTCTAAATTTTTCAAAAACGTTAATTTTGTGAGGTTGTATGTATCAGAATCCACATCGGATCGGTCGCCATAATTAAAATCTATTTTCTTAGAAACCAATTTATGTTTTTTTTTTCTTTTTAACGTTTGGTTGTACGTTCTTGTATTTTCTACTTGTTCTTCATATTTCTTGACTTTTGCTAAAGGGCTCGTATTGTGAATAGTTTTGTGGACGCTAGTCAATATTTTCCCGGAGTTAAATGATACTACTGCCCCTGTGCATCTTGCTTGATAAGACCGTTTAAGAGCGTAGTTGACTCTTTTGCCACCAACTAATTTGGCAACTACTCCATTAAAACTCTCTACAATGTTGCTGTCTACATTTTCAATTAAACTCCGTAAATGTGATGCAACATTGCAGATTAAATATTTCATCTGATGCCAGAGACGTGTAACTTTGTTTATAATGTTGTACATAAAACCATACTTGGGGATTATACCAGTGAAAGAATCATCAAAATCGGTTCAGTAGTTTACGAGAAAATTAAGGAACATATTTTATAATACATAATATAAATAGACGAGTTTTTTAAAGTGGGTTAAATATTGAAAAATTAAAACAATATATTAATTATTTAATAAAAAATATTCTTAGTAAATAAACATTTGTTATATGCCTTCATTACCTAATTAATTTTTATTACATGGTGTACTTAATAAAAAAAAAATGGTTGACAATTAAATATTTGTATTATTTGTCTACTCCATACCTCCTATGTGCTAATATTTCAAAAAATCCAAGAAGTGCGTACTCGGTTTTCCAGATGCCACCGCGTACACTGCATTCGCCGCTCCCCGCGCGGGGGGTTAAGCCACGCCCATCGAGCTACGATTTATTTTCGAGGTAGCGCCTAAGATAAAACTTTCAACTTTTCAAATTAGTTACCGTTTTCTGAAGGTTGAATCTTAGATTAAAATATTGAGTTAGGCAAAAGGTTCTGTTTAAGTATTCTATTCATGAATTACCCGCTCTCGAAGCCCAGGAATCAAAATCAAATCTCTCATGTCATGATAAAGCAGCTTTTATACGATTATTGTGGTTCTAGTAAAGTCGTCAGTTGCGACTGTAAATAATCTGGTAGTAGCCAGTATTGTCGTATTGTGCCGGGCACGCTTTGTAAATCTAAGGCGCCTTTCTCACCGGATCGGCGCGTTTTCGTTTTTGTACAGAATCTGTACAGATTATTTTCCTTGTGCATGTAATTAAATGAGAGCTTCCTCGTTGAGTAGTTTAGGTAGAGATTCTTTACCGAGCGCATACACACGTCTCTGTACCGAGTACTACCGAACCATTCGATATGATATGATTTGTTTGTTTGCTTGGACATCTTATACGTTGCTTGGAATTTTGAATCATCTATTAGTAATTGCTCAGCCTCAACAAATAGACGACAAAGGATATTATTGGCTATATAATTATATAGATAGGGGTGTCGCCAGTACTTCCTTTTTTTTGCAACCGTAAATAAATATAGCACGCTATTATATCATCATCATCTAGAGACGACATATTGACCTGACGGCACTACAACAAATGACAAAAACCATAGCAAACTGAGCCAGTCAAGAAGTGGTTCTCGGTAAAAATCTGTAAAGATTCGGTACAGAAACGAAAACGCGCTGATCCTGTGAGGAAGAGCCCAATTGTTTACGTTTTACGCAGCTGGCGATGGCGTAGTGATGGGAAAGTAGCATAACACGTAATACTAGTAAATAAAAATCAAGAAAAGTGAACTTATCTATAATTTCCGAAAGCCAATTATAATGCTTACAAAAAATACTCATTACTGGCATGTAAAAACTAATGATATTTTTTTCTACATAAGCATGATATAGGCAGGTCGCGGGACTTATAGAATTACCGTGACCCTGGAACATAAAGGGCTATTGAAGGACACCGTGGATTTTAGTCAGTACAAGTCTGACAGTCCCTCCCGCTCTGCCCTGGGTGGGAGGACTCATTTGATGATTTTACCAAGATAAAAAAAAAAAGCATGATATAGGAATATTTTGTGTTGTACAGAGAATCAATATTTTTTTAAAATATTTTTTATGAATACGCTAATATCGTTATCGCAGCCTAATGTGAGCTAACTGAATCCATAATAGTGCTAAAAAGTCTTGCGATCTAGAAAACTAAGGTTCGCAAACTAAGCAGAAAATTAAAAGTGGGCCATTGTACAGTAGAAATTGATATTAGATTTAGTTTTTACTAGACAAAGCAGTTGCTACAGAAATGTAATAATGTTCTATTATCTAAAACTGTGTTATATTTTAAAGTTAGATTTTCTAAGAATCTGGTAGGACTGCAAACAGAGATAGATTGCTTATGCCAGACCTTCGGTAAAAAGAAAATGATCGTTTTCGAGCCTGATACCTGGTACATGGGTCGTTTTTACAGTTATTTACTTCTAGTTTGTTTGATTCAACTTAAGTGACGTTTATTTTCTTACCCTCAAATTACCATTACATTATTATTCATCATATTTCTTAAAAAACGGTTACAATAAAAATAAATTGCTTTCTCACAGACTCTTTTTTACCTAAACTACGAAACAAGATCTCCATTAGATTACTTTCTTATTAGATCATAAATATGTAGCAGCCGTGTTTTATCTTGTTGAATGCATTAATACCGTAAATAACGAATGCGAGGAGGCCACTAGCATATTTTATCACTAGACTACCAGATTATGGTAATATTAGTGAATATTTCTGAGCAGATTTGAAGCCGGGAGGAAATATAGATCGCTGTCTTTTCAAGCGTTCTTGATTGAAGTTTCGCGTGTTTTCACTGTATGTTTTTCTTATGAAAGATGGCTGTAGTTTTGAAAGAGAGTTTTTAGTTACCTAGCTGTGGTAAAAAAAGAGGCAACGTTTTAATTATGACAAAAATGCTTTCAGACCACAAATTGTATTTTTTTATACTAATCATTTTACTAAAGTAGGTACTATTGTCGGAAACAAACCGTTTGTCATTAGTGAACATAATCATTATTCAATATGTCTGTAATATAATCTTACGTGAAGGTAAACAATTACATACTCTGAGAACATCGCCATTATGCAAGCCGTACCTAGAAGTAGTTAATTGGAGCAAGCTGTGAGCAAACGTGAACAAACAGGAGTTCGATTACTATCTGTTTGTACACACTTGTACGAACGTTTGGTTTCTTGGAGAGCTATTTCTGTAGGTAGAAACTTGTATACAAGAGGCTCATTCAGTTTTGTATATTATTGTAATAACTTTGGTTTTAAAGATTCATTGCTCACGCATTTCCTTGTTTCCAGTGTGTGTGTGTGTGTTTATTGTGAGCAATATTCCCAAAAAAACCAAACGTAACATTATAACATAACATCAGGCCTGTTACCCCTGAAAGGTTAGGCAGAGGTGTACTTAGCAGTACACCCACCTAAATCGAAACCGGGCACAAATCCAAACACCGTGATTGCTACTGAGAATTCCTGAAGGAAAGGCTCAATAGGTAACACTTTGCTCGACTGTGAATCGCACTCAGGAGTTCGTCTGCTGAGCATGAGGATGATCAGCAGAACTTGCAACCACTAGACCAATAAGGCAAACATATTAAAAGGAAATATTGCACTTTGTCACCCGCTGAACGAAGAAGCGATAACATTCTCTGTAAAGTGGCGAACGAAAAACAGCATCAATTAAAATCGATAGAAAAGAACCAAAAACTTCAAGATGCAGACCTAAATCATCGCCAAAACATAAATTACGATAAATGCCAAAACTGTAACATCAGATGCTACACCATTCCATTTCAACAACCCACACAACTGTCACAACAACTACTCCTACAACATTATCCACAACACATCCAATTCAGCAAAATTCAATACAGATACTTAAATAAAACCGTCCGACAAAGGCAAGTTTACAGGGAAGCAGGTTGTTATAAAGACAGGGAACGTTCACCGGCTCTGTTAGACGTGGAATTGCCAGCGATCTATTGGCCATACAATGGGACCCCAAACGGCTGCTATCAAAGACCTGAGGCATTCGATTACTGTGCGGATCGAGTGTAGGACAGCTACACATGTGCGATTGCGATTTTGTTGGAGTATTTTGTCGTGGTTAACGTGGAGTAAGTCAACTATTGAAGGATGATGTTATTTTATCGTGAGAAGGTTTCTTAGGATTCTCAAATTAGGAAGTTAACTAATATGGGATTGTTTAAGTCTTCATGAATTATAATTTACTGGTACCTTCCTAAAATTCTGTGTGTTTAGGGTCACAACAAAATCTTGCTAACCGATAAAACTTGTGGCTATAAACGACATATCTTTTAGTTGTAAAGCAGATAGGTACAGGCTGCAGTCAATGTACCAAATCGAGCGATTGGCTGCTGCGTTGCGTGTCGTGTGACCAAACATTTGGATGACTTGGTTATTCCGGGTCTGGCTGTTTGTGTATGTGACTTTAAATGTCTGTATGTAAACGCACCCACGATACAGTAGAAATTCGTAATGTGGGGCAAAGCTTGTTTAAAGATATTAAAAACAATTAAATTCTAAACTTTATTCTAAAAAAATGCACAACCAACTTCTTTTTTTGCGACCAGAAAATCCCCTATAATTTTCATTCCTCTTGTAGACCGCCTAAGATTATTAGTAGAAACTTAATATCGTGTCTGGATCGTCACAGAACGTTTAAATGTGACTACCAATATGTTGAGAGCGCTATGTCAGATTATTGGCAATCCTGGGTAGGGGAGGGGTACATGGCTACATGGCTGATAGCAGTGTGATAGTTCAGGGAGAGTTAAGTGATAGTGTCGGTTTAGGTGGTTGTAGTATGTTCGATTAATATGCGTTTATACGACTACTAGCTTCTGCCCGCGGCTTTGCCCGCGTGGAGTTCGGGAATTGCCCACGGAATCTTACTTCTGGGATAATAAGTAATCTATGTATGTATAGTACATACATAGATTTACGTGTACTTGCTATTGTAAATATTTGTTCATAATAATATCAATTAAATTACATATGTGAAATATCTTGGTTTGAAATTGGACACCGGGACACCAATCAAATGATTTATTAGGAATCTATTTATAGACATAATACTTTGACATAATATTTTATATCAATGTCCCGTATCGCGAGCCAACGCGAAAATCGGTGGAATAAACCATATTCACAGACACTTCTACCTCAGAAAAATCCTACCTACTTAGTAATAGGTAGATACTCCCGCGCCCCGCACGCCCCACGCAACGCTGCGCGGCATGCGCCCTTCTACGTGAGCTTCGAAGCCCTATTTAACTATATTGGGGGATGATTTTGGAAAAACTGATACATATGTCTTATAATTTTAATTGAAGAGTGTGAACATCAATTTTCGAGTCAATCGACCCAGTAAATATTAAGTTTCACAGAAAATTCAACACCCCATTTTACCCTCTTAGGAGTAGAATTTCAAAAAACCCTTTCTTAGTGGATACCTACTCTTCACAAAGAATACACCGTCCAAATTTCATTTCTCTCGGACCAGTGGTTTGGGCTGGGGGTTGATATATCAGTCAGCCAGACAGGACAATAAATTTAAAATGTGGGGATGATTTAGGAAAAACTGTGATACACGTATCTCATAATTTTAACTAAAGAGTATGTATACATATTTTCAAGTCAATCGACTCCGAGAATAAAAAGTTCCACATATAATTCAACACCCCATTTCACCCTCTTAGGGGTGGAATTTTGAAAAACCCTTTCTTAGTGGATATCTACTCTTCACAAACAATTCACCGTCCAAATTTCATGTCTCTAGGATCAGTGGTTTGGGCTGGGACTTGATATATCAGTCAGCCAGTCAGGACGTTTAATTTAAAATTGGGGATGATTTTGGAAAAACTGTGATACACGTATCTCATAATTTTAACTGAAGAGTAAATACCCAAATTTTCAAGTCAATCGACTCGGGGAATAAAAAGTTTCACAGAAAATTAAACGCCCCATTTCACCCTCTTAGGGGTGGAATTTTGAAAAACCCTTTCTAAGTGGGTACTTACTCGTCACAAAGAGTACACTGTCCAAATTTCATGTTTCTAGGACCAGCGGTTTGGGCTGTGCGTTGATATATAAGTCAGTCAGTCAGTCAGGACTTTGAATTTTATATGTATAGACGACTATGTATCTATGTAAAAACAGGTAGCGATACACTAAGAACTAGCCAAGTCAGACCTTAGGCTAAGTTATAAGAACAAATGATATTTTAAGTTGTTTTAAATATTTTATGTTGTTACTAGCTTATGCCCGCGGCTTCGCCCGCGTGGAGTTAGGGAATTGCCCACGGGATCTTACTTCTGGAATAATAAGTAATCTATGTATCTATCTATAATACATACATAGATTTACATGTACTTGCTTATAACTTGAAATTATTATTACAAAGTTATATCTATTAAATTAGATACCTGAAATATTGATACCCTGGTTTGAGATTGGACATCGGATTTACTGGATTTTATCTGAAGAGTATGTAAACAAATTTTCAAGTCAATCGACCCCGAGAGTAAAAAGTTTCACAGAAAATTCAACACCCCATTTCACCCTCTAAGGGGTAGGAATTTCGAAAAACTGATACTAACTCTTCACAAAGAATACACCCCCCAATTTTCATCCCTGGGACCCGCGGTTTGGGCTGTGCGTTGGTATATCAGTCAGCCAGTCCAGTCAGGACATGGAATTTTAAATTGGGGGATGATTTTGGAAAAACTGTGATACACGTATCTCATCATTTTAACTGAAGTATATGTAGACACAATTTCAAGTCAATCGACTCAGAGAATAAAAAGTTACATAGAAAATTCAACACCCCATTTCACCCTCTTAGGGGTGGAATTTCGAAAAACCCTTTCTTAGTGGATACCTACTCTTCACAAAGAGTACACTGTCCAAATTTCATGTCTCTAGGACCAGTGGTTTGGGCTGTGCGTTGATATATAAGTCAGTCAGTCAGTCAGTCAGTCAGTCAGTCAGTCAGTCAGTCAGTCAGGACTTTGAATTTTATATGTATAGATAAATAAATTTCAGGACTGACCATTGAACTTGGCACCCATTTAGATCTCACATCTTTTGTCGTTGAAGACAACAACCAAGGCATATAGCATAATAATGAACTTGGCTCTCATTTCACATTTATTTTTTGATGGGATATGGATGACGTCTCGCTGGTCAACCAGGAGGCTGCGTAACCGGGTTAGTCTGTGGGTGCCTTCAATGTGAGGCCTCCAACCATATTGCCATATTTTGACTTAATTTGTTGTTACTTTAAAATCAAAGAAGTATACAGTAGATGGATATGCCACAGACGATGTCGTGAAAGTGGAGACGTATTGGGCCAAAGGAGAAGTAGTTATCAATAATTATATTCCTGTATCATGACAGTTTACATTTATGCATTTTTATGTCCTTTCGCTTTCTATCAACTTTTGCTACGTTGGCCGTTACCTTGACAGACTGTATGGTCAACAACTCGTTTTTCCGGCTCATGTGTCACCGGCCTAACATCAAACGATGCCGGGCGAAACCTAATATCAGCCGGCATCCTTTGACACACGACGCGGTCTCTCCGGTTGATCCGCGATGTTGCTGCATGCCGACTTTGATGGACGTTGTAATGGACAGGTTAGCATGCAGTTGGATAATGTTATGGTTATAAGGTTGTAATAAAGAAGATGTCTGATGAGATGACCAGTAATAGAGAAGGATGGAAGAAAAGATGCTGCGCCGACCCCAAAGCAATTGGGATAAGGGTAGAAGAATGATGCTGATGTAAGATCGTAATAAGTAATTAGGTCCGTTCTCTTACACCTTTGGATTTTTTTTTGTAGATCCCTTTTTATAAGACGAGTACAAGTAATTTTTAAAGTTTATAATGAAATTCATTGTATAATAATTTATTTTTGAATTTTAAATATACATAATTAATATATTTTCTATATTTTTTGTACGACACCCTGTCTCTTAGTTAGATCCAAATATTTAAATTAACCGATTCAAAGAATTTTCTCTTGATCCTTGAAGATGAATTACAAACTTTAAACTTGAAATTATAAGAGAACCTACATCTTATCGTGATGAGGCTAAAGACAATATCGTACTTATAACTTTTTTGTTTTTTTAGGTAAGCCTGTTAGCTATTTTGTTTTATATTGATGTTATTTGGGTTCCGCACCCGAAGAGTAACCAGCGTGGGTCCCGTTGGTTCTAAGCCTCCACTGCCTGCCCGCCCGTCGAGCGTCGCGGTCGGTCCGTCCGTCCGTCTGTCTGTCAGCGGGGTGTATCTCATGATCCGTATTAGTTAGACAGTCGAAATTTACAGAATGTGTATTTCTGTTGCCGCTATAACAAAAAATAAAACAAATAAATTACAAATCAAAGGGGGCTACCCTACTACGCTGGTACGGAACCCTTCATACGCGAGTCCGACTCACACTTGGCCGGTTTTTTATAATGTACCAGTGCTGAGTTGTGCAGCATAAACAATTAAACAGTTATTCTTTCTTTTTATTAAGTCATGGCCAAGAAAAGTGTTAGTATGAAACTACCCTTTAAAAGATAAACATTTCAAGATAGTCTCGTCGCCCCGGGATAAAGGAACGATACAGATGTACGATTCAGCTGAACCAGGAAGCTAGCGAAGAATGCGAAACCTAGGAGACTGCGCATTGAGTTTGCTGACAATGTCTTTATTTGAAAGACTTATTAGTTGAACAGTAAATGTTTTTTTTGTATCGACTGTATGCGTTTGTTAAATGGTTTGAGAAGGGTATAATTAAGTGTAAAGCATTCTATTATATTTTTAATTTGGTATTCTATTGGTTGGCGCAGTGGCTGAGCGATCGGCTGCTGCGCTGCGTGTCGCGGGTTCGATCCCCGCACGGAACAAATATTTGTATGATCTACAGGTAGTTGTTCCGGGTCTGGCTGTTTGTGTATGTGAGTTTAAATGTTTGTAAACGCACCCACGATACAGGAGAAATTCCTAGTGTGGGGCAATGTTTAAAACAAAAAAATAATAAAAAAAATGGGTAAAAGAATAAAAGGACAAAACAAAGTTTGTTTGTACTAGATTGGCTTGCGTTTGGCCGCAACTCGCCTGATGTGAAGCGAAGATGCGGCCTAGAAACAGATTCACTCGAAATAACAAAAAGTTGCTCAAAATACAAATCTCTATCAAGCTTAGGTTAACCTACGGTCGAAATTTTAAATGTTTTACGATTTCACGATTCTGTAGTTCGTCAATAGATCAGTGGACAAAATGACAGTCTAGCTATGACGATGTTGAAAAATCCATCAATGTATTGAATTGACTTAACTACTATTGCGACTGTCACGTGTCTTGGTCATCAGATCCTCATACAATACTGTCAATTTACTACCCTTGACTTGCCCCATATTCAGACTGATGACAATCTAATACCCAACATTTCCTTCCAATGCCCGAATCAGTGTCCCCAAAAGAAATAATGCGGCATCATTGTCCAAGTTTCCAGTCAGCATAGTCGTTACCCTTATTGCGCTCAAAGAAGTTTCGAAGAAAAATAACGCACAAGTTACATATCTTAGGTTCGGAAGTGGGGGTTAATTTATTTTAGATCGCTTCGTTCGTGTTGTTCGTTATCGATTCTGTTGCCCGCCTTTGCGAAGTTCGGAGCTTTGGGCATTGGGAGTTCGGGTAACGGGGTTTAAATGATTAGCTGAAGGATGTTGTACCTTTTGTTGCGTGAGAGGTAAATGAGAAAATATGTATCTTATAAAGTCGAGAAGGCAATATTTGTAACATTAAAAAAAGATGGGTTTTGTACCCAGATGAGGATAAAAGCAGGAGAATGATGATGATGGCACACAACTGTTTGAAAACAAAGGCTTGAGAAAAGAATCATAATTATATCATTTGTGATGTCTGGATGAGGAGCTGTGACGCAAACTATGCTCCATCTCCTGTCTTATATTTTGTGCCCTAATATGTGCTGACGAAATGACCGCTGCGCTGCTGACGACGCTGTGGAAGTTTCAGGGCCAAAAAAATACTGTCGTGCCAGAGACAAGAAGGAGCATACCGTACTTATAAGACATTTAGCCGTTTTAGCAACTGTTATAGATTTTACCTTTTCCACGAAATCTTAACAAGCCACGAGAGCGCCATTCTCCGAATGTAACTCGAAAAAAATTAAGCCATTACTTGTACGTAAACTGTCTGATCTCATATTCTTGGTAAAATATCGATAATGTTAGATCAGCTAGTTTCTTCGTAGAAAATTCTCAGTTCCAATGTACCTACTTCCAAACGATCTAAATACATTGTCTTTCACATTAATAAACAATAAATTCAATAAATAAAACCTCAAACTGCCGTAACGACCTATTATTCTTGTATTACGGGCATTTCTACCTTATTTATGTGATGAGAAACTCAGCTAATTGTGTTATTTGAATAAAACATATTTTATGCTAAATATCTATTGATATTCCATTATATAAGTGAATTCACGTATTCTAAGTTAAAGACTTGAAGCGAATCCGTATTAAAAAGAGGCGCAATATAAAAACCTATTGAATATAGAAATTGGAAAAGTTAAAAAGTGCTCTTAATTACAACAAGGCAACTGGTATTTCATATTAAAATAGACTCATAATTTCTGAACCGCTGATGGACAATACATGTTGATTAAATTAAAATATTTCTAGAAAACTTTTAATTTATCGAAGGGCTCTGTCAGCTATCAAGTTGGCTAATAAAATAATCGTGGAGGTCGGTACATCGGTTGGCAAAGCCGAATCCCAATAAAACGTCTACTAGCCACGTTAATAGATCCTCTATGGTACTTGTAGTAAGTAGTTAAATCTTTACAAAAAGAATTTATACTAAACTGTATAATCTCTGATAAACAACAATAAACAATATTGAACGGTGTATGTTACACTACGTTTTGCCAGTATCTATTAAGCTTATATTTTCTAATACTATGTAATAAGGTAAGCCTGACATCATTTACTGGGCACTAATTTGGACTTGTTCAATCCATCATCGTCATCATCTGCCTAGCCTTTTCGCAACTATATTGGGATCGGCTTCTAGTCTAACCGGGTGCAGCTCCATACCAGTATACATAGTAGTAGACTTGACTCTAATCAAATAAATAATCCTAAAGGCAAAACTCAATGAAACTTGCCCGACTTGGGAGTGAAACCCAAGCCTGTAAACTCTGCATTCGTAGTTGCGATCACTAGACCACAATATTATAGCTGTTTATTTAAAAATATCTACCCTTGAAATACTCCCAACCTTCACCCTGAACATTTTTAACCAGCCCACAAAATTTTCCCTTAAACCATTAATTAACTAAAGAGCTCATAAAGTAATACCGACCCGATAACCTCGCACACTTATATTACTTATTCGCTGTTTGTCGGGTGAACCGACCGCCAATTAGGAGTGTTTGTGTAAACCTAGCTAATATCTGCCATGTTGCTAATTTCTATTCAGTTATCATGATGTTTAGTTCAGTAAAAATTCAAAACAGTACATGTTAATAACATTTACTGTTTTGAATTTTTACAAATTTTTACTGTTTTTAATTTTTTTTTGATGAAACTAATTTAAGTAGGAGTTACGTTAAAGTAGCTTTAAGACTGCGTTCTGGGCACTTCCCATCAGCAAAATTTGCTTTCCTAATGCGTAAGGCAGCATCTCCAAACTGCGAAGTATGCAACAAAATAGAAGAATAAGAATAAGAATAAAGAATAAGAAGACGTGCAACATTTGCTGATGGAGTGTGTTAAGAACAAAAATGAAAGAGATTCATTGATTAGGGAGTTTGGTTTGAACATTTTAGATCTTGGGCTTTTTTTCACTATTGTTGGTGATTCTCAAATAAAATAGCGGACTGTATAGGTAGGTTCGTATATTGGAGGATATTAAAGAACGCGCGCTTCTGGTCCGTGTCGTATGTGTCAATGCTCGTGCGGCGGCGGCGCGGCGGTGGTGGTAGCTCTGGGCACCTCGTCCCCCGTTCCCCGCTCCCCGCTGTCGCCCTTCGGTCGCAGTGGCGCACGGTGATGTTTTGTCTCCAACACTATTTTAACGAATCCTAAATCAACTGTTGCAAAAAAAATGTGTGGTCTAGTACAACAGCTTAATCAATGAATAGCTAAATCTGCTAAATAATAAGGATTATAAGAATATTGTTATTATATCTTAATTTTAGTGGTGTAAGAGTAGTGATAAGGTAAAATGGGGTTGACGTATCCATGTGGATAAAAACCCCTATTAATATTTAAGAAATAAAAAAATAAAAAAAAATTTTTACTTAGTAACGGTTTTTGTATTTACCCAAATACAAAAACCTCAACCATCCACATCCACCCTCCACCCACTGCTGGCGTCTCATTGCTTATGCCAATCTCCGTGTTCTTGTGGTAACATAATCCAGGATTGACCTGCGATGAAAACAATGTCATCTGCTTATTTTGCCACGGACGACAGACACTCCGCTATCCAGTCCTTGGATGCCACTCGTTCGACTTTACTCCACTTTATTAATCTTTAGATTAAAAAAAATTGGTTTAATCAACATTAGCCTCTATTAGTAGCCTCTAGTTCTTTAAATTCTGAACCAGTGACTAAAATTACATACCAATAACATTATCCCAAATCTTCATCTTCAAACCCCACTAATCATAACACTATATTAAACCCTCTACATCTTAGGGCGGTCACTTCACACTAAGCCTATTTGTTCGTTGGCTAACTGACCTTGCTTACTTCAGGCCTCACCGACGACGCCCCACGTCCCCAATAAAGGCTACAATAGGGCTGCTCAAATTTAAATTAGAATAATTTGTATTTTTTTTTAAATCTTTTTGACAATTAATCGTTTTGTTGTAGTCAAGGTGTGTTAAATGAGTTCCATTTTTAGAACGACAGTTTTTTGTTGTTGTTTTTATTTTTCTGTATTCGATTGAATCCTTTTGACACTCAGATAAATAAATTGAACTAAAATAAACCATTTATTAAAATGAAAAACAAAACATAGGTTTATCTATCAACATTGAAAACGTATACAAAGTTTCGTGCCCGTACTATTTAATCGTTGATGAATTCTCTCGAGAGGCGGTCCTGGCTGCAGGATCAAGCCATGTCTGTCATAAAAATTGTCGCCAAAACTAAAGGTTTTTGAAAAATTTCAGCTCAATCGGATACCAACAAGTGGTCAAAAAATGGTTGAAAATTTTGAAGTGGACAACTTACATACATCCATATAAACAGTACAAATTAAATAGAAGCTTGTAAAGAAGTTGACAGTGAGAGGCTGTTGGTGAACAAATGGGAATTAGTTTTGTGAAATTTATTAAAACACAAAATGGCGGTGTCCGTTCCTATTTTAATATCGTGCCGAAATAATACAGCAAGTTTAGTCCCCCAAATACCTCATCCGAAATTCTGCAGAAAAAACACCGAAAACTTCCCCTGAAATAACAAGCCATCTTTTCACAAGCACAAAAGTTAAACAGCCTTTACAAAACAAGAGTACTTAAGCACCTAGTTGGTCCGTACAACCCTAGATAGGCCACGGACAATGTCGCTGAACAAGGCTATTTGGGCACTCGACCCACAGGTAAACGAAGCACCGGCGAATGTAAACGGACTACGAACGAGTGAGATAAGACACTGCGTTCATGCGTTGAACCTGTATAGTGTTTGGATAGAGAAGTTTTTATGGTGTTTGCCATTTAAAAGCTGAATAGGAAGAAGTGGAGGGCATAAATGGTAGCGGTGATAAAATTACTATTTATTTATATGGATCAAAGGCAGACGAAGGAGAAAAGGAATCGTCGCCAGCCAGCTTGTAAATAGTAAATTCATACTTAAGAATACATCAGAGTTTGTAATCAATAAAAATATGTGTTTAAAATTTAATATTTGAACGAAATATCACGCTTGTAATCACCAATGGGTTGGGCAGAGAGAAGTTAGCTCTATAGTAGGCACATCCACATTTTGCCCGTTAAATCCCATGTTGTAATAAGCAACCTTATAGTCACCAACCGAGCACAAATCTAAATTCCGGGTTATTACTGGAACATCCAGATAGAAAAACTATCCTAACTAAAAAAAAATAAAAAATAAAAATGGAATAAATGAATTATTACATTAGGTCTTATTAAAATAGTTAAGTAGCATTAAATTTCCCAACTAATATTATAAATGCGAAAGCAAGTTTGTTTGTTACCTTTTCACGCCTAAACCACTGATCCGATCTTCCTGAAATTTTGCATATACTTTGTCAGGTGTACAGAAACGGACATAAGGTACCTTTCATCCCGGAAAAAAGTATTGTTCCCGAGGAAAACAACAATAACGTTCTTATGATAATAGCCATGTGTCTTTCGAATCATGTTTGAATTATCTTATTATTACAAGCAGAGTGCAACCCGAATTGATTGTCAAATTGTAAATTAACTCGAGCGAAGCCGCGGGCAAAAGCTAGTTATTTAAAATCTAAGATATGACTGGGGCTTAGGCCCATTTACTCCAAAGCTATTAAACCAGCGCCAACAACAGTCCTAAAACGACAAATTCCAGAACAAACCCGCCGTATAACCTACAACAAAGAGTGCTTACTCCAAACTTTGTCCCAATAACTTAGGCACCCACTTCAGAGACGGTCGATCAAACACTTGACATCAGATTAGTGGGATCCTCCAGGTATCTCCGGCATAAACTTGCTAATGGCCAATAACTATCAAAGTGTACTACGTAATGTTTAACGTAGAACCACCTTGCAAGTTTCGGTATGATTCAGTATTAGGGACCTTGTATATGGGCTTGGTTATCTGGGGAATTCTGGGGGACTGAATAGTCTGCATGTTGATTTAGGATTAATAGTGCTTTTGATGGATGTGTTGCGTTGTTTGGGAGGTTGCCTGTTACATCGTGTCTGTCTAAGCACTATCTATGAAAATACTCAAGATCTTGCTGTGTTTTTGTCCGCCATCTTTGGTTGACTGGCAGAGATTTCTATTTATAAGTGTGCCCCTGTAGGCCATATGTGCAAAAAACTTACCAAGAAGAAGTATTATTATCAAAAAGTTGTACCCTATTGAACAGTAGTAGGGCCCAGTGGTGGCGGCCCCGACTTACGAGCGGTAAGTTGTGGGTTCGAACCCAGGCAAGCGCATTACTTTGTGTAATTTATTTCATCACCACTGCTCTCAAAACGGTGAAGGAAAACATCGTGAGGAAATCGGCATGCCTTAGACCCAAAAAGTCGAAGACATGTAACATCAACCCGCACTGGACCCGCGTGGTGGATTATAGCCCACTCCCTCTCATAGAGAGAAGGCCGTGTGTCCCAGCGGTGGGAACTTTATAGGCTGATTATGCATATACTGTAAGGAACGGGTTAATCAGACTTACTAGCTCATTTTTTTGCCTTGGTACCTAAATTAAACAGTTCAAGCAAGCACATTAAATTCAAGTCTTCCTTTTTCAACCTATCATGTAAGGCCCGTTAAACTCGAGAAGTTCGATCTGTGGGTTCGTTGCAAACGCATGATTAGATCTCACATACATCGTAAGTTTTCAACTACGCCAAAAACTTGGAGCAACTAGCAAATGCCGCATGACCCAGTTACGAGACGACAAACTATATGTAGTTTACCATTAAGAAAACTACAGTTGGCAATATAGAGATAGGTGGATACGTGGATATACTACTGTTTATCGACCAGATCTGTCCTAATTTGCGTTCTGCTCAAGCGGAATTATTGTAACGTTCGATTGTTTGAATGTCCAGGAGCGGATAGCTTATTAATTAATAAGCAATCATACCTATAACTGGACAAAGATCAAGCGCGTGGCTAAAATCAGAACGAACGTCGCCATTTTGTTTTTTTTGTCACAAAACAGTTTCAAAAAATGTTCACCAACATGTCACAGATAGCAGGACGTGACGTTCTCTAGTGTCTGCCTACCTTCATTATATAAAGGCGTGAGTTTATGTATGTAGTAGAAATCTGGTAATCTATAAATCTTGTGAAACCTTGACTCAGTTCTTCACCCGCCTTTATCTCAACATAAAACCAGATCTTTATACATTTCCAATCGCAGTACAGAATCAACTGGCAACAAAAGCTAAGATAACGTACTCCAAGCTCAGAACGACATCGTAACATTGGCAAGATTATAAAAACATGCCATAAAAATTGTGTATCCTAAGAACGAAATAAATATTCATTGTACAAGCCAACAATATTTGGAGGACTCTGTGTCTGTGAAAATAAGGTTGAAATTCCCTTGTCATGTGTGAGGGAAGTTAAGCAACGTAGCTTATGCTTTAAGCTTAATGGAGCGTGAGTTATCACGAACATAACCTCGAAATTTGACATTCTTTTATTGATAAGAAAATGACTGTTATTCGCGTGACGGTGGAAGTTTGTTTGGACGACATCTTTCTGATAAAATAGATGTCAGTTATGGCACTGGTTGGACAGCAGTTTTGGGAAAGATGTCGCCACCATGTTTGGATAAACTTCTGACTTTTCTGTTAAGAAAAATTAAATTAACTAATGTTCATATTTAGAACTGAAGTTTCTGTGATATCTTGTCAGAATAATTTAGCTCATCCTTCCATGAGAGAGAGATATAATCATTATTTGTAGAACTATTTCTGCGTATCATAACGTTATTGATGAAATCGTAGTACCCGTATTTTTTTTTTATTCTTCTAGTCTGAAATCACATGTAACAATTTCTGCGGACGTTTTTTGTAAGATAAAAGAGTCCCAATCAAATTACGAATGTCCAAGACTGAAATTCATTCGGACCCAAACTCATTAACACAAATAGTTTTCAGAACATGAATCACGATTACCATCAAAGGGCCCCAAGCTTGCTATAACTCAGGGGCAACAAAGCCATCAAATATTCGACCATTTAAAAGGCCCTATCAACTTACAGCGCAAGATTTAACGCCCTATAAAACAACCACTATATAAGCCCTTATTACATAACGTGTGAATATCTTTTTGTTATGTAGATCGAATGACCCTATTGGGCCCCGAACCGTATATTTTAAGGTTCAAGGGCTGTTATGATCTGTATAACTGCTTTTATTGTACCTATTGATAGGTCTATGAAACGGAATGGAGGAATGAAATGAATATTTGAAAGGAGATGATATAAAATATTCTAATGTTGATATGGGTGTCGGAATATTGAATGTAACAGTCCCTTGTCATCATGCTTTAACGTAATTTGGAATTATTTATCTATAAATGCCCGACATTCCTTCTCAGTAGGTAAAATAGGCTGCTTCAGGTTTTTGCTAGCTCAGAAATATTTTTTAAGGCTCATGTCGTCAAAATGATACCAGCATTGTGCCTTACTACCAATAAAGCTCTATGTTGGTAGAAACTAGAGTGTAATAGTCAGGTCTGATCCATGAAAAAACTCTTTTAGGTTTCTGGAGTGTCAACTATTGACGTCTTATAATCTCCATCGTTAGACCAGTCCCAAACGATCATTTACACAAAATACGGAAGAGCTGATAGCTAATCTCCAGCCCAAGTACCAAGTTCATTATCCCTACGGAATCGACGTTTTTACATACACATGAAATACGCACACGTCACGGGTAACAAACAATTTTATGTCTCAGTAAAGTGATACAGCGTGTTCGTTAAAAATAATGACTTAAAAGCGTCATGTGACGCGCGGCAATGGAACAATCATGACCGAAAAAATGGCGGACGTAACTGTCAATCATTTGAATTTACGCGAGTATGATGTGTGAAGGAGTCTGTTGGGAGTTTTATTAATGAATTCCTTCGGTGGAAGTAAAAATATTTTTACGAATGTTTTCTGGTTCGGGTACAGTCATAAGCATGCTAGTCGTAACAGTTGAACTGGGAAACACACCGTTTTTATGACGTAGCAATAAGTGCTACGTCATAAAAACGGTGTCGGCGTCTAATTGTTATCATGAACGTGCGGTTCGATGTACTTCTACTGAAGCCAGTTTTAGAAATACTTTATGGTATTTTTTTCCAATGTAAGCAAATGTAATACAGCAAGCCACAAAAAGCATCGTCTATATCAAAGAGCAGTAATTTACTCTGCAAATAAAAGTTTACCGAACGATCGATCTTCCATCAATTTCGCAAAACCAGCATTGTCTACCATTATCTTCAAGCCTAGTATAAATACCGCAGCGTTATTAACGATGCAAACCCCACGAGATAAATCTAGATTAGTCTGAAGATGCAGGCAGACAGACGCAGGAGCTTTATTTTATAACACAAACTGATGGATTATTAATTCCCTCACCAAATCAATTTGCAGCATTTACGAATTGATTTCGCAAATTCCCCTTGAGCTTAGTTAATGCAGTTTCAATATTCATTACTTAACGTCTCGCAGCTAATAGACAATGGAGGACACGGTGCATCGACGCTTCAGTGGTTCTTCTATACACAACTACACGTACACAACCAGCAATGTATGTGAACAGAAATTATTTCCCTCAGGTGTTTGCATATTAGTAGGGTATATTGGTAGGATTAGGTTTGAGTGAAATTATATTGGGTCTATGTTCTAAATATGAGCTGGGATACTTTTAATCCCCAAGACTACAATCAAGCTCTTGAGGCTTTGCTTTGCTAAAATGAGATTTTGTAATTTGTTATTATTGGTCTAATATTATAGGGCTGTGCCAGAATTCACGCAAGATTTCAATTAAACAGAACACAGTTTTTTTTTTTTTTTGTTACTACTTTTTGAATCTTGAAGTACACAAAATAGAGTTATGTATGGAAAAGCACATCGGGCAAATGGTTCCACGGCTTTGCTGGCAAATACGCACTATTTTGTCGGTTTCCATAACCATTTTGCATAAATGTGGCTGAATTTCGTTGATGCTGCTTTGAACCTTCGCCTTCAGTACTCGTGTGGTTATGGGCTTGTTGGACTTCAAATAACCCCATAAAAAGAAATGTGTTGTGTTGTGTTAAATCATATGATTTAGGGGGCTAATTCCGGTCACAGAAACGAGAGAGTACACGACAAAAAAAATCTCATGCAGTTATTGAATTATTTCACGGGCTGTATGGCGTGGTTCTCTCATGTAGTACTCCATTTTACTAACCCTAAACTGTCAGCTGTCAAACTGTTTTTTTCTTTTGGTTACTAATCCTTTACTGCCCAAATGGCGGCAAATTCAAATCTTGCATCAATTTTGAGACACTCGATATATTTGACAATAAATCGAATCAGTTCATAATAATTTAAATCTCAAAACCTTTAATACCGATATTTTCTGATTTAACTAGTTGCTTAAATGATAATAGTGTAGAGCCTTTAAACACCAAGCGCTATTAATCTCAGCAAAAATATATACATAAACAATCCATTATTCATATCGTATACTCGTAAGAATACGATCATAAATACTGACAGCAACGTCTTATAATCTTGTATTTTCAACTTTCACATTGCACTTTAAAACTCAATAAATATTTACATCAGTGGAGCACACACAGTTGGTACATCTTCAACTTTCCAAGCGCCGTACACAAACCACAAATCTCTTACAACCACAACAAATATTATTCTTCGCTCCGTATTCAACAAACGTAGAAGCGTTTAAGGCCAAAACTCTAAGGAGTCATTGTTTACCTTGTAACTTTGGTCCGGGTCAGGAAGGGATGTTTTACTTACACCTCCGGAAAAGCCGTTTGTACTTGTACGTTATTTATTTCCTAAGCAGAATAGTTTGAGATAGGTTTTGTGCTGCGGATTTGGTAGAATTTTGGGATAGTCAGTTTTTGATTGGTTAACAACAACGTGGATGAAAGGTAGGCTTTAGCGAAGTAACTTATTCTTGCCTTGTCTTTTTTGTGCGGCAAACATATATTATTTGGTGAAAAGAGTAAAGCTTTTGAAATGTGTAGTAAAAGATGTCATCCACAATTATGTGTAATTGTTACATTACTGTTAGAACACATCATGTCATTGCTGAGCAACAGATTCTCCCCATGACTTCCAGTCCTTTCGATCCAGGGCTAATGTGGATCACTAGTTATTGTTTTTATCCTGTGTGTCCCACCATCTTCTACTATTTACCTAGCTGTAAATTTTGTCCAGTAGGAATATTGCAAGTCAAACAATTTGATCAATCGACTCGAACTTAACTTGTTATTGATCAAGGCAACCTCAAACTGTTTCAATTTGCGCTAAGTGACAAGTAAGTAAGTTATGCATTAGAAACTTCTACGATGTATGCAAGCCTTGGTTTCAGCGACACAATAACTTTGAATAGAAAGTGACCTTCATTTGACCTTTTCGAAATATCATCATAACAACAACATGACTTGTTCTGACAAAATTAACATAATTTATTTCAACACTACGCCTATATTTCCTAAAAGGTTCGTTACAAGTGCGGAACTATAGCGCACTTACATTATGTAGCCATTTTTAAGTCTCATGTAATTTTAGCCAGCTCGTAGATTTTAGTAAGTAAATTACATTTTCTGCCCCAAAGACACCAAATTCTTCAAGCAAACCAAATTAATAACACAAACTACATGGTCAATACTACCCTGATCTTGTGTTCTGTTGACTTCAAGTAGGCTTTTGACTGCCTTGTTTATGCCAGGGCTTGGCATGTTTCGGGTTAAGATTGAAATGGGCGCACCGCAACATCTTGTAACCCTCATAAAGTACTCACAAAGGGGCCACAAAGGTGCAGCGGGAATTGTTATAGAAAATAAACAGGGGTAAATAAAGGAGTATCCCAAGGGTGTATATTGTCGCCAGTATTATTAAAATCTTAGATTGAATATGAATGATATTAATAGTGGAATGAAAATCTAAATCTATCCAGCCAACGTACTTAAGTATGTTGTGTTTCGCAAAAGATGGAAAAACGAAATGAAATGGTGTTCTAAAAAATTCCGCAAAAAGAATTTGCAACTAAAATATTTTAGTTTCCAATATCATGCAAAAATACGACCAGCAATGAGTTATAGCGGTATTCACATTTGTCACATCAGCGCTTCTTCCCGCAAATGTACTGAAATTTCCGTAAATATTCATTCTGAAATGAAATATTATTATTGGAATGGCTTGGACTTTGAAATTCCTTTCTTGGATAAAACTGTTTATATTTAATTTACATAAATTAACTTTAAAAGTGCAATGTATCTGATAAGCCAACATCACTACTAGCGTTCCTTAAAAATTTTAACGAATTGTTGAACTGTGGAAGTCAATTAATCTCGTAACAATTTGAATTTGAGCTGAAATGGAGAATGTTTTCTGAGAAGGGCTTTCGCTTTCATCATTAAAGTAATTTAACTCTTACAGGTAAAACCTGATAAATGTAACTAGTAGTGGTTGTTAGTAGTTGATTGATTTTGTTTGCACAATAACCTTTGGCAACCCTAATTGGCATTTAATTGAAACTGAAAATTTGGTCCTAATAAAACGTCCCCACCAATGAACAGGTATTTTGGTCCTAAAACCCTTTAAAAATAAGCCCCAATAACTTACAACGGTATTCGGCAATTTTGTCACATCAGCGGTTCTGGCCGCAGAATTTACCGTAAATATTCATTCGGGTCTGACATAGGGCGTGAGTTACGTTCATACACACAAAAATTGTTGTATCTCGTATATGTGGGATCTTGAGGTTATTTTTTGCCATCGTTCGTTGTCACAAGAGGTTTTATAAGTATTTGCATAGTGAGTTTTTTTTTTCAGGAAAGGTCAAGATTGCCTCGCTGGTGATGGCAAGTGTCACTGCTGAGAATTAGGTCGCGGATTTGATTCCTAGGTCGGGTAAAATGATATTAGGTTTTTCCATCACGAATTTTTCAGCAACATCCCGGAGTCGGCATGCGCAATAGACTCGCCCCTATTACATGGGACTTAAACATAACTGCTGCTAAGTGGTAAACTATAGGTGTGTACTTAAAGTTTTTACCACATTTTAGCTGTTCCAAAAGTGTTTCTGGCTCATCCTTCAAATATTACAGGTGTGCGTGATGTTATGTCATGTTAGAGAAGCTATTCTAATTGGAAAATACGGGCTTTGGAGACTTCTGTACAACATTTTTAATATCGTCTCCATTAATCGCACCGTAAAAACCTTAATATCCTTACATTAAAAATGGCAACAATAAAACGCAATCCCCCAATCTCACAATATACCATTATATTTGAACAAAAGTTATTAATTACAGTACCCCACCGAATGCTATTATGCGCAGGCAATTTTCTGCATTCGAAAACTGTTAAATTAATTTTATGAAGTGGGAAAAATTGTTTTTCAGGTGATAAAAACGTTGAATCACAAATTGTGATAAACAAAATGGGATTTTTAAAAAGTAAAGGTGTTGTGAGTTTATTTTACGCTGATATGAGGAAAGTTGGGCAGTTTTATAGAATCCGAGTGCTTAGACGAGTGCCAGTTTCTCTTTCATCTACTATGATTTGTAACCGGATTACATTATGTTTAAGCTTGCTGGTAAATTCGCCATTGCTGAAAGCTTCAGCAGTGGTGACTGGTGGTCCAGCGTCATCAGTGTCTTAACAGTTGTAAGATCGTCAGTTTGAACCTAGACAGGCGCGTTACCTCGTGTTATTTATTTCATCACCACTGCTCTTAAAACATAAAAGGAAAACATCGTGAGGACACCGGCATGTCCTAGAACAAAAAATCTAAGAAATGGATAACAACCCATCACCTCTCATAGAGAGGAGGCATGTGTCCCAGCAGTGGGAACATTATACGCTTATTATGCTATCACTGACAGAATATCACTTTGTCTGAATCCTTTGTTGTACAAATTACGTATATTATACGCGTAGTATGTAATGATAAATATTTTGTCAAAGCAGCTAATATCATGTTGTAATAATAAGAAAGGATATGTCTGCGCCCTAATTATTATCACAACATTAATATTAACATAGACAACCATAATATACTATAATCAAATGACACCGGTTACCTCTGTTTATCATATTATAGTGTAAACCGCCTAGAGGAAGCCTCAACAACCGTACATTTATAACACCACCTGACGGGTGTAATGCCCTAAAAATTAGATCCATAATGATATCCGTCATGATGTAACGCATGAAACATACGGATGCAATGCAATGTGTGAACATGAAATACAAACAGCATTTAGTTTCATTCACAGTGTCAGATTTTCCTAGTATCGATAAAATTGTTAGGCGGAATATTGAAACGGAACTTTAATACTGAGACGGGTAAAATATTTTAATAATTCGTTCATGTAAAATGATAGATAAAACTATAATCTATCGCAGCACTATTTTCGAGGGATCAGTTTTGTGATAAATGTAGGTATTTTAGAGGTGTAACCTCAGCACATTCGTTTAGTTATTATTTTGAGATAAAAACTAATTTCGTGTTTAGTGAGATAATAACTTTACTTTTGGCTTCACCATATTCAGGTTACAACAGATTGAGTCCGGAGGGCTGACAGCGCGCGTCAAGACGTTAAATAAGAAGTTTTTCTAGGAATCACAATCGTTCCTTTATATCTTAACGCCTTTCATTTGTAATACAATACTCGTGCCTTCTCTGTATGAGAAGAGACCTTTGCCCTGCAGTGGCACAGTAATAGGCTGACACTGTTATCCCTAAAAAGACAACAATATCACTATCCACTAGATATTAGCTTGAAGCCACCGCTCCACTGCACACCAGTCAACCGGACCGAATTACCCCTACAAATTAGTGCCGTCAGTGACGTTAACAACACTTTGATGAGGTAATTACAGGCCAATTACTCAGTGGATGGTAATTAAGGCACCGCAGCTAGCTGAGATGTTATCAATATTATTATAGCGTCTTGAAGATAAGTTTGGCTAACGAGCTGTGTCGTGTGGTTTGGGGTAGGTAAATATTGGGTGGTACAGCTTGCAACTAAGGGCGAATTTCGCTTTTGAAACTAAACGAGATCAAGTTTTAAATCTATACTTAATATTATAAAGCTAAAGAGTTTGTTTGTTTGGTTGAACGCGCTAATCTCAAGAACTACTGGTTCCAATTTAAAAATTATTTTAGTGTTGGATAGCCCATTTATCGAGGAAGCACACAGCTAGTGATATTATAAATTAATGAGCTATCTGTCCTGAATGGCACTACAATTTACTTCTTTTATGCTAAATAGGCTTGCGTTTGGCCGCAACTCTCCTGATGTGAAGCGATGATGTGGCCTAGGGTGGAGCACGCTTGCCTAAAAGACATCGATTCACTCGAACTTTGAAGAGAGCTAGATTATAATGATCAGTGAACAGAGAAGTCGGCAGTGAATTCCACAGACTGGCGGTTCGCACAATCAATGTGGAAGCATAGCGCTTTGTTCGTGTTAGTGAAACTTTAACCTTATTATAACGGTGACGCTTCGCCGTATCTCTGCTCATCCGATGATAGAATGGGGATGGGGGAATTAGATTGTGTAATTCCGAAGCACACTACCACGTACCAAAAGCACTTTCCTAGTAATAATGGGTTGGTTTTGAGCTCCCAAAACACGCAAAACACTTTTTTACAACAAGTCGAAAGATATTGAAAAAAATGACTAATACAAATAATCCATAGTAGATATGGCTGATTTGTTGTGTTAATTAGGACTTTTTTTCAAGACAGCCCAAAGATTCGTAATTTTAAATTTTTAATAGACTTCTAAAAAAGGTGAGGTTTTGCTTTTCTTGATCATAGTCCAATGCCGTAGTTAAGCCAAATATCAGTCAAGTACAATTGATTTAAGTAGTCTGCTCATACGATCATAGCGCGATCATGGGATAGTACGGTGAAGTGGGCAGGCTCCCATACACGTATTCAGTACAGTACATTATTCTGAACTCCACAAAGAAATGTTTCGTCAGTTACTAAAAAAAGCAGCTGTTTCCTACAAAACTGCAATACCTACCCGGCCTAAATGTATGGAACAAATATATATTTTAAATTACCGATAAAAAAGTCTATGTTGCCAGGTTCAGAATGATGTACTGAATACGCGGTCAGCATTTTAGCGTTGGTGAGCCTAGCACCTAGGAGATGCTATAAAATTTCAACGCAATTATGCAGAAAGTAAAAATAAATACAAAAAATATTTTATTAAGCAACTCACAATATCTTTACCGATTGCATCTTATTTTCCAATGTTCGGTTTTCAATAATATAAGAGAAAATGTTTATTTACAAAAAATGTTGTATGTATTTGAACTCTGAAGCATATTTTGTATTCAGATTTTTCGATGGTAATATTTGTCTTTTTTGTTTCACTTTTGGGTGGGTCACTCACCTACTATTTTTTTGGAAAATATTTGATTGAATCAGCCCTTGCAATGTATGAACGTACTTTAAGCTAAATTGTTTTCGTGGGAGCCAGAGCTATTAACAGTAGGTACACAAATATTACGCAATAACAATAACAGCCGCGCGAGTAGGTAGTATAAACAAAGCTTGCTGAGGTTGGTCACTGGACGGGTGACCATCCGTTACATGCCGTGGTTCCTCCGACACTCGGAAAGCAGGTTAAGTCGGTGATTCTGGCTGTCATTTGTAAATCTTTGACAATACGTTATGATCAGAAGTCTGAAAGTCTAACAACAGGTCTTATCAAGGGGTCTTACCCACTACTTAACTGGGTTGTGAAGGTCAGATAAGTAGTCGCCTCATGTAAAATACTAGTATTCTGCTACATCCGGTTAGGATGGAAGCCGACCCCAACTTAGACAGGAAAAGGTTATTTTAAACATTGCAATCTTCAATACCAACCCTAAAAGATACTTTGCGCAATTCTGAAAAATATTGGCATAAACTTGCAGGTCAATCTAAAGAAGGCTGGCGAGATTCCATGTATTTTGGGACCCACTCTTAGAGGTAGCATTCATTATGGCAACTTATACATAGTTGTAAAACGACTAAAGACTAACAGAAAAGCAAATGGAAAGTAAGTCGAACAAGTTGGGAGAAAAGAGATATACGTCTTTATACAAGATAACCTAAAAATGTCACGATTAAGGTTTTTAACCGTGAATGTCTGCTTATTTATTTAAAATGAATCAAAAAATAATAATGTTTAGGATGAATCATAAAGGAAGATTCGAATAAACTACTCTTAGATAATTCCCTTTCCAACCTACCCGGTCCGAGTAAAAGGGTATAAAAAGGCATGGCGCGTTGTACACGGCCTCTTTGGATGATGCTCTGTGCTTTTTGGTTCTCTTTGGTTTTTGGTAGTAGGCAACTGACAGGTGCCAGGGGAGGTAATAATTTTGGTTCGGGTCGTGTTATATTATTCTGATGTACTTATTATTTACTTGTCTTAAGCCAAAACCTGAATTTTTGGCCTGTACCTAATTGATGATACATAAAACTGCCAGACTGCGGCTAGAGACTATACTGATAAGCGAATTATGGTCAAGTAAAATGATTATTACTACGCTGAAAGAAGATATACTTTTGCATAAATTATAACAGCCAGAGCTCACTAGCTATGTACGAGTACAGCTATTGAAAGGCAGGGTTTGTTGAATAAAAATGTGTAATGTGACGTAATAAATCTCGTTTATTGGTTTTTTACATGGTTTTTTTTTATATTTTTCAACAGTGTTATAGAAAAAAAGATTATCTAAAAAGGAAGCTGGTGCAGCGATATAGCTCTGGTGTCTGGCAGACCCCATATACCATAATATGCTCATAACATGAGAGCAACAACCCGCTGTCCGTGTCCCAACAGGACAGTTACAACAATAGCCTAATACACCACTTCGCCCCTGTAGCCTTCTATCTACTACGATATACGTTTAATAGGACTTGCTTCCTATATGCATAGATTTAATTGTAGCACGTAAATTAAATGGGTGGTTGCCATGAAATATAGGATAGGTAATAGGTACAGGATGTATTTCTACTGAACTTGGGGAGTGTGCAAAATCAGCAGAACTTCTGTAAGCACTATCCACCATTTCAATATCCACAATTTGCTCTCTGTTCAGAAGGTACAGGTACTTTCCTCTGTACTTATTGTGGGTACAACATTAGGGGAACTCCTTGCGTTGAAAAACACTGGAATAGATCATCACAAATGTTACAGTGACAGTAGTGACGGGACTCAATCGATCACCATTGATAACGTTCCTTTATAAGAAATACTACGAAATCACCATAGTTTCATTTTTATTACATGATTTTGCCTTGTTAATTGGCGTTTTAATATCAAGTTTACATGTTGTTTATAAATATTGTACAATAGAGAATGTATAAAAACGAAGAGAAAGAGCCATTTATAGTAAGAAAACCCTTGAGCAAAAACACATGTCATTGGATTGGAACGTAATCGGAAAAAAAGTTGCGTTTTGTAATTGCACGATTACTTAATTTTGAGTAAATTAAAATATTTATAACTTTTGATTCCCGTGTCCTAAAAATTCAATATTTTTTAAATAAATATCTCATATAATTATAGTTATAATTATTTTATATTCACACTTGCATGGAGCTTCGTTAATTTTTAGATTCTTTGGGTCCACTTTCGCCGCCCTTCTTTCAGGACATATTTTTTCACATTCATATAATTCCGGAATATTATATTATTGCGACAATGACTCATGAAAAACAATTTAAACATCCGTGACGTCAGACCATTGTCCAAGCCATAGCATGTAACTGGTACACGGGGCTCATAAATCGCCATGTGGCCACATTAAACCTGATTACCCCCTGACCTTGTAGAAGATTTATGATTTATAGGCTGGACAATAAATTACGGATGTAATTTGAGGTCCTTTGTAACGATTTAGTGGCACTGCGAGAATCGATAGCACTTAAAACGAGAAAAATGGCGTAAAAGGAATTATATTTTTAGACATTATTAATGGTGGATTTATTTTTACTTAGAATTTTTGCTTGTTTCTGGTGCTGATATTGGAATTAGAGGGAAATGGAACTCTTTGTGTTTGCTAAATAAACTGTCACCTACAGTTATTAAATTTGGCACTCGACATCAATGGACTTGTTAAATGTTTCTAGAAAAAATCAACGCAAAAGGAATTTATAGAGAGATGCCGCCACCACTTCCAATTCCACATGATGCCATCACAAAGAGATGTTAGGTATTAGAATCTGATTATTAACAATGTCTTTTTATTTAAAAAAAAATAGAAACTAAACCCCATTTTGTTTAGTTGGCGAATCGGGAAAGTTACCAAACGGGATGCAGTTGGCAAATGTTTCAACTAAAAGGGCATTTAAAAGACATTGATGTCGAATATTTTTTGGTTTTCATATAACCAGAGTCACATATCGCTAGTAAATTTGTCTAATTGTACAGATAATCTGTATCGTAAATTATTACATGCTCTCTTACGAGAATGTACCTGTCACATAGCACAACTTGAAATCCGAATCTGCTTAACACCTCTGAACCAAATTCTTTCTTAGTAAAGAGAGACAGAGCATTATTTCGTTGATCTATTCATGCAAAAATGTAATGAAAATCGATGAAAACGTATGGTCCAAGACCGCCTAACGCTCGCCGGTTGTATTTCGTCATCAGAATAAATCGTGTCAGTTTTCTTAAATGCGTAACCTCTTTCTGAATCACCCACATTCTTTAAGGTGCTTATCCAAATGGAAAATCGAGAGAACATAATTATAAGGTAAATTTTCCTTAACCTACGCCTTTAGATTTCAGCTAGGCTTTATTGATAAGATTAGACTGAATATTAATGAGCTGGATCCAGGTATAAAAGCTTGGGATTAATAAGCATGAGCACATTCGATCCACATTTGTGAGACCAACAGCATTCTTACAGCTTCTTATATTTTATCACCCTTTGGGTAAATAATTTGACGTCAGTTGAAGAAATAATCAGTTAACATGAAACTGACTTTGGTGCTCATTCTCGTAGTGGCTTGCTCTTGGTGCTCAGAGGCACAGGATGGTGCGAGGTAAGTACGGTTTCTTGTTCCTGGTGTAGTTTTCCTCTTATGCAAGTTTGATGATTATTCTTATTTTTGTAATTATTTCATTCAACTAGCTCTTGCCCGAGGCTTCATCCGCTTATTGGTCGGAAACCATCCCACACATATTTTTATGATACCTCACTCCATAGTCTAGCTGTGCGCAATGAAAATCTGCTCATGGCATGCGTGAAAAAGTAACAGACGGATTTCTAAATATTGACTATTCTTAACCCCTATCAACAACATGAAACTCATCCATTCCATTCTATTGTTTTCTACTACAGTCTATTCTATTTTGTTCTTAGACATTACTGTGGGCGACATCTGTCAAATGTCCTGGCGGCTCTCTGCTGGGGCTCTGAGGAGGTGAAGCGTGATGCTGGCTGGTGGATGACGGCGGGCTCTGCGCGGGCGCTAGGTGGCGTGCGCGGCAAGCGCGGCCTGGCCGACGAGTGCTGCTACAAGCCCTGCACTATGGACGAACTGCTGACTTACTGCTAGCGACAGACCTATGGCTGATGACTGATTGATGAAATTGTAAATTACGAATATGTTGAATTGTTGATGTAAATAAATGACTGACTTTACCTAACTTTGTACTTTACTTCAATTATTATGTCAGTTATGCTTTTCATATTTTTACCTCCATATTTGTCATACTTATTTTTTTAATATAAGATTTTAAACTATCATGGACAAACAAACAAACAGTAAACATGGTAAATATCCCGTTTCGAGTATTAATAATATTTTTTTAATGTTTCATCCCTAAGAACACCACGCCTGTACTTCCACCAAGGAATAGGCAGAGGTGTACCGTAGTACAATATATTGCTCCAGTAATTTTTAAGTCCCATGTAATGGAGGGTGGAGTTTTTGCCATCGACTGGGCACAGATCCTAAGTACAGGCTACAACTGAGAAATTCTTAATTGAAAAACCGAACAACACTTATCCCGGCCTGAAAATCGAGCCCAGACCCTCTAAACAGTAGCGCTTAGAATCGTTAGAGTGCAGCGGTTCTAAGTGCTACTGTTTACAAGGTCTAGTGGCCAGACCAATTAAGCTACAGTTATTTTAGGTTTCATAATTTTAATATCCTCTACTATTAAAAAGCCCCACGATTCGACCTGATACGGTTCTGTAAATCGCAAAAAGCGTCAGTAAATTTGAATTGCTTGGACTACCCTGACGCTTACACACTTTACCCCTTAAATTGAGCCAGAACGATAGGTCATCATCATCTGTCTAGTTTTTTCCCAACTATGTTAAGGGTAGGCTTCCAGTCTGACCGGATGCAGCTGAATACCAGTATTTTAAATAGAGCGACTGCCTATCTAACCTCCACAACCCAGTTAGTACTAGGTAATACGGCACCCCTCGGTAAGACTGGTTGTCAGACTTTTTCTGCCTCTGACTACCTGTAACGACTGTCAAAGATCTACAAATGACAGCCGGGACCAACAGCTTAACGTGCTTTCCGAGGCACGAAGGAAACTCGGA
This sequence comes from Noctua comes, assembly GCA_963082995.1. Lineage (NCBI taxonomy): Eukaryota > Metazoa > Arthropoda > Insecta > Lepidoptera > Noctuidae > Noctua > Noctua comes. Next base: position 1,187,343 of record OY720268.1, read on the forward strand.
TACTGCAGAACGATAGGTAAAATCTATAATTTAGTAAAATTCGTTGAATGAGCAAATAGTTTTCAACAGCAGCGCTTGCGATAGCTAGCCCAACGAAACAGTTATTATAGGTTTCATAATTATATTTTAGTATTCAAAATTCCCTAAATTTGACCTGATACAGACCTTTGAATTGCAAACATCGTTAGGAAATTCTAATGTCGAAAGCTACCCTGACGCTCACGCTTTAAATTGACTCCACGACGATAAGCACAACCTGGAAAGCTCAATAAGCTACTAGTTCATAAAACACACAGCGAATCGACAGAACAATAAATCAAAGAGAGACACAATCTACGACTCGGTAAACTGCAACCCGCATTCAATTACCATTACACAAGAATTAATGAAACTATCTCAAACAGAGGAAAACTACAGACTACAGAGCAATTACAGTAACACTGGAAAATCTTGAACAACGAAGTTGAATTTTAAAAGAAATTTTCAAAGAGCACATTGTGTAAGCAAAATGGACGAGAGCTTACTACCAACAAGTCTAATCTAGTTGTTGCGGCAAATTAGCGGCTTTGTTGGAGTAAAATTAGTTTTTTTTATCGATTTTATGAATTGTTTGTATTTGTATTATGAGGCTATGCTAGAAAAACAAAAAAAAAAAAAAAAAAAAAAAATCCTAAAGCAAAAATAAAATAAAAAAAAAAAATGTAAAAAAAAAAAATGTAATAAATATCCTAAAGCTGTGTAGGGCTGTTGAATTGAGCTTTATTATAAGAAGGATGGCTGATTGGATGGAGGTCAGTGGCCGATCGTCTTAGATGTGCTTAGTGGAATGTTATTGGAAAGTCGTTTATAGGGAACTACAGTGTAGGGTGTTAAATAATTATAATCTGTCTATGTTTTTCTCACTGCTGGGACACTCCAACACAGTATGACTATTCGTAAATTATTCTAAAACTGTGTTGGCCTGTTACATTGACCGTCTTAGATGTTGCTCAGTGCAATGTTATTGGAAAGTCGTATGTAAGAAACTAGTGAAGGATATTGAATAATCATATTCTTGTCATGTCTTTCCGACTGTTGGGACACTCCGACACAGGACCCTCTCTGTACGAGGGAGTGCGTCATAATCGATCACGAGTTTGGTCTGTTTTAGTAGAGTCATGCTGTCCTTACGATGTTCCACTTCACCATTATTCACCAGTATTGGTGATAAAAATGAAACAAAGTAAATTGCCTGCTTGGGATCGAATTCGCTGTATGAGTCGGGGCTGTAGGCGTAGAACGTTGAAGAAACCTATAAACAGTGTGTAAACAGACCCTTCACGGAACCGTCTACCAAGCATTATGTACATCAAACTAAGTAACTTTACTCAAAAATTATTGCTGGGAAACCAGTTTTTTTTACGGTAGGGCTCAATATAACGCACTCAAGAAATTGTGCTGATGGATGGATTGAATAGTAAGGGGGTCGTGGAGGTATTTAAAAATATTATATTAAAAGCATGTTTTTTAAAAAAAAAATTGGAGCTTTGACCCCCAATATCTCCGTAACTAGAAGGTATGGTCTAGGACAAAAAGAAATATCGCAATGACGGAGAGAACAAGTCTTGTAACACCCTTCATAAATATAAACTACGACTGAGTAAACATGATGGAGCTCGTGGTTAAATAATAACAGCTGGTCGGGGTCGGTCTTCAGGTTAAGCCGCGCTTGCACGGGTTGGTCCGTAAATGGGTGCCCATAACATACCGAGTTTCTTCCGTGACGCTGGTGCCGGCTGTCATTTGTAGAACTTTGACAAACGTTACGGGTAGTCAGTGGCTCCAAAAGCTGACAAATAATCTTATCATGGGGTATCGTATCAACCAGTACTAACTGGTTCGTATTCAGCTGCATCCGGTTAGACTGGAAGCCGACCCCAACATAGTTCGAAAAAGGCTAGGCAGATGATAATTATTTACAACAATTCAGCTGAGGGAAGGTGTTATCTCACTCGGGTTGCCATGACAAAACGTAACGGACAACGAAATAATTATATACTGTCTTCTTTTAAAAAAAATTTATGACGTGGCCTTTCTCCTCGTACAATCCCCTCGTGTCCAGAGATCAGATTATTTTTAACCCGAGATAGAAATGGTGACAGTAAGACGACAAGCGGAATCTTAGCACGCACCAAATTTTTTTTTCGCTTTGTTTTTTTTATTTCTACCGCTATGATTTGAAACTTTAAGTAGGGGGATCGGTGAAGGATAACATCGAGAGAAAACCGGCATTACATAAAAGCAAAAAGCAGAAGACTACTATTACAGGGAGAACGCCTGCCATACACCACTTCCCTTAATTTTAACCGAAGAGAGGTAAGTTGTAGAACCAACTGCTTACCAACAAATCTCTCGGTTAACCCCTCTCTACCAAATTATTTCTTAGCAAACAGGGACAGAGCATTATGGTGATCTATTCATGCTAAAATGTAATGCGAAATCGATGAAAAAGTTGTGTGGTCCAGGGCCAGCTATCGCTCGCCGGCTGTACGTCGTCTTTAGATAAAATCATGTCAGTTTTCTTATCTGCGTAACCTCTTTCTGAATCAACCGAATTCTATGAGGTGCTTATTCACATGGAAAATCGAGGTGACATAATTATGATGTCAATTTCCCCTAACCTACGCCCTCAGATTTCAGTTAAGACATGTTAATAAAATAAATCTGAATATTAATGAGCAGAAACCAGGTATAAAAGCTCGGGATAAATGAGTATCAGCACATTCGATCCACATTTGTGAGACCAACAACATTCTACATTCTCTGAAATTTTATAACCCTTTGGGTAAATAATTTGACGTCAGTTGAAGATCTAACATCCCATCAGTCAACATGAAACTGACTTTGGTGCTCATTCTCGTAGTGGCTTGCTCTTGGTGCTCAGAGGCACAGGATGGTGCGAGGTTAGTACGGTCTCTTGTACATGGTGTAGCTATTACAAAATTATCTGATAACTAGCTCTTGCCCTTCAAAATAATTACTATACAAGAAACTCTCTCATGTCATTCTATTGTTTTCTATTTCAATCTTTTTTATTCTGTTCTTAGGCGTTACTGTGGGCGACATCTGTCAAATGTCCTGGCGGCTCTCTGCTGGGGCTCTGAGGAGGTGAAACGTGATGCTGGCTGGTGGATGTCAGCAGGCAACGCGCGGGCGCTGGGTGGCGTGCGCGGCAAGCGCGGCCTGGCCGACGAGTGCTGCAACAAGCCCTGCACTATAGACGAACTGCTGTCCTACTGCTAGCGACGGACCTAAGGCTGATGACCGATTGTACAAATTGTTAATTACGAGGATAGTGAATCGTTGATGTAAATAAATGACTGATTTGACCTAATTTCGTACTTTACTTCAATTAATATGTCGGTTAAGCTTTTCATATTTTACTCTGACTGTAACCATTTTGCCATACTTAGTTCTTTCGTGTTTCATACATAAGAACACCACGCCTGTATTTCTCCGAAGGATTAGAAAAAGGTGAACACTACTAGACCATCTATGTTTAGCCAGTTATATTTAAGCCTCATGTAATGGAGGGTGAATCTATTGCCATCAACCGGGGACAGATCCAGTGTCCGGGCTATAGTAAAAAATCCTAATGGTAAATCCCAATAACATTCTGCGTGACCTGGAAATCGAACCCAGAACCTCATTCTCAACAGTCACACTTGGGGCTACTAGACCCAAGAGCATAATACGGGTTCATAATTATCCATTAATATTAAAAGTGATACTGACCTCTAAACTGCAAAAAGCGTAAAATTCAATTCGCGGGCTACCCAGACGCTAACACCTCAAATTGGGTCCAGAACGATAGGTACCACCTGTAATTTAGTCAAGTAATCTGAATAAGCTACTAGTTCACAAAACAGCAAATCGAATGAATAATAAATCACCGAGAGACACAATCGACGACTCGGTAAACTGCAATCCGCATTAAATTACCATTACACAAGAATTAATGAAACTATCTCAAACAGAGGAAAACTACAGACTACAGAGCAATTACAGTAACACTGGAAAATCTTGAACAACGAAGTTGAATTTTAAAAGAAATTTTCAAAGAGCACATTGTGTAAGCAAAATGGACGAGAGCTTACTACCAACAAGTCTAATCTAGTTGTTGCGGCAAATTAGCGGCTTTGTTGGAGTAAAATTAGTTTTTTTGTCCATTTTATGGATTGCATGTAGTTGTGTGGCTATGCATGCTATATTTAGGATACAGATTTTTCTAAAATTCTAAAGCTGTGTTGGACTGTTACATTGATCATCTTAGATGAGCTTAGTGGCATGTTATTGGAAAGTCGTAGGTATACTGTAAGATGTTGAATAATCATAATCTGCCTCTGTCGTTCCGACTGTTAGGATTGTCCCAAACAGGGCCCTCTCTGTAGGAGGGAGTGGGCCGTAATAGATCACAAGTTCGGTTCTTTAAATGTCTTAAAATGTTTGGTTTTATGACATGCAGTCCTTTTGACATTTAGGGCCCATTTCACGATGTCCGAATAGCCACTACTTACTGAATAAATTCAAAAATGGATGAACAGAATTTGTTTGAAATTATCTGCAAAGTAAGCTAACGGGAACTTAATCGCTGGTGGTGAAACATGACCTTAATTTTACAGTTATATTTTTTTTAATCGGAAGGAATTTCACCTGTATCGTGGGTGCGTTTACAAACATTAAAACTCACACACACAAACAGCTAGACCCGAAACAACTACCTGTAGATCATAAAAATATTTGTTCCGTGCAGGGATCGAACCCGTGACACGCAGCGCAGCAGCCAATCGCTCAACCACTTTGCCAACCGTGGCGTCAAAGTATTCACCAGTATTGGTGATAAAATATCAGTCACCTATAATGATGATAAGTTGCACAAAATGAAGTCCCTGCTTGGGATCGAACTCACGATATCACTCGGCCACATCTGCTAGAACGTTGAAGAAACCTATATACAAATACCACGAACCACGAACCAGCACCACAATGTTATGGACCACGATTGATTAGAGAAGACCATAAGATGCTAATTATTTACAGCAATTCAGATGAGGAAAGGTGTGATGTAGCTCGGTTTGCCATGACAAAAGGTAACGAAATAATAACATACAGTCTTCTTTTAACAAAAAGGTTATGACGTGGCTCTCTTCCTCGTACAATCCTCTAAAGGTCGGAGATAAGAAGATTCCGCTCCTCGTCTTATTGTCACAATAAGACGAGAAGCGGAATCTAAACAACAAACATTTTTTCGCTTTATCTTTAGGGTTCCGTACAAGAAGGGTAACCAGCGGGACCCTATTACTATGACTCCGCTGTCCGTCCGTCCGTCTGTGTGTCTGTCAGTGGGCTGTATCTCATGACACATTACAGGTAGACAGTCAAAATTTTCACAGAATGTGTATTTCCAATGCCGTTATAACAAAAAATAATAAATATAAATTAAAAATGGAAGGGGGCTCCCCTACTACGATGGTACGGATCCCTTAATGCTCGAGTCTGACTCGCACTTGGCCGATTTCTTTTCATTCGTAATAATATGATTTGAAAGTTTATAAAGGGGGACTTGGACTTTAATGCACCACGGCACAGAATACATAATATAATCATAATCATAATCATAATCATAAATCTTTATTTATCTCAACATCAGAAATAACAGGTACTGGTAAATGCACAATCTTAAATAGAGAAAGGTGTCTGAAGTAGGTATGTCCTGAGGTACAGATCACCTCTCCGGCTCAGATATACTATTTTATTTACAGCAAAAATTTAAATCAAGATTCTAGAGTTAAAATTGGAAGTAGGTAAACAAGTGCTTAAAATTAATTATTTGAAATTTAACTTTAAACAAAAAATATGAAATTAACATAAAAAACAAACTACTGGAACAGTATGTATGAAATACTTATAGCTCAAAAGTTGTACTACAGTAAAAACATACCAAACAAAAAAAGAAATTTATATAAATTATGCTTGCAAGCATAATAAAAATACGTATTGTACAAAAAAGTGGGATAGGATGTTGATAAGTATGTATGTACATACTAATACACAAAAACAAAAATTAAAATCAAAGGGATGAAAATGAAAGATGAATGATGAAGGTGCATTGAAGCAATGCGTGTGTAGATAAATGTGTGTAGATGTGTGTGTGCGAATATGAGAGTGTAAATGTTTGAGTGTTTATGTGAGAGTGTTAAGACACAGGTTTAAGTAAATTTTCAGTGGACGCGTAATCAAGACTTAATAGCCAGGTGCGTAATTTTCTTTTACAAACAGCTTTAGTATGTTTGTAAATAGATATTTTATTATTAATTGAATTATAAAGAAAAGTGCCAAGAAAGGCGAAAAATTTTTGGGAAAAACTAGAGTTAAAACGGATGATTGGACAAACATTAGCTGATCTTCTATTTTGGGTAAGGAAATCGTGATCTATGGGAAGTTGAGAGTGTTTTTTTAATACAGTCATGAGTATGAACAACATAAAATATTACAACATATAATAACAACATAACATACAAATATTACAAACCACGGTGAACGAAAACATCGTAAGGAAACCAACATGACCAAAAACCAAAAATTCGAAGACTTGTGACTCTATTAGCCCACTCTGGGCCCACGTGGTGGATGACGGCCCATGCACTGTTACAGAGAACACGCCTGCGTCCCAGTCGTGGGAAGTTTATTGGCTGACTATGTTACACAACACCAGTCTAATGGCGGTTGATGAACGTGACGCCAGAGCCTCGTTCATAGTACACACGGCGGCCCATGAAGCTATAAAATCCAGTATAAATTTGGCCTCGCTTTGTATAGATTTCCTGTGCAATGAGAGATCCGTATAAACTGGTTTTGTAAAGCTTGATTAGCGGAAGTGCGTACAGCAGGGCAGGTGAGGCTGACTTGACTCTTTTCTGAGATAATTATAGCTTTGTTTTCCTGATAGATTCAGGTGAGTCGTGCTCGAAATGACTGATCAATGATCTACTAGTATTTCAGTAGCGGTCCACACATTCCTCAATCGATCACAAACTAGTTAATAACGTCTACATAGATTTGAACATTAAAATTATATTGTCCCCCAAAAAGTTCGCCCTTCACCTATTCCCGGTATTTCAGCGGGAGAGGGGTTGTTGCGCAACAACAGAAAATAGAGACAGCAATCTTTCGTTGATCTTTTCATTCATGCGAAAATGTCATAAAAATCAATGAAAACTTTGTATAGTCCAAGACTGCCCATCGCTCGCCGATTGTATATCGTCTTCAGATAAAATCGTATCAGTTTTTTTAAGTGCGTAACCTCTTTCTGAATCACCCACATTCATTAGGGTGCTTATCCACATGGAAAATGGAGGTGACATAATTATAATGTAAATGTAACCTACGCCCTCGGTTTCAGTTAGGACATAATTATTAATAAAATAAGTCCGAATATTAATGTGCTGAAACCAGGTATAAAAGCTCGGGATGAATAAGTATCAGGACATTCGATCCACATTTGTGAGACCAACAGTATACTTACGTAAATAATTTGACGTCAGTTGAAGATCTAACATCAGTCAACATGAAACTGACTTTGGTGCTCATTCTCGTAGTGGCTTGCTCTTGGTGCTCAGAGGCACAGGATGGTGCGAGGTTAGTGTGGCTTCTTGTAATTGGTGTAGTTTTCTATAATGGGTGAAAAAGTACCCCTAACAAAGCCAATATGCACTTGTTCTCCCCGTCATTGCGGGCAATTTTTTGTCTAGACCATACCGGGAACCTTCTAGTTACGGAGATATTGGGGATCAAAGTTCCAACTTTTTCACAAGATTTTTTTTTTGAAAACAAGTTTTTAATGTTTAACTTTACTATCAATACCTCCATGGCCCCGTACTATTTAATGCATCCATCAGCACAATGTTTTGATTACGACATATTGAGTTCTACTGTAAAACGTGATGTTTATCCCCCAAATTAGTTGACGGCTTCGTGAAGAGTCCGTTTACACTTGTATAATTATCCACATTTGAGTGTTTTATTTTTCGAATTATCTCATAACTAGCTCTTGCCCGCGGCTTCGCCCGCTTATTGGTCGAAAACCATGACACACAAATTTGTATGGTACCTCACCTCATTGTCTACCTGTGCGCACTATAAATACGTTCAGGGCATGCAAGAAAAAGTAACAGACGGACAGAGTTAGTTTCGTAAAACGATACGTTAAAGAGATACCTTCTTTTCTAAATAATGACTATTCTTAACCTATAATCTTTTCTATTCTATTCTTAGGCATTACTGTGGTCGACATCTGTCAAATGTCCTGGCGGCTCTCTGCTGGAGCTCTGAGGAGGTGAAACGTGATGCTGGCTGGTGGATGCCGGCGGACTCTGCGCGGGCGCTGGGTGGTGTGCGCGGCAAGCGTGGCCTGGCCGACGAGTGCTGCTACAAGCCCTGCACTATTGACGAACTGCTGACCTACTGCTAGCAAAGAACCAATGGCTGATGTCTCATTATAAAAATTGTAAATTAAGATAGTATGATGAAATTGTTTATGTAAATAAATGATTGAGGTTACCTAACTTCGTATGTTTACTTTGATCACTGTCAGTATAAGATTTTTGTAGTTTCTCTTTTTTCCAGTTTTAAAGACCTATCTATACACACCCTGCACTTATAGGTTTGATGAATTTTTTTTTCAGTTTCAGCCTCCTCTCTTTATTTGTTTTATTTTGGTATAAAAATCGTAAAGCGGTTTACAGAATACATCTACCTACCAAGTATCAACTGTGTAGTCTTAATAGTTTCGGAATAAAGTGACTGTGACATACAGACAGACGGAAAGACAGACATGACGAATCTTTATGGGCTCCGTTTTTAGCCATTCGGGTACGGAACCCTAAAATAACACATTTGGGGTGTTGAATATCATTTGGTGACCCACGCAAAGCCCTTAAATCTACTTTTGCTGAACCCCATTTATTCATTATATAAATTAGTAAGGACTATAAAACGCATGGTTTAGATGAGACGGACCCACATGCAGCAGCTCGAAACAGGATCGAAACTTAAAGTTAAATTATAACGAGACAACACAATCTCAGGAAATATTGACATTAATTCTACTGACCCTAAAACTCGAGTCGACGTGTCCTGATTTTTTTGTCTTTGGGTTATCTAAAGAAAAGTGTCGTAATCAATCTTGAACACCAAGAACAGAATATTAGCGCTTCTTTTCACAGACTGGTTAATTCCGGTTTTGACAGTCGCGTTTGCGCTGTGACAGTCTGGCTACTCAAAAGGTGATTTAAGTATAATTATAACAATACAATCATGTTACTTTTGAGTACAGTCGAGGTCGATCTTATTCTGTTAAGCTGAAAGCACTAAATCGATGATTAAGCATTCTATTTTAAATACAAAATCACGCTTGTATTTCCCTTAAGGGTTAGGCAGAGGGGCACACCCACATTTCGAAAGTTATTTTGAAGCCCTACGTTATAAAGATTGCGCTCCGAGACTTCAAAATACGCTATGGCGAATAAGACAGCGCCGAAAGTTGTCCATTGTGTCACCCTATGCATAATACATTACAATGATACCTGTAATTTGTATGGTGAGATCTATCTATCTAAAGTTAGCAATAACGAGTGTAATGTAACCACAAAAGCCCGCAGCAACGAATATCACCACAATGAAAGCATTTGACCACGAATCACGGGACAACGAACGCACGTTACAACGAAAACCGTTTTGGGGTGGATTCACGCGACAATACACGGCACTTTTGTTACAGTATTCTATTAAAAACGTAAAATAAATTCGGCCCAGTGCCAGTCAGACTCGCACACGAAGGGTTCCGAAACAACGTACACTAGCCGGTATTTATGTGTTGTATTAAAAAAGCATGCAATCATGCATTATAGTTATACTAGTTAGACGAACATAAACGAGGTGTAAATGGATCCTTCACGAAGCCGTCAACCAAGCAATCTGTACATCAAAGTTAAGTAATTGTAATGCAAAAATAATCACTGTTTACGCACTCTGTGTAACGCACTCAAAACATTGTGCTGATGGATGCATTGAACAGTGCTGGGTCGATGGAGGTATTACGAGTAAACATTTAAAACTTGTTTTTTTTTTTTAAACTAGTGAAAAAGAGAACTTTGACCTCCAATATCTCCGTAACTAGAAGGTTCCCGGTATGGTCCTTTACAAAAAAAAAATATCGCAATGACGATTACAAGGAAAACTAAGCACCGTGCGGCTTCGTTACCGAACACAAATCCAAACTCCTAGCAGCTGCTACTAAGAAACTAACACTTTGTTCGACCTAGGAATTGAACCCGGGACCTCGTGTTCAGCAGTTAGTGCTTGCGATCACTAGATCTACACGGCATTTAAATTGTTAATTACGGTTTAAGAAAAGTTATTTCGCTCAAAAAGAATACAAATAATCACTCCTTTGAGGAAAAACATAATAATTGAGATGAAATAAGCGCCAGTTGCGCTTGATAATACTAAAATTAAGTTATAAAAACAGCAAAAATTGTCTAACAATTTATGCATTGTTCTATTTAGGATTAAGTGAATGTATTACAAGAAAAATGGCATAAAGGATACAAATGGTACCAGACAATAAAGAAACTGTCGTATAAAATGACTCGAAAACTTACTCCGAAGTCATGGAATGTTATCGCACCATGTGGCGCAAATGACATTATTAGGCTTCATGTACCAACTTATGACTTTCACCAACTAATATCACACGTCCTTGACATTTTTTACACAGTAATAACACTGTTTCAGTTAACTTAGTTTGAAATAACAGACAATTAGGAACAGTTTGTCAGATTATATAAAACTTTCCGTGAACTCGTCTTGGTATTTAAATGTCAAATTAACAAGTTATTGAAGATGTTTTCTAAACTTATAATTAAGTTTAATTGTAATTAAGTTTATAAGTTTGTATGTAGTGCGAAACTAATGATATGATTCCGAAAATCTTTAATAGAAAGCTATATTATCCCCAAATGTAATAAGTTATATTTAAAACATTCTCCTCAGATAATATCCGAACAAAACGCGACCAAAGCCGCAAGTAGAACCTAGTTTTACAAAACAGATTTTTTACCTAGTTAATCGGTAAACCTTTACAAAAACAGGGGTTGTACAACAAATCATTCCTAATGAATATAAAACAAATGATCAACGACAAATTCTTTCACCTTAGTCTTTTGAAAGACCTAAAAGTAAAAACAGACTTTCAAAATAAATCCTATAGTTTGTTAAAACCGGGGCTTTGATAGGAATCTCAGATGGTATCGCGAACGGAACAATTCCGAGCCATTAGGCAGGAACATCGCTCAACCCTTTCATAGATGCACGGCCTGTAGAGGAGCTGATTGAATTTCTTAGTACGGCCTGTTTGGGTACCTGATAGTTTGTGTTTGGATTGAGTTGTGTCAGGAGCTGTGTGTTTTGGTAGGAATTTAAGGCTATTTACAAATCCTGCTCATTTGTAAGTCTCACTTGAATATAATATAATTATGATGACGTTCATTTCAATTTACATTATCATCTAACATTTACCTACATTGTTAGTTTCAGATTCATATTGTATTTTACCTTTTGGGATTCTGGATAAAGAGTTATTATTAATTAAGACAGTTTTTGAAGGCTGCTCTCAAAAATTATAGTTCTAGTACAAGGACAGGTATATTGATAGAATAGCATTTTTGTACATAAAATACAGGATGAAATAATATGTTTTAAGGGCTTTTATAAAACTTCCCACAATAAAATACTTATGAATAACAAATGACAAAGGAGCACTGAACAGTAATTCTAAACAAAAGTACGACAAAAAAAAAAGAAATAAATTCAGAATCAGTCATTTATTAACATCAACAATTCATCATCTTTGTAATTTACAATTTGTACACTCATCAGTCATCAGCCATTAGTCCTTCATTAGCAATAGGAGAGCAATTCGTCGATAGTGCAGGGCTTGTAGCAGCACTCGTCGGCAAGGCCGCGCTTGCCGCGTACGCCACCCAGCGCCCGCGCAGAGCCCACCGGCATCCGCCAGCCAGCATCACGCTTCACCTCCTCAGAGCTCCAGCAGAGAGCTGCCAGGACATTTGACAGATGTCGCCCACAGTAATGCCTAAGAATAGAATTGAAAAGATTTAAATAGAAAACAATAGAATAAAAAAAAATAAAGTTTAAGAATAAGGTATTTGGAAAAGGTGTCTCTTTAACGTCTCGTTTATCATGCATACCCTGAACCTATTTTATTGCGCACAGGTAGACCATGAGGTGAGGTATCATAAAAATATGTGTGGGATGGTTTCCGACCAATAAGCGGGCGAAGCCGCGGGCAAGAGCTAGTTATCAGATAATTGTAATAGCTACACCATGTACAAGAGACCGTACTAACCTCGCACCATCCTGTGCCTCTGAGCACCAAGAGCAAGCCACTACGAGAATGAGCACCAAAGTCAGTTTCATGTTGACTGATGGGATGTTAGATCTTCAACTGACGTCAAATTATTTACCCAAAGGGTTATAAAATTTCAGAGAATGTAGAATGTTGTTGGTCTCACAAATGTGGATCGAATGTGCTGATACTCATTTATCCCGAGCTTTTATACCTGGTTTCTGCTCATTAATATTCAGATTTATTTTTAAGTTCTAACAGAAATCTGAGGGCGTAGGTTAGGGGAAATTGACATCATAATTATGTCACCTCGATTTTCCATGTGAATAAGCACCTCATAGAATTCGGGTTATTCAGAAAGAGGTTACACACTTAAGAAAACTGACATGATTTTATCTAAAGACGACATTCAGCCGGCCAGTGATGGGTGGTTTGGAGCAAACAAAGTATTTATTGATTTTCTTGGCATGTCAGCAGAAATAGTTCAACGAAAGAATTTTTTGTCCCTGTTTACTAAATAAGAATTTGGTACAATAATTTGGATGTTCCAAATTACTAACACTTTATTAACTAAACTTAAACTGTCAGTTACGGGATATCTTCCGTGATTATTACTTATTTTGAGATCCCAAAAAACACCATCAACAACATCATCGACAACAACAATAACAACAACAACATATCGTGTCATTGTCGACATTAAAAATAACGGAAGATATCCCGTAACGCGGGACTTTATTAACTAGTTTGTGATTAGTTTCGTGAGTATGAACAGCTAGTGAAATACTAGTGTTACTAGTCATTTTGCGCCAGGCACGCTTAAATCTTTCAGGAAAGATTAACTATTATTATCTCAGAAAAGAGCCAAAGCAGCCTCACCTGACACCAGCCGCATTGGAATGCTGTAGTGTAACATAATCAGCCAGTACAGTTCCCACTGCTGGGACATAGGCGTTCTTCCTGTAATAGTGGATGGGCCGACACCCACCACGCGCTCTCAGTGCGGGTTGGTAGAGGTCTTAAAATTTTTGGTTTTAGGTCATGCCGGTTTTCTCTCGATGTTTTCTTCCACCGTGGGGCATTCAAGTCCAAATCCCCCTTCATAAACTTTTAAATCACGTATAACATTTCAATTTAAATAAAGAAAAGCGAGAAAAAAAATTGGTGCCTACTTAGATTCCGCTTCTCATTTTACTGTCCCATGTACCATTTCTCTCTCAAAGGGGTTCGGGTTAAAAATAATCTGATCTCTGGACTCTAGGGGATTGAACAAGGTAAAAGGCCACGTCATAACATTACATTAAAAACAAAATAATTAATTAACACAATTTTTATTTAAAAACAAAATAAGACAGTATCTAATTATTTAGTTGTACGTTATATTTGGTCATGGCGACCCGAGTTACACCACACCTTTCCTCAGCTGAATTGATGTAAATAATGAGCATAATATACTGCTATGATTATATTTACTAAATCGTAGTTCATAATTTATATACAGGGTGTAAACAGACCCTTCACTTATCCGTCAACCAAGCATTCTGTACATCAAACTAAGTAACTTTACGCAAAAATTATTGCTGGGAATCGACTTTTTTTTTTTGGGGTGAAAAATCACGTTTTAAGGTAGGACTCGATGGAAAGCACTCAAATCATTGTGCTGATGGATGGATTGAGTAGTACGGGGGTCGTGGAGGTGTGTAACGTAAAAATCTTATATAAAAAACATGTATTTTTAAAAAAAATTGTCCAATATCCGTATCCGTATTGTCCGTAACTAGAAAGTTCCCAGGTATGGTCTAGAACAAAAAAAAAATACCGCAAAGACGGGGAAAACAAGTGCCTTTCTTTTATGTTAAGGGTCTATTTACACCCTTTATAGGTTTCTTCAACGTTCTAGCAGAGGTGGCCCAGTGATATCGGCCCCGACTTATATCGTGAGTTCGATCCCAGGCATGTACTTGTCTTTGTATTACATCACAAATACTGGTGAATAACAATGAAGTAGAACGTCGCAAGGACAGCATGTAATAAAACCAAACATTATAAGACATTCAAGGAACCAAACTCGTGATCGATTATAGCCCACTCCCTCGCACAGAGACGGGGTTCCTGTGTCCCAGCAGTCCGAAAAACAGACAGATTATGATTATTCAAAATCCTACACTGTAGTTCCTTATAAGCGGCTTTCCAATAACATTCCACTAAGCACATCTAAGACGATCGGCCACTGACCTCCATCCAATCAGCCATCCTTCTTAAAATAAAGCTCAATTTAACAGCCCTACACAGCTTTAGGATATTAGAAAAACCTAAATCCTAAACATAGCAAGCATAGCCTAATAACTATAACTACAATCAATTCTTAAAATCAACAAAAAACTAATTTTATTCCAACAAAGCCGCTAATTTGCCGCAACAACTAGATTAGACTTGTTGGTAGTAAGCTCTCGTCCATTTTGCTTACCCAATGTGCTCTTTGAAAATTTCTTTTAAAATTCAACTCGTTGTTCAAGATTTTCCAGTTTTACTGTAATTGCGTTCTCTGTAGTCTGTAGTTTTCCTCTGTTTGAGATAGTTTCATTAATTCTTGTGTAATGGTAATTGAATGCGGGTTGCAGTTTACCGAGTCGTAGATTGTGTCTCTCGGTGATTTATTGTTCTGTCGATTTGCTGTGTGTTTTGTGAACTAGTAGCTTATTGAGCTTTCCAGGTTGTGCTTATCGTCGTGGTGTCAATTTAAAGTGTGAGCGTCAGGGTAGCTTTCGACATTAGAATTTCCTAACGATGTTTTCAATTCAAAGGTCTGTATCAGGTCAAATTTATGGATTTTTGAATCATCACCATCATCATTTCAGCCAAAAGACGTCCACTGCTGGACATAGGCCTCCCTCCCCCAAGTGTCGCCACATTGATACTAAAATATAATTACTTAACCTAAAATAACTACTTCGTTGGGCTAGCTATCGCAAGCGCTGCTGTTAAGAATGAGGTTTTGGGTTCGATTTCCAGCTCAGGCAAGGTATAATTGGGTTTTTTCATTACGAATTTTGCAGCTGTAGCTCGGACTGTGGACCTGTGACCGTTTGATGGCAATAAGTTCACCCTCCATAACATGGAACTGACTGAATAAATGTGTTCCAGGGATCAACACCTCTGCCCAACCCTTCGGGAAAATAAAGGCGTGGTGTTGTGTTTCCCTCTCATAGAGAGAAGGCCGGTGTCCCAGCAGTGGGAACATTATAGGCTTATTATGCTATGCTTATGCTATGCTTGTCGTATACATACAACATAAAAAACTATGACAAAATGGTAACCGTAAAAGTAAAAATATGAAAGCTTAACTGACATATTAATTAAAGTAAAGTACGACATTAGGTAAAATCAGTATTTTATTTACATCAACAATTCATCATCCTCGTAATTTACAATTTGGACAATCAGTCATCAGCCATTGGTCCGTCGCTAGCAGTAGGTCAGCAGTTCGTCCATAGTGCAGGGCTTGTAGCAGCACTCGTCGGCCAGGCCGCGCTTGCCGCGCACGCCACCCAGCGCCCGCGCAGAGCCGGCCGGCATCCACCAGCCAGCATCACGTTTCACCTCCTCAGAGCTCCAGCAGAGAGCCGCCAGGACATTTGATAGATGTCGGCCACAGTAATGCCTAAGAACGTAATAGAATAGATTCCATTAGTATAGAATAGTTATAAACGAATGGAATGGAACAAAATAAAACTAACTTAATTGTTGTTATAGGTCAAGAATTTTAAAGTATTACCGTTCTGATAGCGTAAAAGTTAATCGTCTGTCGGTCTGAGACTGTCTGTTAATGTTTCATGCCTTTGACGGAATTCAGTGAGTAGACAATCAGCTGAATTGGGGCATACTCGTACGAGTTACATTTTATCCTGATTGTACGTTTTCGTGGGATAATTTCTGGCCACAAAGAAGGTAAAAAATCGGGAATAAGCTAGAACATTGTAAAATACGTGGTGGAATAGAATAAAATGGTTATAAGAAGCCATACTAACCTCGCACCATCCTGCGCCTCTGAGCACCAAGAGCAAGCCACTACGAGAATGAGCACCAAAGTCAGTTTCATGTTGACTGATTAGATGTTGGATCTTCAGCTGACGTCAAATTATTTACCCAAAGGTTTAAACAATCTAAGAAGATGCAAGAATGCTGTTGGTCTCACAAATGTAGTTCGAATGTGCTGATGCTCAATAATCCCGGGCTTTTATACCTGGATTTAGCTCATTAATATTCAGACTTATTTTATGTATAGGTCTTAACTGAAATCTAAGCGTGTAGGTTAAGGAAAATTTACCCTTTTATGTCACCTTGATTTTCCATGTGGATAGCCCTATTAGAATGTGGGTGATATGGAAATAGAGCACATAAGGAGGCAGACAGTTTTGTGAACAGTCAAACAGACAGACTAGATGGCGATGAACGGTTTGTTTTTATCTCAAGGCGGGTTTAGTGCAAACGAACATAGAAAAGCTGGATCTAAAACGGTATTTTCTTGATATTGTTGATATTTTATTACTAGCTTATGCCCGCGGCTTCGGTAACTGACTCACGGGATCATACTTCCGTGATAAAAAGTATCCTAATGTTAATCCAGATTATAAACTATCTATGTGCCAAATTTCATTCAAATTTGTTCATTAGTTTTTGCGTGAAAGAGTAACAAACATCCATCCATCCTCACAAACTTTCGCATTTATAATATTATCGGTAAGAAGTAAGATAGACCAATAAAAGCATGATCTGTCATCGTTTTAGGGAAAAGAATCTAATAACTGAGCATTTACTCATAATGTTCTACATCGAACTTCAATCATGAGATTATTTCGGCTCTTAAATTTATTTTGATCTATTTTTGCAATGATGTGACAAATGTATTCCTTTGGTAAGATTGCAATGTTCATAAAAATGTTGACTGTCTCTGGAAGCTTCATTTATAATCATAAAGATAACATCGTTTCGACCTTTCCGAAGAAACTGTGATTGGATTTTAGGAAGAAATTGAAAAGTTATTTACGGTTTTTCCTGCCTTCCAAATAAGTAAAAGGTTAACGTAAAAAATTTAAAAGGCTTTCTATTAGCTCTAATTTTAGCAATAGATAGAATACTGTTTTATATTTGTAACAAGCCGTGTGCCCTGTCGAATTTCCTAACGTCAAAGCTTATGAACTTCCATAAAAAACTTTCAACTCCAATTTACTCCCTTTACGGGAATGATTTTAGAAGAAAGATGTAGTACTTAGTGGCCCGAAAGTCTGACAACCAGTCTTACCGAGGGCTATCGTACTACCCAGTACTAACTGGGTTGTGGAGGTCAGATAAGCAGTCCAGCTTCATGTAAAATACTGGTATTCAGCAGCATCCGTTTAGACTAGAAGCCGACCTCAACTTATTTGGTAAAAGGCTAGGCAGATGATGCTTCCTTGGTGCTCAATTTCGAAATACAGTAAGAAATTCTTGTACCTCGTGTTTCGAGGCCCAATGGCTTAGGCTCTGCGTTTTCTGTCAATAAATTTAACATTTTATTGAGTAGAGAAGCTATGTACTGTACTTGGTGGCATTTATCATAGGGATTTTTTTATCAGCCTACAAAAGCAAAAGCCTCCATGGCTTTCCAATTTTGTTTACAATTTGCCTGCTCCGACCAATCCGTCAAGAATGAGTACAGATCATCACACCAGCGTTTCTTGACCCTGCCTGGTTACGACGGCCGTCTTCAGGCACACACTGTGTGACCATTTACGCCCATCTGTCCTAGAAACGTGACCCGCCCAGTCCCATTTCACCTTCGCAGATTTATTGCCAGTATCGGCGATGCCTGTCTTATACCGTATTAAGGTGTTGCGCATTCAATCGGAGAGTCTAATATTGAAAATGCTACGTTCTATCGCTCTTTGTCAAACGTTGAGTTTGGACTTATGAGCTTCAGTCAAAAACCAAGTCTGAGCGCCATAGGTTAGGATAGGAAGGACACACATGTCGACGAGCTTGCGCTTCAGTAAATAAATATATTTTTTAGCATCCTTGTATGTCCCACCGCTGGGCAAAGGCGTCCCCATATCTCTCCAGGTACAAAAATAACTTCCATCAACTTCTTTACCCCATTAGGCGGTTAATTTTCAAAAATCCTTCCTTAGTACTTAAGCTGTGCGTAGATAAATTTTATGTCATAATTTTTTCGATACAGCAAAGAAAGGTTACTGAACTTTGGAACAGAAAAACCTGTCCGGACAAGTCTTCTCTCATTAAGCGCTTCATTGCTGCCCTGTCGAGGGTGGAAATTAAAACCTGCCGAGTTAATTAAGCGACGCACGTTGTCCAATCGTCAATAATCAAATATCCAATATGCGCTGGATTGAAATTATTTACGTATACACACAAACTCGATTGAAACAGATCATTTTAAAGCTGAAATTGAATTGTATTCTGTGTTTATTTTGTTTAGATCGGAGGTGAGATAGAAATTTTAATTTGTCCTTTGTGTGTATGGTATTGTGTTTTTTTAATTTGATTAGATTTGATGGATTTGCGTTCATTACAATGCCTATGCTATTTAGACTTTATTAAGGCAATGTCTGCCTCGTTGATCTAGTGGTTGGTGAGTCCCTGAGTTCGATTCCCAGGTCGGGCAAAGTGTTATTGGGTTTTTCCATCAGGAATTTCTCAGTGACAGTCACGGAGTCTGGATTTGACTGGTTGATTTACAATAGGCTCTCCCCTTTATACGTATCTAGTACTTAAACATAACTGGCGAAATGTAGGTGTAGGTACTATTAGGTACACCTCTGCATAACCCTTCGGGGATTACAGGCGTGATGTTGTACAGGGTGTAAACGGACCCTTCACGAAGCCGTCAACCAAGCCTTCTGTACATCAAACTAAGGAACTCTACGCAAAAATTATTGCTGGGAAACGACTTTTTTTTTGGGGGAAAAATCTAGTTTTACGGTAGGACTAAATGTAACGCACTCAAAACATTGGGCTTATGAATTCATTGAACAGTGGAGGTACGTGAACGTATATAAAGTAATGTTATAACATTCAAAACTTGTATTCGAAAAAATAGTTGTCAAAAAATTGTAACTTTGACCCCCAATATCTTCGTAACTAGAAGGTTCCCAAATATGATCTAGAACAAAACAAATATCGCAATGACGAGTAGATCAAGTACCTTTCAGCTTCGTTAAAGGTACTTTTACACCCTTTATTATTACACGTTAATGAAAATCTATACTTATATATATACTTATAATAAATCTGTAGAGAGGTCAATTCTGTACATGAAATATATTTCCAAAATAACTATCAGGGGGTGATTAGGGATCGATACTGATGCCAAAAATGCAATCAGTAAAATTTTTGTCTGTCTGTCTGTCTGTCTGTATAACCGTTATAGAAACAAAAACTACTCGACGGATTTTAACGAAACTTGGTATAATTATTTTTCATACTCCTGAGTTGGTTATAGTATACTTTTCATCACGCTACAATCAATAGGAGCAGAGCAGTGAAGGGAAATGTTGGGAAAACAGGAAGAAGTTATTCCATTTTTTAAGCTTCCGTCGCGTGTGCAACCTTAATGGTTAAAGCTACACTGAAATCATGTATGACGGAAATTTTTTCCTTAAAATTATATAAAAAAATATCCCACGACAGTATATGTCTATATTTTATGGTTGACTCACAATATCACGTGTAACTCCCGATAGCTTAGCAGTTCGAAGCTTTCTGATTATATTTGTCTACTCTTACGTTTATAACACTCTCAGTCATATCTAATTAAAAAGTTAACATTATTAACTATTCCATAAAAAAGAATCATAGAAATCGGTATAGAAACACCAAAGTTATACATGAAATTGACTATCCCTATTAACATTGTCGGATGTGCATTTTTGCCATTTTCTTTTTATTTCATTAATCACTCTTAAAAAGTCCCTTCTTTTAGTAGCTGCCACAAAAAAAAATGTTTTACCAGTAATTTTTAAAATAGCCACGTTAACATTGTCGGATATTGTCACAACCACCAGTTAACAATGACGGATGTCAACTTGCGACAACGTTTGCGGGGCACGAGGGGCGGCGGCGCTTGCGGTTGTGCCAGTACGGACTTTGTTACACGGGCGAGCGCACGTTGTGTGACATTACGTTGCTAAAGATATTTTTTTATTTTACCTTTGTTCTTAATAATAAGAATAATGTGTACAAGGGCCGCCCGCTTAATAAAACTAGCCACTAAACAATCTGAACAACATTATCTGGATAAAAACAAGAGTGTTGATTTAAATATTTTGACTAATGCAGGTGAAGACGAAGACACGAGTACTTAAAAATTAATTATTATTTTATTACTAACATAGCTTTTCGAACGTGATACTAATTATTAAAAAATAAATTAATAATACTTACTTTTATTATTAAAGTAAGTATGTAATTAGTTCGGTTAAAATTGTAGGAAGTGACATAACCGACATTGTTAACTGTCTTTTATGAAGTAAAATATGTCGGTAGTATCACATCCAACATTGTTAATCGTTTTTTGTGAGGTAAAGTATGTCGGTAGTACCAGATCCGACTTTTTCGGTTGTTTTAATTTACGTTCTATTTGTCGTATGTGCTACTTCCAACTTTGTTAACGGTATTTATCTTAAAACGTTTTGTTGAATGTGATACATATTGCTTTATTCACCAATTAATTATAATGTTTTGTATGTTAGTTGGGGGCATTTTAATTTTGGTTTTTTTAAATTGTCATTATAAAAATGCATTTTGTCGCTTTTGTGTCATTTAAACTGGTTTGGTTCTACTGATAAATATAATTTTTTCGACATCAGGTTATTTTGAAATTCCTACTGAAAGTAATTTGTTTATTAAAACTTTATGCACAAGTAACACGACTGCACAAAGGTGGACTTAATGCCATAGGCATTTTCTACCAGTCTACCTTAGGGTGATGCAGAGGCAATATACAGTAGGTGCAATAACAGAAAAAAAGACTAGAAAATATTTATAACTAAAACATATTAGGAATAAATACTTATATACATACATATAATAAACTTTATAAAGTTAAGAGAGATGAACAAGAAAAACTACAACAACTCAGTTCTGAGACGAATCTGCCAACTTCTTGTGTTTAAATGTTCCCGAGCTTTCGCTTTGACAGTGAACTGAATGGTCACCGCCCTGATACTCTGAGGGAGCGCATTCCAAAGGAAAACCGCCTGGACAAATAAAGATGATTTTATAAAACCAGAGCGGTGCGAAGGACATCGTAAAAGACAATTATTAGGGGAACGAAGATTCTTGCTGTGCGCAGAGCATAAACATTGACAATTAGACGTCAGATAAGAAGGAGAAGTGGGTTTGTGAAGAAGAGAAAACAGGGTTGTCAAAGCCCTCAACGCGCTGCCGGATGGGTAGCCATCTTAAAAGTGATCGATGTGTAGATACATGATCATACTTGCGGAGATTGAAGACGAATCGAATGCAGTTATTAAGAAGTCGGTCAAGTTTATCGAGGATATCTGCATTCAGGTCATAGTAGCACATATCACCATAGTCAATTATGGGGAAGATTAGGGACTGCACAAGCACTGCCTTAATGTGTGATGGGAGAACATTTTTCAATCGGTAAAACGACCGCAACGTTCCGGTGACTTTCTTGCTCACAATCGCGATCTCCTTACGCCAGTCAAGACAAGTGTCAACATGCAAACCCAGATCCTTGACGTCAGAGCCAAACGGAATCACTGTGCCGTCAAAGGTCACCGGTGGCACTGCTAACCCATTCAGCCTTCTCAAACTATGGGGGCTCCCTACAATAATAGCCTGGCACTTAGTTGGGTTAACCGCCACATCGAAAGTAATGTTGCTGTTCACCACGAAAAAATATCAAAAACACCAATACCGTCCCCATCTTCTCATGAAAATAGCAATGGCGCCTTCAGTGTCACGTATTCTCAAAGTCAGAGTTCACAGTTTCAGAAAACGTGGCACCACCGCCACCAATCTTGACCAACGACGACTTATATGGAAACTTACCCACACCTTCTGTGACTTCCTTTTCAAGTGTTAATACTCCCACTTCTACTAAACAAAGTCGCCTGTCTACTTTTAAAACTGATAAAGACAAGAAAAGACTCATTCATAAAGAAAATTGGTTGGCTGAACTTGATAAGTTTTTTGTTTTAGCTGTGTAAGTCACACGGTTTTATTTTTATCCCTTTGATGGTTTTTATTAATCTATACTAATATTATAAAGAGGTAAAATTTGTTTGTATGTAGGGGGTAATCTCCGGAAGTAATGAGCCAATTTAAAAAATTGTTTCACTGGTAGAAAGCTACATTATTCGTGAGTGCTATAGGCTATAAATTATAAAGATATCACGCAAATTAGCCGAGCTATCAAAATTTTCGCGGACGAAGTCGCGGGCGAAGTGCTAGTTACTTATAAAAACCTTTCGTTTCATTTAAGGCTGTGTATTGTGAAGTCAGATTGTTTTATTTTTTATTAAATTTCTGGAGTTTTTTTACTTATATTAATTTAATAAGCTGTTCGTTGTTTAAAAGGTCGTATAAAAGTGAAGCAGTTTTATTTTTTATGCTCCTAGAGTTTTGTTTTGATTGGTGTTGATTTTTGCAAAAATGTCTAGTTACAAAGATATTTAAAAAATTGTTTTATTTATAATTTTGATTTAGATACGACAGACATTGGTCTAGGATTTACTATAAATAGTGTCGTATGTGCCAGTTCCAACAAATAATCAATAACTTTATACACGTAACTATGTCGTATGTGGCACTTCCAACAAATAGTCAATTTGTTTGTACACGTAACATTGTCGTATGTGGCAGATCCGACAAAATACACTTGATTCGATACGGTTAAAAAAGTCTTTTCTGACTTTTAACATGCTTAGAAAAACAATAATAGTACTTTATTACCACGTACGTAAACTTTTAAACATGTATTATAATTCTGTTAGTTTCTGTTAACCTAGTTCGTATAATAAAAAAAATATCAACAATTCAAACTTTGCCGCGCTCTCCTGTAAAGTAGCCGATTTTCACATCCGACAATGTTAATAGGGACCAACGAACGCTAATAATAAGCCATCGCGCGTGAATACTGAATCATGCTATAAGGATTATTTTTGTATAAGGTCCGAGAATCGGTCGCCGCGCTCGACGCGTCTCGCGGCCGAAGGTATAAAAAGGCGAGGCGTCCGAGCGCGAGCTTCATGCCCTGGCTGGAGGCCTTAATTTCAAGGCATCCACAGGATTTGTCCGGTTAAGCAGAAGACAGCCTCAGAGGTTGAACTGCGAGATTCCAATAGGTACCAAAAAAAAAAAAAAAAAGCGAGCTTCATACAATTTTTGCCTGTTGATGCGAATAGACGTTCAGAGCGTTCGACCTTATTGACAGACAATACTTAATTGATATTAACAAACCGTGCTTATCAGCGCGACTTTTAGTCTTTGATAATTTATTTTTAGATTCCTTTTGTTTTTATTTTATAAAATAGGTATTAGTTATTTTGGTAGTGTTTAAATATTCGTTAAAATTACAATTATTAATAGTTTACATTTAATTTATTTTTAGGTGAAGTAGTAGTAGGTACGCATAGATTTTTAGATACTGATAGGTAAGTTTTGGCTAATTTACGTTCACTTTTTTATACCTATTAGTTTTATTTTCATTTACGTTTTAACTTTATTTTTATTTGCCTGCATCAATGCCACCTAAAAAAACGATTATCTTTATCTCGAAATTCGAGAGAAGCTAAGAGAACGAGAAATAGGCGTTCTCAAGAATCGGCAGAGGAAAGAGCTCATCGGTTAAACTCTATGAGAGTTAGTGCCTCAACTTCTCGAGCCAATGAAAGCTCTCCCGAGAGAGAGGTGCGATTAGTAGCTGACAGAGCGAGACGAGCTTCATCACGGGCGTTTCAAAGGTCTTCTCACGGAGAGCTAAGGCATACCATTGACCGAGAACAACATGTGTTATCCCGAGAAGCTGAAACTGCTTCACAACGAGAATTGCGACTCACAGCTGACCACGAACGGCATGTACTATCCCGTAAGTCCGAAACCTTCACTGAGAGGGAATTACGTCTCACAGCTGATCGCGAACGGCATATTATACTATCCCGTGAGTCCGAAACCTACACTGAGAGTATTATATAAAATGCTAAACTGACTGACTGACTGGGTGATATATCAACACACAGCCCAAACCGCTCTGGTCCTAGAGATATGAAACTTGGAGGGTGTGTTCTTTGTGAAGAGTAAGTATCCAGTAAGAAAGGGTTTTTGGGAATTTCACTCCTAAAGGGGTAAAATAGGGGATGGAAGTTTATATGTAAGTCTGTCAGTTTTGAAGTTAGGATCTTCAAATTTTGTGTTTAGGCTGACGATTGAAAATTAATTTATACGTGTCTCGGCATTTTTGATAATTCTACCCCCGTAGGGTTAAAAAGAGGGGTTAAGGTAAGTAATGGGATATTTACGACATCCACGCGGGCGAAGCCGCGGGCGAAAGCTAGTAGGTAATAAACCCCGGTCTTATCGGATGAAAAACATTTAATGAAGTCTAGCGAGTGTGCTATAAGATGTCTGAATCATTATCTATCTATCTATATATACTTATAATAAATCTGTAGAGAGGTCAATTCTGTACATGAAATATATTTCCAAAATAACTATCAGGGGGTGATTAGGGATCGATACTGATGCCAAAAATGCAATCAGTAAAATTTTTGTCTGTCTGTCTGTCTGTCTGTATAACCGTTATAGAAACAAAAACTACTCGACGGATTTTAACGATACTAGGTACAATTATTTTTCATACTCCTGAGTTGGTTATAGTATACTTTTCATCACGCTACAATCAATAGGAGCAGAGCAGTGAAGGGAAATGTTGGGAAAACAGGAAGAAGTTATTCCATTTTTTAAGCTTCCGTCGCATGTGCAACCTTAATGGTTAAAGCTACACAGAAATCATGTATGACGGAAATGTTCTCCTTAAAATTAAATAAAAAATATCCCACTACAGCATATGTCTATCTTTTATGGTTGACTCACAATATCACGTGTAACTCCCGATAGCTTAGCAGTTCGAAGCTTTCTGATTATACTCGTATTTGTCTACTCTTACGTTTATAACACTCTCAGTCATCCCTAATTAAAAAAGTTAACATTATTAACTATTCCATAAAAAAGAATCATAGAAATCGGTATAGAAACACCAAAGTTATACACACTGAACTGACTGACTGAATCATGCTGTAAGGATTATTTTTGTATAAGGTCCGAGAATCGGTCGCCGCGCTCGACGCGTCTCGCGGCCGAAGGTATAAAAAGGCGAGGCGTCCGTAACGCCCTGGCTGGAGGCCTTAATTTCAAGGCATCCACAGGATTTGTCCGGTTAAGCAGAAGCCAGCCTCAGAGGCCAATTCCAAAAAAAAAAAAAAAAGCGCGAGCTTCATACAATTTTTGCCTGTTGATGCGAATAGACGTTCAGAGCGTTCGACCTTATTGACAGACAATACTTAATTGATATTAACAAACCGTGCTTATCAGCGCCACTTTTAGTCTTTGATAATTTATTTTTAGATACCTTTTGTTGTTATTTTATAAAATAGGTATTAGTTATTTTGGTAGTGTTTAAATATTCGTTAAAATTACAATTATTAATAGTTTACATTTAATTTATTTTTACGTGAAGTAGTAGTAGGTACGCATAGATTTTTAGATACTGATAGGTAAGTTGTGGCTAATTTACGTTCACTTTTTTATACCTATTAGTTTTATTTTTATAATAATATAAAATGGTAAACTGACTGACTGACTGACTGACTGGGTGAAATATCAACACAGCCCAAACCGCTGGTCCTAGAGACATGAAACTTGGAGGGTGTGTTCTTTGTGAAGAGTAAGTATCCACTAAGAATTCCACCCCTAAAGGGGTAAAATAGGGGATGGAAGTTTATTTGAAAGTCCGTCAGTTATGATGTTAGGATCTTCAAATTTTGTATTTAGGCTGACGATTGAAAATTAATCTATACGTGTCTCATCGTTTTTGAGAATTCTACCCCCGAAGGGTTAAAATAGGGGATGAAGGTAAGTAATCGGATATTTTTCGACATCCACGCGGGCGAAGCCGCGGGCAAAAGCTAGTTTAGAATAAAGGCTCTCATTCTAGAAGTGAACGTAGGTAACCAAAATCAAAAGTCATTTATTCAAATGACCTGAACTGCTGATCTAGCCATTGAACAGAATTAAAGATACAGAACCCTTTGCAAAACTACTCTAAAACATTGATGCCACTTTTATCGGACTTTGACATGACCTTTTCAATGATTGCCAATGAATAGAGTTGTTTGTAGAAACTTTTCCGTATGTGTTGAGTAAGCATTGCCCCTTTTCCCAAAAAGTTATCCTTTGCACGCACAAAATTCATGTTTACAAACTTAGTTTCTATAACATTTCCCATTCTTTACTGGAGAAATATTACCGTTAGCCATCTTTTTGTGTTTGACTGTTTATGTTTACTTACTACCCACAACTTTACCATTTTACTGCTGTTGAAATTGTGCCAAGCAAACCTTTTGTTCAAGAAATATTTTTTGTGTTTAAGGCGTTGTTCAGACCAAACGTATTGTCGGTCGCTGACTGTGAGCTCGCGTTACGCAGTTTATCGCTTTTCCATATATATTTAACTTCTCGTTCACACCGAACCAGTAACCTGTAACCAGTGAGAATACACACAGTCGGCGGCGGACAATACGTTTGGTGTGGTGAACGATGCCTTAACAAAAGATGAGCTCACACACGTCCCACGGCAAACGTACAGTCAGCCGCCGATTATACGGGTCAAGTTCAAAATGTATAAAGAAACAACGTCTGGTTTGTGAGTAATTCTATTAAAGGGTAACTATTGTCAATGTCGAAAAGCAATTTGATTTAGGGACAAATAAACCAGACATGTAGCTTCGGGATGTTATAGCGACTGGGTGGTTTTGCGGTTAGCAGTTGCAGTCGCTTTGAGAGTGGTACCTACTGTCACATCTCGTTACACTAGACCTTACATTCCCCGTGATCCCACATAAACGTATTAAGACTAGCGATCATTAGTTCCTCCACAACCCCACATCACCTTAAGCCCGGTCCGTCCTAAAGACCGCAATGCATAAAGTTTCGAAGCCATCCATTTCTAGTTAATCTTGACAACGCTCAGAGACATCAAGTCTAGACTCAGATATATTTTAAAGTGGCTCTCTATTGGCTGACTGTAAGGGATGGCCGAGCAACTAATTGAAACCACGTTGAGCACCTTTCCGCTTCGGTGAGCGTGTTACTGGGTGGCTGTGTGCCTCAAGTCATAGGAGAACGAGATGTTAATTATAGTTTTTAAAGTTTGCTGTAATGAAGTATACATAAAACAAACAGGTGAAAACAAGTAGCAGAATCTTATGTTTAAAATATTATGTAAAGGCTACCTACGGGGTTAATTAGAAGCACTGACCAGAAAACATTACTTTGTTTGCAGGAATTCAGATTTCAGGTGGAAAGTGAAGGATGTCCACATTTTATCCGACTTCCCTAGAAGCAAGGTATTTATTTTATTTCAGTACATAGGAAAATCCAATTGACAAGGAAACAATTTCATGTCAATTGCGAAGTGAAATATAGTCTACAAAGATTTGTTCAAAATTCAATTTCAAAAGAAATATCTCCATTTTCTCTTTGTTTTGTCAATCATAGTTAAGAAAATAATAGTCGAGAGAATTTCGTAAAAAATACCAACGGACAGAAATATTGTTTCGATAGTAAAAAGAACATATTTTTTCTTGAGATATTGTCGTCTTGTCAATTTGAGGTTGTAAGTACTCACAATGTGTAAAATATCTATTAATTCGACATTGACTTAAGTTAGTATTAAATATATTTAACTAAATGTATAAACCGTGTTACCGAACAGCATATGAAGCTATAGAAATGTATTTAAAAATGTATTGATACAACCATTAAGACCCAATATAGAAAAAGGTACAACAAAATCAAGCCAATCATGGAAAAATGTTAATTTCGAAATAATATTTGCCACCCAATATTTATTTGAACATGATTTGAACCACCACTTCCCGTTAAAATGCAGCATGTAGAGTTAAAAGTTCCACCAACACGCCATATAATTAAATTGCAGTTTCCTAACTGTACCGGTAATTTAGTACTCTCGCTAGTTTTCCCTGATGGGGTAAGCAGTAAGCCAAGTGGAACGAACTAAAAGTATCTACGCATCCGACGCTTTGGTGAGTGCTCGGAGTCGGATAGTCGGACATTGGAAAAAAAAAATCATAGACATCCATTTGGATATCTATGATTTTTTTTTCAGATATTGTCATCTTCCTGCCCTTGCTATTACCTTGTTAAAATAATGAAGTTATGATAAGATATTTTAAAACAATTGTCATTGTTCAAAATCGAACAAGTGATCATTAGAGTGCAGTCTCTAAAATAATGCGTAACAAAACTTTTACCAAATTAATACAAATATTCAATGGTCACACTGTCACATGACATAACCATCGTCTTGTTGGTCCATATTCTGCAACCGTACATGGCTATCAGCCATCACTCTACTAGGTGGAACGGACACCGGCGCCAAAACGGTTACCACGTATGCTTACAGTACATCATTCTGTACCGATGACGAATTTCTGTGTGACTGTGGGGCTCATAGAAATTTTTCATCGGTAATTTACTACTATACTATTGACCGTGTAGGTATAGCAGGCTTGTAGGAAACAGCTAACCGACGAAAAATTTATATGTGGGACAGGTTCAGAATGATTTTCTGAATTAATGTGGTAACAGGTTTTGCGTCGGCGTCCCATTCCATCCTGTATATCATTATGCAAGTTATTTTATTTCGCGAAATAAGCGATTTTGTCAATTTCTGTTTGTATCAGCCTCCGCCTTCTGCATGTACCATTTATTTAGTAATAATGATCTTCTACAACCCCTCCATCACTTCTTTACACCTAATTTCAGCGAACAACCAATTCCGAGCATAATGTTCTCGATCATAAAAAAACACCATTAAAAATAAAATCATCTTATAACATAGACGCTGGTGGTGCAGTAGCCACGCGAGCTTTATTGCTAACTCCCAAAACCCAATAAACGTAGTACTTCAATCTCACTGCAATCTCACGGCTGCCTCTAATAAAGTTTATACTCCTACTTATTTACTGCGCTTGGCAGTAACTGCTTACAGCCGAACACTCCTTTGCTTTTAGCACTCTTTCGTTAATTGGAATTTGTGTTTTTTCTATATACCTGTGTAGTTGTGTATCACCTAGTAACTTGGTTGAAGAGGTCGAATAGACAGCTGCTTCAGGTAAAAAAACCGGCCAAACGCGAGTCGGGCTCGCGCATGGCGGGTCCCGTACCATCGTCGTAGGGGGAGCCCCTTTAATTTTTAATTACAAAAACAATTTTTATTATTTTTTGTGATTGCGGCAACAAAAATACACCTTCTGTGAAAATTTCAACTGACTACCTATTACTTCATGAGATACAGCCCGCTGACAGACGGACGGACAGCGGAGGCTAAGTAATAGTTTGGTTTCCCCCGGGTACGGAACCCTAGAAACTGATAATTATGTACAACTGCATCCGGTTGGATTGCCGACCCCAACAATGTCTGAACAAGGCTAAGCAAATGATGATGTAGTTTTAACCCCTTTTGCAGATATTAAATTAACCTATTCTGGGTTTCTAGGTCTAGCATTGA
Source organism: Noctua comes (assembly GCA_963082995.1). NCBI lineage: Eukaryota > Metazoa > Arthropoda > Insecta > Lepidoptera > Noctuidae > Noctua > Noctua comes. The sequence continues at coordinate 1,217,642 of OY720268.1, forward strand.
ACGCTTTCTGTGCTTTTCCCTTCTTTTTCTTAACGTGTCAATCTAAAAAGTGTCAACCCAGAGCTTGGGTACACACGGCGACACATGAAAGTGTACATTTCCAGTATAACTTGGCCTCGATTTTCTATACAATGAGAGATCCGCATAAACTGGTTTTGTTTAGCTTGATTGGCCGTCGTGCGTACGATTTGGCGCCTTTAGTAGCGTCCATAAGTTTCTGTATTGAGCAAACAACAAGGCAATCTGGAGACGATATTATAATTATGCCCCATCATTTTGTGGACCAGCTTTCCCCTTTATCTTTTTACTTTCACTAACTACCAGATAATGACGAAAAGAGTGATTAATATCACCTTACCCATATTCTTAACTATTCTACTTAATCCCTTGCTAGAATGTATTTTTACTCTGCTGGGCAAAGTTCTGATCATATTCCTTTAATCTTCTATATCTTTCGCCTTCTCTGGCCAATTCGGCAAGAACAAGTCCAGAATCAATTGGAAACAAATAATATTTTTGAATCATGCAATTCAATTTCGACCCAATATCAATGTTACTTTGTTTCTTTTTCAGATATCCGAGCAATCAAGCAGTTTCCGGAAAAAACAGTAATATTAACAACTACAGTAAGCATTACGGTGTTGATTCGCGAATGAAAGAAACTACCCAGTCATTTTTGCCAAAGCACGCTAGATGAGCAGTTGATACATTTTTGTGTTATCTGACCCAATTTCTTCGGAATTAGGTCACAAACGGGCGAGCGGCAACAATCTATCATTGTATCCCACGGTATTTTTACACGCCAACTATTTTTAGCATGCAAACTAGAGTGGATAGGGATGTAACCGCATCTGACAAACAATAGCAGATACTTCTTTCTAGATCAAAAAGTGAAGTTGACCGAGAGGTGGTATCACTTCAATGTGGCGCAGTGCGATTTTTTTAAAGTTTAGTGGACTTTGCTCAGCAGTGAGATGATCACAGGTCAATAGTAGTAGTAATAGCAGCAGTAGTAATTATTGAAAATTGATTAAACACCCCCCGGGAGCAAAAGTATGAAAACGTTACGTTTTATTTACACACACTATAATTGTAGTCCCCAGAGATGCTCGTGGCTAAAATAAAAACAGCCACTCGGGTCTATCAGATTATGCAGCGCATGCCTAGGTTGATTCGTGGATGGGTGACCTGTGACCACCCATTATATATATCGAGTTTCATCCGTACCTAAGAAAGCACGTTAAGCTGTTGGTCCCGGCTGTCATTTGTAGATCATTCACATTCGTTACAGGTAATTAGTGGCCCGAAGTCTGAATTGGTTGTGGAGATCAGATAGACAGTCACTTCAGGTAAAATCCTGGTGTTCAGCTTCATCCAGTTAGACTGAAAGACGACCCCAACATAATTGAGAAAAAGGTAGATGATGAATTGTAACCAACCTCATCACGACTGTTAATTCAGTTTCTCCCGGTACTCATAAGCGAAAGGCCGGTCAGATTGGCATCACGACCGTTGTCCATACATCTTCCCTATCCGTCACTTGTTTCGTGAATACCAGACCTCACCAAAAAAATCACTTTGTTTCACAATAACAATTGTTATCAACAAAATGCCAGTCAACTAAAACGGTAAAGAATACGTAAGATTTTTTTTCCATATTATGCTTGTTCATAAAGGTATAAAAATCTCTAATAACAAATCCAGACATTGAATCAGATTCAGAATAGAATAAGGCAATATTCTATTCTAGCTTTTTTGAAAAACCTGCGTTTGGATTTACTAGAATTCTAATTTGTGGGATTTTATGAAACCTAGGAATTCTTAGAAGCTCATTTTTTCGTAATATATAAGTAATCTCACATATGATAAATTAAATTGTAATGTACGACGTATAACAGTAGTTCTACCACCCATGTGCCTAATTTTCTTTTACCAAAACCTACAGACTTTTTCTTCGAGTAATCAATTTTCCTAAAACATATTTTCTATTTCAAATCTTAAATAATCACGAAGTTATTTTTTCTGTCTCCAATACAATACATTATCTCTCTGTTTTATTGCTCGAAAAACTGATTAGTTCGTAATTCAGATGCGTACGAGAACAAAGAATCTTCTAGAATTTTTGCAGATAATTAGACCGTCTAGTCTAGAATGACTTATAATTGTTTTGGAACTGATAAATTACAGTTGAAGCCACGAAAAAAGATACCTTAGGGGATTGGAAAAATGCAGCGTTGGAAAATTAGCGGGATTAACGTGTTAATGTTATCGTGTTTTTGATATTTTAGAATTAGTGATATTGACCACTTGAAAATCTGGATTTGTGGTCTTCTTCTTCTCGAATCGATGGCTCAGATTTTGTCCGATAAGTACGTAGTGACCTGGACAGCTCTGGTACAGCCCGTCTTTGAAAGTCACTATTAAAAAGGATAAAATATCCTTTAAAAAAAATGAATGTCTTGCAGAACACATTCATTTTCTGCTTGTGAACACAAAATTCAAGTCCTAATCTACGATATTTTTTGTCGTCATAAATCACAGGAGATTTACATTGAAAAAGTACTTGTGTGTACCCGATTTTAAATCATCAGATTTAGAATCGGAATCAAAAACAATGGATAAATTAGTAAGAAAAAGAGCCTTCTTAGTTTGTCATGGCATAGGTAAACTTCACTAAGTCACATTCTTGTCAGTTGATATTATCCCTACTTTATCTTTTCTGCAGATGTTTCAGATCAGGAAGATGACACCAGTGTTACATCAGAGCAAGCAAATGCGGGGCAAGCCTGTCCGATAATCGATAAATTAATCGGGTGAACACGCGATTCGATAAAAATAGATAGGCAGGGGACGAGCGAGTGGCGGGTATTTGTAAACTGGATGCTGGCCTATCTGTGTCACTGGGATTTTTTATACTGTGGCAGATTTTTAGACTGTTCCGATTTATTCGAATGGTGTTACTTTGAGATATTTCTATGTTTGTGTTTGTGAATTTAAATGTAAACGCACACACCATACAGGAGAAATCGTTTAAAGAACTAAAATAAAAATCATGCTGATGAATGCAATTTTTTCTTGTTTTTGATTTAAAATACAAAAGACATACACATATACATGCTCATGTTCCCTGACAGGGGCGGGAAAATGCTTAACACACACATTCGAAATTTTTATACGTATGAAACGATGGAGTGTTCGTTTATTATCCATCGGATAGTAAAAAAGATATTTGTAACGCAATGAAGAAATGATTTGATTTTAGTCACATTTATACGGGTGAGCCCAAATACTTTATAAAATATCAGACTCTGTTTCATGAACCGAACATTGTTTTAGTAAAGTTAGTTTGTATCAAATCTCAGATTTCTCGTTTAATGACAAAAGTATAAAACATTAGAGACATATGATAGGTACCAGGCCTTGTGAGAACAGAATCTTTTGTTAAGAACTCGGAGTTTGCTTCAGATTCTGAATTTACTTTTCTCTATCATCAATATACTTCATATATAGGGTCATCATTATCTGCCTAGCCTTTTCCCAACTTTGTTAGGATCATCTTCCAGTCTAATCAGAAACGGACCAGTATTTTAGCATGGAGCGACCGCCGACCGCGGGGTTGTGATCTTACCTTCACAACCCGTTAGTACTGGGTAAAACGATACCACTTGGTAAGACTGGTTGTCAGACGCTCCGTCGCCGTCAGTAGGGAATATAGCACTGGGCCATACAACGTGCACTGTTGTGTCCAGTGCTGGTTGAAAGATATCACATTCTTCAATCTTTCAATAATTAATTATAGAACAAATTGGTTTCCTCTTTTTTTTCTACACCATTTTAAGCATTTTAAGCAGTGGTAATTAAATAATTTACGCGAAGTATACTGTCTACTCGGCTCGACCCTACATGACCTACAAGGGCTTACAAGAACACTGACAGATTTCTCGTCACACAAATTACTAAAATAAATGATTATTTTAAAAGAAAATGAGACGCCTCTCATTCCGAAATAAGACAAGCAATTTCCAGTCGTAATCCATTCTTTCAAGAAGCCAGGTGCTTGAAAATTGCATACTCATTATTCCCGTAAAAATAAGATGTGTCGCTCAAATTGCTTTATGCCATAAATCTAAATAGCAACGTTATTAAAAATAAGCCTTTCGCGCGTCGGCTTTAATATTGTTAATATTTTATACTCCACATTATTTTGATGGAGTTCATGTAACCGTGAATTTATAATTCGGTCTCATTCAGAAGCTGTACTTGATTAATTTGTTTTTGTTCCATGTTTTTCATGTCACCATCCTATATATTATAAGGTCGTGACAATATAACTAAATATTTATTTCTTTTATCATATTTAGAAACTGATACTCATGTTATGGTAACCGAAAAAGGCAATGAAATAACAATGTAAATAACTAGCCTGACTGCCTAGATTCTGCCAGACGCACTTTTGTACCTAGGTTTTCTAATTCGAGCTTACTTATCTTTTATAAGTACACGTGTTTCTGTAAACCTATTCGCTTTCTTTCCTCTTCTTTCTTTGGCGTAGTAACAATCATTATCTGCTCTTTATGATGGGCTAGCCTTTTTACAACTTTGCTGGGGTTGGCTTCCAGTGTAACCAGATTCAGCTGAATACTAATACTTTACATGAAGCGACTGTATATCTGACCTCCACAACCCATTTAGTACAGGGTAATACGATACCCCTTGGTTAAGACTGCCAAAGATCTACAAATGACGGCCGGGACCAATGGCTTAACGTGCTTTCCAAGGCACCTTGCCGCAGTAACAGCAGCTGACAGTGATAATATGATAATGATTTTCCCTATAATGCCATTACGTAGGTGGATAATCTGATCACTATTCATGAGGCACAGTTTCAACTTCGTATATACAGATAACAGAAAACTTGCAAAGGTTATGAAAAGGGCACTCCAATCACTGTTTAGGTACCTGTATAACAGAAATAGTATTATTCTCGCTAATCTGTTAAGTTAGTCGAAGTATTGCGGCTGATCGAGAGTTTCAGTTTACCACTCAAGCCCTCGTTAACCTGGCTCTAAACTGAAAACTTTACCCGAGATCTTTGAGTAAACTATGTATTTAATATTCTACTAGCTTTTCTTTATAACCACTTTTTGTTTTCAAAACTGCTATTCTTATACATACATTAAATAACCTGAATGTGAACTCAGCTATCAGTAGCAGGGCTACCGAGAACAAACCTTTCGTTTGCAATAAACGCGGTGTAAGGTACACCGTTAAGTTTTATTAAACATACAAAGAATAGCCTAATTGTGTGTATAGTAGGCCATCCCTTTTATAAGCACAACATAAACACTTAGTATTTGATTTTTGGGAGGCAATCCTTAGGTATTTAATACGCTTTAAACATCGACGATCAGCGATTTTGCAACTACATCATTGTCACAGTAAAAGGGACAAAACGGGTTCAACAGATCGCTGCGACTGGCATCCAAATATAAATCAGTCAATATCAGTAATGCATTCAATAGGTGTGTTAAGCTACCGAAAAGCAACGATCTCTAATCGCCGACATTAAAAGTATTGTGTCTGTCTGTATACGTTATAGGCCTTCTGAAACTATATCACAAAAAAACAAAAAGAGTATGCTTATACGGTTTGGTCATGCTGCGGAGGCGAATAACACAAGTATCGGGAACAAGGCAGATGTGAGTGGAAACTTCGCGAGGAAACAGGGGCGTTGAACTCGCCACTGGCGTGCATGTATGATCAGTTGTATGAACGTGGACGAGCCAAAGAGATTATGTGAAGACCATAGCAGGTGGCGTTTTGTAGTTTCGACTGGAAAAAAGGCGTGAGTTTGCGTATGAGTAGGTATGTTTATACTTCCATTACGGTCAGCTACCTCCTTTAGGTAAGCAGTTAATATGTAGGTGGCAAGCACAGCTTGTACACAAACTGTGGGTAACAATGTAGTGACGCGACAGCCGTCGAGAGGGTTGATATATGCGCAGAATTAGCATAATAGTATAAATATGATTATCCGTGTTACAGCCTACACGAAGGGTAATTAGTGTCAGGTGGTAAGGGCGTCACTGTTTTGTGATGGGAATAATGAAACAGTATTTAGTATAAAACATTTTGTGATTGCCGAACATATTTTTTATGTTCCAGATTGGTGCATCTGAGGTAGACGCAATGTGAAAGAAAACGGAGTAAATTGGAAGCAGTTGACAAGGATAATGAAGAATGGGTCATAATTATTTTTCTAATTAGTTTATTCATTAGTTTAACGATTGTACCCACTTTATGCGGCCTACTCAAACCTTTCTTTGTTAGTGTTCGTCGTGTCGAGCTACACGATAGTTGACACAAGCTTGCACTGACTGGACAGTCCATTTGAATCTGTGTGTTACTTCTTTCTGGTGACTATGGTTTCCTTTTTTGTTTGTTTAGTCCTCCATGAAATAAATAAAAAATAAAAAAAAAACTACCTCAGACACTAATCTGCATGGTCCTCGAGTGACTTGACTAAGATAATGTCTGGACTTCTAATGTCAAGAAACGGTAACCTCTGAGTTTGTTTCAGCTGTTTTTTCTCAGAGTAGTCAGGTACGCAACACCGGCCGCCGCGCCAGCGCCCGGTTTGACAACATAATATAATGTGACGTGGAAAACTCTGTTTTCTTTTGAACTATCGAATAGAAGTAAATTAAAATGATATAAATGAAGAACGTGTCGCGCAGACTCCAGGTAAGACAAGACAGGGACAGGAAGATGACGATGTGACAGTGTGTGTGTGTGTGTTTTTTTTACCTGAAATAAGTATGTCCGACTCCTTAGAAAAAAAAAACTATCGACCTATGTATATACCCCATCTTAGAAATTATTAAAGGATCAATTACATATTCGGTTAAGGACAGTTCAAGAGAATGAATAAATAATAATAAAAACCTTATTATTATTTATTCATTCTCTTGGAACCTTGTTCTCAGCATCTATTTTTATGCTGACTAAGTAAAACGACTGGATCAAGAAGTCAAGCGTCCTCCCATTGTACTGAGAGTTTCATCGGTTCTGAATTAATAAAATATTCATATTTTTTGCTTATATGAAGATAACCTTTAAAATAAAACCAAAGGAGATGGGCAAAACGTGCCCCAATGTGTACAAAAATAAAAGTAAGTATTACAAATAATTATAGTAAAAAAGTTAAGAAGTTTGGAAAATGATTAACGTACTATAGCAGATTTTTAAAAGAAATTAGAATAAAAAGGATTTTTATTTTTGATTTCACTCGAAACGTCGAAAGAACCCTCAACTTTGCCATACAATATTAACTAAGAACAGAGAAAAATTATCTCGTACCGGGCCTAAAATGTAAAATATTCGTAACTTACCGTAACTTAAAATGACGACTTCTTTAAACCTTCTTAACTTTCATCCATGACTGCTGAGCAATATGCACCTTTTGTATTTTTGTTATAGAAGATCTTTACTATTAAATGACTTAGATTTTATATATGTACATTCTGGGTAACAAGCTCATACAATTACACCTTTCCGAGTATCGATATAACTAATTACCGATTAAAATTCCTATTATTCCTCACATATGAATTTTGACTTGGAATGATATACTGAATACGTGGTATTTGTTTGTACGTCGATGTATGTCCCTTCCATCCTGTATTATGGTGAAAGTCCCGAAATCGTCAAGGGGTCAAGGTATTCTGATGAAAGATTTGTCAAACTAATTAGTCAAAATGTGTTACCACAAATTCGAAGACATGTGACATCTACCAACCCGCACTGGGCCCGCGTGGTGGATTATATATAGCCCATTCCCTCTCATAGAGAGGAGGCCGGTGTCCCAGCAGTGGGAACATTTTAGGCTTATTATGCTATGCTATGCTATGCTATGTATTACACTGCCAACATTGTCAACTTATAAAGCTTAAAGTCAGTCACATCGCAACCGCCAATCAAACGACCGCGTACCTTGAATAGCCAGCCAAAAATGACCTGAATACGATTACTCGGCCTTTGAGAGGCCCAATTTCATCTGCAGCCCAAATTTCAGGTGCTGCAATATTCCTCGTACATTTTGCGATAACCCAGCTATTCAGGGTCTCCGCCAATCATAACGAATCGATATGATCAGTTTCACTTTGTGAATATTAAGTGACCTGTATTATGTTTGGATGGATGGCCGCGGGGCGGGTGGTGTACTTGGTCTACCTGAGGTGTTGTGGGCATGAGGCACTCAGAAGTACCTGTATATTTGTGCATGGTTCGACATGATAATTGTTTTAGTAGACCGGATCTTGCATTTATTAATTGGAAGTCAATTTCAGTTCAAGGTTCAAAAAAGTCATGGTTGCTAAGAGTAAATTCAGTAATATCTTAGTTGTTGACGATAGGGCTTCTGATCGCTTGACTCGACATGCTTTCCGAGCAGCGGAAGGGTATGCAATGGTTGGCGTCCGTCCTCAAACCGACCTCGGCCATCACAGTACCTGGCGGCTGTGTGGCTGCTCTCATCTAGCCACGAGCCCCAAAAAAAGTAAACAAACTAACATAATCACAATCCAAAACAAAATCGAATTTTCCGCTCTAAAATACCACAAATCCGCCATCTAAACAATACGAGTTGGCAAAACCGTTCACATGAACGGTTTTGAAGCGACGCCTCATTTAAATACGCCAATCACAGCTTAGCATACAAATCGAATCAGGACGGACAGACGGACGAATTTAGTTTAATTGCTTGTAATCTTGCTGTAAATTATGGACAGGTGCAGTGTTGGCTGATTAATGGGGTTCCTTGTTTTGTGATGCAGGAGTTTCACTATTGTCACTTGGTTTTAATTACAGTCATCTTCTATCTATCTTTCTTACTTATATTATAAATGCGAAAGTTTGTGAGGTTGGATGTATGGATGTATGTTTGTTACTCTTTCACGCAAAAACTACTGAACGGATTTAGATGAAGTTTAGCACACAGATAGTTTATAACCTGGACTAACACATAGGACTTTTTATCCTGTTGGTAGGATCCCGTGGGACCATTATCGAACTCCACACGAGCGAAGCCGCGAGCATCAGCTAGAAAAAAATAAATCGTTCACTGACATACAACTTCTAGTGAGTAGCTTTGCTACAGTGGCTTATTTCGTTATTTTCATAGAAGGTATTTCCGACAATAAATAATAATCTATTCGATAGCAACAGTTGTGTGGTAGGTATCTCGTTAGTTACTATTAATTCTCAAAAATTAGTCGACCAATAAGGTCAGTGTGCGTGATAAATATCTCTTACATGGAGCCTTAAAAAATCATACACATTATCTACACCACCCTGGCAATACATGTTTTTTGACAAAAGAGTTGATTTTAGTGAACTAACAGGTATGTAATTAAAACATTTTAACAATAATTAAGTATTTTCTCAAACACTGTTTTAAGCTTTCACGGTTTACAACTAAACTTATACTGTCACTTACGGGATATCTTCCGTGATTGTTAATTATTTTGAGCGAAATATCGGGAGCTCAAAATAATGAACAATCACGGAAGATATCCCGTAAGTGACAGTATAAGTTTAAGTATTTTCTCATTAACACTTTTAACAAAAAAACTACTAAACAGAGACTGGAGAGATAACCAAGATGAGACAAAAACTGGAATAGAAAAAACTCAGCAAAAAGTGCGTTTATTTTTTCAGTGTCACGGTTTAAACGCGCACGACGATCCCGACACTTGAAACTGCTCCCAGTAAAATCTTCTTTATAACAAAGCTCTTTAATATAACAGGAAAATATTTAGTAGAGGAGCGTCTAAAGCTAAACAGAGTAAAATTAAGGTGATGAGAATGAGAGCAAAAATTTAATTGAATCGAAACCACTTTTACGGATGAAGTCTTGCGGTGTTTCGTTTTATGATTTCAAACAGCTCGAGCTCTTTGCATTAACGGCCACGGATTAATAATGTAGAAGTTGGAACAATGGGTAAATATTTATGAGGATTTTTATGAGGAAGAGTCAAGGATTTGCTTAATTTTTATTATTACTGTTTTGTAGACAAGTACCTACTGAGGTCGAATTTCAGATTCAGGTTTTCCTTTGTTTCGTTCTAAGCAGAGAAATAAATGGATATCATTTTTCTTGCTTTATTTGTTAGCTGTTAATGATCAGTGATTTCGGCTCCGCATTACTAGTTAAAGGTCGAAGGCATATTAATTTGTATACTTCATTTATTTCATCGCCACTGCTCTCAGTAAACGTAAAGGAAAACATCGTGAGGAAACCGGCACGTCCTAGAACGAAAATTTTAAAAACTTGTCTTGTGTCATCTACCAAACCGCACTGTGCATGCGTAGTGGATTACGATCAACTCCCTCTAGCAGAGACAGGGCCTGTGTCCTACCACTGGGAACGCTAAAAGTTGATTATCATATTATCCTTTGTCCTATTCATTGACCCCATCAATAACCGATTACATTAACAAGAACCACAATTCCCAGATCTTCACCTCCCAATATAAATCTATCTTCCATCTCAAATCCTACATCTACCAACCTAATGAAGCTTACAAAGTCGGCGGCGCTAGTTACTGAATAATTAATCCTGGCTGTCGGTAACAGACTAAATATATTATTTAATACTTGACTGTTGGCATCATCCGTAGTTATCCGGACGGGCCGCGGTTTGGGAAGATGTTCCACATTAATTTTACTTTGCTCGCTTGTGGAGGGCTGCAGACTCGTGGTTTTATATGGGTTATGTAATACTAGGTTTTGCGCGTGGTTTCGACTGTGTCAACATTCTGGAGGCCGGAAATTCTCAAGAGAACGTTCTACGGAAATATCAACATTGTATGTCCTAACCTAGTTCATGTGCGTCTGCCTGTGTGCTTAATTTCATCGAAACCCGTTCCGGCATGACAAACATACAAACTAACGAAAGAACAACTAAACATTCAGATTTATGTGTATTTTTTTATAGTTTCAGAATTGCATTTAATAAACTAAAATAATGAAACTAAACTGACAACTAAGTAAGTTAGAATTTATTTTTTATGAAAGACAATATTAGGTGAATTAAATCACACCTTTTATTTTTGAAAATCAATTTGGTTTTTCTGTCTTGCAGAGACGGAGCACCGGATTGGCGCGACTTGACATGGAGATTTATAAACCGGAGAATAACTTGGGCTAAATTATACTTTGAATCCCAGACAAATACACTATTTTTATGGGAAAGATCACAGGAGACAACCCACCGGCAAAAGCTAGTACTGAAACTTCAACCGCTTCACTACACATCTTACAGCCACACCCAAGAGACTCGCTTACACAAAATTACATCGTTAGTGTTAACGCTCCAACATTTGTTTAGAACACATGACCTCGTAAACTTGCATTAATTTCGATAATGACCGCCAGATAGTTTGCCAGCAGACTTTATGGCGGACCCTTGAACCTTAAGGGTAAGAACAAAGAAACTTAGGGGAAAAGGTAAGTGTGTATTAACGCTATTGTTACGTAAGAGGATCTGTGAAGATATATGTATCTTATCTATTAAGGTAAAAGGTTGATTTTACTTAAACGTTTGGTTGACAGTTTTATGGGGGTCAAGTTCAAGTGTAATTTTATTGTTTCAGAGGGCTTATACAAGACAGTGGTCGAACAGAATTGACTTAAGGTCCAAGTTTATATCCCATATAGATGGCCACACAGATAAACAATCACAATGGCAAAATAATGAATGCTTTGTGGGACAGTTTAAGAGCTACGTAGATTAACAGATCATAACCATCTGCTTAGCCTTTTCAATATGTTTGGATCGGTTTCCATTTTATCCAAAAGCAGCTGAACACCAAAGAGATTTAAAAGACTTATAACGCAGACTTCTGGAATATTTTGATACAAAAAAGATCCCGATCATTATTATTTTATTATTTTGACACACGAATGCGTCCTGACAAGCGGGCGGATGACACTAGACAGACCGATTGGCACCGGTGCGGTGCCACAGCACCGTCCTGCTCATCTTCCACTGTCTCCTAACTCCTCAACGCAACGGGTAGCAAATACTCCGTAAGTAGTAGGTATCAAGTATCGGATTACAAAAAAAAAATAGTTCATACGGGGCGACTGCTTTTCAGATCTTCATATTAGTAGGATTCGTAGTCAGATGTTTTGGCTTCGGACTATCTGTCACATCTGTCGAAGATCACAAATGAGAGCCAGGATCAACGGATCAATGCAGGGGTTTTGATCTATCGAAACCATCGATCTCCCCGTGTAGCTGTATCTTTTAGCCACGAGCCCTTTTATTGGAGAATTTGGATAAACTAATTACCTAATCTAACAGAGTGTAAGTGAAAAAGTGGTCGCAAGCGCGACTGTTGAGCATGAGGTCCTGGATTCGATTCCCAGGTAGGGCAAAGTGTTATTGGATTTTTCCATCAGGAATTTCGCAGTAGCAGCCACGGAGTCGGGATAACTGCCCAGTTGATAGCAATAGGCTCGCCAAATGTGTGTGTTCTATTAGCTACACCTCTGCCGGACCCTTCTGGGGTTACACGCGAGAGGTTGTGTGATGTTATAATGTTAGATAAATTGTTTGTCCAAATCTGGAGCCGCGTCCGCAAAATGTCTGTACTTACCAGTTTGACTGAACTTTAACTATAAAAACTCTAAACTTACGACTTGTTTATCCAACTTAACCTACTTTACCTTTAAAGCATCGTAATTTAAGATAAATATCAGCATTGCTTCTCCTCAACGAAGCGCAGTAAAGTTGATATTTTCTGTTTACTTTTAATCAAGATTAAATTGAAGGTAGGGAATTACTTTGCTTTAGTTTAAAACTTTAATCGCAGGTTAACGCTGGCGATTGGAATAAAGTATAGTTTATTTAGCGGTAATTGAAGGTTTAGTTTGCAAATCTGTTTAAAGAGCAAAAATCTTTCAAAGAAAACGTTCCGAACGTTATCTTTGAAAGGTTTTTTCTGTATTTTTTTATGATTTGCCTAGTATTAGGTATTCGTGTAATTTATTTCATCACCACTTTGAAACCGGCATTTCTTAGAAAGAAAAATTTTAAGCTTGTGACATCAACCAATCCGCACTGGGACTGCGTATTAGATTACAGCCCGACAGAGATATTCTAAGTGAGGGAATTCTCTTTAAAAGGAGGTCTGTGTCCCAGCGGAGCGAACATTATAGGCTGATTGTAAGACAATTATTAAAATCGGGTTCTATCACCAGTAGGGCAAACGAAACCCGTTTTCTTTCCCTTAAAACCCGGGAAACAGCCGGTTTTACGATGGGACCGAAACCCGGTTCCGCATGCTCTAAACACCAGGCTGTTTTTTCAAACATTCGATTGCTAAAAACATCATTTTTTCCTTGGCCCATATTGTCCCACTGCTAGGAAAAGGCCTCCTCCATAGCCTTAATTCCATACTACTCTCCGTAAAGTTTTTTCAAATCTCTCACAAACGCCTCTAAGGCGTAACATCTTTATCTAATTTAAATTAAATGACTTCGAAAAGGTGTCATTTAATTTATTGATTATTTTTTTCAGTCAATCCAATTCTCGCAATACAATTTCCTGCTATCAAAGTAAAAGGGCTGACTTTTAGAAGCCATTTACCCACCCTGATTAATAATTATGATAATCGTGACACCCATTTTATTCGAACATTTAAATGTAAAGTGGTATTTTAAGCTCCACACGAGACAGTGGTTCAAAGCTAAAACTGTGCCGGATCTCCCCCCACCCCGGATATTAAATTCGCCCGACCTCCCCGGATTTGGCACAGGAGGGGAAAATTTTAATTTCCAGCGTTTGCGTATATGCGTGACTTTTTAACATACGGTTATCCGGGTCAACTCTAGTTATTGTGCTGACGCTGAGGGGTAATTTGCCAATAGTTAGGTATGGGGTTACGATTTTGCTCTAGTTTTGGTGGGAAAGTGAGTCAGCTGTTTTCGGTGTAAACGTGTGTTGGCAAAATAAACACAAGCATCGCTCAGTTAGTTCTCTGGTGCGCTAAAAGAGCAGTGTCTCTTAATCATAATAAAATTATTGTATTGAATGAATTACAGTGTTTTGTGTCCAAAATGACAAGGGACAAACTTACTGGTCCTATTTGGCGCAGCCATGACGCACACAGTGTTACCAACAATTTTTTGTTTATTTAAAAAAAAAAAATCTTGTATTATTTTTGTTATTGTGTGCACTTGTGGCATGTGCCAAATAAATGTATTTTATTTCTTTCTTTCTTTCTTTACTGGAAATTACTCTCATCAAACAAACGTGACTTCTCGTTGTAACTCCACGAAACATTTCATAAAACGTGCGCTCGACATGAAGGACCTCACGCACCTACGCTTTAATACCGCACCTCTCGTCACTAATGTCTTATTACAAAGCCGTGCAACACTCTACGGAATGCGCTGCATTGTCGACCTGAAGACCCTCCTCATATCTTTATCACACCCCATCTCATCGCCCTGTCAAACTTCGTACGGATCATCCCATATCCACACAACCATCTATCTCTGTCCCCCTCACACAATATGAAAGAGAAAACAATAAAGATCCTTTCAAATCCTTCACCTCCAAAGCAAACATTCAAAACATTTCACTTGAAAACAATGGAAGCCATCAGAGGGCGATGTGGGCATCATTTATTCAGCCTAACACCCTCGCACGAGATGTTTCTTTGTCAGCACAACGGATCCGCAGAAAACATGCAAATATTCGAAGCGAAAAGCTTTCGACTTCACCCCTTTAATGGCTAAGCAAATACAAGTACGTTGACTTTAAGATACGCTCCAAAAATAAAAAGTGTTTTCAAGTCTCGACAAAGAAGGCGGAAGCCCCTCAAAGTCTTTTCTTAATGGAAAACTCTGGTGTATTTGAATAGCAAGTCTAATTGGTCGAAAAGTTCGCGATGCTGGTTAGCAAAAAAGTGTATAACATTAAAACTTTTTCTTTGTAACGAAATTAAGTAAGAATATTGTCAGCATCTTGTTCCTGATTCTTTTGTAGTAAACCAAGGAGGCGTTGTAGGAACCGTTGTACTTAGGTTGTTTGTTAAAACAACAACAATCTTGGGTATTGTAATAACAATCTTTTGTTTTGTCTATTAGGATCAAAAATAACATTTATATCGGATCAAACTGACGTATATAATTAGTCACAAACATTTGGAGCTAAAAATGTATCAGAATGAGTTCCATGTTTGTCCTCTCAGAAAACAGATAATGTCATAAAATCCTGTGAGGACCAAAAAAACCTAGTTGACTTTTATTACTGAATTAGCAGTAAGCCAGTAATCAAACATTCCAGCTTTATTGGAAAGCAGGGTAAGTTTGAATTTGGAGTACTACTGCATAGAGCTCTACGTTTTAGAAAGGGCTGGAGCAGTCCTTTCACTATTATTATGTCTGTGGTTGAACTGTAGCTTCATCTTCTTATGTTTGACTCAAAAGTGGCTTTAACTGGTCTATTTGAAATAAATGCTTTGTGAGTGTTTGTGTGGTGCAGGGAGGATAATTCGTATAAACTTGTAGTTATTAAGCTACATATTTACGGTTTCCAGATTTATGTGCAGTAAGAGTAAGATATCAGTAAGATTCATGATTCTAGGTCAACGGGAAGAAAAATATGCGACATAAACGGTCATGTCTTTTGATCGCGTTGACTTACAAGTTTTTTCATTTGTTTGTGAGTTTTTGACGTGACAACGTCTTATAATTCGATGGAGCCGGCTGCACGCACGAAAAAACGGGCGTTACCTCGCTCTGAGGCGTTCCATAAAACAATTGCTCAACGCACATTCATACTTGTAAAAACTGTGTACAAAGTAAAAAAAAAAAAAAAATTACATTATTGTATTTATGCGTACAAATAAATGTAACTTGATCAATTCAATTGTGATTTCCATTTACCTCCTTCTCTATATCCATACAAAATATATATCAAACAAATAAAATTAAAATTTTCTTTTGAAAAATGCAACCATTCCATCAGTATTTTCTTATGACGTTGTCACGTTCAACTATCGTCAGTAATCCGACTTTACAGACAACCGATTTTTTTCATTTGTTTGTGAGTTTTTTCACTGCTTCAAGGGGTAGCAGACCTGAGTATCTGATATAGCTTGATACCTCCACGCGTTCTTGAGAAAAGGGTCTTGACAGGACTGGACAGACCGACAGATGGACAGACGGACAACAAAGTGATCCTCTAAGGGTTCCGTATTTGCCGACTGAGGTACGGAAATCCAAAAAAAAAACAAAAAAATACGTTTTTCATTTAAATAACAGTGTTACGAAAAGCACATATTTAAATTTAAAGATAAAATATCAGCTGCAGGTTGCTAGACCTAGACATACATCACGTGGTGTAGATCATCGTTGACAATGAAGAACAAATTGGCAAAGGAATAGGACAAAAGAAGTTAATGATAAAAAGGAAATGACAAAGCAACACAGATAGCACGTCCACGACAAATTAACCATAGGTGAAGGACACAATTTTCTAGAATTCTCGAAGCAATTTTGGCGTCGTCCAACAACGAGAAGCAGACATGAAACAAGGTCATCGTCTTTACCGCTTGATTACCCGTCTCCCCACCTACCTGGCGTGATGTTACACATGCATAAAGATCCGTCTTTAATAACAGAAACACGAACGTCTCTCTGAATCTTTTATCGTTGTAAGCATTTCTTTTTTGTGTGCACGGCAAATTGTCTGTAGTCACGAAATGTATGTGTTGTGTAATTTTCTTTTATTGCCCATACAGAAGTAGTATCGATGCTTTTAGTTGATGACGAAATTGGCTTTGTTCGAACATAAATAAATGGGCCCGTTTCATTAGTAGTAAAGTTATTTGGGAAAGAATTCGACGTGTAGGAAATTGTGTAGGTACGCTTACGAAGGTGAATGGAGGTCGTTTTGTGGTGTATTCGAACGGTTTAAAGCGTCGTTTGTGAGTGTTGGTTGTGAGCTTCTTTATTTTCTATCAATGTTTATGTTTTATTTTATGTGTGAGCTGACATGTGTTGGGAAATGAAGGCATACTTAAAACACCTACGTTAAGGGAATTGTGGACTGTAAATTAAATCAAATTGAGATTATTTGAGGCTATTTAACTGAAGCTAAACAATGTTTGATACTATACAATCTGTCACGAGCAACAATCTGTTGTTCTCTATTTTCTTTGACGACTCCAGGGTAGGGCCCATGGTAAAAAAAAAATGTTGATTACAGTATATAAGCCTGTATTTCATTCATTTCCACAATCTTCATGCATGTCTGTCACGCCATTTGATCGTTGTTAGATCCCAATCAGACTGATAGGTAGTAAGAAAATAAGTGTCAGTTTCACATGACTAACTCATCGAGACCCTTCAACTAAATTAGATATTTACAGTACTAGCGGTCAATTTATACTGGTTCTGTTGTTACCACTGACGCGCTCCCCTGTAGACTTAATAGACGAAATAAAACAACGAAGCTAATTTTTGGATTTTATTTTATTAAAATTTTTAGTCTGTAGTCCGGTGAGTACTTTATAATGAAGTCTTTGTACAGACTTTATCGATATCTATAAATACACTTACGTTTTACCAACAACAAAATTAGTGCAGACGGAGAAGGAATAACATAATAACTTATTAACTGATTTATAAAAGTTGAAAAACAAAATTGTCTAAATAAACATTAGAGTCCGCTTACACCACTTATTACCAGGATTATTTTGATAATTATCCATGCTGATTCATAACTTGATCTCTTGGACTCAAACACTTTTTTGTTTTAACGCACTCGAATTCACGCACTCGCTCTTGAATTTAGTTCAAGCAGGGTTTATATTTTTCGACATTTTCTTAATATAACTCTGTGGTCCTGTACACGGTGGAATAAAAAAAATCTGCTGTTCCTTTTATTTTGACCGTGTAGGCATTGTATATTGCACTTTAGTAGGAAACAGCTGGTTTTTTTTAAAATTACCGATGAAAAATTGTCTCAGAGTGATGTACCGAATACGTGGTAACCGGTTGTGCGGTGTCCCTTTCGCTCTGTATAGTGAAATATGTAAAACAGTTCTGTTTGTTGATTAAACACGAATGTTTGTGACCGTTTTTTTTTAAGATGTCACCTAACGCCTTTGGATACGCGCGGAAGTGGCAAATCGCGTTCGCATACATGCCAAGTGCCATTACTAATGATTTTGTCTCAAGATAGTTATCATGACAATTATTAATGATAATTATCACTTCGAACCCTGCTTGTCACTAAATACGTGTAACGCTAAAGGAATTTTAAATATTATTCTGTTTATCTTATGAAGATGACAGAGTGGCGCTTTAACTGAAAGCTACACATTTAGTGAATTGAGGTGCAAACGGGCCAAATCATCACGATAAATACTTCATTGTCATTCCAGACATTCAACTCTGACAAAACTCATTTGAATTTTTACAGTTTGATGAGTTGTGTCAGATTCTTTTTTCTTTGTCAACCTTTTTTACACATCCATAAAGGTCAAAATAATAAAATAAACGGGATCAGTCATGGTTGGAAATCTAAATAAAAAAGGATGTTTTACAACCTGTTATACCGTTTCCTAAGTTTATTTACATATTTACAAACACTATTGGTCCATCTATGTTGAAATTAAAATTGACACGATTACTGAAGAAACTGGTGACAGAAGAAACTACAAGCAGAAAAAAAAGTAATGGAGAAAATGTATTATATATTAATGTAAAAATATTTGTGATGTGCGTGTCTCAGAGCTCGAAAAGTTAACAAAACGAAATACATTTTTTCTTATTTAAAGTTAAAAAGAAAGTTATTGTCAATCACCATGTTTCTTCAGCAAAACTCTATTTTTTCTATTAAAAACTAAAATCGCTTAAAAACAGACTTTTTTGAAGAACCATTATTGCTTCTAACTTCGATAAAACTTTCGGCGAAGATTACATTGGTGTCTTTTTATTCTTCAAGTATCTAGTTTTTAAATTCAATATTAAATCCAAGTTCGATCGGCTTGTTAGAATTTTATAAAAATGTCATAAAAGAAAATGGCCAAAATTTCATTACTTTGAATCTTCAAAGGAAAATTATATTTGAAATCAAGAGGCCTTAAAAGGGTCCTCTGTTCTCTCTTATATTTCTTCGCTTGAACTATTAATAAAATACACTGATTCGCATTTAGAACCGACGCCAACGATGTAAGAGAATCGAAATTCATTTTTCAATCGTACAGCTTTATACAATATCTTAATAGCTAGTATTAAGGCAAATGGCTGTACTTAAATACAATAAAACCTCATCTCTAACGGCTGAATATAAGCTTATCGCCATCAGATATTCCAGAACATAAATCCCTTCAAAATAACGTTTAAGAAAAACAATGTGTTTCTTTGTATTTCGCTAAAACAACGAAACATATTATTCCACTTTCATAGAACTTTAACAGTCGATCGATAACAACGACGATTAATCTTTAATATTTTATTTAAATTTCACTATTTTTGAGATTATCATAATTGTAATTAGGATGGATATGCGGCTGAGCTGCTGAACTATATACAATTATTTCGCTATTTACAACCATTATAATACATCGATAAATCGTCCAATAACACGCTGTTATACACTCCAACGTCTTAGATATGATAATCACGAACGTCACTTATTCAAATATCTCACTTTGAGTTTGAAGAAAATCACTGATTCAGTTCACATTGTCTTTGGGAGAGAAGTCTTTAATATTAATAACCTTCAAAGTTCAAGCGGCACAGTACGTCAAATGTCTATATGTAGTCTGTGACACACTTGAGAAGGTCCGGCTCAAGTCACACGATCTCGTCGTGGTGAACCACGTCGCTGCAACTGCCGGCTCGTTGCAGTCATGCACGCTGCCGTCACACACGCAACTCCTCCATCGTTACGTTCGATTTTGCATTCAGCTGCGTGTTCTTCTTTGTCAAAGTGCTCGTGTTTATCATCTGCATCTGATGTGCTGACAACAAAGGCTGATTCTCCTGAAGCTGCCCACTTGCTAAAGTATTTATATTACTTTTCCCAAGTTTTGGCGGTGGAGGCGCTCTCGGTAATGTCGCCATACTGGCAACGTTATTGCTTGGAAGATCAGCGAATTCAGGTGGTGGTAACTGATGATGAGAATGATGGTGATGACTCAAAATAGTAGCTGGGTCGTTTTTTAAACTAGTCTGGTAAGTCAACGCTCCTTCAAGGTCACCACAGATGTTGTTCGGCATCTGCCCATTCTCCACTCTTTTTTTTAAATGAGCCCCATTTGCGTGGCCATCTTGGCCGTTCATTCTCGTTTTGTCTCGTTGGTAGTAAACTCCAGCGAATATAAGAACATTCAGTATGAGCAATGAGCATCCGATAGCGATGGTCACACTAAGAGCGGTGGAATATGCTGCGAAGCCATCTTCAGGTGGACTGGCAGTCGTAGCATCAGTTTTGTGTACTTCAGTACCGGCTGTGCTCTGCGTAGGAGCATTGATGCCGATGATATTGAAGTTCAGAGGAGATGTAATATTCAAGACACCTACTACTGGGATCTTGGTAGCCAAACCAGTGTCGGTGATGACCATGTCTGTAGTCTTTTTGAATGGTGGGCTGAATGTTTTGAGGGTCGGCTGAAGAGCCGAGTCTTCGTGTTCGAGCTGATGATGTGACGGAGGTACGTCCTCACCTCCAGGACGGTGAAGATCTGGCACTAAGTTCAACCAGAAGGATAGTCTGTTGACAAAATAAATAATTTTCTTACAGCACTCTACTACTAGAAAAATCTTTCATCAAAAACTGGAGTTTGATTACGACAATATAGTACGCAAATTACAAGTTCAAGTTAAGTGATTTGAACTATAAAAGGAAAAAGTATGAATCAATTTTAATAATATCGTCCCATCAAAGAAATCAAAATACAATATTCTACGGCATTCTTGAAGAAATACTGCAGGAAAGTTCTTTGTAATATTTTCTTTTGTAATAAGACGTACCTGTGAGCTCTGTAGTGGTTCTTCAATTTAGCTTTGGTGTCGATGTTCAAGTACTTTTTATGCACTGCTTCGTACGCCGTCCATTCTATGTTCTTCATCCTCACTCGCTCTTGTCGACCTGCCCTTATTGGATCACTTTCTTGGGCTTCGTTAGGATTCCTAGACAAAGAATGAGGATGATTTTAAAGCTGTGTCTACAAAGACTAGTTTTGTTTGAGGTTCTATTTTGTGTATTACTACAAAAACGTATGATCTTTTTATTGGCAGAAAACATTTGGTTGTATTGTATATTTGTAACATGGTTAATTCAAAAACTGTAGGTAAATAAATACTGTCTTCCATTTCTATAGTAAGCATAATTTATGTACACAGAAAAGCGGTTCGCTTATTTGTTTTAACTACAGAAACCTGTTCAACACGAGGGAAAAGAAATATGATAAGTAGTCTACAGTAGGTACATAAGAGTCGTTCTTTCAGAATACGGTAAATTGCAGCTGTAATGATCCCATTAACGAGTGCCAGTCAAAATGCTAAATGGCTACCACCTCAAGCTGTTCACCGAATAATCCTCGTTTATCGTGACTATTAGTGTACCAATTAACATTTCATTGTTCATAGTGTGTACTTGAGATTTTATCACTCCATTCGTTTTGTAGAGGTTCAAGCAAATTATTAAATTGTTAGATTCACCCCACCCTTTCGTTTAATTGGTATTAGAATAGGCTTGTTTCGCTTACTCATACTGAAAAACGTAATGATCGTTCTATGTGGTGTGTGAGTTCACAGTGCAAAATTAAACAATTTTTCGTGTGACTATAGTACGATGATATCTAATGATTTGAATCTTTCGATGTCAACCATTTGTAGTTTTCTTTTTCATCAATTTAATTAAATGTAACAGTGTTAAATTCAGCGCTACAAACACTCTAAAAAAATGGTGTTACTAGACAGTAATAATAAAAAAGAAAACTGGATTTTTAAATTAAGCCTACAGATAGTACTATAATAAAATTAGATTAGAAAAAAGGGTCCAAACAAAAGGTCTTACAGGATCGCAAAGACTGTTCACACATTGTTAAATCTCGTCAATTTAATTCATACTTTTATTCTAGGGTTATAAAATAAAATTGAAATTGAATCTTTTTTATCAAAGAGCGAATACTGGGGGTCAACGTTTCTTCAAAAATCTAACTTGGTCCCAGTGATATAGCACAATATTAAAACCTTATTTCGGAATGTTCAAAGAACAAATATTTTGTAATAACATCAGAAGCTATAGGCAAAAAAGAATAAATAAAAATTTACTTAAGAACTATCACTATAGATGGTACGTACTGTGCCGCAGCGCAACTTACTGCAGTACACTCAGGAGGCGTATTTTTGCAGTAGCAGTTACCGCTCAGCCGAGCTACACGATCAAGCAACACGCGTGTTACGACAGTTATTAAAGTTCTGTTAAGACCATGCTAGGAGTCACCGTGACCCAACTTGCGACACGGCGGTACTCGAACGAAGGAAACAAGTGACGTTTGTTGACTTGCGGTAATTAATTGTGTCACCACTCGCGATTTGTCGCTTGATGTAAGTGGCGTGGCGTAGCCGAAGATTGTGAATGGGGCTTTATGCGCTGCGGTGCAGCCTGTCTTTATTTAGCGATAGTTCCTACCCAATGTTGTTCGAAAGTAATGTAGGAGGATTTTAACAATAAAATGGGGCGCAGCCCGCCCAAATGTGCGCGAACTTTAGTACCAACTAACTCAACTTACCCAGTTTTAGCAAAGTTGCCCCAGTACAGCATGACAGACTCTGAGAGAGCCACCTCAGCCTTCGTGTAATTCCTCGCGAAGTGGGCCAGGCCGCCCACTAGTGGGGCCCCGAAGACGTACGGCAACTCTTCACCGTGGATGCAACCTTGGCGCTGCAGAAAAATGGAAGATTAAATTTGGTGTGTTGGGAACGAAAAAATAAAAATAATTGGAATATCTGGCTAATCCCTGGTGGGAATGTAAAAGACTACAGTCGTAAATAGCTACAAATATTAACGCTTGAGGTATCCTGTCATAGCTTGATGTCAATTGCTCCGAACTCTGTTAGTTATTGATATTGCGGTTTGCAGTTACTGTTGTGGTGGCGATGCTTCCGGAATTGTACATTTCCCTGTTATGCATTTTAATAAATAGTTTAGTCATAGTTTTACGTCAAAATGATTAAAAATTTTACAGCTGCTAGAACATGGTGTAACTGGCCCTTAATATTTTTTTATTTGCACGGCTAGTAACAAAAAAATCACAAGCTAACAAAATTAAAGACTGATAAGAAAATATGCTTTTCTTAATCCAGATAATCAGAAATTCATGTAAATTCATTGTCAGATAGATTCCACAAGCGAGCAGTACAAATTCACTCTGCGTACAAAGTAGATATCATTAGCAAGTTCCCCTTTATTTCTTGGGACCTTCATAACACTGGTTCCAATATACGAAATTGTTCCTTAAGCCGCCTCATTGCCCTCGTTAGTTCATCTACACCAAACAAGGTAACTCCACACTTCCATATTAACAGCAACATTGCCAAACACGACCAGTTAAGATAGACTTCCAACGCCGTTACAATAGTAAGCGGAAAGGTGTCTGAATACAATGGTTAGATAGTAATTGCTCCTCAAAATGTGGGTAGTTAGCAGTTTGTCGGAAACCGGTTGATGTTGGCCGTGTGATGTATCGGTGTTAATGAGTAGGTTAATGTGCACTATTATTAGGACGGGTGTTATTCTGGATTAATGACCAAAATCTGCGGCAAAACTGTTAATTCTGGACGATTTGGAATTTATACCGCGCCATTTTGAATGCAGTCAAATAAATTATTTGTCGGATTTAAATGCGGTTAATTTGTTTCACGTATCAATCTGATAAGCCAGTAATCTAATTCGGTAATTTAATGCATTTTTTAGTAGTCAACCAAATCAATTTCAGCAACAATTTTCGTACCAAAGCAAAATTTTTATTTCAGCCTAGCTAAGACATGCTGCATTTTTTTTAAGATAGATGACCTAAATGCTTCCACGGCACGTACACCTTTTGTGTTCAGGGCCACGAGTTCATTGGTACTGATATTTGCATAGCCTACACAAATGTTTGTTCCAACTCCAAATGTTTCTGGCCAAAGGCATGTGCCAAATAAAGAACATTGCTTCATAATGTTTAATAGTCCTCTTGGCGCTTGAATGTCGATGAAAAATTAAGATTCGACTTAGGGCACGCGACAAAACAACCATGCCGCACAGTAAACGTTTTACCATCATTTTTCACTTAAACATTTTAAAGTGTCAGGCTAGTTTAATTTCAGTAAAATTTAGTCACGTCTGTCGTATGCACAAAGTAGTGGGCCAACATATCCACTATAATGGAGCCCTGACATAGCTAGAAGGCGTTGTAGCAGACATTGTAGGAGATAGTAGGATGAGTCCAAGAAAAGTAACTATGAACCAGTGGCCCAGAATAACCCTGGATCTATAGAACTGGAAGTCATCGGCAGGGAACTTTGCCCAGCAGTGGGATGACGCAGGTTAAGAGTAACAGTAACTATAATGTAGTCACAATTTATAATAGAGTAAGTTATTTCGCTATTAGTTCTGAGATTAACAATGAAGCAATGTTCTTTACAATTTAGAATCAATTACAAATTCTACTAATAAAGAAATGAAGCATAAGTTTACGAAACTATTTAGCATTAAAACTTAATCGATTTTGAACTCCAAAAACTAAACAAAACTCGAAGCTAAGTTATGCAAAAGTTTCACTAAATGGAATAATTTTCATAAATCCAATTTGGGCCAGTTTTGGCTCGTTAACGCAAAATGTGAGATTCAAGGCCAAGCTAATTGTTCGATGAAGTTCTATGAAATAAGTTTCGGTGAAACAATTGTGTTCGAAATTTCATTTACCGACTCGTGTTTGGAGAAATTTTGAATGTATAAGTTAGAATGTTTGATTATTTTGAAATGTGTTTTTCTTATTTTTATGACTTCTTTGAAAACAATTTACGAAATCAGAGGAAAGGGTGAATTTGTTGGAAAATGGTTTCGAAATAATGCACTGATTTCAATTATCGTTAATTAGAAAAACGCTATAAAGATTTGTCAGAACTTAGTGCCATATTCGTCAGCCACTTTGGGAGCTACAGTACAAAACGACACTGAGGCCGAGCTTACTAAACATAACTTAGCATGTGGTTTAGTCAAGATGTTCTAAGTGGCCTAGATAAGGTGACATTTTATCAGTCAGTGGAAACACTAAAAGTGTGTTTTTGCTACCGAAAATCTTATGTCAAATCGCTGTAGAATTATAAAAGACTTTCAAAGTGATCGCCATTTGTCAATGTTTGTTTGTTTGCTTGCATCTTGTACTCGAGACACGTTTCTTTTTTATTAATCTGACCTCATCTGCACAACTTCAGCTAAAAATACAAACACCATTTTCAACATTGACTTACCTGAGGGTAGTCTCCGTACTTAGTCTGGTAATCAAACACGTAGAGATAGGAGTTTCTTCGCAGCGCCGAATGCGTGTCAGCTGTCAGCACCATTGGAGCTACGACTTGAGCATCGCTTAGTGCTTCTAGTGTCTCGTCCCTGGTGAGAAATTGAGGAGTATTAGAATAATGGTAGTATATGGATTAGTTTTGATACTTTTCTGAGTGTAAAACTAATCGATCCGGTAAAACGTGCCTTGTGTACTATGAGGCCACCAACACTACTCGTCGTGGTTTTTCGTTGAAGTCTAGTTATACCTATCCGATGCATATCATTGGGTTTCTTTAGTTTAACCTGAGGGCCTCGACAAAGTGTGAATTTGTCAGCCATTTATTTATTTTGAGATCTCCAACAAAACATTACATTATAGATAATGGACAACAAGTAATTCGTAGGTGTCCTTCAATTACAGGAGCCATAACTATGACGGAAAAATAAGTAATGTTTTGATATTAAACTAATAATAGGCTCGTGACTGCGTAGGGCGTGAAGCCCTCAATCCTAAAATAGCTAGGTCTACATATCATTATGTTTTCCGATTACATTCATTTGAGATGTGGTTAAGAAATCGTCTAGTACGCACTTTCATAAACTAAGCCTAATGAATAAAACGTTAATGTTCGTTATAAATATTTATAAAACATTATCTTTATTTTATCCTCATCATTCGCATCATGTCTTATATCTTTGATTGAGTGATTAGTTACTCATTCTTCTGTAATTGAATATTAGTGGAAACACAATCAAATTACAATCGCAATACTAAACAATTAATTCTAATTACCGACCGATGTCTTGTTAATTATTCTCGATAGAATTGGTGCACGGACTAATTGTAATATTAATTAATTCTCACAAGGTCTTGGCAGTGAAAATGGTTCTTTTTTCTCTCTTGGGTTAATGTTTTATGAGGCCGTGGCAGTGGTTGATTGGTTTATTACATTTTCATTCGATAGAAAATTTACCACAACAGTATCTTCACTGTCGTGGTGGATTTTCTATTTCATTTATTTATTTTAAGAGTCTTTTTTTAAATAAAGACCAAACATGAAAGGTTAAACATCCAGTAATTGGATGTAACTCAAACCTAACAAAGTGGGGCTTCTTGGATTAAACGGCAGCAAGATGTGTGACGCAAACCAGGTTCTACCTACTATCCTGCTTTCTGAGCGCCTAAACACGTAATCAATGTGACCCTTGCGCTGCCACCGACGCCGCCGTGAAAGTGCAAATGTTTTGGGCCGACAAAATTTCAAATACAAGAAGGAGTAAAAAATAACATAACATAACATCACGCCTGTATTTCCTAAGGGTTAGGTGGAAGTGTACCTAACAGTACCTACACCCACATTTCGCCGGTAATGTTTATAAGTCCCATGTAATAGGGAGCGAGCCTATTGCCATCAACCGGAACAAATCCAGACTCTGTGGCTGCTGCTGAGAAATTCCTGATGGAAAAACTGAATAATACTGCCCGACCCCGGAATCGAACCCGAGACCTCATGCTCAGCAGTCGCGCTTGCGAGCACTCGACCAAAGAGGATATCGTGGCTGATTATTTCAAATAAATTACACTTTAACTTTTAATACAGCTAAATGTCTGTATTTACAGACTAACGTTACAAAACCTAAGCTTGATATTTATTCGATGGCGTGCTGACCTAAGTATCAAACTACGTAACGATGAAACGCATAACTTCTTGAGTCAGTAGTTTTCATTTCCTTCACAGAATATGTTACGTATTAAGTTTCTTCTGAACCCAGCTTCCTAACACCCCGAGCTTAAGCTTAGTTTTAAACAGTTTCTAAATACAGACTGAACTTAGCCGAGTTCAACACAGCACTCTGCAGTTTCAAGATATTATCTTGGTCTGCAATTTTGAAACACAATCTGGCTCTGTCTAGGAAGAAAATAGCGACTTTGTCTGTTTGTAAGAGATACAATGATCGAAGTTTGTGTTTAACAGTTCCTATTTGCAACATTTGAGGAGCTCGTGGCTAAATAATAACAGCCGCTCGGGTCGATCTTTAGGTGAAGCCGTAAGTACGGCTTCACCTAAAGATCGACCTAGGCAAGCGCCTAGGTTGGTCTGTGGATGGGTGACCACCCATTACATATCGAGTTTCCTCCGTAGCTCGGAAAGCACGTGAAGCCTTTGGTCCCGGGTGTCATTTGTAGATCTTTGACAGTCGTTAGGTAGTCAGTGGCTTAAAATGTCTGACAACCAGTCTTACCAAGGGGTGTCGTATTTCCCAGTACTAACTGGGTTGTAGAGGCCAGATAGGCAGTCGCTCCAGGTAAATTACTGGTATTCAGTTGCATCCGGTTAGAATGGTAGCCGACCCCAACATAGTTGGAAAAAGGCTAGGTAGATGACATCTAACGGGCATTCTCTTTTTCCCAAATTTAATTAACGTATTTGCTTAATTCAGCCTTAATTCTTTTCATAAACCAAGCTTACAATTTCAGGAAAAGACAACTTTTTAAGTAGATATTCTCTTTTTATAGGTTACTTACCTAATATTAATTGGATGCTGCACAGGCCGCTCCCAATCAGTGTACTCATTAATAATAGTGGCCAGTATCTCCGACAGATGGTAGCTGTATGTGTTCCTGACGAAAGACTTGAGGATCTTGGATCTTCTGTCAGCTTCGATGCCGTACTGGACGTCGTCACCGCTGAACGCGAAATATGCTTCTGCTTTTGTTACTCCTAGCATTAGATCGTACCTGGGAAAGAAGGTAATGGATAAGCAATTTTATAAAGAAGAAAATGAGTCAAATTTTGGCATTCAGTCGTACTAAGGGTTATTGTAATATCTAGTAGATGGGTTGTGCATGGCAGATAGGATGCTCCATTAAAATACTGGTATTCGGTTTCATCCGGTAAGATTAGAAGTCGACCCCGACATAGTTGAAAAGGATGCATGACGTTGTGTCGAGTCACGTATTATTTTATTTTCAAGGCAGACTACCAGATACCATCCAGCCGGTTGAGCGGTTTTTTGATGTCGTTGTAGTAACAGTGATTTTTGTTACAGCTACTGTGCCGAAAACTATTAAACATTCTTGCAAATTCTAGAATAAATTGACAAAACTCTTACTTAGTCAGCTGGGCCACAGCGCTCTTCCTCATCAGCACCGCATTGATGATGTTGATGGCGTTCTGCGCCTGCTTGCCGAGCGGCGCGTGCGCCACCGTCTGGCCCCCCCACTCGTACCCATTCTCCGGGTTCACTAGCAGGTCACCGGTGTCTGGTCAGAAAGGGACAGGGTTGTATTATACACAGGAAGACCAAGATGAGAATCTTGATCTTCCTGTGTAAAATATTTCTTTTTTGGCTATCTACGAACGGTATTTTTGCTACTGAAAAGTTTTGGTTGACTTTAAAAGTTAAAATAGGTTGTTAATGAAGTTTTTTAATAGATAAATCAAATATTGATTTTATTCAACTTGTAGTAGGTAGCTTTTCTATTCCACAAATAGACAGCAATCACTTAAATTAAAAATGTTTCTCATAGCATGGCATGTCCGCGACGGCGGCGACCAGACACGGTAGGTTTAAAAAAATGAGGCACTGAAATAGCGTCGCACAATTTCTATCATTGATCATCTTCAACGTCATCAGTTTCTATACGTTATTTGTATCGTTGTGCTAGTATACACGCCTGGCTTGAATGGAAAAATTATGACAACAAATGATTACCCAAAGTTTGAAACTGATCTCGAATATCATCTCTGCAACAGTTCTCAAGATTCAAAATGAAGTTACTTCATTACTATCTACAAACATCATAAAGGGAACGTAAATCTAACAAACTAAAGAATTTATCAAAGCAGAATGATACGAAAAAAACAAGTAAAGAGCGAGTCAGAAACGGCCATTAATTGTGCAACATCACAAAGAGCGGAGATCAAGCTAAGAAAAAAAAAATCGCTGTTCAACAAACTGAGCTAACAGAAAACGTTGACGCTCCAAGAGCCTGAGATGAGAAAAGTTCTCTGAGACAATTTAATAACACCGGGTGGACGGGATGCCGGAATGCCGATGCGAAAACACGGAAAGTTTCGTGAATTTATGTCTCGTGTTTGGGGTTGGTAGCTGCACTTCATGAGATATTTGTCTCTGGCTGTTATGTGACGAAATTGAAGGGTGAAAAGAATAATGAATGTAACAATGGTTACGGAGGAGAAAATGAAACGAAACAAAACACAAACGTCTTAATTCTAAATATAATTTACTCTTGTTATTAGAACATTATTATATTGATATTGACTTACTCCGTCGTGGGTGTATGACCAGATGTAACTATGAAAGTTGACGAAGCAAAAGGATTATGTTAGGATCGTAGCAGGTGGCTTTTTGTAGTTTCTGCCTATGCCATCGAAAAAGACGTGAGTTTAGGTATGTGTGTTATTCAGAATAAATAATAATGATTTCTCAATGTTAAATTTTAACAAATCATCACTCTTCAGCCTTTATCACAATTTTATGGTTGGCGCAGCATGTCTTCTTTCATAGTTCTGTATTAATCGTCATCTGATCAGACACCTCGTTTCTTGCCATCTCATAGTTCACACAGTCCATCCATTGTTAAATTTTAACAAATTTCTCTATCCACTGTTACGAAGACAATTTTATAAAAGAACCTGTAGTAAATTTTTATTTTCAGAAGGAAAATAAAAAATAAATAACCTGTACCTAATCAGAATCGGGTTTTCTGAAAAAAAATGATACAGATATATGATTAACTTTAGTGTCACATAATACCGAATTTGAAATTCCCGAAGTCGTAATTTGAGCTCTCAATATATTATTGGATTATAGGTGCAGAAAACTAAACAGATGGATCAGGATTTAGGGTGCGTAGGATCAATTTGAATTCGATCGTCTTGATTAAGTAAAAGTAATGTTATTTCGTCCTAATAACTGTTATAAATCTAGAAAAGTGGCAACACTGCCCGAGTAACATGTCAATTTTTTGTTCCGTATTTTAAAATTAAATTAAATTAGTAATTAAGTTGTATTATGTTGTAATTATATGTGATATCGTATTTCAAGTGTGTAAATACTCAGGAAAATTGTTTTCCTGATAATTAATGAAGGATTCGGTTATTCGACGTTACCGGTAACCTAAAAACAACAGCTGACGGTTTAACTACGGATTTATACGGGGAGTATTTGTTTACTTTTTATTTTATAATAGCACACAATCGTCCCTTCAACTCTTTAACACGTTCACGCCAATTCTAGAATAGATTTTTTATTTATTTTTTGCTGATTTAGTACCCTGTTTTCGTTCTAAATCGCTTTGTTGTCAAAAATGTATGTTCATATAAAGTAATTTTGTTTAACGATCTAAACGTTGTTTATTATAAAATATTTATTACGTATCACGTTCCTGTTCGTTATTCTATTACTACATGTCTTAAAATTATCTTTGTAAAAATCTTAGTTTTTCATTCTAGGCAACCTACCCACTTATGAAAAAGTAAAATAAAATCATATTAAAGTCGTAAAATTGAGTATAAGGCTAGATAATATCAATATTTTCAAACTAATATAACAACCTCCCTCATTTCTTTGAGTAAAGCTAAAGTTTTTCCCTGTTTTTCCCCCTTTCATCTCTACATTTTCTTCATTGGTCTACCCTATTAGTTCTTACCGTTTCCATATTTCGAATTTTCAGTAACCAATCCGGAAACCATGCCTGTGATGACCCGTAAGGCTACTGCTCAGGATATGGAGCTTAAATTGAGAACGGCCCTCCAAGAACTTAAGGACTCAAAACTCCAATGTCAACAACTGTTACAGGAGATAGAAGACAGTGAGGAGGAGGTCAATAACGTTAATAACAAAAACTCCAGCTTAAAACGGGAGCTAGTAGATCTTCATCAGGAATACTTGAATGTTGTCAATGAACGGGATCAACTACGGGTGGTGACGGATGGGTTCAGCAACTGTAGTAACTTGTATGAGGAGGCTTTGTGTAAAATAAGGGACCTAGAGGATGAATTAATCCATGCCAATGTTAAACTTTTTAATTTGAAAAAAGAAAAGGATCACACTCAGGCTATAGAGACTAATCATTTGTACAATGAATTAGTAAATACCAATTGTAACCCTCATTCTATTATAACAATAGACCTTACAGAGGACTCCTTAATAAACCATAAATATACCCATAAAATCAGTCAAAATAAAATTAAGAAATATGCAAGACTGAATAAATTCATTAAAAAATGTAAAATATACCAGAAACAACAAAAACACTATTCCAAAAATATTCAATTAAGGAAAGAACGTGTTTCTCTTATTAATAGATTAAATAACTATCAGATAAAATTGGAAGATAGTATAAATATTTATGAAATAGACACTCAGCGCTTGCAATCTGAAATACAGGCTCTGAATATGTCACTAAAGTCTTTATATAATAAATATGAAAGGTCTAAAAAGCAAATTAAGGAGCATATTCTTGCCACAAACGAGTTGATAGACACTTGTACTTGTCGGAGTGAACCCAGTCTTAATGCTCTCCAGCCTGAGGCAACGGAGGACCCGTCCCAAGCTGTGGGTGCTCAGGATGGTATCATCATCAACCAAGATATAATACCTGACATTACACTTCATGTTTCACAAGTAGTACAGCCTGAGATTGGTGATTTTGTCTCACCTAATAGTAATGATTGTAATCAGTCAGTTATGTTCTCTGACAGTATAGGTAGAGGGCTAGGAAAATTAATTAGTAATAACCTGAGTTATTGTACCCAAAACAATTGTATGCCAGGGTCAACCTACAAACAAATTATGGCATCAGTAACAAAAACTGTTTGTGATCCTAATACCACCATTACTATTTGTGTTGGTAATAGTTCTAAGATTAAAAAGGAAGACATCACTGACTGTGTATCAGAGTTGTTAAAGTTAAATTGTAGTAAAATCATATTGTGTGCTTTTCCATACTTTGAAAATTTATGTTATAGAAAAAACAATTATATACACATGTTAAATAAACATGTGCATTTTCTAGTAGGTCACTATAGTGACAAACTTATATATTTTGATATCAACACTTTTGTTGATAAACTACAATCGACTCGGGGTAAAGTGTATCTACCTGTTAGATGTAGACACAAAATAGCTCGGCTATTAGCTTTTAATATTCACTCAGACATAAGTAGTATGTCGAAGTTTAGTTATATTATTAACACTGCGTCTATTAGTAATATTACTAAGGAACAGGTGGTGACCTTAAATAAATATAGCATTAGTGCTATAAATGTTTACAAAAATTGTACTGAGGAGGATCCATATGTCACCGTGGAAAATTCTCAATTAGGGTATTTTAGTAATAGGATTTTATTGTCTGGTGAAGGCACGGGAGTCACGGGACTCACTCCAGATATTAATATTAATTTAAACTAGGAAGTGAGACAACAGAAGGTACCATTAACAATATTGTTAAACCTACCAACATCAAGGTACCTTCTTGCACTCATTTAGTTTGTAAAAAAGGGCCTCAGCAGAACACCTTAAAATTATTCCACCAAAATATCCAAGGCATTTCTTCCAAATTATTAGAAATTGAATTGTTTTTAGAAAAAAGTATGTTCGACATTATTTGTTTTACTGAACATTGGCTAAAGGATTACCAAATGCTTATTAATTATGAGAACTATACGGTGGGTAGCTGCTTTAACCGTAAATCTATGATGCGTGGAGGTTCCCTAATATTATTGAAAAATTGTGTTAAATATAAGCAACGCAATGACATAGTAGGTCTCTCGGCTGAACAGTGCGTCGAACTGTCCTGTGTTGAGCTGGATAAGCATGTAATTGTGTGTGTGTACAGACCCCCAAACTATCAAAACTTTTCCGTATTTGATTCAATAATGGAAGATGTCCTGGCAAAACTTGCAGCCAGTAATAAATCTATAATTATTTGTGGGGATTTCAATATCAATATTTTAGAAGAAAATTCTAATAGCAGTCGGTTATTAAATCTTTTTAAGTCATTTGACTTGACCAACATTTTTATAGAACCTACGAGAGTCACTCCATCTTCTGCTACTTGTATAGATAATGTTTTCTGCAATTGTGATTACTTAGATAAAGCCATAGTAAATTGTTTGCCGTCTGACCATAGCGGACAAACTGTGACTTTTAGGTGTAGCATTCCACTGCAAAAAGTTCAGATTCAGTTTAGACCAATAACTAATAATAAATTAAATAGGTATAATGTTTCCCTTCAGAATAAGTTAAGCGTTATGAGCCATCATATGGACGATATTAATATAAATCAATTGTATGATAATTTCTTTTCAATAGTTCACACTGAGTTCAACAAAACTTTTGAAAAGAAGACAAAATGTATTTGCCCTAAATTTATATTTAGTGATTGGGCAACTAGAGGTATCAGAAAAAGTAGGGAAAGACTATTTGAGCTTTATGGCCTTAAGCCTTATATAAACACTGACACTTTTAACAAGTATGTTGCTAAGTATTCAAATATTTTTAAAAATACATGCAAGGCTGCCAAAGCCCTGCACATTAGCAACAAGATCAAAACTGCAGAAAACAAAATTAAGACAGTTTGGAAAGTCATAAATAACGAGACTAACAGGAAGAAAATACGTAACACTAGCTACACATTAGATACAGCGTATGGTCCTAAAAGCTCTAATCAGGAAGTAGCTCATGAATTTGTAAATTTCTTTACCGATATACCGTTAAAAACTACGGAGGCTCTTAATTCCTCTCCTGAAGTCTCAATGGGTTTATTAAAGGCGAATGTGTCTGGCTGCCTGGCTGAATTTAAATTTAAACACATAAACCCTATGATAGTTATTAAAGCTTTCCGGCAAATAAAAGTCAAACTGACCGAAGATCTTTGGGGAATGTCTATCAGAGTTTGTACATCCATAGTTGAGACTATTGCACCATACTTAGCTTTAATTTTTAATTTGTGTGTAGACCAAGGAGTTTTCCCTGATCTAATGAAATACAGTAAAGTCATACCTCTGTTCAAATCCGGAGATAGTAAAGATACTAATAATTATAGACCTGTATCCGTGTTGCCAGTTTTTAGCAAGGTTTTTGAAAAGGTAATGCTGAATCAAATGCTCAATCATTTTAACACCAACAGAATCTTACACGATCAACAGTATGGTTTCACCAAGGGACGTTGTACAACTGACGCCGGTGTAACCTTATTAAAGCACATTTTTACTGCGTGGGAAGAGTCCCAAGACGCCATAGGAATATTTTGTGACCTCTCCAAAGCATTTGATTGCGTAAATCACGACACATTACTTTTGAAACTTGAGCATTACGGACTAGGTAAACTTGCACTTAGTTTGATGAAATCTTATTTGAAGGATAGACAACAACAAGTTCAAATAAATGGTGTTAATTCACAGGGTTTAAAAGTAAAAATGGGGGTTCCGCAAGGTTCAATATTGGGTCCTTTCCTCTTTTTAGTGTATATAAATGATCTACCCTATTTATTGAAAAACCAACCTCATAATATGGTGTTATTCGCTGATGACACTTCCCTTATTTTTAAGATAAATAGACGGGCCCAAAATCTAGATGACGTGAATAATGCCCTACTTCAGGTCCATAACTGGTTCACAGCAAACAATTTAGTGTTAAATGGAAAAAAAACGAAATGCATAAGATTTGCTTTACCAAATGTTAAAAGTAGCGATTGTGATATAGTATTGAATAAAGAGAAGCTTGAATTTGTAGATAAAACAGTTTTCCTGGGGATTACGCTTGATTCAAGGCTACAATGGGGTTCTCATTTAACATCTCTTGCGGGGCGGCTAAGTTCAGCAGCATATGCTATTAGAAAAATCCGTCAATATACTGATGTAGATACCGCTAGACTGGTCTATTTTAGTTACTTTCATAGTTTACTGTCTTATGGCATTTTACTATGGGGACGGGCTGCAGACATTGAGTCTATATTTATTCTGCAAAAAAGAGCCATCAGAGCCATATATAATCTTCGTAGGCGTGATTCTCTAAGGGAACTGTTTAAGGAAATTAACATCATGACGGTACATTCTCAATACATCTATGAAAACATAATGTATGTAAGAAAAAATCTACATCTTTTTAATAAAAGAGGTGACAGACACAATTACAGTACTAGAAATAGAGACCAATTAGTTCAGCCAGGCTTCAGACTCGCTAAAGTAGACTCATCTTTCATGGGGTACTGTTTGAGATGCTATAACAAAATTCCACAAAGTATTCTTGAACTGAATGAAACGAAATTTAAAACATGCATTAAACGCACACTGTGTAGGCAAGCATATTACAAGTTGGACGATTATATCGTTGATAAAAATGCTTGGCTCAATGCCGGTCCTGCTCCACAAGGACAGGGACGCATAAATGAATAGCATTACATATCCCAATCACCTGCGCTCCTGATGATTTATTTACTGCATCAGTGAGCGGGGTACACGTGGCTGAGTTTTGGGCTAAGCATATTTAAACTTTTTTCCATCGAAACGCTAAGAAGAAGAAGCATTAAATAGTATGTTGGAGCTGCTGAAGATTGTACAACTATCTTTGCTTTGTATAATTTCAATCTCTTTAGTATTATATAGCCGCATAGCCCATATTGTGTGAGTACTATGTAATAGAAAGCTGTCATTCGCGGGAAACCTACGTCTTTTCTTGACTTAAATGTGCCCTGGCGGTTAGGAGTGTGTCATGCTCACTCAAATGTCTCGCTGATGGTGGCGCGTGTGTCGGATCATTTAGTTCCCTTCAAAATGGTTGAGTTGAATGGTGCTGATACATGCGTCATGTTCGTGAACGGGCGCTGTCAGTTGTGACTGGTCATCTCTTGGTTGCCACGGCTTATTTGAATTGTTTTTTTTTCTTTTTTTGAATTGTTTACTATGGACACTTTTAACGTACACATCTTGCTACATCGTTCTCACATAATGTACCATCTCAACATGAATGATGTAACCAAGAGTTTGTAAAAGTATACTGATTTAAAAGAGTGTCCATGGAGTTTCTTGCCCGTTCTTCTCCATAGAGATCTACGTTAGGGAATGGGCAACTACAGTACTTTCACAGTTTTTATGCCTTGTGACTGGGACTGTAGCTATTGTTGACTTTGTTTCGACAATTCAAAAGTGCCTGTAACTGGCCTATTTGAAATAAATGCTTTGATTTTTTGATTTTTTAGATTAAAGGTGTAGACATAGATGGATCGGGGAAACAAAATTGGGTAGGATTGACAATTTTGTCTGGGTAAATGTAATATTTTTCGACGTCATGTCAGTCAACGTTTGGCACGATGTGTTTTGTTTGGTGTGTTTTCTTTAAATTCTTGTCAAAATCTTCTATGCAAAGAGTATCTTTTACGAAATCTTTCTATCTTAAATTCACCCTTCTTAAACAGTATTAAATCTCCGCTAAGAAACTCGCAATGCACATCTACAGAAGCGCTCGGGTCATCCAAATGAATTGCAACAAATCTCCTCCCTCTTAACAGCTGTTGGTTTCTTTGAAGATTTGTAAAAGTACCGCCCACAGATCAGTCTTGGCCGCACAACTTGAACAATTGCTACCCGAGACGAACAATAGAGCAGTGATAATTAAGAAAAGGAAAAACAAAATGATTAAACTAGCAACAGCTACGGAGATACAGAAATAGATGAATGGATTTATGTAACAGACACAATGAAAAATATAAGGCCTTGCTCGAGTAGCGGGCGCGGTGGCGGGAGCGATTTGGTAATCTGTTCCAGCGGGCAGTAGAGTGATCGTCTATTGTTTCATCAAAACCAGTCTAGGTTTTCGCAAGGTAAAACAATTGACAATCGCTCATTGGCAAGGTCACTCAAAAGTCTCGTCGCGTTGTGGATACAAAAAAAGGTTTTATTATTATTAAGCATTTAATTGAGATAAAAAAAACCATCAATTGTTAGTAATGACTTTATATGTCGCGGTGTATGAATTGACAGTTAGCCGAATCAAAAAATCGACCGTTTCATACAAAAGTGCAATACCTGCACTTTACTATGTTACTCGTGCAATTTTGTTATAATATATTCATACTTGTTAGAAGTGTATCCAAAAAGTTATGGTTTGTACCCTTTTTACTCTATTTTTGTAAATTTATTTTTTCTAATAAATAAAATTCAGTACTTCTATTCTAACGTTACTATTTATCAAGATTATTTTTTCAACAATTCCTCACCTCGGAAGTGGCCTAAGGAGTAGCGTTTATTACTACAACACAATATTATGACCTAACCAAAAAAATCCCATTCATTTCTACCAAAATATTTACGAGTATCAACAATCCAAAAAAACTTGAGAGATAATCAAAGGATCCTATCGTAATTAGTTTCTCGTGTTTTCCCATCAGAACGAAGTGTATTGATGAACTATTTGGGCGTCGGCCAATCAAATCGAGTCGTAACGAAGTAACTCTTGAAGCGACCTACAAAGATTTTTACTGAGAGTTCCGTGGATAAATGGCTAATGGTGTTACGTTAAATGAACGTCATTAGGTCTAATTCTGCTTGGCAGCCACGACGTAGTAATTATCATTATATTACATGGTTTAACATCTTTAAGCTTGAAGTCTAACACAGAACAGAATTTCTAAGAAATAATTTACTTTTCATTTACTCAAAGAAGAAGTTTCATTTGTATTAGTAAAAGTGCCATTAGTCCATACCACAGAGTTCGGAGACGTCTACGGTGACCGCTTCTAGAGGCGGCATTGCCAACACTTTCAATAAACCATCGTTACCGAAACAAATAACAGTGTAGAAACTGTCATTTGGTACAACAGAAGTTGTGCGCTCAACACACCTTTGGCGTCACGAATTTTGTTAGAACTAACTAACTAACTTTTGTTTTTTCTAGCCACGCTGCTGCCACCAGTACGGCGATCCGTGTTCTATGGTCTATCTTAATACTAGTGTCTTTATCAATAAAATATATTATTTTATTTAGATTGACTTATCTCTGATCCCCGAAGTCTTTATTACTATATTTTTCTTTTATATTTTCTCGTGCTTCAAGAATACTATTCCTTGCTTATACAATAAAAACGTAGTTACAAGTTTATTGGGGCCTCGCGATTGATGTAATAAAAGTGGCGGTTCCGTTGTAGACGTCTTTTGTATATTTATCGGGAAATGGATTTGGAAATGAGATTTTCTTTTGAAATACTTGTCAATGGTGGCGACCGTTTATTTATTTGACACAAATCCTTTTTGTGAAGTTAGCAGTTGACGTATAAAAGAAGTTACTGACCGAAAAAATGGCCTTTTTGTCCCCGAGACGTCTCGGGTACGGTCTAGGACTTTATAATAATAGTTAAATAGGGCCACGCAAAAAGAACATCTAACAACAAAGACGTTAAGACTACCTAAGACTTAAACTATTTAACAAAATAAACCAAATAGGTAATCCTATAAGGTTCAATTTTCCTCGAGAAGTGTAACCTAGAGAATAGACTACCATCTACTAATATAACAGAAATATATTTACATGATACTCTACCTATAACAACACCGTCGACGCTAGGTCCGAAGGCGTAGGCAAAGTCGGGGGCCTGCACTGGTGCCGACAGCAGCGCCTCTAGTGGCCGCTCGCGCAAACACCGCAGCAACGCCGGCGGTGTTAGTTCTGTGGACAATGTTTATTTATTTATTTATTTATTGACACACCAACGACTTATTCACTATACCATTACATTAAATATATTCTATTTCAACAGCTTTGCGGTGAATTCGTCACTTATAGGTGTGCACAGCACTTGTATAATCAATAATAAAAATTAAAATGGAAATATAAATTATGGTAATAACAAAATTAAAGTTCACAAAGTTTACATTGAATTTAAAATGTCAAGTAGTTAAATTAAATCAACTTGTAGTTTTCAATCTACATTATTGTACTTGCATTTATAATTTAGGAATTGATAAAGACAAAATGAGATGAGTCAGCACCGCTACAAAAGGTTGGAACCCTCATCATCTGCCTAGACTTTTCCCAACTATCTCGGGAGTGGCTTCCAGTCTAACCAGATACAGCTGAATAACAGTATTTTAAATTAAGCGACTGACTATGTGACCTCCACGAAGCCTACTGGCTTATTTTTCTAAAGGCACACGAAAGTCAATATTAAGCTTATCTCACATAGCTCAAGCATAGTGAGAGAAATAAGTTACAGAATAATAAATTAGTAATCTTGGATAAAGAAAGATAATA